>JAQPPZ010000333.1:2773514-4160271 GCA_028583015.1 Wollemia nobilis
CAAAAACACTTAGCAAAAATTAATTTTGAAAATACCTTAGCCAACATCAAAAATCACTATGGAGAAATTGCGCATGAATTCTAACACCACCTGCTGCGTCCAATTCACGACAAAAAACCCTTTTGCGATATTCGAACGCGGACCCTCCCATTCGAGTAGCGCGCTAACAGCCTAGCCGCTACCAGTGCACCAAAGGCACCTGGTGAGGTTTAAACCTCACGCTGTTAACCTTGATCCTTCTATGCCAGGGATAAAATGAAACCATAGTCCCTTCTTTTCCTCTGCCATGACACGACGATAATAAACTTTACGGTGGATTCGACAAATGGTGAGTGCAGACAAACGAACAACGGATCCACAAAAATAAGCGAAGACACATTCGAATTTACAACGAGCAACTCCTTTCAAAATTTAGATGGGATCAATCTTTGTTTTCATCAAGGGAGATTTATATGCAATTTACCATAAGCTCTTTGATGTCGACGAGGAGTTTAACACGTCGGCGGAGGTCTTGGCTAGTGCCCACAATGTTAAAACATTTGCGCCATGGATTAGGAGAACCCATTGCAAATAATAATTTATTTATTTAAAAATAATTAAATGGAACCTTAACAAGGTTTTTAATTATTTAAATAAATACTTCCTCCTGGACCCAAATGCATTAAACCAATGCATCCACCTGTAATCTCTAAACCTGCCAACTTGGGGTTTGCAAAAGACCTTTGAAACTGTCATGCCTTAAGCTTCATCAAAAAAAATTATTTGACATCAAATCAAATTCCTTCAAGAGCTTCTTGACATCAATGACAACTTATACACTTGAGCAAAGGCAATGTACCCAAAGTACCCAAAATTGCCAACACTTTGAAAATTAGGGTTTTCTTAATAGAAAATCTTAAAAATGCAAAATCACACTCTATAAAAACAGGGTGTGATCTTGCACCAGCTAGACCCTCATGTGGTTTTAATACATTTTGGAGGGTTAAACAAATTCAAAATGTGTCATATCATATATCGTTGGAAATCTCTTTTCGAGCCCATTCCAATGGTATAGGATTTAGAAGAAATGGATAAGATTTGGGAGGGGATAAATAGGCTCAAATATGACACTACTTTTCCAAGGAGAAAATAAGAGATCTAGGGAAAATTACTCACCTTAGTGGATCAATTTTCTATGTCTACATTTTTCCCCATATTTGATGTATTTAAGGCAAAGTAAATGCATTGAAGAAATATGTAGAATTCTATGGGCAAGAAGACAACAAACATAGAAAATAGGTGGCCATATTTGGAAAAAGGGTGGTGCAAAAGGGGGTATCATGAAGGATACTTTGGACTTTTGCACACAAGGTGAGACATTACTACCATTAATGCCTCTATTTCTAGGGTTCCCCTCAAGTTTCAAAAGGAAATGAAATTCCTTAAGAAACTCGAAAAAAAAAAAAATATATATATATATATATATATATATATATATATATATATATAAACATGGAGAAAAAAGTAAGCAAACAAACAACAGAGCAAAGAGCACTAGGTACAACATGAATCTAATATAACTAGAATGAAATGCATGGATGAATAGAAGAAAGGGAAAGAAAGAACAAGGTAAGAGGAAGAGAAGAAGAATAAGAACATCTCCCAAGAAGTTCAACCATTAAAAACAAGATAAGCTAATCAAGAACCTTGAATGAAGGGTGTTATATCCAAAATATGGTCTAGGTGTGGAGTGAAAAACCTTCTATGGGTGTAGTACTCGCTAAGATGGATAGATGGGAAAAACATGGAGTGTAACCCGTTATGGGTGATTGCTCAAATGATCAAATGATGGAACGTAACCCACTATGGATGATTTCTTGCTAGTGACTGTTGTGGGATGATTACATGGTAGGATGTATGTCAAGGCCTACTAAAATAGCCAAGGATCTTATACTGTAATGGGGTGTTGATCCCGTTGAGTCAAAATAAGCATAACCTAATAGGGGTGATATGTTATTGTTGATGCAAATGATGTATTAGAAAGTATTACCCAATAAGGGTGTGTAATAATATGTATATAGATCAATCAATCGGAGCATAATACAATGTGTGTGCATGTGATAGAATAAATAAGAGGAAGAAATATGAGAAGCAATGATTAGTGCATGTGTACCCCTAACTTGAAGTTTTAGCTATTAAAAATTCAAGAGGGAGGTGTATCGCTCCAAATTTTTCACACCCTTACCTTCAGGCTATAGGATCCGTGCCCGAAAGGGGGATGTGAAAAGGATGGCGCGGTACCTCGGACTGAGAGGCCTTGCGAAGGTCCCGCCTCTCGAGGGAGGTGTATTATGGTGATTTTTTGACGGATGGTGGGTTCACCAGGAAACATTCAATGGCAGTTTCCACGCCTAGGTTGGGAATGTGTTTTATGTGTTCGTTTTAGCCTTAAGCATTCAAGTCCTAGGTTTGGCCAAAATGCGTCTAAGCTATTCTATATGAAGATGCAGATTAAATGAATACAAAAAATAGAATTAAGACAAAAAAATAGAGAAATTAAGGAATATTAAAAGAAAATACCTGATCCGGATGTCTGATGAAGATTCTGATTCTTGAAGCGATCAGGATCGCCTCTGATTTGACAGGATCGTCTGAGATCAGACAAGATCGTCTGAGATCTGACGAATTCGTCAGATGAATTCGTCAGAGACCTGCAAACAGAGAAATAGGTGCAAAACACAGAAAATACAACTATTCTAACATAGGGAAATAGTGTAAATTGACAGTAACAATATCAAACTGAAACTTATGAACAGAAATATGAATGCATTATGCTAATTTAATCATAATTATGACTTAATTATGCATTTGATCTAGATGGGTGAACTCCAAAATGCAAGATAGCATAAAATAATAAATAAACTAGCTAATTACAGCATAAAACAATAGATTGAAAGATGAAGAAATGCAAACTTTAGGCACTGATTGCCTCAATGTTGACTGTAGTCGAAATCGTCTCGCATTGGTACGAAATCGTCTCTGATTCGACAGGATCGCCTCCGATCTGAACAGGATCGTCTGCGACGATGTAAGCTTGCTCCGGCTGAAAAACACTAAGGTACCTACAACAAAATTTGTATAGAACTAATGCAAATATGAATTTGGGATGTCTTAATGCGTATGAAGTCGGGTTACAGGGAATTTCAGCCAGGGGGTGCTAAGGGGAGGGCTTAGGATTAAATAGGCTTAGGAGGGAGGTTAGGAGGTTGGAGATCATCCCTATTTGGGAGATCTCCAACGGGGGAGGGTCTCTAACGGCGCAGACACGCTTCTGCCCGGATTAGAGACCCGTTGGAACAGAAGCTAATTGTGAAAAATCAGTTTTGGGACAAGATCGTCTGGACGTCCTAGCCCAGACGAAATCGTCCGATCTAGGGCGATATCGTCTGATCGGCGACGATATCATCAAACGGTCAAAACAAACTCTAAAAATGGCACGGGAAAGGGGGAAACGGATTACACGGCGGTTAACGAGCGGTTTGGGAGGTTAAAATTTGAATTTGAATTATTTACTAGAGTAAATGTAATTATTAAGATTTCACTGTGCCAATTTTAGGGTGCTACATTTTGCCCCCTCTTTAGCGAATTTTTCGAAGAAAATGCGTTAAAGATGAGTTCTTCTCGATCTACGAGAAAGCAAAAATTATTCCCATTTTTAGGCGACGATTCTTGGTCGAATCGTACGACAGCTTACTATGGTGCCCCCTCCGTGTTTTTACCCAAATCGAACGTTTGAGGTAAAAACGCGGAAAAGCAAAATTTTAAAATGTTTTTAATTGTGTTTTGAATAAAATTAAGAAAAATAGGGTAAAACCCTAATTCATTTTTACTGTTCATTTTTCTGGTTTTAGAGCTCTGCAAGCAAAAATGGTGGAGACGGCGCACAGATCGACAGAGGTCCGGCGCGGGCTACGGGTAAGAGTCTAAACTTAGTTTAGAATGTTTTAATTTGAATTTACATGCTTTTTAGGTGAATTTTGATTAATTTTTGAGCATCGCGGCCGTTTTTGGGCCGTCGACGTCGTCGGGACGAAATCGTCCCGATTTCGACGAAATCGTCTCAAGTTTCCCGATTTCGTCTAAGGGCGAAATCGGCGAAAGGGGGACGATTTCATCAAATTAGGGACGATTTCGGCTTGCGAAATTGGAGACGATTGTGCTCAAATTTGGGACGATATCGTCCAATAGTGGACGATATCATCATTTGATAAAATTGAACTTATTTTAACTTGCATTATTAATCACTTGAGTTGTTATTAATGATTTTTTGTTGTTTTGTTGTTTATGTTGCAGAGAGGTTTGCTAAAGAGCAGGGAATGGAAATATGGGGGGTTGAGAGATGACTTGGCCACTCTAACACAGGCAGAGCGGGATCAGCTGGCACAGGCGGGCTTACAGCATGTGGCAGAAATGCCACAAGTTTCTACAGACATGGGGCTACTGATAGCCCTAGCAGAGAGGTGGTATCCGGGTTCTTCCTATTTTTGGCTACCGACAGGGGAGATGACTCCCACATTAGAGGATGTATGGAGGATTCTGAGGATCCCCATACAAGGACGGTTGATCACTCCTACGGCCAATCAGGGCCATGCTATGATGCGGTTGTGTGGTGACCCGAGCTTCGCCCTGGAGAAGGGCGAAGTGAACATCGAGGCACTACGTCAGATGCCTGGGGCATCGAGACTCACACAGGTTTTGGCCAGAGTGGTAGGTGGACTTCTGCTGTGCCACCAGAGCGGGTGCAGGGTACCATGGATGCTAGCAGATGTGATCTACGATATGCGAGACCATGGTTACAGATTTTCTTGGGGCAGTTTTGTTCTATGTCGGCTGTACAGGATCCTGCATGGGGTCGTGTACAAGGGCGGCCGATGTCTAGTTATGACATCGCTCCTACAGGTTTGGTGCTGGGAGCACATTGCAGTGCGGAGGCCGATAGGGCTTCCTTTGATAGGGATTGATGGGGAGAGGCCCCGAGTTTTCTACTGGTGGCTCCGGAGAGGGTCACAATGGCGGATTGACCTACCGATGTCCCGAAGACTGCTGGATGACCTTGTCCCGGACCAGATCACCTAGAGGCCATGGCGAGAGCACCCAAGGTGGGCCGAGGATGGACAGGAGCTAGCTCGCATTAGGCGAGTTTGCTGGTTGTGGATGGAGAGGGGAGAGGTGGAGCTCCACCGCTACGACCGAGTTTTGTGATAGTTCGGTCTACAGCAGGGGATCCCATCTCTCAGGGATTACGAGTTTTCTCGGACTGTCCGAGATAACACCACAGTGAGCGGGGCTCCAGACATGCAGCGCTTCTGGAGTCAGGACTCGGACGATGCCCCCATTCAGCCAGTGGATGGGGATGACGTAGGGGTAGCCGATGGCTATGATGCCTGGTACGTAGGCATCCGCCCTCCTCGGATGACGAGGGCTCAGGGTCCGATTCATGCAGTTGTGCATCGGATAGGGAGGCGGTGCCAGGCGGCTATTGAGGTGGCCCAGGGTCACGGCAAGAGAGAGCAGAGGAGGCCACAGGCGCAGGAGAGGCCGTGATAGCGGGAGAGGAGGGAGGAGAGACCCCCTTCTCCATAGAGAGAGAGGCCACCATCGCTCGATAAGGGCAAGGGTGTTGACACAGGGGAGAGTAGCGAGATAGTGACTCTTCGAGTGGAGACAATCCATCTCCAGGCACAGGTGTAGACATTGCAGGAGGAGGCTGCACGACATCGAGCTGAGGTGACACAGCTCAGAGATGAGATTGCATGCCTCAGAGCACGGGGTGGAGGAGCGAGCACACAGGAGCTAGCACGGTCGATTGCTCAGACCGCGTTCTACCAGGGCATCTACTTCCAGATGGTGCCAGAGGGTCAGAGGGTACAGCTGCCAGTCGACATTGCTGACCCTATCAAGATTGGGTCATCGAGGACTTCTTCTCGATCGATGACTAGGACTCGCAGTACCACACATACTGCGATGGGGCCACCTCGTCCACCTCAGGGTGGGGGAGGAGATGAGGCTGAGAGCTCGAGGGGTTCTCGAGACACTGCACAGAGGACATATGATTGAGAGGATTGAGTATGCCAAGATGTAGATTGTGGCATACCAATCTAGTTTTGAGATGATGTACATATTGTTGATATATATAGATGAGATATTTTTGATCATATGACTTGTGTTATGTATTTTTATGATGCTTTTATGTTTGATTGATTGATTTGATGATTGGATTGAGGATTCATGTAATTATGTCATTGGAAATATTATAATTTTGATGTCATGCTGTAAGATTTTAAATGAAATAATCTGATGTAACAAATTGGTTGTTTGTGATGTAATGTGATAAAAGATAAAAAGAGACTTCTAACAATAATTTCAAAGGACATTGTCGCTATTATAGACCATTTCATGGAGTCGCCGCTCACTCGGTCGTCAAGCTAATCCCAGTATAGAAATATTGTTAAAAGTAAAAGAGTGCTTAAGAGACTGTCTTAAGACTTTGGTGCAATGGTGCAAATGATGATGATGATGGTTTGTTTTTCAGATTTCCATGAAAATAGTATGCATGAAATAATGTTAAAATGATTTTTGCTAGGCATAAATTCCTAAGTGTGATAAAATTTTTGGATAATTCCTTAGGAATTATACCATCATTGCAAAATTGAAGGTTGACATAATGACATGAAATAATGATAATGTGTTTGTTTGTTTGTAAAGCATAATTGTATAACAGAATGATTTAAGTCATATGGTTTTCATGATTTTTAAATAAATGGGGAATAAAAATTGTTACAATGGTTTGCGCTAGGCATAGAATATGTAGGTATAGACTTATACCATCATCACGAAAATCAAAGAAGAAAATAGATTGTTTTATTGCATGGTTGATTTTTAATAAATAGAAAATATGAAGATGAGGACTTGCGCTAGGCATAAAATTCCAATTTTGGTTTTGGAACTATACCATCATCGCGAAAGTCGATATATATATATATATATATATATATATATATATATATATATATATATGTTTTGATTGTATGGTTTTGAAAGAAATTTTGATTTTTCTATTATGCATATAGTTGTCTAAACAACTGTACTTTGGAAGAAGAAAATGAATTATTCCAAACAATTTGCAAAAAATATTTCAAAGTATTTTAAAGACAAAAGTTAGATTTATAAGGAATCCCATGTGCATATGTGAATTCATTTCCAATCTTGATTTATCATAATGATACACAAAATCTCTCAAATATAAAATGTGTGTGCAATTGCTATGTTCATTTACCAGTTTTGAGCAAGATAATATGATACAAGTGATTTGAATAAACCAAATAAGTGTTCATTAACCATGATGTAGATGCATATAACCATACTAGACTACTATGTAAGTCGGATTATCAAGAGCTAGCTAATCCATAAGCAGACATAGGTCTGTACAAAAGAAGGTCGCTAATGTGACAGACATATCGCCACGCTAGGAGTTACCCAAGGCCAAGCAGGTTGGGCACAAACCACCTGTTATGGGGCTTACCTCACAGTTTTCGAATAATTGAGAATTCCAGGGATTCAAGCTCATCAACCCTTCTTTTCTTTTCAAAGGGTAGGGAAAGGGATTTTATTGCTTTTGCTTTTGCTTTCTTTTGCTTTTTTTGCTTGATAATGCTATAATGATATAAAATAACTTTTTTTTTTTCTTTTTCTTTTGAACTTTGCTTTTTTTTCTATACTAGGGATACTTGCTCGGATTAGTTGTAGAGCAAGGGATTTTTATTCTGGGTAGGGGTGAGCTTGTCCTTTTGCCAATTCTCAAAGATTCTAGACCATGTGCATGATAGGATAGCAGGGGAAACTTTTCGCTCAAGAAACCACTTCTACTATGTAGCAAAGCATGGAAATTACAAATATAATCATTTTATTGTGAAAAGATGTGCTTGGTTTAAGTAAATAACAAGATCAATTCTCTATGCTCAAACTTTATTTAATTGAATTTTGTGGACTTTGATATAAGAGAGATTAGTAATCATGCCAGATAAAATCAAGATATTTATTTTTGTGTTTGTGAAAGTGAGGGATTCCAAATAAATGCTAATTTATCCAAAATAATTTGAAACATATAACTGCAATATTTGTAAGAAATATATATATAAATGATTTTTGAGAAGTTTTGAGAATGTTGACTCTCTCTTTCTTCTTTATGTTGTTTTGGTTTCGAAAGAGTCAAGAATATTGTTGTTTTTATTTTTTATTATTTTTTTGAAAGAATTAACAAGTGCCATAAATAAATACAACAAATAGTTTTGAAGATTTTGATGATTATGAATGTTTTTGGTGTTTTTGAATTTATAAATTGAAAGAAATACAAGATAGTGATTTTGAAATATTTTAAACAAATATATACAAGGATGAAATGACCAAATTTATACATAGTAACGTTTAAGATGCAAAATATTCATGGGTTCTTTAAGTTCTTTACCATCTAAGGTAGATAATTTGTATGCTCCTGATTCAAATTTAGCAGTGATAATGTATGGTCCAAGCCAATTGGGCTCAAATTTACCTTTAAGGTCCTTAGTTGCATTAGTATTTTTTTTGAAGATTTTGAGGATTTTGATTTTTTTGTATTTTGATTTTAATTTATGAATTGAAATTGGTGGTATATACAAGATGATCTATATACACTATACAAGGTTATTTGAGTATAGCATGTCTAAGGTTGCTTCAAAATCAAAGGAGGTTTTGAAGGATAATCTGGTTGAGGTGAAGGTAAGAATAGAAGGTGATGAATAAAAGGTAGTGATAACAAAAGCTTTGTTATAATGTAGAATAATGTAGCAAAAGATTTGACTTTTATATGTGGAAAATTGATCATGTTACAAAATAAAATGTAAGAAGGATAAGAAAGTTCTTCATTCTTATCACTATATTCCAAGTCTTGATAAGATGGAGGAAGCATATATGAAAGATATGCATGGGTGTTATTTGGTAAACAAGGATGATCATATATGGATGAAGAAAAGTGATGGATAGAAGATAATTGTGATAATAGAGAATGTATAGAACTTGATGTTTCAACCATTAAATATTCTTCAAATGGTGTTGGGTCACCATGTATGGTAACAATTTTATTTGCAATTTCAAACTTCAAACATTGGTGAAGAGTGGAAGGGACAACCCTCATCGTATGAATCCAAGGACTTCTGAGAAGTAGGTTGTAAGGTGAAGGACAATATCCTACATAGAATAAAGTATCCAGGATCTTGGATCCAATATTGAGGGGAAACATTATAGTACCTTGAGCTTCTTGAATTTCATTGTTAAAAGATTTTATAATAACATTTGATTCATTAAGATCTTCTTCCTTTGATTTGAGTTTTTGGAATAATTGATAAGTGCATAAATTAAGAGAGGAGTCATTATCTACCATGATAGTTCTAACAAGTGTTTCTTTACTAGATCCGATAATGTAAAGATAGGAGTCTTCTTGTGGAGTAGAGGAAGGAATATCCTCATCATAGAATGAAATATGGTTAACCTCAAGAGGGTTTACACCATTAATTATGTTCTTAGAGAAAATATGATGAGGAACAAATTGTTGGCTAGGTATTTTGAACAAAATTTCCTTGTGATAAATTTGTAATACTTCTAAAAGGGATATCTTTGCTTGAGGATTAATCACTTGTTGTTGGCTATCAAAGGGGATTTCAGATTGAGATTTTGATTCTAAAGATGAGCTTTCTATGCTTACATTCCATTTTGTATCATTCTCTAGAGTCAAAGATAGTTTTGAAGGTTGGTCAAATGAGGAATCCATATCTTGAATATCAGATTGAGTTGATTGAACTTGAGGTTGCTCATTTGTAGTTTTTGTTACAATATTAATAATATCATCATGATGGGACACATTAACATGCAATATTTGATTGGTTTCTTGTTGTTGATAATTGAATAGGGGTTCTTGGGAGATCCCCATGTCTTGATTGATTATTGGTATTTGTTGTGTAGGAGTTTGATTGTTTACTGGAGATTTATAATCAGTTGTAGATTGTAATTCCTTTATATTAAAAAGACCCTTATCAATCAAATCTTGAATTGCACATCTTAAATCTTTACAATTTTGTGTCATATGTCCATCTACTCTATGATATTCACAATGTAGCTCAGGTTTAAACCAATATGTTGTGGTATCAGGTTGTCTTATGGAAGGGAGTTCAATCTTATTTGTGTCAAGTAAATACTTGAGAATTATATCCATTGGTTGATTGAGCTTAGTAAATTTACGTGATGAAGGTTTTCGAGAGGTTTTTGATAAGTGCCTTAGGATTTCAGTCATAAAAGGACCTAATGGTTTCTCACCTCTACTTTCTTTATTATGGGTAGAATGATGATAGGAAGATTGCGAAGTATGAGGTGAGTGCATGGTAGAATTGGAAGAATAAGTATTTTCTTGTTGAAATGGATGTGTTGTATTGAAAGAAGAATATTGAAAAGGTGGAGGAGGATTATATGTGGATTGATAGACATAATATGGATATATGGGAGAATAGATAATATCATTATGAAGAGGATTGGCAAAGGGATTGTCCTGTTGGGTTATGGATGAAAAATGAGAAAAGTGTGATGGAGGTGGTGTTGAATAGGGATGAGGTTGGTCATAATCAACAAATGTATTTGGCTGAATTCTTCCAACATTACTGATGGGCTCATATTGATTTGAGTAAAAACTCATGGTTTCTTTAGTACTTCTAAAAGTAATATTTAGCATCTACTATTTAGAATTGAATCTAAAACATACAAACTTGAAATGATGATTTTGTTTTTGTTTTTCTTGTATACATATATATATATTATTTTTATTTTTTTTTGTTTTTGTTTTCAAAAGGTTTTAAATGCATTCACGTCGGGTTCACCAAAATGTATCGCTCCAAATTTTTCACACCCTTACCTTCAGGCTATAGGATCCGTGCCCGGAAGGGGGATGTGAAAAGGATGGCACGGTACCTCGGACTGAGAGGCCTTGCGAAGGTCCCGCCTCTCGAGGGAGGTGTATTATGGTGATTTTTCGATGGATGGTGGGTTCACCAGGAAACATTCAATGGCAGTTTCCACGCCTAGGTTGGGAATGTGTTTTATGTGTTCGTTTTAGCCTTAAGCATTCAAGTCCTAGGTTTGGCCAAAATGCGTCTAAGCTATTCTATATGAAGATGCAGATTAAATGAATACAAAAAACAGAATTAAGACAAAAAATAGAGAAATTAAGGAATATTAAAAGAAAATACCTGATCCGGATGTCTGATGAAGATTCTGATTCTTGAAGCAGTCAGGATCGCCTCTGATTTGATAGGATCGTCTGAGATCAGACAAGATCATCTGAGATCTGACGAATTCGTCAGACGAATTCGTCAGAGACCTGCAAACAGAGAAATAGGTGCAAAACACAGAAAATACAACTATGCTAACATAGGGAAATAGTGTAAAATGACAGTAACAATATCAAACTAAGACTTATGAATAGAAACATGAATGCATTATGCTAATTTAATAATAATTATGACTTAATTATGCATTTGATCTAGATGGGTGAACTCCAAAATGCAAGATAGCATAAAATAATGAATAAACTAGCTAATTACAACATAAAATAGTAGATTGAAAGATGAAGAAATGCAAACTTTAGGCACTGATTGCCTCAATGTTGACTGCAGTCGAAATCGTCTCGCATTGGTACGAAATCGTCTCTGATTCGACAGGATCGCCTCCGATCTGAACAGGATCGTCTACGACGATGTAAGCTTGCTCCGGCTGAAAAACACTAAGGTACCTGCAACAAAATTTGTATAGAACTAATGCAAATATGAATTTGGGATGTCTTAATGCGTATGAAGTCGAGTTACAGGGAATTTCAGCCAGGGGGGTGCTAAGGGGAGGGCTTAGGATTAAATAGGCTTAGGAGGGAGGTTAGGAGGTTGGAGATCATCCCTATTTGGGAGATCTCCAATGGGGGAGGGTCTCTAACGACGCAGACACGCTTCTGCCCGGATTAGAGACCCGTTGGAACAGAAGCTAATTGTGAAAAATTAGTTTTGGGACAAGATCGTCTGGACGTCCTAGCCCAGACGAAATCGTTCGATCTGAGGCGATATCGTCTGATCGACGACGATATCGTCAAACGGTCAAAACAAACTCTAAAAATGGCACGAGAAAGGGGGAAACGGATTACACGACGGTTAACGGGCGGTTTGGGAGGTTAAAATTTGAATTTGAATTATTTACTAGAGTAAATGTAATTATTAAGATTTCACTGCGCCAATTTTAGGGTGCTACAAGAGGAAATATGCAAACAAAGTATAGAATAATGTATATCCTTATCTTGAAAAAATAAAATAGAGAAGAAATAAAAATCATGCAAAGGACAAGGATATACCAATAAGAGGATTGCATTCCTTGAATTTGGAGAGAGGTGATGATCATTGTAAAAACTTTCAAATTCAAGGGACACAAGAAGAAGAGAGGAGAGAGAGAGAGCAAAATAAATATGAGAATAGAAGAGATTTAAATGCATGTGCCCTAGGTTGGGGCTTCGCTAGGCATTAGAGTCATAGTGAGAGTGTAATGCATGTGAACTATGACCTAACTATATATCATCACATGCCATTGTCACGAATCCCTAGATAGTTATATTATCAAGCAGTCATGAACAAGCAACCATGCAAGTATGACAAGAAAAAATACAAGAGGAACAGAATATCAGGAAACCATACAAAATATGATAGATAATCATGTAGTATGAGCAAGCAAATAGGTATGATGGAATGAGAATGAAAATGCATACCTAATTAATGATAGATTTATTTTATTTTATGTTTTATTAAACAAGCAATTAGATCGATAGTCAACATACATTTTAATTGTGCCTTCTATTTTAATAAAAAGAACATGCATTCAAGGGACTGATTCATCAAAGAAAAATCTAGAAGGCAAGACATATCGATGATTATAATCATGGATAGGATCCTTTATAGGTCTTTATTTGGTAGCCATAACATGATAATCTATGCATTCTTGAATAAAACCATCATTATTAGCATAACGAGGACAAATTCCTAAATTTGCAAGATCTCTGTGAGAAGAAAAAAATTTACCATTAGAACACATAGAATTTATCATATTACAAAAAAATATGCTATAGGGATAAGGGGGATCCTCATACTCATTAATATTCTCACAACTTTGATGAGATATATCCAGAAAAGGTTCTTGAAGAAACTGATTGTCTTGATCCCATAATGAAATTTTGATTAGAGGTTCCTCACTCACTTTTAGATTGTTGAATTGCTCAAATTGTTGAGATGAGGAACTTGGAGAAACATATGATGAAACTAAAGGATAAATATTGAGACCAAACTAATCTTATTCAACCATTGAACAATATTCAAATGGTTGAGGGTCACCCAAAAGGGTAATAACTTGCTCTTTAAATTTGAATTTCAAACATTGTTGAAAAGTAGACGGGATGACCTTCATCACATGGATCCAAGGACTTCCAAGAATTATATTAAAATATGCAGGGCAAGGTACCACATAGAATAATATATCTAAAATATTAGGTCCAACCTTAAGAGGAAGAGATATGGTACCACAAACTTCTTGGGACTTGTTATTGAATATTTTGATGATTACATTGGACTTAGTTAAATCTTCCTCTTTTAATCCAAAATTTTGGATAAATTTATATGTGCATAAATTGAGTGAAGAACCATTATCAATCATAACCTTCGTGATAAAGGTTTTCCCAATAAATGTAGTAATGTAAAGAGAAGAATCTTCTTGCAAGTTTGAGGAAGAAATGTCATCATCTAAGAATGTGAGATGATGTGTCCCAAGAGAATTTACAAAATTGGCCATATCACTAGGGGAAATACTTGGAGGGAAATATTTTGCTTTAGAACATTTATCAAGGCTTCTCCATGAGTAGGATAATTTTGCAAAAGTTCTAAAAGGGAAATATTTGCTAAAAAAATCATCTCCTATTGAGATCGCTGGATCTATCAATTCTGTACCTATTGTTCTAAAGTAGTTGTTATCATATCAACACTATAACTATCATAATGATGTGGTACATTTTTATAAGATACTTTATTAGTTGTCTGTTTTCCTTGCTTAGGTACATTCTAGTTGGTAGTGTATTTTTGTTGACTATTTAAATATTGAGAACTTCTTATATCAAGACATCCTACATAAATTAAATCTTGAACCATATGTTTCAACTTCTTACAAGAATTTATCCAATGTACTTCTACTCAGTGATATGCACAATGTTGTCATGTCTTTTACCAATGAAATGTAGTATTTTGTTGCCTTATAGGAGGTAATTCAATTGTCTTGGCTTCTATAAGTTGCTTTAGGACTTCTTCCATAGGTATGCCAAGTATTGTGAAATTCCTTTATGGAGGTATTTGAAGTACTATCCTTTGTAGGTTGTCAGTAATATTATTAAAAGGACTACTATCCATTAAACCATCATCTACCACACCCTTATTCTTATAATGTGACTTAATGGTTTTATTTTCTTTCACTTTGATTTGTCCTCTTTTGATAGGAGCTTGTTCTAATTTCCTTGCTAACTTAATAGCTTAATCAAAAGATGTGATAGTAGTAGTTTCTAATGCATAAGATAAATTTTCTTGCAAATTTCCAATAAATATCTCAAGCATATATCTAGGAGGTATAGTATGTCTCAAGCATCCAACTAGACTTCTCCAACGAGCCAAAAATTCTAAAAAACTTTCCTCTTTACCTTGTTTTAAATTATATACATATTTCATGGTTACCTCATCAATATAAGCACCAAACTATTGAAAAAATAAATATATTATTTCTTAAAAATTCCTTAAAGAATGGTTGGGTAACTGGTAGTACCACTCCAATGCCATACCAGCAAGACTCTTAGGAAATGTCTTTAATAATAACATATCATCATAGATGATATCATGGCAATTTTTTCTAAATCTTCTTAGATGATCAATCGGATCTTCTTTTCCCTTATATATAGGAAAAACAGACATGGAAAAATTCTTAGTATAAGGCCTAGAAATAACCATAGGGTCTAGGGGTTGATTGCACATCCCTTTATAATTGTAAGTAAAACTAGAAGGTTGAATCATTTCCACTCTTGAAACCAACTATTTTACCATATTTACTAGATTATGAACTTTTGGATTACTATTGTGCAATACCCCTAGATTACCTGAGGTAGGGGTATAGGTAGGTTGTTGAAAAGGTACTTGGCTTAAGTTAAACATATTGATTATATTGTGACATGTGATACCTTGCTAGAGAGGATAAATAACAATTGGTGGAACAAAAGCAGGACATATTGAGATTAGTATATTGAGAAGGAAATTGAAAATAATTTTGAGTGACACTACTAGTTGGAGGAACTTGTGGACTTCTTCCAACATTGGTGGTTATAGTAGTGGCATAGGTTGGTTGATGGATAGGATTACCATGATTCAAAGATTCAAATAAAGGGTTATCATGAACATGCCTAGGAGAGATAACTAGAGGAGGAAGAAGAGTCTCACCTCTTTTGAGTTGATCTGTATGTTCCATAGCCTCAAGCAAGTCTACCTTATGGTATTTCATAAAACCCTAAACAAGATCAAATAATTTAAATATGAGACTACTATGAGGATATTCAATAAGATCATCATTCTCCAAGTTCTCTTTTCTCTCTAGATCAAGATTCTCCTTGTCAATATTATCATCCTTTTGAGGATTCATATCAAATTTTGAAAGCTTTTGCTTAGTCCTAAGGTTTGGAGCCATAGTATTAAGAAAAAGAACAAGGGAGAAAAAGATATCTAGAAATAATGAAACCCACACAAAAGGTATTTCTTTAAGTATTTTCATGTTCTAACTCTATGCAAACAAAATAGTGGTTTTATTAAAGTTTTAAAATAAAAAATAGGTGTTCACGTTAGGTTCACCAAATATGTAGAGGGGTAAAATTCCCTTGCCACGTACAATTCTTGGTTGGAAGTGTAATAGAGAGCCAAGGTGACTGAAGGGGTATGTTTTTCTTTACACTCGGTGATAGGGGTATGGGTTCACCAGGAATGGTTTAAGGACTCGCTCCAATTCCTTAGGATTTTAGGATAGTTTGATGTACTTAATTTCAATAAATCACCTAATTTTGGCCTTTCTAGATCTATGCTATGAAATATAAATGACAATGTAGAAAATAGAATGCAAGAATACAAGATCTAGCCTAGTATGATTCTTTCTTTGAATGATTGCTAACCTAGGGTTTTACCTAGAAAATATTTAAAGTAAAAACACAAAGATAAATGCACAAGAATTAACCCTAGATGCACACTAAATGCTTTTCACTTTTAGATGCCTAAGAATAAATATTCAAATCATATCTTCAACCAGTAAAATAATTAGAGTACTTATATTTATTGGTGGTTGATCTAGCCTTTCTGCCTCTTGTCTAATGATATCAGAACTACCTATTTCTACAAGATAACTTAGGAAACACTAAAAATAATGTGATCAATGTTAGGGGGCTTGCTTAGGCTGATGTACAGTAATGCTTGGAGGTGCAGGAATCAAGGACCCTAGGTCCTTTAGATGATCTTTGAAAACAAAAGTGGAAATTGACCTTTGAAAATTGAACAAGCATAATAGAATATAGCAAAACAAAATAATAAAATAGAGTACATAATGCCCTAATATGGACTAATTTATTCTATAACATAGATATAGGGTTTGTGGGTAGAAAATTTCCCCCAAACATAATATGTGCGAAATCGTGACCCGTATGGAGCGACAAAAATATCATACAATGAAATAGTTCCCCGTAGAACTTAGATGCAATTTCGTAGAAGCTAGGATAAAACTCAAAAAATGTGAATTAATTTACGTGTAATAAAAATCCTAATTAATATGCAAAGTATAGAAGAGCGAAAACAATCTAATGGTAGATAAAAATCAAGTAAAATGGATGGAGACCTTCAAGTGGTAGATTACTCCTTAGGGCTTCAAAACTTGTCCACCAAGAGTAGCAAAACATAATCCAATGCAACAAAAAACAAAGCTTCAATAGATTACACTTCACACTTGCATTTTAGCTTGCTTGCAAGACCTTAATATAATAGAGCTTGAACCATAAATGTTATTATTTCTTGGTTCGAAATTAATTTCAAACCCTCCTTATATAGTTGATTTGAAAGAAGAATATGTGGTAAAAACTAAGCACAACCAAACTTTAAAATATCAACTTTAAAAATTAGGGTTTTCTTAAGATAAAACCCTAAAATGTAAAATTGTGCTCCATAAAAATGGGGCACAACCTCACACCAGCTAGACCCTTGTGTTGTTTTAATGCATTTTGGAGGATCAAAAAAAGTCAAAATGGGTCATATCATATACCGTTGGAAATATATTTTTGAGCCCTATCCAATGATATATTATTTAGGAGGAATGGATAAGATTTGGTAGGGGTAAATAGGCTCAAATATGATCCTAATTTTGCAAGGAGGAAACAAGGGATCTAGGGAAAATTACTTACCGTAGTGGGTCAATTTTCTATGTCTAAACCAATACATCACACCATGTGAGGTCTTGGTCATAAATCAAATTATAAATTTGACACCCTCCCATAATCTGCACAAAGGATCCAAGGAGAGAATACTAGAAAAATAATATCTTCTGCTCTAGTGGGCCTCTATAGTTAAGGCAGAGCCATCTAAATCTCCATCATTATCTAAAAGACATCCACCTTGTTTTAAGAACTTACTTCAATATTCTATAGCTTCAAAAAATAATTCTTCATAGAATATCCCTTCCTTTTATAATATCTATATGTGGTCTTCATTTTATTTGAATACTTAGCCTTTCCCATGGGCCCTTAGGTCTTAGTCTCCTTAGATTTGAATTCCTTTGCATAAGCCTATATATGAGGAGTTCCACATCACAACTTGATAATGAACTAGAAGAGAGAAAATTTAATTAAGAGTAAGAGTATTTTGGGATTCCAACACCATGGGAATCATATTAACTATTATTTTTAAAATCTAAAAGAAGATGGAGATATTAGCAAGGACAATATTAATGTATTCTAGTTTAATATAGTTCTCAACATTATCAAACTTGTTAGGTTTGAGGGTTTTATCAGTTGGTAAATTGCATTTTTTGGTATGTGTAACCTTAGTTAAAATATTAGGGCCTCATAGAAATAGAGTGTGTGTTACACTAGTGTCGTTGAATACATTTCAAAATTTACCTTATACAACTGGAGGAAACAAGGAGAAAGATTCAAACCCATGAAGAGGCGATGAAAAATATAACAAGTTATCGATTCCTCTAGTATACAAAAATAATATTTTCAAAAAATTAGCTTAAGAAAAGAAAGCTCAAGTTCCATGTGATTTACTTCAATAGTATTAAACTTTCCAAAAATTTCATGTAGCTTTAACCATACCTTGATAGGGTCACTCTCTTATTTGATATTAAAAAACAACTCTTGTTCAATCAACAAGGAAAAAAAACCTATAACCTCTTCTTCCTTTTCATGTCGAGCTTCATCATCAGGAAAATTTGCTTTATCATCATGAAATATACACCATAGGTTCTTCCTTTGTAGAAATCCAATCATTTAAGTTGACCAAATACTATAATTTTTTCATTAATTCAAGCAACTAGGGATTTGGAAAAACAAGTTCAAAATGAACTGGTGCCACCAAATCTTAAAGATAAAAAACCATGCAATTTGGAAAAACAAGTTCAAAATGCTTTTGTATGCAAAAGTTATGATCACCAAGGGATTTGCCCTAATTGGCCCAAAAATAAAAAAAAATAAAACCTCTAACTATAGAAAAGTAGGAACTAATGTAGACCTTTGATATGGTGTCCCTAATTCATTGGAGTGTTCCAATCCACTTTTGCCACCTCAAATTTTTTGAGTCACTAGATTGCTTCCACTTGCTTTTATTTGATTGGTTGAACAACTTTTAATAAGCTAATACAACACCTCGAGGTGTCGAGTACATCAATAAAAAATCCATCATTGTCTCCATTTTCTTCAAAAGGTATTATTAAAACTTAGGTTTTCTTGAATGTAAATCACACATGCTAACCACCATGTATATACCATATTTGAGTGAAAAAGGGAATGTTTCCTTTTTGAACAAGACTCCTCCTTACTGCTTGGAGAAACAACCAAGTGATGAGGATTCAAATCCATGCCCTCTGATTCTTGACAATAATTTGCTAACTAGCAAGGATGCCCTATTGATACTGCTAATTTTGATGACACATTTATGAAGACATTCATTCAAGCCAAGCAATTAGGCCAAAAATAGTGTCCATGGAAATCAAATGCAACACCTCTTCTATATCAATCCACAAACATAACTTAGCTATCCAATCAAGCATATTTATTGGTAGGTCAAAAGGATGATAGGGAGCCATTTTTATTAGACTTTATTTCTAGAAAAGACAAAAATGTGCAATGAATAGTTCAAACCCATAACCTCTTTCCTCTTTTGCCTTATCATGCATCATGCTAGTTGGGTTAGTGCCTCCCATGGATGGAATTGGGTGTGCCCAAAAAGTACCACCAAATCTATAGAATGACATGCAAGAGACAAAAACCTCATAAATATGTGAAAAATCAAAATTTTGATTTTAAAAATTAATTCCAATGTTGCCTTTTGAGTACCATAGCTATTCAAAAGGACAAGGAACTGGAGAAAAATTAAATTTAAATAATTAAATTTTCTAAAATAGAAAAAATAAAAGAGATGAATCTTCTAAAAAGGGAATAATTATAGATGACAAAATGTGGAATATAAAAATTTCTTTACTCCTTATGCTAAAAATTCTTATGAAGTTCCAAAGAAATTTCCCTAAAACTCAAAATAAAAATTATAGAAATGAAAGACTTTCTGCACGATCAAGTAGTTTTGCTCTATACCTACTTTAATACCATGTTGGAATTCACAATGTTTTTCTAGAAATGAAAATAAGCAAATCATCCATTCAAATATTATACCAAAAGCATAAAATAATAAAATAAAAAGATAGATATGATAAGCACCCATAAGCAACATAAGTAATCACTATCCTTAAATTAGACTGCACAAAACTATGATGAGAAAGGAGGAGTGTGAGTGGATAATTATAGCAATACCAAAACGTCTAATTACACCATAAAGTTTAACCTAAGTTGGCATAACAAGTGGGATTTAGGTTAATCACAAATATTAAATAAGGTTTAACCATAACAAGGTTAAC
Organism: Wollemia nobilis; assembly: GCA_028583015.1. Classification (NCBI taxonomy): domain Eukaryota; kingdom Viridiplantae; phylum Streptophyta; class Pinopsida; order Araucariales; family Araucariaceae; genus Wollemia; species Wollemia nobilis. The sequence continues at coordinate 2,793,843 of JAQPPZ010000333.1, forward strand.
CATGATCCATTGGGCTAACATCATAAAATATTATAAAATATTAAATACAATGTATAATGATATTCCCTTAGGCCTATCCAAGACATCATACAATGCCGAATCTTAGCCATGAATTAGATTAAAATTTAGCTAAAGATCTAAGCAAAATAACTTGACACAGATTATGATGCAACATATGCACTGTTGCAAGGTAAGACAATAAAAATGACCATATCCTTAGTAGACCAAAAAATATGAATTTTACATCAACTTTATAAAGGGTGCAACCTTCAACAGTAAGATTGAAGAAGTGTTTATGGAACAACCACAAGTACTTGAACTGATAGGTAAAGAAGTATATATCTACAATTCAAAAGAAACATTATCTAGACTCAAACACGCACAATGGTATGGTATACATGAATTGATGTAGACTTCATGGATTATCAAAATGTGAGTAGTATGAATGATCCAAAATTGTACTATAAAAAGGAAGGTAATAATATTTTGATTGTTTTTTATTTATTGATGATCCAATTTTCATAGGAAGTTCATCAATATTTAAAATAGAGTTCAATCAAGCCATAATGTGGAAATCAAAAATGAGCGATTTGGATTTGATGAATTATTTTCTTGGCATCAAACACATGTTTGGATATTCATTTAGTAATCTAAATATAAGCATGATATATTGAAGAATTTTAGTCTATAAAGTTGTAAATATATTGCTACCCTACTTCCAAAAGTTAAAACAATGTGCAAGGATGATGGAAGTGAAAGAGTGGGTGCGAAGAAATATAGAATTTTGATTGGAAACCTTTTGTACTTAAAAATAAAAATATCAAATATTGTACTTGCAGTCTCTTAGGTTTCAAAAAATCATAAGTAAGCCATACACATATTGTATAAGAGCAACTAAGAGAATTATGAGATATGTGAAAGGATGTTTAAATTATGGAATCCATTATAATTTAACCAATAATATTGAATTGGTTGGGTATAGTGGTTCAAATTGGGGAGGCTCAATTGATGATTAGAAAACTACATTAGAACATTATTTTTCATTGGAAATGGATTGGTATATTGGATTTTGAATAAATAAGAAATATTTACACTCTCATGTTTATAGTTAGAATATGTTACAGCTGGATCAAACAATCATACAAGCATTATGGTTGAGAAAAATTCTAAAATGCCTTGGTGAAAAAATACCATTTTTTGTGGCAATGTGAGTGCAATTTAGAATGATAAAAATATTATTTTATTAAATACTAGGATCAAGAAAAGGAATTTGAGTTGAATAATTACAATTTAAAATAATAGTATGCAGACATTTGTACAAAGATAGTGTCAAATATGTAATTTGCTTCACTCAAATATAGAATGGAATTTTTCCATTCAATATCAATGGAAAGAATCTTGGAAATTGTGATATTAGATTACATTAAAAAAATAATAGGACAAGATTAAGATAAAATTCAAAATAGACACAATTGTTAAATTGCAAGTGAAAATTAAAAAATAGAAAAAAAAATTCTCATGATTAATGAAGTGTTTATTGAAGCATTTTTATTCAAATTTATTTTATGTTCATTTTCTTCTTTTTATATTGGGTTAATATGTATTTTAGAGTACCACCACATCTCACAATAATATATCATATATGTAAATTATTATAAATATTTGTACATCATAGAAAATCTCATGATATACAATATCATTCTCCTCTATCCTCATCCCCATATCTCATATATAGTATCAAGGGAAACTATGCTTCTAGCACATCTCTATGGCAATGGTATCAACAATAAGTAGTGGGTGTTTTGCGTATGTGACCTATTCTTTGACCATATCTGTAACCATGTATATGTATTAGAGATGATTGTTGATAGTCTATAAGAATTGAAGTATGGTATCTCCTCTAGTAATGTCTTGATTTAGCAACATCAACCATCATTGTATTCTTCCTAGATTCCCTCTTAGGATATATCATTACATCATACAATATTTCTATTATCACTTTCTAGGGTTAAAATCTCTTACACCATCCATAATACTACCACTTATAGCTAGCATTATATGTCCCCTAGATATTAGATAGAGGGACCATTTACATCCACCTAATGATGTGAGATAGAGTTAAGAGGTACACCAAAATAATGGTCCTTGATAGTCCTCATATACTAAATAATGTCTAGTGGGATACCTTATAAGGTTCTAAATTACAACACTATATGTTCATAATGAAGAAGCTCCTAGATCTCACATGGTCACAAAACACCTCTATAATCTAATTCATTCTAGATGGTATGTATCCACCCCACATTTACTCTATATGGATGTCATTTGACATCCTATTACCTTATATCATCTATTTGACTCCTCAAATTACCTATAATCCATTTAAGAGGGCACTCATGTGTAATATTAAAATAAGGGAACCATCTATATGCTCAATGAGCCTTTCTCTCATTAATATTACTCGACAATCTAGGTGGTAAAATAACCATTATATGCTCCCATGTCTAGACCTATAATGATGTATAATAAGTAATTATATAATCACCCTTGTGGTAAAACAGATGTAGTTCATGGTATAACTTGGCCAAGATGGCTACCCCCAATGAAAATATGATCTAGTTCTCTAGGATGATTTCCACTATGTCTCCTATATCCCAAGGATACACATGCCTACTACTACCCAAATAAAAACCATCTAATATTACTAATGCCAAAAGTTTTACCTATTAACTCAAGTGGTCTCATAGGAACTTGATAATAATATCAATGGTAGACCATAAAAGGAAAACTGTACATCTCCTATCAACGTCCTTAAGCATTAGCTCTTGAACTAACTAGTCTTTAGTGGGATACCTCAAAAATGTATCTACAAAATTTATGACACGTCCTCTAATTTTATGGTCATCTCACCCAATGATAATTAGAACTTATTCATCTCCAAATACCATCTCTCTTCTAGGGCCATCAATAAGGCTCTATCATATACTATCTTCAGCAATGACTACATAAAATAGCCTGACTATTGCCAAGAAATCATGGTCCTATAAACTTGAGTGGAATGATAAGCTCAATGGTATGTTGGTTAATATTGACTAGTTTAAAATAACTATAGTATAATCTATAAAATCAAGCAAAAAATCTATAATAAGATACATCTCTAATCAATTTTAACAAATTAAGCACTTAATCTTCTCATCCAATAAATTTGTCAAGTCCTATAAAGTCATAAGTGCTACTCTTCTATAAAGAACCAATACCTTTATTTTTTAATGGTGCTAAAGTTATCAAAAGTGTTATAATTTCACACAAGCATTTAAATAATAGTGTTGCAATTTGATGAATGTCCCATGCAAAAGCATTTTTAGTTTATGATGGTACCATGTAAAAGCATTATTTTATGGCAAAAGCACCATGTTATTTTTGAGCCAAAATTAATCTTCGAATTGATAATTATTTTGATATTCCAATAATCTTATATACCAGGTCTCTAGCCCAACTCCAACAATATTAAATCCATATAAGCATCATCAAATATCTTAAAAAAAAAACTCAAACTAAACATATCATAAATGATCTCGGTCATCCTTCAACAAAATTGTTGCTCAAAGTCCTTAGCACCATAGTGCTACAATCCTAATATTTTTTTTATTGAGAATCAATTACATCCACAATCCTTTTCTACTACTAAGAAAGGTTCAAATCTTGGGGTTTACCCCTATAACCCCTCTTCCACATAATTGTTGTCTCACCTAATGTGAAATAGACCACCAATCACTCCAGATTGGTACCACTACCGTTGAGCTAATACACACTCAATAGATTCAAGTTGGACTACTACCTTTGCAAACATGCATGCTCGTAGGGTTTTAACCTAGGTTTCTTATTGTTCAAATTCTAATCTTGATTATTTGGTGCCAAATTTATTTGTTGGTCTATCAGATCATTTATTTTTATATTAGCACTAACTTAATGGTAGTGTTATAGTGCTTCTATTACCCAAACCATTGTAAAAATATAAATAAAAGAAAACGTAGGCATTTAACTAGCATTTATTGCCTACCAATAGATTTACTACATCCTTTCTATATCCAAAAAACCCTTTTTTAATTCCAACTAACTTACAAAATGGGAATCTTTATGATACACTCTCTCAAATTGGGAAAACATAAAACTTGCATTGTTTTTTGGCATAACAAAACAAACCTATGGAGAATGAAAACTTTTCAAAATTTGCAATCTACAAATTTATCCTACCTATTTTATAAAATCTATAAATTAACCCCATTGTGGCATTCAATTGATTTTGTGAGATTTTCTCCTAAAGTTCATTACAATGAATCCCATTGGCTTATGAAAACTCTATCAAAGGTATGTTGCACCAACTCAACAATGGATATTTCTACAACTGTTTTTGGAAAAGAATATTTTTTACTTTTCTAGTTTTCATTTTAAACATAAATTATTTTATCATTTCTTCCTCTAATTTGTAGTTGTATTTTAGGTTAAAAGCTCTAATTTCACTTTGCGTAGTAGATTAGATTGATTTATATTAGTTTAGCATTTTTTTAAATCATTGTTTAACTATGTATGTTCTAGAAACTAATCATGAAATATTGATTGCAAGTTTTATATTAAAAAACACTAGTTCATAAGAGTGTTTTCATAAGCACTAGCATGAATCTAGAAGTGTTCTATCTTTCTAGTGTTTTAGCTTGTTCTATTAAGATACTCACAATTAATCATATTATAGATTTCAATTAGGACTTATGGCATGAGATTTATGATATTTTTGTCAAGTTTATATTCCTATTAAAGTTATCTATTTTATCTATCATTCTTATAAAAAAATTAATAAGGTATAACTTTTAGATTTTATTTGCTTTTATTTCACCATAATCTTATCTTATATTTCATGCTATTACAAATTCATCCTTAATTTATTTTAGCTTTATCTTAAATTTTTTAATATCTTATTTTATAGATAAATCCTAAATCTTTGACTCTTATCTTGGTAGACAATATCTATTAACTTTACTAACACATCTAAAAGCACTATTGTGCTTCTATTAGTGCATTCTATTTATAACACTCCTAATTATTTAAAAGAGAAATATAGGCCAAATATATTTAATTTTCCAGGTTAGTTTCTATTATATGTATCAACAAAACACTATGAAAAATTAGTTTATCCATAATTAATCACACAACATCTAATAAACCATATATTAACAATATAAAAATGTAAAAAACTCCTTCCTTTTGATCAAATCATTTTTGTTTGAACATGAGGTTTGATTGAGGTAGACCATCACTGTTTTAAAAATTTATGTGTAGTGTGTGCAGGTGCATATCATGGGAGATCATCAAGCATGAGCTCAAAAAGGTACATCAAACATTTACCTAGTATGGGTGACGTAAGAGTGAAGACATGTTTGACCTTAAATTATTTTATACAAATTCAACTTTCTATTTGCTACCGAGATTTCTATTTTCTATTGATTAGATTAATCAGTTAAAATCTATCTTCAAATTAAGAAGGATTTTTATATTTTTTTTACCTTTGCTTTAGCATAATCTTATCTGGTCTTGCATGTTCTTATAAATTCATCCTTGCTTTATTTTAGCTTTGTTTGAAAATATTTAAATTAGTTATATTGCGATAAATCCTAAATATTTGGCTTTTATAGTCATAGTCAATATCACTTAACTTTACTAGTCTATCTTAAAATATTATAATACTTTTGTTAGTGCACTCTATTTATAGCACTTGTAATAATTTTAAAATAGAATTATATACTAGATATATTTAATTTGAGTTAATTTTTTTGTGTTATGTCAGTTTATGTCATTTGTAGCAACTAGATTATATGATAGATTAGTTTATCAACTATTAATCAAGCAATACCTAACAAGTCATAAAGTAACAAGGAAAAAAAATCTAACATCTTTCTTTTGGTCAAATCACTTTTGTTTGAATAAGGGGTCTAATTGAGGTAGAGCCTTAAACATCTAACAAATTTTTATGTAGTGTGTAATTGCATATCATGGGTGGTCATCAAGAAGGAGCAAAAAGGACTATGTCAAAACATTTATTCATGGATAAGAGTTGGCATCGTATCATGTACTGGATATGCTAAAAGGGCTATGTTAGGAGTGAAGACAAGTTATAGCTTAAATTATTTTCTTGTTATAACTTGTTTTATTCATATTTAATTTTTTATATTACTTCTAAATTATATTATCTATTCATCAAATTAATGAACTTATCAAATTTTATCTTTTATACAAAAGTGAAGGCAAACCCAATGTCTTTGTTAAGATTTGTATAAGTCTTGGTAGCTCTACTGTATTTTTGTTTAGGTTATTCCCATTCAACACTTCTATTACCATTACTAGCTGAATAATTTAATATTTAGTAATTAAATTTAGTCAAACTTGGTATTTTGTTTATTATTTTGTATCCTCATTGAATATTAAAAATCACTTAGGTTGATTTTTTATTTATTTTATATTCTCTATCCCCTTGTTTGCTTAAATCTAAATCTCTTTCATCATCATTAAATGTGAAACACACTTAAGCTAGCTCTTGTTTTCTACATCATCATTAAGGATTAATTTGGTTGTAGGTTGTTTTCTTTTAATTCTAGTCAATTAATAAGGAAGGGTACTTCTCAAAATTAATAAGGGACATAGATTTACTATTCCAAATAATATAATAAAACTTAGTAAACACAACTACACACCACAAGTTGAGTCCAAATTCATTCCAAAATTTAAATTAATTTTACATTGTGCACCTTCTCACAAGAGAAAATAGTGTGTCACTACACCCATCAGATTAATTGTGAAAGGTAATAGACATTACCACATACTCAATATTAATATTTTTATTGAAAAATATTTATTTGCATGATAGTGTAAAGCTCTAAAAAACATACATCTAGGATAATTGAAAAATGATAACAAATTTAAAGCAAAGAAACATATATAACCAATTGAATTAAAAAAAATAAATGCTTATTTTGTATTAATCAATATTAAATCTCGGTTACATGTTCGTCCCTCTTACGAATACCAAATTTGATACATGATTACAATAGTTTGGAGCCCCAAAATGGGGGTGACGTATTCTAAAAGCTCTTTAGGTCTCCACCACTTTTCTTATGAGAGGGCTTATTAGTTGACTCGTTCTTTGATGCCAAGGAAGATGATATCGATGATGCTCTTGGTTCCTTGATTGTTCATGTCACCTAAACATAAAGAAACTATAAAATACATCAATAGCACATGATACCTCTCAAGATGAGACTAGTTTCTTGAAATATGCAAATAGAAAAGAAATGAGTGAAATGAGAAAGAATGAAAAAAACTTGAAATAATGCTTGAAATACTAAATATAAATAATGAAAATACTGCTATACTATATTATAAATCCAATTAAAAGACTATTAATCTAATATAATGGTTAAAAATAGGGGAAAAGAGGCATCAGACCTTAGCCACTTTCAACCAGAGTAGCTAGCTTTGCTAGCCGCTATCAAATTTTGTGGCTAAGCTTGCAGGCCGCTATCGAAGATAGCGATTGCGAGAAAAGAGTTATGTCATCTAAATATCTGGCTTGGCATCAATCAATTCTACTGCAAAGGGGTTTGATGTTCTTGGTGCATTCTCTTAGAATGACTTTGGGTAGTGAATTGGCTCAATTCACGTTTAATTGAGTGCTTGAATAATGGTTGTTCTTCTCAAAATATGGTAGTCTCCATTGGTGGATTTGCACTTATCATTGTTCAATTGGAAAACACTTTGTTACTCCTCAAGGGGATTTGAAATCACTCTCCAATATGATAGGGCTTCACTACAATGAATTTTGTGATATCAATAGGGTTTGGTTGATAAATGTAGGGCCTTAAGTAGACTCCCAAATTCCTTGGTCTAGCTTCTACAAGAAGCCAATATCAAGAACTTGTTGATCTAGAACAGTTTGGTGAAGCTTTTGGAGGCTTCTGGAACCCAAATCATTGCTAATTTGTTAGATGTGACTGATTTTACTTGGTTAAAGGAGCCCGAGTTGGTTTTAGATCTAACTGCTCTCACTCAATATAGCTAGGGGTAAGCTGCCCTTAACCACTATTGATAGGTGCAGCTAGCTCTTAGTCGCTCTGATTTTTAGTGACTAGGATCTTAGCTTATATTGAAATCAGTGGTTAGGACTACTTAGGAATAGACTGCCCTAAATGAGTGGTTAAAACCACTACTTGGTCTTGTAAGGGTCCCAAGTCATTCATATGGTCTGCAAAGATGCCCATATGAGTAGTATCCTAAACATAACATGTTTTATGTGTCTACAAATGCCCCTTTTGGAATGAATTATGGTAAAACACAACACTGAGAAAAATTAGACCACCTAAAGCCATATTATAGTTTTGCTAATGTTTATTGATCTGGTCAATGCTAGATGCTTCAATCCTGGAAAGGATGCACATCTTAGAATCATTTCTTCCAATGGCATGGAAGGCTTAAATTGGTGCTTTGACGTATCTAGGCATAATCGGGTAGCATACAAGCTACTATAGGTTTCATAAGTGATATTATAGAGGCATAATTCATTATATTTACCTTTAGCCCTTGCAAATGGGGAAGCTTAAGATAGTTATTAGCAATGATTCGTAAGACAAACATGATTAACAATATTAAGTGATCAATTATTGATTTATATTATGAATGTTGTTATTATGACTACCCACTCAAACAATGATTCGATGAGGAAAAGGATAAGTTATGAAAGCGATGAGTCACTTGACCAAGATGATTGATTTGGACAATTCAAGATTACTGCATTTTTTGTAAAGCATATCCTATTATAGCTATGATTTCAACCATTAAAAAGTAATTGTACATCTCTATCCCGAGAAGTAAATTGATCACAATGGCCTTCTTAGGGAATCAAGATGATAGTAATTCAATTAAGCATGTGATGAATCACTATTTTTTGATGATCTGCAAAAATTGTCATAGAAGAAATGAAATGAATGCCTCATTACCGTGGAGTAGTCCAACCATAATGGCCTTCTTGGAGATTGAAGTGAGGACATTTCAAGTCAATGATGAATAATTTGATTCAAATGGACTTATGCTTATTTACTCATCTTGTTGGAGTGCATGGAGCGCAAGTCACTGCAACCGCAAAGTGTATAGGGTAAATAAGTGGATACAAGGCACATTTGAATTTTCATTTATTTTATTTTTGTTATTTGATGATTTTTAAAAAATTTGGACTAATAGATATGCATTAATGTCCATTCTGAAGCTCCTCATGATGAGACATTTAGAGAATTTATTGTTTTCAACTAGCTATTATTGAAAACCTTGGTTGGGATTTGCAAATATTGTATCCACTATTGACGTCAACGGTCAGGGTTGCCTTGATCTACATCCACTATTGATGTCAGTGGTGGAGGAAAAAATAGAAAATATAAAAAAATTAGGGTTTTTATTCTTCATTATTCCTAGATGGCTTGAGTGAACAGTGAGCTCTAAAGAGAGGTAGAAAACATTTGGTATGGGACGCTACTAGATTTACCCTATACTTTCATGGCAGACTAGCCAGAGGCATCAACGAGTGGTGAAGCTAGTGCTTCTAAGGTAAACTTGAAATCCTTCACTTGGAATTTTAGCAATAAAATGAATCACATTAAGTAATGAAGTTAAATGAACCACATTAAATCACTAGAAATGAACCTGACCTCTTAGTTAGGTTTAGCATTAGGTTAGCTTAGATGGGTGGGTTTTAATTTTTGGGTGTTTTGGGGGGCAATAAATGACATCGTGTGGGGTCTTTCCCATAGCTGTTGTCGATGATGGTAGCTCCCAATCTACCAAAGAGGGGCCATTATCACTGTGGGAAGCTAGGTTTAAACACCAATGGTAAAAAAATTGATCATTGGTGCTAGCCACTATCGACGTCGGTGGTGGCCATGGCGGCTACTGTCGACGTGAACATCTAAGAAACCTTAGCAAAAATTTTGACATTTTTTATTTTTGCTTGCTTTATTTTTAGGGTTGATTATGCATTTGAATTTTTTGCACCTTAGACCCTGACAACATGAGTGCAAGAGCCTAATTTGTTGCTTGAGTTGCTACCCCAGTTAGATAACGGGGATTTGGACTAGTTTGGGATGTTGGGCTTCAGCTATATTATTATATTATCAATAGTAATGTCGGACTAGACCTACATCATAGCCTTATTCCATTGATGGGATGCTAGGACTAAAACCTTCCATATCCCTACTAGTGATATGACAGTGGCATTGGAGGACTTCTACCATATATTTTAGATCCCAATTGATGGTCGGGCTATAACTTCTTCATCAACTACAGATAAGGTTGTAATATTCCATAGAGTGTTTGAATATAGATCTATTGAGGCAATGGGTAACATTGAGCATGGTGAATTATTGATTGCTTATTGGTTTAGGGAGGATGTCTTCTCATGGTGCTAGGCCATGCTTATGAACATTATCTATAATGTGCTTTTACTAGATACTTCAGGTGTGAGGTTCCCTTGGAACCTCTTAGATATGGTATAGGACTTTTTTTATAGTACTACACCACTGATTATTGCATGGGGGAGTGGACTACTAGAACATATCTATAATGAGCTATATCATATTATGCAATGTGGGCAAGCTGAAGTTGATGCAACTTGCTTCTATAGATCTTGGGGTGGGAGCATATCTGGATAGACAAGGCTAGCGGATTATCCCTAGGTATTACAATAGTAGTGGTGGTGGCATAGTGCTATGGTACCTGATGGCCACGGGAGGAAAATTCCTTTTGGGCTTGTTGTTAGATGGCAATAATTATCCCAAATTCTTCTTTTCAAGAGCTACTCCTTGCAATCTTCTACCTTGAGCTATCTTCAAATATTCTCCAATGACCACTTTTCAATTTCTTCAATAGTACTTCTCTAGTATTCTTCTTATTTCTCCTTTCAACTTTTATTGAGACCTCTTCTCTTGGGTCTTCAAATTTTGTAGCTCTTTAATAGGACTTTTCTTAGTCGTCTTCTATCTTCAATATTTTACCTTCCAAATTTAAAAGTTCTTCAATGGTATATTTTCTTGGGTCTCCTCCTCCTTGATTTGTAGTCTTCAATATTCTATAGGGATCTCCTTCTTGGGTCCCTTCAATATTATGCCTTTAATCTCCAATGGGGCCTTCTTTCTTGGACCTCCTCCTTAATTTGCAATCTTCAATATTCTATAGGGACATTCTTCTTGGGTCTCCTTAATATTCAATCTCCAATATTCTATGGGGATATCCTTATTGAGTCTACTCAATCTTCAATGTCTATTTTTCTACAAAAATGAACTAATCCCTACATAGGGAAAGCACATAGACTTTCAGGTAAATGAATATGAAATTCTTCTCTATCCATTATAGGAATATTCTTAACTTTTGAAAACTATTTTTCTACAATTAAAAACTTAAATAGTAGCAAGAAACTCCATGCAAATATCTAGATATCTATAAATCAATAAACATTACTAGTTATCATTCAATCTAGTGGAAAAAAAATATATGATGAGTCCTAATAATCACGAGTTTTCCTACAACCCTATGGAAAGACTCTAGCCAAATAGAAATTATAACAATTTTGGAAATGAAATCTCCCTATCTCCTCTCAATATTATTGTGGCTCTCTCTATTTCCTATCAGTATACCTTGTGCTCTAATACCACTGTTAGATTTTGATGTTATATATTTGAGGAAATGCAACCACAAGGTATAAAATGAGCATGCAATATTAAATCTATGATAATGACAATATATTAAGCATGTAAAACTCATAATAAAATTCTATAATAACTCATAAAACCGCCATTAATGAAAGCTAATGAAAATGAGATCTTCATACAAAATATGGAGATCTGAAATGCCCATTCTTCATTCATGTTCTACATTGTATTTAACTTGAGCACTGCTCTACTCTAATGTGCTCTTGCACTCTTACTATGCTCTCTTTCCTCTTTCTCTCTACTACAACAACCAATATATAATGGAGTATGAATCTTGGCATTCCATCTTCTTCTGAATCACTATATTCATATTTTATAGACTCATGTACACATGGAAAATATGCACATTTACATTATTGCACATTCTAATAATACTTGTGCATTTATTATATTGCATAAAATAAATACTCAAACCCTAATCTAAGACACTCTTCTAATCTAGAGATGTACCCAAGATGGTACATTGGCATGTACCAAATAATGTAATATATTCCAATAATTATCATGACAAAGAATGATTGGAAGAGTCTAATGTATGCAAATCTCCTCAAAAATCATGAGCATCCAATGAATATGCACAATATTTAGTTTTCATTGAAGATTAATACATAGTGGATTGAAAACTAAAACACCAAGAAACAAGGCGATATCCAAAGTAGAATACAAATATTGTGATAGACCATACTTTATCCAAATCATCAATCCAATTAACATTTAAAAATCCTATCAAAATAAGAGGAAAATCAAGTAATGAATGCCTATTTGATAAGTCCCTCTTATGTTCCAAAAATTCCTCTTGGTTGTTGTACATTGACTCTCTTATGGGGCTTGCATGTACTTGAAATAATAGATGAAAAAAAAATCTATATGGATCATGTGTAAGATAAAGAAGTCCTCCCGTAAGAGACTGATATAAAATAAAACCTCCCAAAGGAGTCATATAATGATCGCAAAGCTTTAGTCCTCAAGAAAAAAGAGTTTGAGTAGACTTGCAATCTTACATCCTAAAACAATAAAAAAGATCCATTGTATACCTCGGCTATGAAATGGTGATGCCACAATATGGATGATCTATCTAAATCTGTAAAATATATTGTGAGAGTCATAAGTTTGTCATCTCCAAAGTAGAATGATAACATGACTTCACGTCTAAATCAATGGAAAAGAGTTGCTAGTAATGAGAAGGTCATCATATTAAAAAATAATCATCAAAGTATACCCATCTTGATTTTTTATGTAATCATATTTAACCTCATATTACCAAAATCTAGATCTAAGAAAAATGGCAAGTCTTCTCAGACAAAGAATGATATGCCTACTTCACTCCATATAGGGACTTAGTCAATTTACAAACCAAAGGAGTAAGGACCTCAAGATGAAGACCAATAGGTTTTTACATGTAGGTCTCCTCCTTAAGCTGAATATTTAGGAAGACACTCTTCGCATCCATATGGGGTTGCTTTAGAGAGAATCATCCACATTAAATCCATCCTAGCAACTAGATAAAATATCTCAAAATAATCAACTTTCTCATATTGAGATAATTATTTAGCAACAAGTATGCCTTGTGCTTCTTCACCTATCCATCCAAAGTGTACTTACTCATGTAGACCCATTTGAATCCAACCACATCCTTCCCTTCCTAAAGAGGAACAAGATTCCATGTCCTATTCTTCATCAAGGCCTTATATTTTTTTACCATAACAAATATCCACTTTGATCACCCCTAAGCCTAAGAATATGTAAGAGGATCTTAAAAATAGTAACTTTTTAGATCAATTCTCAATAAGAATATTTTTTGTGTTGTTCTAGAGACAAAATAGGTTGATCATATTTTAGAAGCTTATTAAACCACTTAGTTATTGGACAAAATAAAGAATCATGTGGAAATTATGGCAAAGCAACATGAGAATCCAAATAAGAAGAATCCAACTCAAAATCATCACTCACCTCATTATGCAAAGGTAAAGAACTCCAGATTTATCTATCTTGCTTAACATGTCCCAATGCTAGAAAAGATGTTGTTGGAGGTAGTGCTTCCCATGAAGAGGTTAAATTTATAGGCAAGGACTTCCATTTGAAAATGGAAATGAAGAAGATCCTCTAATGAGAATAGAGGTTACTAAGGCTACCAATAAGAGCACTTGTTAATGGACATACAATCTATTTAAAGTTACAAAATAGGTTTAATTTCCATCACAAGCAAAGTGGTATATATTTGACTATTTCTAGGCTTTTTTATAGTTGAAAGTTGATGCAATAGGGACCATTGATCTTTATGTAGGGATGAATGGTTTGAGAAAAGTAGGAGTTGCTAAAGGTTCCTCAAGGCATGCCACCAAAGTTACTTTAGAGCATTAGACTTGGTGTCCATCTAAAACCTTCACCAACGAGGTTGGCACCAACTCCTACTTTGGCACTAGGATTTTATTAATGCTAAATTTATACTTTAGCACCAAGACTATGTTAGTGCCAAACAACTTTGGCATTGTAATTGCTATAGATCCAAACCTTTGGTATTTATTCGATTGAAAAAAAATGTTAAAAAAATATTTAATGTAAAAAACACATGTAAGACTTTTCTTAAAAAATAAAAATAAAATTTTTTAAAAATATATATCACTAAAAAATACTAATTAAATGTAAATATATAAAAATTAGTTTCATATTTAAGAAAAAAAAAATTATTAGCCCTCTATTTTCATTTCCCACACTGAATTTATCTCTTAAATAGGTCATCCAACATATATATTGATCTATGTAATAGTTATGCACTCAGATTGTATTTATATATTTTTTTATTTGGTTAGTGTGAGAAACTTTAGGAACCAACAATTAAGGTATTGGTTGAGCAGTTTCTTCTCAACCATGATCCTTTGTAAAAGAAAAAACTATGTTTATCAATAAAGATTTTATATAACAGTTGGGATTTTTTTATATTCTTTTGACATATACCTCCTCTATAATTAAATTAAACTATATCAAGTATGAAAGTGGACGACAGCAAAATCATATTATAACGATTGTAACAATGAAGTTACCCCAGGTTGAACATAATAAATTATATTATACCACATTTTTATATGTATATATTTTATTGTATGGACGAAAGGTCAATGTGAATACGGAAAACTCTGCAATTGATTAATTTTAATAGCAAGTTGACATCAGAACATTAAATCGATACAAATACAACCTCCGTTCAATCAGATAGACCAAAAACAATATTAAATCAAGTCTTTTATGGTGGTCATTCAATCTTCTGTTGTTTTCAGTCATAAAGAAATCTTATCATAACATTTCGTTTTACTTTAATTTTTTCTGTTGTTTCAGTTAAAATTCTCTTCAAATATGATCGATGTTCCTTCCAAGACTGCTAATGATATCAACCAAATTCATTGTCGCTATTAGCTTTATTTTTCGTTCCACCAAATGACAATACCAGCTTGTTTAAATCTTTATTACCATTTTCATTCTCTAACGCGTTCCTATCTTTGTTTCTGAGGAAGTTTGCACGTGGCTCGAAACTGCTAGTGTATACACGAAGACAAACTTAATAGCGATTGAAAAGTACGGTTTTACCTGGTTGGAAACCGCCCAAACTTTTTTTTCTAATAGAAAAGTAAATTTATATTAGACATTAAAACAAGGTTATTTAGTATATAGTTTAGAGAAACTGTTTGAAAGAAGGAATAGTTAAGAATAAATGATAGAGTTTTAATGAGAAGCAAGTGTACCAAAATATGTAGAAGTTTAGAGATTTTTATAAGCATGGGAAAGATTAGAGATGCAAAAAATTCACAAGCGCATACAAAATTTAAATTTAAGGCATCACATAAAAGGCAGGCATCCTAAACAAAACAATAGAGAAGCTAGAATTCAATTTTTTTTTTAAATATATCATAATTCAAAAAATACAAGAGACATCAAAATTAAAAGTTTTACTTGAGTTTGTGAAAACTTTAGTGCTAAAGTCTTATAAAATTCCAGTGCTTGTAATACTTCAAGAACTCTAATTCTTGAGACAGTTGGAAAAATTCTGCCACTCTAGACTTTAGAGCTCATACAAAATTCTAGAACTTATACTATGAGTTAGATACAAGAGTGTTAGATTTTTCCAAAGCACAAGAAATAATAAAATGAGTCAAAGTCTTTATTGATTTCATGTTCGTGTGTTCCACTCCTCTCTTGCTTAGCTCTTTTCCTTATGATTCTAAGAATGAAACTTTCTTGCCTTGTAAAATTGTTGGTGAGTGCATGTGTATTTTATTAAATTCCCATCGAATGTAGAAAAATGTGACATGAGTAAAATGTTGAATTAGTATTTTTATTCTATTCAAGATGATGTAAAGCTAAAAGTGTTGACATTCTTGTCATGGTAGAGAGATTTTATAATGAGGGCAGAATCTTCATAGATATACAATTATTTTATTTGCTAATCTATTGTCAATTTCACTCACATTTCACAAGCCAACACCTCCACAACATTGTTAGAAGTGGCACCTAAATTCGTGCAATAATTGATAGTAGGTGATTTTCCTTCTGCCTATTGTTTCTATGCTTGAATTTGCCTTGGATGCCCCATCAAAGTGATGGTAAAGGTAAGTGCAGAATGAAATTAAATCACAAGCCGTAAAATATTATTGAATTTGAATGATGTTTAAATAGGAGAACATTAGGCTATGAATAGCCTTAGAAAATAATATGCAATAATTTATCCTAAACTAACACTAACAGACGCGTTATAGGATCTCTCACCCTAAAGCTAGCTAACAACTAACCTACTAACCAACGTAGTCAAAATGACTACTGTGACTAACTAGGTAACTAGTAAAAGAAATTTACTAGTGGTAAAAAGTAACAAGATACTTTTTACCATGAGGTAAATTATATCTACCTAGGTGAAACTTACAAATTACCTAAATGAGGTAATAATCATAGTTACTAACATAGTAACTCTAACATCCCCCCTTATTACATTATTTGGGTAATGTATATAACTGCCCCAATACAATGGAGAAAAATGTCGATCTGTTGGTTCTTGCTCTGTCACAGTGCTCTGGCTGCTCCTAAGCAAAAAGTGGGTCATTCCTCACTTTGTCTTCACACCAACGAATGTCCTTATAGTAATCTCATCATCCAACCAAATTGCATGGGTAACCAGCCGCTGCAATCGCTAGGTGTAGTAGAATAGATCACTTCATACGAGGTTCATTCAGTTTACAATATGATTTTACAAAAGATAAGGTAGCTAAGGTGTCAATCGCTTCCGAAAATGCACCCTTATAATTTCCCTCCTTGTTGCAAAACATGTTGTAATTAATTTCTGAAAGAAGTATGACTAAGGTGTCGGTCACTGCCAAAAATGCACCCTTATAAGTCTTCTTCCCTTTTTACAAAAAATTGTGAAGAAAAGAAAGTATATCCCCCTTAATTGCAAAAATATGTGCAACTTAAGAAGTTTTGTGAAGGATTTTACAAATATTGCCTCCTAGGCAATTTTACATCAAAAAATTCCCTCCTTTTGTTACAAGAACTTCAAACAATGAGAGTTTGCTATTTATGAAGCCTAAAAGAGGTAAAAACACCCCTTTATTACAAGTACTTCAAACAAAAACTTATGCTATTTATGAAGCCTAAAAAAGAGAGAGAGAGATGGTGTTTTGCTCAAGGTGACAAATGTGTTTTCCCTCTACAATATTGTCTTAGCAATAAGCACTCTGTGTGCTTTTTTTGAACTAGAATCAGAATCGAAACTAGACACTTCACTAGCAATATTGCCTTTGTTTTGCTTCTATGTTATGCCTTTGTCTTTCTTGTTTTGCTTGTTTTTGAACCAACACCGATTGGTGTCATGGTTGTCCTTTTTACAATACGAGCAAAACCTCTTTTGATATTGCTTTCCCTTACCTTTTGAGGATGATCCTCCCTTTTTAAAGTTTCCTTTCTCTTTATTACCTTTATAGTTTGAATAAAGTGCATTGTTCGACACTTCATCATTTTGGAGTTGGTTTGCTTCCTCAGTTTGAAGCAAATTGACTAACTCCACAAAGGTGACAACTCTTTGTGAAACATTAAGGGATGTAATCAAAATTTTGTAGGATTCGGGAAGAGCTCTCAAAATTACTGAAGTCAAAATGGTGTCTTCTACTTTGGCCCCTAAAGCATTAAGCTTAGAATTCAGATCTGCCACTCTGTAGAGGAATAGTTCTACCGATTCACCTGACTTCATATGGAGTGTATGAAGTTGTGTTTGAAGGTTTAGAATATTTGATTGATTCTTGCCTTCAAAAATGGTACTAAGTGCATCCCATGCAGCTTTACCAATTTTAGCTTCACTTATGTGAGGTTGGATCTCATCAATAGTTGCAAGGAGTATCAACATGAGAAGACGATTGTTCTTTTTATCCCATGCTTTTTGATCTACTCCTGGTGATGTGGGTCTTGATTTCAGTGCCATCAACTAAATACCACATGTCCTCTATAGTCAATATGGCTTTCATCTTAGTTTTCCATGTTGAATAGTTAGGACCCTTTAGCAATTGTGTATCACTTAAGTATTTATTGATAGTTGCCATGATGAAGGTCCTATAATTTGTACTAAGATGATATTTCTTTCACTCTCAAGTGGTATTTAATGGCACCTGCCTGAAAATTCTCTTGAAGAGAGATAATCAGTTGGAGGAAATTAAGCCAAAAAAATAAGAGATGAAAGATAATTCACTCAAAAATATATTTAATGGCACTTGCTTGAAAATCCTCTTGAAGAGGGATAATCAGTTTGAGGAAATTAAGCCAAACAAATAGAGTGAATTAGGGGTTTTTGTTTGTAGGAGAGAATATCAAATGAATATTGGCTTTAAATCTGTGCAATGGTTAACACAAATTTATTAGTGAAATTTTGGGGTATGGAGTGTTCTTGATTCTATGACTTATAATTGCAAAAGAAATAATGCAATAATCAAACAAGAATGCCCACAAAATTCTTATCACCTAGGTGTCGGATGCAACCGAAAATGCACCTAATTTGCCAATGAAGGTGTCGAGTAAAATAAAAAATGCACCTTTTAATTTTTGCAACAAAATATGAATGTGTGTTGTGCAAAAAATTGATATTTTATGTCTCCTCCTTGTCTTACAATTTTGCAAATAATGTGACAATAAACAATTGCCTATCTTTTCTAATTTTGCAAAATAAACAAGTTTTTGTTTTGTTTTAAGTGCTCCTCACTTTTGTGTTACAAATTTGCAAAAGAAATACAATTTCTTGTCTTCCCCCATTTGTTTTGCAAATTTAACAAATAGCACTCCTTTCAAGACAAGTCGACACACGACCCGCGTTTGAAAGGCTTCCAGAACCAGTCGACACACGACTTAGTTTTTATGGGCCCAAGGTTACAATTTCTTCTCAATTTTACAAAAAATATGTGCAATTTTATGTCTTATATCCCCCTTTGGAGAAAACAAATGCACACTTTCAATTTTGATGTTTTGCAAATTTTTAAGTCTCCTTGTTTTCTAATTTTGCAATAAAGAATCAAATGTCTTTGATTTTGTCTTTTTTTTTTAATTGCATAATTAAAAAGGTTTGAGAAGAGTTGTAGACTTCAAATTTGCAAAAAAAATCATGCTAAGTTCTTTGTCTTTTTATCCCCAAATTTGGAGAAAACAAAAAAAATACAAATTCTTGTAGTTGCAATAAATAGTCCTTTTTAATTTTCTATTTTTAATGCAATTTTCTAATTAATTTTAAGCATCAAATTAATTAATAAAAAATAATTTTGTTAAAAATCATGATAATTTTTCAAAAAATATGATTTTAAAACAAAATTTATTTAATTATTAATAAAAAGATAGACTCAAAAATAATTAAAATTTACAATAAAATAAAAAATTAAAAAAATTACCTTTGTTTTTTTTTAATCCATGTATCAAAAAAAAGTTAAGTCCCCGATGGGACTCGACCTCCCGACCTCACGGGAGGGGGCGTCTTGACTAGCACACAATCGCCAGTCATCCCCTATGGCTGATCTGATAGCCACAGGGGTACGCGCATTAGTTGAAGAGCACGAGCGCCTCAACCAAAGGTTTTTAAAACCTTTGTGGGACTTTTGTCCCACATTGCCCATGCGGGGTGAAGGGGAGCGCAATAAATGGAAATGCGCTCCCCTTTGAATTTGATTACCTGTCGATAATCTGAGTCATTCCCCATCCCTTTTGGATGCTGCCACGTGGCACAGTTTAGGTCGATTCGGGTGGTCGTGGCCTGTCCACCACGTGTCACCCCCATGTCGCATCCATGTCCAATCCAATTGGTCCGTGTGTCATGCCCGTGTCTAGTCAGGTCAGTCCATGTGTCACATTTATGTCAGGCCATGTGTCACCCTCATGTCGCATCCGTGTCTAGTTCAGTTGGTCCACATGTCATGTCTGTGTCCAATCAGGTCGGTCCACGTGTCATGTTTGTGTCCATTCGGTTCATGTTGGTGCATGGCAATTTACCACATGTCACCTCGGGCTTCAAGTTAGGTCTAGTGCATCCTCAAAGTGTGTTTCATTGTTGTCTCACCTAGGGTCTAGCCTCAACATTAGTAAAGGGCACGCCTGTCCTTGTTGATCAGTTTCTGGTAGTTGATTTATCGGATTCAGGGTGCTCCTGCCTTGAATCTACTTCCCTGGTTACCAAAGTGTGCTATGGTGTCCGTGCGATGTTGTTGCTACTGTCGGTACGACCCTTGAGGCGGGTCACTAGCAAGGCCTACGTTGGAACAATCGCCAAATAAGGAGGGCGCACCTGCCCTCACTTTTCGGTCGTCGATAGGGCCTGCGGAATCCAGTGGCAGCTTCCTAGCTTAGAATTGGTCTGAAAAACAAAACCTTAGAGGAGTTAGGTTTAAAAAAATAATTCAAAAAAATTAAATTAATTCAAACCCTACTTCCTTGAAGTGCATGTGGAACGAAGTCAGAGTCCTTGCCTTGTCCAACGTCTAGTGGAACGAAAACAGAGTTCTCGCCTTGTCCACTTCCTTCTCCAATGGCTTTGATGCCAATGATGGTAAAGGTAAGTGCAGAATGAAATTAAATCACAAGCCATAAAATATTATTGAATTTGAATGATGTTTAAATAGGAGAACATTAGGCTATGAATAGCCTTATAAAATAATATGCAATAATTTAGCCTAAACTAATGCTAACAGACATGTAATAGGATCTCTCACCATAAAGCTAGCTAACAACTAACCTACTAACCAACGTAGTCAAAATGACTACTGTGACTAACTAGGTAACTAGTAAAAACAATTTACTAGTGGTAGAAAGTAACAAGATACATTTTACCATGAGGTAAATTATATCTACCTAGGTGAAACTTACAAATTACCTAAATGAGGTAATAATAATAGTTACTAACACAACAACTCTAACACAAAGAACAAAGTAGAAATAAGAATATTTGAAGAGTAAAAGTAAGAATGTTCATGTTGAGTGATTAGATTTAATTATTGAGCATTCAGGCTTTGTTGGTTTTGCTTATGCTTAAAGATTATTTTCAAATGAGTAACTATTCCTCTGATTATTCTTTTGGAGAGAGCATTGTTTTTTCCCCTTTGCCTTAAAAAATAGTCTACTTTACCTTTCCAAATAACAAAGAAAGGTATGACTGTCAAAAGATATTTGATTAGTATCTTTCCTTTGACTTCCCATTTGTATTTAGATTACCAGTTAATTAGACATTCTTTCATATTCAAATAACATGATAGAGGATGGCCTAATCGATTGGATACACTTGAAGCCATATTGGAATACCTGGTTTGCACTCAAAGAAAATGTGGGATATGGTGTCACTATTCTTCATGCATCTAGAACACACATAAGTACCCATTACATTCCTATTTTCAATATTGTCACTTGTCATAATCTTGTTCTTTAAGACCAACCAGGTAAATATTTGAATCCTTCAAGGTAAATTTATTTTCAAAAATAAAGGTTAATATTTTATTGGGAGTTCCATCTAGTTACAATTGAGTACCACTCTGAACAATATAATCTCCTAATTTGTTAATCACTCCTCAAATAATCTAATCTAGACAATGTTGTCTTAATAACTTCATGCTCCTTTTTTCTTGAAATGGTTCTATCCTACTACTAGTGATAGTCACAATATAGGATTCAATCATCCCACTATGTTGTTGCTCCAATGTAAGAGATCGTTAAGCTTGGATATTTATGAATTTTGAAGTTATGCTTTAAGGGTTGGACTACAATTGCTAAGTAAGGGAGGCTTACCAAGAATAGAGTTAGACCAAGGATTGATTTGTGAACCATCTCTTGGGAGCTAGGAGACCTTTCTAAGGATCAAATTTTTGGCTTCTACTATATGCTTCCAAATTAGATATGCTCTAGGTTTTATGCTTACATTTCTTAAAATATGTAATCTTGATGTGGAGTCTACATATTTAGCTTTCAATATCCATTTCTAAGGGGATTATGTTAAGAACCTTCTAATTAATGTAAGCAAATTCACATAAATATTGTAATAAAAGCATAAATTCATGAAAGAACAAAATATTGTAATACAAAATGTAAATGCAAAATATATTAATCTCACAACACAACACAGATTCACAAGCTATTTTGAGGGGAAAACCTCCTTCAATACATTCATTCAATATGCAAAAAGATACATTTGATTATGGACCCTTGTCTTTTAAAGATACACTTCATGCAACCCTAACCTAATTCTCAAGAGTTGGCTTACATGCAAAGTGCCACTCGAGCTAGAATCTTCTACCAAAAAAATAGTTACATTCTTGATAATGGTTACATGAAATGATCCTTGTCTAGGCACCTCAAATAACACATACAATTTCAAAATATCATTGTAATGGGACCCCCATGTTGGAAAGGGATCATTATATAATAATGTTAAAATGTGATCTTAACATACCCTTTCCCTTAAAAAAGCTTTGTCCTCAAAGCAGAGATGAGGAATATATTATTGTATTTGTTGGATAGACTCCCAAGTGGTATCTTCAAGTTGTAATACATGCCATTGAACAAGAACCTCAATGATGACATGGTTTCAAAGGGTGCATGATCTCCAATTTAAAATTTATTAAGCTCGAGCAATATGGAACCCTCTTCATCTAGTTTTGGTGAAGTGGATTGAACCTATACCTTATTACCCATAATCTACTTGAGATAGGAGACATGAAATACTGGATGGATCTTGTACATAGTTAGAAGGGATAATTTTTAGGTTTTTGCACCAATTCGTTGTAATACTTAGTAGGAGCCATTGTATTTGGTAGCTAGTTTTTAGCTTCTACGAATCTGGAGTGATAACTATTTATAGTAATAGGGCTATTGGTAGAGAAAAATATATCTCCTACTTAAAATTTATGCTCATAATGGTTTTGATTAGCTTGTTGATGCATATGATTTTGGACCAATTCTAGATTCATATTTAGTTGATGAAGGACCACGGTATGCTGACTAAGTGTAGTGTTGACAATGTGAACCTTGCAGCTTCTTAGAATGTAGGAAGAGGGTGTTGATGAAGATACTACTTCAAAAGAGGTAACCTTGGTCACATTGTGATATGAAGTATTATACCCCCATTCATCCAAGGGAAGCCACTTCACTCACTATGTAGGATATTCAGAGGTAAAGCAAAAAAGAGAGGTCTCTAAGAATTTGTTAACAATTTTTGTTTGGTCATCATCTGCAAATGATAGTTTGAACACATTTTGATTTTATTTCCCTACAAATTAAATAATTCTTGCCAAAAATGACTAGTAAAGGTAGGGTCTCTATTAGATACAATATATGCAGGCATGCCATGAAGACGAAAGATGAAGTTTATAAATATTTGGGCTACTACTGAGGTTGTGTAGGGATGGAGAGGGAACAAAAATATGGATACTTAACTACCACCAGATTAACTAATTTTCCTCTAGACTTAGGTAATCCTTCAATAAAATCAATGGAAATATTTATCCATACTTGTTTTGAAATGGGAAAGGGCTGAAGAATTCCAAGGGGATGCTTGCAACTCCTTTGAGGTTATGGTTCCAAATATCAAAACATTACCTAGTAAGAGTAAATGTTGCAATGTTAAGTTAAAGATAAGGGACTATGAACTCAAAATTGACATGTTTGCTCTTCAACTGGGAGGATGTGATGTTGCACTTGACACTCAATGGCTAGGTACCTTGGGAATTATAGCCTAGAACACTACAAATTTATGGATGCAGTTCTCATTGAATGGTAAGTCTTACACTCTTTATGATTCACCAGTAGGATCTCCACATATTATCTGTTCAAGCCATATTGAGAAGTTAAAAAATATTCACATGGGGTAGTAGCTCAAATATTTGCAATTCAATTGTAAACTTTAGACAAAGACAAACCTTAAGAACATTTGCAACTCATTTTGACTAAGAATGATGTAGTTTTTGTAGAACCTAAAAAATTACCCCCATGTTGTTCCCATGATCATGGAATGTCATTGGTACACAGTAGCATGCCACCTAATATCAAGACTTATCAGTATCCCTATGCCCAAATCAAAAATTAAGAAAATGGTACAAGTATTGCTATAAGAAACGATCATTCAACCTAGTAATAGTCCTTATTCTTCTCTAGTACTATTGATTAGAAAAGAAATATGGGTCATTGTGGTTGTCTATAGATTTTTTTAAGCTCAATAATCTTACCATTAATAATAAATTTCCTATTCCAGTGGTTGATGAATTGTTGGATGAGTTACATGGTGCAATGTTTTTCTCCAAGTTGGATCTTCACTCAGGCTATTATCAGATAAGGCTCAAGGAGGAAGATATCCCAAAAATTACATTTTAAACTCATGAGGGTCATTATGAATTATTGTTCATGCCATTTGGCATAATGAATGCACCATCTACATTTCAAAGCCTCATGAAAAATGTCTTTTACCCATTCCTTCTAAAATATTCTTGTTTCCTTTGATAATATTTTGATTTATTAGCACCCCCATATTAGTAATGTCTAATTTTTCCAAACGTTTTATAATTGAAAGTGATGCTTTAGGAAATGGTATAGGGATCGTGTTGATGCAAGAAGGAAGACCACTGGCCTTCACTAGTAAAGCACTTTTATGCTGCAATTTGGGCAAATCCACTTATACAAAAGAGATGCTAGATATTTTGTATGTGGTTAATCACTGGAAGCCCTATCTCATTGGGAACTAATTTTCAATCAAAACAGACCACCAAATTATCAAGTACTTCCTAGAACAATGGGTTACCACACCTAAACAACAAAAGTGGATCACTAAATTAATGGGCTATGAGGTCACAACTAAATAAATAAAGGAGAACATCATGGTTGATGCACTCTCCTAACAGTTTGAGGATAAAAGTATGTTAAATGCTATATATTCTCCCATATATCAACGGATTACTTCTCTTAGAGAGGATATGCTCAAGGACTCAGGATTATGAACTTTGATCATCAAAATTAAAATAGAGCCTAACTCATTACTGCCTTGTTATTCCCTAAACTTCACAATTGCAAGAATTCATCTTGAAGGAAATGCATGCCTCACCAACTGTGAGATATTTTGGGTTCCTAAAGACTTAGAAAAGGTAATTTCTTCTATAAGGGAATGAAGAAGGATATTCACACTTTTGTGGCTGAATGTGACATGTTCCAAAGAGAGAAAGGAGAAACAATGTATGCAACAATTTATTTGCTTGGCTACTCAAGGATCAATAAAATTATGTGTATTGCATAAATCAATGAGAATTATAATATATTTATCTTTGAATAATCCAACTATCATCATCGTCTAAGGGGTAGAAATTTTTGCAAGTGCATGGCCAAAGATTTCTAGTTGTGGTTCTTCTTATGTTTCATCCTCATCCTTAAGTTGTTCCTCTATTGGTTCTACTTCTTCATAAAGGTGTTTATTGCTTATTTATTCCTCTATATCAAATAAAAATAAATTCTTTCGGGTGAATATATACCCTAGCGAATACTTCTCATCATAATTATAACATAATCCTTGTGCTCAATGAGCATCCATTTCTTCTATAGTCAAATGCTTGAATGGGGTAGACTTATTGCCAATATTTGGTGTGAACTTGGAAGGAAATGTGGGTTTGGCCTATGAAAATTTAGATGGTCTCCTTTGAGTCAAAAAAAGTCTTCTACCAATCTTGTCAATCCTATGGCTTGCATCATATACTACGGTTTGAATATTTTCACCTTAACCTTGATATCATCTTTCAATCCACTAGTAAAACAACTCTAATTTATCCTTCATTCAACCCCTTTGTCATATGAACTAGGTTCTCAAATTGGGTCTAATATTCATGGATAGTAGAGGTTTGTTTTAATTTGGTCAAAGTTCTTGTGAAGTCCTCTACTCACTATGACCAAAATGAGTGAGTATTTATGACTCAAAATCTTTCCATGAAGGGTCTAGAGTCATGTTTTGTAACCATTGATACTATTTTAAGGCATTAGATACAAATTTAAAATATGCCATGGTGACCCACAAATATTTAGGTACATTATGATTGAAGAACTGATTTGCTCGACATAACCACCCATCAACGTCCTTTCCATTGAACTTAGAAAAGTCTAATTTTGGAATATTAAATATTGCATTTGTCTCAAAAAGAGAATGATAGCCTTATTTATCTTTATGTATTCCCTTATCTTTATTTCTTGAACTTCCACCCTATTTTTAAGTGTTAATATGCTCAAACACCTTTGGGGATTCCCATAATTTATTTTCAACCTCTAGGAATTTTTATTCAAATTTAGCTTTGGATCTAAGTTTATCATTTATAATAATTGATACTTGCTCCCTTATCTATTTAATTTCATTTTCAAGGTTAGTGAGTTTGATACTCATTTGATCCATAAATTTTCTTTGGTCTAACTCCTCTTGGTGTCCTCTAGTTTTACCAACCATTTATGTATGATTTGAACCACTCCCACTGACTTACTAAATGGAAGTGTTATTTCAAGAGTTATTATTTTTAGTAATGGGTCAAAAAAGTGTTTGGGTGCTATATATCAAAATGATCAGATCAAAAACATGAATACAATGGACTAGGTCTCAAAATGACATTTTTTAGCACCCTAAAAAAGTGCATGGTGACTATATACCAAAATGATCAGCTCCTTGAGATGATCACAATGGGCTATATCCCACAACATTATTTTTTGGTGTGTTCTCTTCAAGTGTTGTTGATTTTTCTCCTAGAGTCTTGGTTCACTCAAAAAAAAATTGTTTGACAACATCCTATGAGACTCTAAACTATCTGTTACTGGCTCCATTTTATCTGACATTGTTTTATCACTAATAATGTAGCTCACAACCTTTGAAAATTGTCTGGGATGACTCTATTGTTGTCAAATTCCCTGTCTATTATGATTTTTGAATGTTACAAGTAACCATTATTGACGTCAACAAACTTTGTCTTGACTATTACTAATTGTTACTTGATTGTTAATAATAGATGTTGTTGTAACTGTTGACAATTTTGTCACATTTCTCAAGGGGTAGAAAAGGAAATCAAATTTTGTATAGTGTTTTGTGAAGTTTTTCTTTGTTATTTGTATTTGCAGCAATTTTGGCTTTCAATGCCACCCCTTTGTATATAAAATAGAAAAGAAAGAGCTTCACTGTCAAAAGAGCTAGAGAAAAGAACTTTGTTGAAGGAAAATGAGAAGAGCTTCACACCCGAAGCATTTTCAGCACTACTTCGGGTGAAAATTTTATGAAATAGTATTGCCGAAGAAGAATACAAGGGTAGTGAAGAACTTCGGGAACAAAGCGCTTCAAACCACTACTTTGGGTGAAAGTTGAGCGAAGCGACATTCAAAAGAACAACTTCGCCAAAGAAGGAAGGTCTAGACCACGGTTCAAATTGGCTAAGGCAAGAAAACTACTTTGGGCCCGAAGCATTTCCAGCAGCCACTTCGGGCGAGATTTCTGTGAAGCGGTGTTGCCGAAGTAAAATACAAAGAAAGAACAATAAAACTACTTCGGGCCCGAAGCATTTCCATCAGTCACTTCGGCCAGAAAACTAGCGAAGTGGGACTCGAAAGAGCATTGAAAGTACTTCGCCATAAAGTTGTCGAAGCACTCACTTCGGGCCCCTCCATCAACGAATCATTTTTACTTCGCCAAAAGTCATTGTGAAGCATTTGCTTCGGCTAATTTTGTGCGAAGTACTTCTACCCGAAGTAAAATAATGCAACATCTTTTGAAGACAATTGCTTCGACCAAAATCTTCCCGAACCACAGTTTCGAAAGAGGATCGCAGTGAAGCATTTCTCTAAGGCGTCAGCGAAGCAATTTAGTCAGCGAAGTGGCAAAGACGAAGAGGCCCATTTTGCGAAGTGAATATGCTTCGGCACTCCCCACCCTCAAAGCAGTTTTGCGAAGCTCAATTTTGTGAAGTACAAACCAAGGAGGAGTTATTGCTTTGGCTCAGAACCATTGCGAAGTGAAGTTGTGAACGAAGACTTAGTGAAGCGCTTCAAGGGCACGCATTCCAAGTCGGGTGTTTTCCCGAGGCGATCAAGTGCCTCATAAATGCATTTTTTCATGCTCGATAAGCTCGTTGCTCATTTTTGGCAATCAAAAATGAAGTATCAGGCCATGATGGAGAACCCGACGAGCATGGCGGCCACTCAAGCACCGTATCCAGAGACCAAGGACGTCTAGACGGCTCATCAATGCATCTTTCCATGGTTGACCCGGTCGTAGTTACCAGTTTTGGTAATGGATTTGAGAGCTCGATCACGAGAGCCTCAAGGAGCCAAATTCTCAGGGCTCGAGGGTGTACTTCTCCTTGTTGTGTAATTATGACCCAAAGGGTCGGGTCCTCTATAAAAACCTAGGCATTGTAATGTTTTAAAAGGGGGGAACTATCTGCTAGAAAGTTGCTGTAACTTGATGTCCTACGATTAATACTAAAGAGCTTTGGGCTCAACTCTTCTCTTTTATGCTGCCTTCTGTGCCTGATTCTTTTGTCTTTCTTCATTTGTATATCGAGATGCTGAACCCTACGTTCGATGTGTGATTAGGGATTGTACCCTAAAACTCGTTCTGAAGGATACATAGGAGTTGAAAAACGTCATATTGGATTTCTTTTATGCTGCCTTCTATGCTTGATTCTTTTGTCTTTCTTCATTTGTATACTGGATGCTGAACCCTGCATCCGGTGTGCGATCGAGGAATGTACCCTGAAACTCGCCTGAAGGATACATAGGAAGGTTGATATCATGTTTCTTCCATTTATTCTTGGTGTTCTTTGCTTCTATTCAAGTTGCTAGTTAGTGATCGTGCTTCCTATTCTTTCCCACTTTAAACTACCGATTTCTCTAACCCTACTCCTTTTATCTCTTTCCTGCACCCTTATCTCAAAACACTCAAGTAGTTTAGCATAGGAGCCGGCCTTTCTCCAGAGATTGGCATGAGGGGCATCTCTTCCCTTCGACCTTTCAATGTTGGTCCAGGTCTAGGGTGCATACACTTACTCAAAATCCTTTCCTAGGCAGATTTGATGACCAACAATTTTTGGCATGCCCAGTGGGACCGACTGTGTCTATCTCAGTAAGATCCATAACCAATCAAGGTCCCATATTTTAAATGCAAAACCCATCTTCATCGGGGCCAATAGTTCTAACCAGTTCCCGGTGTGACCCGATCAGTCTCACCTGACTAGTGGTAGTGAGAACCGATGCTCTCATTATCGAAAGACTCTTAGCATCTGGCGACTCTATTTACCCGAGAATCTTTAAGTCGTAAAGACCAGTACCAAAAGTCTGTGCCTTCATGCAAACGATATGGAGAGTTAAGAATAGAGGAGAGGAAACCGAGTTCTTTGAACTAGATATCAATGCCTTTGGGGAGCGATCGAGGTTGGTCACCCCTGAGTCACTAGGAGCGTCCTCGCAAGAGGCTACTGTCAACGAACAAGGCCTAATTTTTGATAACACGACATCTCATTTTCCTCCCAATCCCCCCAACTCACCGAAGCATCCTAGTGCCTCCATTCCTATTAGTTGTGTTATTAGAAATCAAGAGAGAGCTTTGGGAATCCCTGTTTCTCAAAATCTAGGAGCAAGTATGGCACAACAACAACAACAACAACAATAGCAAATGCAATAGCCACCACCACCCAGATTGTCCCCAGCATGGGATTCTTTGTCACCACTAAATCTAGTGGGACAAGGACAAGTGTCGCTTGCTGTCGTAAAGAAAATCCCAACGTTCAATGGAACTGGGAAGACTGCTTTGGAGCACATCCGGCACATAATATCTCTGGCAGCGATCCACAACATCATAGAAGAGAAAATTATGGTAAAGATTTTGGTTCTTTCCCTTAGAGGAAAACTCCTCTACTGGTATAGATCTCTACCACCCGATAGTATTACGGGATGGGACCAGTTAGCTGATCAACTGATGGAAAACTTCAATGAGTCTTGTGATCCTACCTCTCTCCTACATCAGTTCACTTCGATCCAAAGACATCCACAAGAAGAGATCGTAGACTTCAATGTTAGGTTCGCTCGAACCTGGTAGAGAGTACCAGTTGGACTTCGGCCAACCGATGAAGCTACAACATATTACTTCCTTCGGGCTTTCAACCCTGAAATCAGTGTTATGGTAAGATATTCTAACATCAATACTTTTCCTGAATTATATGGGTTAGCCAAGAAGGCGAAAATGGATTTGATAGCTATGGGCAAGCTTCCCCAAAGGATGTCGACGCCCATACTTCTCGAATTCCTTCAATACCAGTACGTAGGCGCAGCTACTTCACAAATCTCTGCCACCCCTACACTCCCGATCTCATCCTGGAACCCGAATCCTATTGTGTCTCAGATTACCACTCCACAAATTCATTTTCCCACATTTTCAAATTTGCCACCCACTATTACTTTGGCATTTCCTATACTTCCAGCACCACCTCAGCCCCCTCCCTACCCCCAATACCGACGATGGCTTGCATTGCCACTCATTCCAAAAGTTGATGATATACAAACTAAAATTTTGCAAGAGATGCAGTCTCTGAACTCTACAGTTCAGACATTGTCCAACGACATGACTATTGTGAAGAAAAAGCAAGCGCAACAAGAATTTCTACTGAGAAGGTCGTATCCTATGCTTGCGCTTACCAAAGACCAAGCAGTCCAGCAAGGGAAGGCTTTAGCGAGGAATGTTGCGATTGATGAAGCTTCGAGCACTTCCAATCATGTATATTGGTGCTCTACATGCAATGATCCGCATGAAGAAAATACCTGCATGCTGCACCAACATTATTTGCAAACGCTAGCGAGAAGCAGTCATGGTGGTGAAGTCAACGTCATCAGGCAGATGAGTCAGAACCTGGTGATTGGCGAGGAGGAACCAGTTGCAGTGCTTACCAGAGGAGGAAAGAAGGAGATAGAAGTGGATGCTACTCAAATGGATCCCTTAAAAGTACATGCTCGACCTGAGAAGGGACAACCATCTTCTTCGGATCTGAATGAAGCTCCTCCACCTGCATCGATCAAAGAAAAGGCTCAAAAGGCCTTTGTCGAGCCACCTCTGGCAGAAACAAAGGAGCAGGCTAAGGAAAAGTTCAAGTTTCCTTCACTGACTAAGCGGAAAAGAGTCAAAGCTACGGAGCAGTATCGCACCAGATATGAGCCGAGAAAAGATCCCAAGGTGCTCAGTTCCCTGACATACAACATTGTAGAAGAGTTAAAGAAAATTCCAGCCAAGATCAGCTTGTATGATGCACTGCAACTACCTGGACAAGTGGACCTACTGCAAGAATCACTGAAGTCGACTAAAGCAAAAAAAATAGCATCGCTTGCTCTTGTGCAGACCCTATCCACATCTATTATGGGGAAGAACAGACCACCTCCATTCTACCTGTCTCTACAAATGGAAGGGTATATTGTACATAACTGTATGATCGACTCTGGGGCCACGACAACAGTCATGCCGAGGGCAGTATGCGAAGAGATAGGAATGGAATATACGTGAAGCAACCACGGTGTGCTCCAACTGGATGGTACCCCAGTGAATACTGTAGGAGTGATCAAGGACATTCCTATCCGACTACATAAGATGCCTCAGATCACGGTCATACAAGAGGTAGTGGTCGTCGACCTGGAGCCATACTTCAGTATGTGTTTGTCAAAAGAATT
The DNA here is from genome assembly GCA_028583015.1 of Wollemia nobilis. Classification (NCBI taxonomy): domain Eukaryota; kingdom Viridiplantae; phylum Streptophyta; class Pinopsida; order Araucariales; family Araucariaceae; genus Wollemia; species Wollemia nobilis. The sequence continues at coordinate 2,825,846 of JAQPPZ010000333.1, forward strand.
CATGGCAAATCTGGGTGGATATCTGTCCATGGATTACTCTCATCTGGAGATTCCATTCAAAGGAAAGAAGGTGAAGATCTACAATGAGAAGCCTTCTTCCTTCCTTGTGTAGATGTCCAAAGAAGAGAGCAATGATCCAGTGAATGCAATAGTGGAGCAAGTAGAGCAGGTAGACCTAGTCGAGGAATCTCTTGCACAACTAAGTTACGAAGATGAGTTCTCATTGGCAGACTTTAACGCCATGGTGGAGACCGAGATAGGATGTTATGCGATCGCCAAGCCTAAAAAACACTCCCAACTAGAGAATAGAACAAGTGCCCAAGGAGGACTATGGAAGTTGTTCTTCGATGGTGCCCGATGTAAAAATAGAATCGGGGCAGGGATTCTTCTAATTTTGCCATCCGAAGAGCAAAAGGAGTATTGCTACCGGTTGTTATGGAGTTGCACCAACAATGCAGCAGAATATGAAGCATTATGCCTAGGACTCAAGAAGGCTAACAAGTTAGGCATAAAGCAACTCCAAATCTTTGGGGATTCTAAACTGGTTTGCAACCAAGTCACAAATAAGTGTACTTCAAAGAAGCATTATCTAAAATCATACCGCAATAGGGTATGGGACTTGTTCGACTAGTTTGAATCCCTCAATCTATAGTCTATCCCAAGAGAAAAGAACCAACATGCCAATGTTCTGGCATCCATCGCAACCAAGTACTCTCCAGCAGAAGACATGGTGCACAAGCCCAAAGTTGTGAGGATGATCTACAGACCCTCTATCCCGGACAAAGACCTACATTGGCAAGTCTTTGATAACGATGAGCAGATTGTAAATTTCATGATCCAAGAAGCCAGCACAGTTGAGGATAGAAGCTTTGATGAAGAAGAATATGAAGGGCTGGTTCAATTGAAGAATAATCATGTTCCTAAGGGACTGATCACTCTTGAAAGCCTCTTCGATCAGAATGATCGAGCACTCTCTCACAGGATCAAGGTTAATGAAAAACAATATCAAGATTTAGAGCTTGAACCTGGGAAAGCAATAAAGGTTGGAACTGATTGTACTAAGGAAGAGATAGAACAAATCTTGACTCTGTGCAAAAGGTACCCCGACATTGTTGCTTGGTCTTATCAAGACCTCAGAGGATACGATCGACAGCTGATCCAGCATACAATTGAATTGTAGGAGGGGGTCAAACCTTTTTGACAAAAGCAAAGACCGGTTAATCCTAAGATCGAGGTCCTAATGAAGACCGAACTCCTAAAGATGCTTGAGGCGAAGATCATTTATCCCATAAAACACTCTTCATGGGTAGCGAACCTGGTCCCAATTAGGAAAAAGAATGAAGATATACGGTTATGCATGGACTTTCGCAACCTGAATCAGGCTTCTCTCAAAGACCACTACCCTCTTCTGCAAATCGATCAGATTTTGCACTCAGTGGCCTTAGCTCAATGCTTCTCCCTGCTCGATGGTTTCTCTGGATATAATCAGATCTGGGTCAGGGACGAAGACCAACACAAACAACATTCACCACCAAGTGGGGGACATTTGCTTACCAGCGAATGCCATTTGGCCTTTCTAATGCTGGTGCCACTTTATATAGAGTGATGGATCTCGCTTTTGGTGAGCATCTAAATAAGGTTATCGTCATCTATCTAGATGACATGACCATTTTCTCCCGAAGAAGGGAGGATCATCCCGTACATCTACAACAAATTTTTGAAAAATGTCGAGAGTTTGGCATCTCAATCAATCCAAAGAAGTCCATATTCGTAGTCAACGAAGGAAAGTTGTTGGGGCATGCAATATCAGAAAAGGGACTCGTTGTAGATCCTGACAGAGCTGAGGCTTTGACAAAGCTCCCACTCCCAGCAGACAAGAAAGGACTTCAATATTTCTTTGGCTAGATTAACTTCGTAAGGAAGTTTGTCCTCGATTTCGCCCAAGTTATCAAGCCAATGTCTGAACTTTTGAAGAAGGGCATCGAATTTAGCTGGATGGAAGAAAGAAAGGAAGCATTTGAAGAGATTAAGGCTCGAATCGCTCAAGCACTAATCCTGATCAATCCTTATTACAGTCAAGATTTTATCCTGTATGCTATAGGGGAGCCCGAGAGCTATGTTGTTGTCCTGACACAAAAGGGGGAAGATGGCGAGGAGCATCCCATCATGTTTTTGAGCCAGGTGATCAATCCCCATGAAGAAAGATATAATTTCATAGAATGGTAGGTGCATGCAGTAATGAAATCACTGAGGAAGTTCAAGCAGTTCATCTCCCAAAGTTGAGTCACAGTTTTTGTCATTCACCCCGATGTGTGCAATTTTATCATCCAAGGAGAATTGGGAAGCAAGAGAGCTAGTTGGGTAAACAAGATATAGGAATTTGACATTGAAATCAAGCCTACCAAACTGGTTCATGGTCGCACATTGTGTCAAGAATTGGCGAAGAGCATAGCGGCCGAAGCTACAGAACCTCAGGGGGATGATGCACTGTCCAAAGGATGCTTCGTGAACCAGGAGGAGGACGAGAAGGATTGGGTTAGTGAGATAATAGGCTACTTCAACACTGGCGAATGTCCTTTGCATCTAAATGCATCGTAGCGAAGACATTTCAGGATGCGGTCCTCCCGATACACTCTACGCCTCGAAGGCCTATTTTTTAGGAACATTGATGGTGTCCTTCTCAAGTGCATCAAAGATGATGATAAAAGGAGAGTCCTGGGAGAATTCCATTCAGGACTATCTAGAGGTCACTTCATAGGGAGAACAACGACGTTGAAGATCATCAAGGCAGGTTATTATTGGCCCACACTCTTTGTCGATGCCTTCATAGTTTGTCACAAATGCGAGCAGTGTCAGAAGTTCACCGGCCAAAACAAAAATGTTGCAATGCCCCTCCAACCGATACAAGTAGAGACACCCTTTCAACAATGGGGGCTGGATTTCATGGGGTTCATATCACCGAACTCCTCTGCTAGGCATAAATTCGTATTAACTGCGACCGACTACTTCACCAGGTAGGTCGAAGCGATTCCTACAAAGCATGCAGATCAAGAGACTATCATAGCCTTCCTTGAAGGATTGATCACCCGGTTCGGCATCCCTGAAGCGATCATCATGGAAAATGGCCCTGGTTTCACAGGCACTAGAATCAATGAATTCCTCTATAGATATGGGATATATCATAAAGTATCCTCCAATTACTATCCACAGGGCAACGGTTTGGCAGAATCCACCAATAAGACTCTGTTGAGGGTGCTAAGAAAGCTCGTAGAGACAAACAAAAAGACTTGGCACCTCCTTCTAGATCAAGCTTTGTGGGCCGATCGAATTTCTGTCAAGAAGTCAATCAAGACTTCACCTTATGCCTTGGTCTACGACAAGGAGGCCATCTTACCCATCCATGTAGAAATCCCTACACTACAGCTGTTAGAGGCAGAATATGGAGTTAGCCCAATGGAAAATAGATTAGCTCAGCTACTACAACTAGAGGAAGATCACAAAGAAGCCTACCAAAACTTCGCTAAGCATGCTCAGGTCACCCAGGATTGGATCAAGAAGAAATCATCCGTTCGCGCATTCAAAGTGGGAGATCTGGTATGGAAGTGGGACTCCTGGAAAGCCAAACCTGGGAATCATGACAAAATGGACACCTTTTGGGATGGGCCGTTCAAAATTATGAAGGTGAACTCGGCCAATTCATTCATCCTCAAAGATGTCGATGGCCAAGTTTTGCCGATCTCTGTCAATGGTCTTCATCTGAAGATTTTTCACCGCTAAAGTAAAAGACAAAAAAAAATGTGTGTATATAATTTGCATTTGTATGTACATCCTGTTCCAAGATCGCAAAATCCAAGTACCACTTCTAAATCCTCTTCGGGGACTTTTGATGTGAAGTAGCAAGTGCAGGGAGGTTCGCTGTGAAGTATGTTACTCTCAAAAGGACCGAACCAAAGGCACAAAAAGAGCTTCGCACCCGAAGCATTTTCAGCAGATACTTCAAGAAGCAGTTTTGCGAAGTAGATTTTAAGAGGGTCCTGGCCAGGTAGTTTCTGAAGCAGAAGTTGGCGAAGCAGTTTCCAAAAGGGTAAAACTTCAGTAAGCGACCTTCATAAAGTAGAGCGGCAGCACGGTGAAAAGGAAAGTACATTGGGCTCGAAGCATCAAAAGGCAGTCTGAACCAAAGGTTCACTGCGAATCATTTTTCAACATTAAGTTCAACTTCACCGAACCAACCATGTGCAAGGTGGAGAATTTGAAATATGCCTTGGAGAACGTGTCAGAAGTAGCCTTGAAATGAGTACAAAATGGATGAATTTAAGGCAAAAGGTGGTGGAGCACTTCCCAAGGTAATTTAGTTAGAAAATGGGAAAAGAAAATCTCGTGCCAAGGTACGAGGTGGCAGCGGGTTGCGTCTCTAATACAAAGTGTAATCATCGAAGCGTGTAGCCTTGTGTACCACGTTGCTGTAGAATCAATTTAAGAATACGATAGCCTCTTCCGTCCGAGGTGTAAATTTAATTTTAGTAGGTGCCATAAATTTAGGTGGTTGCCTTTTTAGGTTATAAAATGTGAATTCCTAGCAAGAGGGAAGTTATTTGTTCATCAGTTCAAGCTAGACTAAGAACCTTCAGATACTCTGTAATCCTCCTATCCTTTGCATCTGGCCATTTGCATTAAAGCCCTCTGTATCAAGAACTCTGCTGCTATCACTTGCAACATGGGAAAGAAAAACTCTAAGGAGAAGGGGAAAGAGCCCGAAGTTGCAGGCCTCAAAAAAACAAATAAGGGCAAGGAAGAGAAAATGCGTACTCCGAAGAAGCTAAGCCTCCCCCCTCACCTCGAAAAGAAGCCAATGGAAGAAGGGGATGACTCAGAGGAAGAACAGCTTGTGGAACCACCAATTTATGGGTGGGAGAAGATTAGAGACACACAGCTCTCTAAGGGTGTGTCCGATCTCCGACGCACCATAGAGTTCATGACAAGCAGACTCACCCTAGAAAATAAGAGAGCTACTACATATTACTCCTAGATTTATTGGTTTTCAACCCCGCCTGCTCACCATTGTCCCGAGCTGATCTATGCTATCGCACAAAATTACCAACCTGTGTCCAGGCAAGTGTTAGAAGCTTCGGGTCACAAACTATTTTCCATCTTGAAGGAAGATGTACAAGCAGCCTTCGCACCAAAGCAGGGTTCGGCCAAGGGCTATTCTATTCGCAATGTCATCTTAAGCGAACAAATGGAGAGATTCACCTCCAATAGCTACATATTGAAATTCTTGCGTGAGAATCTCAAGAGTGGGCTACCTTCAAACAAGCTGCCCCAGATGCCCTTACCCTTGGAGGCCTTCAAAAACATCAATATTTTTTCCATCATTGCATGGGTGGCGGGCTTATCAACAGATGCTTCAGTACATCCCTGGAAGGTGTCTTTGGCCGAATGCATTTCGAGAGGGGATTTTTATGCCCCTGACACTTCAAGGCCAAACACCAACCTAGTTTTCTTTGATTGGGCGGAATGGGTGGCCCGAACCCTGCATACAAGGCTCACTAGCATGAAGAATTCAGCAACATGCCAGTACTTCACACCCTATTATTTTCTTGTTTGGTTGTACTTCTACCAGGTTCATAAGCGATTTCCCCATATTGCCTGTTGAGCAAGGTGTTGCAAGAAGGTTGTCATTGTTGTCAACACAGGCAGTTAGATCCAAGGATGCAGTGGGTAGACAGATCAGAAGTCATTCAGATGCAGAAGATAGAAAAAATTTGAAGAAAAAGACAAGTTAGAAAACTATCGCGATATCGCGACATGTTTTCTGTCGCGATTTCGTGACAAGTCAAAGGAGAGAGAAAGTGCAATAAGAAATGTTGTGATATCACGACGAAAGTGAGGAGAGAGAAAGTGCAGCCGGAGATGTCGTGATTTCATGATGGAAGTAAGGAGAGAGAAGGCGCAAGTCAAACTGTCGCGATTTCACGACAAGTCGGAGGCCAAGAAGTCAAGTTGAGAAACTGTAGCGATTTCGCTACATGTTGACTTTTCACTGGCAGAAACCGGGAGAAAGTGTTAAGTGAAAAAGTTGTAGCAATTTCGCTACAAGTTACAAAGACAAAGTAAAGGTGTAGCAATTTTGCTACGAGTTGCAAAGAGATGAAGTAAAGGTGTAGCGATTTCGCTACGAGCTGCAAAGGCACAAAGTAAAGGTGTAGCGATTTCGCTACGAGCTGCAAAGAGACAAAGTAAAGGTGTAGCGATTTCGCTACGAGCTACAAAGGCACAAAGTAAAGGTGGAGCGATTTCTCTACGGGTAAAAGATGCGCAAAAAAAAGGTGTAGCGATTTCGCTACAGGTCTAAAGTGCAGCCTTCAAAGCTCTAAAAGGCAAAAGCACAAAACAAGAATCTGAAGAAGAGAATGATTCAGATGAAATGGAAGCAAATTTTGTAAGAAAACTAAAGAAAGGAAAAGGAAAATACAAAGTGAAGCTACCTCTTAAATTTTTTGATTGTGGAGGCATTGGACACTTTGCTACCAAATGTCCTCTCAATAACAAGAACAAAGGTGAAGAAACTCAGCATCAAGAAAGAGGTGAATGGAGGAAGAAAACAAACTTCAGAAAAGGCAATTTCAAAAAGAAAAGCTTTATCTCCCAAAATGCAAAATCTTCAGAGGACAGTTCTAGTGAAAACTCTGAGGAAGGAACAGGTGAGGCTCTATTTATGGCGTTTGAAATAGACGAATTAGAAGAGGCAGAAAACACAAAAAACAGAGAGGGAATGAACTCTGAAGTATCTATTGAAGAAGATGAGGCTAAAGTTGATTTAGAGGGTGAGCTGGTGTCTGCTCTCATGGAATGGAAATCTGAGAAAAAGAAGAATGAAAAACTATCAAGGAAACTTAAGGATGCAAATGACATTATAGCCAGTCTAAAAACACAGACAGAAGAATACAAGAAAATGTCCGAAGATCTTGAAATACAGGTAACCATGAAGATAGATTACTACTGCAAATTGGAAGAAGAAAATGTTAGTCTCCAAATACAGATACAAGGGCTGGATCAAAAAATTAACTATCATTTAAAACGTGAAGAAAGTTCGATGAAGCTGGACAAAATTCTAAGCGATCAAATATCCACAAGTATCAAATTTGGTCTGGGCTTTACTGAAGGAGAATCATCAAGTGGACCAAAGACAAGCAATGTTGAAAGTGAAAAGAGTAAAGACAAGGAACAGGCTGTGGAAAGAAAAACAAATCAGGCAAAAGAAAGTTGTAATACCAGTCCTGAAATAGCAGCTGACAATGATGGCTTTACCAAGGTCATACATCAAAAGAAAAGAAGATCTAAGGCTCCTACAAGAACTTGGCCAAGACCATCTTTCAGGTTCAATCATTATTTCTATGGTTTTTGTTTTAAATGTAATGTTTATGGGCATAAAATTGTTGACTGCAAATACAATATAGGTCCAAGAAGTTTCACTAGTAAAAATGCTTTTGCTCCTCTAATGAGTTATGCAGTAGAATGTTTTAAGTGTCACAACTTCGGGCATATTTCCAGAAACTGTCGTAGTATTTCTGTTCCATATCAATCTCAGAAAAGAAGAACTCAACCATATAAGGCAAAACACAATAGAATTTCTTCTGAAGGATATGTGCAAAATTCTGAAAAGGGGAAATCCCAGCTAGAACCCAACACCACAGTTAAGACAGAATGGAAACAAAAGGAATAGCTCAGGAAAGAACAGGAATCTTTAATAGTGCAGACAACTTTTAGAGCTCAGAATAAATATGTACCGTGGATTCTTGACAGTGGTTGCTCAAGTCATATGACAGGTGATAAACAAAAATTTGAAAATCTACAGAAATATGAGGGTGGTTCTGTGAAGTTCGACAATAATGATGGAGCCAAAATAATAGGTAAAGGATCGGTCAAAATTAGTGAAGGGAAAATCAAGTCAGAAGAAGTTTTATATGTGGATGGTTTGAAACATAATCTGTTAAGTGTGAGTCAAATCTATGATAAAGGACATGAAGTGGTTTTCAAGAAGCAGGGTTGTGAAGTCAGAAAAATAAACAACGAGAAATTGATAGCAACCGGCTCAAGGACGTCTGGAAACCTATACACACTCTCAGAATTTTTAGAAGGTATGTGCTTCATGGGACAAGAAGAAGAGAACTGGTTGTGGCATAAGAGGCTTGGACACATAAGTTTTGATAATATAGTAAGAATCAGCTCTAAACAAGCAGTGAGAGATATTCCAACCATTAAGAAACCTGCAAACAGTGTGTGTGCTTCATGTCAGAAGGGAAAGCAGACCAGAGTTTCATTTAAAACAAAAGAATACCATACTAGCAGGCCTTTGGAACTCATTCACACAGACTTATGCGGACCCATGAGGACTCAAAGCATAAACGGCGACAAATACTTTATGTTGTGTATTGATGATTTTTCCATAATGACATGGATATTCTTCCTAAAAGATAAAACAGAAGCTTTTGAAATGTTCAGAACCTTCAAATAGCTAGTCGAGAATGAAACAGGGAAAAGGATTAAATTCTTGCGATCAGACAGAGGAGGAGAATTCATTTCGAATGAATTTTTAGAATACTGTGAAAAATATGGTATCAGGAGACAATATTCAGCAGCCAGAACTCCTCAGCAGAATGGTGTAGTAGAAAGGAAGAACAGAACAATTCAAGAAATGGCATGCACCATGCTGGCAGAAAGCAAAATAGTAGATAGATTCTGGAAATAAGCAGTTCACACAACAGTATACATTCAAAACAGGTATATGTTAAGAACTCATGAATGCAAAACACCGTATGAGTTGTGGTTTGGTAGAAAAGCAACAACAAAACATCTCAAAGTATTTGGCTATAAATGCTACATCAGAAAAGCTGATGACAACCTTGGAAAGTTTGAAGATAGAGCAGATGAAGGTGTGTTTTTTGGTTATTCTCCACATAGCAAAGCTTACAAATGCTACAACAAGAGACTCAAGAAAATTGTGGACAGTGCAGATGTTAAATTCGATGAAGGGAGGAAACAAATAGTTAATTTTTAAGAAAACTACCCAATCTACGAAGAAGTAATTGAAGTTGATGAAGTACATGGCACAGAAAATACATCTACGGCTGATACAGATGACTTATCAGATGACTCAGAGATGCAAGAAAACAAAAAAATCAAAACAGGCAGCTGGCAGAAAAATCATCCTAGAGACCAAATAATTGGAGATCCCACAGCTGGCATTCAGAAAATAAAGAAAGTAATAAGTAATTACTCTCTTTTATCCAGCATTGATCCCAAAAACATAGATGAAGCAAGCAAATATGTCAGTTGGATGAAGGCAATAAATGAAGAGTTAGATCATATAGAAAAGAACAGAACTTGGGAGTTAGTGCCTAGACCTGCAAACAAGAATGTAATCGGCACCAATTGGATATTTCGAAACAAATTAAATGAAGACGGACAGGTCATTAGGAACAAAGCAAGACTGGTTTGTAAAGGATATGCACAGGTCAAAGGCATTGATTTTGAAGAGACATTTGCTCCAGTGGCCAGATTAGAAGCAATTAGAATGTTTTTGGCCTTAGCCGTTCACAAAAACTTCAGGGTATATCAGATGGACGTAAAATCTGCCTTCTTAAATGGGAAACTCGAAGAGGAGGTATATATTGAACAACCAGATGGTTTTCAAATCAGTGAAGATCCCAACCTTGTCTACAAATTAAAGAAATCACTATATGGATTAAAACAAGCACCACGGGCATGGTATGCTAGGCTAGATAATTATCTCTCTCAATAGGGATTCAAGAAAGGATTAGTGGACAGTAATCTGTATGTGAAATCAGAAGATGGGCATCTCATTGTTCTTGTTGTCTATGTGGATGATATCATATTTGGCAGCAACAAAGATGAATCATGTAAAGACTTAGCAAACAAGATGCAGAATGAATTTGAAATGTCAATGATTGGTGAACTGTCTTACTTTCTGGGGTTACAAGTTAATCAGAATGAGAAAGGTATATTCATTTCTCAAATAAAATATGTGAAAGAAATGCTAAAGAGGTTCACTATGGAGGACAGTAATCCAGTCAGCACGCCCATGACAACAGGCTGCAAGTTGAGTAAAGAAGACAAATATCCACCTGTAGATCAAACCATGTATAGATCAATGATAGGAAGCTTACTATATTTAACTCGCAACTGGACTCGATATTCTGCAGGCAGTTTGCATGGTAGCCAGATTTTAGGCCAGTCCCAAAGAGACTCATGTAACAGCAGTTAAAAGGATTTTTTAGTATCTCAAAAGCACCATGGAGTATGGGTTGTGGTATCCAAAATGCAAAGATTTCACTCTTATATCATATTCAGATGCAGATTGTGCTGGATGTGTTGATGACAGAAAGAGTACCAGTGGAGGAGCTTTCTATTTGGGGGACAGATTGGTTGCATGGCATAGTAAGAAGCAAGACTCAATGTCTTTATCTACAGCTAAGGAAGAATATATTGCAGCAGCAACATGTTACACACAAGTTTTGTGGATGAAACAAACCTTGAAAGATCTAGGTATTAATTTTAGTGAACCAATATCAGTAAAGTGTGACAACACCAGTGCAAATCAATATTTCTAAGAATCCAGTAATGCACTCACGAAAAAAGCACATTGCTATAAGGTATCATTTCTTGAAAGAAAAAGTTGCAGAAGGAGAAGTTAAATTGGACTATGTCCCAACTACAGAATAGGTAGCAGATATTTTTACAAAACCTTTTCCCAAGGAAGTATTTGAGTATCTTCGGAGCAAATTAGGAGTAGTCACACTTCCTAAGAAGTGACTAGCTACAGGGATCACTTTCTCAGGGGGAGCACTTGAGTGCATGAGGATGAACTCAGGGGGAGTCAAATTGTGCCTGAGAAGTGTGAGGATGGACACAGGGAGAGTCTGCAGCAGCCCTTTGGTATTATTGACAAAGGGGGAGAAGAGTTACAGGAATGTATACAGGTGTTGCCAACAATTCCAAAGGGGGAGATTGTTGAGCAAGGTGTTGCAAGAAGGTTGTCATTGTTGTCAACACAGGCAGTTAGATCCAAGGATGCAGTGGGTAGACAGATTAGAAGTCATTCAGATGCAGAAGATAGAAAAAATTCGAAGAAAAATACAAGTTAGAAACATGTCACGATATCGCAACATTTTTTTCGTCGCGATTTCACGACAAGTCGGAGGAGAGAGAAAGTGCAATAATAAATGTCGTGATATCGCGACGAAAGTGAGGACAGAGAAAGTGCAGCCAAAAATGTCGCGATATCGCGACAAAAATGAGGAGAGAGAAAGTGCAGCCGGAGATGTCGTGATTTCGCGACGAAAGTAAGGAGAGAGAAGGCGCAAGTCAAACTGTCACGATTTCGTGACAATTCGGAGGCCAAGAAGTCAAGTTGAGAAACTGTAGCGATTTCGCTACATGTTGACTTTTCGCTGGCAGAAACCGGGAGAAAGTGTTAAGTGAAAAATTTGTAGCGATTTCGCTACAAGTTACAAATACCAAGTAAAGGTGTAGCGATTTCGCTACGAGTTGCAAAGAGACGAAGTAAAGGTGTAGCGATTTCGCTATGAGCTGCAAAGGCACAAAGTAAAGGTGTAGCGATTTCGCTACGAGTTGTAAAGAGACAAAGTAAATGTGTAGCGATTTCGCTATGAGCTGCAAAGGCACAAAGTAAAGGTGTAGCGATTTCACTATGGGTAAAATATGCGCAAAACAAAGGTATAGCAATTTCGCTACAGGTCTAAAGTGCAGACATCAAAGTTGCAGCAATCATACTTCAAGTCGAAAGTGTAAGGCACAAGTCAAAATTTCTCAAGAAGTAAGTTGGAAGCACAAGGCAAAGTTGTAGAAATTTCTCTACTGCATGAAGCTCAATTTGTACGAAAGCCGAAAGAGTCATGATTTCACGGCAAAGATGAAGATGACGTCAGCAAAAGCTAAAAGTGTCATGATTTCGCGACAGGGTGCAAGAAAAGCTACTGGAAGTCGGAAGCGTCGCGATTTTGCGACAAGAATGATGATGACGTCAGCAAAAGCTGAAAGTGTCGCGATGTCGCGACAGGGTGCAAGGAAAGCTGCTGGAAGCCGGAAGTGTCACGATTTTGTGACAACATTAAGGATGACATCATCAAAAGATCGAAGTGTCGCAATTTCACGACATGAACGGTGGGAAAGCTTTCAAAGGCCAAAATAGTTGCGATATCGCGACGACAAGGTCAAGGAGGCGTACGGCCAAAAAAAGTGTCGTGATATCACGACATGTTAGTTTTTCGGGGCTACAGCAACAGAAAGGTGATAGAGAAGCAGCAGCATTTGAGGCCGACAAGTTGAATCGAGGCTGACGATATTTAGGGTTTTGAAGCCGACTTTTTCAAGGGTTTTACAGTGGACATTTTTAGGGTTTTGAAGTCGACAGTATCAAGGGTTTTATAGCGGACATTTTTAGGGTTTCAAAGCCAACATTTGCTAGGGTTTTTACAGTGGAAGTGTTTAGGGTTTGCAGTCGACAATCACAAAGGTTAAGCAGCCAGAAAAATTCTAGGGTTTCATGTTGACTTCATTAGGGTTTGCAGTCGACGTCTTTGAGTTATAGCCGAAGATGTTTGATATGGTATTCTCTTCTATAAAAAGGGGGTCTGTTGTGAGATTAAGGAGTGGAATAGATGTGAAAAGTGCGAAACAAGTTCACGTGAAGCCGAGAGCAAGTCGTTTTGATTCAGAGAGTGAGAAAAGTGTTAGTTCTTTGGAATGGCAGTATAGAGAATATAACGGTGGGATAATGTGTAAGTGCGAGAAGGGTGATTGCATCAAGTTCGATTGAGGAAAGTGCAGAGTCGTAATTCGCATCTGCAGATCGTGAGTGCATGGATGATAAGAGCATGATATGCAGAAGTCGTGTTCTAAGTCCGAAGTGACAGTGCGCAGTTTACAAAAGTAATCGATAAACTGAATACGGCAGAGAGTGCAAAGAAATATAGAGAAGCTGTCGGATAGTGCAAATAATTTTGTGCAGAAGCAGCAGAATGCAGACATACAGCAGAATGCAGAAAAATGACAAATCATGAAAATTAAGGTGAGTTTTATTCAGCAATTTTTATTATTGTCTTCCAAGTTGTAGCTTGGCATAAGGGGTTGGTGCCTCTTTCCAGTAGGTGCTGGTAAAATAGGAGTTGGTGCTCCATTATGTTGTAGAAGATAAAGTTAAGGGGTTGGTGCTCCTTCCAGTTGGTGCTGGTAAAATATTATGTAAAGTTGTAGCTTTGCATTGACTGGATTTGGATGGTAGTCCAAGCAGTCTTTTTGAGGAGTAGCCACATTGGTGAACCTCGTTAAAATGTTGTGTTATGTGTGATGCTTTCTTGATGCATTTAGTATCTCTTTTATCTGTTTTAAACTGCTACTGGTTTTAAAATCATATGTTTTAGAAATTTTAAAGAACACACTGATTCACCCCCCCCCTCAGTGTCATTGTGATTACAACATTGCCAACTCTCCAAGCGGCAAGGATGGAAATCCTCTGCCAGTGTATCAATGGACTCCCCTCTTATTGAGGGCAGAGTCCTATTATCCCTTTAATCAGCAATTTTTGGGACCTGCCATGCATCTGTTAAAATGTTCTTGTCCTCGGGTACCACTTAGTTTGAGAGATAGAGTGGTGCAGGGAAAAATGGGGGACGTTTTCCAATTGACACAAGGACTGGTGATTCGCCTGTTTGGTTTCATAGGGAAGCCCTTCCTGTTACCAGTCTACCCCTCCGAATATCAATTTGCATTGGAAGTCGCTCGACAGAGCGACTCTACAAATACAGTATACGGTCATGGCCAGAAGTGGGCACATACCTGTGATTTCCCCTTCAGGATGGGTGTAATCGAAGTTTTTGCCCTAAAATAGAACGTTTTCCTGGAGGAAAAGCTTACCAATTTTGGCCTACTTCAGATTCCTTAGCAATGGCTCTATGAGGGATCATTTAAAATTCAAGAACTTCCACAGCTGCCCCCACCCCGAAGTTGTGGAACAAAAAAATAACCCCAATGGGAGAGATCTGGAGTGGCATTTGGAAAGAATGAGGACATTGCCTCCATGGCATGAGTTTTACCCCATGGAGGTCGAGTTTGACCCTGATCAGTACCCCCTCCCGACTCCAAGCTCCACATTTTGGAAAAAGGCAAGGGACGATTTGAAGGAGGAAGTAAAGAATTGGAGCGAGGAAAAACTTCGAGAATGGTGGATAATGAGAGTCCATCGCCAAAAGGTGAACTCTTATGGACTCTTAGCATCAGATAAAGACTTCACGATTCTTTATGACACCAATGTCAAAACTTGGAAGTCTATATCCTTTGCGGATTTTGTTCCCCTAGCTACCCCAGGGTCAGGCGAAAGCCCAGGAGGAGCTAAAGATGCCTCAGAGGAAGAAAAAGAATTAGGGGCCAAAACTATGCCTGTAGCACTACCACAGAAGCCATCGAAAATCCATGACACAAGTGCCGAAGAGGCAGAGCAACCATTGGAGAGAAATAAAAGAAAGATGCAGGAGCAAATTCAAGTGCCACCGAGCCACCCAAAGTGACCTCGCATGAAGCCTACAAGTACTCTTGTTGAATCACCTGCATCAGGCCTAGTTGAAGCAAATATCATGAACTCCTCCTTGAAATAGATACCATTGATGTGGAGGAACTCCTCCAACAAGAAAGAGACCTCGGAGTAGAAGTTGTGGAGGTCGAGAGTGTTGAAGCTTGAAAGGAACAAGAGCCAACCACCCAAGATGTCACCACGGCCACTTTTCCAGGAGGGCACACAGGTACACACTCTCTTCCCTTCGCCTTGGTCTCCGACACATCCACGGTAGTCCCGATTAAAAGTCCTCATCAATATCTCCATCCCCTACAAGGTCAATCACCCACTCAGATACTGTCCATTTCCAGTCCAATCCTGCATAGCTCCACTCCACCCGAGTCATCTGACGAGGACAGGCTTGTTGAAACCACTTTGTCTACCCATGCTATCATTCCTTCAATCCTAATTCAAGGTGAAGGTAGTGTCACAACACCAAGCCCTATAACCCACTTTCCCATAGCTCAAATCATAGTCCCACTTGCCAAAGCCCTTGCTACACCCGTCTTCGAGCCATCAGGGGAATCATTCCTCGTTAGTTCTTTATATTTGTTCACACCTTTGGCTAGAGACTCGGCCTTTTTTGAAATAGATTTATCTTTAATAAAGGAGCACCCCCTAGCATAGAAGCTACTCCTAGCTCGACAAAATACAGAGAAAATGTTGAAGGATGCAAGAAATAAAAGAGGGTGATCTCTGGCCCAAGTTGAAAAATGTGCGGTCTTCGACTTGAAGGGTGGAAAGTTACATAAGTTTAGGAAGGTCCCTAAGGTCCAGAAGCCTCTGGATGAAATGACTCCAGCTGACTATGACTACCAGGAGAAGACCAAGGACCTGGATCATTTAGATATAGATGATGAATCCACATCCATGCATGTCAGGGTTGAAACTTTTCGAGCACATGCAAATATTGCCAATCAGCGTAGGTTTGAAGCAGAAAACACCAACATCAAGTTGGAAGAAGAGATGGCTAGGATCCACTCCAAGCTGGAGGATTCACAAAAATAGTGCAAGTTGTTGAAAAAAGAAACACATACCCTCAAACATCAAATCCTACAATTGCAGTCTTCGACTGAGCAACAAGCACAAAAACAGGCCAAAAATGAGCTAAAAGCCAAAGAGCTTGAGAAGAAGATCTTGCAGGCCCAGTAGCAATTGTTAAAAAAAGCAAACCTAGAGTTGTTTGACAAAGGCAAAATCAAGGAGATCCGCTCTCACCTGCTCAAAGGTTTCAGATCTCGGGCCTCCAGTGCCCTATCAATTTTAATCTGTCATCGAAGCCCAACATGCCATTGCTAAGAAGGGACCAATAGTAGATGAGGTGATCCAAAAAATCAAAATGTGACTGAAGCTTGCTTTTGAGGTCCAAAGTATTAGATATCAAGACCTATAGGTTGCTGCTATGAGTCAAACGGCTAGGGATTGGTCTACTGCCCAAGCCACTGTTCGTGCCTTCTTCTCCAAGGTGAAGAAAGTGCAAAAGGCGAAGGACCTCCTAGATATATTTGAGCAGGAGCAGCGCACATCAATGAGTTACTTCGAAGACCTTTCTTCCTTGGGTTTCCCGAGTTTCACGGATGATGATGAAAATCTTCTCACCCGGGAAGAACTTAAGCCGATGTGGCTCCATTTCGAAAGTCACGTCTCAAAAATTGATGAGTGGGGAGAGCCAGTCACAGAGGGACAAGTCACCGACTTCATCCTGAGACACTACATAATCATGGCTTGTCTGAATGACCTAGGTGCAAAAATCAAACATGTCGACATAGGGCAGATTGATCGGTTCCATGTTTTGGTCAAGGCACTCGAAGACCAAGAACCATTTCAGAAAGGGGTTTGGGCTCACGTTCGCCGAACCATGAAGAGAATCCATGACTGTATCATACCGTCACCATAGCAGGAGGCCATGCTAGTAGACGAAGGAGCAGAGGAGGAATAAGGAGGAGAGGAGGAGGAAGAAGTAGTAGAAGAAGGAGAACCAGCTACAGAAACACTCCCAAAGGGAGAAGCGGGAGAAGGATCTGGAGAGGACTCTGGACCAATGGATCAAAGCTAGGGGTTCTCCCACTGAGACGAGCTTGTTGCCCCATGAGCCACCAAGAATGTTGACAATTTTATCACATTTCTCAAGGGGTAGAAAAGGAAATCAAATTTTGTACAGTGTTTTGTGAAGTTTTTCTTTGTTATTTTTATTTACAGTAATTTTGGCTTTCAATGCCACCCTTTTGTATATAAAAGAGAAAAGAAAAAGCTTCGCTATCAAAAGGGCTAGAGAAAATAACTTTTCTAAAGGAAAATGAGAAGAGCTTCGCACCAGAAGCATTTTTAGTACTACTTCGAGTGAAAATTTTGTGAAATAGTATTGCCGAAGAAGAATACAAGGGTAGTGAAGAACTTCGGGCCCGAAGCGCTTCAAATCACTACTTCGGGTGAAAGTTGAGCGAAGCGACATTCAAAAGAACAACTTCACCAAAGAAGGAAGGTCCAGACCATGGTTCAAATTGGCTAAGGCAAGAAAACTACTTCGGGCCCGAAGCATTTCCAACAGCCACTTCGGGCAAGATTTCTGCGAAGCGGTGTTGCCAAAGTAAAATACAAAGAAATAACAATAAAACTACTTCGGGCCCAAAGCATTTCCATCAGTCACTTTGACCAGAAAACTAGCGAAGCGGGACTCGAAAGATCATTGAAAGTACTTTGCCAGAAAGTTTCTGAAGCACTCACTTTGGGCCCATCCATCAGCGAATCATTTTTACTTTGCCAAAAGTCATTGCAAAGCATTTACTTCAGCTAATTTTGTGCAAAGTACTTCTACCCGAAGTAAAAGAATGCAACATCTTTTGAAGACAATTGCTTCGGTCGAAATCTTCCCGAACCACAGTTTCGAAAGAGGATCACAGCGAAGCATTTCTCTAGGACGTCAGCGAAGCAATTTATTCAGCGAAGCGGCAAAGACGAAGAGGCACATTTTGCGAAGTGAATATGCTTCGGCACTCCCCACCTCCAAAGCAGTTTTGCGAAGCTCAATTTTTTGAAGTACAAACCGAGGAGTTATTGCTTCGGCTCAAAACCATTGCGAAGCGAAGTTGTGAATGAAGACTTAGCGAAGTGCTTCAAGGGCACGCGTTCCAAGCCGAGTGTTTTCTTGAGGTGATAAAGTGCCTCATAAATGCATTTTTCTATGCTTGATAAGCTCGTTGCTCATTTTTGGCAATCGAAAATGAAGTATTAGGCCATGATGGAGAACCCGACGAGCATGGCGGCCACTCAAGCACCGTATCCAGAGACCAAGGACGTCTAGAAGGCTCATCAATGCATCTTTTCATGGTTGACCTGGTTGCAGGTACCAGTTTCGGTAACAGATTTGAGAGCTCGATCATGAGAGCCTCGGGTAGCTGAATTCTCAGGGTTCAAGGGTGTACTTCTCCTTGCTGTGTAATTATGACCCAGAGGGTCGGGTCCTCTATAAAAACCCAGGCATTGTAATGTTTTAAAATGGGGGAACTATCTGCTAGAAAGTTGTTGTAACTTGATGTCCTGCGATTAATACTAAAGAGCTTTGGGCTCAATTCTTCTCTTTTATGCTGCCTTCTGTACCTGATTATTTTGTCTTTCTTCATTTGTATACCGAGATGCTGAACCCTGCTTCCGGTGTGTGATCGGGGACTATAACCTGAAACTTGTTCTGAAGGATACATAGGAGTTGAAAAACGTCATATTGGCTTTCTTTTATGCTGCCTTCTGTGCTTGATTTTTTTGTCTTTCTTCGTTTGTATACTAGAGGCTAAACCCTGTGTTCGGTGTGCGATTGGGGAATGTACCCTAAAACTCACCTGAAGGATACATAGGAAGGTTGATATCGCATTTCTTTCGTTTATTCTTGGTGTTCTTCAAGTTGCTAGTTAGTGATCGTGCTTCCTGTTCTTTCCCACTTTAAACTGCCGATTTCTCTAACCCTACTCCTTTTATCTCTTTCCTGCACCCTTATCTCAAAACACTCAAGTAGTTTAGCATAGGAGCCGGCATTTCTCCGAATATTGGCACGAGGGGCATCTCTTCCCTTCGGCCTTTCAATTTTGGTCCAGGTCTAGGGCACATACACTTACTCAAAATCCTTTCCTAGGTAGATTTTATGACCAACAGTAAATAGGGTATCCCCACCAATATTTTTGGTTGATATTTATGTCTAGTTAATTCTAGGATAGTATAGTCTCCTCAATATGCTCATTTTTTATGTAGTTTTTTATATGTAGAATAAACAAAAATAGGGTATTCTAAGCCAGGGTGAGTGTATTTGTCATAGGCCTTCTGTTATACTGCAAGGACGAATGATAGTGCTTGAACCACGATTATAGGCCACTACTCAAGGAGAATTTCATGCATACCCTTGAGCACACTACCCGTCTCTAACCGTATAGGAGGGTGATCTTCCTAGATGCTATATCCAGTGCACTATGGAGAATACACGATCAAAAATATTCCTAGGGATAAAGGTTTCTCCTAATCCTAGGGGGTCTCCTGATATATCCAAGGATATGTGGGAGCTCAATTCTATATACAAGTGTTGTTTGAGACCTAGGTATTGAAGCTTGATTTCCCCATTTATTTAGATGCTTTACAGATCGAGCTTAGCTAATTTTAATAGCTCCTTTGTGATATTTTAAAACCCCCAACATAGGGTTTTTAACCTACTATACTACCACAAAAAAAATTCTTTTTTTAATAAATAAAAAAATAGAAAAATGAAAACACAAAAATGTATACCTATCAGTCAAAATGGAAGGGCAAGAAATATCATAATCATATAAAGATATGGCCAAGAAAAGTGCTTGGATACCACTTGTTAAGAGCCTTGTAATTAAAATAAGGACATTCACATAAATATTGCAATAAAAACAAAATTTCATGAAAGAACATAATATTGCAATACAAAATGTAAATGCAAAAATATATTAATCTCATAAAACACAACACAAAATTGTAGGCCTCTTCAAGGGGCAACATCCTTCAATACTTATCATTTAATATGCAAAAAGATACATTTATTTATGGACCTTTGTATTTTACATATACACTTCATGCAACCCTAATCTAATGCTCAAGAGTTGGATTATATGCAAAGTGTCACTTGATATAAAATCTTCTACAAAACAAATAGTTACATTATTGATAACAGTTACATGAAATAGCCCCACTTGTGTAGGCACCTCAATTACCATATACCATTAAAAAATGGTATTGAATATCAATATAATGGGATCCCCATGTTGGAATGGATCTTTACATAATAATATAATAATTACATTATATTGTTAGGATGGGGTTCTAACATCTATAGACTGAAACACCACATTAGTTTAGCTCCCAGATATTATTGATAATTCTAGTTTTTATTATTCCAAGGCCACATTTATCTATCCCTATAGTAATTGAGTCCTAGTTGACCAAGTGGAACTTTCTTTTTTTCATTATTTTTACCTCCTTAGCAAAGGAAATTCTTGATTTTTCCATTAAAATATTATAGAATATTTTTAGAAGCATGGTAAATTGAGGGCTAGAATTTAGGAAGCATTTAAGGAATGACTTGCTTAGCACTCTTCTTCCTGCAATAAAAACCATCTATTACTATAACTCTACACTCACTTCTATAGTTTTTCAATAATTGGTTGTTAGGAACCTACTATTAAAATAAAGCACACTCACACAAAATACTAAAAAATAACTCACATACATCAAATAACGTAATATCACTATGCAAAAATCAATTACATAAATGAAACAATCTCATAGTAACATTGAATCGTGGGCCTCTTCGATGGGGCAACCTACTTCAATATTTCATTAGATTGCAAAAGGATAATCACGTACATGGCTTCATATATTTTAAATGAAAACTACATGTAACCCTACCTAAATGCTCAAGAGGTGGCTTACATGCAAAATGTCACTCGAGCTAGAATCTCCCACAAAATGGTGGTTACAATCTTGATAAAAAGGGTTACATTAAATGGTACCACTTGGTGAGGTATCTTACTACATCGGTTACAATATTGATAAAAATAGTTACATGAGATGGTACCACTTGGCAAGGTACCTTTATTGCCACCTACATTACTAAGTATTGCATAATAACATTAAAATAGGATTCCCACATTGGAAGTGGGTTATTACATAGGTAAATGAGAATTACAACATGGTGTTAGGATAGGATCGTAACATGTCCTTCCCCTTCGAAAAGATTTTTTGTCAAAGCTGAAATGAGGAAACTGGTGTTGGAGTTTATGGAGAGGCTCCCATGTAGCATCTTCTTCCTGGAGCCCACACCACTATACAAGGACATATGTGATGGTACGATTGCGGAGAGTGTGTGTGAGATGATCCAGCAACTGTTCTGGTTCAAGTAAGATGGACCCTTACTCATCCAATTTTGGTAATGTTGATTAAACTTGTACCTGTGTGCCCATAACTTTCTTGAGAGATGAAACATGGAAAATAGGATGGATCTTGGAGGTGGGTGGAAGAGCCAATTTGTAAGCAATGAAACCAATCCGTTGTCAAACTTGGTAGGACCCATATAATTTTACAGTAATTTTTTGACATCGAAAGAGTTGGAGGGATGCCTGTGTGTACAACTGCAAGTGAAGGAAAACCATATCACCCACATCAAATCTATGCTCAGATCGATGTTGGTTGGCCTATTATCGCATCCAGTTCTAGGCCATATCCAAATTATGCTTTAGCTGGTGAAGGACATCGATATGTTGGAAAATAATAATGTCAATTGCCTAGACCTTGGATCTGCCTAGAATGTATGAAGAAGGTATGGGTGGAGGGCACCCATAAATAGCCTCAAAAGGAGTGATTTTGGTAGTTGTATGATAGGATGTGTTGTACCACCATTCAACCAGAGGAAGCCACTTCACCCATTGAGAAGGATGATCTGATGTAAAGCAATGAAGATAGGTCTCTAAATATTTGTTGACAATCTTAGTTTGACCATCCATTTGTGGATGATAAGTTGAACTCATTTTGAGCTTCGTTCTCTACAACTTAAACAACTCTTTCTAGAAATGACTAGTGAAGGTTGGGTCTCGATCGGGCACAAGGAGGTGGGCATACCATGAAGGCAAAAAATAGAATCAAGGAATATTTGGGCAATGGTGGAGGCTATGTAAGGATGGGCAAGGGGACAAAAATGAGCATACTTCAAAAGGCGATCCACTACCACGAGAATAACATACTTACCACTCTATTTAGGTAACCCTTCGATAAAATCCATAGAAATATCATTCCAAACCTGATCTAGAATGGGCAATGGTTGAAGAGTACCCAGAGAATGAACTATTTCACCTTTCATCCGTTGGTAGGTATCACAAGTTGCCACGAAGTCATGGATGTCTTGTTTCATCCTTTTCTAGAAGAATGTGCACTTGAGGTTTTCATATGTTTTGAGAAATCCAAAATGAATTGCAGAGGAAGCAGTGTGTAGTTACTTCATGAAGGGGTCACAGAGTGGTGAGGCACATAGAATAACAAGGCATTTGTGATAACGTAAATCCTGGCCATCCCAACTATAGCCTGGGTATGAAGTCGGATTAGCTTGAAGTGAAGCCATCAAAGCTTGCAGGTCTACATCTTGAAGTACCTCTTTTCGTAAGGAATATATCCATTAGGGGACAGGTGTAGAGATAGCACATAGCATACTGAGGGCCTCAAATTGGTGAGAGAGAGCATCAACCATAAGATTTTATTTGACCTTCTTATAGGTGATATCATAATCATAGCCCATGAGTTTAGAAACCCATTGTTGTTGTTCTGGGGTAGCAACTTGTTGTTCTAAGAAATATTTGAGACTCTGATGGTTTGTTTTAATGGATAAATGACACCTAATGAGATATGGTCTCCAATGGGTGACAACATGTAAGATGGCCAACATCTCCTTGGCATATGTGTATTTTCCCAAATTACGCTCAGAGAGTGCCTTACTAGTGAAGGTCAAGGGTCTCCCTTCTTACATCAATACTACCCCAATGCCACATCCAAAAGCGTCACTTTCAATGATGAATGATTTAGAGAAATTTGGCATGGCTAGAACAGGTGTGGTGGTCATGGCATTCTTTAATTCAATAAAGGTGTGATCAGTGAGCCTTGTCCAAGTGAAAGAGTCCTTCTTTAACATAGATGTGAGGGGGGCTTCTATTTTCCCATAATTACGAATAAATTTCTTGTAATAACTTGTAAGTCCTAAGAATCCCCGAAGTCCTTTGAGAGTGTGGGGTTTTGCCCAGTCTTGAACTGCCTACATATTCTTGGGGTTGACCTTGAAACCATATTTGGAAACAATGTGTCATAAATACTCCACTTCAGTCAGACCAAAGGAGCACTTAGATCGCATAGCAAAAATTTGATGTTGGTCCAATAACTGTAATGTCTGATCCACATGGGTAAGGTGTTCTTCCCATGAGTGGCTATAAATCAATATATCATCAAAGAAAACCAGGATCAAGTTTCGCATGAAGGGATAGAAGATGTTGTTCATAAGGCTTTGAAATGTGGATGGTGCATTTGTCAAACCAAATGGCATTACTAAGAACTCATAGTGACCTTCATGAGTACGAAAAAACAATTTTTGGAATATCCTCATCCTTGACCCTGATTTGATGGTACCCCAAATGAAGGTCCAACTTGGAGAAGTACATAGCTCCATGTAATTCATCCAACAATTCATCCACTACCAAAATGGAAAATTTATTCTTGATGATGATCTTATTGAGCTCATGATAGTCTATGCACAATCGCCATGAGCCATCTTTCTTGCGAACTAGCAAAACTAGAGAAGAATAGGGAGTGGTATTGGGTTGAATGACACCTGCCTTGAGCAATTCTTGTACCATCTTCTCGATTTTTTACTTGAGAGCATGAGGATATCGATATGGTCTAATGTTCGGGTGTGCACTACTCTGAAGTAGTGGAATAGCATGGTCATGAGAGTGACAAGGTGGTAGTGTAGTTGGTTCTGAAAAATACCATTGTACTTGGTTAGAACAAGTTGCAAATCTGTTGGAAGTGGATCTGTTGTAGAATTGGGTGGCTGAATTGAAAATAGTTGTGCAATGACCCCACAAGAGGATTTTTTCAACAACTTATCCATGTGATTGGAACTAATAATTTGTGTAGGGCCAGACTTGATACCCTTGAGGGTATATTTTTGTCCATTTTGTGAAAATTGCAGCCATAGTTCGACAAGGTTGCAATAGAAAGTACCCAAGGTGCCCATCCATTGGGATCCTAACACAACATCACATCCTCCCAATTGGAGGGCAAACATATCTTGCTTGAGTTCATAATCCCCTATCTGAATTTTAACATTTCAATATTTACCTTTACAAGGTAAGGTGCCTCCATTGGCCACCATGACTTAAAAATAATTGCATGAATGTATATAGCAGTTGGTCCGTTTGGCCACCTAAGGATCAATAAAGTTGTGCGTACTACCTAAATCATTAAGAATTGTGATACGTTGGCCCTTGAAATAACCCACAACTCTCATGGTTTGTGGGGTGGTAATCTTGGAAAGAGCATGGACTAAAATTTTTGCTGGTGTTTCTGATGGTTCCTCTTCTTGTGGAGTTGGTCCCTCAGCTGTATCACTCTCCTCATCACTATGGTCACTGTCTTCTGGTTCCTCCACATCTATTAAAAACAATCTCTTATTTGCACATTTATGCCCCTTTGTAAACTTTTCATCACAATTATAACATAACCCTTGGTCGTGACGCGCATCCATTTCCTTTGTAATCAGTCACTTGGGAGTAGGAGGTTTATTATCAGTATTTTTTTGGACTCCAAGAGGGAAAGAAGGTCGGTTATGAAAAAATTGCAGTGTCTGCCTTTGAGTTGAGAGTTTAGATTCGGCCAATTGGGCTAAACTAATAGCCTCCATCATGGTGTGGGGTTTGAAAATCTTGACTTCAGCCTGGAGATCATCTCGTAACCCACTAAAAAAATAACTCATA
The DNA here is from genome assembly GCA_028583015.1 of Wollemia nobilis. NCBI lineage: Eukaryota > Viridiplantae > Streptophyta > Pinopsida > Araucariales > Araucariaceae > Wollemia > Wollemia nobilis. The sequence goes on from JAQPPZ010000333.1 coordinate 2,850,515, forward strand.
AAGAATCCCTCATTCAAACCCTTAGTTTTATTGGCCAATTTCTCAAATTGGGTCTGGTAATCATGAACTGAGGTGGTTTGTTTCAGCTTTGTCAGTGCACCTGTAAAGTCATCATAGTCATTGGGGCCAAATAGGATGAGTATTTGGGACTCAAAGTCCTCCCAAGATGGATCAGGGTTAGCAATCCATAGCCATTAGAACCAATGTAAGGCCTCAGATTCTAGGTTAAAGGAAGCCATCTGAACCCGATGATATACAGGGACATTATGGAGTCAAAAGAATTGATCAATCTGACATAACCACCCATCGACATCCTTTCCACTGAACTTAGGGAATTCTAATTTAGACATTCTAAAGTTTAGATCCTGATCAGCATGATTGTTATCTAGTTTTTGTTAACCTCATTCAGAGTTTTTAGCATGGTGTTCGATTTTGGTACTACCTTGCAATTTGGTCTCCATCTCTATGAGTTGTTCTTCTAAGCAAATTCTAGTTTTATCCTGATCCAGTTGAAGCTCTCGAATATTTGTGCCTATGTTCTTGTTTGCAGAGGTCAATTCAACAATGGATTTTTGCAGGTCAGCCAATAATGTGCCCAAGTCTAAATCCTTTTGTTGTTGTCCTCGAGTGTCGCTTGCCATTGCGGTCCCTCTTGTGCTGATTTACTAAAAATAGACCTCAAATTTTCAAGAGTTACTATTTTTAGTAAGGGTCCAAAATTTAATTTGAGAAATGAGTTGCAACACTGATTTTAGGATAGGTTCAACTCCGGTGGCTTTTTGATCTGAGCACTCAATGAGGAGATATACTGAATTTCTTGACTTTTTGTGATTTCCTATTAGTTGCAAGTCGATGTCAAGGCAATTTCTTCCACTTGTACTTAAAATTTCACCAATGAGTCCTTGAGGGTATTTTGTGCAGAATAACAAGTAGATTCTATTCCCAAAAATTTGGATCAATTTTATGGATCGATGAAAAGTTATGGCCTTAGCAAGAAAAATCAAAATTTGCTATTTTTAGAAATTTGGTGCAAAATTTGACTAGGAGCTGCCAAGGACAATTTTTTCTGGAATAGAGTGTGGAATTTTTTGCTAAATTTTTGAGTCAATCTTTGCTCTGTGCGAAGAGATATCCATATTTTTTTTTCTATTTTGGTGTCGGTTTTTGATTTGGAGTTGCATTTAAAAATTTGGGATCTGGGATCAACTATTTCAGACCTATATACTACACCCTGACCACCCTGTCACTATCATGTTCTTTCCTATCACTTGTATTACGGTTACTAAAACTGTTCCTGTCACTAGCCCTGGAGATTCTCTGACATTGATAGTACTATTTTTGACATTGGAAGTCTATAATTCTAGACTATTACAGAGGGTTGTTACTATTGACCTCACTATCTCTATTACTGACTAGAATGTTTATGTCACTGTCCTGACTATTCTATTTCTGACCACGGGCTGCTGCAAACACTTGCAATATCTATCTTTACTATTGGTGCATGCAAGTTTATTTTCTATGATAAGTAATGCCTTCTTTGTATGCTCACTTTTGGGGTTGTGAATGCAGGTTAACAGAACAAGGATGGTGTTGATTTGCATTTGGAAGTTATGTTTTATAGAACCAGGGTATGCTAAGCAAGGAAGTATGTAATACCCATAGGCCCTCTGTTATACCGTAGTGACGAACAATAGTGCTCGGACCAATATTTTAGGCCACTACTCAAGGAGGATTCCACACATACCCTTGAGCACACTATCTGCCTTTCTAACAGTATGAGAGGGTAATCATCCGGGATGTTGTGTCCGGTGGACTATGGATAATACAAGGCAAAAAAGATTCCTAATGGATAAAATCTTATTTAAACCTAGATTGTCTCCCTTTATACCTGAAGATACGTGGGATTTTAATTTCATGCATGAGTACTAACTGAGGCCTGGGTATTGGAGCCTGATCACCCCTTACTTCACTAGACACTTTATGGGCTATCTAGCTTAGCCAATAACGACAACTCCTTCACAATATTTTAAAACCCCCGGCATAGGGTTTCTAACCTACATAAGTACTGTAATTTTTTTGGTATTTTCTGATTTTTTGTGAAACAAAAATGATTGTATTTTTTAGGATTTTTTTTATAAAGGAAAAAATAAAATAAAAACACACATGAAAATTATACTTCACAGGCAAAATGACTAGCAAGAATCATCTTAGTTGCAATAGAACTTGGCCCTGGAAAGTGCTCTGATACGACTTGTTATGAATATACTATTAAAATAAAGCACATTCACACAAAATACTAAAAAATAACTCACATACATCAAATAACGTAATATCACTATGCAGAATTCAATTACATAAATGAAACAATCTCACAGTAACACTGAATCACAGGCCTCTTCGAGGGGGCAACCTCCTTCAATATTTCATTAGCTTGAAAAAGGATAATCTCATACATGGCTTCATATATTTTTAAAGGAAAACTACATGCAACCCTACCTAAATGCTCAAGAGGTGGCTTACATGCAAAATGCCACTCGAGCTAGAATTTCCCATCAAATGGTAGTTACAATCTTGATAAAAATGGTTACATGAAATGGTACCACTTTGCAAGGTATCTTACTACATCGGTTACAATACTGATAAAATGGTTACATGAGATGGTACCATTTTGCGAGGTACCTTTATTGCCACCTACATTACTAAGTATTGCATAATAACATTAAAATATGATCCCCACATTGGAAGTGGGTTATTACATAGGTAAATGAGAATTACAACATGGTGTTAGGATAGGATCCTAACATTGGTTTCCAACTTTTATGTTTGATATAGAAACCGATCAGGACTCCTAGAAATCTAAAGTGTTGATCAACTCCTTTTCTAAATCCAAGCATTTTAGCAAACCCCCTATTTTCAACAAGAGATGTATTGATTGTGTAATTTTTTATAGTTGATTAATTCTCCCAAAGCCATTTCAAAGCAAGAGAGATGACTCTTGAACTCTATAATATTGTATTTAGTTGATTCTCTTAGTAGGATAGTGTCATCATAAAATTGGGCATGTGTGAAAGGTCTAACACCTCTATTAGCTCTAATTCCTTGAAGATATCTAGCCCTTTGCACGTTGTTCATGGCTCTTCCTAAAGTTTTTTCTAGCAATATGTAGAGGTATGGTGAAAGGGGGTAGCCTTTATGGATTTATCTAGAATATTTGAAGAAGAAATAAGAATATCCATTGATTAATGGGAATATCTAGGAATATTTGATGTATGCTTTTATCCATCTTACTAGATGAACCATAAAAGCAATTTTTATGAGAATGTTTTTTAAAAATTGAAGATTGACCCTATCAAATATGTTGGTCATGTCTAGTTTGTTAACTATAATTTTTACTTGAAGTGGGAGCAGGAGTGAAGCTCATACACCATGATAATAATATCATATATTTACTTCATCGAAATAAAACCTCCTTGTTCTTTTGAAATCAAATTATCGAGCAACATTCTAATCTAAATAACATTAATTTTTGTCATAATTTTCCAAAAATAGTCACAAAGAGAAATTGGTCTAAATATATAAAAGGAAGTGGAGTTCTTTTCTTTATAAATTTAAGTAAGAAATTTTGAATTAATAGCTCCATAAAGTATATATTGAAGAACACAAGCTTATACTGAGAGGGGGGTGAACAGTATAAGACCAAACTTTTACTTTTCTTTCCAAATCAATATTATCCAATATTAACAATTGCAATAACTTTCCAAAGTAGTATTAACCAATATCATCAATAGCAGTAACAAGGCAATGCACAAATCATCACACACATGAGAGACATAGATTTAACGTGGTTCACCCAATGTGGGCTACGTCCATGGAGAAAATATTTCTTATAAATTTTCTCAACAAATCTCTTGGGAACCAATTCCCTATTACAATGTTTATGGGCCTCTATCCAAAGGAGACTCCAATCCCCTATGCTCAAGTTCGTGGACCTCTATTCCAAAAGCTCGGCTAGTGGACCTCTATCCACAGGAGACCTCTGTCCCCACTGCTCTGGCTAGTGGACCTCTATCCATAGGAGACCTATGTCCCCACTACTCTAGCTAGTGGACCTCTATCCATAGGAGACCTCTGTCCCCACTGCTCTTCTCTACTTCAAGCCTTCACATAAGACTTGATCAAACCTGCTCTAAGTCTACACAAGGCTTTCTAAAGATTATTCCAAACCTACACACAAGGCTTGCTCAAATATGCTCACCAAAACCTACTCTCAACTTTGCTCAGATCTACTCCAAGTCTACACATAAGACTTGCTCAAATCTGCTCACCAAAAATCTACTCTCAAATTTGTTCAAATCTACTCATAACACATACTCAAAATATTCTCATAACACATACTCAACTCTGCTCATAACACATACTCAAAATCTTCTCATAACACATACTCAACTCTGCTCATAACACATACTCAAAATCTTCTCATAAAACATGCTCAACTCTGCTCATAACACATGCTCAAATCTGCTCATAACACATGCTCAAATCTTCTCATAACACATACTCAAATCTGCTCATAACACATGCTCAAATCTGCTCATAACACATGCTCAAATCTACTCATAACACATGCTCAAATCTGCTCATAACACATACTCAAATATTCTCATAACACATACTCAAATATACTCATAACACATACTCAAATCTTCTCATAACACATACTCAAATATGCTCATAATAACATGCTCAAATCTGCTCATAACATTGTATACAAAAGTTGTTTATCTATCTTGCATAATAATGTCATCAAGTGCTTTATCTAATATTCAATGTACTTTTTATAATTGAAGAAGTTTAGACATATTCTACCTAGAATTCATTTAACCTCTTGAACATATAGAGAATGATATGCACTAACAAATGCTCAATATGTTCTTTACATTCACTAAGTCTGTCACTTTCACATGTCTCACATTTATTGCATTCTAAAGGTAGCTCTAGTCTAGCACTTGATAACTGACCTAGTATTGTTGAGTTGCACTTTTATTTCAAGACCAATCACAATGCACAAGTCCTTCTCATCTACTCACACAATCAATCATGAAGATGCACAAATTGCTTTCACAAATTGATCTATAATTCTTGCATTTTTATTCCCTATATCACTCAAAACCAATGCTCAACTTTGCTTCACAAAACTGGTCTATGACTCTTGCACTTTCAATTCCAAACTCATTCAAAACATGTGCACAACTTATTTTCAAGCCCTAGCTCATATATTTTCAATTTCAACCAAAACCAAGCTTACTTTCAAACCCTAGGACTAATGCACACTTACTCAATCTTTATTTCTCCAATCATATAACAACAAAATATTTCTTAACCAAAACACCTTGTGAATGAGATCAAAACACCATACCTCTAAAAATTATCTTGATGATGATGTGCCTCTAAAACCTATCTCAAAAACAATTTTCCTTTTGATCCTTCAAGAAATCTGGTTAGTGATATTCAATTCTAGCATAGATAAAAACATCATCCACTCAAACCTTTCCAAAAGGTGTTCACAATAAATCTACAAAACAATACCTTATTTCTCCTCTATAATATTTCAAGAATAAGCTTCTAAAACCCTAGGATCCCTTTTTCTATAATGTAAAAATTACACTTGGAAGTAAATCAATTTACACCTTATAACTCCTAACTTATCATTCAACAAAACACCCCAAATATTCAACTTATAATAACAGAATATACAAATCACTAAAACCACCTTATAACTCCAAGCTTTAAACAATAATCAAAATATTTTACTTTACCTTGCTCAAAGTCTCCATGCGCTTATATCCATACCACTCATCTCCAAACAACGCTCTAAGCAACACTTAGCACTCACCAAAAATTAATGTCGTCAATGCCAAGCAACCTTAGCGCTTACCAACAATCAACACTACCATCAATGCCAAGAAAAATATACTCCATGGGATTTGACCTATAGACCTCTGCCACAACAATGCTATCACAAGCGCCTTGACCAACTATGCCACCATGGTGGTTGGAACCAAAGAAGCGCCCACACAACTATATATTTGTCTCAGTGTACAGATCAAAAAACTCAATGTTGCCTTCAAAAATGATATCCAAGGGTTTTGACCCTACGACCTCCCTCCTATCAGTGCTCACGCAAGTCACACAACCATCTGGGCTATCCAGTTGGATAGGATGTCTCAGGTGCTCACAATATTTATCATTAACCAATCGCATGCACACCTTTCAAACACTATCCTCTTCTTGCCATTCGTAGGAGATTAGCACTTCAAATCACACAACGTTTTTCACATTAATTCCACACAAGATATAACATTAGTGCTTAGTTAAAAAATCAAATCTCTTGTCCCTTATTTATATGCACTTCATCTTGACTTGAAACATCGGCTCACAATTTTGCATGGGAGTATTTAAAGTGACGTTGGCGCCAAGGGTTTATAACCTTAAATTATAATATTTAATAAATATTATAATATTTCCTTTTGAACCTTTGCCTTCAAAATATTGTCCCAAGAGACTTTTATTTAAACCTTTGTCCCTCTTGATTTTAAACTTTACCTTCTAAACCCATTCTTAAACCTTTTGTCCTCCTTGTAATAAATATTATAATTCTTTTTTCTTTTAGCTCTTTGTCCCAGACAAACTTCTTAATCCTTTTTGTCCTTTATATAATATTTAAAAAATAAATATTATAAACCCTTTTCTTCCAATAATTTTCTTTCTTGGGAGATATACCTTGCCTTGAAATTTGTCCATAGTTTGCTATCAAACCCATGTAGAATATTCTTGACTATCACATTATTTCTACCTCATGTATCCTTTGACATCACATTATTTCTGCCTCATGAATCCTTTGACATCAATGACAACTCAATGTACTCAATATTTCCAACAATCTCCCCCTTTGTCATTGATGGCAACCCTTACAAAAAAAATATTCTTTTAGTGCAACTGGATACCAAAACTGCTCCCCTTGAGAAGTTGCTCCCCTTATTGGAAACTCTCTCCCTTACTAAAATCTCTCCCCCTTTGACATCAATGGCAAAGGGTTCCATGGGGCTAAAAATAAGATATTTTAGCATAGCCCCCACACCACCTCCTCTTCTTGAGGTGATTAATTTTGGGATGGGAGTAAGACTACTCCCAACTTACAATGCTCTTCTCCTTTTTCAATATTCTTCTTCCATACCTTTGTAGCCATTTTTTTGAATCTTTTGAACATTTTGATCATCCTTGTTCTTGCTTGTCCTTGGAGATTCCTAAAATTCTGTTCTACACCACTTTGCTCTATGCCCAAACTTATTGCAATTGTAACATCTGATGTTGTAGTGCTTGGAAGGTGCAAATGAATTGAAGTTCCTCTTGGTGAAGCCAAAATTACTCTTACCATGAACCTTGCAATGTATAGCTTTATGACCAAAATGATGACATGAGTAGCAATAACCTTTGAAGAAATATTTATCTTGCCTTGGAGAGTGTGGTCTCATGATCCTTTCCTTGCCTTTCCTATGATGATCCATGTTCTTTGATTGTGCATTATTTTCTTCCTTATTGATGTTTCCACTTCTCAACTTACCAATATAGGTCTTAGATTCTTCTTCACTTTCCTTCTTTGATGTTTCTATTTCTTTTGAGCTTGTCTCCTCATTTTGTACTTCTTGACTTTCCTCAAACCCAAGTCCAGTCATCATAAATGGAGATCTCTGTGTTTTGATAATATCATCCAAATATTTTGAACTTTTCCTAAACTGATATATCTTATTGTTGAATTTTTCAAGTTCCTTCCTTAGAATATCAACTTCATGTTCTAGTCTTTCACATTCTAGTTCTTTTGCTTTTAACTGTTCAACCATACCTTCTTCAACTCTTCTTGCCTCTTCAACCTTAACTCTTAAATCAGTGAGATCTTGTAGAAGCTTTGCCTTTGTTTTCTCATCCTCTTGTCCTTGAGCCTTTAATCTTAAGTTCTCCCTTTTCAACTCATCAATTTCAACAACAAGTTCCTCTTTCATATCAACTATGGCTTCTTTATCCTTTTCTAAATTTTTCTCTTTCTCTAGGTCTTCAACTATAGGAGCATCTTATTTTTCTTTTACTTGGTCTTCAAAAGGAGTATTCTTTTCCTCTTCTATTGCCAAAAAGAGAACCTCTTCTTTTTCACTATCTGAAGAGCTTTCATCACTATCACTTGAAGCACTGCTTGCTTCTTCAACATAAAAACTTTTCTTGTGCCTTTGAAAAATCTTCTTCTCATGCTTGCCTTGACCATGCCTATTTTTCTTTTCATAACCAAATTTTCTTTCTTTCTTTTTCTTGTATTCTTTTTCATCTTCACTGCTACTATATCCATTTTGTGGACAATAAGTTGCATAGTGACCAATGTTGCCACAACTAAAATATTTCATAGTCTGCATATTCTTGGGTTTCCTTGAACCCTTCTTATTTCTTCTTACAAAATTAGCCTCTTCTTCACTACTTGATTCATCACTAGATTTTGATTCTTTATCCTTTGCCCTTTTTGAAACTTTGAATGTTGCCTCCCTTTTGGATGTTTGATCCTTTTCTGTTCTCATCTCATAAGTTGTGAGAATCCCATGTAGTTCATCTATCCTTAGAGTTGCGAGATCCTTCATTTCTTCTATTGCAGAAACCTTTGCATCATACCTCATGGGAAGTGATCTTAAAATTTTTTGAACAATAGTAGAATCCTCAATATTTTCTCCAAGTCCATGGATGGTGTTAACAACCTCATCAACACGAAGTAGATACCTAGCAATATCTTCCTCATCTTTCATATTTAATTCCTCAAACTTCCTCCTGTGAGTCTGAAGTTTTGCCAACTTAACCTTGTCATCTCCTTCATAAGTATTCTGTAATTTATCCCATATTTCTTTTTCTGAATTGTAGTGCATAACCTTCACAAACTTTGTTTCTTGTAATCCACTTAAAATTACATTCATTGCCTTGGCATTATTTTCATATAGTTTCTTACCACTTATATCTATGGGAGGAGTTGCAGGTGGTGTGTACCCATTCTCTACTGAATTCCATGTATCAAATCCCTATGCCATCAAAAATATCTTCATCCTCACACTCCAAAAAGCATAGTTAGTCCCATTAAACAATGGAGCTCTGTGTGTTGAAAATCCTTCCTGATTAGCCATCTGTGTTCCTGTAAGATCTTCCTTCAAGCTGTTAGGCTTCCCTAAAGGAACCCACTCTAATACCAATTGAAGAACACAAGCTTATACTAAGAGGGGGTGAACAATATAAGACCAAACTTTTACTTTTCTTTCCAAATCAATATTATCCAATATTAACAATTGCAATAACTTTCCAAAGCAGTATTAACCAATATCATCAATAGCAGTAACAAGGCAATGCACAAATCATCACACACATGAGAGACACAGATTTAACATGGTTCACCCAATGTGGGCTACATCCATGGAGAAAATATTTCTTATAAATTTTCTCAACAAATATCTTGGGAACCAATTCCCTATTACAATATTTATGGGCCTCTTCCCAAAGGAGACTCCAATCCCCTATGCTCAAGTTCGTGGACCTCTATCCATAGGAGACCTCTATCCCCAATGCTCTGGCTAGTGGACCTCTATCCACAGGAGACCTCTATCCCTACTGCTCTAAAATAGTGGATATATATCCACAGGATACCTCTATCCCCACTACTTTGGATTGTGGACCTCTATCCATCGGAGATCTTTGTCCCAAATTCTATGCTCTACTTCAAGCCTTTACATAAGACTTGCTTAAACCTAATCTAAGCCTACACAAATCTTGCTAAAATATATTTTAAGCTTACACACAAGGCTTTCTCAAATATGCTCACCAAAATCTACTCTCAACTTTGCTCAGATATACTCCAATTCTACACATAAGACTTGCTCAAATCTGCTCACCAAAACCTTCTCTCAACTCTGCTCAGATATGCTCATAACACATACTCAAAATCTTCTCATAACACATACTCAAAATAATCTCATAACACATACTCAAATATTCTCATAAAACATACTCAAATATGCTCATAACACATACTCAAATCTTCTCATAACACATGCTCAAATCTGCTCATAACACATACTCAAATCTGCTCATAACACATACTCAAATATGCTCATAACACATACTCAAATCTGCTCATAACACATACTCAAATTTTCTCATAACACACTCAAATATTCTCATAATAACATACTCAAAATCCGCTCTTATCTTCTCATAGAACATTGTATACAAAATTTGTTTATCTATCTTGCATAATGATGTCATCAAGTGCTTTATCTAATCTTCAATGTGCTTTCTTTAACTGAAGTAGTTTAGACATATTCTACCCAGAATTCGTTTAACCTCTTGAACATATAGAGAATGATATGCACTAACAAATGCTCAATATGTTCTTTACATTCACTAAGTTTGTCACTTTCACATGTCTCACATTTATTGCATTCTAAAGGTAGCTCTAGTCTAGCACTTGATAACTAATCTAGTATTTTCCTAACGTCTTCTATCATACTCAACGGGTCATCTTCAACTAGGTTAAAAAATGTTGATAAGAATTATTCATGAATCCATCTAGACCAGGATAATTTATCTTTTGGAAGATAGGTTAGCATCAATTCTAGTTATTCTTTAGTTACTTGAGCATACAAAGCAAATTTTTCTTCTTGATTAAGGATGGTAGGAATATTTCAAAGGTTGAGATTAAGGGTCAACTAGTTCATGTGTGAGAAACATATAAACTGCTCTTGGCCTAATTATTTTATCTTATCTTTCTCACTTTATGTGATGATATCCTTATTTATAGATCTAGTACTGCTATTATGATAATTTTATAAATTTTTGATATGGAAATACTTTGTGTTTTATCCCCTTTTTGTAGCCAAATCATTCTTGGCTTTAGTTTCCAATGTGCCCCTTCTTTAGAGTTAATTTTATACAAATCAACCTATAACTCTTTTGGTTGATTATTATGTTGAGTTAAAGGAGCTGAATCTTGTATATCCATCTCCAATTTCTCATGTTGATGTGGATTATTTCTTTTCTTTGGGCTAGTTTTTTGGATAACCATTTTCTTATTTCTAACTTGATATGTATCTTTATGTACATTGGATTATGATGATATTTTAGGATTCTTGTGCAAAAATATTGGAGCACAATTATTGTGATTTCCATACTTTAGGTTGTATAGTGTGGACAAGTATGACATAGAGATAAAATATATACTAACACACCAAAATGTAAATTTAACTAACTATGATTTCATCATGGACTTTGTGATAATAGCAATATAAAAACTAGCATATGATGTGTTGCTAGAATATGAATGGCTAAAAATGGATAAATTGAATAACAATATGGAAAAAGAGCACCTCATGTTCAATAAATACGAACACAAGTATCTGATAAATTTGAGAAATCAATTTGTAAATCAAGATATTGAAATATTTTATGAGTCAAAATATTTTTCTTTGGATGAGGAAAGCATATATGAATCCAATAAAGGAGGTGTTTTGCTTCTTGAAGATTGTATGAAGATAAGGATGACTATGACAAATGAGTATTTCGTTGAAACATAGAGGATTACAAGGTGTTCACACTTCATTAGTTTTGAATCCACATGGAGGATGAGAGCCATGATGGAAATATGAATGTGGTACAAGAGGTCTACAAAAGTGGTCAGGGAAGAAAATCTACACTAAAGGACAAAGAGAAGGAAAAATAAATATTTTCAAAGAATTTTATATAGTACACAATGAGATACATGTTAATTGATGTGAAACCAACCAATTTGATATATGTACTCAAAGTTGCAAAAGAACCTAACACCATAAAGTGCAAAGGTCCAAAGATAGTGTAGGTGAATGCCAATGAGGAGGGAGAAGATAATATTATCCATTGTTGAGATGAATGGGATCCAATGTTGAATGTAGTGGCTTTCAATATTTTCTTGTAGTATAAGGTCATATTATCATGTACCTATAATCTTATAAAGGGGTTACCACCAAAGCTATGTATAAATTGAATTACACTAATTTTAGGTGCACAAGTAGTGATAATATGGTCATATAGGATGAATCCAAAGCATGCAGCCCTAGTCAATGCAAATATTAAGAAGATATTGGATGTAAATATCATATTCAAAGTGATAGTCAATGATTCGATGTCACCAATAGATAATCACTTTGAATAAGGCTAACTAGGTTCGAATTTGTATAGATTTCTAGAGCTTGAATACCATAATGATAAAATATTCTTTTCCTATCCCATTCATAGAATTTATTTTGGAATAGGTAGTTGGACATGCGGTTTATTCATTTGTGGATGGATTTTCAAGATACAATCAAATTAGCATTGCTAATGATGATAATTTAAAGATGACCATTGTAGTAGAGAATGATATTTATGCATATAAGTGAATACCTTTTGGTCTATGTAATGCACTCACCACTTTTCAAAGGATCATATTATATATCCTTGATCAAATATGCATAGGGAAGTTCAAGGAATTCATAGGTGATTGGTACTTGTATGGGAAGACAATTGAGCATTTTTAGGCATTGGAGGAATGTATGACCATGTGTAGATGATCTCATCTAACATTGAATCCTGGGAAATGTATGATGTTGGTTACTTTTATTATTAGAGCAAAGAGTGATTGGAAGAGTTTGAGGTATGCAAGTCTCCTACAAAATCATGATCATACAATGAATATGCATAATATTTAGCTTCTATTGAAGATTGAGATATAGTGAATTGGCATCTAGAACACCAATAAATATGCCCAAATCCAAAGTAGAACATAAAGTTTATGATAGACCATCACTTATCCAAATCATCAATCCAATCAACATTTGAAAATCCTATAAAAATTAGAAGGGAACCAAGTAAGGAATACCCATATAATAAGTCCCTCTAATGTTCCTAAGAATCCTCTTGGTTGTTTTTTATTGACTCTCTTCAAGGGCTTGTACATACTTGAAATAGTAGTTGGAAACAAAATTTATATTGGATCATGTGTGAGATAAAGAAGTCATCCTATAAGATACTGATATACAATATCACCCACGAAAGGAGTCATGCAATCATCCAAAGCTTCAGCCTTGAAGCAAAAATATTTTAAGCAAACTTGCAATTTTCCATCTTGAAACATTAAAAAATATCCATTGCATACCTTAGTTATGATATGGTGATGCCACATTATGTATGATCTATCTAAATCCCTAAAATGTAGTGCAAGAGTTGTATGTTTCTCATCTCCAAAGTAGAACAATATCATGACCTCATGTCTTGAATCAAGGTAAAATATTTTCTAGTAATGATAAGGTCATCAACATAAAGAACAATCATCAAAGTCTCCCCATACTGATTTTTGATAAACATCATGTTTAACCTCATATTTTCAAAATCTAGAACTAAGAAAAAATGGTAAATATTTCATACAAAGCATGAGGTATTTTCATGGACCTTTAAGGTTCTAAAGAGGATACCACCAAATTTATGCGTACATTTAATTCCACTAATTTTGGATGCACAAGTAGTAATAATATTACCATATAAGATGAATCCAAAGCATGCAGTCCTAATGAATTCAAATATTAAGAAGATGTTGGATGCAAAAATTATCTTCAAAGTGATAGTTAATGAGTCGGTGTCACCAATAGATAATAACTATGTCAAAAGTTTCTTATAGTACAAGGTCATATTTTCATGGACCCATAAGGTTCTAAAGGGGATACCATAAAAGCTATGCATACATTAAATTCTATTAATTGGATGCACAAGTAGTGATAAAATGGTCATATAGCATAAATCAAAAAAATTCATCCCTAGTGAATGCAAATATTAAGAAGATGTTGGATGCAGATATCATCTTCAAAGTGATAGTCAATGAGTTGGTGTCACCAATAGATAATCACTTTGAAGGAGGCTAACTAGATTTAAATTTGTATAGATATCTAGAGCTTTAATGCCATAATGATAAAAGACCCATTTTCTATCCCATTCATACACTCTATTTTGGAAGAGGTAGTTGGACATGCGATCTATTCATTTGTGAATGGATTTTTAGGCTACAATCAGATTAGATTTGTTGAGGAGGATAATTTAAATATGACCATTGTAGTACAGAATGAAATTTATGCATATAATTGAATACCTTTTTGTTTATGCAATGCATCAACCACTTTTCAAAGGATCATATTATATATCTTCGATCAAATATGCATAGGGATGTTCAAGTATTTTTTAGGTGATTGTTCCTTATAGGGGAAGATAACTAAGCATTTGTAGGTATTGGAGGAATGTATGACCATGTGTAGATGATATTATCTAGCATTGAATCTTGGGAAATATATGGTGTTTTTTACTTTGATTATCACACCAAAGAGTGATTGGAAGAGTTTGAGATATGCAAGTCTCCTCCAAACTCATAAGCATCTAAAGAATATGCATAATATTTTTTTTTGGTAAGTAGATTAATTTATATACAAAACGGGTTTTTTAAGAAGATCCCAAAACCTTATAACAAGAGAGGTCGTAGCCTTTACCATTAGAGAGAGACCCTTGGGCTAATACATTAGGTACCATATGAAAACTTCTCAAAAAAACATAGTGATTCCTGTGAGAGCTACATCAAACCCTCCCAACGGAGGTAAAAAAACAATTGAAAAAACCATAAAAAACACATAAGCATCCATTATATAGATCACTGCCACCAGACGACAAAAAGGAAACCGTCCCAGGAAACTTCCTTACATGTTTAGATCCTCCTAATCCTCCTGGGTCTCATGCCCCTTAAAGCGCTTGAGGATCCTCACCATTGCATTTGTAGAGGAGAGGATGTTGGTCGTCATGTCTAATAGGAACTAGGGAGACAACCCCTCTGCTTCACTCTTAGTGTTAGAGTTGATTTGCTGTGGCGTAGTCCCTTTCTCATTCTTCGCCTTCTTAAGCCATAGAGATGATCGGGATGGGGTCGGGGCATCAGTCTGCCCTCTCTTGGCTGGCTTGCTACGGGAAACTCTTTGGAGGGATGTAGGATTGGCCACCTCAGGGGGGCTACTTTAGATAGGGCTAGAGGTCCCATCCTCTTGAACAAAACCAGAACTACCCGGGGCTTGGGTAGCAATAGTAAGGACCATCTGGGGCAAAGGAAAATTCATAGTGACATGGTAGAAGATGACACTCATTAACCCCTGGTGGATGGGAGGGTATGACAATTTCTTGCTCTTTTCGATAGTGAGGCCAAGGGAGTAGAAAATATAGTTGGTAATACATAATTTCTTGGCATCCCTCAGATGGTTTACAAAACTGATGTGGAAACTGCATAGAGGCTTGTCAGGATCATCGTAAGTAACATACTAAAGAATAGGGATGATGGCAAGATTCCAAGGTTCATGGAGGGCAGAGCGAAGGAGGGCCGACTTATCCCACCCAAGGTTTCATCCTTTTTTAGGGAATTTCTCCAATTCCTCTTCCCAATTGTGATGAATGTGTCGAATATTACAACCTACCACCGGAAACCTAGTGACCTCACTCATAAGCTCAATGGAGATTTTAAAATTTAGCCCCCTCACCACAACCTTGCCCTGGTTCCAGGAGTCCACAAAGGCACGGGTGACATTATCTTCGGGCCCTTGAAATTTCTAGAGAAAATGGAGCATACCCTTGGCCTTCATAAACATCATGGCTTCTTCACACAGGGAAATTTCAACTGGATTAACATAAGTAGAAGCCATGGATTCAAGAAAAACATATGCCATGAGGGAAGCCAGACACCTCTGCACCACACTCCAGGGGACACCTTACACAAAAATACAAGGCTCACCCAAAACATCACTAAATTAAATAGATTTTCTTTGGAGATGAGCCTCGCATGCATGCAGAGAGAGCCATCATTACCAAAGATAGTGTTAGATCCAGGATGGTGGAAAATATTGATGCTGAGGTGGACATGCAATCTTCGAAGGTGCCACACGTTGTCGAAGGTAGTGGCACCTTTGGTAGTTATGTCTAGAGAGGTGGGCTAGAGCATCCTCTCAAGGTGGCTCGAGAGAGGGCCAATGGTGATCTTCTCTTGGGCGTGTCAGGCCCGTCCAAATATTTGTAAGGGAGATGAACAAACACCCAGCTATCTTCAAACTTTTCTAGGCATGAGGGACAGGATCGGGGATCTACTAGACCACCTTTTGAGGGACTTTGGTAAAGGATTGTTCTTGTTATGCCTACCATGAACCATCATGATGGGTGTGCCAGTTGGTACTGGTGGTGCAAGTGTCATGGCTCTCCTCGAACCCGTCCACCTAAGCCCAGTCCTTACATCATGCTTATGTGGAGACATTAATAATATCATGGTTGGTGATCTTCTCAATGTTCACTGGGAAACCCTAACGCCACACCACAAGACATGTGGAATTTAAACCTTTGTTTGCTAAGTGGTCAGCTAGACCATTGCCCTCCATGTAGGTATGCTTGAATTGAACCTGGTTTCTCTGACATAGGATGCTTTTGGCTTGAGTGATGATATTGTAAACCTTCCACGCTGAATCATTGGAAGTTGTCATGTAGTTGATGATGTTCAAAGAGTCCCCTTCAACCAACAAGGGACGAGGATCCTCCGTCATGAGCTTGAGTCCTCTCAATAGTCCTCTAGCCTCTATGACATGATTGGTTTAATGTCCTAAGTTTTCACAGAAAGCCATTACAAGCTTTCCATTGTGATCTCGAACTGACCCACCCGCAGCGGCTGCCCCTGGCTTACCGTGAGACACCCCATAAAAATTTAGCTTCTACCACCTGTGAGGGGGCTTGACCCACTTGACGTTCTTCCTAGAAACCCATAGATCCTCCTGCTCCTTACTCTCCTCGGATAGCTTTAAGGATTTGAACAAACCTTATTTGAACATATATTTGGGCCAAGGGCTGGTTATAAGCTTGGCATTCTCAATGGAAAAGGTGATGGCCCTATGAGTGACTAAGGGAGGATCCCTGGGGGGGTGACCGAAGATTCGATCATTGCATTCCAACCATACCTGCCACAAAAAGTGGTGGAGGCAAGCATTCCATAGGAAACGGAGCTTAGGGTTTTTAAAAGGATTACCCCATTGGAAGAAAGCCTCCTTGATGGTCTTGGGAGAAACCCATTGGATTTGGAAGGTGGAGAGGATGGCTCCAAGGATCGACCCAGTGTAGCCATAGTGTAGGAAGATATGGTCAGAGGACTCATAGGCAGACTCGCACAAGTAGAATCTATTGGATAAAGCAAACCCCCTCTTGTGAAGATTGTCAATAGTGAGGGCTTTGTTCTAAAAAGAAATCCAACAAAAGAAATTTACCTTTGGGATAACTCCTTTCCTCCAGATCAAGTTGTAATGAAAGTCTAAAATTAGCCCTTTGCACTAAATCCCATAGGCATTTTTTATAGAGAAATCCCCATCATCGGTCCCCCTCCATATCAATCTTTTTGGTCCTCTACTAATGGGTACGATGATGTCCTTGAGGATGGAAGATAGACAGTCGACCTTCGACTCTAGCTCTTCTGCATTGATGACTTTCCACTGCAGGGAGCCATTTCTCCATTCAATGAAATCAACCACCTTCTGCCCAACATTGTTATCCAAGAAACTTTTAATTTGATCCAACCCAATCTATTCTGATAGAGGATCCTCTAGGGACCACCTGTTGAGCAAGGTGCAGCAACGATATTGTCATTGTTGTCAACACAGTCAGATAGATCTGTTGATGCAATAGATAGGAAGTTCAAAAGCTATTCAGATGTAGAATATGGGAGTTCAAAGGTTATTCAGAGTATGTATAGTGATTTTCCAAGAAGACCGAAGTGGCCCATATGCAAAAGATCAAAGAAAAATACAAGTAAGAAAAGTGTTGCGATATCACGACATATACAGCAGACAAGAAAAACTATCGTGATTTCGCGACATGTTGGAAGAGAGAAAAGGCAAGAGGAAAAACTGTCACGATTTCACGACATGTTGGAAGAGAGAGAAAAAGCTAGAAAAACTATCGCGATTTTGCGACATGTTGGAAGAGAAAAAGGCAAGTGGAAAAACTGTCGCGATTTCGTGACATGTTGGAAGAGAAAAAGGCAAGTGGAAAAACTATCGCGATTTCGCAACATGTTGGAAGAGAAAAAGGCAAGTGGAAAAACTGTCGCGATTTCACGACATGTTGGAAGAGAAAAAGGCAAGTGGAAAAACTGTCGCGATTTCGTGACATGTTGGAAGAGAAAAAGGCAAGTGGAAAAACTGTCGCGATTTTGCGACATGTTGGAAGAAAAAGAGAAAGCAGGAAGAAGTGTTGCGATTTCACAACAAGTTCAAAGAAAGAGAACAAGTAAGAAAAATGTCACGATTTCACGACATGTCGCATTTTCGCGACTAAAATAGGAGAGAGAAAGTAAGTTTGAAAAGTGTCGCGATTTCACGACATGTCGCATTTTCGCAACTAAAATAGGAGAGAGAAAGTTGGAAAAGTGTCGCGATTTCATGACATGTCATATTTTCATGACTCAGAAAGGGCGGGAAGGAAGAGAAAGAAAAAGTGTCACGATTTTGTGACATGTCACATTTTCGTGACTTGAAAAGGGTAGGAAGGAAGACAGAAAAAGTGTCGCGATTTCGTGACATGTCACATTTTCACGACTCGAAAAGGGTAGGAAGGAAGAGAAAGAAAAAGTATCACGATATCGTGACATGTCACATTTTCGTGACAAAAGAAAGAGAGGAAGCATACGAAAGTAGAACTATCACGATTTTGTGACAAAAGCAGAAAGCAAGACTTCGAAGCAGAAGTGTCACGATTTCGTGACAAAAGCAGAGAAGAAGACTTCGAAGGCAGAAGTGTCGTGATTTCACAACAAAAGCAGAGAAGAAGACTTCGAAGGCAGAAGTGTCGTGATTTCATGATAAAATCAAAGAAGCTAAGTACGAAGCAGAAAATGTCACGATTTTGCGACAAAAGTAGAAGAAGACTTCGAAGGCAGAAGTGTCACGATATCGTGACAAAAGCAAATATGAAGTATCCGGAGGTGAAAGTGTCACGATATCATGACATGATGCATTTTCGCGGGCCAAAGAAAAGAGAAAGAGGAGAGAGAAAAAGTGTCGCGATATCGCGACATGTTGTATTTTCACGGGCCTAAGCAAAGAAAAATAGCAAGGAGAAAAAGTGTCGCGATATCGCGACATGTATTTTCGTGAGCCTAAGCAAAACAAAGAGAAAGGAGAGAAAGTGTCACGATATCGCGACATTTATTTTCATGGGCCAAAGTTAAGAGAAAGAGCAAGGAGAAAAAGTGTCGCGATATCGTGACATGTTGTATTTTCACGGTTAAGTTGAAGCCGATGAAGACCGATGAACAATCGACTAAATTTAGGGTTTACAGTTGTCATGAAAGCCGACAAAGATTAGGATTTACAGTCGACTAAGATTAGGGTTTTCATCTAAAACATTCTGTTATAAAAGGAGGGTTGTTTGGATATTTGAGATTATGTTGAAGTGTGTGAAGTTTGGTCGAAGTGCGTAGAGAGCAAGTCATCGAATGTGGGTCGAAGAGTGAAATGTGGCCGTAAGAGCACAAAAAGCGCAAAAGTAGTGAGATGATGGCAAAGTGCACAAAGTGAGCGAAGATTTGAAATTCGACCAAGTGTGGATGTGATTGCGTAGAGAAAGCAGAAGGCGCTGAGATTGCAAAGGGTGAAGATGAATGCAAAGTGCAGTTGTAAGGGCACAGAGTATATGAAGACAGTGCGCAGAGGGTGCGTAGAGAAGTGACTCAAAGAAGATGAAGTGTGGCTATAGATTGTAGAAGATGTGTCTATTCCATAAACAGTGAGAGAGCTTGGGTAAGCAATAGACCAGTCAGGGTCTTGTAAAAGCGAAGGTATTTTTGTTAAACTTCTAGATTCAAAATTGAAGTCTAGGTTGCAGCTTGGCATCAGGGGTTGGTGCTCCTTCCGGTAGGTCTTTGGTAAATTAGGGGTTGGTGCTCCTTTCTGTTGGTGCGGATAAATAAGGGGTTGGTGCTCCTTCCAGGTGGGTGCTGGTAAATTGATTGTAAAGTTGGAGCTTTGCAAAGGCTAGATTTGGATGGTAGTCCAAGCAGTCATTCTTGAGGAGTAGCCAAATTGGTGAACCTCATTAAATATTGTGTTGTGTGATGTTCTCTTGTGATACTTGCTTTATCTGGTTTTAAGGTTTCATTATTTCAATTTTAAGAGCTATAAATTCAAGTTTAAAGAACTACACTGATTCACCCCCCCTCTCAGTGTCATTGTGAGACTAACAATTGGTATCAGAGCAAAGTTCCCTTCTCAGGATAAATCATTCAGGGTTGATCTTGGATTAGTACGCAATGGGTAAGAAGAATAGATCCTCCTTCAAAAGGGCATCTCAGTTAGTTTTAGTTCCTGTGGAAGAGAAAATTGAACCAAAAAAGGTTGAAGACTTCTCATCAAACAATGCACCTTTGTTTGATGAAACTAATTACGCGATCTGGAGAATCAGGATGCAGGCATATCTTTGTGCTTTGGGATACGACATCCGGGATTCAGTAGACAATGAATACACAATACCCATCACTCCTCCAATCGATGCTACCAATAAGAATCTATTTGAGAATGACTCAAAAGCAAATAATGCTATCAGGTGCGGATTAGTAGACAGTGAACTGGTAAAGATCATGAGTTGTAAAACGATAAAAGAAATATGGGACAAACTGAGGAGTATTCATGAAGGAGACGATGAGATCAAGGAGGCCAAGTTACAAACACATCAAGCTCAATTCGAAGATTTAAAGTTGAATAATGATGAGAACATAGAGTCATATATGCTGAGAGTTAATGAAGTCCTAATGGATGATTCTAAAAATGAAATAGGTAGAGGTATTTTCATGACACTCGAAGAAGAAACAAAAAAAGAACAGGAATGTGATGAAGAAGAAATTGATGCGAGAAATAAATTTGAAAGAGGAACTAATTGCAGCTCTGAATGAATTGAAGATAAAAAGAAAAAGGAATAAGGAAATATCAAGAAATCTTGAGGATGCAAATGAAAAAATAACCAGTTTGAAAGTACAGGTAGAATAATTCAAAATGATTGAAGAAACTCTCAGGTCACAAATCAATGAGAAAGAGATTGGTTGCTGCAAACAAGAGTAAGAGATTGTTTTATTGAAGAAAAAACTAGAAGATGCCAATACAAATCTCAAATTTGAGAAGAGCATAGAGTTGTTAGATAAAATGATAAGCCAACAAAGAAGCTCCACGGATAAGCGTGGTCTTGGATATGAAGCTAAACAACCTTCATCTTCCAACTCTGCAGAGAAGAAGTTCACTGTTGAAGGATCGAAGCAAGAAAAGTTTGAAGCTGAATCTTCAAAAGGAAGAAAATATCAAAGGAGATCTACAACAGAGCAACCACAACAAAAGAGGTTCTATCACTCTCACTCTATTCATAATAATACTTTTAATGGCTATTGTTTCAGATGCAACCGATATGGTCACAAGGCAACTTATTGTGGATTGAATAATAAATCAAAGAGTTATGCTGGTAGAAATACATTTGCGTTTCTGAGTGAACACTATGTACAATGTTTTCAATGTAATGGTCATGGGCACATAGCAAGGTTTTGTCCAAGCACTTTTGTATCTAATCTAAGGCAAAATAGTAGATTTCATCAGACACAAAGAACACAACACAGACAGGGAATAAATAATATACATAAAAGAAAGGAAAATAATCATTCATCAAGGATGCACAAGAGACAACCACACAAGAGAAATGTTCGAGTTCATGAAAAGGTGCAAAATAGGGATGCAGTTGAAAAATCCAAGCCCAAGTTCAAGAAATTTTGGAGAAAGATAGAAGAAAGGAAATTGTGTCTCCTTGGACTGAAGGAGACTACTCCTCTATTGCACTAAGCAACTCCAGGTAGCACATCCTCGAGGGGAGCAATCTTAAAGTTTTATTTTAATGCTCCTATGTCTTTTTTTGGGTATCTGAGGATGAAAGGCAAGTAGTTATGGGGAGTTGTCGTATAGTTGTCGAAGTGTGTTTTCAGTTCTTGTAGCTGTTTGTGGAAGTGTCATGAAGGGTGGTGATTAAATTAAGAGTTGTCATTATTGGTAGTATTGCTATATGTCATTGTTGTACTGGTGATGGTTCTTACTGCCACTATCCAAAGTTAAGGATTATAATAGTTCAGATAATTTGATTAGTGAAAGAATGTTGCCCTAGCCGCATATATGTGTTTCGATAAAAGCAGTGTGTATTTGAACTACACATTGACATGAAGATTGTTAGATCTATTATGACGCTGTGATGAAAATTTTTGAAGTCTGATTATTGATTCATGTCTAACTCATCAAGATGAGCAACTTTTCTTTGTGAATCATACCTATCCGAGGTCCAAAAGTATGAGTTTGAGTAAGGTGCACTATAGTTGACCGTGAATTGTTTGACAAAATGTTGTCTCCTGATTCGAACAGTTGAAAGTAAGGTGTGACCAGTGATGAATTTAGAAAACATAGACCAAGTTGAAAATATAAAAAGGGATTTGGTTGGTGTTGTGGTACAGTGTTTGATGCTTGCACAGAGTTGGTTGATACATGCTTTGACTAGGATTTGTGATAAAGGGATGTTCATTGAGGTGATTGGTTGAGTAGAGTTGATTGAGCCTAGTCAAGTGATTGGATGCATGTGGTTGTTTAAGTTCCATAAAATAAACTATTCTTGATTTGAGTTGAGATTGAGATTTGAGAATAGAACATATAGAGTCTCTAGCAATTCTCTTTATGCTTCTATGATATTGATTTGAGTTGAGATTGGGATTTGAGTATAGAACATATTGAGTCTCTAACAATTCTCTTTATGCTTCTATGATATTTAGTTGATATATTGATTGAGCATTAAGTATAGAACATATTGAGTCTCTAACAATTCTCTTTATGATTCTATGAGATTGGATAAGTTATGTGTGATCTTGTCAAGCAGATTTGAAACAAGCCTTTTCACCCTTATGTACCTCAAGGGTACTATGGAATATGGGTTATGGTATCCGAAAGGTAAAGACTTCACCCTTATTTCATATTTAGATGCAGATTGGGCAGGAGGTGTCGATGACAGAAAGAGTACCAATGGAGGTGCATTCTATCTTGGAAACAGATTGGTTGCGTGGCACAGTAAGAAACAAGAATCAATCTCTCTATCCACAATAGAGGTAGAATACATTGCAGCAACATGTTGTACTCAGGTAGAATATATTGCAGCGACAACATGTTGTACGCAGGTATCACTTTTTGAAGGAGAAAGTTGTAGAAGGTGAGGTTAAGTTAGATTTTGTTCCAACTATAGAGCAAGTAGCAGATATCTTCACAAAACCATTGCATAATGAATTTTTTGAGTACCTTCGCAATAAATTGGGAGTGGTCACACTTCCCAAGAATTGACTAGCTACAGGGATCACATTCTCATGGGGAGCATCTAAGTATTTGATTATATTTTTACTCATGTTCATGATTTTTGCTAAGTATAATCAATTTTTCCTGAGAATGTTGTGCATGGACTCAGGGGGAGTCTGCAGTAGCCCTTTGGTATTATTGTCAAATGGGGAGAAGAGTTACAAGAATTTGCACATGTGTTGCCAACAATTCCAAAGGGGGAGATTGTTGAGCAAGGTGCAACAAAAGTATTGTCATTATTGTCAACATAGTCAGATAGATCTGTTGATGAAATGGATAGGAAGTTCAAAATCTATTCAGATGTAGAAGACAGGAGTTCAAAGGTTATTCAGAGTATGTACAGTGATTTTCCAAGAAGACCGAAGTGGCCCATATGCAAAAGATCAAAGAAAAAGACAAGAAAAGTGTCGCGATATCACGACATATACAGCAGGCAAGAAAAACTATCGCGATTTCACGACATGTTGGAAGAGAAAAAAACAAGAGGAAAAACTGTCGTGATTTCGTGACATGTTGGAAGAGAGAAAAAGCAAGAGGAAAAACTATTGCGATTTCGCGACATGTTGGAAGAGAGAAAAATGCAGGAAAAACTGTCGCGATTTCGCGACATGTTGGAAGAGAAAAAGGCAAGTGGAAAAACTGTCACGATTTCGCGACATGTTGGAAGAGAAAAAGGCAAGTGGAAAAACTGTCGCGATTTCGTGACATGTTGGAAGAGAAAAAGGCAAGTGGAAAAACTGTCGCGATTTTGCGACATGTTGGAAGAGAAAAAGGCAAGTGGAAAAACTGTCACGATTTTGCGACATGTTGGAAGAGAAAAATGCAAGTGGAAAAACTATCGAGATTTCGCGACATGTTGGAAGAGAAAAAGGCAAGTGGAAAAACATGTCGCGATTTCGCGACATGTTGGAAGAAAAAGAGAAAGAAGGAAGAAGTGTCGCGATTTCACAAGTTCGAAGAAAGAGAACAAGTAAGAAAAATGTCGCGATTTTGCAACATGTCGCATTTTCGCGACTAAAATAGGAGAGAGAAAGTAAGTTTGAAAAGTGTCACGATTTTGCGACATGTCACATTTTCATGACTAAAATAGGAGAGAGAAAGTAAGTTGGAAAAGTGTCGTGATTTCGTGACATGTCACATTTTCGCGACTCGAAAAGGGCACGAAGGAAGAGAAAGAAAAAGTGTCGCGATTTCGTGACATGTCGCATTTTCGCGACTTGGAAAGGGTAGGAAGGAAGAGAAAGAAAAAGTGTCATGATAACGTGACATGTCGCATTTTCACGACATGGAAAGGGCAGGAAGGAAGAGAAAGAAAAACTATCGTGATATCGCGACATGTCGCATTTTCGCAAGAAAATAAAGAGAGGAAGCGTATGGAAGCAGAACTGTTGCGATTTCACAACAAAAATAGAAAGCAAGACTTTGAAAGCAGAAGTGTCACGATTTCACGACAAAAATAGAGAAGAAGACTTCGAAGGCAGAAGTGTCACGATTTCATGACAAAAGCAGAGAAGAAGACTTCGAAGGCAGAAGTGTCACAATTTCACGACAAAAGCAAAGAAGCTAAGTACGAAAGCAGAAGTGTCACGATTTCATGACAAAAGCAGAGAAGAAGACTTCGAAGGCAGAAGTGTCGCGATATCGTGACAAAAGCAAAGACAAAGTATATGGAGGCGAAAGTGTCGTGATATCGTGACATGTTGCATTTTCACGGGCCAAAGCAAAGAGAAAGAGGAGAGAGAAAAAAGTGTCACGATATCACGACATGTATTTTTGTGGGCCTAAGCAAAGAAAAAGAGCAAGGAGAAAAAGTGTCACGATATCACGACATGTTGTATTTTCGTGGGCCTAAGCAAAACAAAGAGAAAGGAGAGAAAGTGTCGCGATATCGCGACATGTATTTTCGTGGGCCAAAGCTAAGAGAAAGAGCAAGGAGAAAAAGTGTCGCGATATCGCAACATGTTGTATTTTCATGGTTAAGTTGAAGCCGACGAAGACCGATGAACAACCGACTAAATTTAGGGTTTACAGTTGTCATGAAAGCCGACTAAGATTAGGATTTATAGCCGACTAAGATTAGGGTTTTCATCTAAAACATTCTATTATAAAATGAGGGTTGTTTGGAGATTTGAGATTATGTTGAAGTGTGTGAAGTTTGGTCGAAGTGCGTAGAGAGCAAGTCATCGAATGTGGGTCGAAGAGTGAAATGTGGTCGTAAGAGCACAAAAAGCACAGAAGCGGCGAGATGATGGCGAAGTGCACAAAGTGAGTGAAGAGTTGAAATTTGACCAAGTGCGGATGTGATTGCATAGAGAAAGCAGAAGGCACAGAGAGTGCAAAGGGTGAAGATGAACACAAAGTGCAGCTGTAAGGGCACAGAGTATATGAAGACAGTGCGCAGAGGGTGCGTAGAGAAGCGACTCAAAGAAGGTGAAGTGCGGTTGTAGATCACAGAAGATGTGTCTGTTCTGTAAACAGTTGGAGAGATTGGGTAAGAAATAGACCAATCAGGGTCTTGTAAAAGCGAAGTTATTTTTGTTAAACTTCTAGATTCAAAATTGAAGTCCAAGTTGCAGCTTGGCATCATGGGTTGGTGCTCCTTCCAGTAGGTGCTGGTAAATTAGGGGTTGGTGCTCCTTTCTATTGGTGAAGATAAATAAAGGGTTGGTGCTCCTTCCAGTGGGTGCTGGTAAATTGATTGTAAAGTTGGAGCTTTGCAAATGCTGGATTTGGATGGTAGTCCAAGCAGTCATTCTTGAGGAGTAGCCAAATTTGTGAACCTCGTTAAATCTTGTGTTGTGTGATGTTTTCTTGTGATAATTGCTTTATCTGGTTTTAAGGTTTAATTATTTTAGTTTTAAGAGCTATAAATTCAAGTTTAAAGAACTACACTGATTCACCCCCCCCTCTCAGTGTCATTTTGAGACTAACACCACCTTTCCTTCCAAAAGTCTATACTTTGACCATCCTCAAGGATCCACCTGATGCCATTTTAGATCAACTGTATGGATTGGCCAATGGATTTACAAAAAGTTGACCCCCTGATGGGAATTCCACCCTCAAGAAGGGGAGTTTTGTTGAGGTATTTCCTCCTAACAATCCTAACCCATTCAACCGATTCTTCGACTAGGATCCTCCAGGTGTGTTTGCCAATGAGTGCTAGGTTCATCATGGCCATTCTTCTAAGCCTTAATCCACCTTGCTTTTTGCTTCTACACACTTTGTCCTAGGCCACCAGAGGGATCCTGGACTTATCTTCATTACCTAACCAAATGAAATTCCATTCAGCCTGCTCGATCTTGAGAAAAACTGAGGCAGGCAATCTAAAAACAAACATGAAGAAAGTTAGAATCCCTTGGAGGTAAGCCATGGTAAGGGTTGCCTTGGTAGCTTGGGATAGGAGCTTGCCTTTCCATGATGCCAATTTTTTGTGGATCCTCTCAATCACCATATTCCACATCCCTTCCTTTGCATGCCCATGAAAAAGAGGGAGGCCAAGATAGGTGGTGGGAAGGTAGTCAATAGAGCAGCCCAGGATCCTTGCAATCTTAACTTGATGCCTGGTCGGGGTGTTGATGAAAAATATTTTGCTTTTGATGTAATTTACTTTTTTGCTAGAAGTCTTCTCATAGATTCAAAGGATTCGTTTGATGGATTTAGCTTGAGATACTGATGCAATGGTGGACAGAAGCATGTCATCCACAAACTGCTGATGGGTGATCACATCACCCTCAGAGTTAGGGAGGATACATATCATATTCTTTCAATGTTGGCCATCCTTGAGAGCTCTTCCCAACACTTCTGCAAGGATAATGAACAGGATGGGGGATAGAGGATCCCCTTGGAATAAACCTCTTGAGATTTGAAATAACCCTACGGGAGAGCCATTGACTAGGATCGATAACTAGGGAGATGAAATGCAGCCCTGGATGAGATCGACCCACAAAGTGTGGAATCCAAACTTGAGAAGGATCTTCTAAAGAAAGTGTGGAATCCAAACTTAAGAAACACGGTAGCCTTCTTAGACATTAAGGTCGAATGTAGGGTTTCATGCATCAATATGACCCCATCCAAGATGTTCCTCCCTTTAACCAAGCTACATTGGGATTGGTCAATGATGATGGGAAGTATGGCCTTTATCCTGTTGGCCATAACCTTGGTCAAAAATTTATAGATGGCATTGCATAGGCTGATGGGACTATAATCAGAGATGGATTTGCAAGTAGATAATTTTGGGATAAGGGCCAAGAAGGTGTAATTGAAACTACGAAGGATGACTTTGGTTTCCTAAATTTCTCTAATAACCTTACAAACATCATTCCCCACAACATCCTACATAGTTTGGAAGAACCTTGGAGAGAACCCATCCAGTACAAGGGCTTTATCGGGTTGCATTGAAAACAAGGCCTCTTTAACTTCATCGTGAGTGAAGGGATCCACCTGTCTAGATTTCAAGTCCTGAGGAACGATGTCAGGGATATTAGCAAGGAGAGTATCCTGAGCTTGACTATCATCCTCTGAGGCACTTCCCAAGAGGTTCTAGAAGAAAGACACTACTTTGGTTTTGATCTCCACAATGTCAGTGGACAATGATCCGTTGATGCACATGATCTCCCTGATCTTGTTGGATGCCCTGTGTTGCATGGTGGAGGCATGAAAGAACCTTGTATTGGCATCACCTTCCTTGACCCATATGTCTCTTGACTTCTGCCTCTAGAAGGTTTTCTCTCTGGAAAATATATTATGGAATTCTACTAGGATGTTCCTTTCCTCCTCCCTAGTGGGGCTGCTGTGGTCCCCTACTTCGATTCTCCTTTCTATCTCTTGAAGTTTCTCAGTAATAGCTTTCTTAATTGCAAAAAGGTTGCCAAAGACCTCCTTATTCTAGATTTTTAGGTTTTCTTTGACCATCTTCAACTTCTGATCCAACTGAGAAGTGGTAGACCCTCTGACACTTTGATGCCACCAAGAGGACACTTGATTTTTGAAATCCTTATGTTGGGTCCACATGGCTTTGAAACAGAAATGAGTTTTAAAGGAGGGAGGCCTAGCAGATTCAAGGAGGATGGGATTGTGGTCTGAACCGATCCGAGGTAAGTCCAACAGAGTGGCATCACCAAACCATGGGATAGCTTCTTGATAAATTAGGAACCTGTCCAACTTGACCTGGATGATTCTGCTATAAATCCTCCTATTGCTCCAAGTAAAAGAGGATCCTTTGAGCTGAACATCCATGAGCTCATTGGTATTGACAAACCCTCTGAAATAATCCATGCTTCTGATGTAAGAGTCATTGCCTCCTCCCTTTTCATATGGATGCAAAGGACTGTTGAAGTCCCCTGCTAAGATCTAAGGAAAGGTGTTAAAGTTGGTCCTCATTTGAGTTACTATTTCCCACATCGCATCCCGCTCACTAGGTGAGTTTGGGGCATAAATATTTGACAGAATCCAATACTGCTTGCTGGTATTGGAATGAAACAATATGTTTACGATCCTATTCAATAATGACAAAAGCCTTCCTTCGACCGGGGTAGGATCCCAAAGACACATAAGCCCCCTTGACGTGCCTTGAGCAGGACTAATAAGGCAATCTCCACTGGCCCAAATGGCCTTGGCAACCTTTTGAGAATAGAATTTATTGATTTTGGTTTCGTGCATGATGAATATGGAAGGATTAATCCTTTTTCTTAGGTTAGCCACCAACCTTTGCTTGGTTGCCTCATTTAGGTCCCTCACATTCCATGAGAGAATATTCATCTCAAGGTTTTAGGGTTTTTCCTACCTCCCTTCACTAGCTGGAAGGGGGGTTTGGTTCCTTGCTTATCGTTTTCAGACTCATCGGAAAAATGTGTCTACTGGGTACCATTTGCGATATCCTCCACTGTTCCCTTGTTTCTTTTCTCATTGTTAGAGGGTCTCCCTCTTTTCCTTTCACTGTCATAGTCTATTGTCTGTTTCATGCTCTTGGTGTTCCTGGGGCTGATCCTTCCTGAGAGAATGGTCTTATTTTTCATATGAAGGAGAAAGGGGTGCCTCTCCCCTATTCGAGCAATTTGGGGATTTTTTGATGCTCACCACCAGGTACTCATCCATATGAGAATTTGGACATACAATTTTAGGAGGGGTCTGTACCTGGGCCACTGGATCCTCTATGATGGGATTGGTGAGAAACAGAGATTTTGGGAGCGCCTCCTACTCCTTTTGGCCTAGCATGGATCCTTCTAATTGCTCACTGGTTTTCTTGCCTTGTTCTATAGTGGCACTTTGGCAAGTCTCCTGAGGTGCTCAGTGAGAAATATTATGCATGATGTGTTTCGGGCCTACCAACGATTCCTTCTTGAGATGGGGGATACCCTGGTTACTCTGCATGCCCTTGGTTGGACCTACTGCATTTGGTTCTAGGTCCTCAAACCAGGGCACTGATTTGGTAGATGACCTTGGATGCAATAGTGAGTACAAAAGGTAGGCTTGTTTTCATACTCGATGGGATGCCTCCTGACCATATGGGATCCTCTGTACAAATTGATGAAGGAAGGTAGCTCTGTCTCCAAGTTAACAGAGACAGAAGCAGGCATGGACCATCCTAGATCAGACTTTGGTGGAGGGATCGATGGCAATGAAATCGCCTATGTAGTGGGCTATCCCTTGAATGACATCCTCATGCCATAACTGAAAAGGGAGGTTTGGCAACCAAACCCACATAGGAGCTATGTTTATGTTTTGAGTTACGGGGTTAAAATCATCCCCCCACTTTCAAGGAAAGAGACTCTTGCATTTGAGGAACCAGGGTCCTCTAGCTAAGATGTTGCAGCAGTCCTCTTGAGTATTGAGTCTGATGGCAAAGAAACATTGAGAGAGAGAAATGATTTCCATGTTTCCACTAGTTTTCCACTTGGAAAATGTCCATTTACAAATGGTCTCCATGTCTAGTCTCCCTCCTAAAAACTTTCCAATCAGAGTGAAACGCTCAAGCTCCATGTAGCTATCCATTAGGTCTTCCAGGATAACCAGGTCTGTTCCACAAGGAAGTAGTTCCTGGGAGAGTTGCTTTTTTTATGATACTGGCCTCAGGACCTGGCATAGGACCCTTTTTGGTTTAGTTTAAGCCTACCCTTTTATCCCTCCTTGTCAGGAGGGTCTTTTCCACTCTTGTTCAACCCGTCTGCCTGGGTCCCTGATGCATCAACCACTACCTCATCAACCATGCCAAGACTGGTCCCTCCTGGACACTCGCCTTATCGTCCTGCATCCTTTCTATTGTATCCTCTCGGTTGCTCTCCATCCACTACTCGATTGCTACCTTTCCTGCTCTCTATCCTCTCAACAATGAAAAAAAATTGGCTATATAATATGCATAATATTTAACTTCCATTTAATATTGAGATATAGTGAATTGGCATCTAAAATACCAATAAATAAGGTCAAATCCTAAGTAGAACACAAATTTTATGATAGATCATCACTTATCCAAATCATTAATCCAATCAACATTTGAAAATCCTATCAAAATTAGAGGGAGACCAAGTAATGAATACCCATATGATAATTCTCTCTAATTTTCCTAAGAATCCTCTTGGTTTTTTTCCATTGACTCTCTTAGAGGGCTTGCATGTACTTGAAATAGTATATGGCAAAAAAATCTATATTGGATCATGTGTGAGATAAATAATTCCTCCCATAAGAGACTGATATACAATAGCACCCACCAAAGGAATCATACAATCATCCCAAATCTTTAGTCTTGAATCAAAAAGAGTTTGAGCAAACTTATAATCCTCCATCCTAAAGCATTATAAAATATCCATTGCATACCTCAGTTATGATATGGTTATGCCACAATATGTATGATCTATCTAAATCCCTAAACTATAGTGCAAGATTTGTAATATTTTCATCTCCAACGTAGAATAATATCATGACCTTATGTCCTAAATCAAGGTAAAAGAGTTCCTAGTAATGAGAAGGTTATCAGCATAAATAACAATCGTCAATGTCTTCCCATCCTTATTTTGATGTAAACATCATGTTTAGCCTAATATTGTCAAAATCTAAAACTAAGAAAAAATGGTAAATATTTTCATACAAAGCATGAGGTATTTTCACGGACCTATAAGGTTCTAAATGGGATACCACCAATGCTATCCATACATTGAATTCCACTAATTTTAGGTGCACAAGTAGTGATAATATGGCCATATAGGATGAATCCAAAGCATGCAACCCTAGCGAATGCAAATATTAAGAATATGTTGGATGTATACATCATCTTCAAAGTGATATTCAGTGAGTCAGTATCACCAATATATAATTACTGTGTCAAAAATTTCTTGTAGTACAAGGTTGTATTTTTATGGACCCATAAGGTTCTAAAGAGGAGACCACAACATTTATCCTTACATTGAATTCCACTAATTTTGGGTGCACAAGTAGTGATAATATGGTCATATAGGATGAATTCAAAGCATGCAACCCTAGTGAATGAAAATATTAATAATATGTTGGATGCATACATCTTTAAAGTTATATTCAATGAGCCGATGTCACCAATAAACAAACACTTTGAAGGAGGCTAACTAGATCCAAATTTGTATATATTTCTAGAGCTTGAATGTTATAATGATAAAATACCCCTTTCCTATCCCATTCATAGACTCCATTTTGGAAGGGGTATTTGGATACATGATCTATTCATTTTTGGATGGATTTTCAGGCTACAATCATATTAGAATTGCTGAGGAAGATAATTTAAAGGTGACCATTGTAGTAGAGAATTACATTTATGCATATAATTGAATACCTTTTGGTTTATGCAATACACCCATCACTTTTCAAAGGATAATATGATATATATTTGATCAAATATGCATAGGTACATTCAAGAATTTCCTAGGTGATTGGTGCTTGTATGGGAAGACAATTGAGCATTTGCAGATATTGGAGTAATGTATGAACATGTATAGATGATCTCATATAGCATTGAATCCTAGAAAATATATGATATTGGTTACTTTAATTATCACACAAAAGAGTGATTGGAATATTTTGAGGTATGCAAGTCTCCTCCAAAATTATGAGCATCCAATGAATATGCACAATATTTAGCTTCCATTGAAGATTTAAATATAGTGAATTGGCATCTAGAACACCAAGAAATAAGGCAAAATCCTAAGTAGAACACAAATTTTATGATAGACCATCACTTATCCAAATCATCAATCCAATCAACATTTGAAAATCCTATCAAAATTAGAGGGAACCCAAGTAATAAATACCCATTTGATAAGTCCCTCTATTGTTCCTAATAATCCTCTTGGTTGTTTTCCATTGACTCTCTTAGGGGTTTTACATGTACTTGGAATATTAGATGGCAACAAAAGCTATATTGGATCATGTGTGAGATAAATAAGTCCTCCCATAAGAGACTAATAAGCAATAGCACCCACCAAAGAAGTCATACAATCATCCCAAAGCTTTAGTCTTTTAGAAAAAAGAGTTTGAGCAAACTTGTAATCCTCCATATTGAAACATTAAAAAATATCTATTGCATACCTCCACTATGATATGGTGATGCCATAAAATATATCATCTATCTAAATACCTAAAAAGTAGCGCAAGAGTTGTAAGTTTTTTGTTGGAATATATTACATATTTTGAATATGATAGATTACTTTAAGGGGAAGTTATCTAGATACTACATGCAATATAATAAATGCACGAGTGTCATTGTATGAGTTATAAATGTGCAAGTTGTCCTCTTGTACAACTAGTTAGAGTGTTGGCAAAGGAATATATCTTCCTATATAAATAGTCCCATAGCTCCATTCAGATTGTATTACTTTTCATTCATTCAATATAATGCTCTATAAGTTTGATCTTTATATCATAATGGAATGGTGCTAAAGCTATCAGTGGTATTAGAGCTACGACAAACTTTATTATCTTGAGATTTTTTTAAGAGGACCATAGAAATTGTACAACTCTATCCAAAGAAGCTCGATCTACGTCATCTACAGGAGTCATTAAAGATAAGCAACTATTGATGCAATTATATTCACTAATTGGATTACTTATCAGATTTGTTAAAGCACCTTATAGTGGATCAAAGTTGAAAGAGGAAGATTGAATTACAATCTTCAAAAGTGCAAAAAGAGAAAAATTCCTTTTAAGGATCATTTGCATATTAGGAGTTGATTAGATTTCAGATTATTATCTATCAATTACCTATATTCTACTTTGAAGAGAAAAATAAGACTATATCCTACAACTATATTTATATTGAAATTTGCAAGGGTTCATTCCAGGTTATGCTTGAAATATTTTAGTGGAATTATAGGGTGATAGTATTGTTACCATTAAAAATGTATTGTTAATATATTAAGCACTATACTAGTTGATATTTTAACTAGTTATTCTCAATTAGTTTGTGTTGTTAAAAGTAAACAAAAACTAGCACAAAATCTGCAACACTTTTGTGAAGCCACCATTACAAGCAAAAATGTGGAGAAGAAAGCCACCATTGAAATCCTTGAAGGAAGCCTCAATAGAGACCTTGGAAGTATAAATATTCAAGGAGAATGTAAGGGTTTCATTTCAGTATAGAGTGCATGAATCCTTATTAAAAAATAATATTTCATTAGCTTGGATTGACTATCATCTAAAGAAGAAGAAGCAAGAAGGATTACATAAAAATTCTTAATTTTTGTGCAATATCTATCTATTACAAAAGCACCTCTTTTGTTCCTTTGAAAGGCTAAAAGTATTACTATTTACAAGGGGGCAGAAAGGATGTTATATCCAACATATTTTTGAAAATATGAAGGAGCCACTGAAGAGCTCACACATCCACAAATTGAGGAGCCACTAAAGAGCAACACATCACCTGCAATAGTGGAGCCATTAAAAGAAGGCATTATCACTTATGTTTATATAGAAAAAATGGTAGCATTCAATGCCAGGTTATCTATGTAAAAGGCCAAGCAAAATGGCTACATATTGGTTGTTAAATATAGCACTATATTTCAAGCACTAAATAAGGGTACAAATAGGTATTAGAACAAGCTATGAAACCTACAAATAGGTGAAGAGAAAGGATCTATACCTAAGGAATCCATTGAATAAAATTTCCACCAAAAAGGAGCTCAAAAGTGCTCCATAGAGCCATTGTGTAATCCAGTTGTAGTCATTAATCATCCTCACCAATCTAATGTGCAAAAGGAATCTTTAATCTTAAGGAACATATAAATCTCATGTAAAATGTAAAGATAAAGGAAGAGTTAGGGTTGCAAGCTTATCTTTGAAGCATTACAAAGAAGGCTTACATGCACAAGCCTTGAGTTCCACTTGGCACAAATTCTCTAAGAATCCCTGTAACAATCCTCCAAAAACCAAATTTATTATATGTTTAATCTATATTTAAGCTTAACCTTGTTAGATGAATCTGTGCCTAGGGTAGTCAACCCCAAAGCCAATGTTAAGTGGTCTCCACCTCTTATGGGTTGGTTTAAGCTTAATTTTTATGGAGCAACTAAGGACAATCCTAGAAGAGCAGGCACTGGTGGCATTGTGTAAGATCATAATTAGAATATTATGCTTGCATTTTTTGAATATTTGGGAACAAAGACGAATAATGAATCTAAAGATAGAGCTATGTGGAGAGGCCTTCAAATGACTGAAGACTTAGAAGGCAATTTTATCATAGAAGGAGACTCTATGCATGTTATAAATCTCCTCAATAATTGGAAAATACCTCCTTGGAGGATTAAAACAATTTTTGAAGAGGCTAGGATACTTTTCTAGGGAAGACAGGACAAAAAATCCCAACATGTCTTTCGGGAAGCTAACAAAATTACTGATAAGCTGGCCAATTTGGGTGTCGATGGTGACAGGATTTTCAAATGGGAACACGGTGTCTCGAGTGAAGTATAGGAGCTTATTCAAAAAGAATTCCAAGAATGATAGTTGAATTTACCAACAGGGAAGGCACTGTAAGTTCGAAGGCTAGGAGTATTCCCGTCTCTTTTTTGAATTGGACTCATAATAAAAATTATCTGAGTTGTCAGTCTTTGTGGATGCTGCTTGGAAATACCACAAAGACTAATGGGGACAGTCACATGTCATACAAAATGGATCCTAGTCATATTATTAATTTGAGGTTGGTTGATAATCACAAGGAAGGAAAGAAACGACAATATAAGACTTCAAACCAAAGCCACGTGGACCACCAGATAGCCACCGCCATAAATCTAGCCGACAGGTTCACTTCTCTAAGGCTGATTGGCCAAGATAGTATGTGGTACCAACACATGTCATATATGAAAGAAATCAATTACCAAAGAATTATTAAGAGTAACTATCAATACAGAGCTTGT
Organism: Wollemia nobilis; assembly: GCA_028583015.1. Classification (NCBI taxonomy): domain Eukaryota; kingdom Viridiplantae; phylum Streptophyta; class Pinopsida; order Araucariales; family Araucariaceae; genus Wollemia; species Wollemia nobilis. Next base: position 2,886,432 of record JAQPPZ010000333.1, read on the forward strand.
GGGAGTTTTTCAGTACTTTGATATGTGTGTCTGCAGTTTTTTTTTTCTCCATTGTCTCAAGGAAGGGATCCGTGTCTATTTCTTTTTTGTAATTATGATGCATGTGTGTTTTCTTGGGGTATACCCAAAATGTTGTATGGGAAGTTTCTTTTTGATAACAGGCTATGTGCCTTATCGGATGTAATGGCTTTGGTAGCATGTAGATTTTACATATATAGGATCCTTAGTAAGGATATGTTCATCAATAGCCCTGGGCTGATTTTTGTAAAAGGTTTTGGGTCAACCTATAAAACCCAGTATTAATGCTATAGTATTTTTTTTTTTAAGTGAAAAACCCCTTGTGGGGCCGCCATGGTCTGAGAGACCGCAAACAGGGGGTTCTACACCATCAAATTCACCCGAGAGTCGCACCCGACCCTGCCCACACCAACATTATCAATTGGATTTTGGATACCCAATTCAGCTTTTTGGTAGGGTGGAGATTTGAACCTGGGACCTCCCTTGGAGGATTGCCCTCTCCTCTCCAACTCACCTACAACACCTAGGTTTAATGCTATAGTATCTTATCTACCAAAAAAAAAATGTTTTTAATCTATCTAGAAGGATGAGATACTGCTAATGTATCTGTGGATGCAGGAGACAAGTATCATTGCTGGTGAGTGCAATGTAAAGGAAGGAGGTCTCTTCAATGGACAAAAATATTATTCCGGTGTAGGGTAAGTCAAGGGAAATGATGAGCGGTGGTGTATTTTCCAGTTGATAGGGGTAAAGAACCCTATAGGCAATGCATTTGCCAATGGTCCATGTAGTTGCACATCATGTAGTTGCATTGGTAGGAATGCTTGGTGCTTGTTCAATTATGAAAATATAATGATTGGTTGGCAATGAAAGTGCTTATATGCATGGGAGCCATAGTTTTAGATAAAAGGATTAATGTGGAATAAAGATATAGTTTTATTAAAAAAACTATAAGGGATAAAGTAAAGATAATTGACCATTATGTATTTATATTAAATATTAATGTATGTTTGGAGGAATTCATTTATTTGAAATAATATATAATATATAATAATATATAAAATAAATAATAAAATTGAATGTTAGTAGTATTAATAATGTGTTAAATATAAAATTACAATTGGCAACGGAACATGTATATAAGTATATTAATACATGATAATAATCTATTGATTATCTAAAAATTTTGGGCATTGTATAATGGAAGGAATGGGAAATTTATTTGTCGGCAATTGTTTGGGTAATTTAACAACCAAGTTAAGTTGTTGAACATGGAGAGAGATGGATTACCATCTGGCACACCGTGGAACGCAGAATTGGAAAAACTAACAGATAATTCTTACAAAAAATGTGGAATGACCCACTGGAGGAGGAAGGGAAAAATGAATGAAGGGGTGACAAGGCATGGGTATCAAGGCTACGGAGATGAGGCTGTGAAGACTGAAAGTGTAGAGATAGCAATATTGGATACTGATAGCATGAGGAAGTGCATTGAGAAGTGTGCATGATTTTGGTAAGAGAAGGAGAGCGACAGAGGAAGGACTTGGCATTGGAAGCAAGGAGAAAAACTGTGAGTTTTATTGGATTTAAAAAAAATTATAATAAAAATAAAATGGAAAATTTGGTAGATAGTTTTTAAAAACAAAAATATTGTATGCTGCATTGTGTGAAAGTTTAAGATTTTAACTGTGTTATTGAAGGGTGAAGTCTTCTTTGTGTGACTTGGAAATGTTGTGTGTTGCATGCGCATGAAGGAATAATGGAAAACCTTTATTTTGATTGTTTTGATATATATCTGGTTGGTGGTGAACCAAAGTTTGAATCTATTCTCCTTCAGTTTAATTATTGATGCATGTTGAGCTGAAAATATTTGCAATGTTGTATGATGTGTTGGGTAATCTGGATAAAATTTGCATGTTGTTCTGTGTATGTAAAAAAATGTGTGCATATAGGGTATAGCTGCATGTCATTTTAGGATGACTATTCTAACCCTTGAATCCATTGGATAATCAATATGTAATGAAAGAACCTGATGAGTACTGCATAGTACATTACTTGCTATCTTTTAGTGGTTTATATTGTGCTCGACATCAATAAATAAGCCTAGCGGATAAATAATGTGCCATGCATGATGAGGAACCTAGAATTTAGCTCTTAGGGGTGTGATGATGCCTGAGTCGATGAAGGATATAGATAAATTTTGTTACATGCAAATGTGTTGACCATGTAAACCCTGGGAAAGAGTAGGGTAGAACCTTGTGACTGCATTAGAAATTTAGAAAATGTACTTTTGAAGAACATGCTTGAAAGGGATCTGAGAAAAGAAGTTAGCTTACTATGGTTTTTCTTCATAAGTCATTCGCCTGGTTGAAGGTTTAATACATATTGTGTTTTAAAAAAAAATAGTCTTGTATAAAATAACCTCGGTAATTCGAAAAGCCAAATTTGCATATGAGTTTGTATTATGTATGTTACTTTTATATTGAGCGTTGTCTGATATAAATAGAATTTTTATGATTCATGATGTTTAGGCAACTTAATTAAAGACTCATGGGTTTGTTGGATGAACTCTTTCATACGTATGTTAATGACTATGTGGTGAACGTTTTCAATAGAGGAAACTTTTGTTGAGATTCACACTTAATCTCTATTGTAACCCTGAAATTTATCATTTATTTTATAACCTTGAAACTCTTCATTTATGGGTAGTGAATGTTGTCTTGTATAATCATCCTCTCAGATCGTAGTACGCCGGGAGTCAAAGCTTTCAATTACTTGGTTTTAGTTCTTTCTAGTTCAGCATAGTTGTGTCATATTTAGACTTGAATGATATAGATATTAGAGAAAATGAATCATGCTCGACGTATAAATTGAAACCTATTGGAGTATTCTTTGTGGGATTTATTTATAAAATTATAATTCTTTATATGAAATTTAAGATAAATTTTATACATTGGGGTCCTAGAACGTTGTAGTGTGGAGTGAAGTAGAGGAGATTAGTTAACAATAATTCCAAGAATGATAGTCGAATTTACCAATAGAGAAGGCACTGTAAATTCGAAGACTAGGAGTATTCTCGTCTCTTTTTTGAATTGGACTCACAATAAAAATTATCTGAGCTGTCAGTCTTCGTGGATGCTACTTGGAAATACCACAAAGACTAATGGGAACAGTCACATGTCAGATAACATGGCTTCTAGTCGTATTAGTAATTTGAGGTTGGTTGATAATCACAGGGAAGGAAAGAAATAATAATATAAGACTTCGAACCAAAGCCACGTGGACCACTAGGTAGCCACCGCCATAAATCTAGCCAGCAGGTTCAATTCTCCAAGGCTGATTGGCCAAGATAGTATGTGGTACCAAAGCATGTCATATACGGAAGAAAGCAATTACCAAATAATTATTAAGAGTAACTGTCAATACAAAGCTTGTGGGAGTTTTTTTTAGTACTCTGCTATGTGTGTCTGCAACTTTTTGTTTCTCCATTGTCTCAAGGAAGGGATCCGTGTCTGTTTCTTTTTTGTAATTATGATGCATGTGTGTTTTCTCGATGTATACCCAAAATGTTGTATGGGAAGTTTCTTTTTTATAACAGGTTATGTTCCTTACCGGATGTAATGGCTTTGGCGGCATGTATATTTTACATATATAGGATCCTTAGTAAGGATATGTTCATCAACAACCCTAGGTTGTTTTTTGTAAAAGGTTTTGGGTCAACCTGTAAAACCCGGTATTAATGCTATAGTATCTTATGTACCAAAAAAAAAATGTTAGTTTTTTTTCAGAACGAAGACTCCTTTACTTAAAATCGAAACCATTCTGAAATTCATAGAGAAATAAATATTGTCTATTTCGTTGTGTAAAACTGAAAGTAGACAAGTGGGGAATGACTTTATACTTTTGCATAACTTTTAAAAGATATATTAGTATGTAAAATGTTATAGGCATTTAGTATGAACAATGTTGAATGGTGTTATTTCTTTTATATTGCAATTTCGAATGAGTATAAACAATAAAGAAAGCATTGTCTTCATACTTAGTTGAGGTATTTGTAGATAACTTTGTCTCTTATTCACGTATTGAATTAAATAGTGGATTTTATAAGGAAAGAGAGTAATTTACAAATGAACTTTAGAAGTAGTAGTACTTACTTCTTAGACGAAAGAATAAGGAGATGTAAAATAGAATAATATTATAGATATAGGATTCCTTGATTTGTTTGCAATAAATCTAAAAGTTCTTTGATTTTTTTTATTCAGCTTAGTGATAAACACTTAGATAGAGATAGGGAAACTAGTTGAATTTCGATATACAATAAAACCTCGAAATCCTTTAGGAAATGGTGATTGTTTACAAACCTTAAACTTAGTCAGCCTTCTATAAATTTCCCAAGATTGTGGAGTAGACAATATTATCACGCAACCTAAGGTTATGGGCAGGACAACCTTGAAAAAGATACAAGATTGTGGGAAGGACAATCTTGTAAAATATAATTTTAATGATGTTGCGGGTAGGCAATCATCATGGAAATAAATTTTAATGATGTTGCAGGTAGGCAATCATCATGGAAATAAATTTTAATGATGATGCGAGTAGGCGTCATCATGGATCAGGTATCTAACCATACTTCTAATGAAAAATTGTCATAACGGGAGGTAACGAAGGGTTGTATGGGTATCCCTTCTAGTGATGAGTGGCTAATTGTGCTTGACTAGGTATTAGCGACAATACGATGGTATGGGATATCATGTTGGTTAATAAACACATGATGTTGGGTGGTTACCAGGGCATTAGTAAGACCTTAGACGATGCTCCAGGAAGAATGGTTGATTGTCTATCTCGAGCATGTATGCGCTAAGTCTTACATGATATAAGACATAAAATTAGACAATCATGTTAAGACATGGGAAAGTATGCGCCACACCTCTAGGTGTTATGGGCCCTAGAGGAAAAGAAACCCACTACCTAAACTTAGGATCTCATGAGGAGAATGGAGTTTACAATGGTAACTATAGGGGATCTGGCCAATATTGATCTCATTAGTATTCCGATTACATCGAAATGACACTCATGAAGATAATTTTAACATGCTCAAACTAGAAAAAAAAATTGATAAGAGTAAAATAAAGAAAAAATTTCTCATGTTGAAGTCTCTGATATTAGACAACCAAGTGGTGATGACTTGGGGTGATTAGACAACCAAGTGGGTAGAATTGGGGTGTTAAAATAACAATGTTCATGAAGATCCAAGCGCTCACCTAAAATGGAGTTACATACATTTGGAGGGAGTTAAGAATATTTGGAGGTTACCACCAACCTCATCATTGCCAAAGGTACATTGAAGACACCTACCTTGTAACGCTTCAAGTGAAACTTGCCACAACTTGCATGAAGTTCATCCTATTTAAGGCACCTATCCTGGAAAAGGAGACATAACAAAGTCAAATAAATTCAAGAATTTATGCATTGAAGCTCACTTGGAGGAAAAGGCTAACTCAAGCCATACACCATTCAAATGTGTAAGAGAAGCATCTAATATGCTATCACAAAACCAATAAACCAACGCTTGTATTTGGAGAAGCTTTGTCATAAGAAAAGCGCATTTCAAGGATTTTTTGATGCCATTTGCGGAAGAGAAGGAGCACCAACCTAGGAGAAAACCATCGCTGGTCAAAGAGGGCTTTGACTACCCATGAGTGCTAATCGGCCACCTCATAGCATTGAAGGATTATTAAGGCAAAGGTTGATTTTATTATTTGCTTACTTTAAACCTAAGTTTTTTTAATTTATAAAGGTACATTACATCTACTATTGCAATATTCAACATTAGTGATTTATTAAGCAAGCATATTTTAGAATTATTAATATTTGCAAAAGGTAACCGAGGAGGAATAAGGGTTATTACTAAAATTTAAATTATTTACAAATATTATTTTTTAATTTTTCTAAATTTAGGAGTTATAAGGAATACAACATCAAATTAGGAATTAGAAATTAGAAAACCTTAAAAATCATCCAAATGGGATACTTAAAGATTTTTATACAACATACTTAAAGGAGGTAAAATAAATCCAACATAAAAACCTATTCAAAATTTGAAATAGTGCTTAGTTCAATAAGAGTAATAAGGAGATAGAAAAATTAATTTTGGTGTTTACAAAATTTCACAAAATCAACCCAAAATTGAACTACAATTTACAAAAAACACTATATTGATCATAAATCCTATCAAAAACACCCTATGAAGTCATAAGGAATTCTACAAAATTTAATAGAAAAATATCAAGCTCTGAATCCATTCACTATGGATTATTGGTATATAAACACAAGAGAAAGCAAGCATATTACTGAGAACATTCATTGATTCAATTCTTTAAAAATGGTGCATGAGAACCCAGTTGTTGTAGCAGACAACAAGACATATGAGGTAAAATGAATTGAAAATATTTCGATAAATGTAGGAAACGAAAAAGAAATAATAAAAAATGTACTATATATTCCAAGATTGACTACTAATATTCTTTTTGTTTCTCAACTCATGGATCAAAACATAACAGTTGAGTTCAAAGTTTTCAATGGTAAGAAACAATGTCACATCTCCAAGCAAGGAAAGAGGATAACATCAGGCTTCTACAAAAATAGTATATTTATTATAGACACTACTACTAATTCAACACTTTCAGTCAAAGTTTAATATCTATGGCACAAGCATTTAGGACATACAAGTGAAACTTCAATGAAGGAATTATTCAAGTATCAAATGGTTGAAGTATTACCCAACTTATCTTTAGAAACTAATGTATGTCCAGAATGTTTAGCAGGGAAAACAACATAGAATTCCTTTTGAACTCCGTAAACACAAATCTCAACAACCTCTAGAGGTAATATATACATACTTATATGGGACAATGAAAGTTGATAGTTTTGGAGGACATAAATAATTTTAGTTATTTTTTTATGATCACACTAGAAAAACTTGGGTATACTTCATGAAATACAAGTCAGATGCATTCAGTCATTTTAAATAGTTCAAACTCAAGTAGAAAAAAATTAGGGAAGACTATAAAAGCACTTCGTTCAGATAGAGGAGGAGAATTTATTTCTAAGGAGTTTGACTCTTTTTTGAAAGAAAATAGAATTAAAAGACAACTTACTACAACATATTCACCTCAACAGAATAGAATTGTAGAAAGAAACCCAGGTGTTGTAGGTGATTTGGAGAGGAGAGGGCAATCCTCCAAGGGAGGTCCCAGGTTTGAATCTCCACCCTACCAAAAAGCTGAATTGGGTACCCAAAAATCCAATTGATAATGTTGGTGCGGGCAGGGCTGGGTGCGCCTCCCGAGTGACTTTGACGGTATAGAACCCCATGTTCGTGGTCTCTCAGACCAATGCGGCCCCGCAAGGGGTTTTTCACTTTAAAAAAAAGAAAATAAAGAAGAAACAAGTCAATAATGGAATTGGTTAGGTGTATGTTAAAATAGGCACAACTTGATCACCAATATTAGGCAAAATCAGTACAAACAAAAGTCTACATACAAAATAGACTACCAACAATAGTACTCAAATATATCACACCAGAAGAAGCATGGTTAGGACAAAAGCCCAACATATAAAAACTAAAAATCTTCGAATGTAAATCCTATATGCATGTTCCAAAAAAAAAGAGGACTAAACTAGATGATAAAATTATGATAGGGATGTTTGTGGTTATGAAAATGAATTTGCAAGATACAAAATACCAGATCCATCTACAAAGAATGTCTACATTAGTAGAGATGTAATCTTTGATGAAAAAGTCAAAATTGACACAAATAAATCCAATGGTGATACAAAATTTCTTCTAGATCTATTCAAAGAAGATACAATAAGTAAAGAGTCAGAATCATAATCTCAAGAACAAGACACAAAAACTTCTAGAAGATAACCAATATGGCTAAGAGATACACTCATAGAACCTCAAACTTGTGATATAACTAGAATAAATAGAGGAATGTTGGATAATATAGTAGAACCAACATCAACACTACAGGCACTAAATGATTCACACTAGAAAGTAACCATGGAATCTGAATATATGTCACTACAAAAGAACAAATTATGAAATCTAATGGAATTACCCCCAAGAAAAAATGTAGTAGGATGTAAATGGTTTTATAAGGTCAAATACAAATCATATGGAATACTATACAAATATAATATCTACCTAGTAGCCAAAGGATATACTCAAATAGAAGGAATTGACTATGAAGAAACATTCGTATTGACAGCTAGGATGACTACTATCATAATAGTTTACGCACTAGCAACACATCAGGTATGGAAACTTCATTAGATTGATTGAAAAAGTGTCTTTCTTAATGGTGACTTAGAAGAGGAAGTTTATATGTCATAACCAACAGGATTTATCACTAAAGGACAGTAAAATAAGGTATGTAAATTAAAAAAATCTTTATATGGTTTAAAACAAGATCCCAAAACCTGGAATATAAATCTCAGCAATCACTTACTACATCATAACTTCAAAAGAAGTTTATTAGATCCTAGTTTATACACAAATAAAATTGGAAATGATATCCTGATCCTCATAGTATATGTTGATGACATTGTGATTACTAGAAGTTCAAAAAAATTAATAAGAGACATCAAAAAGAATCTAGAAAAGGTATTTGATATGACAAATCTAGGGCTAATGAGTTACTATCTTAGTCTAGAAATTTATCAAGGAAAGGACAAAATAGTAATCACTCAATCAAAATATGTAAAATCCCTTCTTGAAAAATATAGAATGATAGAGTGTAAGCCCAAAGATACACCAATGGAACAAGAGACTCAACTATCCAAAAATGATGAAACACCATTGGTTTCAAAAATAGTATATTGTCAATTAATTAGAAGTCTTCTATACTTAACAAACAATCGACCATACATTGCTTTTGTAGTAGATTATCTATCATAGTTTATGCAAGAACCAAGGGAAAGTCATTGCAAAGCTAAAAAAAGAATATTGTGATATATCAAGAATACTACTAAGTATGGATTAACCTATATGAAGGATGTTAAAGAATTTTGTCTACAGAGATACTCAGATTCATATTATGTTGAATCTATTGATGACAGGAAATCTACCTTAGGATATGCCTTCTATCTTGGATTAGGGTCCGTATATTGGCACAACAAGAAACAACATACAATAGCACAATAATCAATCAAAGTATAATATTGAGCAGTTTGAGATACAACCTATGAAACTCTATGGCTACAATACATACTAGCCGACATGGGAATAAAAAAAACTCCAAACATGATATTCTATGATAATCAAGGAGTACTGAACTTGGTCAATAATTCTAATACATGAAACAACAAAGCATATTGAAGCAGAATGTCATTTTATTAGGGAAAACTTTCAGAATAAACATATCATTCTCAAGTATGTGCCTACAGAAGATTAGTTGACAAACATCTTTACAAAAGTACTTGGAAAGATCAAGTTTCAAAAATTCAGAGATTATATATGTAATTAAAGAGAACTTCACACCAAATAATGTATTACAAGGGGGTGTTATAATATATTACATAATTTGGGTATGATAGATTACTTTAGGTGGAAGTTATCTAGATACTACATGCAATATAATAAACGCACAAGTGTCAATGTGTGAGTTGAAAATGTGCAAGATGTCCTCTTGTACAACTAGTTAGAGTGTTGGACAAGGAATCCATATTCCTATATAAATGGTCCCATAGATCCATTCGTATTGTATTACTTTTCATTCATTCAATAGAATGATTTATAAGTATGGTATCTGTCTTGTAATAGAATGCTTCTAAAGCTATCATATTTTATCTCCAAAGTAGAACAATATCATGACCTCATGTCCTAAATCAAGCTAAAAGATTTGCTAGTAATGCGAAGGTCATAAATGTAAATAACAATCATCAAAGTATCCCCATCCTAATTTTTTATGTAAACATCGTGTTTACCCTCATACTATCAAAATCCAAAATTAAGAAAAAAAGGGTAAATATTTTCATACAAAGCATGAGGTTCCTACTTAATTCCATATAAAGACATAGTCAACTGATAAACCAAAGGAGTATGACCCTCAATATGATAACCAATAGGTTGTTACATGCAACTCTCCTCTTTAAGATCTCTATGTATGAAGGTACTCTTAACATCTATGTCATGTACCTTCCATCCATATGAGGCTTCTTTAGAGAGAATCATCCATATGAAATCCATCCTAGCAACTAGATCAAATATCTTGGAATAATCAACTATCTCATATTGAGGTAATTCTTTATCGATAAGGATACCTTGTGTTTCTCCACATAGCCATTAAAAGTGTACTTACTCATGTAGACCCAGTTACATTCAACCACATTCTTTCCTTACAAAAGAGGAACAAGCTCCCATGTCATATTCTTCATCAAGGCCTTATAATCAGCTACTATAAAAAAAAATTAGTTTAGTCACCCCTAAGCCTAAGAATGTGTAAGAGGATCTTAGTAAATTTAATATCAATGCTCAATATGAATCCTTTTGATTTATTTCTAGATATAAAATAGGATGATCATATTTTAGAATCTTATTGTTGGATCCTCAAAATCCAACTTGAGTTTACCCCCCTTTAAAAAAAATACTATTTTTGGACAGTTAGTTATTTTCAACCACCCTACTTTTAGTAAGTTTCAAAAAATCCTGTATAGCTCCCTAAATTAATATAAATTATTGCATTTCTCATATTAGACCTCATAGAAAATCTCAACACCTATCCATGTCTAAAAATTCATTAAATTCCATTTTGCTTTCTTCCAGTTTTTCTAAAAAAATACTAAATCCCATTTTTGGGGAACTAGATGAAGGAATTAGGGCCCAATAATACACTAAAAAATCTTCAAAGCTTGTAAAAACTCCTTTCCATGATATTTTCCTCCTCTTTATCTAGCTCCAAAAAAAAATCAAGTTGATCCAACGATCGGATCAAAATTTATGCCCTCCGTAAGATAGGCTATTATAGTCCATTTTCGAGATCCAATTAAGAGATAGTGAGAGGCCATCATTCAGCTTTGGTAGTTGCAATTATAAAATATTATTATTATCAAGATTTATGTAACAGGTATTTTTGACCAACTAATACCACTATCACACTACAAATAAGAACCACTACAAGCACAATTAATAATATGGGTCATCATGAAGACAGTTGTAGTTATGGGCCATCATCGAAATAGTTGTAGTTTTCATAATTATGGACCATCATAGAGCTTTGAATGATAACCAATTTGTAGGCTATATGATATGGTTGCTGCAACAAAAAATATCATCAAGTTTTTGCACAATAATTTTGCAAGAGGTATACCAGTGTGTTGTTAGTTATATTTTTCTTTGTGTGTCTTGTCTAGTCACCCATTTTTCTTCCTCATTTTTGTGCAGATTTTACTAAGGAGGTACCCAATTTACTGATAGCATTTCTAGTGGCTAAGGCTAGAATCTAGGAGGTTATTTGTTACATCATTTGAACAAAGAGTTGTAGTTCTCTATTGCATCATTTGAATAGAGAATTTATTTTTACTAGTTTAGTGAGATTTGGTTATTGTGATCATACTCCCATTGTAATAATATGTTATTTAATGTAAACATATTCCCTCTTTTTAGTAGTTGTATGTGCAATTTTATGTGTTATCCCATTTACATGTTACATCATTTGAATGTGTAAGTGGTTTTTTTTTCGTTGGCATGTTGAATTATTTTTGTTACATTAATTAAATGGATGTGATTGACTCAATTTTATCTTCTCCCCCTTCTATCTTCATCATATTTTAAGTATAGCTACAATTTACCAATGGATAAGGTATCGATATGTAGCTTGAAGCACTAGTTGGGAGTTACTTTCAGACTGTGAAATTTTATTTTTGTAAATCTGGATGAACATGAGCATATAAAAAATATTGTAGGTTCACCTCTAGGTTTCCTTACCCTACTCAGTTTATCTAGAGTCTTAGGATAATATTTTACTAATTTAAAGAGGTGGATCCACCAGAGTCCACGATATTGATTTAATCAGGGAAGTCTTGCAGTGTGATAAATGCATTAAGGATGCAGGAATTTCTCCCAATAGTTTTTGGCGTCGTTGCCAGTGAATGAAATTTTATGCTATATGCAAGTTATTTTTCTGAAGTTTACTTCCTAGAGATATTTTGAATATTTTACTTGCCAACTTCACACCAATAGTTTTGGCAGTTTAGTATTTTTGTGTGTTTTGTTTTTCTCAATATTTCCTAAAGTGGAATTTGTGAGAGTTGAGTGAATATCAGGCTAAGCAATCCTAGCCCAAGTATTGTTGAATATCTTGCTCTTTCTTTGCACGTATGTTCTAGCGACTTCGAATGAACTCAAAAATAAAAAATAAAAGGAGTGGGATCTGGTATCTACAAGAAGAAGTGGAAAAGAAGTGCTTGTTGGAGTGCAAAATCCTAAGGTATTTTCAAGTCTCATAGAAAATATTCAATTCCAATTTTTTTTCCAGCCTAAATCGTGGTTTGAAATAGTATTCTCCTACTGTAAACCAAGTACCTATAGTGAATCAACTTGTAGTGAGTATGGCACCTCCTAATGCAAATCAAAATGTCAATGTAAATAAAAATGTCAATCATAATACCAATGTTAATATCAATCAAAATGCCAATGATGATATCAATCAATGGAGGACCAATAGATATAGAGCTTTTGTTTTACCTACAAATATGAATCCTCTCCCTGGTAAAGCTCATCAATATTTGCCTAAGTTCCAAGGAAACAATATCGTGACTGGTGAAGATCGTATTAGATGGATAGTCTTGAGGTGGATGAGGAAGATGTTGTCCTTAGATTATTCTTTCAAACTTTAGAGAATGATGCTCAAGAATGGCTTAACAACCTTGGAGCTGGTACTATCAATAATTTTCAAGAGCTAGAGAACACTTTCCTTAGAAAATATGGAGAGAGAAATAATGAACAGTCTTTGTTGATATATTTGGCCACCATGAAGAAGAAATAAAATGAATCAATGGAAGATTTTAATATAAGTTTCTTCAGTACCAAAAATAAGATTCTTACAGCATTAAGGTCAAATGATGATCAGTTCATTTGTTTCTACAAAAATTCTTTTCTTGGATATTTTAGTTATGATCTAAGACAGCAAGCAGCAACCACCATTGATATATGTATGGAAAGAGCTATTGAAATAGAGAGGCATATTATTGATAGTGGTAAAATTAAAGTATAAACTCTAGAGACTAATCAAACTGAAAAAAAAAAAAAAACCCAATAAGGTTGATTTCTTTGTCCCTAAGAAAATAAATCAAGATCCAATGAATAAAATAGCTAATCAATTGAGTGAGATGTTTACTAATTTGAATAACATGTTGGATAGACTTGAAAAAAGCAAGGATAACACTGTATAAAATTTATAGGGAAATAATAGACCGTAGGAAGACAACAGGACTTCTTTCAGGAGAAATTTCAATAGAAACTGGAATAATGGAAATGAGGAAGGACACAAGAGTTGGAATGGAAATTGGAAAAATAAAGAAGTGGAGAGAGATCTAAATTCTATTTTTAAGAGTTCTACCCAAACTTATTCTAGAATTATTAATACATAGATAAGTCAGAAGAAAACAACTTATAATAAATCATGCACATAGAACACACGAGATTTACCCTGGTTCACCCAATATGGGCACTCCAGCAAACAAGAGCCACACCTCCTTTGATATTATTATTCACTCCTTACCCGTAATGGGACATTACAATCAATATAAAGGAAAATCTTACAACCCTAAACCACAATGTAGTATTAGAATATCGTGGGTACAATACCATGGGCTAAAACCATCCATACCACAAATCACAAAAATCCCACCAACGCCTCCAAAAATAGCTTCGATAATATCTCTGGAAAAAAAGGGGCCACCAAAGCAGGGGCCTGCCATATAGTACTTCCTCTGCAAATGATGAGATACATCCAACATTCTCCCACTTGTTGAATACTTTGCATAAAGGTTGTAATCAATGTTAGTTCCAACATCCAGTCTTGCCAGACCCATTTCAACTGTACAAAACATGAACTTTTATGTGCTAACTACCTTGGTTAAAGCATCTGGAAAATTTACCTTGGTATCCACTTTTTCCAACAACACTTTATTCTATTCAATCATGTCTCTATTGAAGTGGTACTTTGTATCAATGTGCTTTGTTCTTGAATGGTAAGTTGGGTTCTTTGCCAAAAATATAGCACTTTGGTTGTCACAATTTATCTTCACAGCTCCTTGAAAGAACTCAATCTCAAAACATAGTCTTTGTAGCCATACTGCTTCCTTACTTGCATTAGTGGCTGCCATGTATTCAGCTTAAGTGGTTGAGAGCAACAAAAATTTTACCTTTTGCTCATCCAACTAATAGCCCCTCCAAACAATTTGAATACATAAGAACTAGTATATCTTCTATTGTTAATATCTCCAGCCCAATCTACATCAACAAAACCTTCTATATCCAAGGATATGTTTTTGTTACCTACACCTTCATAATAGATTGAAAAATCAGATGTACCATGTAAATATCTGAAAACCCTTTTCACAGCAGTCCAATTCTCTTTACCAGGTTTAGACATGTATCTTCTCAAAAATCCCACTACGTGGGCAATATATGGTCTAGTACATACCATGGCATACATTAAACTCCCTACAATATTTGTATAAGGAACATGGTATATTTCTTCTACCTCTTCTTCTATTTTTGGACATTGTTCAACAGACAATTTTTTCCCCAAAGGAATAGGTACCTTCACTGGTTTGCAATCCTGCATACGAAATATCTTCAATACTATTTCAACATACTTCTTCTGATTCAGCCACAACTTTCTATTTGAATGATCTCTATATATTTGCATGCCCAAAATAAAATTTGCAGGGCCAAGATCTTTCATATCAAACTGTGATGCTAACTAAGACTTCACTTCCCTGATCATTTTCTTATTGTTTTCAATTAGTAACATATCATCAACATACAGAACTATAATTACAAGTTTATTACCAATTTGTTTTGAGTATACACAATGATCAACATTGCTACGAAAAAAATCAAGTCCTAAAACATAAGTATCAAATTTTTGATACCACATTCTAGGTGACTATTTCAATATGTACATAGATTTCTTTAACTTACATACAAAATCCTCCTTTCCTTTAGCAATGAATCCTTTAGGCTATCTCATATAGATTTATTCCTCCAAATCTCCATGAAGGAATGCAGTTTTTACATCCATTTGCTCTATTTCAAGATCAAATACAATAGCCACAGATAAAAAAAATCTTATTGAGGTTAGCTTTGCAATAGGAGAAAATACTTCACCATAATCAATTCCCTCTACCTAAGAATAGCCTTTAGCAACCAGGCGAGCTTTATATTTCTCCACTTTACCTTCAATATTCTGCTTCTTATTGAAGATCCATTTGCTACCTATTTCTTTTCTCCCACCAGGTAATTTTACTAGATCCCATGTCTTGTTCCTTTTCAAGGCCATCATTTCATCATTCATGGCTTCTTCCAAAAGGTTTGCCTCTTCATAATTAACAACTTATCTAACTATTCTAGGATCTTCATCAGTAACAGATAAAAAAAGGAAGAAGGAAAAGTAGATGGACTATACCTATCAGGTTACCTTATTTCTTGTGTTGATATCCTTACCATAGGTGTATGAACCTCTGGTTCATCCTCTTATTCTTCTTCTGAGTAGGATCTTTCTTCCATGAGATCAAATTGTACGTTTTCAGGTTCTTCTTCTATTACTTCATTCGTGTGATCACTTTTCATTTCTCTAAACACCACATCTCTACCATAACTATATTTTTTGTTTCTGGATTCTAAATTTTATATCCTTTACCACCATCTTTATAACAAATAAAGATACATTTAAAAACCTTATTATCAAGCTTACTTATTTTCTCCTTTGTAATATGCATGTATGCATTATAGCCAAAAACTCTAAGATTTAAAATAGAGGGTTTCTTACCAAACCATGCTTCAAATGGAGTTTGATCCGATAATTTTGATGTAGGATATCGATTTCGCAAGTAACATGCTGCACTCAGTGCCTCTGCCCATAATTCCTATGCCAGAACAGCACCAATGAGCATACTTCTTGCATTTTCCATTAGTTATTTGTTCAATATCTCAGTAACTCTATTTTTTTGTGGTGTATATGGAGTAGTCTTCTGTCTTGCAATACCACATTGCTTACAAAAATCCTCAAATTTATTTGAACAATAATCTCCTCCATTATCAGACCTCAACACCTTAATATTTTTCTCAGTTTGATTTTCAACATGTGCTTTAAATTATCTAAACTTATCAAACACTTCATATTTACCTTTAAGAAAATAAATCCATGCATATCTTGAAAAATCATCAACAAAAGAAGCATAGTACCATGATTTTCCAAGAGATGGAACAAGAACAAGACCAAAAATATCATTGTGAATTAGATCTAATACTCCTGATCTTGCAGAACCAGATGGGAAACTAACATGATTTTGCTTGCCATAAATACAATATTCACAAAAATAAAAAACCATTGAGCAATTAGGGATACCTTGGACCATACCTTTCGTGTATAGGGTATGCAATCTCTTTTCTTCAATATGTCCCATTATTTGATGCCAAAGCGTTGAACTTTTGTTTGATTCAACCTCAAGAATAGTTGAGCTATTGCACTCATTTGTCATAGTGCTTCCCAATAGCTTATACAAGGTTCCAATCTGAACTCCTCTTGCTAACACCATATATCCATGAACCATTTTGCATGAATCCTTACTAAAACTAATGTTTACTATTGCATCAACCATTTTGCTTGCAAAAATTAAATTTCTAGCAAGACCAGGAATATGCATCACACTTGGGAGGGTTTTAACCCTACCATCCTGCAATAATATTTTCACCCTTCCATGACCAATGATTCTAAGTTATGAATCATATCCCAACAATACCTCCCCTCCATCATATCTTTTATATTCACTGAACCACACCCTATGAGGAGTCATATGAAAAGAGGCACCAGTATCGATCAACCAAACATTTCTATCTGAACGCGTGGAGCAAGATGCTAGATATACATACCCTCCTTCATCAGTGTATTTATTTATCTCTATGTAAGTGGATTCATCAGATCTCTTTCTATAATAAATATTCTTTGATCTGCAATCCTTCTTCATGTGTCTAGGCTTGCCATATTTTCAACATTTTCTCTCAAACTTTCCTCGAGACTTGGATCTACCTCTAGACTTAGATCTATCACCAAATATCATTTTATCTTTTTTCTTGGCACGTCCTCTTACTGTTAGGGCATCCTTTGATGTGCCTTCCATGGCTTTTCTCCTCATATCCTCTGATAATAGAGATGCCACAATATCTTCAAACTTTAATG
Source organism: Wollemia nobilis (assembly GCA_028583015.1). Classification (NCBI taxonomy): domain Eukaryota; kingdom Viridiplantae; phylum Streptophyta; class Pinopsida; order Araucariales; family Araucariaceae; genus Wollemia; species Wollemia nobilis. The sequence continues at coordinate 2,903,921 of JAQPPZ010000333.1, forward strand.
TGGATGAAGTTGTACTACCAATTGCTACAACTAGGTTATCCCATGAATCTGGCTAAGAGCATAGCGAATTAATACATTTATATTTCTCACTCAACTTAATTTCAACAGATGTAAGTTGACTTACCACCGTATTGAATGTATTAAGATGATCTGCTACTAAATCCCCTTCATTCATCCTCAAATTATACAATTTCTTTCAGAGGAATAATTTTTTCACTAGGGACTTATATTGATATAGAACCCCTAACTTATTCTAGATATCCTTTGCAGTAACTTCTCCAAAAATATTAATTAGGACAAAATCTACAAGACATAGTCGAATTAGACTCCTTGATTTTTTATTCAACTTTTCTCAATCTTCATCTGTTGTACTGGTAGGTTTCATTTCAGATATAACATACCACTGATCTCTGTCCATTAGCAGATCCTCCATCTTTAACTTCCATAGCTCAAAACTTTTTACATAAAATTTCTCAATCTCTATCCTTGAATTATTTGACGTCATTTTTATTCAATCTCCTTCTGCGTAAAACTCCCACTTTGTAATAGGTTTTCTATAACTCCTAGAAACCCTAGATCCTATTCAAATGAATTGAAACCCTAGAAATAAAGGTGTCCCTCTATGGCTAACAATCTGGATCTGATACCATATGAAGAGTTCTACCCAAACTTATTCTAGAATAATTAATATAGAAATAAATAACTCTAGAATTAAAACAACTCTAAATAAATTATGCACATAGAACACACGATATTTATCCTAGTTCACCCAATATGGGCTACTCTAGCAAACAAGAGCCACACCTCCTTTGATATTATTATTTACTCCTTGCTTGTCATGGGACATTACAATAAATATAAAGGAAACTCTTACAACCCTAAACCACAATGTGGTATTAGAATACTGTGGGTACAATACCATGGGCTAAAACCACCCATACCCATAAATCATGGGAATCCCACCAATGCCTTCGAAAATAGCTTCGATAATATCTTCAAAAAAATAGGGGCCACCAAAGTAGGGGCTTGCCATATAGAACTTCCTCTGCATAGGATGAAACACATACAAAAAAAAAACCATGCCATCAACTAATATAACATCATATTATCCCTTTTATTGCTCTACTTGTGATGCACCACATAACCCTATTTATTGTGGCATTTATCTAAGTATGCATTCTAATGTTGATTTGAATTTTGAATCTAAATATGAATATATTAGAATTAATGTATGTTGGACGCAGGAGGTTGAAACTAGAGAAAAAAAATTTGAAAGGGACATGGACATATGTGCTAGTGATATTGAGTAAAGAGCCTTAGTCTTTGAGGAGGCATCAACCTCAAGTGAACCTCCTAGTACCAAATTTGATAGAATAAAGCAAGGGAAGCTTGTACCTACAACAGAAGAGGTTGAATCTTTAGAAAATATACATGTTATCAATCTCAAGAACAGAATAGTGGAAGATAAATTTGATGAAGGACCTGCACCAAAGGAGAAAGCTACTAGAGTGATTTCACAAAAAAAGGTAAATCAGATGAAGCTGCAAATGATTCCTGAAGAGCTTGATGTAGAACAAATTATCCAAAAGCAGCAAAGTGACTTGGCTAACCAAAAAAATTAAAAAAATAATTGAAGATAAGAAGTATCAGCTTGATTTGGGTATAGAGGTTGCCAAGCAAAATGTAATCATCACTTTTGGGAAATTAATGACTATTCTAAAGTACCAGTATTAGGTATGTAAAGTATTCAAATTAATTGATCAATTAGGGGTAAAACCTCAAAACTCCATAGACCTTGTGAATAATGCAGTTAGAGCTCCATTTTTAGTAAATCTATTTTACATCTCACTAAGGTATACATCAGGCTATGGGATCAATATGTTATTCATAATTGCATGCTTGATAGTGGTGCTTCCATGAATGTAATGTCAAAACAAGTAGCTGATCAGTTAGGCTTGATTTATCAAAAATATCACCCTCCTATTTATATCATGGATAACAGGAGAGTACCTTGTGTAGGCATTATAACTAGACTTCTTGTCCATCTTGAGAAATATCCTAAGAAAGGAGTGGTGATGGATGTTGCAGTCGTAGATGTGGACCCTTTATTTTTTATCTTACTCTCTAGGCATTGGGCAGAGCAATTAGGTGGTACTATTTAGTTAGATGGTCATATACCACCATCCCAATGCAGGGTAAGGAGAAAGTGATATTAAAAAGAGAACCCTTCAATAGGTATTCAGTTGAATTTAGAGATCCTAATGATAATATAGTTAATGTTATGAATTTTGTTGAGTAAAAATACATGGGGGTTTACTCTATATGGAATTCTCCTTTCTTTTTGAAAGTACCTGATGTTGATAACATGGATCCAAAACTAAAGGCTGAAGCAGATGCAAAATTTGATAGAATTTTGACTTCTGAGTTATGGACAATGACCTTTGATGGGGTAAAGTCTAAAGTAGGAGTAGGAGCTAGAGTGCTATTGACAGACATCAATGGTAGTTATCTTTGCATGCCATAGAGGTTAAAATTTTTCTGTACCAATAATGTTGCAAAATATGAAGCTTTATTGCTAGGGCTAAGGAAGGCCAAAGAGTTGGGTATTAATTACCTCAAATTTAGTGGGGATGTTGAACTAATAATCCAGCAAATAAAAGAAAAATATCAAAAAAAGCACCCTAGACTAAAGCAATATAAGCAGGCAGTGTTGGATGAAATAGATAGATTATTGTCTTTTGATCTGCAATTTATTCCTAAAGCACAAAATCATAATGCTAATTTGTTTGCCATTAATGCTTCTGGAGCAGAAAATCCTAAGATAGAAACTTGGTTTATGGAAAGGTTCCCAACCATATTTGTGTATAAGCCATTTATTCCTGATAATGTGGTATACTTAGAATTTTTTCATGATTATGTACACATTAATGATTTCATGACTATGCAAAATGAATTTTCTGATGTTATTTGTGATGAAAGTTATGAAGAAAAACTAAAGGATGTTATTGGAGAACCTACAAAGGTCATACAATTGAAGACCAACAGGATCCCTAGGGGGTTGGTATCTTTAGAGAGCTTATTTAATGACTTTGATAGAGCATATAAATCTTTGGTCCAAGAATATGAGATTGATGAAGTTAATATTGGAAGATACGAAGGGCCCAAGATTGTTAGGATAAATAAGGACCTATCAAGAAAAGAGAAGCAACAGTATATCAAGTTCTTAAAAAAGAATAGGAATGCTTTTACTTGGAGCTATGAATATCTAAATACCTTTAATACAAAGGTATGACTCACATAATACCTCTTCAAAAGGATACTAAGCCTTTTAGGCAAAAGCAAAGGAAGTTCAATCCCACTTTACATTAAATTATACAAAAAGAAGTGCAAAAGTTACTGGATACCAAGATAATCAGGAAGGTGAGATTTTCTACTTGGTTGGCAAACCTGGTTCCAGTTAGAAAAAAGAATAGTGAGATCAGGCTTTGTGTAGATTTTAGAAATTTGAATAAGATCTCTCTTAAATATAATTATCCACTTCCAAATATGGAGCAGTTGCTTTAAGCAGTGGTTGGATCATCAAGAATGTCTTTGTTGGATGGCTTTCCAAGTTACAATTAGATTGCAGTGAATCCAGAAGATAGACACAAAACAACTTTCACTACAGCATGGGAAGCATTTGAATATCTCAGGATACCCTTTCGATTGATGAATGTAGGGGTAACATTTTAGAGAGGAATGAATGTTTTTTTCAAAGGATTGATGTTCAAGATAGTGGTAGTATATCTTAATGATATTACAATTTTTTTAAATAATTCTAAAGATCATTTTGCACATCTAACTCAAGTGTTTGATAGGTGTAAGGAGTTTGGCATATCTTTGAATCCTATAAAATGTATATTTGGCGCTACATAAGGTAAACTACTTTGGCATATTGTTTCAAAATATGGTATTAGCATTGATCCACAAAGAGTAGAATCAATTGCTAAAATTCCCCCTCCTAAGAATCTTAGGGGAGTTAGATCATTCTTTGGAAATATTAACTTTATTAGGAGGTTTGTCCCTGATGTTGCTCAGATTGCCAAACCAATAAATGACATGATCAAGAAAAATGGGGAAATAAGGTGGACAGAGAAACAATTGCATCTTTTCAAAAGATCAAAGATGCAATCACTCAAGCTCCGATATTGAATCACCCTAATTACTCTAGAGATTTCAAGGTCTACTCATTTGTCTCAGAACACACTATTGTTGCAGTTCTAGATCAAAAGAATGAAGATAAAAATGAAAGATCTATTGCCTTTATGAGTACAAGATTGAAGGGTACTAAACTGAATTACTCTATGCTAGAAAAACAAGGTTATGCATTAATTAGAGCATTAGATCATTTTAAATGTATATTTAGATCCAAAAAGGTAATAACTTGTATTCCCTACATTGTTGTTAAAGATATTTTCACTCAGCCTGAACCTTTAGGTAGTCTTGCAAGATGGATGGCTAAGTTATTACAGTATGATGTAGAATTCAAAGTAGTGCAAATTGTTAGAGGATAGGGACTGGTAAAGTATTTGGATAAAGGGGAGGCTATGAATAACACTATTATAGTGGATGAGCATCAATAAGCTAGAGAAAATGATGATTCTGATTGCCAGTGGTATGATGGCATTATATTTTACCTTTAGAACTTGTCATTTCCAAAAGATATATCCAAAAATAAAAGGAGATATATCAAGCAATTGGCCCAAATGTATTACATTCAAGAAGGTAGACTATATTAGAGGCCTCTAGATAGTGTGTTGTTTCTTTTTTTGTTTGAGAAAGAGGTCCCTCAAGTGCTAAAATAATATCATTCTGGATTTTGTGGGGGTCACCTTGCTCCAAAGGCTACTTCACTTTTGTGGGGGTCATTTTGCTCACAATATCATGAGAGTTGGTTATTATTGGCCCTCCTTGTTTAAAGATGTTTACCAATTTGTTATAAGTTGCCATAACTATCAGATTTTTGCAGAAAAGAAGAATTTACCAGCCATGCCCTTGAAGCTCGTAATTGTGGAATATCATTTTACTCAATGGGGAATAGATATCATAGGTGAGATTAATCCCAATTCTTCTAGAGGTCATAGGTGGATCATTATAACAACAAACTATTTTACCAAGTGGGTAGAAGTAGCACCTCTCAATAAATCCACTACATAAGTGGTCATCAACTTTTTAGAAGAGAACATATTGACAAGATTTGAGGTTCCCAAGAAGATAGTCACAGATAATGGTAACTACTTCACTTCTTTTGAGATGATTAAATTTTGTGCTAGGTACAACATAGAGATTTCTCATTCTACAAATTATTATCCTCAAGGGAATGGTTTAGCAGAATCCTCAAATAAGAATTTTATCACAAGAATCAGAAGAGCATCAGGAAAAAACAAAATAAATTGGGACAATGAGTTGAAGTATGCTTTATGGGCTGATAGGATATCTATCAAAAGAAGCATAGGATAATATCCCTATGAACTAGTATATGGTGAGAGTGCTCTATTACCTACTCAAGTGGAAAGTCATGTTTTATCTTTACTTCTTCAGGATCATGAAAATCCAAATGTCTTGCAGAGAATACTTGATCAAATTACAAATTTGCAGGAAGACATAAAGGATGCATTAATGAGGATGATTGAGCAAGATCGTAAAATAGTGCAGTTGTTCAATAAGAAATCCAAAGGTAAATATTTTTAGGGAGGAGATATAGTGTTGTACTAGGACCCCAAAAATGACAACCATAGTGAAAAAAGGAAATGAGAGCCTAAATGGCTTGGCTCTTATCAAATCCTCCAGAATGTAGGCCAACATACTTACAAATATCAAACTTTGGATGGTGCAAAATTTTCAATTCTATCAATGGCCAACATTTAAAATTATATCATTCAAAATTGAGGGCTTGAGAAGCCACAAAAAAATGGTGTGTTTCAATCTTGTCCTTTCTAGGTGATTAAGGTTTTAGTTTTTAGGTGATTAAGGAGTCTCTTTTAGGTGATTAGGCAAGTTTTTGAGTTTTTGTGGTCTATTGGAGATTCTGGAATTCTTAGGTGATTCAAAAAAAAATGTGTTTCAGTCTTGTTTTTTTTAGGTGATTAAGGTTTCAATTTTTAGGTGATTAAGAAGTCCTTTTTAGGTGATTAGGAAAGTTTTTGAGTTTTTGTGGTCTACTGGAGATTCTAAAATTCTCAGGTGATTCATTATCAAAAGCTTTTTTTCATCACCTCTCCTAGTTGAAGCCTATGTTAGATCCTCAAAATCCAACTTGAGTTTGCCCCCTATAAAAAAAATTACTATTTTTGGGCAATTTGTTATTTTTGACCACCCTATTTTTAGTAATTTTCAAAAAAATCCTGGATAGCTCCCTAAATTAACACAAATTATTGCATTTCTCATATTATACCTCCTAGAAAATCTCAACACCTATCCATGTCTAAAAATTCATTAAATTCCATTTTGCTTTCTTCTAGTTTTTCTAAAAAAATACTAAATCCCATTTTTGGGGCACTATATGAAGGAATTAGGGCCTGATAATACACTGAAAAATCTTCAAGGCTTGTAAACAACCTTACCACGACATTTTCCTCCTCTTTATCTAGCTCCACAAAAAAATTCAAGTCGATCCAACGGTCGGATCAAAAGTTATGCCCTCCAAAAGATAGGCTATTATGGGCCATTTTTGAGATCCAATTAAGAGATAGTGAGAGGCCATCATTCAGCTCTGGTAGTTGCAATTATAAAATATTATTATTATCAAGCTTTATGTAACAGGTATTTTTGACCAACTAAGACCACTATCACACTACAAATAAGAACCACTACAAGCACAATTAATAATATGGGTCATCATGAAGACAGTTGTAGTTATGGGCCATCATCGAAATAGTTATAGTTTTCGTAATTATGGACCATCATAGAGCTTTGAATTATAACAAATTTACAGGTTATATGAGATAGTTACTACAACAAAAAATATCAAGTTTTTGTACAATAAGTTTGCAAGAGGTATACCAGTGTGCCCATCCTTGTTAGTTGCATTTTTCTGTGTCTTGTCTAGTCACCCATTTTTCTTCCTCATTTTTGTGCAGTTTTTACTGAGGAGGTGCCCAATTTACTAAAATCGTTTCCAGTGGCTAAGGCTAGAAGCTAGGAGGCTCTTTGTTACATCATTTGAACAAAGAGTTGTAGTTCTCTATTGCATCATTTAAATGGAGAATTTATTTTTACTACTTCAGTGAGATATGGTTATTCTGATCAGACTCTCATTGTAATGATCTATTATTTAATACAATCTCATTCCCTCCTTTCAACAATTCTATGTGTAATTGTGTGTGTTCTCCCATTTACCTGTTACATCATTTGAATGCGTAAATGACGTATTCTTTTGCTAGCATGTCGAATCATTTCTGTTACATTATTTGAATGGATGTGATTGGCCTAGTTTTATCTTATCCCCCTTCTATATTTATCATATTTTAAGTCTAGCTACAATTGCCCAATGGATAAGGCATCGATCTGTAGCTTGAAGCATTATCTGGGAGTTACTTTCAGACTTAATCAAATTTTAGGTTGTAGTTTTATTTTATTTTTGTAAATTTGGATGAGCATGAGCATATAAGAAATATTGTAGGTTTACCTCTAGGGTTTCCTTACCCTACTCGGTTTGTCTAGCATCCTAGGATAATCTTTTCCTGAGTTAAATAGGTGGATCCACCAGAGTCCACAATACTAATTGGATAAGGGAAGTCTTGCAGCATGACAAATCTATTAAGGGTGCAGGAATTTCTCCCAACAGTTTTTAAACCACTTAAGTGTTGGATAAAACAAAGAATCATGTGTAACTTGCGGCAAAGCAACTTTAGAAGTCAAATATAAAGAATCCAACTCAAAACAATCACTCACCTCATCATGCAAAGTTAAAAAAATTCTAAATTGATTTATCTTGCTTAACATATCTTGAATATAGAAAGGAATATGTTGGAGGTGGTGCTTCCCATGAAGAGGTCAAATCTATAGGAAAGGACCTCCATTTGAAAATGGAAATGAAGAAGATCCTCTAATTGAAATACAACTTACTAAGGTTACCAATACGATCACTTGTTAAGGGATATACATCTTATTTAAGGCTACAAAATGGGTTTAATTTCCATCCTAAGCAAAGTGGTATATGTTTGACTAACTCTAGTTTTTCTTCCATAGTTGAAATTTGATGCAAAAGGATCATTGCTCTTCATGTGCGAATGAATGATTTAGTCAAAGTAGGAGTTTCTTAGGGTTCCTCAATGCATACCACCAAAGTTGCTTTAGAGCATTAGGCTTGGTGTCCATCAAAACTCTTCACCAAGGAGGTTGGCACCAACTCCTACTTTGGCACTAGGACTGCACTAATACCAAATTCACACTTTGAAACCAAGACTATCTTAGTGCCAAACAAATTTGGCACTATAATTGCTTTAGAGCCAAACCTTTGGTTTTTATTCAATTGATGCCCATCTAGAAATGACAAAAACCACTAGCATCCATGTGAATATAACAAATTTCTAACATCAATGTTATGCATCAACATCATGCATCTATTACCATGGCCAACCTAGTCATTTATGTCTAGTTTAGCCACTTACACACTTTAACATCAATGCCTAAAATTTTGAGAAACAAGAAGCAAGTTCTTAATTATTTCTTCCTATCTTCAAGACATGCTAGAAGTTAAGGCATTTTGTCTTTCAACTCTTTTGTAACATTGTACATTCTATAACTTTAGCTTAAGAAAACTTCTCTTTTCAATTCAAAAATCCAAGACTTGATGACTTCTCATTAATTTATTCTTCTTATTTATTTTTTACTATTACAACACCTTTGTAGAACAAAGTACGGCTCCTTATGACACCAATTACATTTTGCATTTGCAATGACATCTCATACTTAATATACAAATATCAGTTTTAAAATTTATTTTTACACTTGTAACATTCTCTTGTGAGTGTATTGAGATATGTTTCAACCAAATAATATGTCCAAAGCTTATTCAACATCACTCTAACTATAGCTTATAGGTAATATTATATAGTTCTATAAGTTATTATCCACACAAATCATTTTAGCGTAATACATAAATTGATAAATAATCATGTTATATGAAAATATATAAAAATGTATGAATAACAACAAAGATATATATATATATATATATATATATATATATTTATTTATTTATTTATTTATTTATTTAAAAGTTTTGATCTAAAAAAAATTAAAATTACATCATTAAACAAGAAAATGTTAAAAAAATAATAATTCAAAATAAGACTTTTCTTCTTTTTAGTTTGATGTTTAGAAAAAAAAAATATATATTATTAGCCTAATATTAACCTATATATTCATGCCCCACAATGATTTATTAACCTATATATTAATGCCCCACAATGATTTGTATCTCTTGAATAGATTATCCAACATAAACACGATGTATATAATAGTTAGGCAATAGTTAGGCAGTGGGAATGCATCTATATTAAATATATAAAACTATGTCATGCAAAATTTTATATAAATAGATCTCTTATCATATACATCATCTATAATTAAATTAAACTATATGAAAGTGAAAGTCGATGACAGCAAAAACATATCATATAAACATAAAAAAAAAACTATTTCAGCAATGAAGTTACTCCATGTTGAACATATAAAATTATATCATACCACAATCTTATACGTATATTTTATATTGTATGCACGAAGGTCTATGTAACTCTGCAATTGTTTAATTTTAATGGCAATTTGATATCAGAATATTAAATGGTTATAAATATAACCTCCGTTCAATCACATAAACAAAAACAATATTAAATCAAGTCTTTTCATAAATATTATTATAAACAAAAAGAATATTAACATCTAGACTTGCAGAAACATTCTAAATTCTTTATTTTTCCATCTGCATCACCACCCGTGTTCCAGCTTGACAATACCAGCTTGTTTAAATCTTTATTACTATTTTCATTTTCTAACGCGTACCTATCTTTGTTTCCAAGGAAGTTTTTGCACGTGGCTTGAAACTGTCCATAGTATATACACGAAGACAAACTTGATAGCGATTGAAAGGCACGGTTTTACCTGGTTGGAAACCGCCCAAACTTTTTCTCTAATAGAAAAGAAATTTTATATTTATGAGAGACTAAAACAAGGTTATTTAATAATAGTTTAGAGAAACTGTTTCAAAGAAGGAATAGTCAACGAGGCCCTTGTGTTGAAGCAGGGATGGAAACTGTGGAAACTGTTAAAAAAGGAGAGGTTTAACAAGATCAATATAGTTTATGCTAAATACTTGAATCTGCAAGGTAATTTTTTTTCTAATTTCCTTGTTTTTTGAATTCGGTGAAATCTAGACCTGTTCTTATCAATGAATCGAGATGGGTCTTTAGTAATGTTTGGAAAGATGCCTGGGTGAGAGACTCTCCTCTTTGTCAAGATCCATTTTTAAGGTCGCTAAAAGTTTTTACTAAGAGGCTAGGGTGGTGTATGGTTTCTAATTTATTTGGGATGGAGGATGGAAAGAAGTTTTGAAAATCTCCCCCTATAACTAATTACAATAGAAACAGAGCTTGTATGGTTTGTTGCCTCCCATATGCTCTATTTTCAAGTGATTAAGCAACTAGATTCCAAGGATTCTCGGATATGGAAAGGTGAGAATGATGGCTTCTTATCGGTTAGGTTTGCTTATGAACTCCTTGACTCGAATGCTACTTTTTGGCTGCCCCCTGTCGCCTATGGTTTAAACATTTGACTCCCAAAATTAACATCTTATTTTGGTTGGTTGTTCAAAACAAACCTCTTACCATTGAGAACTTACGTAAAAGAGGTATGATTTTGCCTAATCACTGCTACCTTTGTGAATCCTATGAAGAAACTTTTGGGCATCTTTTCTTTCATTGCTACTTTTCCTTGGATGTCATAAGTAGACTTTTTTCTATCCCTCGGAGTTAGTTGGGTCCTTCCCAATGCTTTGGTTGATCTCTATTTTCAATGGGACCTGCCTTTCAAGTCATAGAGTCTTATCTATTTATGGAAATCCTTGCTCCCTCACCTTTGTTGGGGCATTTGGTGGGAAAGAAACCAAAGAGGTTTCAAATATTAAAAAAGGGATTCGGAATTTGTTAGCTCGAGGGTGCTTTTAAGCACAACTAAAAATGTAGTTCCTACCTCCCGAACATGGGCAGAGGTTTCCAGGCCAAAGCTGACTTGGAACTTAGGCTTGGATTTTCTCCTTCGGTAGTTCAAGATGACTTTCCTAGACAAAATTCTCGTGGTTCGATGCTTTGGCTACCCCTCTGGCTAGTTAGGTGAAGCTTAATTTTGATGGTGCTTCGAAAGGCAATCCAGGTCCAACTAGTGTAGGTGGGGTAGTAAGAAATTATAAAGGTGAATTTTTACTTGCTTACGTCGAATCTCTATCCTCTCAAACTTCCCACTTTTTCGAGGTGAGGGCTCTGTATAAAGGTATGTTATTGGTAGAATCTATGGAATTTAAGAAGATCTGTGTTGAAGGGGATTCCCTAAACTTGGTTAATCTGATTAACCTCTCTAAAATTCCAAGTTGGAACATAGCTAATATGATGGCTTAATTTTTCAGAATCCTTCATTCAAGAGAGGAGTTTTTGGTTCAACATATTCTCAGGGAAGGGAATAAGCTAGCGGACCTCATGGCTAACATTGATATATCTCAACAAGTTCTAATGGTTTGGAACTCTGACTACCCTTAGAACCTGTTGAGGCTCTTAGACGAAGTAGTTATTTGAATCTCATTTGCTTATGATGATCCCTCTTTGTTGTTAGGATCCTTTGGCTAAGTTTCTTCTTTGGTGTGGCGGTTGGGCCTCTCTGCTCATTGTTTTGCATGGGATTCCCATCGATCAGATTCAATTTCTTCTTCTTCTTTTTACATCCTTCTGGCAGGGCGTTGGTGCCATTCCTTGTTGGGCCTCTCTTCGAATGGTTGTGATTTTCCTTTAGTATTGGGGGACTAGTGGGTGGTGGATTTGCTCCTTTGGTAGGATTAATTGGTAGGTTTGGTGGCGAGTTTGCTCCATGGGCAGGATTCATTGGCAGTATTAGAGGTGGGTTCGCTCCATTGGCAAGATTCATTAGCAGGTTCAATGGTGGGTTTGTCCTGTAGGTAGGTGTCATTGACAAGTGTGGTGCTGGGTTTGCTCTAGTGACAAGTGTCGTTGGTAGGTTCGATGGAGGATTTGCTCTAATGGTAGGTGTCTTTGGTAGGTTTGGTGGTGGGTTATCTCCATTGGATGGGTTTGTTCGGACCTCGTCAGTGTCCACTTTGACCCCAGTTGGATTTGTGGTTTGGGCCTTGTGGATCATCGTGGGGTAGTAAACCTTTCAAGTATACCCAGTTGTAGGAGTCTTCTCACTGATAGCATCACATGTAGGATGTGTAGATCCGCTTGTAATGAATCCTTTGTCCTTTACCTTAGTAGTGGCTCCTTACACATTTATTTGCTTAGTTGTTGGTTAGTGAACCGTGCTTGCATCTTCTTTCTTTGGGCCACTTTTGTTCATGATGGTTTATATTGGGTTGCCCCACCTCTTCACCAACTCTCAAGGCTTCATTCGTTAAGACGGTCAGGTGTCAACTCTCCCTCCCATGATTGGTTTTAAAATTTCCACCTCTTTGGCTTTTCTAGCATTTGTTTATTTTGAACGGATCTTTCTAATTTCAAAATCTTATCCCTGTCTGGTTGGTGTAGTTGTAAGGATTGTCAAGCCCATGTCTGGAGAATTGCTTCTGCTAGTTGATTCCATCCTTTGTATGTGGTACAAATATTTTTGGCATGTTTTTAAACCTTCCATTGAAAATGCTTGCCCGAGATTGTTTAGTGGTTCTAGTTCCTTTTATCTATGGGGGGTCCTCTTCTTTGGCTCACGTTATATTGGGGTGATATGTAGTTGGTCTAAGTGTTTAATGCTTGTTGGGGGGTGGAAGAAGATGGACCAGATAGGTCAGATTATTCCCTTGGAACCCAATTCTCTTGTAGTGGATGATGATGTTAAGAAAATCCTTTACAAAGGTGGTCTTCTAGAGTACCTTTAGGATTTCCATGGTCACCATAGGGGCCTTTCAAGGATGATGGTGCTTTCTTGGAGAAAAGATTGGATCCAATTGGGGGACCTAGATTTTGAAATCTCTATGACATTGGTTAGAGATATAATGGATCTCCTTGTTGATGGCACTTGTCATAACAGGCCAAAGAACTCACTACTTAGGGAGTTGGGTTTCTTCATGGCTCAAGATGAATACCTACCTAAACTTCAAAATCATTATGATGCTAAATATCTTAAGGACCCTTGGGGTCGGGTTATCAACGTTATTATGGATTTTTCACACTAGAATCTAACCGGGATGTTCTACAAAGTTTCCATATTATATTTTTGAATTACCTTAGATGGAAGAGGACTATGAACATTCCTTCCTTCCTCTTCTACTCTCTAGAAAAGACCTTGATTAATGTTAGAGATGGTAAAGGTTCGGATCCAATTCACCAAGGTTTAATATTGATAATTTTTTAGCATGTTGCAGGCAAGAGAGGTGTGAAGGTGGATGAAGCATTAGCCCAAATTGAAAACCAAAAAATTCCTCCAACTTTCTATCCACCTTTAATGTCCTCTAACTTCTCTAGTCGTTCTTTGAATTCAAATTCTATGGATTTCAAAATCTCGATGTTTTTTTCTCGTGGGAAAGAAAATTCGTCTAGAGGGGCCTTTATTTATGCTAAAGGTGTTTGGGGTGGCCAAACCATAAGACCTAAGAGGTCTTCCTCTGGTACTTCTTCTAATTCAACTTTTGAGGATTACAAAAGCCCAAGGAATGTCGCTCGTGGTAAGGTTAAAATTTCAAGAGATGTTTATGTTTCTACCAAAGGTGTTTGGGATGGTCAAACCAAGTGTTCCATGAGGCTCTCCTCAAAGGTGACCCAAAGCACATCTCCTCCTATAATTTTGGATATGTCTGATGAAGATACACAATACCCAAGTAGAAAGAAAAGCAAATCTTCAGTTGACCTGGTTGAAGCTAAAGTCCTAGAACCGGAGCCAACTTTTGATGATACTATTTTGTTTATAAGATCTTTGGAGGATAAGCATCAAACACTCTATGGCTCTCTCAAAGTGGTCATTGCTATATCGAGGACTTCCAAGCGATGATCCATAATCATAAAGGAAATTTCCCACATAAGGACTCAGGTTTGGTTGGCAATCCGCCTTCCTTGGTGTAAGTCTCAGGCTTTCTCCCTATGGTTATTTTGGTGTTGGATTCCTTCCCTTTTGGGTGAGTGGTCTTATTTTATTGGGTTATTGGCCAGCCGGTATGTTTTTGTTTCTATGAATTAAGTTGGTTGGTAATATTGCAGGGTTCTTATGGTTAGTTTGGAAACCACACTGCTCCTTTTTGATGTATTAAGGTTTGTGAACCCTTTCAAAACCCCTTCTATTATCTAATAAAAAAAGAAGAAGGAATATTCAACAATAAACAACAAAGTTTTAATAAGAAAGCAAATATAGATTTTATAACTGGCAAGAATACCAAATTGGAAAAAGTTTAGGATTTTTTATAAGAATGTCAAAGATTAGAAACACAAAAAAATTACAAGCATAGAGAAAATTTAAGGCATAATCATGAGAAACATATAAAGCATTACTTAGATAGATGATAGATAATTTTTAGTGTAGGTAGTTTTTGGCCTATGGAGTTCGAGTGATGACTATTTATAGGGTTGTAGGTAGAGAAAACCCATATCTATTATTGTATACCTTGTTTTCTTAATAATAATACATCTAGACACTAGGTACACAATGGTGGATACATGGGATGGTTGGAAAAGTTCTAAACCTAATGTCGATGGCCAACCCCTAACCAATTCAACAACACATGTCAATTCCTCAACCATATGAGTGAACCAAACGCCGCTTGGCTAGCATTCAAGGAGATAAATCGACACGAGGGGAGTCTATAGAGCATACCCTGGATAGAGAAGCTTCAGTACACTCCTCTAGGTATAGAATAGAACAAGAATCCTTCCAGCATGAGGGCGTTCCACTCGAGAGCCATTACGAAGACTGCAATGGATGCATGTCCATGGGATCGGCCAAATAGTTTGTTGTGTAGGGGACCAGGTTGGTGCCCTACGTACTAAGTCCACATGAGGATCTATGGCTCCACCCTCTAAGTATAGAAAGACTAGAGATCCACCCATTCAGGGGAAGGCAAACATGCTCGCTATAGAGCATAGGTCTAACCATACTCCCATGTGTGGTCCACCATGCAACCTCACCATTTATATATCAAAGGTGGGAGATAATGGCACACCACCACATGAGCGATGGCGATCTAGGTAGTGTTTTAGAGCAGCTAGGCTACAATCCTTCGGCTCCACCCACTCGAGCCCCGAGTGATCATAGTGTGAGTGTCATCAAGACTACTAGGGAACATGGAGAGGCTTCTAATCATCCTCATGTCACACACCCACTATCTACGCATGGTGGTTCACAGTATAGGATACAACAGGAGTCCAATGCCATCTTCACAAACAGAGGCAAAGGCATAACACATCAGTTTGATGGGTACAAAACCCACAAGGTTTCACATACAGAGCAGGGATACCAGAGGCATCCCACGGTCGATCAGATCAATAGGTCACATTGACTGGTATCGAAGAAAAAATTCCAACTCCTCTAATATCAATTGGAGGATGCTCGCCTAGAGAGGTAACACATTGATGATGAAAATCTTCAAGCGTAGAGGCTCATTAGATAGAGGATATATGAATCTGCTTGTTGTGGTGCAGTGGTAAATGCCCTGGGTGCTGGTAGAGGCCGACCCAGGTTCCATTCCCCTTGTCTCCTTCTTGCAGATATATGGTATAGTTAGGAATGTCCTATGTGTTGGTAGAGGCCGACAAGGCTCCATTCCTCCTATGCCCAACCTATTGAAAGTGGCACCTCGAAAGGGGTGTTTTCCACTATAAATTAGTTTTATCTGCTTGTTGTGGTGCAGTGGTAAATGCCCTGGGTGCTGGTAGATGCCGACCCAGGTTTCATTCCCCTTGTCTCCATCCTACAGATATATGGTATATTTAGGAATGTCCTATGTGCTGGTAGAGGCCGACAAGGCTCCATTCCTCCTGTGCCCAACCTGTTGAAAGTGGCACCTTGAAAGGGGTGTTTTCCACTATAAATTAGTTTATCCGCCCATGTATAGGAGTTGGAGAGCAAGTGGGTAGTTAAACCTCTCTAGTTGCTGAGAGGCCCAGGTTCAAGTCTCTCGCCTCACATGTTGTGGATATGTTATGTAATGGTTCCCTCATGGTCACAGTCTGTTTACCCCTTATGGCCACCACCAAAAAAAAAAAAAAAAAAATAGAGGATATATGAGCAGCGCATGCACGAAAAGCGTATCCTTGCCCAGAAGGAATTCATGGAGTAGGAGGATAGGTTAGCTAGGGATGGCCTATATCCTCATGATGACCATAGAGAGTGTGTATACAAGAAAGCTTTTTCATAAGTCGATATGCATCAAGAGCAAAGAGATGCTCATACTCATGAAAATACCGAACAGAGGGAGCGACCACTACTGCTTGATAATCAAAGGCAAAGGCAGCATGAAGAAGCAGCGGGAGATGAAGATGAGCAAGAATATCCTAAGAGCTCTCGAGCTGAGGAGGAGGAATAGCAACATCCTCCATCCTGTATGAGGAAGACAGTACCTCATAAGCCACATCCATGTCAACTCAAGGAGGAGGACTTTATGCTTTTAGAGGCCTATAAAGCCTTAGCTGAGAAGATTAAAGCCATTGAGAAACAAGACGCAGCTATTCAAAAGCCGATATTAAGGAAAATCCACAATGAGCCTTTGGATCCTTCGGTCCCTACTCCGGCTTACCCTGAGCATTTTGATATGCCCAGGTTGGACAAGTTTAAGGGTTATGAAGATGCGCAAGACCATGTCACGAGCTTCTTGGATGCTTGTTTTCATATAGCAAGAAATGATGGATTATTGTTGCGTACATTCATCATGACACTTTCAGGTCTGGCCTGAGAGTGGTTCAATCAGCTAAAGAAACATAGCATAATTGGTTTTAAGCAATTACTTTATTCCTTTCTTGAATGCTATTTCTTTGGCATCAAGAAACAGGTCAATATTTTTGATCTGGCTATGCTAGCTCAGTGCAACAATGAGCCAATAGAGCAATACAAAAATAGATATAGGAGACTAATGGCAAAGTTACCATTCCTTATTCTTGCCATAGAGTTAACCTGAATGTTTACGAAGAATTATGCGAAGCACATCTCATTGCTGTTGTAGCTGTAGTAGTATCCTACATTCGAAGAGGCTTTGGTGTAAGCCAAAGTGATTGAGGGCATCAAGTTGTAGGAGGGCAACTTGAATCTCAAGAATAGTAGAGAGGGACAAAAGAAGATTACCATAAAATAATAGGGCAAGTAGGCCCATGTGAATCAAGTGGTGTTGAATCTTCAGAGAGAGAACAAGGGGCAACAAAAATAGAATTATCAGTTCTAACCTCCCCCTGCACAATATGATAAGCACAACAACAATTATAAGGGAAAGAACAAAGATCAATGCCCACCTTGCCAGTTCACACCATTGACAGAATCGTTGATGTCAATTTTCCATCAGCTATGCGAGGCCAAGGCAATTATTTTACCTAAAGTCAAGATGATAGACCCCAATCAACCCAAACCAAAGGGGTACCAAGATTTTTTTTGCATTTTTCATCAAACGAAATGCTATGACATTGAGGTGTGTTGGAATTTCAAACACATGATGCAAAATATGATTGAAAAATGCGAGCTTATAGTGCCACACAACCCATAGGCATCCGAAAACTAGAATATGGGGATTTATAAAAACCCCTTTCCAAATCATGAGGCACCTCGGAACAATGTTGGCCAAGTCAACCAGGTGCAAGTCAAACCACCTACCCAGGGGTTCGTAGGAATGGTAAACGTTGTCACTAGGCACGGGAGATATGAACAACGGAATCAACCTTGTGCTCCCATTCAAATACAAGCCACTTCAATTCAATGATCGATACAAAATATTCCAGGCCCACCAACAAGATTGATGGTGACCATAAGGAATAGGTTGGTCTAAAACCTATAGACAACTCTCACAAAGTTGTCGATATATGAATTAATACAGTAGTCCCCAAGGCACAGGGAGACTCTTATAGACATTTTGAGGTCCATTGAAGTACAATCCTAGGATGCACAGGCATTTACTAATTTTGTGGGGCATGTACAGCAATGTCAGGACCTGATGATCCAATTTTATGATCATGAGATAAGGATGGTTTCTACAACTACGACCGACCCACCATTGCACATAATCACATGTGTTAATCACATGTCATTTAAAAGGGTCTTGATCGATTCTGGCTCATCGATCAACATCATAACGACCAAGATGCTAAGTCATTTGAAGCTACCTAAATCACACATTGTGTCCACTACATTTATATTGAGAGCATTTAACGACGCACTATGTTCAAATTTTGGCACAATTATCCTACCCGTATAGGTAGGCTTGAAGACCATCTCAGTAATGTGTCATGTGATAGAAGGGGCCATGCAATACAACATTTTACTCGGTAGGCCTTGGATTCATGAAATGCGTTGCATTCCCTTAATATTGCATTAGTACGTGAAGTATATTTACGAGGGACAAGTTCACATAGTGGCATCGGACGAAGAGCCATTCAAGGTCATGAACCTAGTAGATTTACCTGGGTGTTTCATACTCCCCTCAATGCACTTGGATGTTCAATCGTCATCACCAATAAAGAAACCAGGAGGTAAACTAGCAGTGCGTGCTCAACCAATGCCATCTGTGTCACATAGGTTGGATCACACCACTACCACTTCCTTGAAACTGTCGACATCAATCATGCGTCAGGATGACAGGAAGTTGAAGGTGAAAATGGGTGAGAAAGAGGAGCATGAGCCCAAGCCAATCATCGAGGAGGTTCCCATTCCTATAGAAGTAGAGGAACCCCAAGACAAAGCCAAGGAGGCACCTCAGCCTGCCTCGCTTACATATTTAGTTGGGTCATCTACACCCCAAGTGATGGTACATATCGCTAACACTGGATTAGGCAAGTACCATATATATAAGGTAACCTTTGGATCAATTTTGAAGACTGTGCAAGAGATGGGCTGACCATTCGCTCATCGTTACCCAATTGGATCGGTGGTTCTATTGGAAGAACTGCCTAACCAGACTAATTTTATCTATGCGGGGCTAGACCAAATTTTGACATGAGAGCCCATGGATGAAGATGACAAGGAACCTTTCATGGTAAACGTTCATTATCTATCCAATCTGGAGTATGCCATGCGTATTTTCAAACCATATCATTGGCATGGATACGACCTTGGTCTATTTGAACAAGGATGGAGGACTTCACTAGAACCTCGTTATCAGTTAGTCATTGATAGTTTTGGCTTAGGGTTATAGATACATGAGCAAAACTATTCGCTCATAGCATCCCTAGATCGTCTATACCTTAGTGTGGCAGACGATGTATATTTTAATCCATATCATTCGAATCCTTCTAGATTCTGGAGGAATCACCCTATGATATGTGTCATCACTGTTGATCCACTCGAATATCATCGAGAAGGGCTCCTTGAGCACATTGAGACAAAAATGAACCCCAAAGATCAACTGGAACACCAAATTTGTGATGCAGTCGATGACATAGATGTGCAGGGGCATAGCTCCATTGCTACATGCGATCTTGAGCTAGGAGATCTTTGTAATGAATATGGAGTAGAGTCCACCTCTGATATTAGTAGATCAGGTTATGACACAGACGAGGAATCCTCAAACGATGATGAATCTAGGGATGAAGTCGAGGGTGCCTATGAGAGGCCCTGGCATGCACATCATCTATTGCCTATTGAGTCGGTACAGGTTACCAAAGAGATCCTTCCCAATATTGATCATTCAGGGGAATAAGCGGAGCTAGATTTCTTGGCTATGTCACACTTATGATATAATTATCTGGTTTATCTAGATAGTGATGACAATGATCAAGTAGTTAGATTCATGGGCCCATATTTTCCAGAGCATCCTCCATGAGTAGGGGTGAATGAAGGATTCTATTATGACAATGACAATGAAGATGAGTTAGAGAGGGCCTACCTTGGTCCTCCTTATTTGTGTTACTGTCATCAACCCATCGACATTGATGAGGTATATAGATAGCTACATGTTGGTCCTCGTTTGAGAGCAAGACAATTAAACTTGGGCCAAATTTATCGATTGTTTAATCCCCTTCTGTCGACCTACATGGAGCTTCGTGAGCCAAATGATCATATTTTGCAGTCAGTGCATAGGGAGGATCCAGTTGTTCATAGTCCTTACAAGGACTACCCATTTGTGCCTATGCCATTAGAGCCAGATCGTGGGTATGAGAATTATGCAAATTTTGTAGAAGTCGGTCCATGTGGTATTGGAGATCAATTCCATTCCATAAACATGGTCTCCATTAATTTGACCACTCCACTCCATAATCCAACAGATCTGTCCAAACCATTGTATCTTAACAAAGATGCTATCAACTGGGATCATGTTGATTCACCCATTGAGCTTGAGGATTTCTTCCCCAACGAAGAAATTTGGCAACCTTTCCATTTTGCACCAAGTTGTGCATATGATGTTTATCATACCGAAAATTATTCCAACGTGAAACCGATCAACCCAGATGATGACATCCATCTGATTCCTATGCCTCACCATCTTGAGGAGGGATCGCATATGTCAATAAAGGAAATATTTGAGGTGGATATCAGTAATAATCTCGCCAGTACAAAGAAGGTTAAATTTGGAGAGAGTCTCACTCCATATGATTAGGCCACCCTCATCCCTCTACTAAAAGACAGACTAATTTTTTTTGCTTGAATGTACAAGGATATGCCAAGTCTAGACCCGAAATTTGGTTACACAACCTTTTTATAGATCTGACAAAGAATTCGATCAAGCAAAAGCTTAGAAAAATGCACTCAATAGTAGCCTTAATTGTAAAATATGAGCTACAGAAGTTGTTGGATGTGGAGTTTGTGATCTCCATCAATTATCTAGAATGGGTGTCCAATATGGTACTGTGGGAAAACTCGATGGAAGAATTTGTATTTGCATGGATTTTAGAGACCTAAATAAGGCAACACCCAAAGATTCATTTTTGTTTCCCAATATTGATGCTCTCATATATGCAACTGTAGGTCATGAAATGCTCTCCTTAATGGACAATTTTTTTGGTTACAACCAAATTCGGATTAAACCCAAATACCAACATATTAATGCCATGGGAAAATATTTGCTACAAATTTATGTCATTTGGTCTCAAAAATGTTTGTGCCACATATCAACAGGCCATGACATACATTTTTCATGACTATATACACAAAATTCTAGAATATTACATCGATGACTGGTTAGCCAAGTCATTATTGTGAGAAGAGCATGCAGAGGTCTTAAGAAAAGTCTTCGATCGCCTGATAGAGCACAATGTCAGTCTGAATCCTAAGAAGTGTGTATTTGGCATAACTTCTAGAAAATTACTAGGGTTCATCGTCTCTAAGAGAGTCATCGAAGTAGACCCAACGAAGGTCAAGGCCATTTTGGAAATGCGTCCCCTAACAAATATTAATGAATTAAGGAGCCTTCGAGGCAAGGTAGCCTCGATAAAATGATTTATTGCCCAACTATCAAATAAATATCGACCTATGAATTGATTGCTACATAAGGGGGTACCATTCAACTAGGATGAGAACTGCAAGGCAACCTTCACTGAGATAAAGCAATACCTGGCGATGCCACCAGTGCTAGCTCCACCAAGGCCAGAGGTGCATTTTCTACTATAAATATCGACAACTGAATTTGCACTGGAAACCATGTTAGCCCAAAATAATGTGCAAGGAAAAGAACATGCCATATATTATATTAGTCGAACCTTGGTGAGATATGAGCTCGGGTATGCATATGTGGAAAAATTATGTTTAGCAATAGTGTTCACTACAAAGAAATTATGGCATTACATGCTAAGTCATACGATGTATGTTATATCCAAATAGAATCCTTTGCAGTACATGATGAGTAAGACTTATCACAATACGTGTACTACTAAGTGGATCATGCTATTGACGAAGTTCGATCTAGAATTTATAATCCAGAAGCCCATTAATGGATAGGTCATAGCAGATCAATTAGCTGAGGCACCACTATCAAACAATAGACCTCTAACAATCAAGCTTCAAAACGATGCAATTTTCATCATATCTGAAGCTCCTAAACCTGAAGAACCAGAGAACAATGCTGATATGACTCTAATCTTCAATGGTTTGAAGTGCGAACAAGGATGTGGTGCCAAAATGGTGTTCTTCACACCGCAAGGAACTCCAATGCCTTTGTCATTCAATTTGGATTTTCCGTGCACTAACAACAATGCTGAGTACGAAGCCCTACTGCTAGGCCTCCACACAACCATTTCCATGAATATTAAGAGATTGAACATCTTTGGTGACTCCTTGATCATAGTAAATCAAGTCAAGGGGATTTTTCAATGTTTATTTCCCATACTGAAAGCCTATAAAGATCTAGTTGACACATATTTGGCCAAATTTGAATGGTATGACATTGAGGCAATCCCTCGATCTTCAAATAGGTTTGTAGATACCATGGCTTCTTTGGGATATTTAATCCCTTAGAATTCATCTGATGATTTCACTACCATCCATGTTAAGACGCTCTCGCATCCGACAGCAGAGCGTGCAACCAATGATAACAAAGAATCAATCAACATGATCAGTGTAGAACCAAAAGCTGAATGGTTTTGCAAAGCTAAAGACTTTCTTAAGAAAGCACCCTAGGGGTCATTAACCTCTCAGAGTCGTATGGGAGTGGTACTACCATTCACCATAGGGTTTTTTCTGAGTATGCATTTTCAAAGGTAAATACATAGGGGGAGCAAGTCGTCTTAGCAATCAAAGTTGAGATTTATCAAAATTGGATGTCGTAAATTAAAGACTTCCTAAAGCTTAGCATAATCCCAAAGGGATTACCGTGTGCCACAAAGCACACATTTAAATATAAAGTGACCAAATATGTCTTAATATGATACATCTTATACCGACGAGGCTATGATGGAGTTCTCCTTCATTGCTTATATCCCCAAGAGGCATCATGGGCGATCTCACAATCCCATGATGGTCCGTGTGGTGGCCATTTCAGAGGCATGGCCATCATCAAGCGCATCCTTTGAATGGGATACTATTGGTCCACTATGGAGAAGGAGTGCAATACGTATATCAAGAAATGCGTTAAATTCCAGCATCATGCTAATCTTACACACTTTCCATCCCAGGCCTTACAACCCATTCAAGCGGCTTGGCCATTTGCTCAGTGGGGATTAGATCTTATAGGCAAGATATCTCCTCCGTCATCGAGCTGACATACATTCATAATCATGGCTACTGAGTATTTTACAAAGTGGGTGGAAGCAATACCCTTAACAACAACAACTAGAGCTTGTATAGCAAAGTTTATACTAGAGTATATCATGAGTTGTTTTGGGATTCCATCCAAAATAATATCGAATAATGGAACGTCTTTAAAGAACAAAACTATGAGAGATTTGAAATCTAAATATAGAATTAAACACAGTTTTGTGACTCCATACTATCCGCAAGAAAATGAGAAGGTTGAGGCTTAAAATAATACAGTGGTGACCATCTTAAAAAATACGATTCAAGAAAACCACAAAGACTAGCATAAGACTAGCATATCCAGCTGCCCCTTGCATTATGGGCTTACAAGACTAGTATTCAGATGCCCACTAGGGCAACACCGTTCTCGCTAGTATATGGTGTTGAGGCCATTATTCCCTTGGAATTAAAAATTCCAGTGTTGCACATCGCATTGAAAGAGTTCATCGATGATGACACTACACGACAAACTCGACTGGATCAACTGACGCTACTTGATGAACGTCGCATGAATGCCTTGGAGAATCTTTGCATTTATCAGGAGTGACTAAAATGATCTTACAGTATCAAAGTCCACCAGAGAGACTTTGAATTTGGGGATCTTTTCTTGAAAGAGAACCAAAAGAACTCTAATTTACTGCTAGATATGCGAGACAAATTCATGGCTAATTGGCTAGGACCCTACATCATATCTAAAAATATTAGTCCGGGTACCTATCACCTATCATCACTAGGGGGTTTTAAAGATCCTGAACCTCTCAACATCATCCATCTTAAGGCATTTTATGCTTTAAGAGCATAGTAAAAGGCTTCGAGATTTGCTTGTAACTGCTTGGTCATCCTAAAAAGCTCCAAACACTCCCATAAATAGTTTTATCAATCAAAAAGCTCCAAAGGCATCTGTAAGCCCTTTGGTCAACCTCAAAAGCCTCGAGGGTCTGGTCAAAATCATTCGGTCATCCCAAAATTCTCCAAGGGTTACTGAAACCGCTTGGTCATGTCAGTCAAAAGCCTCGAGGATTTACTTATAATCGCTCGGTCATTATAAAAATATCCAAAGGCATTTGTAAGGCCTTTGGTCAAAGTCAAAAGGCACCAAAAGTTTTCAAAAAATTGCTTGGTCAACCCAAAGGCTCCAAGGATTATCAAAATCGCTTGGTCATCCCAAAAAGTCCCAAAGGTACCCATAATCCCTTTGGTAAATCCTAAAAGCTCCAAGGATCCTTAAAAATCGCTTGGTCAATCTAAAGGCTCCAAAGGCATGTGCTCATCGTTTGGTCAATTATGAGGCTCAAAACCCATAAAAATTATAAAATTAATAAAATCCAAAAAAAATTGGTAAAGCATGAAATCTAAAAACATTTACATTTTGCATTTGAATTTTGCATTGTCATTTTGCATTCACACATGCATTCGCTGCACTATTGCATTGCATATAGGCATTCATCATCCATTGCATTCCGTAGTAGGAGGGATTATGTTTGTTAGTCTTACAAACGACACCATGTTTATGTTTAAATCATGCATCTCTGCATTTATCATGATCCATCATTCATGTAAGTAATTGTGTTTTTCAACACAACCTATAATGTTGCTATGGAGGTATACTAGGGTTTTTTGGTCACTCACCCATACCTAGTGGTCTTATCAAGAGTTGGTAGAAAACTTGCTTTACTTTTGTAGCTAAGGTTCAGGTAGTATAGCCCTTAGCATATCATAAGCCTATCACTAATCAACAAATTAAACAATCCTAATAAGAACTAAGGGAAGATGAAATTTTCAAATAAAGACCATGTATCCTAAAGTGAAAAGAGTCATTCTTGCTTATCTCTCTGTGCGGACGATATGGGAAATGTTGGCAGTTGGCAAAAGGACAGGTTAGTTTCCTATTCAGAATCCCTTGCTTACGATAAAATGAGCAATATCCTATAGTGATATCCCACATCAATCCTCATGATTTATACCATATATCGATATCATAGATTGACTCCCCAGAGTGATATCCCATATTGATATCATAAGATCGATATTCTCAATCGATATACCAAAAATAGTTTTCCCAAGTAAATCCCCCCAAAGGAAATTTTCTAAAGAAAATTATCAAATGTAAATGCTGAAAAGTGAAGATCGAGTGAAGATCAGAAAATAGGCTTAAATCAAAGTTCAAAGTGAAGATCAAATGAAGATCATAAATCAAAGTTCTAGTGGAGATCAAATGAAGATCATAAATCCAGTTTGAAGAGAGATAAAATGAATATCCAAAGACAGTTCAAAATGAAATATGGAATCGACTCCCTTACTTCACTACATATGAGAAATTATCCCAAAAATTGAAGGATAGAAAGAAATGAGCCTGAATCCCTAGATTTGTCAGCACTACTATACCTTACACATGATAATATGTCTTATGCATTAGTACCTCGCTTATGAATAAGACCAATGTTTGAATATGGAAGAGCTAGCTTCAGGTGTCCTGCATTGCCTAGTGGCTTAGTCCAACTAGAATCTAAACTTAGGATTGGATAAGACATTTTTGGAACCCCTATCTTAGAAATGGCCTGAAATAATCTCGTCTGACATCGGGAAACGCTCGTGTCTTATCTTAAAATAATCATGTGCACACACAGGGATAATGAACAGTTAGGGCCTATCCTAGCAAAAACCTTTTATCTCAAAATTCTAGTGTGGTTAGTATGAAACTTTTGATAAGTCTATTAGGGTGTTTGAGTCTCATGGAAAACCTCAAAAATTTCTCCCATAGCAACAAAATGTCAAATATTGCAACCATATAAATCATCAAATTTTAAAGTATCGAGTCCATGATACATTATCATATAGTGCACAATAAAAATATAGGATAGATACCGAATGGATATTAGCAATAATATTTATATGGACATTGACTATATCGTGCATACTTTTCAAATTTTGTAAAATAAAATAGAATGACACATTATATCATT
This sequence comes from Wollemia nobilis, assembly GCA_028583015.1. Taxonomy (NCBI): domain Eukaryota; kingdom Viridiplantae; phylum Streptophyta; class Pinopsida; order Araucariales; family Araucariaceae; genus Wollemia; species Wollemia nobilis. Next base: position 2,930,488 of record JAQPPZ010000333.1, read on the forward strand.
CGCATCAAACAACTGCATTCATTGCATTTCATATATGGGTGATTAATTGATTAAATTATTATCTTAAGGATTTTCAATTACATTCATAATTTTTATACATTCTATGGTGTCATCCATTAGATTGATAAACATATTTGCATGCATTCCTTGTGTTTTAAGTGATTAAAGCATACAGGTTCATTTACATTAGATTACCATCATGTAAATGAATCATTACATACATTAATGCATACTATAAAGCAATATCAGATATGCATTAAGAGAAAACATTGCATCCATATGTCTCCATCATAAATCACATATCTAAGCATCTAGATCATTGCATATAATCATCATCATAAATAAAATAGCTATCTAGTGCATGTTATCCATACATCACATCATATAGCGTCAAATTAACATAAGCATTGCATCCATGTGCATCAAATAAATATAAAATTAGAACATATAAATCAATTACACATAATGATCCAAAATGATAATGATTATGATCATATATATATAAATGTGTCTCAAATTACATCAGACGAGTACAAAAATATCCATAGGCTAAAATCATGTAGGTCCTCAACATTACACCAAAAATGATACATGTATAAAAAGTAGTTGTCATCTTATAAGAGCCCTAGCTTGGGCCGACTCCCCCTGAACTGGAGCTATCGCCACCTCCCTCAACCCTGTAACCTGGAGTCTGCTCTACAGTCGAATTTGGCCTGTTGTGTGCCCTATTGAGGGTCCTATGTACCACCTAGCCTGAAGAGGCCTAGCACACTAGATACGGGTATGCCCTACGGTTGGTCCTATGGCTAGAGGTCCTACCTGTCTCCCTATGGCTCTTGTGTGAGTTGTTGCTCTGTGTGCTAGAGGACCTGTGCATCCTATCTATCCTGTGGGTCCACTGGCTTGAGCTAGCTATGAACTGTGCTATAGTCCTAGACCTGGTCTGCTGAGACCCTATAGTATGAGAATCCTCTAGGACCGTGCCACCAATCAACCTAATATAGCCCTCCAACTGGTCTATATGGGCTACTCTACTAGTATGACGATCATTGCCCTCCTCCATGAGGGCCTGTAAACATCATATCTTGGACATGGGATCATAGTCGCCAGGGAGCACTGGCACTGGTGCTACAGGTGGTACCATAATAGCATGGGAAGATGAAGGATCTCCTCTTTGCATTAGTGCCAAGTCCCTATTTTCTCTAGCTATACCCAATCACATCTCTACCAAGTTACATGTACTGGTGAGCTCCTATACCCTCCCCTCTATGGTCGTAGCTTGTGTAGTAGTAATCTACTATGCTACCTCAGTCATTTTGCGGTCCCTGTCAGTCAACTGGGTCCATAGGGTAGAAATGGTGGTATCTCGCTCCAACTGCTATGTGATGTATTTGCCAAGATGACTCTACAAGTCAACCACCTAAGCTAGGATCAGCCCCTCTATGCTGTTAGTAGAGACCTCACCCTCCTCTAGAGCCTTGTCATCAGGATCAACCTCAGGAGCCTCCTCGATGGTTGCCTATATGCCCCATCTGCCATTTGTCTGCTGGTGCACCCTATGATAATCTTGATCCACCTCTGCCTCTACTTGGTCGGTCAATATTCCTAGAGGCCCTAATCCATGCCATCATAGCATGGACCACCATTCATCGTATACTTGTGTGGTAGTAGCATTGTCAACTCCAGTCTCTTAGAATTCATCTAGCTCATCTCCTAGAGCTAAAGGTCAAATCCATGACAGATCTCATTGTAATGCCAAGCACCTATAAGGAAATAGGATCTCTAGGATATCCTGCAATATGTCAAACTACCATAGGACGTGATAGTAGAACTAATAATCTCTAATCTCGGCCTTTCGACTAAGTAGCCACTTGTCTCAATGAGCCTATCGAAGCCACTCACTCATATCATTCCATTCTAGGCAATCCATATACGACTGCCACTCAATGTCATCAGGGTCGAGTGATCTAAACCATGTGATATAATGTTGGATGTCACCAGCATGGGTACTACTCCTAAACTCCTCCTCCTATTTTGGTCGAGTAGCCACCTATCTCGACAATCCTGTCGAAGCCACTCACCCACCTCAGTCCATGCTGGGAAATCCATATACGGTCGACACTCAATGTCATCAGGGTTGAGTGATCCAAACTGTGTGATATAATGCTGGACATCACCAACATGGGTCTTGCTCTTGAACCCCTCCTCCTCTCGATGCCAGTAGATGGCATAACACTGGTGAGCATTGTTAATATTAGTGATGTGTAGTGGAAGCTCCTCAGGATGCTCTATCCTAATGTACTATCAGCCCCAAATATGAAGTATACTGCAACTAATGCTCTGGTGGCTCTGATCAGTAATCCGGTATATCTCTCTATACAACTAGCATAGTATGGTGCTTCCCTAGGCTAGTTGTAGTGGCTGAGTCACTGAGCTCTAAACCACTCTTTGGACAGTGGCTATGAGGTTCCAAGGAATCCTCATGCCCGAGGAGTCTGGAAGTACTACTTGCACCACCAGGTGCATAAAGATAGCCTCACATATAGAGAAGGCATTCTTCCCCTACCAGTATCTGATATGGACTCCTCCATGATCGATATTGCGCTGAGCCTCCTGGCTCCGGTCACAAAAGATTGCATCAAAAATGGACCCTTTGGCCACAAAAGTAGAAGGACGATGGCCTTGCCATCAAAGGGGATCCTGAAGATCCTGTAAATGTCCTCTAATGTAACAGTTATTTCACCTATAGGTAGGTGAAATGTGTTGGTCTGTGCATTCCAGCACTGGGTTAATGTAGTCAAGTAGGCTTGATATACCCTAATAGTGGGTAGATCCAAGACATAGCCGAAGTCAACAATTCTAAACCATTCCCGCTCCTCGAGAGTGAGCTCTCCATGAAGAGTCTTAAGGATGTCAGGCTCTTGAGCTCTAGAGGTCAGCCTCTGAAATAAAAATCATAATATAAGAGAAAATCTAACTAAAGACAAGTAAAAACATTTAAAAATGACCTAAAAATCATCAAAAAAATTTAAAAAGTGATAAAATTGTAAAAACATGTGATCATGTAGGCATAAAAATTAAAAATGTCACTTAGAAAAATCAAGAATGCATTAAATGACATTATTTGCCTAATAAACCTTAGAAAAATAAAAAATTTGATAATTTTTTTCTAAAGTTTGCAAATCGTGGGTCAACCCTGCGGTCCACATGCGGTCAAAAATTGATCATTGGGATTTTGAATGAGGACCGTAGCTAGTAGCTGCGGTCCCCAATTGATGAATTGGGAACCATAGTTGGTACTTGTGGTCTCTGACTGAAATCTCGTCGGGTATCTTATCGCGGCTAAAAAACAAAAAAAAATTAAAAAATATAAGCCTAAGCTAACTTAGCCTAAGGTGTGGTTCATTGCCAATATTTTAATGTGATTGATTAACCAATTTTTTAATTTGGTTCATTTTATTGGTAATGGATGCGAGGTCTTAGTTTCGAATTACCTTGCCCTCGCCTCAAACACCATGGCTAGAGGAAGCTTGATCGCACTCTGCCATCGTGCAGTGTGTAGGTGTGAGTGTGAAGTTTGGTAGGGTTTTAGGTGAGTTATCAGTTGTCACTGTTAGAGCTCCAAATGCCAAGTCGTTGTCAAGGAATAATGAAAAAAAATTGAAAATTGAGCCTTTTAAAGGATTTTATTATTTCGTGCGGACCGCAGGCCCTAGTCACGATTCCCAAAATTGTAATTGGGAATCGTAAACCCTAGCTGTGGTTAGTAATTGGTAGTAAATCTAGGTAAATCCCACCATGTGAAGGTCTAAAAAGATAAACTAATGACTCCCATTGGATCAAATTTTAATAAAAGCAATCAATTTGGAAATTTGGTGATGATCAAGCACTGGGATCCGATTAAAAATTAAAAATCTAGCTGAGATTATAAAGTACATTCAATCGAGTTCGTCACTATGACAATCATTTCATGGAGCGGTACACCTCCTAATCAAATAAATAAACTCAATTCACAATTCAAAACATTAAAAAAAAATTAAATAATTAAAAACACCAAATGCGCCTCGTATTCAGTAATTTACCCTATACACTTGGTGGTTGCAGCGACTTGCGCTCCATGCAATCCGACGAGATGATTAAATTACCATAAGGAAATTTGGGGTAAAATTGTCATTTTTGACTGATATGCTTATTTTCAATCCCTAAGAAGGCCTTCGTGGCTGGACTTCTCCATAGGAATGAGGTGTTTCATGTCATGTCTCCTATGACATATTTTCAACAGATCATCGATAGTTTGATTCAACATAAATCTAATTGGATTTGTATCAATTTGATTCCCTAAGATGGCTATTGTAGCTTGACTGCTCCATGGGATAGAAATGTGCAAATATTATTAACAATTGGAATCAAAAGCTGAACTAGACCTATCCAAGGCATCAATTTGCTCAAATCTGAATTTGTTTAGAGCATCCATGGTGGTCAAGCGACATCATCACTTTAATCATTGTCATTACCCCCATCGACTCATCGCTTGATGGGGTAGTCATCATATAAAATCATAATCAAAATCAACAAAAGACCCCTAAAATTGTAGATCCCTTGATCTTGTCAAAATTGCATTCGTCCTTATGAATCATTGTCAACAACTATCATAAGCTTACCCCTTTACTTGGGGTAAATAGCAAATATAATTTTTCTTGTTGTTCTCTACCTTTCGGATCTATGGTTCAGAAGATACTTATGGAATGCACAACTACATCGAATAATATGAGGACACAAGCTTTTCAAATGAAAGCCTTTCACCCAGTTGGAAGCAATGATTCCAAAATACGCATCCTTTTGCATGACCTAGGGTATCTAATGTTGATCTGACTAATGATCATCATATTACCTTTGACATAGTTTAGGAGGTCTGTTTTTGCTTAGCGTTGTTCGATCTCACAACACAACTCAAAAGGGACATATGTAGACACCCAAAATGCATCATGTTGAGGGTGACTACTCATATGGACATGCTACAAGACCATATGGAAGATCTTGGACAGAATCCAAGATAGAGCAGTGGTTCTAACCACTCAATTTGGGATTCTTGGCCTAATCAGTCTGAACCATAGCCCAGACCTACAGTTTATAGGTTGAACCACGACTAAGACCTACGGTTTACAATCTAGACCGTAGTTGTGACCTGCGGTCTTAACTGAAGTTCAGTTGACCTTTAATTCGAGCCAAATCGGTTAGAATGACCATTTGATCTAGAAGAAGGTGGTTAGAGGGTGAAAGCTTCCAATCCAACTATCCTAACCACCCATTCTTGATATTAGATTCTCCATGAAGCCACCCTTAGCCTTTGGGTAGTCCTATAAGTACCCCTAAGAATTAGGGAAAAATAGAAGGGAGAGCATTGGAGATTTGAGCAACGAAGCCCTATCGAATTCTACACTCAACCAAGTATACTAAGAGAGAGCTATTGCACTTATCCCCTACCTACTTTCCAATATTCATGATGAATTGTATTATGGATGCCCTAGGAGCCTAGGATAGCCAAAAAATGCATATTCGGTCAAACGAAGGCCCTTCACAGCGAATCAACCACCAAATCAGTTTGAGGACACCGAAGGTGACTATTGAACATAAATTTGGACAAGGATGTCAAGACCATTGCCCTTGGAATTGAGGGTAAACCTATCATATTGCTAACCGTGGCTGTTAGCCATGGTTTATAGTGCAGACCACTCACCAGAGCTGTGGTTTGCAGTAGAGGTATCACCACCTTACCATTTTTATTTTAGTCTAATTAATTAGCTTAGTTGAGCTATTTTCATGGTTTAATTACAGTTTAGCAGACTTTTGATCGGTAGAATTATGTTAGATTAGTTTCTTTATGTTAATCATAAAATAGGAAATTAATGGATTCTTTATGTACTTTCATGATTTATTTTACATAATTGATTCATGCATAGTGTAGTTGTTGTCTTTCTTCATGCAATTCCATGAATCTTGATCCAATTTACATAGTTTAGAAGTATTTTTCATGTTTTCTTGATTATACATAATTCATGGTGTCTTTATGCAATTTTTCTAAAAGGGCCTCATCATGAGAGGTTGTCTATATTTTTGACACTCTTATGTTGTATCCTGACCACAGGGAACAAATTCAAAGGAGACTTAACCATAAACTTCCTTCCTCAACGTGAATAAGAGGGCAACTCCACCCTAGAGCAATTTGTGACCAATTGAAAATCACTATTAGTATGCCTACCCTATTGAGGGCTTTGGCATTGTATTAATCGTATCATCATTTGGGTGACCCTAAGAGGGGCATGATTGTAATTGAGATTCTTTGCAATTATTAATACAAGAAAATTCTATTTTGTTGAATCTATGCAATCTTGTCAATTTTATGCTTTGAATGAATGAATACAACATAGTATAGTAGATGGGTGCACACTTTTTGGTTGGATCAAATTGTTACTGAAAAACCCTATTGTGAATGTTATTAACCTCATCATTTTATTTTGCTGATTGTTTATGTCCATTTGATTTTGGAATAGTGTAGTCTCCTCAATATGCTCATTTTTTATTATGTGCTTTTTTAACATGCAGGATAAAAAAAATAGGATACTATAAGCTAGGGTGTGTGTACTACTCATAGGCCCTTCATTATACCATAGTGATGAAAAATATTTCTCAGACCAATATTTTAGGCCACTACTCAAGGAGGATTCGACACACTCTTTAGCACACCTCTTTGATAGTATGAGAGGATGATCTTCCTAGATACTATATTTGGTTAACTATGGACAATACACGCTCAAAAATATTCCTAGGGTGAAAGGTTTCTTGTAATTCTAGGGGGTCTCCATATATACCTAAAGATATGTGAGAGCTCAATTCCATATATGGGTATTATTTGAGGCTTGGGTATTGGAGCCTGGTCACCCCGCACTTCACTAGATGATTTATGGATAATATAGCTTAGCCAATAATGACAACTCCTCTATGATATTTTAAAATCCCTCGCATAGGGTTTCTAGCCTAATAAACTAATGCAAAAAAATGAGTTTTCTTTTTTTATTATTTAAAAAGAAAACAAGCAAAAAAATGAAAACACAAAAAAATTATACCTAATAGTCAAAATGGAAAGTCAAGAAATTTTGTAGTCATAGTGGAAGATGACCTTGGAAAGTGCTCTAATACCACTTGTTAAGAACCTTATAATTAAAATAAGCATATTCATATAAATATTGCAATAAAAGTAGAATTTCATGAAAGAAAAGAATATTGCAATATAAAATATAAATGTAGAAATATATTAATCTCACAAAATAAAACACAAAATCATAGGCCTCTTCGATATGGCAACCTCCTTCAATACTTTCATTCAATATGCAAAAATATACATTTGTTTATGGACCCTTGTCTTTTAAAGATACACTTCATGCAACCCTAATCTAATGCTCAAGTGTTGGCTTACATGCAAAGTTCCACTTGAGCTAGAATCTTCTACCATACAAACAATTATATTTTTGATAACGGTTACATGAAATGACCCCATTTGTCTAGGCACCTCCATTACCACATATTATTACAAAATATCATTATAATGGGGTCCGCGTGTTGAAAAGGGGTCATTATATAGTAATATGAAAATTATATAATAATATTAGGATGGGATCCTAATATCTATAGGTTGAGATAAATACCAAATTAGTTTAAATCCTATAGATTTGTTGATAATTTTAGTTTTCATTATTCCAAGGCCGCATTTATCTCTCCCAAAGTTGCTTCAAAGCAAGAGATACAACTCTTGATCTTTTTAATATTGTATTTAGTTGCTTTTCCTAGTAGGATAGTGTCATCAACAAATTAGGCAGGTGTGAAAGGTCTAACACCTCTATTAGCTCTGATTCCTTGAAGATCTCTTGCCCTTTGCATGATGTTCATGTCTCTTCCTAACATTTTTCCTAGTAAGATGTAGAGGTATGATGAAAGGAGGAAAACTTTATGAATTCCTCTAGAATATTTGAAGAAGGAAGAAGTATATCCATTGATTAATGGTGATATTTAGAGAGCTTTGATGCATGCTCCTATCCATCTTACTAGATGAACCAAAAAACCAAATTTTATGAGAGTTTTTTTTTAATTGAAGATTGACCTTGTCAAATATGTTGGTCATGTCCAATTTGATAACTATATTTTCTTATTTGAAGTGGGAGCAAGAGTGAAAAGTCTCATTCACCATGATAATAATATCATATATTTACTTCATTGGAATAAAACCTCGTTTTTTTGAACTCAACTTATCAAGCAAGTTTTTAATCTAAATAACATTAATTTTGTCATAATTTTGCGAGAATAGTTGCAAAGAGAAATTGATCTAAATCTATCAAAGGAAGTGGAGTTCTTTTCTTTAGAAATTGAAGTAAGAAATACTGAATTAATAACTCTATAAAACATATATATTTTCCTAACATCTTCTATCATACTCAGCAGGTCATCTTCAACTAGGTTAAAAAATATTGCTAGAATTTCATGAATCCATCTAGACTAGGAGAATTTATCTTTTGGAAGAGAGATTGACACTGATTCTAGTTCTTCTTTAGTTATTTGAGCACACAACAACTTTTTCTTCTTTACTAATGATGGAAGGAATATTTTGGAGCATAAGGTCTTGAGCTTGAGGGTCACCTAGTTCATAAGTGAGCAACCTAGAAAAATTCTATTGTGGCTAATTCTTTTATTATTCTCATAGTATGTGATGTCATCCTTTTTTATAGCTCTAATAAGGTTCCTATGTTAATTTTGAAGATTTTTGAGATGGAAATACTTGGTTGTAGCAAAATCATTCTTGGTTTTAGTCTCCAATGTGCCTCCTCTTTGGTGTTAATTTTATACAAATCATCCAACCAACTCTTTTGGTTTATTATTATGATGAGTTAGAGGAGAAAAATCTTGTATATCCATCTCCAATTTCTAAAGTTGATGTGGGACTACTTTTTTCTTTGGGTGAGTTTTTAGGAAAACCATTTTCTTATTTCTAACTTGAGATGTAACATTTTTCTTTTAAAATATCTTGGGACTTTATTTGAGATGTTTTTTATTTTCAGCCATTTTCAACTAGTTTACAAAAATCTTCTTGCTCTATCCATCTTGGATTGTATTTGAATGAAGTCTTTTTGACTTGCTAGTTGTTTTGACCTATTCCAGAATAATTGGTTTGTGATCAAAAATTGCACTTTGAACTATATGGATGGAAAGTAGAGGGAAAAGAGCTAGAAGGTTTCACTAACTAAAAGCTTGTCTAAACTTTTTGCAAAATAATAAATTTCAGATCATCTATTTGTTTAGGTAAATTTCCCTTTTTTGGGATAATGCCCAACAAGTTTTCTTCAAAGATTATTTGAATTACTAAGTCTCTTATAGCATTAGGAGTCTTGTTTCCTCTTGTCTTTTTCCAATGTGTTAGAGTGACATTTAAGTTCCCTCCTATTATTATATTTTTTTGTTGTTCCTACTTGATCTACTGATGTAGTTTATTCCAAGCTTCTCTTTTTAGATATATACTATTCGGCCCATAAATGTTAATAAATGTTATGTGTGTACCATTAGATAAATCAAAACCTAAGGCCACCAATTTCTTTGTTTACAATAAAATCACAAGAGATTTATTGTTTTTAACAAATTCGGATAGATAGTTTTTTTTTTGTTCAAATTCTCTTGTTGGATATCTTGAGGGACTATTTCTTTGTTATTAAGTTCACCTGTTGTGTCCCCAAGGGCTAGGTGGATTGGTAAGTGCTTGTCTGGCTAGGCATTTACCAAGAAGACACCCAGGTTCAAACCTCGAGGGCAGTTTGTTTGCAAAGGTAGTAGTCTAATCTAAATCCTCTAAGTGCATGCCAAACCAATAATGATGGTACGAATCCCAAGCGACCGATGATCCCCTTCATGCCCGGCCAACAATAACGAGGCTAAATAGGTTTGATGGAAGTAGCTATGTGATTTGAAGCTTGTGCTTATCAATTACTAAAAATAGTATAGTTGTGACCAACAATCCTATATAACCAAAAAAAAAACACTCCTTCTTAACATGGGGTTCTATTTCCTCTTTTATAAAATTTGCAAATCAAACTTTACCACAATAACATTTTATTAAAATATTGATTAAGTTCGCTTTTTTTAAAATCAGATCAACTTGACCATACCATCTAACCTACGAAAAGGCTTTTCTTTCCACCGTCATTTATATATTAAGTAGAATGTTTGGATTATGCCATCCTAGACAAGTTTTCTGAAGCTAGGTAAAAGGCTTGGATTATGCCATTGTAGACAATACTTATATTCTAAATTTCAGGAAAGTTCATAAAGCAAGTTGGAAATATCGTTTTTTTTTAATCCGAAGACTTTTTAAATGTATCAAAATTGGCGAGGAGGAAATTGTCTAATAGTTGCATGTTTTAATAATATAAATGCTTTTTCAATACAAGTTGGTTCCAAAATTATATTTGGTTGTTCCATAAATATTCTTATTTTATCACAAAAATTTAAACTATTCTATTTTGTTATCATGTTTTCCATTTGTTTTTGTTGTATATGCACGTTTTCATGTTTTCCATTCATTTGTTTTTGTTGTGAAAGATTCATCATATAATAGTGGTGAAAGGTTTAAATTGCTTATTTTTTTCTCCCCTTTATTTCTTGCATGAAAAATGCCAAGGTTTTAGGGATGCATCAATTTATTTTTTTTTAAAAGCGAAAAATCCTTTGCGGGGCCGCCTTGGTCTGAGAGACCACGAACAGGGGTTCTATACCTTCAAAGTCACCCGGGAGTCACACCCAACCTTGCCCGCACCAACATATCAATTGGATTTTGGGTACCCAATTTAGCTTTTTAGTAGGGTGGAGATTCGAACCTAGGTCCTCCCTTGGAGGATTGCCCTCTCCTCTCCAACTCACCTACAACACCTGGGTGATGCATCAGGTTTATTTGTTATTAATATGAGTTATTTTTAATAATTCAATTATAAATGTTTTATTTATATATATTTTTATAATTATAATAATTTAATTATTTAATTTTAATAATAAAATATTAATATAATTTTAAATTCATATATATAAAAATAAAATGGAAACATATCAAGGTCATTCATACTCATTTCATAAGTTAAATTTGAGTTTCCTTTGTAAGAAAATACATTTAATACCTTTTGATAATAATACAAAACTACATATTTTTATAAGATTAAATATATATATATATAGAGAGAGAGAGAGAATCATTAGCTGATTAAGAGTAAGCTTTAATTTTCAAGGGATTAACTTTGATAATTTGATTTTCTATTTATGGTGATGAATAAGAGTAATTAATATGATATTATTTCTTTTATTATTGATAATAGAAGGGGTTTTTTAAGGGTCCTTGAATGTATTACAAGTAGGGTTTTGAAAGGCATCCCCAAACATTAGATCTAGCAATAAGATGTCAAGAAAGACCAAGTTGAATTCCACGAATCCAACCCGAAAATCCAATGAAGCAACCTCCTAGCAAACAAGCTACATATTTTTATCAATAAAATATAAGATATTGTCATGGTCAAATAGCCAGCTGGTAATAGGGGCCAACATAAGAGAAACCGACACCCAAAAAAATATTCAAATTCAATATTTAAAATTAAAATTTTGAAAATCCTGCCCAAAGCTGCATTCAAATTCAAAGTTTAAATTTTGAAGATCCTGCCCACCACTAGGGCCCTGAATCTAGGAACCAGACCTCACCACTAGAACCCAGGGGTGATCAGAGAACCAGAGAGCCAAGAATCCTAACTAAAACTAGATTAGATCTACAACAACAACAACATTCGGCCTGATAAACAACTAAACCAAAAACAACCAAAAATTACTTGCTGGAAGCCTTTATCAGTGAGGTCTTGGGAAGTCTGCCAACCTTTTTTTTGACCTCCAAAGAAAGAAATATTTTTTTAGACCACACTCCTGAACACATTTGTTCTAAGTTTTCGTGATTGGAAAAACCTCATTTTCTCAGGGATGTAGAGCCTTAAAACTATTTGTTAGAAGGGGTTGTACTTTGTTAGCAATCTCAGAGTAAATTTCCCTTTTCCTGAGCGCTTTTTTGCTAAGTCTCCCCACTTTCATTTCAATCCCTACATCAATACGAGCTTTCCTGTGACTTTTGATCTTCATACCTGGAGAGCCTTTCTCAAACATAGGTTTTGGAGAGACTAGAGAGCTTTCCATTAACTTTTGAAGAGTCAAATCATCCATGTCAAGACAGTCAAAGGAATTTTGGAGGATAAGACTAGATGGGCTTACCTCTTCTCCACTCTCGTCATATTTATAAAGTTGAACAATATTCCATGTTGCTTGTTGCTGGGCTCACTTCCATTATTTTCACAAGAACCCTATTCAACTCCTCCTCTGCATCAAACATGTTTTATGGAAGAAGGTCTTCCTCCTGTAATTCCTCACTGAGCCCAACTTGAGAAATAGAAATCAAATATTTTCCTTTCAATTTTTGAGGGTTTCACTTAGGCACCTACTTTTCACTGAGCTTCTTACTATTTTCCTTATGACCCACCAAAGTACTCAGAGCTTTAGGATGCAAGGGGCATAAGCTCTTATGGTGCCCACCCTTACCACACTCCTGGAAAACTTAGGGTTTATTTTCATATTCAATGTTCTAAACCCAAGTGCCAAGGTTAGAAAAGAGCTCAATAGAGCTTGGAATATCCTTCTCGATATCTACCATCACACACATTCTAGCATAGAGCATTCAAGATTTGGAACTGGTAGTCTGATCGAAGGAAATCAAATCCTCAATCATCTTGGAAATATCTTGGAAGATGCTCTCATGCTAGAGATGAAGTGGGAAGTCTGGTAGCTTGACCCATAGTGGGACAAGATTAATGCTCTACGTTAGGGGATTAAAATATGAGGCCCATTTATGCAAAAATAAACCTTGTTTTCCAAAAAACCATGGATCCTCTTCCAAGATCTGCTTGAAATCCTCCTCACAGTTGAGCCTGATAAAGAAGAAATTTCTTGGGATGGCTACAATTTCATGAGAACCGATAGGTCTCCATCTTGTCAAAGCCCATCTCCTCGGAGTATCAATATCTAGCCTCCTACCTTGGAATTTTCCCATGAGATTCCACAACCCATATTTCAGGATATTATCAATCAAGCTATCGGAGATATGGATCTGGTTTGACACACGAGAAATGTCGAAGAGGGTGTCGGATCTTCCATTAACACCAACAACTACTTTTGCATACAAAGGCACACTAGGGGGGATGGGATCCTCCTCGTAGGTTCTAGTGGTCCCACCTCTGAGCTTACCAGGATCCCACTCCTCCCATTCAAATGAAAATGAGGGGTCACGAGAGTCAAATAGATCTACCTTCATAGACTTAGCTTCTTCAACAATGGGGTCGAAGTTGCCCGACTAGGCATCCACCTTCTCCTCAATGCTCATTGACCTCCATATGATATTATTTCTTAAAAAATAATATTATTTGGTAATTATATTATTTAATCAAATATGAATTAATTATTTTAATATATATTATAAAAATTATTTTAAAATATTTTTATAACAAATTGCATTGCATATTTTCAAAATATTAAAAATATTAAACATAAAGTAATTTTCAGCATGCATTATGGGATGATCCTATTGTGCTTAACAAAGCAAGGTATACAACTTTACCACCAATCATTGGACCTCCTCTTTAGAGTTCTGAAGTCTTCACCATTAAGGCCACTAGGATATATAATAAATCATAAAAATAGACTTGATTATATCCTATATAATTAGGATATAAGGTAAATGTATAATTACAATTTCGATAAACATACACAACAACTCCTCAAATTTATTCATTAATTTACAAGTGGCATGTGCAATATTCAAATTTTCTTTTCAAAGCTTTATATACAAACCATAAAGTAAAGATATTCCTCCCTTTAATCATGTTATTAAATTATGCTAATAATTTGTTGATGGAGATCATTTATAACAAAAAATTAAAAAACCAATATATGAATGAAATGATTTTAACTATCAAAACAATATGTAGACCAAAAACTTTAATACAAGTTGGAATATGGTTTACAACCTTACTCTCTTTCGGATTCAAACCTTGGACCTCCTATTCAAGTTCCTAAGTTTAACAACATTCAAGAAAAATAATCTCTGGCAAAGTCAAAAAATAATATATTTGTTTACAATTTAAAAACAAAATTGCTCAACAAAATCAGAAAGCTCAAAATCCTCTTATCATATGTTGGAGTCAATTTTTTCTATTGTTAATTTTGATGAAAAGTTTTTCTTATTTTCTATTCTCAAATTTTCAAAAAGTTTCATTAGTGAGTTCACTTTTAGAGTGTCCTCATATGCATTGTTGATGTCCTTGTAGGATTCATATTCCTTGAGAAAATGCTCTTTAGTCTCCACTAATCCCATTGTGTGAAAGACCCATTTCCACTCTAACCATATCTCTTGAGGTGTCAATTTTCCAGTTTTATTTTGAGATGGTGTGAATTGGATCTTAGTTGGGCTATAAGCATTTTTTCTTCCATTTTATCTTTGCATCTATATGTTTCTTTTGGTTGTGTTCACAATTTGGGTTGAACTCATTGATGTATAATTGCTTTTTCATCCCAAACTTTTGGTCCATGTGACAACTCTAAATTTTTTCCTCACATACTATTAAATTTCTTTATTGGATTTTATGACCTCATGGAATTTAATACTATTATTTCATTTCATTTATTATTTTATTTCGTCCATGTTTCTTTCCTTTTGTTTAGTGTTTCTTTGAGTACCTATTTTGGCAAATTTTTATCTTCCACTATTTCTATTTCTTTGTGTACCTCAACAGTCTTACCATAACTTCTACTTCTAGTGATCCCTATTTTAGAAAGTAAAATCTCATATGGGACTAATACTTTAATTCTAAAATTATTTGTAACTATTTTCTTTTGAATTATTTCTATTTTTTTCCATTTAAAATTTGATTTATTGCTAGCCCACACCTTACACCCATATAGCACCACTAGGATGCCTAATAAATCAAAGAAGGATCCCAATGGTTTTTCAATCCCATGACTCTATTTTTTTACCCTATTTAGCAATGAGTAGAGTGTCCTCAATATTAATCTTTACTTGTTTCATCATCCACGTGTCCCAATTGAGTTTGCTTTAATAATCTAACCTAAGGTATTTGTATTCCATTACTATATCTAAAGGATTTCATTTAAATAAAATATATGGCTATTTTTTCTCTCTCCAAGTAGAAAAGACCATAATGATGGTGTGGCTAGTTTTTAATTGCATCCTCACTTATTTATAAAAAATAGTATAGAACTTTTAGATGTTCATTTAAATTTAAAGTATCCTGCCAATCAAGATAAGGTCATTGACATAGAGAAGTTTCACTATATAATTAGTCAATTGTAATCCCTCCCCTCCCATCATTTCCACCCATTCCTCCAATTGTCAATATAAAGGTCAAATGAATTAGGTGACAATGGATAACCCTATTTCACCTAAATATCACTCTTAAATAGTTTGATAGTCCTTCTAGAATTTTTCTTTTTGCTATCAAATGGTCATAAAGTTTATGTACAAATAATTTATTGTTGGTTGGTATGCTAGTTTATTTAATTTCTTTCTGTAATTGACCTCTAGGTACTATGTAAAAATCCTTTTTAAAGTGTACAAAACAAAAATACACTTTTTTTTTTAATTTCATTTCGTATCCTCTCTATTGGGTTACTTAAGGTCATGTAGTGATATACTATTGAGTACTTCTGTCTAAACCTTGCTTTCTCTATTGCACTATTTTCTTAACATTTTGGACATTGATTAATTTTGCTTTCTACTCTGTTGCCAAAAAAAATTTATACAAAGAGGATTAATCATGATGGTGTGGTAATTTGAAAATTTTTGGTGCATCCATTTTTTTTGCAATTGTATGACTAGGTTTGTTATCTATTCCAATGGAAAACCTCCTTTAATGATGCCATTAAAAATATATGAGACGTTTAGCTTGCAAACCATCTATATTATAGGCTTTACCTATTGCTATTTTCTTAATGCACTCCTTGACATCTTTGACAAAAAAAGTTCCTTAGTTGTGATAATTATAAGAGGGACACCATTTAATAGGTTTCTCTAATATAATTACTTAGTTAACGACAACCATTGTTCACTTGTGATATTATTATTATTTTGTGCCTTTTGCTTTGTTTTAATTCTTTTCATCTTGGGCTATAATTGTAAGATATATAAACTCTTTTTTCTTTGTTGTTATGTATTTTTACTTTTGTATTTTCACTAGCTATATATATATCTTGTTGTTTGTTTTCTCTTTGCCTAGTTCTTTCAAGGTTCTCCTTATTGCTTTACATTATTCATCATACCATAGATTTACAAGGAAGCTTTCTTATTTTTTACTTTGCATGATTCCAAGGCTTCTATGATTATATCCATAAATTTATAACTAACAAAAATATATGTTCTCTTTTTTTCCTCTCTTTGCATAATCTACTTGAGTGAAGTTTTAAAGTTTCCTAACTTTTCATTATCATAGGGATGTTTCCCATTGTCTTTAATTTAATTTATTGAAGATTTTATTCTTGCCCACTTTATTGCATTTGTATTTTTATATACAATGGATTAATGATCATATTTTTGTGTTCTTATGGAAAGATATTAGAGCACTATTATTGTGGTTTCCATACTTTACGTTGTATGTTGCAGACTAGTATGACATAGATATGAAAGACGTGCTAACAAACCAAAAAATAAAGATAACTAACTATAATTTCATCAAGGACTTTGTGGTAAAATCAATATAAAATCTAGCATGTGATGCATTGCTAAAACATGGATGGCTAAATATGGCTAAATTGAATAACAATATGAAGAAAAATCACCTCACATTCAAGGTAGGCCAACACAAGTATATGAAAAATTTGAGAAATCAATTTGTAAGTCAAGATAATTTTTCATTACATGAGAAAAACATATATGACCTGTAACAACCCAAGTCTACTCACCTGGTTGTACTACAAATCAACAAAGCATTTAAAGAGGATTTTTTTCGTTTGCTAAATGATAATTTTGTTTTAATATGTTGTCATGTTCATAGCAATTGTGCTTCATCCAAAATAATAATTTTAAATCCTTTAGATAGTACAGGTATATGAGGACACTTTTGGGTCCAAGACTATTGCAGGCAATCACCCAAGTGGATGAGATTGGATAAATCTCGTGATGTGTGCCATTTTGTGGAATTAAATTACCTCATTTACGTCCTAAATTTTTGATATGAGGGTCGATTCATGACAAGGGTTATCCTCTAAGGCCCATAACACCTAGAGGGTGGATGCTTACTTCCCATTCCTTCCATACCGAACCTCTGATCAACTGATTGATCTAGTTCTAAATCATGTATGAAAGAATTAGCGTGCATATACCTCAATGATTAAATGATTGTTCCCCTACCCGAAATCAATTAGTGTCATATCAATACCCTGACCTTGGACTTCATCACACAAGTTCTCATAACTCATGGTTTGTTTGTCCCATACCAAACTCTATGGCTTATCCAGCTAAGTTAAAAGGAACAAGGGCCTTCTCATAGTACTAGATGAGAAGCAACCTGGAGGGTGCATCCCATACCGCCCCTCATTCTAGATCTGACCGAGTCACATGTTTCGACCAATTCTGTCAGTCATCAGTTACTCTCATAATCTTGTTGCATGCATACCCACACCTCAATAGTTTTGGGTGTATTACATGATCATCCCTTATCGATGTCATTTACCATGTTGATCATCCCTTCCTAATGTTATTTACCATGTTTTTCATTTCTAAGTCTTGGTTCAAGTTTAAGGTTTTAATCTTTTTAATAAAAGATATCTCAATCTAGCTATAGTTGTTCACTAGGTTTAAACCAAATCATTTAAAGAAAACAATAAGAAATAAATATTATTCTCTATTGCTACGATAACCCTACACATTATATGTGACTAATAAATCTCTCCTACAATGATAGTAACAATAGAAAACTAGCAACCACATGCATGGCCAGACTTAATAAATTTGAAGTGGTCAACTTACAACTCTAAAAAGGAATCTAATTAAGCTTTATTTATTTTTAAATAAAAACATACCATTATCTTAAACCTACTTTCTAGCATATTCAAAATCAAGTTTCAAACCAACATTACGCTTACTAAAAGCTTTAATAACATCAAATATCAATGATATAATAAAACATACACAATATGATGCTCATATCAGAATTATGTTCATTTTTGGCAGCACCTAAAATAGGTTTCCAAACCCATTTACAAATTATTTCTCTTTCATAGGTTTGGTTTCTATTTAAATATTTTAGCATTTGGTTTTAAAGTATGAAGGATGCACAATACCATTTATGATTTAACATCATAAACTATTTTCCAAATGAAGCTTGACTTGAGCACCAAGTTTAGGGTTTACCAAACCATTGTTCAATTCTAAATATCTTTGCTCTGGCTTAATATGATTATTCTCCCTTTTCGGGTGGGTTTTCTCAAACATTACACGATAGTAATGGTCATATTTACTCAAACCCAATTATCTACGATATTTTGCATAGATACATTCAATTAAGAGAACCCCTCATAGCCACTCCTATGAGTTCAACCCATCCCCAACAATTGGGTTTAAAACTTAGAAGGATAGCCACCTTCTAATCCAAATTTGAATAAATAAATAGAAAGATTTCAAATCCCTAGCTTATATTAACAACATCACTTATTGAAAACTCAAACATTTAAGCATTTATAAATATCAATCATTATAGGCTTAACTTCAATATTGGTTTCACGTTTTCACACCAAATAGTCTCTAAATAAATTTAAAACTGGTGCGACATAAATTCATTCTACACAACATAGCTGGATAACCCCTATAACAAGTAACATTCATTATACTGGTTTTACTGTAGTGTTTACTTTGCTCATATTCTTTCCAAATCATATAGAAAGGTACAAGGGTCATAAAATATCAACCCAAATTTACATAAAATAATTAAGAACTCATTAATATATATTAATCCACTTAAGGAATCATTAATATTAAATCACATTGTTCTCTCTTACAAAGCTTTAGTAGTGTTTCCATAAATACATAAATTTTTTGACGTTCACAACATCTACACTAAGGAATGTTCTCCTTCATCGAGTATCATTGTTTAGACATTTACACAACAAGCTTTAACTAAGCAAGCATAGCATTACTTCTGGTTCTTTGATTGAGTTTAACTTCCATACCAGCTCCACCAACCTCATAGAAGCTATCTCATTGGAACCTTCATCACTCACAAAAGTTCCACTATTCTGAACGCATACTCAAGCTATGCATCCTTGCCATCATATCCAATGAACATAGCTTGGTTTTGTGTTTCCCAGGGATCAGATACGACTTACTTATGCATACCTAATTTGCTTTAATTTTTAAACATTCAATCAACCAATGCATTCAAACTATTCCCTCAAATGCAAGGCTAATAATAATCACCCTTTACATTATCCATTGCCACACAACAACCATATAACAGGGAGCTAAACTCAACATAAAATAGCCATTCAGACATTATTTTTCTTACTTTCATATACCAAAGTAATTTATCTTAATAATAATTGAAGTAAGATAAAAATAGAATGTATACATGCACTGCATAGATTTTGCATCATCAAAAATACACCATGCACGATTAAACTATTCCATTCTATTCATCTTTGACAAGCATCTAGTTTCACAAACTCAAGCAGTCAAAATAACTCTTAAATAATATGGAGAAGTCACTGCAATTCCATCACAGTTTCATTTATAATTTTTCCTTTCCTTTGCCAAAAGACCCATTCAACATCATTCAACAACCATTTTTTCTAAAAGAAAACAAGCAAAAATAGTTTCCAATAAAACATAATTGAAAAATGTAGAGATGACTTGTTGGAATGACATCAGTCAATTTTCTTTTATCGGCTCCAACCTCTCTTCTATTTTTTCCTAAATATGCTTCTCCCCTCTCAAAAACTACATGCTTCTTTTGTTTAACATGCAAAGTCCCTTATCCCCCATCAACGGTTTCCACCATTTGCACTCACACCATCATGGAGAATATGGGGAGAAGCAATCATAATACCAATATGCAAACAACAATGTACACAATCCACTTAAGCCATTCTATCCACCTTACAAGGAAGTCTCTTTTAATTAAATCTTCATATTACCATTTATGGATATAGTATCCAATGCATCGTTTCACTATTATTTAATTTAATTATTTATTTTCAAAGCAAAACACTTTCTATATCCTTTCTATGGTACGACTAGGCAAGCATTAAACAATTTCAAGTAATCAAAATGATAAGTGGCTCCCATGCCCCTAGGCATCTTTATTGCTAGAAAATAACATATATGCACTCATTCCTTTGCAATAATCATCAATCATTCATAAAATAAAATTTATACAAGCAATACAAATTCATTCATGCAATCCTATATGAAATGCATATATGGGGCTTCCATGCACCCCTAAGGTGAATCATCACTTCCCCACTTACCTTTTTCATCCATCGACTTCTCTGACCTGTCGAAGGATTATCCCTAGCCCTGCGTACATAGAACCATTAGCAGTACCACATTCCAAAGAAAAAGGTAAGTCCAATCATCTGTTACTTTGCTATCAAAAGTTGTGTGAGGAGGGTCATTACATGAACCCAATGAAGCAGGTGTGTTGTATCTTGAAGATTTTATAGAGGACAACGATGAATTTGACAAAGAACTCTTCCATTTTAAAATAGAGGATTACGAGGTGTTCACACCCTATTAGTTTTTCATCCATATGGAGGATGAAAGACATAATGGAAAAAAAATATGGTACAAGAGGTCTACAAAAGTAGTCAAGGAATAAAATCTACACTAAAGGAAAAAGAGAAGGAAAAGTGTATATTTTAAAATAATTTTGTGGAGTACACAATGGGAGACGTGGTAGTTGATGAGAAACCAAACCATCTAATATATGTACTCAAGGCAATAAAAAACCTAACACCATAAAGTGCAAAGGACCAAATATGGTGTAGGTGAATCTCAATGAGGAGGAAGAAGATAAGATTATCCATTGTGGAGATGAGTGGGATCCAGTGTTGAATGCAGTGAATTTCAAAATTTTCTTGTAGTATAAGGATATATTTTCATGGACCTATAAGGTTCTAAATGGTTTACCACCAAATCTATGCATGAACTGAATTCTACTAATTTTAGATGCACAAATAGTGAGAAGATGGTCATATAGGATGAACCTAAAGTATGCAGCCCTAGTGAATTCAAATATTAATAAGATGATGGATGTAGACATCATATTCAACTGATAGTCAGTGAGTCGATGTCACCATTGGATAATCACTTTAAAGGAGGCTAACTAGATTCAAAATTTTATAGATTTTTAGAGCTTGAAGCCATAATTATAAAATACCCCTTTTCCATCCCATTCATAGACTCCATTTTGGAAGAGGTAGTTGGACATGAGATCTATTCATTTATGGATAGATTTTTAGATTATAATTGGATTATCATTGTTGAGGAGGATAATATGAAGATGACCTTTGTAGTAGAGAATGATATTTATGCATATAATTGACTACCTTTTAGTTTATGCATTTCACCCACCACTTTTCAAAGGATCATATTATATATCTTCGATCAGATATGAACAGGGAAGTTCAAGGCTTTCCTATGTGATTGGTCCTTGTATGGGAAGACAACTAAGCATTTGCAGGTATTGGATGAATTTATGAGCATGTGTAGACAATCTCATATAGCATTGAATCCTAGGAAATATATGTTATTGATTACTTATGAAAATTTGTTAGAATACATTGTCCATAAGAAAGGATAAAATAATAACCTCAAAAAAATACAAGTCGTATTAAGCATGAAGGAGCCATATGATGTGAGCTTGATGAAAATATTTCTAAGTATAGTCGACTATCATAGGAGGTTCATTGGAAATTATTCGCAAGTGTCATATCCATTAGATGCCCTTATGTGCAAGAATATTCCTTTCAAGTGGATATAGGAACATCAAAAGGCCTTCAAAGGAATAAATATAGTGTTGATATGTACACCCATTTTGGTATTTTTAAATTAGAATAAATAAATGTGTGTCCATCTAGATGCATTAAACCTTGTGATTGGATGTGCATTGGCATAGGAGGGGTAGTTTGGGCTTGATCAACCCATCTATTTTTCAAGTTGGCTACTATTGAGAGCAGAGAAGACTTACAACATGATGAAGAGAGAAGCTTTAGGGATGGTATATGGAGTACAAAATTCTAGATACTACTTGCTTTCCAATCCCTTTTCTTTCTATGTTGACCATCAATAATTATTGTACTTGATGAGTAAACCAATGATATATGGGTTAGTGAGCAGGTGGCTTTTCATATTATAAGATTTTTTGTTTTGGGTGGTAGTAAGATCTAGGAAGAAGCGTGTGATAGAGGATCAACTATTAAGGTTTTTCTTAGGAGAACTTGCTAGAGGAGGTATACCAGATGAATTCTTTGATGCATAATTGTTCAAGGTGAACATAGTACCAACATGGTAAAAATAAATTAAGGAATATCTATCAAAATGGGAGCTACCACAAGAAATGTAAACAATAAAAAAATGAAAGGCTTATTAAATGGTACCATTTTCATTTAGTATAGGTTTGTTATACAAGATCAAACCTGATGAAATCTTGCAAAGATGCATGTTGAAGGAGGAATTTCATATGGTATTAAAGGAAATACATGAATGGTTGGATAGAGGACACATGTGTCGTAGTGTGATAATAAGAAAGGTGATAGTAGTAGGGTTATGGTGGCCTAACTTATATCACAATGCCAAGGAGTATGTAAAAGCATGTGACAACTTCCAATAGATGAGGAAGCTGGGAAAGAGGGATTTTATGTTATTACACCATTCTCAACCATAAGAATTGTTCAAGAGATGGGTTCTAAATTTTGTTGGACCATTAAATACAAGCAAGTGGGAAGAAAATACTGATATATTATTGTAGCAATCGAGTACTTAACAAAGTGGGTAGAGGCATGAGCTCTACCAGATGATTTTTTGAGGATTACAACCCATTTTTTGTATGAGCAAGTAATAGGGGAGGACACTTTATTAATGAGATTTTAGACACCAAAATCTAGCCATTCATCCTCCATCCAGGCTTTCTTACCATTTCCACCACCAAAGCATAGCCAATTTGCCCACTATCCATATTTTCTCACCATTTTCGATTATTATTCACTATATATATATATATATATATATATATATATATATATATATATATATATTTATTTATTTATTTATTTATTTATTTTATATTAATTTTAATACAATATTTTATATTAAATTTTAATATATATTTCTTAAATATGTATTTATTTAAGTGATTAATCCCAACCATCCAATTTCATTTAATCTTGACCACCCATTTACATCAATCAGTGCCACACCCTAGATTTATTATCTACCCTTGGATATGATTTAATCTCAACCACATGATTAGTGTCGTTGAAACCCTAGTATGCCTTAGGTTAGATTATAAATAGCAGCCATTTGGATGGCTTAACCCCTGATTTCCTAATTTGAAGTTTTCCTATATTTTCCTTTGAGTATTTGATTTCCCTAAGTTTGTGATCTCCCTGAGTGCTTAAAACCCTTAAGTGCCATAGGTCATCTTGCACCACTTTTTTTGTTGTTCTCACTTGCCATGACCCTCCATCGCCACTACCATACTTTCTCCCTTGTCAAATTTGCTTCTGCAAAATCCTTCCCCTCAACCCCAAGCGCTCATGGGCATTTCGTGTAGCAACTAGATGCCCATGGGCATTTTATGCTCCTAATTTTGAAGTCCCCATAGCCTTTAGATAATTCTAGGGCATCACTGTACCAATCCTCTACATTAGATTTCTCACATCAGAACACAGTATGTAAGTAAAACAAATCAACCCATTAATTTATTTTATGCATGTGCTTCTATTTTTGTTCACTTTATTTACAACACTTAAGGTTTATTTTTGCTTACAGAGGGCCTCACATTGTGGATCCCTCGCATATACTACTAACTATTTTTTGTGTCATTGTGTGCAAATATGGAGCATTACATCATAATCTGGAGTGGCCTAGCCTTGGATGTCAAAAATCCCACTCAACCCTGTTGGGATCAAGATGCGTTTGAAGACAACACAACCTTGCTTATTAGGGTTTTGGAGAACCCTAAATTGTTGTAATATTGTATCAAAAGGATTCAAGGATCCAAGCTTGTAAACAATGGATTTTCTAGACTTACCCCATCAATAAAAAATTTATTCTATTGTGCAATATTGTGTTACCTTATATTTTATTTTATTCAAAGAATTGTTCGTGTGTTGCATTTTGCATATTTAAAATGGTGATAACAGTGGTACCTCTAAGGGTTTCTATTTATGATATGTTTTACTAATTTGTTTTCTATTTTTTGTCATCTTGTAGGGTTTTTAGAAGGACAGATTTTGTAGATTTTGTTGGATCTAGGATTTTTGAAATCTGCAAAAGCTTGTAGAAGGTGTACAAAGTGCTCGGTGTTGTTCAAAGATAATCCATAAATACCCAGAGGTATTCAAAGCCATCCAAAAGAATCCACGGGTATCTCAGTAGCATTCAGAAGCACCCAAAGGTGTTTACAGAGATTTAGGAGTAAAATCGTAGGCTTTCCAGTAAGTTGACTATTTAAAACCCTAGTTTTTTATCTTACATATTTTGGGTATCTTATATATTTTTAATATTTTAAACAATAAAATGAATCATAATTAAAAATCTAGAAATGAACGCATATTAGTTTACATTTTTAGATCTGCATTCATTCACATATTCGGATTAGGATTTTTGTTTTTTAGGTGCAAACAACTACATTTTATCTGCATTTGAACTAAAACTTGCATAATCTAGTGTTGCATATTAGGGTTAAAGACATTTTATTTTGTATATCTAAGTTGGAACAATATTAGATTGCCAAAAGTATCCCTGCTAGTTGGGTGATTCCAGGAAAAGGGGTGGACGAAACCTTTGGTTTTTATTTAGACAAGGGGTTTTAAGCAGTGTACTTCACTCCCTTTGGAGAACTTGGTAGTCTTTTGTTGGCTTCTAATTTAGGTTTATGAAATTAATTGTTTTTAACATTGTTTTTACACTATAGAAAATATAAACCTAAAAAATAATTCACACACATCACGATTCATGCAAAATAGTAGTGTTTGGATTTCATCACCAACCATTGTTTGAGATTCGGTGACAATGACATTCATCTCCATCCACCAATATTTGCCCTTAGACACCCTAGGAATATCCCCAAGAAAACTTATTGGATTTCATCACCAACAAGAATCTCTTTGCCCTACCTTAGCCAAAGTTTTTCACCTTTATTTCATTAAGAAATATTAGAAAATTAAAACACACAAAATTTAGCACATAAAATTAACACACACAAAAAGGAGATAACTAATGAACGAGGTAAACCACATTTTTTGAGACTTAGAATTGTTTATTTATCTCCTTAAGAATTCCAGATTTTATGTTACATTTGGTTTTTTAATTTGTATCTTGATTTATTTTGCTTATGGTATTAACTAGAAATCAAAATAAAGCAATAAGTCAAGATAATTTAATGGAACCATCATCCACCTTCCCCACCACTTTAGTGGTAGATCCTCTGAATGTGATACATGTAGATTTATTTGTAGGTCCTTGACATTATTTGCCTTCCACAATCTTCCGCATAGCCATACCCCAAGAGGAGTCAACTTCTCCTACAATTCACAACCACATCACCCATATAGACATGGAATAGTAGAAGCCTTCATGAAGTCTTCTAATTATATCTTAGAGTCTATCCCCAACTCACCTATGAAGGATTCTACTTTAAAACAAGAGCCTACCTATTCCCAACCCCCATCCACCTTTACCCAAGTGTATACTAACCCTATTTTTAATGTATAATTTGCACCTTCATCCCATACATCCATCCCTCAACCTTCAGGTGCTCCTAGAACCTCATATACCTCCACCTACACCAACCCCTTGTATGAAGCACACATCAATGCTGCTTCACAAGTCCTAGCCTCACAAGTTGCCATACCTAGCGTAACTTGCATCCCAACCACATCTGCCATACCATCTACCTCCATACCCCTAGCCTCTGATAGAGATATTAGTGAAGCATGGGAAAACCTGAACAAATTGCTTAGATAACATCAAGATGTTCAAAAACAATTACATGTTAACCTTACGACTTTACATAACTCTACTCAGACTGCCCTTGTCAACCAGGGTCCATCATGGATACCTTAATTTTTAGTGGTCTCTATCTCAATTTCCCCATAAAGCCATAACATTATCCATCCTATTCCCATTGACCAGCCTAGCCATACCCTTCATCCATCATCATCATTCCACAATTCCCCATCCTTTCATCAGCAATCCTCCATTCATCATATTCCATCTAATTCACCCAACCATCAATACTAATCTCCTCATCATTTGGTCACTCCACAACATCTCTCCATGCCACCACAAATATATCAAGTAATTAAGGGCTTTCACATTCCTAAAGAATACCCTATAATTAAGGACATACAGAAACAAATAGATCAGTTGATGTAATTCACTCCTAGCTTTTCAAATCAGAAGCCAAATTTATGCCAATTGATCAAATAACCAATTCATCCTTCGGTACCAACCCTGCCATATCCGAAAGACTTTACGATACCCAAGTTTGACAAATTTAAGGGAACTAAGGATCCCAAAGAACATGTGAGCACCTTTTTTCATGCATGTTTCATAATTCAAGACAATAATGCTCTCATGATTTGAACTTTTCCTAAAACATTAGGAGGGGATGCCATATAATGGTACAATCAATTGCCAAGCCATAATATCTATACTTTTGATCAATTTATTGACCAATTATTTGACCACTTTATCCTAAATGTTAAAAATAAGATCTCATTATCTGATGTCTATACCTTAAGACAACAGGATGATGAATCTATTTATGATTTCAAAAACCATTGGAGGGTTATCATCACAAAATTGCCATTCACCCTACCAATGGACAAGCTAATTAAGCTATTCACCAAGAGTTGTTTAAAACCCATCTCTTGGATGCTCCAACTAAGAACTTATCAATACTTTGAAGAATATTTCACTCAGGATAGTATCATTGAGGATATCAAAATCCAAGAAGGCATCATTAAGCCCAAGAAGAAATAATAGCAAAATAAGGGCCAATACAAAAGTAATTATTCAGCCCAACAGAAATCAACATAGGCCACCCAGACCACCCATTCCAATAAAGTCAATCAAGTGGTAATGAGCCAGTTGATAATGGCTCAACAACAATAACCTATGCAAAAAGTACCGTAATAAATTTCCTATCATGCGGTCCCCTCAACAACACAAGCTCCAAAAATTCAAAACACAGTGCCACCTATGGAAAACCATCCCCAATGACAGTTTGTCTAACATAATGGAAATTTTAAAATCCATAAAATTGCATTCGCAAGATCCTAATGCCTTCAATAACTTTGTGGGGAGCATTCAAACATGCATGAAGCCTTCCATAACATTTTATGACTTTGATATTAAGCCAATATCATCGATATCGGTAGACCCTCTATTGCATATCATGGCTCTAATTGGCAAGAAACCTTTCAAGAGAGTACTCATTGATATTGGTTCCTCTATCAACATTATCACCACTTTCACTCTCTATAATTTGAACCTTCCTCTATCTCACATCACCAAATCATCCTTCACCCTCAAAGCATTCAATGATGCTTTGTGTTCCATAGTTGGCACTGTTGTTTTACCCATCGAAGTAGGGGCTAAAACATTGCACACAATGTTCCACATCTTGGAAGGATCCATGGTGTACAATGTACTCCTTGGAAGACCTTGGATGAGGGAAATGAGATGTGTCCCCTCAATTTTACATCAATTCTTGAAATATATCCATGAGGGATAGGTACATTGCATACCATTGGACGTCAAGATGTTTAAGTATTGCAATCTCATCTCAAATCCTTATGAGTCCATGCTCCCTTCCACTCATATTTTTCTATCACCGTCATCCAATCCATCCACCATTTGGCCAACCTCTTCATTAAAATATCCTATTTCTGAAGAGCTCCCCATCACCATGACTCAACCAACCCCCATACTCTCATCATCATCATCAATGACTACATACACATGTGATCATATTCAGTCCACATCATCAACATCATTGCCATCCATGTCATCATCAACCATTCCACAACCCTCTCAATCCAATATATCTCCTTCAACTAATGTCTCATAATTTAAATTGATAGATTGTGAGATACATCCATTTCCACCCTTTCCCAATCCATCACCTGACCATGATCCTCCCATATCATCCCAATTCTAAGTCCATCTCACAAATCTTGGTATTGATGAATACGTGGTTGATGACATCACCATCACACCCCTCACCATCCCTAGTGCTAAAGATTTCGGTCGCCCATGTGACCAACCTTTAGCAATAGGAGAAGTTTACAATATGAGTTCAGCTCCAAATAGCATTAATTTGTATATGGGGGAATTGAATCTTCATCAAGCCCAACTCCTCTAAAAGAGCCCAAAGAAAAAAAACTTGCCAATATTTCAAACATGTCAGGATTTCCATATCGATATTTCCACATTGTTAATTGGTAAGGCCATGGCCTAGGATTGTATGAATAGGGTATGCATCAACCTATCGATGTTCCATATCAAGAGGTGCATGACCGTTCAGGTCTAGGTTTCCACCCACTTCCTACCATATATTATTTTGAACAAGTCTTCCAAAGGCTTAACCTCAATTCAAGAGAATAAGCCCTCCATATCGATAATTTTGATGAGAAAATCTATGAAGAATTCAATCTCATGGCTATAATTTTGGATGAATCTAAAGAAGAATCTGAGCCCATAATTCCCCATACCGAAAAAAATGAGTTTTATCTCAACATGTTCCCCATCCATGAACCCATTTTTCGCTTACTTCTTCACAAGAGTGAGCCACCCCTACCTATGAACCACCACCTCCATTCCATTAAGCCATTCTATAAGTCAACTTGTAATATATTTACATAATACAAAAATAATGGTTTTCACCACTACAAAAAAAATAAAAAAAATCAATCAAAAAATCAAAAACATGTTTTTCTTTGCATTACATATGTAAATATACCATTTCATAAAATATATTTTGTGTTGCTTACTATTGTTTAGGTTAACCAAACTTCTAGCATCGGTTCCTAGGCTCCATCCATTCCATAAAATCTTGTCCACCTTGCCCATAAGTCAACATGAATCCTATTGATTTATTTACCCCGCTCTGCAATCCATACAATCTAGTAAACCAATTCCAATTGACATAAGCCTTATTGATATGGACTGAATTTCTTTGCCTCCACCCTTTGCTGAATTTGTCTTATCCTAGGAATTGTTAAGGGTTTCTGCCAACTACATTCCTCCCTCCCCTTTGCCTTCGCATTCACCTTCACCTTTGGATCTTGAGGTTTTCTAGGAAAATATAGATGAGGATAAGCCAAAAGAGTTTGATGATATCTTAGATGATATTCATTTTATCCCTATACCCCATCAGCTTGAGGAAGGTTCCCAAATATCTATTGAAGATACTATCGATGTGGACCTTAGTTCAGACAAATATAATCCCCAAATTATCAATCTTGGAAAAATCTTATCACTTGATGAACAAGAGCAATTTATTGCTTTCTTTAAGAGGAAAAGGGTATAATTGCATGGTCATACAATGGCATACCCGATATTGACCCTAGTTTGGTTGTTCACAATATCACCTTACAAACTGATGCTAATATGATCAAACAAAAGCTTAGGATAATGTATCCTACCATGGCCTTCTTGGTAAAAATAGAGCTTTAGAAACTCTTAGACATGAACTTCATAGTTCCTATCGATTAACTTGAGTGGCTCTCAAACATGGTACCCGTTTGTAAGCCTAATAGGGAGATACGCATATGTACTATTTTTTGAGATCTTAATAAGGTGTGTCCTAAGGGTGACTTCCCTTTACCAAACATTGATATTCTTATCAATACCTGTGTTGGCCATGAAATGCTTTCACTCATGGACGATTTTTTAGGATACAACCAGTTTCTAATAAATATTGATGACCAACACAAAAAAATATTCACTACACCTTGGGGAACTTTTTGTTACAAGGCGATGCCCTTTGGCCTAAAAAATGTAGGTTCCACTATCAACGTGCCATGACATACATTTTCCATGACTACATGCATAATATTATCAAATATTATGTGGATGATCTCTTGGTTAAATCCAAAACTTGACAAAAACATATTGGTGTATTGGAGAAAGTTTTTGACCAAATCTTAGAGCATAATGTAAGGTTGAATCCCTAGAAATGTGTCTTTGGTGTTATCTCAAGCAAACTTCTAGGATTCATTATCTTCAAAAGAGGCATTAAGGTGGACCCTAATAAGGTAAAGGCTATCCAAGAGATGCCTCCCCCAACTAACTTAAAGGAATTGCATAGTTTACAAGGAAATATCCAATCAATCCATCATTTTATTGCATAAATTTTTGACAAATGCAGGTCATTCAATCACCTACTACAAAAGGGGGTGCCATTATCTTGGATAGATGAATGTCAAAAAGCCTTTGATGACATTAATAAATACCTAGCTTCTTCGCCAGTCTTACCTCCTCCTCATTAGAGGATGATGAGGCCTGAAAATACCTCATTTTTACACTATGTTTGACATATAAAAAATTGTCATATTATTAAGTTAAATGCAAAATAGTTTATTAGAATATATATTTGTTAAGTTTTTACATGATTTTATGTTAGGATCATTATATCTCTATTTTTGACTATTTTCAGCATTTTGTGACGACTTTTGCTTGATTAAGTAGCAAATAAAAATATGCATTTCAAACAGCCCAAATGTGGTATCTTTGATATCCATTAAATTCACAATGGTTTATGAATGTTTTCCTACCCTTCAAGTTGTTTGAAGTCCACATTAAAGCCAGATTATAAGGACTGTCATAAATCTGAAAATCTAAAAAAATAGCCATATAAAAATCAGCAAGTTGTCACTTAGGAACACCTTGAAGTTGTCAAGAAAAGCATGAGGTTATAGATGGAATGAGTTCATAAGGACTACAGAAGACATATGACCTATTTAGAAGCATTCCCACATGGTCTAAATAGGTAGCAATAGGGTATAACAGAGTAGGGATAATTATGCAGCACTATTGCACTATTTTAGCATGGTTACTTGGTGAATGAAGTGTATAAATTTAGTAGAAACTTGATGTACTCCTTCATGTTGATATTTGAATAATTTTTCCATGTTCTAATTTGTTTGAATTTGCAATAAATACCAATATTTTATAGCTATGCAGCAGAGTTGGAAAATGCAGTAATTTACCATGTAAATTCCAACAAACTACCAATGAATGGCAAGGCATGGAATTCACATATGGAGAGAGATGAAGGCTACTGCAATCTGATACTAAGAGCTAACCCACCTAAGAAATGTAGATGAAATCACTTAAAGAGAACACAGTTGTTCATTTTAAAAATCTTCAAAATGAGTAGACATCTTCGGAATGAGAAATAGTCTCTTCGAAATGAGCGGACATCTTCGAAATGAGAAATAGAGTCTCTTCGAAATGAGCCACTTATCTTCGGAATGAGAACAAAAAGTGCTTTTTGACTTGTTGACTGATTTCTAATGATCGAAAAATGGAAATAAATTTGAAAAGGTTAAAGGAAAATATCTTCCATCTGACTTTGTCGTCCTTGCTATCCAAAGCCACCATTCATGAAAAAGATCAATTTTGATCCTCTTCTAGGATAAATCCAAAAAAAACTACATCATAATAGAAAGTTGTTTGCAAGATAGAAATGACATATTCTAAAGTGGAGAAATATGTGTGAGATATTTCTAGACTCCTCCCACGTACTCCCACCACTGAAGATTCTTTCTAAAGGTCAATGACTACTACTGCAACGCAAACTGTCCAGATTTGCATTTATTTCAGATCCAAAATTATTGTCAAATCATTGTAAAGTAGCACATAGGCTGATTTGAGCATGGGATATGTTGTAAATATTTGTATAAATAACACAACTCCCTCCTTGGTTGAGCCAGTTAGGAATTAGAATAGAGGAGAGTTTTCAATAGTAGCAATTAGGACTATACAGTAATTTTTTGTAACAGTTTTTAGGATTTTTTATTATCAATAAAAGTGCAGTTATTTTATCATTTTATGTTCTGAGTGTTAATTAGTTAAGGAGTGTTTTTCACCTCCTTTTAAATCAGGAAGTATGGGCCCACTTTTAGATCTAGAAGGAGAATTTTTATGGCAGGTTTTAGTCTATAATTTTGCTACAACAGAATTAACAGATTACTTGTCAAGTTTACTTTTCTTATTTTAATTTTGTATAATGTTCTTTATGTTTTCTATTATGTTTGTGTACAGCATTTGTGTGTGTGTCAGCTGAAAAATTATATTAAGAATTTTTCCTTTGCTTTCCATGTTTTCCCTACTTTTATGTTTTAACAACTTTCCATTTTTAGCATATTTCATTTTGTTGTCAATTCCTATAGCAAAAGCTCGATGACCTTTTGTGGTAAGACATTGACAGGTGTTTTTAGCATAAGTTTCATTTACAAGCATCATTTAAATTATGCAAGAGTAACTAGGTTTCAATTCTGCAAATGTAACTTAGGATTTCATTTTAGCAACATTTAAATTCAGCAATTTAAATTTTGTTATTTTAATTTTGCAAAAGTATATTAGACTTTCAATTTAGCAATTCCAATTCTGCAATTGTAGTTAGATTTCAATTCCTGCAACTTAGAATTAGTTTTTAGTTCTTGCAAGTTTCCATTCTATAGATTAGGTTTAGTGGGACACCAAAAGGCTAAAACAAATCGGTCTCACCCAATAAATGCTTGAAATATGAATGCCTGAATTGTACTCTACCCTAGCCTTCTATCATAGATAGCCTTGGACACCACCCCATATTGATAAAATATTTGAGATTTAATGACGTGCTTAATGAAAATGCATCATTTTGGCACCGTTGTTGGGGATCATGGTGTTGTTTTTTTATTATTATTATTATTTTTTTTATTTTTTTTAAATTTACATGGTGGAATCAATAGTCACCATGAATCTGGGTAGGCTATCCAACTTTTTTATGGCTACCACAGTATTCTATGATGTTCGCCTTAGAAGCCACCACACAGATCTTTGTGTAGTCCACCCCTATAACCACCATGCCACAATCATTTTGAACCTTTTACGCCACTGAAAGCACCAGGAATGGTACAAGCGTTCAGTCCGATGAGGCCCGAGATTTGAACCTTGGACCTCCGCCCCCCTTATGGGGTTTGGATGAACCAATTGGTCTACACCTCGGACTTGGATCATGGTGTTGTTAGAGGGTAAAAGTAGTCAAATAATTATTATTGTGCTAAGTTATGAAGTTCAGAGTAAAATATGAATGTAATAGCTGGTATAAATAATAATTATTGATAGTTGCATTTCAGTCCATTTAGAAAACAAGCAACCATAGGGAGGTGATCTTCACACTTGGGGATTAAATTACCTATGTTTGAAATTCTTGATAAAAATTGAAAGAATTCATCATCCTCATTATCAGGAAACATAAAATCTCTTAAAAAAAATTAGAAGAGCCATCTTCTAGTACTGCCCTTTTTATATCCATTTCATCAGGGTAGTATAAAAAAATTTGTACTAGGTGTTGGAAAGATATCATGGTAGATATACAAGACTATCCCTTGAATAAAATAGCCATATCAGCTACTTGTAGCATTTGTTCACAGGGACATATCATTGATGAATGCCATTGACTTCCATAACTCAGAGATGCAAAATTTGTTGCCTAATATGAATTCTTCTCAAAGAGATATCCCAACAACAACAAACAGGGTAAGTAAATCAACCACTACCTTCAGCCCAACCTGTGGCCAATATGAATAATACAGGATAGGCAACCCCTATCTATGTAAGCTAAATCTATTAAAAAAAAATCACAAAAACTTTTACATAATCAAAATAGGAGTTTACAACTTAATGATGATCCTAGATTTTTTCATTATTACTTAAATATTGTTAGGATTTTACCACGCTAAACCGCAACCTAGCAATTATTAGCCTACATAGACAATAATTGATCTCATTAGAGGTGATCCTACCTGACAAGTAGTTGATCTACTAAAGTTGTACACTTCTTGTCTTATTGTGTAAACCAAAAATATATTTTTTTAGCCCAACCTTGTGATCGGTCCGAATAATACAGGATAGGCAAGCCCTATCTATGTAGCTGAATCTGGTACAAGCAGGAAATGTTATTGACTGTAGCAACATCCAACTATGCTCAAACAAGAACTTACCTGAGCTTGAAGAGACGAAAATCAATGGAGATACACATAAAAAATTTAGTCCAAACACACAGAAATTAGCCTTGGATAAAGGAGAAAAACTAGAAAAACTGCACATAGAAAATTTACTTCCATTGAACTCCTTAGTAAGAAATTACAAAGGGGTAAATTTTGTCCTCCTAGGAATGAAACAAATTGAAGTGCAGCCAAAAAAATTCTTGAATATTATTAGTTGGCTGAATTATAAACAAAAAATAAAATTTTTGCTATTTTGAAACAATATTTCAATCCCTTTACATGGAATTATAAGGGTATATCAAGATTTTATCTTGATGTAAGCACTTAACATCTTTTGAGAATTGGTATTTAATTGTTTCAAGAACAAATTGACAAGATTTTGCAGACTAGGAGGCATGGACAACACTTGATTGAAGAAGTTTTTAGATATGGAGCAGTGCTTCTTTCTCCCATTGGTAATTCATAGAGGATGTTAGTGGTGAATGGACATTGACTTCGGGTATACCATGCACCATTAACTAAGGAGGTTTTCTTGAAGGAGATTCCATTGGATGTACACATAATGGAAGAGAAATTCTCTTCAATATAAAATTCAGAGTGATGATAAAAAGTTTGACAAAAAGAAAAAAATTACAAGAAAAACAAAAAGAAGAATAGTCTTGTTTGTGAACTTCCTTCTTGGGTACAAGCAAGACAAGAAAAATTGAAAAAAAAAATTGCAGCAAAGGCATGTCCCACAAAATGGGGATACATGAGGATAAGCATCAATTTCAGCAAGGAAGAGGAACAATGGA
Organism: Wollemia nobilis; assembly: GCA_028583015.1. Lineage (NCBI taxonomy): Eukaryota > Viridiplantae > Streptophyta > Pinopsida > Araucariales > Araucariaceae > Wollemia > Wollemia nobilis. The sequence continues at coordinate 2,965,908 of JAQPPZ010000333.1, forward strand.
GCCAATACTTCATTTCTAGCACTAAGGAGATAATTATGATGTATGAATATTCTTACTGCTCATCTAGAAAGGAAGGTTGAATGTTGTAGGTTTCAATACAAAGAGATGGTGTTTTCATACAACAATTGACATGTTTTTGCAGTTAAGGATTGGTCTTATCCAAATAAGAGTGAGAGATTTTCTCTCTCATTGAGGTACTTAAAAAAATAAAAAATAAAAGGGACAAAAGTTGGTTGAAAACCAAAAATGGTAGCATCTTTTGATGAAAAAAAAATGAAAAAAAAAGATGAAAAAAAAATGAAAAAAAAGGAAAGAAAAACAAATGAATAATTCAGTAGTGAAAATCTGATTCAGGGAGGAGATATGAGGGCCAAAACTTTCATGGAAGAAAAAAGCCTCCTTTCAAACTTTCACAATGCCTTGGCTAAGAAAGAATCCTACTAGAGGCAAAAATCCAGAAACCTCTGGCTCAAAGAAGGAGACACCAACACAAAGTTTTTCCATGCTTCCACCATGCGTCATAGAGGCTCAAATAAAATCTCTGAGTTGACCAAGGTTGATGGATCCATTGTCTCTGACATCCAAGCTATTAGACAGGAAGTTGTGCGCCACTTCCAGGAAATCTTAGGTCCAAGCGCTGACTGCCATCCTCGCACAGCAAGTTCTCTACTTCAGAACATCCCAAAGTTGGTGTCTAATGATGATAATGGGAAATTGCTTCAATGCTTCACTGAAGAGGAGATCAAAGAAGCTCTGTTTGCTATGGAACCTGATAAGGCCCTTGGACCCGATGGCTTCCCTCCCCGGTTTTTTCAACACTTTTGGGATATTGTGGGCCCAAATGTTGTTGTTGTGGTTAAATTATTCCAGAGAGCCAAAAATATGTCGAGAGAGGCCAATTACACCTTCATTGTTTTAATTCCCAAGTCCAATGATCGTGCTTCTCTCTCTGATTTCAGACCTATTAGTCTTTGTAGTGTCATCTACAAACTTATCACCAAAGTTATGGCAAACAGGTTGAAAGACATCCTTCCCTCCATCATCGATCAGTGCCAAGGGAGCTCGGTCAAAGGCAAATTCATTTTTTATGGAGTGATAACAGTCCATGAATTGGCCCACTCGGCATCTAAAAATAAAAAACCCAGCATGTTCCTTAAGCTTGACATGAACAAGGCTTTTGATCGGGTTTCCTAGAAATTTTTGTTTGAGGTCCTAGAGAAGTTTGGGTTTCACAAAGAATGGATCAAGATGGTTCGTGAATGTATCTCGACTGCTTAGTTCTTTGTTCTTATCAATGGCTCACTCGCAGGTTTCTTCCAAATTTTCAAAGGCATCCGTTAAGGGGACCCTCTATCCCCCTTTCTCTTCATCATTTTGGCCGAAACCCTTGGAAGAACCCTTACAGCTGCCTGCAAAAGTGGTCTCGTCTTCGGGATCAAACCAGCCTCAACAACCAATGCCATATCCCACCAACAGTTTGTGGATGATACTATTCTATCCTCTCATGCTTTCGTTCCCAAAGCAAAAATCATTAAGAACATTCTTGATTCTTATGAAGAGGCGGTTGGCCAGAAAGTCAATTACCACAAAAGCAAGCTATACTTTCTCAATACTCCCATTCACAGGAAAAATAGGATTGTTGAGATCCTTGGGTGCATCATTGGGAGCCTTCCAACTACTTATCTTGGATTATCGCTTTTCCACGGTAGATCTGTATTGGCTATGTGGAACCCTGTTTTAGATCACCTCAACAAGAAACTTGCAGGTTGGAAAAGCTCAATGCTCAGTCAGGTAGCCAAAGCCACTCTAGTTTAGGCTTGCCTGCAAAGTATTCCCATATTTTTCTTATATATATTCAAAGCTCCTGCTTCCATCTGCCAAAGAATTGAGCAAATTCAACGTAGATTCCTTTGGGCGGGAAACGAAAACAAGAATAAATTTTCACTTATTGCTTGGGATAGGGTCTATTCCAAGAAAAATGATGGAGGACTCAGATTTAGAGACATCAAGCGGATGAACATGGCCCTCATTGCCAAGTAGTCCTGGAGACTTACCATCAATGAAAAAGTCACTTGGATTGACATCATCAAAGCTAAGTACCTCCATCAGGTTTCCTTTCTTGGAGAGCACAACCTTCCTAGCGGATCCCATTTTTGGAATGGCGTCACCAAAACAAGGAAGATCATCATGGAAGGCTTAAGGTGGTGTCTAGGAACTGGAATGACCATTCGTTTTTGGGACGACCCATGGATTCGTGATAAACCTCTCAGCCAAGATCCGCATCTTGCAGTGCTCAAGATGGCTATCGAAGCCACCTTTGGAGATAAGGTGTGTCATTTCATTAACCCAGGTATCACAAGACCTGAATGGAAACACTTGGCCCTTAACGGGCCTAGGCATATCACCGAGGCACTCAGGCGGTTACAAAAATTTCTAAGGACTTGCATCATCCCCAGCTCACACAAAGATGATTCCATGGTCTAGAACCTTGAAGATTCAGGGAATTTCATTGTTAAATATGCTTACTACAGTCAAGAAACTCCCAATGATGGTCAAGACTTATCTAATCAGGTCTGGGTTCCCAAGATCATTCCCAAGGTCAAATTCTTTTGCTGGTTGGCCATCCAAAATAGAATCCTCACCATTGACAACTTGATAATCAAAGGGTTACTCATTCCCAATTGGTGCATCCTGTGCAAAAACGCTTGTGAGTCAACTTCGCATGTTTTTTTGGAATGTCCCTTCTCTTTAGAAGTTCTCAACCAGGTTCTTAACACCTTTTACATCTCCGTAGCCCTCCATCATTCCATTCCCCTCCTATTTCAGCAATGGCCCCGACCTTTCAAGAGCAATCAACTTAAATTCATGTGGCAAGCTTGCCTCCACATTTTCCTGTGGCAGATATGGCTTGAGAGAAATGCCAAAATTTTCAAAAACCAAGCCACTGATAAGAAGATTATTGTTGCCAAAATCTTGGCCCTTGCTACGAAGAATGCCTCTCTTGTTTCATCTTCCAAACCCCCCCTCCTGGCTTTGAATCGGACCTAACAAAACTTTTCAATCTTTCTAACTTCTCTGCCATGGCCCGTAGTTCTGTTGACAGTTCTGTCATCAAGTGGGTCTTACCACCTATTGGGGAGCATAAGCTCAATTTCGATGGTGTGGCAAAATGCAATCCAAGAGCGGTTGGCGGAGGAGGAATTCTCAGAAATCACAGAGGAGAAATAATTTTGGCCTTTGCCTAGAACCTAGGAATTCAATCTAACAATATGGCAGAGGCTCGGGCTCTGCTCCAAAGCTTGATCCTATTGGAAGGTTTGACCATAAATAAACTTATCATAGAAGGAGACTTTCTGCACTGTATCAACTGGCTCAATGGGACTTCTGTGCCTCCCTGGGACCTTGTTTCGATTTTCCAAGAATGCAAGGCACTAATTGGCAATTACCCAAAATTAGTCATTAAGCATCAGTACCGAGAAGGAAACAAAGTTGCGGACTGGCTTGCTAACAAGGGAGTAGGCGAATCTGACATTCATGTTTGGAGAGACTCCTTCCCCATTGGCCTAAGGAACGATTCTATAAGTGTCAATGTCTACACAATGTGAGTGGTTGGCAGGGGAATCGATTTGGTTTGCTCTTGGAACTGGTCAAGTTTTCGTGTCATTTCTTCCTTCTTCTCCTCCTTCGGCCGTGTTTTGGTAGCTTGTCGCGATATTGCGACACCTTTCACCTTTGGCCATGAAATTGCAGCGTGTCACGATATCGTGACATCCCTTTCCCCTTTGGCCACGAGGTTGCAACTTGTTGCGATATCGCGACACTTCTCTCTCCTTCAGATGCGGTTTTGCAACATGTCGCGATATCGCGACAATTTTTCTCTTCGACCATGTTTTTGCAACATGTCGCGATATCGTGACACTTTTCCTCTTTGGCCACGATTTTGCAACATGTCGTAATATCGCGACACTTTTTCTCTCTAGCCGCGTTCTTGCAACATGTCGCGATATCGCAACACTTTTCTTCTTTGGCCACGATTTTGCAACATGTCATGATTTCATGACACTTTTTCTCTTTGGTCATGATGATGCAGCCTGTCACGATATCGCGACACTTTTTCTCTTCGACCGCGGTCTTGCAACATGTCGCGATATCGTGACACTTTTTCTCTTCGGTTGCGGTCTTCCATCATGTCGCGATATCGTGACACTTTTTCTCTTTGGTTGTGGTCTTCCATCATGTCGCGATATCGCAACACTTTTTCTCTTCGGTTGCGGTCTTCCATCATGTCGTGATATTGTGACACTTTTTCTCTTCGACGATGAGGATGCTTCTTGTCACGATTTCGTGAAACCTTTTATCTTCAGCCGTGATGTCTCTTCTTGTCGTGATATCATGACACCTTTTCTCTCCAATCGTGATTTTGCATCATGTCGCAATATCGCGACACCTTTTCTCTTCGATCATGATTTTGCAACATGTCACGATGTCGTGACACTTTTTCTCTTCGACCTCGATGTTGCAGCATGTCACGATATCACGACACTTTTTCTCTTCGGCCATGATTTTGCATTATGTCATGATATCGTGACACTTTTTCTCTTTGGGTGCCTTTTTGCAACATGTCATGATTTCGTGACATCTTTTCCCTTCGGTTGCGATTTTGCAACATGTCGCGATATCACGACACTTCTTCTCTTCGAGCGTGAATTTGCAACTTGTCGCGATATCGTGACACTTCTTCTCTTCGGGCACGAATTTGAAACATGTCGCAATATTGCGATACCTTTCCCCTTCGGCTGCATTTTTGCAACCTGTCGTGATTTTGTGACACTTTTTCTTCTTTGGTCGCGATAACGATGCTTGTCGCAATTTCGCGACTCTTCTTCTCTTCTGGCACCAATCTTGCAACATGTCGCGATATCACGACACTTCTCTTCTGGCAGCAACCTTGCAACATGTCACAATTTCACGACACTTTCTCTCCTTCGGCTTCGTTGTCGCTTCTTATCACGATTTCGTGACACATTTCCTCATGTGGCGCTTTGCTCATTCTTTGATCTTTAGCTCTTGGACCACCTTGGTCGATTTGGAAATCATGTAATACCTCTTGTACAAGGTTCAGGGACCTTTCAACACCCTTTCAACCAATCAAAAAAAAAACCTTCTTGGAGGCGCTACTAAGTTGGCTTGCATGAAAATCGATTTTTCGGTATGCATTGCCTTGTTGATCTACCCATCATTATTCCACCATTGTACAAATCTCACACTGCACGTGTTTTTTTTATGTTTTTAGATAGCCTGCTAACAATCATCAAAAGTAGCTTGTAAGATGCATGATTAATTTTTAGGACAGTAAGGTATGTGTTTCTAGCATTTAAGTCATAGTAAGCATTTAGCATTTAATGTATGATAATCGGTATTTGGCATAAACTATTCATACAATATTGGTAATTTGAAAATAGAACATGATCAAAATGTCAAGAAACACCCCCTTTTGCCCTTAGTTGCATGAGAATTTCAAAACTGTACAAAAACCTGATTTTGGGACAGACATGGCATAAATTCTATCTCAATTAGTAAGGCTAGTTTTAGAAGTAGAACTACAAGTTTATCTCACAATTGTATGATAAATTGAAGGAGGATAATCAGCAAAATGCACCTGAAGGTTCTATTTTAGTACTACTAGAATAAAATAGCAACATACAAAATAAAGAATAACATCTAAACAAAAGGATGAAGAAGGGATTTTTGATGTTATGGAAGGTGTATACACTCTAGAGATAGGCACACAATAGAATCTGTAGCTAACTTTTGCATAGGAGGTCATTTCTACATTTTCTGATGCATCTTCAGAATGAATAGCCATATCTTTGGAATGAACATGCATATCTTCAAAATGAGCAGAAACTACACCAGAATTATTGAAAATGCTACAGAATAGCAAAAAGAGTAGGGTACATCAAATATTGAGGTTTATAAGGCTCTACCACAAGTAAAGTACATCCCTCAAGCATTTCATAATCAAAATTTTATCAATTTTGTTCAAAAGGTGCAAACAATAGAAATAGGCATTCAGGATAAAATGTTGTTAAGAACAGAAAATTTCACCAGTAGTAGTGCATCTGCCAAATATGGTTCCACAATAAGGCTATTTTAAAATGAATCACATGATACCAAGCCTTTAAAAGGTACCTTGCAACATTAAAACTTGTAGAAGGGCATAAAAAGATTTAAAATTGCAGTAGTTGCAGAAATTGCAATATTGATGGATGAAAGTGTAGAAGTTAAAAAGTTGCAAGTTGCAAATGAAAAAAAAAGATATGCAAGAAAAGCAAAAAAAAAAAGAGAATAAAAAAAAAGGAGAAATCTATGGCCTACTAGGATGCATTAAGGCATGCATCAGTTCAAGTTGGGGGGGGATGATGAGACCTGAAAATGCCTCATTTTTACACTATGTTTGACATATAAAAAATTGTCATATTATTAAGTTAAATGCCAAATAGTTTATTAGAATATATATTTGTTAAGTGTTTGCATGATTTTATGTTAGGATCATTATATCTCTATTTTTGACTATTTTTAGCATTTTGTGACTGCTTTTGCTTGATTAAGTAGCAAATAAAAATATGCATTTCAAATAGCCAAATGTGGTATGCTGATATCCATTAAATTTAAAATGTTTTATGAATTTTTTATTGCCCTTCAACTTGTTTGAAGTCCACATTGAAGCCAAATTATTAGGATTGTCATAAATCTGAAAATCTAAAAAAATAGCCATATAAAAATCAGCAAGTTGTCACTTTATAGGAACACCTTGAAGTTGTCAAGCAAAGCATGAGGATATGGATGGAATGAGTTCATAAGGACTACAGAAGACATCTAACCTATTTATAAGCATTCCCACATGGTCTAAATAGGCAACAACAGGGTATAATAGAGCAGGGATAATTATGCAGCACTATTGCACTATTTTAGCATGGTTACTTGGTGAATGAAGTGTATAAATTCAGTAGCAACTTGATGTACTCCATATTAATATTTGAATAATTTTTCCATGTTCTAATTTGATTGAATTTGCAAGAAATACCAATATTTTACAACTGTGCAGCAGAGTTGGAAAATGCAGTAATTTACCATGTAAATTACAACAAACTACCAATGAATGGCAAGGCATGGAATTCACATATAGAGAGAGATGAAGGCTATTGCAATATGATACTAAGATCTAACCCACCTAAGAAATGCAGATGAAATCACTTGAAGAGAACATAGTTGTTCATTTTGAAAATCTTCAAAATGAGTAGACATCTTCAGAATGAGAAATACAGTCTCTTCGGAATGAGCGGACATCTTCGAAATGAGAAATAGAGTCTCTTCGAAATGAGCCACTTATATTCGAAATGAGAACAGAAAGTGCTTTTTGACTTGTTTACTGATTTCTAACGATGGAAAAAGGGAAAGAAATTTGAAAAGGTTAAAGGAAAATATCTCCCATCTGACTTTGTCGTCCTTGCTGTCCAAAGCCACCATTCATGAAAAAGATCAATTTTGATCCTCTTCTAGGATAAACCCAAAAAAAATTGTAGCATAATAGAAAGTTGTTTGCAAGATAGAAATGATATTCTGAAGTGGAGAAAGACGTGTGAGATATTTCTAGACTCCTCCCACGTACTCCCACCACTGAAGATGCTTTCTAAGGGCCAATGACTACTACTACAAGACATACTGTCCAAATTTGCATTTATTTCAGATCTAAAATTATTGGCAAATCACTATAAAGTAGCACATAGGTTGATTTGAGCATGGGATATGTTGTAAATATTTATATAAATAACATATCTCCCTCCTTGGTTGAGCCAGTTAAGAATTAGAATAGAGGAGAGTTTTCAATAGTAGCAATTAGGACTGTATAGTAATTTTTTGTAATAGTTTTCAACATGTTTTATTATCAATAAAAGTGTAGTTATTTTATCATTTTTTGTTCTGAGTGTTAATTAGTTAAGGAGTGTTTTTCACCTCCTTATAGATCAAGAATTATGGGCCCACTTTCAAATCTAGAAGGAGGATTTTTATGGCAGGTTTTAATCTATAATTTTGCTACAACAAAATTAACAGATTACTTGTCAAGTTTACTTTTCTTATTTTAAGTTTGTATAATGTTCTTTATGTTTTCTATTATGTTTGTGTATAGAATTTGTGTGTGTGTCAGCTGAAAAATTATATTAAGCATTTTTCCTTTGCTTTCCATGTTTTCTCTGCTTTTTTGTTTTAGCAACTTTCCATTTTCAGCATATTTCATTTTGTTTTCAATTCTTGTAGCAAAATTTTGACGACCTTTTGTGGTAGGACATTGACAGGTGTTTTTAGCATAAGTTTTATTTACAAGAATCATTTCAATTATGCAAGAGTAACTAGGTTTCAATTCTGCAAATGTAACTTAGGATTTCATTTCAGCAACATTTAAATTCAACAATTTAAATTCTATTATTTTAATTCTACAAAAGTAGATTAGACTTTCAATTTAGCAATTCCAATTCTTGCAATTGTAGTTAGATTTCAATTCCTATGACTTAGAATTAGTTTTTAGTTGCTACAAGTTTCCATTCTGCAAATTAGGTTTAGTGTGACACCAAAAGGCTAAACCAAATCTGTCTCACCCAATAAATGCTTGAAATCTGAATGCCTGAATTGTACTCTACCCTAGCCTTTTATCGTAGACAACCTTGGACACCACCCTAGATTGATAAGATCTTTGAGATTTAATGATGTGCTTAATGACAACGCATAAGAGGATCCCATTTTATCTTTATATCTCAGTAACGAACTTTGCATTAGGGACAATGCTTGCACAAAAGAATGAACAAAATCGAGAGCAATTTGTATACTACATTAGTCAAACATTGGTAAGCTATGAAACTAAATACGCTTATGTAGAAAAATTGTGCTTAGTAGTGGATTTTACCACTAAGAAACTTTGATATTATATACTTAGCCACACAACTTATGTCATAGCTAGATAAAATCCTCTGCATTACATGATGTCTCACAATTACAATAATACCCGCATTGTTAAATGGATAATGCTCCTTACAAAATTTGACCTAGAATTTGTTATCCAAAAATCCATTAAAGGGCAAGTAATAGTCGATCAACTTACGAAAGCTCCACTACCTAGTGATCATACCTTGATTATTGAGCTCCCAGATGATTTAGTATTTTCTATCACTAAAAAATAAGAGGATGTCATTTCAGAGGAAGACATCAATATCACATTATTCTTTGATGGTTCTATGTGCATAAAAGGTCAAGGTGCTAGAGTCATATTTCACACACCACAGGGGGTACCTATCCCCTTGTCATTCAAACTAGACTTCCAATGCACAAACAACACTATAGAGTATGAAGCCTTAATCTTAGGTCTTCAATCAGCCATAATTATGAGCATTAAGCATATTAGGATATTTGGTGATTTTCAACTTGTAAAGAAAATCAATGAAGAATACCAATGCAAATAACCTACCATTAATCTTTATCATGAAGTAGTAATGAAGTTGCTCTTTAAGTTTGATTGGTATGAAATCAATAGTTTACCATGTTCAACTAACAGATTTGCAGATGTGATGTCCTCCCTTAGATCCTTGATTCTAAAAGAATCCTTTGGAGGGGTACAACCCCTTATCATTTCAACGGTTCCTAAATCTGTAATTTCCTGTGCCGAGTTAAAATATGAAAAGAATGTTTGCTTTATCTAATCAGATTTATATGAGCCTTGGTCAAGCCAAATAGTAGCCTTTATCAAGTTTGGAACACTCCCATATGACATTTCTTGAACTGCCAAGCGAACTTTCAAGCAAAAGGTAGCCCGTTTCATTCTTTTGGGTTGTATAAACATGGTTATGATGGAGTCATCCTTCATTATCTCGAGGGTAGTGAGGCTCAAAGAGACATAACTAAATACCATGATGGTACTTGTGGTGGTCATTTTTTTGGAATGATTATTGCAAAGCATATTCTATGCATGGGTTATTATTGGCCCACAATGGAACGTGATTGTTGCACCCATGTTAAACATTGTAAAAAGTGCCAAGAACATGTTAATCTAACTCATGTACCATCATAAGATTTACAACCTATTCAAAGCCTTTGGACCTTTTCACAATGGGGTCTAAGATCTAATTGGAAAAATTTCACATCATTCCTTGGGACAATATACATTCATCATCACAACCACTAAATAATTCACAAAGTGGGTTGAGGTAATTCCTCTAACCAGCATGACAGGACCTAGAATTATGGATTTCATTCTCCATAACATCATTTATCATTTTGGTATCCCCTCGAAAATCATTTCAAAAAATGGTAAGTCTTTCAAGAATAAGGATGTTCGAGCAATTTGCAAGAAATATAACATTCAACATAGTTTCTCGACTCCCTATTACCCACAAACAAATGGACAAGATGAAGTTTCTAAAAATATATTAATTACTATTCTCAAGAAACTGGTCAAAGAAAATTATAGAGATTGGCATACACAAATTCCCTTGGCATTATGGGCTTATCAAACAATAATCCACACGCCTACAGGTGCAACACCATTTTCATTGGTATATGGAGCCAAAGCAATCATACCTCTTGAAATCAAGATCCCTTAAATTTTTTTTGCAAGAATTCATAGATGACGACACTACTAGACAAGCACGTCTTGACCAACTCACACTTCTTGATGAGACACAGGTCAATGCTCTAGAGCATTTACAAGTTTATCAAGACCAACTCAAACATGCTTACAACATCAAAGTTCATCTACATGAATTCCAAGTAGGAGATCTTTTCCTTAAAGAGAATCAACAAAATACCAATGCATTTCCACATATTCATGACAAATTTATGGCTAATTGGTTAGGTCCATACATGGTTACACAAAGAGTGGGTAACGGTACTTATAGGCTTGCTAGTCTAGAGGAAGAGGAAGAATTCGAACCACTTAATGTTATACACTTGAGAGAATTATATGCATGATTTGATTATTATATATACATGGCTAATACACAAAAACATTTGCATACACTTCATTCATAACATTACATTTTACTTGCATTCACACTGCAAAAACAATGCATTTACCTACATTTCATATTGCATTTTGTAAAACTACACATCATAAATTGCATTCACATCCATATTTTAAATTTCATATTTAGGGATCATATATTCAGTTCAAGGCCTTAATTGGTCCTATAAAAGTCATGTTGCCTTAATCAAGGGTACCTTCACAAAGTCATCCACACCATTCCATAAAGTCAAATTGCCATCAACACAAGCCACATTCACAAACTCCTAGATATTTTTGGTCACTCAATCACTCCTAGTGTTTTAAGCAACCTCCAAAAATTATGTCAAGTTCTTCTTAGGATCATTGCACATATACACTAAGAAAAATCTAGAGTTTGGTAATTGATTCCAAAAGTATTTTTGAGCCAAGCACAACTTTCACACCTTAAAAATATCTTGTGTCAAAGAGGGATATGAACATCGAGGTGAAAAGGGTCATCCTTGCTAGTCCCATCATGCAAATAGTGGTGCTCACCACTATCACAATTCCAAAAATAAAATAAATATTAGGGATAAATCCCTAATAAAAACTCTAAATATTTTTATCACACACCATTGATCAATTGAGTTGTAAGAATTGTACTACATTTCCAATCAAATAGTTAGGTAGACATCCCCAAAACTTAAGAGATAAAAAAAAAAAGTTATGGACTATGGAGTTAGCCTCCACCAGAGCTATAGACGCTTGACTGGTAGTGGAGTACACTCAAGTGTGGTGACATGTCTCTTTTAAAAGATACCTTTGACCACTAATACAAAAAAGCTAGCCTCTTGGTTTCAACCATAACAAGTTTACCCAATTTGCTCAAGATGAGTTAATGAACTCACTTGCACACACAATGGTTCTTGATTTTCTCAGGTCCTTGCTCTTTATTTGGTAAATGAATTCATTGCACACACATTTGGTCCTAGAAGGATTAGGCAGTTTTAGTGGGTTTGTTTGATGCCACTAGGATGTTTGAGTCTCTGCAAAATAAGTAGTCTTCCATATCAACATCCATATTTTCTTTCATATCAACATTCATGTCTTCTTCCATATAAACATCCATATCTTCTTCCATGTCAACACCCATGTCAACATCCATTGTCACTTCATGAGTCATTCATCCCATATGCCACCAAGTTTTGTGCCCCTAATTAAACAAAAATACTATAAAACGGGTCCAAAAAAGATCTAAACTATAAATTATCATTAGCACATGCCATATTGCATTAATCATCCATAACATCTCATATACGTTAATAATAAACATAAACATACATTCCACAAAAGCATTCACACAAATATATAACACAAAAGGTGAAATCCAGGAATATATATATATATATATATATATATATATATATATATATATATATATATACATTGTTATATATATATATATATATATATATATATATATATATATCAATGAATACAAAAATGCTACATAAAATGGAGCACCAAGGCTCATATACAAGAAGTGCATCTAAGCACTAGCTAAATCCTCCAAGAAGACCATTATGATCTAGTAGGAGCCCTAGACCTAGAGCTATGCCTAGACTGACTATGCCTAGCACCCTCGGATGTAGAAGAGGTTGGAGGATGAAGTGGAATATTATGTTCCATCAACCTATCCTCCAATGCATCAATATATCTATATCGAGAGTGAAGGTGTTGTATGTCAAACTCATGTTGATGCTCCCTCTACGCTAACTCTGCTTGGAGATCTGTAATTCTCACATCCTTCTCTACCACCTACTACTCCAGGTGTGCCCACTCCTCATCGCTCTGACCTAGGGATACATCTAGAACTTCTTCCATATCCTCCCCATATCCACTATTTCCTCCAACCTTGGGTTCCTGCTACGTTGCACCCTTTGCCTACCACCTCTGACTATCAGATAAAAGACATCACTACCTCTTACAGGTATACTAGGTCTCCTTACCCTATGCCTCTAGGGCACCCTCATCCTAGATATCTTAGATACCCTCATCCCTAGCCTCTCGGCCACCATCCTTATCAACCACTCCTCGAGGTAGTACCCACAATGGCTGAACTGTGAACCATGCATTATACTCCATAGTCATCCTCACATCCTCCACATTCGAGATGTCCACCTCCTCATCATCCTCCAAGGCTACCCTCCATGGCTTCGTGCGTGGTAGCCCCGTCTCCTCCCGATGCCTCTTGTATCATATTGACTCATCAGGAACATCCTACCTTAGCCCAAATTGGTGGAGTACTCGGGATAATTGGAAGTACTCCACCTCATTCTTATGCCTCCCAATCAACCACCTACTCTACCACACCCACCACAAATGCTCTCCATCCCTAATCCACTAGGTACCCAACCATGGCCTCCATACCACTTGGGTGGATGTTAATCCTGCCCATAGATCAATGTACCACTGACTCATCCTCCTTTGGATGACTCGGTTGCACCTCCTCTACCAATGCCCATCACCTAGCATAGGGTTGCTCCCTACCAAAATCCTCCATAGGAAAATTCTCTAATCAAGAAACTCTGAAGTGCTCACATCCCCAACATTGTAGTAGTAGGTCGCATCCCAATCCCTTCTTTCCCCACATCGTAACATTGTATAGCCCTTAATAAACCTACACTAGTAATGTGGGAGTCCATGCATACACATACCTCATCATGAGCATATTGCTCACCACCCCTATTAGGTTCCAAGGGAACCTACACCTAGTGTTGTTTGGGGCCACAATATTGGCCAACATGAACATCACCAAAGCTTGGAGGGGATCTAAATCCTTGTCCACATACATAGAAAAATAGGGTATGCCTCAACTCTCCACCTTCACCCCCTTCCAGGCATCCCCAAATATCCTCCTCATACATGTCTTCCAGTTGAGGCTAACCTCAACCTGGAGACCTCCACCGATACCTTGAGGATGCGATACACATCCTCCAAGGTCATAGTGACCTCACCCATAGGGAAATGGAATGTCCCCCTATCTGCATCCCACCTATCTTCTAAGTTAGAGAAGGTACCCCTCATCAGCCCTCACCACATCCAGTCAATATACCTCTGATAGCCCCACCTCCCTAAGTAATTCCCACTCATCCCCCATAATCGCATTTCTCATCCTGGGGATGTAAGGCAAAAAATAGTGTCGAGCCTCCAAAAATCTAAGCTGTAGCACAACACAAAATATTTGTTAATAAAAAAAAACAACAAAAAAAACTTTACACAATAAACAATAACCAAAGAATTACCTCAGCCACTCATGCCCCAACCACAACTCTGACCCCCACACCAACTCCCTCCACCACCATAGCTTCCGCACTCCAAAGGCCTTACCTCACCTCTCCTCACTCACCCTTTACTCCTCAGATGCAGCTTCTCAAACTCCGCAGATGCACAAATGAGCTTAAATATCACCTAGTAAGCTATTTATAGCTTCTTCAAGTGCTTTGAAGCACCCATGGGTGTTTCCTAGCACACTGAAGTTCCTATGTATTTTTGCGGAATGCAAGCACCCATGGGCATTTTGCATCAGCATTGACAAAATCCAAATCAACACAAAACAGTAGCTACCCCCAACCAAATCATTCCAAATTTCACTCACCAGTGCATTTCATCATTTTATCAGGTTTTGTGAAGATTATAACTAATTTGGACACATAAATATCATTTGTGACCACATTGACCAAATTCACAAAACAAATTCTAAAAGCACCTAAAATGACCCAAATCTTCACAAAACGACCATCACTAGCATTTTTCATCATTCATACATCATCTCCATCTCATTTCACATCATCATTTCCATATTTGCCAAGTTCACATAACATGTAAGCGAATCTTGTATCTAGTGGGTTATTCTACACACTTGGTGATTGCAACGATTTGGGTCCATGCAATTCGCTAAGATGAATATCTTACAATAAGTACACTTGACCATGATCATCATAACTTATCTCCTTGCTCAAAATTACAATCATATTTGGTATTTTCTCATATTTAGAGTGAAACATTACTTAAGAATAATGTGCACAACCGTTGTCATTGATGGCCTAGTTCGTGAGGTTTAAAACATGGAAAAAAATCAAATTTCATCATTAAAAATCTCCTTAACACCTTAAAGATAGGTACTAGATAGAATGATTGGTTCCATTTGTGGTAATTATCCAAACAGTCACTAGCATACCATCCAAGGTTGATTATTTTTCTTTTGCATCATCATTTTGCATATCAATGATGTCGAAAGGTAAAGTGTTTCAACAACATCGAATCATCCCAAATTTGGGGACAACCATTTTTTGATTATGAATTTCCCACAACGAGATACATCTAACATGATCATGACATCTACACTTGGCAAAAATTCCTTCTTCTGTTGGGGCAAAAATAGATACAATCATATCACCATATTATAAAACACCCCTTCCCACCGTTGGGGTAAAAATAGCATCAAATTTTACATCATTCATATCATACTCATCATCTTACATTTGCACAAAAACCTTCACATTTTGGAAAAAAAATAATCACATCATATCATATTTTCCACCAACCCACTTCCCATCATTGGGGTAAAAATGGTATCACATTATCCATCATTCATTTACACAGAGTTTTCAATTGGCTTGTGAGATTCATCTGTAACCTCATTCACCAATTGAGGGGGTAAGATACACAAAAATCCAAATTCTTTTATTCTTTTGTCTTCAAGCTCGTATTCCAACAAGAGAGAGAAGCTACTTCTACACCTAGCCAAAATAGGTGTCTCATGTTTTTGCACTACATTGTGTTTCATGCAACACAGTACAAAAAGAGGCATTTGTAGACACCAAAATCTAGACATTCATCCTCCATTCAAGCTTTCCCACAATTTCCACCACCAAAGCATAGCCAATTTTCCCACTATCCCTATTTTCCTGCCATTTTCGATCATTATTCACATTTATTTATATATATTTATTTTATATATATTTAAATACAATATTTTATAATATATTTTAATATATATTTAATTATTATGTATTTATTTAAGTGAATTAATCCCAGCCATCCAATTTTAATTAATCTCAACCATCTATTTACATCAATCTATGTCATACCCTAGATTTATTATCTACCCTTGGATATGCTTTAATCTCAACCACACGACTAGTGTCATTGAAACCCTACTATGTCTTAGGTTAGACTATAAATAGGAGCCATTTGGATGGCTCAACCCCTGATTTCTTGATTCGAAGTTTTCCTAGATTTTCCTTTGAGTCTTTGATTACCCTAAGTTTGTGAGCTCCCTGAGTGCTTAAAAATATTAAGTGCCCTAGGTAACCTCGCACCACTTTTGCCGCCATTCTCGCTCATCGTAACCCCCAATCACCGTTGCCATCCTTTCTCCCTTGCCAGATTTGCTTCTACAGAATCCTTCCCCTCATCCCTAGGTGCCCATGGGTATTTCCTACAACATCCAAGCACCTGCACCCACGGGCGTTTTACGCTCCCACTCCTAAAGTTCCCCTAGCCTTTGGGTGATGCTAGGGCATCACTGTACCAGTCATCTACATTAGATTTCTTACATCAAAACATAGTACATAAGTAAAATAGATGAATCTATTTATTCATTTTATGTATGTGCTTATATTTCTATTCACTTTATTTACAACACTTAGTTAGGTTTTATTATTTCTTACAGAGGGCCTCATACTGTGGAGCCCTCGCATATACTACTAACTATTTTCTATGTCATTGTGTGCAGATATGGAGCACATAAGAATTTTGAGTGGCCTAGCCTTGAATATCGAAAATACCACTCAACCCTATTGGAATCAAGATGCGCTTGAAGACACCACGATCTTGCTTCTTAGGGTTTCAAAGAACCCTAAATTGTTGTAATATTATATCAAAAGGATTCAATGATCCAAGCTTGTAAACAATGGAGTTTCTAGGATTCCCCTGTCAATAAAGAATTTATTCTATTATGCAATATTGTATTACCTTGCATTTTATTTTATTCAAATCATTGTCTGTGTGTTGCATTTTGTATATTTCAGAAATCATCCAAAATCTAACCATAGAGTTCAAGATATCTCATTCTTTATCTATTCAATATTACACTAGAGCAAATGGGTAGGTAGAGACAATGAATAAGGTCCTCATATCAATCATATACAAGATGTGCAAAGTGGAAGGAGATGGTTGGGAAGAGAGATTTATAACTATCTTATGGGTATATAGGAAAACCTTTAATTCAATGATGAACCACACACCCTATTAGTTAATGTATAGAAAGGAGGCTCTAGTTTTGATAGAGTTCTTGGTACTAATTTTAAGGGTGGCTATAAAGAATCATCTGGATGACCATGAGAGTCGAAGGGAGAGGCTTATACCACTAGTACAAATATATGAGAGGTAAGTATGGATCAAATATCAATGGAGATTTCCAAATGGAGAAGGAAGTTGTGGTATGAAAAGTACCTAAGAAAAATAAAGTTGAAAGCAGGTGACTTAGTACGAAAATTTAATGGTAAGAAAGAGATCAAGCTAGGGATGTTGATGAGCATATACCTTGGTCCCGTTAAAGTGGTTGAGGTGATGGATAATGGTAAAATAAGGTTGCATAAGTTAGATGGGTTATGGTGTCTTCAGATGATCAATGGTTCAAAATTGAAACCATACTTAGCGAAAGCATAAGTAAATATAGTTAAATTTGAATTATGAGAGGATAATACCATAGGAAGATTGGTGAAGGCACCACAAAAATATTCAAACAACTTCAAAGAGATTCAGTTCTTATAACAAGGAGAACTAAGTGGGACTGCATATAAATATGGTACAAATAAGGAAGAAGGAATGAATCTAGGGCAGCTATTCAAGATAAAAGAAGGATAACACCTTGTTATTGAATAGAGAGAGTTGTAGCATAGACCAACTAAATAAAGAAGAATGTAGGTTCATGTAATATTCCTAGGTACTAAGGAAGCAAAAAGACTCTAATCACTTACAAAGGTAGATTTGCAAAGGATGGAGTTTAAAGTGAGAGAAATGTTTGATGATGAATCTCAAAACAAAGAAATGGAAGAAGAAGAGACAAGATAGATAACAAAATTTAAATAGATAATGCAAAGAGATATGTAGAGGTTACAAGAGATGTATGAGACTCTAAATAACTATAATACAAGAACTAGGGATCAATTTATTCTAGAGTTGGATGAGATGATACAAAAACTCAATGAAAGAGAAGCATAAGCAAGGTGATCTAAACAAGATTGAACAACAAAAGTTAACAATAGAGCTAGAAGCATATGCACCATGAAGAGATATATATGAAGTACATTCATATCAATAAGGGGAATAAAGATGATAAAAAAATTATTAGTTTATTATCCATGAATTAAAATAGTTCCTCTTCAAGCTAATATGCAATTAATACAAATAGTAGTAGTAGTAGTAGTGGCAGTTCTAGCTCACCATTAATAAGGATATCTAGGAGGAACTTGAATAGAGTTCAATATATCCCTCGAGCAAAGGATATAAGAGATGCCCAAGAAGAATTTGAGGAGGGTAGACATACTAGAAGGTTGGAAGATACACCAACACCCTTTGATGAATAAAAAGGTGAATCTAGTAGTTTACAAGGATTATTAGACACTCCAAGGGTAGTACCACAAGGACGTAACTTTGGGAACTCGATAAGTCCATCAACTCTTATCGATGGTCTAGGGTTACCTGGATGAGGGAGGAGTTTGGTTGACCTTCCTTCCAATGTATCAAGGGGAAATTTCCCTTCCATTACCTCTAGGTTGCAGAGTTGACAAGATGAGCTGCAAGGACTATTCTTTGATCAAACACAAAACAACCAACATTTTCATGATCATAAGGCTAGTCCATTAAGATCACTTTGTGGTTCATGTCAAAACTAAAGGTATCATAATATATGAATGAGGAATTTTACTTGATGGAATGGGTAGTAATAAGAGAGCCATCATGAGGAATATGGCAAAGGACTATGGAAGAATGAAACCAAATTAGACAAGAAATAATCTAAAAATTAAAGAAAAACTAAAAGAAAGGTTATCCCATAGGTTCAAACATGTATAAAAGTAGTATCCAAACAAGATAAGTTCTTGATAGTCATCTATAGGTCAATGGGGTGACAAAATGTCATCACTAGACTAATAGGATGATAGGGCCAAATCTAGAACTAGACATGATAATAGGACACAATCTACAACCAAGCAAGATGATAAGTTGTAGTTTGTAAGCTTATAGAACAAAATAAAGTTTTCAAGAGGATGATAGGACAATAATGTGCCTTTCAGAATATCATCATATGATAGAATAAGGTCAAGGAGTAAGAAACCATTAGAAAATTACCCAAATAGAAGTATATCATCAAGACAATGGATAAAGAATATGTAACCACATTAATGAGAGAGCATGATGAAAATTATTTTCATAGGAGGGAAGAACACGATTCATCAGTAGAAGATAAAATTTAGATCCAAGTCTATATTTCCATACCAATTATACAAAGAAGGTGACACATGGCAGTCAACATGTAAAATATATAGGTGAAATTTTATAAAATAGAAAAATAATAAAAAATATCAAAAGCAAAAGAAGACAAAAAAATAGAAAGAAAGAAGGAAAGACATCATCAATCACATGTAGGATAATTAGGTGGCAATCATCTATTAGTTAGGTCAATGAGGTGGAAATAACATAATCATTTATATAAGTGGAAATAAATCTTTATATATTATACATAGAGGCGAGTTAAGGCGGCAAGTCACACTGTAATTACATAGTCTATAGAGAGGAGAAGAATGAAGAGGACAAGATTATTTAAGTTGAGGATTGAGTTGTAGACAAGGGTTTTCCAAACAAAATAAGTAGTAGAAGGGTATAGGTGCCTATACATCAAGGAAAGGACTAATAAAAACCATACGAAAGGGATAGAGGGTTATACATGTTTAAAAATGACTAAATTCTTAAATTACCAAGTTTTAGTTAAGTGCACATAAGGGTGACCAACAACCAAAGAATGTGTAGTCATAAGAGTCGCTAAAAGTAGTCAAAGGAGATTCCATTTGAAGCACCATTAGAGGATGAGAGTCAAAGGAGTTTTCATTTGAAGCACCTTCAAATGTTTAGAGACAAAGGAGCTACCATCTAAAGTGTAATTAAAGGCTGAGCAATCAAAGGAGTTGTTTAAAAGCATAGTGGGAGGGAAGAGTCACATCTGGAAGACTACAACAATAAAAGATTACCATCTAGAAAAAGTGTCATCATCTAGAACTCAAATAATGCTAATAGAAGAAAGTGTCATCATTATAATTGTAGTTAGGAAGCACCATCAAAAGGGTATCATTTATAGAATTGTTATAGGAGTAGTACCATCTAAGAAACTACCATAGTTCAAAAATAAATAATTATCATGCAAGGAAATCTAATTACTATGATGCACAAGAAGCCAATTATTCCTAAGAGAATCTGGTAGATGAGCAACATAGAACTCCATTAGATCCTATATCAAAAGGACAAACAAGGCATATCCATGGAGCACGTTCATATGTTGGTGAATAGGACTATGGTTCAGATTTAAGATGAGACAACAAAAGAAAATCATGGCAAAGAGAAGGAGCTAGCATTCCAAAATAAAGGGAAAGGGATGCTAGACACCAAGAAAAGGAGAAGGTACCTTTGAAGGATATAACTTGGGTACATTCAACTAGAGAATATTGGCAGCCATAGTGGGAGAAAGCCCCAAAAAAATATTTGTTGTGGATGAAATTACAACAACATGAGTTAATTTCATTTTGTAGGTCCCAAACTTTAACAAATATTTCTTCAAGGAGTATCTACTACAAATGTTAGAGACTATGATCTTCTATAGAATGCAAGTAAGGTGCGATAGGGTGATTGACTTTTGATTATTACCTTTTTAGTAGATAATTTTAGAAGGGTATTTGGTTTTCCAAATCAAGGAATATTGGTGGTGAAGGATTCATGGATTTCAAATAGAGCAAATAATTGATAGAAGAAGTGATAAAAACCACTCCAGAAGAAGTATAGAAATAAATATCACATAGAAGCCATGGAGTTAAGTAGTGATAGTTGAGGAATGAATATTTGTAATATGCCATGAATGCCATAATGGAAATATTTTCTAGAGAGTAGATAGCTTCACATTCACCCATATGGCTTATACCATATATGCAAGGGGTAGTAGTCGACAAAGATTATAACTAGTCATCCTACCTCTCATACCACATTAAGACTTTCTTGATGTGGAGTATAAAGAAATTTTCAATGGTATTTCATGTCATTAGTTTGTTGTTGAATGCTAAAATGAAGGCAAGAATACATATTCTAAGATTGGATCCTCCTAAACAGTTATCCAAGCTGGTTTTAATAGTGTTAACGTGGATGGATGCAAAGCCATAGATGAATAAAGGAACTCCAACAAAGAGAACAAAAAATATATTGAGGAAGGATCTAATAGCCAATTTACCTGGTGAAGATTCATAGGAGGATACACCATTAGCAAGGCCAAATTTGGTTAAAAAAAAAAGTGTAAGAGTTTAGTTTTAGAAGAACAACTTCAATCCTCATAATAGGCCATAGTGAAGGTAGGTGGTAGAATGGAACAGACTATGGAAGAAAGGCAACAACAAGGAGTAATGCAGCAACAACCAGAGATGGAGGCTCAACAAGAATTGGTTTTTCCAAAAATTATGCCCATGGATAAGGAATTCTAAGGAGCTCTATATGCAACAATAAATGTACAAGTTGGAGCAACTTAATTTTTGGCATAGGCTCATCAACTTGATCAAAATGGACTATCCTAAAATAATAATTTTTGGGTTTGTAAAAATGCTATGGATGCTATATGCCAAAGTGATCAAATCAATGAGATGATCGTAATGGACTATATCTCAAAATGATGATTTTCAACATCCCAAAAACATTTTGGTCATCTATTCCCAGCTAGGTGTTTTCTCAATTTGATAGGGTGTTGTCTACACTTTTAGTATCGTAATGATCACATAGAGTGTTTTTCTATACTGACAAACTACCACTTGGTAATTGCTTGTTCTGACAACTACCCCCTTGATTATTATAATTTGTTCAAACTACTTTATTAGATTACCAACCAACTTTTGTTCCAACACTATTATTGTTCCATTAGTTTGTGATGGGAACTATCTTCTTAGTATGTTCAAATCTAAGGTTGGTTTAGATAGTGTTTGGAGGTGATAGAATCAAGTTAACGAGGAGAATCTAAGCCAAGGTATGTTTAGTTCCATAGGCTATATACGTCCTTAGTCATGATTAGTGGTTGGCTTAATGTCTTAAAGCTCTAACTACAGAGGGTTTCGCCATACCCCTAACTACATTATCCGTGTTTGAGTGTACTTTGAGAGTGATTTCTAATATGTTGTTTATCGATGCACCATAGAACTTAAATTATTGATATCTTTTTAGGGCTAATGGTTTCTACTAAACCTACGAGGATCTCCCTTTATACCTAAGGGCACATTGGAGCTTACCGTTGTATATGGATGTTATTTCAAGCCTAGGTATTGGAGTATGATCACACTTCACTTCATTAGACACTTTATAGGTAATTTAGATTAGCCAAAAATGACAAATATTCTATGATATTTTAAAAAACGCAGCTTAGGGTTTCTAACCTATTCAAAAAAAAAAAAATGTTGTTTTTACAAGGTATTTTTTTGTGAAAGGAACAAAGAAGGAAAATATATCTAATAAGGGATGGATAACAAGACAATAATTGTTGCAATTGTAGTAGAACATAGCCCTAGAAAGTGCTTTGATACCACTTGTCAAGAACCTTCGAATAAAAAAATAGACACATCCATATAGATATTGCATTAATTAATAGAAAACATAAATTAAAATAACAATAATACAATACAAAATAGAAATGCATCAACTTTATTAATTAGAAAGAAAGTTTACAATACACAATTGCAAGCCTCTTCGAAGGGCAACCTCCTTAGAAGCAAAGCTCCATTACAATATTAGAAAATGACTTAATACTTATCAAATTTACACTTACCTTCATAACAACGTTTATCAACCCTAATCCTAATGTTCAAAGATCAACTCCAAATATAAGTGAAAACCCAAACAAGTAACTCCTATTAGAAAAGGCAATTATATATATATTTTATTACGATTACATCATATAAACCCATATAACTTCCTAATATAAACCCATATATCTAAGCACATGAGGCACCGCATACATGTTACAAGACAACTATATAATAATGCGAGGATAACATTTTCTCAAGCTTCTACAAAATAATTGAATTGTTTGAAGAGCTTTTAAAATACGGGTAGAGAATGAACCTCCAAATTAAGAAATCTGTAGTCGATTTGAATGTGTAGTCAAAGGACATGTCCCAGTAATTACATCCACAACTAATCCTTCCTATTGAAACGATATGTTGATACATTCCAAAAATTAAAACACCTACATAGCCGTGCTGCAACTCTTCCGGAGCTACATATCTAAAATTAAACATTCTGAAAGACCAATACCGTCTGCAGTAACCGGCTGAAGAAAGGGGCAACTAAAAACAAACCGCTAATGTTATCGTGCAGTCGACGCCATCCGAGATCCGATTTCCTGTTGCTCGAACAGTTTGATGGATGCAGCAACCTTTTTCATGGCACTGTCGTATCTATACGGAGTCCCACGGAATATCGTAACGTTGTTTTTCAAGGACGGATTCACGAATGTCCTGCAGAGCTCATTTATACCAGAAATCGTCTTATGATAGTGGTAATACCGGATCTTACCATATGTTTGATGGGTTGATTTTCCTATAATGTTCTGCGACAAATGAACGCCTGTTGCATAAGCATTTCTCGCCTGAACGGCATACTTGCGATCCCTTCTTATTCCCCTTTTCACATCCCTAAATACCAGCTTCTCAAAACCCCACTTCCTGCACATAAATTACCACAATTTCTAAAAAATATAGAAGATTTTCTAGTTTGTGCTAGCACTGAAAGACTGAGAATTTCTGTTTACCTGAAATGTTTTTGGGTATCGTTGATATCCAAGCAGAGTTCATCCGACATGCGGTATTGCTCAATGGTGAACTGGGTATAATTGGAGAAGTCCTTAATAACGGATTGGATCCCCCTTCTCCCAGGAACGTAGAGATATTCGTCTATGTCGAAAAAAAATGTCCACATGGCCGTGAACCTATACCTGTGCAAACAGTCATTCATAACGAGAAACTGATTATGATAATATCCATCATACTGTTCCTCCTGTGTTATATCCTGCAATGTCACACGACCTGCTCGGATCCACGGCTCCAGAACATTTCTAACCTGGGCTTGAACGCCTCCTGCGTCGTAGAGAACAAAATGGGATCTGGGTCCGAAGAATTTTGCATGGTAGGCCATCCATTCCCTCATTCTCTGTGGGTTCACGTCTCCATACAGGGGAGAACCGCAATACAGATAATCATAGGCAGGGGGCGCCGTGAAGATTAAGGGGTTGTAATTCCCCTTCCGTTCGATGAGAGCAACGATTTTCTCTGGTTGCCGAACACCGTTGCCGTGGTGCGCGTACATGACGAGCTGTCCTCCCCTGCCGTCGGTGCCGACGTCCTGCGAGAATGTGCAGTTGACTACAACAACGGTATATACTCTTCCGTAGCCCCAGTCGGGGAGAATCTTGTAGGCCTTGCCTTCGACAGGCGCCATGGTCGAATTATGAGGGATCCACTCGCACTCGAATCGGGGCTTGCCGAAGACGTGGAGAGGCTTGGAAGCCAGTCCAACCACGGCAAACGTATGTGAGCCACCCCTGTAAGCCCCCATCTGTATAAACAAGTATGCCGCATTCCCATACGGCTGGAGCACTGGTTTGTTCATATCTTCCTCCACCTCCTTTTCTTTCTTTGCAATGGAAGTCGATTTAACAGATACTGTGCTTTCGTTCATGAAATTATCCCTCTTTTCGGACTTGTTTGCTTCAATCATGGAGTCTTCCTGGACAAATATCTCTGCAACTTTTTTACAAGGCCGGCCACCAAATCGCTCATATGACATGATCTGGCGTGGGACGAGTAGTAGCATGAGACCCACGAATAGAATTGTCCCCATTAAAAACTTTGGGTCCATCCAGTTTGACATAAATCCAGAGACCCCCTTGTTTTTCTTTTGTTTCTTACGGCTATGCATGCTTATCAACAATAAACATTTCATAAGACTTTGCTTGCACACATCACTCCCTGTCAGAGATATACCCCCGGATAAGTACAATTACAAAATCGATTGCTCCCCATTGGTCAATAGATTCTCTCCGCCTTCCATTTCACGATTACTGATCTTATAACTGCAAAAAAAAAAAAGCTATTCTTCGCCTCTTGAGCTTCGATCTTCTTATTCTGTGAATGGCGATCTTACCTTATTATATCAAGTGTACAGGGCATTGCAATCCGCATAATTGAAGTGAGGTCTTCAGTGGAATGACATGGGGAGCGGACAAAAAAGCAATCGATCTTCAGAATCCTATCGAGTGGCCTTCCAACATCCTTTAAAGAAAAAAAAAAAAAAGCAAGATGATTTTAATAAGGAAAGCTGAATCTTTCTGAGCTCACGCATTCTTCGGCCTGCTGTCAGCTGACGAATAGAGTTTCTATTCCTATAAATATAATCTTCTTTCACCATGTGCAGTTCCATGTGCAGTTCTTGTCATTGATCTATATACATGACAAAAGTTTTTTGGCTGTGTTTGAGTATAAACTCAGAACTCTTTAACCTCTTTCCAACGCCCCTCTTGACACTAATACATAACCCAAATAAGGGCATCCCATTGCGGTTTGACATTAATTCTTGTTGTATTTGGCATAGATTCTATAACAGATAGATCAATATATGGTTTGAGGAGAAGAAAATAGTGCTCTCATTACATCTGCAGTTCCCAATTTCAATTGCTTATACATTCTCCCACTTTGACAGCCATGAAAGCTGTCTGCAGTGTGGTTTCATTCGCCATTAACATGGTTTACCAGTGTAAGAATTTTCTGTGATGTCCACACAAGTACGTTCCATGTCCAGGTGGAAAAATTTCCGGCCATGCGTTTGTCACATAAGTTGGGTTTCAATGCTTTTCATTTGGATAAGATCCCTTATTTGCCATCTGTATCACCAATTGAATAATTCCAGGCGGCTTGAAACTGTCCTCTTATTCGGTTTGAAAGGTACTCTCTTATCTCTTAGGTGCTTATCTAAAGTCGCTCAAATTCTAGAGGATGGGATTTTATTCAACATTTACTTAGATTGTACTTCAAGTGTTTTTTTTATTCAACGTTTAGGTAAATATTGTCTGAGACTCTGAGCTAAGCAAAGGCTTTTGATTTCACGGGTTCGGATTTTTTTATAAGGTCGGTAGAAACCTTGGCTAATATTCAGCTAGAAAATGAACGTTTTCTGTCCATTCCATGGAGTAGGGGAGAGGTATCTTTCACAGCATGGAATCTAAAATTTTATATTGCTTGAAAGGTGTTAGTTGTGCTATGACAACGGTCAAATTTTATATTTGTTTTCAGGACAGTTGATTGTTTACAGCAAGAAATAAATGATTCCGATATGTTTAAAAGACTAAATGGAATTGGTCTTTATAATATTAAATTCAATTATATTTTTTATAATATTAATCAAGGAATATAGTAGATGGACAGTTAATGCGAGGAATTTTGTAAACTTTTAGTTTGATGATTAGTTAAAGTATTATTTTCTTATTTTTTATTCAAAACAATAACCATTAAATAAAGAGTGTCTAGTTTGTAAAGGTTAAATAATATATTAATGTGAGGAACAACTCCAGATCAGCTCATGTTATGATGATAATGAATCTACTATAGGTTATGACGATGACAAATCTATCATAGGCTATCGAGGCTATTGCGGTGATGGACCTATTGTAGGTTGCAACGACAACGGGTAAAGGCTATGACGACAACAAATCTACCACAGGTTGTTACGATGACAAATCTACCATAGACTGTTAAGGAAGAGGATCAACCATAGGCTATTGCATTGGTGAATCTACCATAGGCTACGATGACGATGGATCTACCATAGGCTACGATGGCTACAAATCTACCATAGGCTACTCAACGACGGCGATGGATCAACCACCGACTACTAAGGCAACAAACCAACCATAGGCCATTGAGATAACCAAGTGAAATTTTTTGATGGTATCTATTGAGGATTGTTTGGATGAGGCTAGAGAGCATGAGGTTGATCAAGGGGAAAATATTCATCTAGATATAGGTAGATACAAAACCTGGGTAAAGCTAGTTATGAGAGAATTGAACCCCAACAAAGAAAATTTTGATTTAAACCCACTCAAAATAGAGGAAGTGTTGACTTTGAGGGTTCCACAAGTTATTCTAAGTAGAACCTCCAAAGAAAGAAAATAGCCTTGTTGGCAAATTCATTGGTGTCAGGCCAGATCTAGATATAGTCAAAAAATGGGTATCCCACAAGTGGAAACCCAAAGGAAACCTGGATATTGTTGCACTGATAAAAGAGTTTTTATTGTTTAACTTCATATGTAGGGAAGATATGAATGAAATTTTGTTGAAAGGACCATGGATTTTGAAAGATGAAGGCTTTATCTTCAAAAATAGAAACTAGGATTTGACCTAAATACTAAGAATATAAATGTTGCAACATTATGGGTCAGACTCCCAAGGTTTCCAATCGAGTTTTGGGATGAATATGTCATTGAAGGGATTGCTAAAGGCATAGGAAAATAAATAGCATTCAACACAACTACTTGATCCAAAACAAGAATGATTTTCACTAGATTTTGCATGAATGTATATTTGACCCAACTTTTACCTTTCTTAATATAACTTGTTTTAGATACAGGGGTGTGTAGCCAACCAATTGAATATGAATCATCAATGGTACTTTGTTTTAGATGTAAGATAGTAGGGCATATTATAGCCCATTGCCTAGAAATAAAATAACCCAAGAAAAAAGAAAAGGTGCAGATCTATAAAATAAGGAGAAAGAGCTATACAAACATGCAGAGAAAACTAAATTGTTAAAGAAAAAGCAACCTAGAAAACAATAAATTCTAGATCTTACAAGGTTTGAAGGAAGATAACATGAGCAAACTAGAACTAGAGAAAGTCAGAGAAGTTGATAAAGTATTGGAGAATGCATATTTATAAGCTCAAGAGGAGAATCAACCAAATTTGTTGAATAAATATTTAGACCCAAAATTAGAAGAAGAGGAAACAGTTAAAGAACTCTTGCAGAGGAAGGAGAGGTTGAAGAAATAGAGCCAAGAACAGAACCTAAACTAGAGGTAGTATGGTTATCTTCAAAAGAGGGAGAAGGCTTCAAAGAGGTGGCATATAAAAGGAAGTTAAGACGAGGTAAAGCTTTGGAGAATCAAAATGTTCAACAACAACAAAATATTAAGGGCATTGATAGGGAAATGCATTCTTTCATAGAAGAAACCAGTATGATGAAGCTGATAAAAAATACATGGAAAACTATATATCTAGGTAGTGTGACAAAGCCTATAAAATCCAAAGTGGAAGATATAAGGAACAAGAAAGTAGCTCAAGACATAGCAAATGGAACTCAACAGGTGTTGGAACTGAGTGGGGTGAAAGCTCCCTCCAAAGGTAAGAAATGAAAGTTATTCCCTAGAACATATAGGGATTAAACATCCTGAAGAATCATAGGATAGTTAGGGATTTTAGAAAAATGATTGGGATAGATATCCTTTTACTTCAATAAATTAAAATTAGAGAAGGAAATTTAGACAAGATTAAAAATCTGGTATAGAATACAGTAGAAGGTACCTATAGACCAGCTAAAGGTGCTTTTAGGGGTCTGTGGACTCTTTTAAATCCAAATAACCTAGAAAGGGAGCGTGTACAATAGAATGATAGATTTATTTTGGTCATATTTTGATGTAAAATGATTGACTTTTGCTGGTTAGCTACAAATATTTATGCTCCTAATTCTCAAGTGGATAGGAGAAGGCTTTGGGATGATTTGGAGAGATTTTGTGTTTTAGTTAATCTTCCTTAGATGATAGCAAGAGACTTCAAAACTACTCTCCTACTGAGTAATAGGTAAGGAGTAGTAGTTAATTTCATAAAAAGTATAAAGGATATTGGTAAGTTTTTATCTTCTTTGGATTTAATAGATGTGGATCTACAGGGGGGCAAGTTCACTTGGTCGAATGAAAGAATAGGAGGGGGTCTCACCCAATATAGGATTGATAGAGCAGTAGATTTTGCTAATTGGTGTGGAAACATTCACTTTTGTTCTTTGAGAGCCTTACCAAAAATTGCCTCTGACCATAGCCTGCTTCTTTTAGATTTTTCTAAGGAAAAAAACACAAAAATATTTCTTTTCTATTCAAGATGATGTGGTTGAAGCATCCTCTAATTGAGGACATGATAATAGATTGGTGGAGCACAGATGTGTATGGAACTAACATGTTCCAAGATGTCAAAAAACTAAAAATCATAAAGGTGAATTTCAAGAAATGGAACTGAGATGTGTTTGGAAATATTTTCTAGCAAAAGAAAGAGCTTTAAGATAACCTAAAGGAACTAAATTTGAATCTTCAACAAGAAGGAAGAACTTTAGATTTGGATAAAATAAAAAGAGAGGTTCTTATAGAGTTTCATAATGTTTTACCAAAGGAGGAAACTCATTGGAAGTAGAAATCAAGGGCAACATGGCTAAAGGAAGGAGATCATAACACGAAGTTCTTCCATATCTCAACCATAAGGTATAGGAGTGCCAACAGGATAAAGGAACTTAAGTTGGATAATAGTGATGTAGTATAAAAGTAGGAGAAAATAACAATTGTAGTAAATTTCTTTCAGACTCTATTTTATAATGATTATGATGAAGATGAGGCAATGATGTACTCCCTTCTTGGCAATATTTCCTCACTAATTTCAAAATAAATGAACAACCTATTACTTAATCCCTTCTTGAAAGAAGAGATCAAGGAAAGTGTGTTTGATATGGTAAAATATAAGGCACCAAGTCCATATGGGTTTCTAGATAGCTTCTTCCAGACTTTTTGGCACATAATAGGACAATATGTTGTAGAGGCAATAAGAGAATTTCAAGTATCTAATTCATTACTTCAATACTGGAATAATCCTTTTCTAGTTTTTATCCCAAAGAATCACGGAGCCTCTTCCCTAAAAGTGTTTAGACCTATTAGCCTTCACAACTCCATATACAAAATCCTCACTAAAACATTGGCCAATAGACTCAAGAGGGTACTTCCAACGATCATCTCTTCTTTTTCTTTGTACTGCTTCTTCTATAAATAATAGATGGAGTAATGACAATACACAAAATATTGCATTCGATGGAAAAAATGGGTGTTGTAGGTATGCTATTTAAACTAGATATGAATAAAGTATATGATCGGGTGTCATGGATTTTCTTGGATAAGGTAATGCAAAATTTTAATTTTGACATTAAGTGTACACAGTGGATAAAAATATGTGTCTCTTCAACAAAGTTTTCAATCATAGTTAATGGTATATCAATAGGTTTCTTTAGGGGGTAGTGAGGTCTAAGACAAGGAGATCCTATATCCCCATATTTTTTCATCATCATGGTTGAATCTTTAGGTAGAACTTTGGGTGCAACCACTGCCACAACAAAGATAAGAGGGATTAAACCTGTAGGTAATGTTGTAGCAATGTCTTACCAATAATTCATGGATACCACTATCATATTAGGTGAAGCCTCAATAAGATAAGAAAACGAGATACTCAATATCCTTCATCTTTATAGAAGAGCTTCCAATAAAAGTGTCAATTTTAGAAAAAAATCATGTTTATTTTTTCAAAACAGCTAGACATGTGCAATAGAGAATAACTAGAATTTTGGGATGCAACATAGCAAAATTTCTAGCTACCTACCTTGTATTACCTCTTTTCATAGGAAAATTGAAAGAAGAAATGTGGGCTCCAATCATAGACCAAATTTAAAGGAAGTTGGTGGGGTGGAAGAGTAATATGCTATATCAAGCTGGGAAATTACAACTTTTAAAGGTAACATTACAAAGCATCCCAATTTACTATATATCACTTTTTATAATCCTCTACAAGGTCAAAAATAGAATAGAGCAAATATTTAAAAGGTTTCTTTAGGCAGGGGTAGAAGAAAAATAGAGGCTTGCTCTGGTATCATGGGAGAGTTTATTATTCAAAGAGGGAAGGTGGTCTATGGATAAGAAAGTTGTAGCAATTAAATAAAGCACTGCTAACTAAAACAGGTTGGAGACTGACCAAGGAATACGATTTGCTCTAGGCTAATATTCTTAAAGGTAAGTACTTGGAAGGTTTTGTATCCTTCTTTAGAATTTTAGACCCTCCTAAATGATTAGAATTTTGGAATGGAGTTTCAAAAACTAGGAAATTGTTGAGAAGTGGACTAAGATGGATGGTAGGAGAAGGCAAGGAAATATTTTTTTGGGAAGACACTTGGATTGTAGATAGTCCTTTACAATAGATGCAAGAGTTTAGAAGACTAAAAGATCCCTGGTTTATAAATATGGACCATTAGTCAAACATAATATAAAATTTGGGAAAGGTTAGAGGTTTTGAAAAGGGATAACTTTGGATTTTGCTAATCCAAAACTGTATCAATCTTTGCTAAATCTTAATAGGTTGTTACAATAGTACCACTTACCTCAGAATGAATATAAGGACTCGTTGATCTAGGTCTCTACCTCCTTAGGGAAATTATCTATGAAATTGGCTTATATCCTACAATTTGAATGTGTGGAGGGGGACTTTCCTATAAATAAGTTTTGTAAGAATGAGTTAATCCCAAAATTGGCTTTCTTTCTTTGGTTATGCTTGTAAAACAAGATTCTAACTCTAGATAACCTGAGTAAAAGATATTTTCAAATGATAAATATATGTTGTATTTGCATGAAGGATGTTGAATCAGTTGACCACTTGTTTATTCATTGTGAGTTTACAAGTAAGGTATTTAATAATTTAATGAATGCTATGTTCTGCTCTTGGATGATACCTAGTACTTTTAGGTAGCTTTTTAAATAATGGATATGTCCTTCTAGCAGTAACAGGTTATCAAAACTCTAGAATTTACTGCTTCCTCATTTTTATGGGATGTTTGGTGGGAAAGAAATCAAAGATTATTCAGAGGAAAAGTAAGGATGAACTTTCAATGTCTAATAGAATGAAAAATACAATAAGGTATAATTTGCTTGCCTTTGATGTGGACTCTGAGAATAATTTGGAAAAGAGGATCACTAGAGAATGGAACTTGGGAGAACCTAGAGCAACACCTTTGCCAATCAGTTTGAAAAGAGAAAACACTAGATGACTAAAATTGGAGGGTTGGGTAAAGTTAGACTTTGACAAAGCTATGAAAGACAACCCAGGTAGAGCTAGGGGAAGAGGAGTAATTCGAAATGAGAAAGGTGAAGTGTTATGGGCTTAAAAAAAAAATTATAGGATAAAAACCAATCAATATACAGAATCTAAAGTCTTTTGGTATTATGTTGTTAAGACAAAAGAATGTAAGGAAGGTCATCATAGTAGGGTTGCAAGTAACAACGACAACGAAAGGAAAAAATAGAGAGTGGACGATAATAAATTTAGATTTAGAGCGAGCATGGAGAAGTGGAGTAGGTGAAAGGTTGTGGCCATGGTGAGCTTCATGTACAGACAAGCAACGGTTGAACGATGTGATCATAGGTGGAAGAATGACGATCTAAAATAGGATGAAGGTCACTAGTTTGAAACCTGTGAAAAATTGAAAAAAACAAAACCCCCAAAAACCCAAAATTAGGGTTTTAATGAGGAAATCCTAAGCAAGTTGAAGAGTTTGGATACAAGAAACCTGAATGTTCATGCTGATATTAGTCACTTCACTGTTTCTCGATTGTACCAAAAATTTGATTTTGAGGTAGATCGAGTGTTATAGTAAGAAATTGGAAAATTAGAGCAATGGTGGATGCTCAAAAATTTGAACTTCATGGGCATGAGAGCATTTCAAGGATGCATGGTCTGAATCATGGTGATGGGAATCCCTTAGGTGGTCATGCAACAAGTGATGAGGAGTTCAATAATGATGGTACAGAGGATGTTGATGGGGATGATGGTCGTGAAAAATTCAAGAATTTTTTGGGCCCTCCTTCGGAGGACCCACCTCGATACGTCCCATGTAACTCCTCCTTCATGGATAAAGTTTGCAATGGAATGGGTTTTGGCCCGATTAATCAACTCTCGATTTCTTTTACAATCTCATATCGTGAAGTTATTTTTCCTCCTGAAGCTATGACACCTCTCATATCTTAGGAATCTCTGTCTCTCATTGGAAAATTCATTGGAGCATGGCCATACATAAAATTCATTTGTAAATGGGCGATCTCAAAATGGTGCCCTATCAAAAATATGGGGCTAGTGGCATGCCCTAGGGGTTTCTTCATGATTTGATTAAACAATCCCCAAGACACAAGTAAAATTCTTACTAGTGGTCCATGGTTTTTTGGTTGTAGATCTCTATTTATCCATTGGTGGGGAGAGAATTTTGATCCAAAAATACAAAGTATTAACGTGGCATCGATTTGGATCAGTCTACCAGGTTTTCCTACCCACTTCAAGCACCCAAAAACTCTCAAAGTCATAGCCCAATCGATTGAAGAATTGGTTGCCATTGATGCTACCATGAAGGTAAGATATCAATTGACTTTTTCTCTCATTTGCGTCACAACAAACCTAGACTCTCAAATTTTGACCTATGTTGACCTGGTTTCAGGTTTGTACTGTAAATAACAAGCTATTGAATATGAAAACAAACCCACTTATTGTATTGAATGTAAAAAATAGGGTCACCTAAGGGTTCAATGCCCACTACTAAAAAAGACTCAAAGAAATATGGATATCAAGGCAGAGGAGCGACGAGCAATGGTAATGGTCAAGGCTTCCATTAGATCCAGAGAAAGAAGTTGTTTGACAAAGGCAAACAACCAATAATGACCCACCAAACAACACTTCAAATCTAGTAAGATCTTTGTTTACCAATTCAAATCATTTTTTATCGTTAAATTCATCAAACACCTCCCTTGTAGAGGTTTTTATGCGTAATGAGTCAAAGCCAAATCCACCTATGGACATTATAAAAACCCAAACCCCTAGGGAAATATTCTTTAAGGTCTAGGGGTTACTACTAGGGATGGTCATCCTACCTCGAAGTCAGGATCCTCATGTCCTCCTTTGATCACTACT
Organism: Wollemia nobilis; assembly: GCA_028583015.1. NCBI lineage: Eukaryota > Viridiplantae > Streptophyta > Pinopsida > Araucariales > Araucariaceae > Wollemia > Wollemia nobilis. The sequence continues at coordinate 3,000,318 of JAQPPZ010000333.1, forward strand.
TTACCAAACCAAACTTCTAATTCCCCATATCAAATTGATTTAATAAACATTCTACTTAACTTGGTAAATTCCCTTGTTCTTAAGGAGCTAATCAGTTCTCCAACTCAGGCGTTATCCCCTACCTATGATGAAGCTTACTATTCCCAAAAGAAAATTACATGAAGCCAAAAAAAAATTGTAACAGCTGATGTGGGCAATGGGAAAAAAAGGATGACCATTTATCCAGGATTCTAGGAGGAAGGATATAGAGAATGATATTGCAAATGGCACTCAAACCACCATTATATCATCTCTTGCGGACCAAAATAGCATTGATATGCTGAAAGAAGAAGAAAAGTGACCCAAACCATCCTTATCTCAATGAGGAGGGGAAAAAATCCTCATTAAAAAATCACAGAATGAAGATCCTCTCATGGAATGTGAGAGGCCTCAATGGCCCATCCAAGCAAAGGTTGGTTAGGTCTATGAGGAAGGAATTAAAACCTAACATCATTCTCCTACAAGAAACCAAAACATATATGGATAATAGTGATAAAATAGCAAAATCCCTATGGAAGGATAGTCAATTTGTGTTTAGTCTAGCCAGGGACTCTTCAAGTGTACTTTTTTGCATGTGGGACCCAAGCAAGGTTGAAGGAAGACTAATAACTAAGACTAACAAGGTAACCAATATGTTATTTTTTGCAAAGACACTTGAATTCATTGAATATTGTCAAACATCTATGCCCAAAATAATCCACTAGATCATCATGCCTTCAGGAATGATCTAAGATAGATGAGGAACAACCTCTAAAATGAGTCATGGATGCTTGTTGGTGATTTTTGAAGAATACAAACTTATACTGAGAGGGGGGTGAACAGTATAAGATCAACTTTTACTTTTCTTTCCCAAACAATATTATCAATGGAAATATCAATAGCAATAATCAAAACAACGCACAAATCATCACACATATGAGAGACACAAATTTAACATGGTTCATCTAATGTGGGTTACATCCATGGAGAAAATATTTCTTCTAAATGTTCTCAAAAAATGTCTTGGTAATAAATTCCCTATTACAATATTTATGGACCTCTATCCAAAGGAGACACCAATCCCCTATGATCTAATTTGTGGATCTCTCTCCATAGGAGAACTGTTTTCCCTTTTCTTTGGTTTGTGGATCTCTCTCCACATTAGAACTATTTACCCTTTTCTTTGGTTCATGGAACTTGATTAGGATAACTCTATCTCCTCAACTGGTTTGTGGATATCTCTCCATGGAAGAACTCTATCTCCCCATATGGTTCATAGATCTCTCTCCATAAGAGAACTCTTTTCCCTTGCTCTGGTTCATGGATCTCTCTCCATAAGAGAACTCTTTCCCCTTGCTATGGTTCATGGATATCTCTTCACAAGAGAACTCTATCCCTTATACTTTGGTTCATGGATCTCTCTCCATAGGAGAACTCTATCCTCTCTGATCTGGTTAGTGATATTCTAGAAGACTTCTATCCCCACTTCTTTGGATTGTGGATCTCTCTCCACTGAAGATATTTTTCCCCACTACACTGGATAATGTATCTCTATCCACTAGAGACTATTGTCCTATTTACTCTATCACATCTAAATCCTGATCTCAAATCTATCTCAAATCTACACCAAAATCTATTTCAATTCTAGCACAAATTTACTCTAACTCTACTCACAAATATGCTCTTAATTCTATCTCAAATCTACCCCAAGTATTAACACAAATCTTGATCAAATCAACAACCAAACCTACTCTCAATTCTATCTCAAATCTATCCCCAAGCCTTAACACAAAGCTTGATAAAATAGCAACTAAAAATGCTCTCAATTCTATCTCAAATCTGTCCCCAAGCCTTAACACAAAGCTTGATCAAATTAGTAACCAAACCTGCTCTCAACTCTTCTCAAATCTGTTCTCAAGAATTCTCAAAAGACTTTCTCAAAACTTTCTTCAAACCTTCTCAAAAGGCTTGCTCAAATATACCTTCAAGACTTCTCAAAAGACTTGCTCAAATTTACCTTCAAGCCTTCTCAAAAGATTTGCTCAAATCTGTCTTAATGTCACTCCAAGTCTTATCACAAGACTTGCTCAAATCTACCTCAAATATGCTCACTGAACCTGCTCATATATTTCTAAACTTTACATACAAATAAAGCTTACATATTTTTCAGAAATGCTTTCCTCAAACATATATATTTTACTCAGAATTAGTTTAACCTTTGGAACATATAGAGAATCATGTACACTATAAAAATCCCAATATGTTCTTCACATTCACAAATCTTGCATTCAACTAATCCAATATTTATCTCTTGCAAAAAAACCTTTCCAAATCAAATCAAAACAATGTATAACTTGCTTCACAAAATTGATATATCTTTATTCCAAATTTACTCTCAAACATCAACCTTAATAATGCACAAATTTTCCTCACAATATTGATCTTGAACACTTTCACAATTACTTTCAAAATCACTCAACCAATGCTTAAAAGATTTCACAAAAATGCAATAACTTGTCTTCAACTCTAGCACAAGTAGTTCACAATCTCTAGCATAAATATCTTAAACTCTCTCAATAATAGAAGCATATATTGTTCTCAAATTCTCTCCCAAATGATTCCAAACCATTCAACCATGAAGCACAAATTCTAACTCAAATATTTCCAAAAATGTTTATCAAACAATCCTTTTCACTTCACCTTATGTTTCAGAAATATTCATTCAACAAAACACCTTAAATAAGGAAATACGTACCCATACCTCTTAATTTTATCTTATGAAGATTTGTATTCTAAACCTATCTCACATAAAGATAACTTTTGCAACTTCAAAATATTAACACATCACCTTTTCATATATTGGGAAACCTTTCTCAACAAGTGTGCATAATTAAATTCCAAACCAACTCTCTTGGTTTCTCAAACTAGAGCATTAAATCATAAAACCAAGCCCTTCAAAATGAAGCAAAAATACAAGCAATAAAAGTACTTCATACACCTTTTAACTCCATCTTAATTTTAAAAACAATCATAAGAGAATTATAAAAAAATCCTTATTGCTCCACAAAATCACTTTTTAGCAAAAAGACAATTTCATAATATTTTTCTCCAAAAGAAATTGCAAGAAATAATTAAAAATTATTTTCCCTTATACCTCCCTAAGTCAATAGCACTCAAATAATCAAACACACCTCATGTGCCTAAACCTCAAACTTAGGCAATTAAAAATTTAATTAATGCTTACCAAAATTACCGTGGGAGATTCGAACACAACATCTACCACCTCCCAGCATGCTAGTGCCCTTTGGGTCACCGCTAGGCCAACTGCCCACTTGAGGATGAAAATGCACAGCGTGCACTTTGACCTTTGCTTAACTTCCTTGCCAATAAAAACACTGAACAAAACTGTCGCCACCTAGATTCAAACACATAACCTTTTGTCTACCAGTACCTTAACACTGTCTAGTCTACCACTAGGCCAACCTCCTGGTCAGATATAAGATCAAACGATCTTATATAAAAATCATCCAACATTCCCTTTAATAAATTTTATCTTTTCCTTCTCACAAAACACATGCAGGAGAAATCACATTAACTAGGTTTTTCATGCATCGAATACACACCCTTAGGGCTAGAAAAATTATCCATATTAATATTGGACATTGGCGACGCTTGGAAGTTGTTTAAAAAATAACTTTTGAATATTGGAACCAAACCCACTTGGTTCCATATTAATTTCCATGCATCAAACCACCATGCTAAGGACGTTGGCGACTCTTGGAAGTTGTTTAAAAATAACTTTTGAATATTGGAACCAAACCCACTTTGGTTTATAAAAATTATAATATAAAAATTATAATTATTTTATAATGCATCCTTAGGCTTTTAACCTTTTAACTTTAATATTATAATATTAAATATTATAATATTATTTCCTTTTTGATCCTAGACATTTTCTTCCTTTGGAATTTTTAGACCAAGGCCTTCAACCTTTTAACCAACCATGTGGAGCTTTGTACCAAATCTCTTGGGCTTAAATATTTTAACCCTCTTTTTATCAATTCCCTTACAATGAGATGAAATTTACTTGCATCTAACACTTGATATCAATGAGAACATAATTACTCAAAATTTCCAACAATATCCCTTTTTCATTGATGGTAACCCTTTTGTAAAAATTCATTTTTCCAACAAGGTAATATGTGAAAATTCTTGATGTAATTGTTAAGAGAAAACTAGGGCATCAGTTGGGTAGTCGAAGAGATTTCTGGTTACTATGGATTTGAAGACAAGATTTATGCCCCAGAAGGGCCCAATAGGGACACCTCCGGATCCTCTTCTAGAGAGACATATTTCTTTTGAATTTTTTTTAAAGGATAAATCTCCATCAAATACTAAATAAGCACAAAAAATTGTATTAAAAATACTCTTTACGAATGTTGTAAATAGATCAACATCTCAACGAGTTAATGGATGCTTGCCACAGTCAGAATCAAGGCCAAAGATTGTCATTGAGCAAAGTATGGTCGAAGAAACAATTTTATATAGATCCAATCATGATTTGATTTGTAAGTTCATGGTATTCGCCTTACTCTAAATTGTTTGCATTCATGGGTCCGACAAAACTGGGAGCCTCTTGGTGAGTATTCTTTGTGGTTTATTAGCAATGGATATTTTATTGTTAGTTTTTCTTCACTTACCGATAGAAATAGGGCTTTCGAATAAAAAATAGGAATCATGGTCCGAAAAGATTATTTGTTCAACCGTGGAGAGCGGGATTTGATCCTTGAATTGAACCTATTGTTATCCCGGTTTGGATCCGTTTGTATGCACTTACAATGGAGTTTTGGAGTGAGAAGGTATTGGAAATTATTGGCAATTCCCTTGGAAGATATTTGGGTATTTCCAAAGACACAATAGAATGAAATACAATTGTTTATGCAATATTATGTGTGGAAATGGATCTTAGCTAGTCTTTGTCGGCAAAGGTGGAGCTCGAACTTGTAGGACTATCTTGGATTCAACAACTGGATTATAAGGCATTTCCCTTCAGATGCTGAGTTTACCACAAATATGGGAATTTAGCGCAATCTTGCCCAAATAATATGAACTTAAAAATGGAGGCTCCTCTAGGAATGTCAAATCTTCCTAAGGAGGGTAAGTCAACAATCAAAAAAGAACCAACCAATATTTCCCAGGGTAAAGAAGCATAGGGATATGGTTTTGAACAACCCAAAAGAAGGAGAAGGCAAAATAAAAATATGGTAAAGATGTTGGAAATTACCATCAGTAAAAGTTAAAAAAAATAGATTTTACTTGGGGTAAAGGTAACTTACCTTTTACCTTACCTGGACGGCAGTGGACGACAGCATTTGGGCGGCAAGAGAATTCCTTCCATCCTTCTTTTCCCCCAATTTCTCCTTTCTCCCTTTCTTTCTCGAATAGGTTAATTACCGCCTATTTAATCTATGTAACCTAAGTTTGAAGGTTAATGCAATTAGTTCTTTTTCAACCACACTCACCTTTCACATTTGGTATCAGAGCGACGCGATTCCCGAGGCGGTGGGGCCCGCAGTTCGAGGCGGCAGCACGGATCCCGAGGCAGCCCACAGGAGCCGAGGCGGCACGGATCCCGAGGCGGCCCGCAGGAGCTGACCGGCATGTTTTTCGAGGCGCTGGTGGAACTGGACGACGCGGCCCGCAGGAGCAGCAGATCGGCACGATTCTCGAGGCGCTGTTGACGTGGCAGCCCGAGGCACGATTCCCGAGGCGCTGTTGACGTGGCAGCCCGAGGCACTGTTGACGTGGCAATCTGCTACACGTGGCCCGAGGCACGAGATCGACGTGGCGCGATGCGTGGCGACGTGTAACTGGCGCGCGGCCCGAGGCGAGGTGACGTGGCGCTGGTGCGCGGCCCGAGGAGGGTGACGTGTCGATCCGTGAGGCGAGGTGACGTGGCGCTGGTGCGCGGCCCGAGGAGGGTGACGTGTCGATCCGCAAAGTGTGTGACGTGGCGCTGGCGCGCGGCCCGAGTGGCGACGTGGCAAAAGGAACCTGCGTGTTCGTGACTGCCCGCAGGCAGTCAAAGCACTGTGTGTGCTTTGTTTGTTTTATATAACAAATACATCGCCCTGTGGGCGATGTGGGACTAATAGTCCCAATAAAAACATTAGCTTCACGCCGAAGCGCGAAGCCAACAGTAGCTTCGCGCTCGACGTGAAAGCTAAGGGTCGGGGAGCTCGCTTAGCTCCCGGATCAGCCCGGGTAGCGCAGCGGCTACCCTCAGACCTGACACCCGCGAGGTCGCAGGATCGACTCTCGGCGGGGTCAATAGATAATTAAAAAAATATTTATATAAGAAAAAACTAAGGAATAGTTTAAAATTAAAAAATATAATAATTTTTTTAGTTTTTTAAACTGTTCATTAGCTTTTATAAAAAAAAAAAATTTTTTAGTTGATTGAAATTTCCTGAGAGGAAATAAATGTAAAGTTTTTTTAAAAAAAAAAAAAAAAAAAAAACTTAGAAAGTTAATTTTTTTTTTACTATTTCCTAAGAGGAAATCTTTGTAAAAGAAAATTTCTGGGAAATTTTCTTAAATGATAAGATCGGAAGGTTGTTATCATGCCCTCTGCAAGTTGTTACTGAGAACAACTCCTGAAAACTTTGATAGGCATGTGAAAACACTAGGACTTAATACAGTTTTTTCACAGTTGCAAAACGCGGTTATTGCACACCAGAGAAATCCTGATCAAGGATACGAAGCAGATTCAGAAGATAACTCCTTTGGCAGCAAGTTTGAACAATCTGACACAGTTGCAATTGCTTCACAAGGATCCGAATATACTCATTATAGTAATTCGGTTGAAATCCTACAACCTCCTTCTCCTGAAATAATATTGATCAGTGACGATGATGAACAAGTCGCTGACAATTTTGTAATTGCTGAACAAGTTTGAGTTGTTTATGATTGTAAATCAAGCAGGGCTTGATAGTTTGTAAAGTCTTTTTTTGCAATAAGACTATAAAAGAGAGGTTTTTTGTTTTAGTAGATAAAAATGGGATCACATAATAATCTACCAATTCCCGAATTCAGTGGGGATAATTATGAGTACTGGTCCATCAAGATGAGGACATTACTCATCGGAAAAGGACTATGGGATATTATTGAAGACGGTTACATTGCTCCAACAGATTGGACTACCTTAAGTGCAAATGATAAGAAGATCTACAAAGATGCACAGAAAAATAATTCATTTGCCTTATACCATCTTCAATCAGCATTAGATCCAAGTATCTTTCCTAGAATTGCATCTTACTTAACTGCTACAGATGCATGGAATGCCTTGAAAGAAGGATTCCAAGGAAGTGATAAAGTAAAGCAAGTCAGGCTTCAGACCTTGAAAAGAGATTTTGAAAATCTCAGAATGAAGGAAAATGAAAGAGTTGGAGACTATTGTGTTCGTGTTAAAGCAGTAGTTGATATGATGCAAACTTTAGGTGAAGACACAAAAAATGAAACAATTGTGAAGAAAGTGTTGAGAACACTTCTTCCTAAGTGGAATCACATTGCAATCATAATTGAAGAATCCAAAGATCTTTCTACTCTTACATTTGATAGTTTGATTGGATCATTAACATCACATGAAGAGCGACTTCAAGGTGCACCTTCAACAAGCTATGGAGGTGATGACAAAGCCTTCACTTCGAATGAAAGTGCAAGACGAGGACAAGGAAGAGGCCGAGGCAGAGGACAACAACAAAGAGGCAAGGGCCAAAGCAACTCCTACAGAGGAGGTAATCAAAACAGAGGTGGAAATCAAAACAGAGGAGCCAATCAGAACCAAAGCGGCAATGCAGGCCGTGGAAATCAAGGACGAGGAAGTAACAAGACTAAAACAGCTTGTTTCAATTGTGGGAAACAAGGCCACTTCGCTCGGGACTGCTGGTCAAAGTCTTCAAAAGATCAAAGCAGTCAATATGGCTCATTCTACGGAGAAGAAGAAGGTCCACCAAATCTTTTTCTCTCTTATGGACAACCAGATCAAAATCTAAATGATACATGGATTTTGGATACTGGTTGCTCCAACCACATGAGTGGCAAAGAAAATCTCTTTGCTACATTAGATTCAAATTACAAATCTCAAGTTAAGTTAGGGGATAATAAATCCTTGCAAGTTGAAGGCATAGGAGCTATGGAAGTTCCCACAAAAGAAGGTATTAAAAATGTGAATGACATATACTATACTCCACAGCTACAACACAATTTGTTAAGTGTTGGCCAAATGATGGAGAAGCATTACAAATTAGTTTTTGATGAAAGAAAATGTACAATCTTTGATAAAAACAATTGTAACCGGGTCATCACAGAAGTCCCTATGACAAAGAATAGGTTGTTCCCTCTAAATTTTGGTGAGCCAGGGGGAGCTCAACTTGCAAACATTGCTATTTCAAATCCAAGTGAATTGTGGCACTTGAGATATGGTCACCTCAATTCCGCTAGCTTGAAAATGTTAACATCACAAGCTATGGTGACAGGACTACCAAAAATTCCAGAACATAAAAAGGTATGCGAAGCATGTGCTTTGGGAAAGCACTCCAGAACGAAGTTTCCAAGAGGCCGAGCGTGGAGAGCAAGCTATCCTCTTCAGCTAGTACATTCGGACATCTGTGGTCCAATGCAAACAAAGAGCCTTGGAAACAATTCTTATTTTCTAACATTCATAGATGATTATTCTAGAATGTGTTGGCTGTATTTTCTGAAACACAAAGATGAAGCATTTGATTGCTTCATAGACTTCAGAAATAATGTAGAAAAGCAAAGTGACTACTATGTCAAATGTCTTCACACTGATAAAGGAGGAGAGTACTCCTCAAATGAATTTCTTCATTATTGTAAGCAAAATGGGATAAAAAGGCAGTTCACCACTGCCTACACCCCATAGCAGAACGGTGTGGTTGAGAGAAAGAACCGCACCCTTGTTGAAATGGCACGAACAATGCTTCAGGCAAAACATCTCACAAACGACTATTGGGCAGATGCGGTGAGAACAAGTGCATATATTCTAAATAGAAGTCCGACTTCTAGTTTAGATGGTATCACTCCTTATGAAGGATGGTACGGTAAGAAACCAAATGTCAAACATTTCAGAGTATTTGGTTCTTTAGCTTATGCACACATTCCTGACGAGACGAGAAAGAAGCTTGATCCAAAGAGTCAAGCATGTGTTTTTGTAGGGTATTGTGATTCAACCAAAGGGTATAGATTGTACAATCCCACAACACATAAAATCATTATCTCCAGGGATGTAATTTTTGATGAAGGGGGAGAATGGGGTCATAAAAAATTTGTTGATTTTGACTCTAATTCAGAAAGTACCACATTAGTACCTCCCATAATGGTACAACCCAAGAAAAGCAGTGTAAAAAGTCCTCCTCCACAAATTCCACATCAGGAAACTTCATCAAGTACATCAAGTGGTACACCAAGTCCAAGAAGGAATTTGTTGGCACCCCCAAATTCTCCAAAACGATTTCAAAGATCTGTAAGCGCTCCAAGTCCGATGGATATTGATTCAGTTTCTCAAAGGAAAGAGACAAATAGGGGAAAGCGCATACTACAGAGTCATCCATCTTCTCAAATGTTGGATAGGAATTTCCAACAAAGATACACTAGGAGTCAAGCTAGTGAGATGGATGACATTTTGTCAAGACTTGAAAATCTTCAAATGTCAGGGGATGATGAGTCTCATGAACCAAGGGGTGATGTAGTCAATTATGCTTTGTTGGCTGTTGCACAGCTAGAACCTTCTAGCTATGAAAAAGCATGCACTGAAAATATATGGCAAGATGCCATGGAAGAGGAAATATCCTCAATTAAAAAGAATGATACTTGGGAGCTTGTGAAGCTTCCCAAGGGAAAAAAATGTGTTGGATGTAAATGGGTCTATAAGACCAAATTCAATGCTGATGGGAGCATTGAAAGGCACAAGGCGAGATTAGTAGCTAAAGGTTTTACTCAGAAATATGGAATAGATTATGAGGAAACCTTTGCTCCAGTTGCTCGACAAGAAACAATTAGAACTGTTCTTTCCTTGGCAGCCCATAAAGGATGGAAAATTCAACACATGGATGTGAAAAGTGCATTTTTAAATGGATACCTGACAGAAGAGGTGTATGTTCAACAACCTCAAGGTTTCCAAGAACCAGGAAAAGAGAACCTTGTTTATAAATTGAAAAAAGCACTTTATGGCCTCAAGCAAGCACCAAGAGCATGGTACTCACGAATTGACTGCTATTTCAGCAAATATGGTTTCACAAAAAGCAAGAGTGAACCAACACTATACTACCTGAAAAATGGAGTAGATATCCTCATAGTTTGTTTATATGTGGATGATCTAATATTCATGGGTAGTAATGATAAAATGAATATGGAGTTCAAAAACTCCATGATGAATCAGTTTGAGATGAAGGATCTCGGATTAATGAGATACTTTCTAGGAATGGAAGTACATCAATCAAAGAATGGGATCTTCATATGTCAACAGAAATATGCTCATGACATGATCAAGAAATTTGCTATGCAGCAGTGCAAATCAGCTGCAACACCAACCGGACATGGAATCCAGCTAAGCAAAGAAGATGGAGCACCAAAAGTTGACTTGACCAATTTCAGAAGCATGGTTGGGAGTTTAATGTTTCTCACCAACACTAGGCCAGATATACGATATCGTTGTTTCTCTTGTATCACGATTTATGGCATGCCCATCCGAGCTGCATCTTCAAGCAACCAAACGAATTTTACGATATGTAAAAGGTACATTGGATTTTGGAATCCATTACCACAAGTCTAACTCTGTGAAGTTATTTGGTTATAGTGACAGCGATTGGGGCGATGAATATAGATGACAGAAAATCTACATTAGGAAGCTGTTTTAGTCTAGGATCGGGACTAATAACTTGGAGTTCCAAGAAGCAATCTGTTGTAGCATTATCATCTACGAAGTCGAGTACATAGCCATTACTCATGCAAGTACTCGAGATCCTCCGGTTGAGGAAAATCCTTGAAGAGATTGGCGAAAAACAAATTGGTCCAACCAAACTGAATTGTGATAATATAAGTGCCATACAGTTGGCATATAATCCGATCCACCACAAAAGGTCAAAACACTTTGATATGAAGTATCACTTCATAAGAGATATGGTGGAACAACAGACAGTTGAGCTTCAATATTGTAGCACTTTGGATAATCTAGCAGACATCTTCACCAAAGGCATGGCTAAAGCTCAATTTATAAAGCTGAGAGACTATATAGTTAGTCCTCTCAACTTTAAGGGGGAGAATGTTGGAAATTACCATCAGTAAAAGTTAAAAAAAATAGATTTTACTTGGGGTAAAGGTAACTTACCTTTTACCTTACCTGGACGGCAGTGGACGGCAGCATTTGGGCGGCAAGAGAATTCCTTCCATCCTTCTTTTCCCCCAATTTCTCCTTTCTCCCTTTCTTTCTCGAATAGGTTAATTACCGCCTATTTAATCTATGTAACCTAAGTTTGAAGGTTAATGCAATTAGTTCTTTTTCAACCACACTCACCTTTCACAAAAGAGCAAACCCAACTCAAGCCCTCCAATAGCTATGAGATTTTTAAGACACTAATGGACCAATAAGAAGAACAATTCATGGAAGGAGTGGATGGGAATAATGAAAATAATAGCAACCATGTTCAAGCTCCTCTTTCATCTCCCTCCATCATAGAGCAGGTAATTGAGTACAGTGAGTTATCGTAGTCAGAGAGTGCAGGGGCATTGATAGTGTAGAGCAATTGATAAATAAGGATGTCATCATGGGCATAGCAGAAAAGAATAGAGAAAGGCCAACTCTAGGGATAACTTAGGTGAAAAAGAGATAAAAAATAGCAGTTCTCAAGGAGTGGGTAGAAAATCAAATAAGGAACTGATAGCAGTTCAAGGAGACAAACTGATCATTGGAGGATTGGTGAGGCCAGTAGATTTGATTATGCAATCATAGAATATTAGGGGTTTAAACAGTAGAAACCATCAATTTGTTGTTCGAAGACTCTTAGAAAAATGTAAAATATTTTTTTTGCTTATCTAGGAGACAAAAATGTCGTTGGATCTTATGTGTAAAATAGTTAAAAAACTTGGGAGGGGTGTTGGTTATATGGAAGTGGCTACCCAAGGGGCCTCAAGGGGGATAGTTAATCTTTGGAACTCTCTTGAATGGACTGCAATAGAACATATATCTTGGAGGGGTGCTCTCACATCACATTTTAGAAATAATGTCACAGCTGAACATGTCTTAATCACAAACTTTTATGGGGATCAAAACCTAGATGGTCAGATGCATCATTGGAAATTTGTGCATAACATGAGAGTCTCAAGGGAAGAGTTAGACTAGATTATTTTTTGGGATTTTAACTAGAGATCAGGAAGGGGAAACCCCAATTTTGGACCCAAGGGATCGACTTATGATTACCCAAGTCTAGGTATTACACTTGGTGGATATTAAATTCCCTGGAACCAACTATACTTGGACTAATAAGAGGAGGAAGCCACATAGCAGGAAGGTGAAGTTAGACCATTTTTTGGTTTCAGAGGAGGCATTTGTAAAATGGAATATAAAATTTCAAATTTTGGAGGGTCTAGTTTTAGATCACTTTCCTATTTTGTTGGAAGGAGGGATCAAGACAGTGCAACATCACAAACCATTTAAATTTGAAAACTTTTGGTTAAAAAAAAAGTAACTTCAAAAGAAAATTCCACAGTGGTGGGAAGAAGGCCGCCCAACATATGGGACAACAATTTTTAGATTCCACAAACAACTTCATTATGTCAAAGATCAATTGAAACAATGGAGGCGAGCTAACAAGACAGACTTCCAGGTCCAAAGATCTCCATTGGTGGCCAGATGGGATGAGGTTCAAAAACACTTTAGGAAAGGAACAATTACAAAGCAACTCAAAGAAGAGGATGATGCATTGCGTAAAGCGGTTGAGGACATTGACAACCAAGAGGAGACCTATTGGAAATAGAGAGAAAGAACCACTTGGTTATTAAAAGGTGATAAAAATACCAAAAATTTTCATCGGAATGCTTGTGCTAGGAGACATATGAACAACATGGAAGCTCTTCAATATGAGAACAAACACTCCTTTGATACAATTCCAGGTATGCATTTCCATTCAATGGATTATTTTTCTAAACTATTTAAGGAAAGTATGGTGCAATATGAAGAGTTAAAAATAAGTTATTACTGTCATACCTTCTTTTATCTCTAAAGAAGAAAATTAGGCCCTACTTAAACCCATTGATAGAGAAGAACTGAAGAATGTAGTCTTTAGAATGAGCACAAAAAAAACACCAGGTCCAGATGGATTTCCAATTGAGTTTTTTCAAGCCTTCTGGGATAACTTGGAGGAGGATGTAATGGCTGTTATAGAGGAGTCCAAAGGTAGTAAAAGAATGCTTAAAGCATTAAATCATACTTTCATTGCCATAATTCCAAAAGGGGAGGAGGGGGTACATATTTCAGATTATAGACCTATTGCCTTATGCAATGTCATATATAAAATAATCACAAAGGTAATGGCTAAACGGAAAAAACCTCTTCTACATAGAATTATCTCCTCAAAGCAAGGGGTTTTTGTAGAAGGTAGGCAGATCTTGGATGGTGTGGTTCTATCTCAGGAGGAAATCCATTCAATGCAAACATCTGGTAATAGAGGAATGTTCATAAAATTAGATATGTCAAAGGCTTATGATAAGGTGGAGTGGAGATTCTTGTCAAAGATGATGTCAACCTTTGGTTTCTCTCAGGATTGGATAGAATGGGTCATGAGTTATGTTTCTACTCTGAAATATTCAGTGTTAATCAAGCGTCTTCCTTCGCAACCATTTGGAGCTACTCAAGGCCTTCGTCAAGGAGATCCTTTCTCTCCCTATATTTTTATCATATTGGTTGAAGTATTGGGTAGACTCATCTTGAGGAGAAGACAACAAGGTTTGCTAACAGGTATCAAGGTGGGTGAGGAAGTTTTGACTCACCTACATTTTGTGGATGACACATGATTGGTGGGAGTTGCCAGCTTTAGGGAAGCAAGAATGATTAAAGATACACTTAATGTCTACCTTAGGGCTACAATTCAAGTCATCAATGATAAAAAATCCAAAGTGGTCTTTTTAAATCTTGATCAAAGGCTCCAGGACAAAATTTTAGAGATCTTGGGATTCACAAGGACTTCTATCCCAGTGGTATACTTGGGGGTCCCTTTGTATTTAAAAAAACTAAAAATAGATATCTGGAGAATTATTTTGGACTGTATCAAAGAAATAATTAATCATTAGTCTCACAAATAGTTAAGCTATGGGCTTAGATTAACGTTTTTACAATCAGTAATTTAGGCCATGCCAATTTATAAATTTTCTATCCTTGCTGCCCCACATACCATATGGAAAGAGTTGAACTATATGGCTAGAAAAATTTTATGGAAAGGAATAAAAGGAGAGAGGAAATGGGCCTTAGTAGTTTGGGAGAAAGTAAGGCAACCCAAGGTAAAAGGAGGTTTGGGACTAAGAAGATCAAAGTTAAATTATAAAGCTTTGGCTGGAAAGCTTTATTGGAGGTGGATTTTCCAACCAACTTCTTTATTCAATAGAATCTTAACTAGTAAATATTTGGGACAAGTAAACCTAAATGATGTGGGTCATTTCCATTTGGATGGTAATGGATCCTTAGTGTGGTAGGCTCTCAAGTTAGGATCTCAAGTAGTAAAATATGGATTATTTTGGAAACTGGGGAGAGGGGAGAAGGCACAATTTTGGACATACTCATGGGATCAATACCCACCTATCATTGTTGAATTTCATGAAATACAAACAATAAAAACAACCATAGAAACCAGGGTTGGATCCAAATTGAAAGTTATTTCAACACTAGTTAGCTGGGGGATTATAAGTTTAAGCAGTTTAAGAAGTTGGATGAGTGGCCAATTTCAATCCCTTCGGATTTGACACCCATCATGACTAAAATCTTGGAAGAAATATTTCTCATAGGTAGATATGATTAGGATGAATTAGCTTGGGGATATGGGAGCCTTGGTGTCTACATAGTGAAGGATGGATATGATAAGATCCTTTAGAGCCTCCTCATCATACATATCAGGTTGAGTATTGGAGAAATATTTGGTAGTCCAAGGGTTGGCCAAAAGTAAACTTTTTTTCCTGGAAGTTCATGCATAATGGAATTCTTACTTTTGATAATCTCATATGTAGGCGAATAATTGGTCCATCTCAATGTGTTTTATGCTACAAGAGTGAGGAAAAAATTGATCACTTGATGTTTGAGTACCCATTCACATACAAGATCTTAGAGAGATGGTTTTTATATTATAAAATTCAAGTCAATGGTGATTTGAATCGGATTAATATTTGGGAAATATGGAAGAGGGGTAGATTTAAATCTAAAGATCTTTGTATTTTTTGGGAGCTTGTATTAAACTTAATTTTGTGGAATGTGTGGTTGGAGAGAAATGCCAAAATTTTTAGAGAAACTTTTCTTCTTTAGATGGAGTTTGGTAGGTCATTTGGAGCAAAGTCATAGAAAATGTGGCAGTCTATGCTAAAGATGAAACTCAGGTTGTTATTGGGGAAATGGAGAAGGAATTTGAAGTGCAAGAGGGGTAGGAAAGAGCTAGTTGGAAACCACCCCCAGAAGGTTGGATTAAAATTAATACTGATGGAGCTAAAAAAGGTAATCTAGGTAGAGATAGAATTGGAGTGGTTTGCCGGAATCATGTTGGAACAATGCTCTATTGGGAACTGCAATACTTGGGAAGAGCCACAAACAATGAAGCAAAAACCTTAGCTATAAAATTTGCTTCCATTTGGGCAATAAAACAAGGTTACAGGAGGATAATACTAGAATCAAATTCTCAAATAATGGTTAGAGATATAGATTGCATGAGGAACTTTGCTTTGAAAACATGGATGTTGAGGATTCTTGTCACTCAAATTAAGGAATTATGGAGAGAATTAGATGATGTGATTCCAGTTTATGTGAGTAGAGATATAAATAAAGTGGTAGACTTCCTGGCTAAGATGGGCACTGAGAAGGAGGTAGGGGTTCAGTGGCACAATGACATGGCTAATGAGGATAAGATGATTAGTCAGGTTAGTGAGCAAATCCAGTGTTTAGCTAATTTGGATAACCATTCTAGAAATATTGTTTAGGATATTTGTGCTTCAATATAGATCTTCTTTTATAGTTGTAAACAGGTGAACAATCATTGTAGAAATATGGTTTAAGAGATTTGGCTCCAATACAAATCTTATTTTACTATTGTAAACATGTGTTCTCTTTGACTAAGGATGGGAAAAGTCTCATCCCAACTTGTAAATGATATTTATTTTAATACTAGTTTTTTCAAATTATATTTCAAAAAAAAAATTCCTTTTTCCAAACCATTTGATTCCAAATCTGCTCCCCTTGAGAAAATGCTCTCCCTAACTGAATTATCTCCCCCTTTGACATCAATGGCAAAGGGACTCCTTTGGGGCTTAAGATAAGACTCTTATCTCAGCCCCCTCCCCACATCCTCTCCTTAAGGTGATTCATTTTAGGGTGGGAGTATCTCTACTCCCAACATACGATGCTCTTTTTTTATGTCAACCTTCTTTCATAACATACCCTTTTTATTTTGAGTGTTCATGTTATTGCTTATCTCTGGAAGTTCTAGAAACTTTGTTCTGCACCACTTGGTCACATCCCCTATATTATTGCACTTGTAACACTTAATGTTGTAGTTCTTAGAAGGTGCAAATATATTGAAGTTCCTCCTAGTGAAGCCATACTCATTTCTATTATGAACCCTATAGTGGATTGCTTTATGATAAAATAAATTACAAGAGTAGCAATACCCTTGAAAGAGATGTCCATATTTGAAGTTCTTCTTAGTAAAACCATACTCCTTCTTTCCATGAACCTTGGAATGCATAGTCTTGTGACCAAACCAATTGCATGAAAAATATCTTTTGGAGAAATCTTGTATTGAGTCATCTGGTCTCTTAGTCCTTTCTTCTATGTGATGATCCATGTTCCTTGTTTGTGCATTATTTCCTTTCTTAATGAAGCTTCTATTCTTCAACTTATCCTCATAGGTCTCAATTTCTTCTTCACTCTCCTCTTCTAAAACTTCCTCTTCTTTTGAGCATGAGCTTGACCCTTCTTGTTTCTCTTGTCCTTCTTCCAAACCAAGTCATGTTTTGATGGATGAAGATATTTATACATTGATAATCTTATCCAAAGTTTTTGAACTTTTCCCAAACCATTGTAGATTGTACTTAGAATATTTTACTTCCATACTTAGTGAAATTATCTCATGTTCTAATCTTTCACATTTTGACTCTTTTGCTTCTAACTTTTCACTCATTATACCTTTAACTCTCCTCGTCTTAGCTATTGAATTTGTCAGGTATTGTATAAGCTTTCCTTTCTCTTCCTCACATTCTTGAACTTGAGTCTTTAGTCTTGAATTCTACTTTCTAACCTTTTTCAATTCTCTAAGAGCAACAATAAGTTCTTCTTCTAGATATATTGTGCCTTCCTCTTCACTTTTTGAATCTTGTTCTACTTCTTGGTCTTCAATATCATCTTTATACTTTTTAAAATTATCTTCAATAGAAGCATTTTCTTCCTTTTCTATTACTAAAAATAGAATATTTTCTTCTTCACTATCTGAGGGTCTATCATCACTATCACTTGGAGCCTTGTCTGTCTTGTTAACATAGAAACTCTTCTTGTACCTTTGAAAGAATTTATTTTTATGCTTGCCTTGACTATACCTATTTTTCTTTTCATACCTAGATTTTCCTCCTTCATTTTTCTTATGATCATGTTTCTCTTCACTGCTACTGCTTCTAGCTTCTATATAATTAGATGCATAGTGATCAAGATTACACCATAATTAAAACATTTCACTATTTTCATACCTTTGTGCTTTCTTGAGTCCTTGTTTCTTCTACCATAGTTAGCTTCTTCATCACTATTTGAATCACTACTTGATTCTAGTTTCTTATCTTTTGTCTTCTTTGATGCTTTTAAAGCTACCTCTTTCTTGGATTTGGGATCATTTACTATTCTCATATCATAAGCTGTAATAATTCCATGTAACTCTTACATAGTCAAAATTTCAATATCTCTCATCTCTTTAATAGCTGAAACTTTTCCATCATACCTCATAGGAAGTGACCATAAAACATTTTGAGCAACACTAGAGTCTTCATTTAGAAATCCAAGTCTATGCATGGTATTAAAAACCGCATCCACATGAAGTAAGTATGTAGCAATATCTTCCTCATCTTCCATATTCAAATCTTCAAACCTTTTCTTGTGATTTTGCAGTTTTGATATTTTGACATTTTTATCTCCTTCATATGTTTGCTTCAATTTATCCCATATTTATTTTACTAATTTGCAATTTCACAAATTCTACTTCACATAACCCACTTAAGATTCCATTCATAGCCTTGGCATTATTTACACATAACAACTTACCATATTTATCTATGGGAGTAGTTGTAGGTGTGAATCCATCCTCAACCAATCGCCATGTCTCATATCCTTGTACCAATAAATAAGTCTTTATTCTTATACTCCATAATGCATAATTGTTCTCATCAAACAATGGTGCCTTATTGATGAAGATCCATTATGAGATTCCATCTGTGTTCCTGTACTACTTTCCTTTAAGTTGTTAGACTCTTTCCAAGGAACCCGCTCTGATACCAATTGAAGAACACAAGCTTATACTAAGAGGGGGTGAACAATATAAGATTAAATTTTACTTTTCTTTACCAAATAATATTATATAATATTATCAATGATAATATCAATAACAATAATCAAAGCAATACATAAATCATCACACACATGAGAGACACAAATTTAACGTGGTTCACCCAATGTGGGTTACATCCACGAAGAAAATATTTCTTTTAAATTTTCTCAATCAATATCTTGGGAATCAATTTTCTATTACAATGTTTATGGACCTCTATCTATAGTAGACACCAATCCCCTATGCTCTGATTTTTATATCTCTCTACATAGAAGAACTCTTTCCCATTTTTCTCTAGTTTGTGGATCTCTCTTTATAGGAGAAATCTTTCCCCTTTTCTTTGGTTCATGGAACTTTATCCAGGAGAAATCTATCTCCTTAATTATTTCATGGATCTCTCTCCATAAAAGAACTCTATCTCCCCAACTGGTTCATAGATCTCATTCCACAGGAGAACTCTTTCCCCTTGCTCTAGTTCATGGATCTCTCTCCACAAAAGAACTCTTTCCCCTTGCTCTAGTTCATGGATCTCTCTAGAGGAGAACTCTATCCCCTCTACTTTGGTTCATGGATCTCTCTCCATAGGAAAACTCTGTCCCCTTTGCTCTAGCTAGTGATCTTCTAGAAGACTTATGTCCCCATTGCTCTAGCTTGTGGATCTCTCTCCACTGGAGACCTTTGTCCCCACTACACTAGTTGATAGATCTCTATTCACTAAATACTGTTATCCTCTTCACTCTATCACCTCCAAATCCTACCCTCAAATCTATCTCAAATCTACACCAAAATCTATCCCAAGTCTAGCATAAATTTTCTCTAACTCTACTCACAAATCTGCTCTTAATTCTATCTCAAATCCACCCCAAGCAATAACACAAATCTTGATCAAATTAGAAACCAAACGTGCTCTCAATTCTATCTTAAATTCATCCCCAAGTCTTAACATAAAGCTTGATCAAATTAGCAACCAAACCTGCTCTCAATTCTATCTCAAATATATCCCTAAGCCTTAACATAAAACTTGATCAAATAAGCAACTAAACCTTCTCTCAACTCTACTCAAGTCTGTCCTCAAGATTTATCAAAATACTTGATCAAAAATACCTTCAAGACTTCTCAAACTCAAATCTACCTTCAAGCCTTCTCCAAATACTTGCTCAAATCTACCTTCAAGCCTTCTCAAAAGACTTGCTCAAATCTGCCTTAATGCTGCTCCAAGTATTATCACAAGACTTGCTCAAATCTGCCTTAATGCTGCTCCAAGTATTATCGCAAGACTTGCTCAAATCTGCCTCAAATCTGCTCACTGAACTAGCTCAAATATTTCCAAACTTTGCATACAAATAAAACTTACATCTTTTTCAAAAATGCTTTCCTCAAACAGATATATTCTACAAAATATTTGTTTAACCTCTAGAAAATATAGAGAATGATGTACACTATCAAAATACCAATATGTTCTTTACATTCACAAATATTGCATTCCACTAATCCAATCTTTATCTCTTACAAAAAAAACTTTTCAAATAAAATCAAAAAAATGTATAACTTGCTTCACAAAACTGATCTATATTTCTTCCAAATTTACTCTCAAACATCAACCTTATAATGCACAAATTTCCCTCACAAGATTTATCTCAAACACTTTCACAATTGCTTTCAAAATCACTCAACCAATGCTTAAAAGGTTTCACAAAAATGCACTAACTTGTCTTCAACTCTAGCACAAGTAGTTCACAATATCTATCATAAATGTTCTAACCTCTTTCAATAATAGAAACATAGATTATTCTCAAATTATCTCCCAAATGTTTCCAAACCATTCAACCATGAAGCACAAATCCTAACTCAAATATTTCCAACAATGCTTATCAAACAATCATTTTCACTCCACCTTATATTTCAGAAATATTCATTCAAAAAAACACCTTAAATAAGGAAATATGTGCCCATACCTCTTAATTTGCTCTTATGAATATATGTCTTCAAAACATGTCTCACATAAATATATATTTTGCAACTTTAAAATATTAGCACAACACCTTTTCATATATTGGGAAACCTTTCTCAACAAGTGTGCACAATTAAATTCCAAACCAACTCTCTTGGTTTCTCAAACTAGAGCATTAAATCATAAAACCAAGCCTTTCAAAATGAAGCAAAAATACAAGCAATAAAAGTAATTCATACACCTTTTAACTCCCTCTAAATTTAAAAAATAATCATAAGATAATTATCAAAAATCCTTATTACTCCACAAAATCACTTTTTAGCAAAAATAAAATTTCATAATATTTTTCTCCATAGGAAATTGCAAGAAATAATTAAAAATTTATTTCCCCATATACCTTCCTAAGTCAATAGCGCTCAAATAATCAAACACACTTCATGCGCCTAACCCTCAACCTTAGGCAATTAAAAATTTAATTAATGCTTACCAAAATTTCTATGGGAGATTCAAACACAACACCTATTGCCTGCTAGCATGCTAGCGCCCTTTGGGCTATCGCTAGGCCAACTGTCCACATGAGGATGAAAATGCATGATGTGCACTTTGACCTCCGCTCAACTTCCTTGCCAATACAAACATTGAATAAAACTGTTGCCACCCAGATTCGAACATAAAACTTGTCGTCTGCTAGCACTTTAAGACTATCCAGTATATCGCTAGGCCAACCACCTAGTCAAATATAAGATCGAATGATATTATATAAAAACCGTCAAACATTCTCTTTAATAAATTTTATCTTTTTCCTTCTCATGAAGTACATGCAGAAGAAATCACATTAACTGGGTTTTTCATGCTTCGAACACACACCCTTAGGGCTAGAAAAATCATCCATATTAATATGGATTTACCACCATGCTAAGGACATCAATGACACTTGGAAGTTGTTAAAAAATAAATTTTGAATATTGGCACCAAACCCACTTTGGGTTATAAAAATTATAATATAAATATTATAATTATTTTATAATGCATCCTTAGGCTTTTAACCTTTTAACTTTAATATTATAATATTAAATATTATAATATTATTTCCTTTTTGAGCCTAGACATTTTCTTCCTTTGGGAGTTTTAGAACAGGGTCTTCAACCTTTTAACCAACCATGTGGAGCTTTGTACCAAATATCTTGGGCTTAAAATATAAATATTATAACCCTTTTTTTATCAATTACCTTGCACTGAGATGAACTTTACTTGCATATAACACTTGATATCAATGACAACATAATTACTTAAAATATCCAACAATTTCAACACTCCTCTGTTCCCATCAAAGAAAAAATGAGGAAACACCATCAATTCCAGGTGTCTTGAAGACTTTGCTGACTTAATTGAACAGAAATGAACTGATGGAAAATCAATTGAAAGGAGTAAAATACACCTGGAGCAATAGAATAATAGGTAATCAACTAATCCAACTGAGACTTGACAAGTTTCTATTATCCAAGGAAGCAATTCAGTTCTTTGGAGATGCAACTCTTCACACTCGTCCAAAAATTGGTTCAAACCACAACCCCTTAGTTTTTGAATGGTAGCAACAAGGTCAAATATTTAAGACACCATTTAGATTCGAATCAATGTGGCTTCAACATGAGGACCTTAGAAGCTACATTTCATATTGGTGGA
The DNA here is from genome assembly GCA_028583015.1 of Wollemia nobilis. NCBI lineage: Eukaryota > Viridiplantae > Streptophyta > Pinopsida > Araucariales > Araucariaceae > Wollemia > Wollemia nobilis. The sequence continues at coordinate 3,022,824 of JAQPPZ010000333.1, forward strand.
GCAATCCCTTCTTAGGCTCACCATTAGTCCAAATAACTAAAAAACTCTGCTTTATCAAAGGAAATCTGAAAATTTGGAACATGGAGGTCTTCGACAATATTTTCTAGTGTAAATAAAAAATTGTTGATCAGCTAAATGCAGTTGAAAACAACATCCAAATATGAGAATCTGGAACCTAAAATGAGGCAAAAGGAAAAAGTACTCCTATTTAAATACCACAACATATTGGCTAGAGAAGAGGTTTTTTGGAGGTAAAAATCACGTTCTCTATGGCTAAAAGAAGGAGACTCCAACACCAAGTACTTCCACGCGTCAACTCTTAGACATAGAAGTAATAACAAAATCAAAGAGCTCTTTCAAAGTGATGGTGCATCCACTTCAGATATTCTTGAGATCAAACAAGAGGTTGTCAATCAATTTGAAGATATTCTTGGCCCTTATCATCCATGCTCATATTAGATGTGTAAATATCTCCTCCAAAACATTCCAAATCTAATTTCCCAAGATTTCAATGTTTACCTTCAAAGAAATTAAAGAGGAAATACTCTCAATGCACCCTGATAAATATCTCATACCTGACGACTTCCCTCCTATATTTTTCTAGCATTTCTAGGACATAGTAGGTCATGATATCTCTACAGTTGTCCAAGACTTCCAATGCTACAAAAAAAATCCAAGGGATGTTAACTCCACATTTTTAGCCCTTGTTCCAAAAACCCACAATAGTCGATCCATGTCTAACTTTAGGCCTATCAATTTATGCAATGTTATTTATAAGCTCATTTATAAGGTCATTTCAAATATATTAAAAGAAGCTCTCCTAACCATCATCGACCAATGCCAAGGCAGCTCTATCTAGGGCAGATTTATAATTGGTGAAATAATAACTATTCATGAAATCACTCATTCTGTCTCCAAGAGCAAAAAATTAGGAATGTTTTTCAAATTAGACATGAACAAAGCCTTTGATAGGGTATCTTGGAATTTTATTTTTTATGTCCTTTCCAAAATTTTTGGTTTCATGAGGATTGGATAGCCTTAATCAAAGAATGTGTAACCTCAACAAAGTTTTTTATCCTTGTTAACGGTTCTATTGCAGGATATTTTCCAAGTTCAAGAGGAATTAGACATGGGGATCCCCTCTCTCATTTTTTATTATCATGGTTGAATATCTCGTTAGATCCCTAAAATAAGCTTGTTCATGCGGTCTTATTTCTAGAATCAAACCCTCTTCTCAATCCAAAGTTGTCACCCATCAACAATTTGTTTTTGATACTATTCTAGCCTTGTTATCCTCTGTTCCAGAAGCTAAAATTATCAAAAACATCCTCAATTACTATGAGGCAGTAGTTGGTCAAAAGGTGAACTATGAGAAAAGTAGAATTTTCTTTCTTAATACACCAATCCAAAGGCAGATAAAAATCATGAGAATTTTACCTATAATATTTCCAACCTCCCTTCAATTTATCTTGGTCTTCCCTTGTTCTAGGGCAACATGTCAAAGAATTTATGGAATAATGTCATTGATAGAATTCTGAAGAAACTTGCAAGCTAGAAGAAGGTATTGTTGAGTCAAGCAATAAAGGCAGTTCTCATCCAAGCCTATCTCCAAAGCATACCAATTTTTTTTATGTCCATATTCAAAGTTTCAGCAACAATATGCCAAAAAATCAAACAAATTCAAAGAAACTTTTTGTGGTCCGAGAATAAAAATTGGAGCAGGCTCCCTTTAGTTGCTTGGGATAAAATTTGCTAGAAAAAAGAGAGTGGAGGGCTTGGTTTTAGAAGAGTTCATCAAATGAATCTAGCTCTACTAGCAAAACATGGATGGAGAATTGCTTTAGATGCCCAATCTTCATGGAGAGATATAATAAAATGGAAATACCTCCATCAAAATACCTTCATGGATGAGGTCCCAATTCACAATAGATCATACTTCTAGAATTTGGTTGTCCAAACTAAAGACATTTTGAGAAGGGGTCTAAGATGGAAACTTGGCAATGGTAGAAGCATAAGGTTTTGGGAGGATCCATGGCTAAAGGATTTCCCTCTCATTAGAGACCAAAATTTAGCAATTTTAAAGCCTTTCATGGACCACCTGTTTGGCAGCCAAGTCTCTAATTTCATCACTCAAAATCCCAATGGCCAGCAATGGAAATCTATTCCGACTGATAATCTCAATATTACTTGCAAAAATGTGGTAGTAGCCTTAGTGAATCTTCTTAGAGTGCACGTGATCCCAAGAAACCAATCGAGAGACACCCTTGTTTGGAATCCCTGTGAAGACGAGTAATTTTCAATCAAATCAGCATATTACATCCAAGGTCCTCTTGTTGCTTGGTGGCCCCTTGCAAAGTTTGTGTGGCCCAAAAAGTTGATTTCCAAAGTCTCCTTTTTTTTGTGGCTCACATCCTAGAATAAAATTTTAACTACAGATAACCTTATAAAAAAGGTATGTTCATTCCAAATCATTGTTGTCTTTGCAACTCCAATTGGGAATCCATCCAACATCTATTTTTGGAATGCCCCTTTTCCAGGTCTATCTTAAATGCCCTCTTTGAGATTGTCAATGTTGCTTGGGTCCAACCGCCTTCCATTCCTCTCCTCTTTGAGCAATGGCCCAATCCATTTGTCAACTCCCAGCTCAAGTTCCTTTGGTCTATTTGCCTCCATCATTACCTTTGGTAAGTCTGGTTGGAACATAATAACAAAATTTTTAATGATTGTAGTAGAGACCATAAGTCATTTTTTTCTTGTATCATTTCCTTTGTGTCAAAAAATGCTCAAATGGTGTCATCTAAAGAGTGTCCCAGACCTGGTCTTGAAACCCGTCTATGTGCTTTCTTTAAAATCAATCACATTTTGGGTAGGGCCCCCAAATCCCAAGTGGATAGATCAAGCATCAAATGGACCTCCCCTCCTCTTGGCTGGACAAAGCTCAATTTTGATGGTGTAGCAAAAGGAAACCCTAGTAGGGTGGGCAGTGGAGGTATTATCAGAAATGATAGAGGAGAAATTCTCATGGTATTTGTAGAGAATGTCAGAATCCAGATGAATAATATGGCTGAGGTGAGAGCCCTCCACCAAGGACTAATGGTGTTAAGTGATCTTGATATTGACCAACTCATTGTTGAAGGAGACTCCTTGCTTGCCATTAACTAGCTTAAGGGAAACCAACATCCACCATGGAACATCAACAACATCATCGGTGAATGTAAGAGAATGTTGGGAAAATATTTGAATATCACCATTCAACATGTGTATAGGGAAGGTAATAAGGTAAGCTGACCTGTTGGCTAACAAAGGTGTCATGGAGCAATCCTTTCGTGTGTGGTGAACCAACTTTCCACCGAGGCTCACGGATGATAGCAGTGGAGGTAAAATTTATCTTCTTTAATATGGTTAATAATCTTGGTCAGTTATTTAGGCCCACCAACCATCCAAATATGCTCCACGTCTATCCCTTACCTCTTGGAAGGTGTGGCATCTTGGGTCTTTTTGGCAGTTTCCAGAATAAAAAAACTCTCATCTTGGTGGCAGCGATGAAGAGGCAAATGTTAACCCTGATCAGATGGTGTAAGTAACCTGGATCTTACTTTCAGATCTCTATATTTCAATGTCTGCTTAGTTTGTGGTTGTCTATATTTAGGAGGGTGCACTGGGAGTGCTTTTCCTTTGTTTGTTTGTTGTTTAGTTGTGCTGGTTTCCAGCCTGTTGGTTTTTGTTCCTTTTGGTGATCCCTTTTGGATTCTTGGTTTAGCTCTATAAAAGGTTTTGGTTCCTTTCGAAATCCCTCCATCGATAGAAAAGGAAGGTCATCATATAAAGAGACTCTTTGGATATTCTTAGGGATCTGAAGAAAGGAGAAGTTGATAATTGGTGAGTGTCAGGTTTAATTAAGGATACCTCATCCCTATTAAAATAAATAGCAAAGGTGAAGATATTACATATACCGGGAAGGAAATACCACAACTGATTGTTTGGCAAACATTGGAGTTCATTTTGATTAGAGGAAGATATGGAAAAAAAAATTCCCTTCTATTTTAAGGATTACCTCATCAAAGGTAGAAGAAAATTATATTCCATAGGATGTTATCTTTTGATGTTGTTGGTATTTCTATTACCTCTATAATATTTTGGTGCTCTCAATGTGATTGTATGTTATTATTACAACAATTGTAGTTATAGTAAATTCTACTATAGTGTGCTTCTGTTTGTTTTGTTGCTACTTATGTTACTTGTTTTTTAGAATCATAGCAACTGTTACTATTGTTGACGTGGAAGGAAAGAATAAACAACAATTGGATCAACCTTTGCCCCTTTGCTAGAAATAGTTTTCAATATCAGCTAGAGTGCTATTTTTTGTCTGAATCTATTCTAAATTTTTTGCCGTAACTTTGCTTTTATCTCATCCTATCTAGGGAGGTTGAGGTTGATGTTTATCTTGTAATATTGAAAATATTAATTCGATAATAAGGTTCGAATAATATTAATTCGATCCTATTTTTCACCATTATATATATATATATATATATTATTTTAACACAAAATTTTGATGAATAATTTTATTCCATGTATATAAAAGGAAAATATTGAACTAACAATTATTAATTTTCATAATTCTAATTCTTTAATATGTAAATATGTAAAAATTTAAGTTATTTTAGACTAGCTATAAACAAAGAAGAGTGTATCTATTTCAATAATATTTTAATTAGTAATAAAAAATAAACAATTATGTAAGTTTTTTCTAATGTTTAGTTCATTTTTTCAACGATTTATTCCATTCTAAGAATGTTATAGTGGAATAAGATTATGTCAAATGATATATACATAATCATTTTAAATGAAATCATAATTTCAAAATTTTAGAAGGAAATATATCTAACTATATATATTTTCATTTTGAGGTTTTATAGTTTGGAAGAAACTATATCTTGGTTTTTATTTTGCTAACAAGGTTTTGTGTATTATAGTTGATCAAGTTAAGTATTAAGTGAATTGGACGTGGTCGGGTTCAATCCCATGGTGGATGTGTATAAGAAGTATTACTCAATTAAAAAAAAGTATTAAGTAAATTGTTTCAAATTGAGATCAAACAAATGAACCTATTTATGATTTTTTTATTATAACAAGCTTGAGGTCTAAGAAAATAATTTGCCTACACTTCTTTCTATTTAATAAGATATACAACTATTAGTGCCTTAAAATATATATGGAAATCAATACGTAAATTAATTTTGTGTTGTTCTAATCCTTAAGCCAACTTATAGAGTTAATAAAATTTGTTGAAGTGCAAAAGACAATAATTTAAGTGGATAAAAAAATGGTTGAATTATGGTTTTTAAGTCTTTGTCTTGTATTTTGTGAATTGTATGCGTGTCTTATAGTGAATTTACAAATAATTAATGATTATTGGGCCTTACCCATTGAAATTATGACCATTGTTAGTGAAATATACCTATTCTAAACTCTCTCTCACGTGTGTTATATATATATATATATATATATATATATATATATATATATATATAGTATGTATTTTTATTATTGAATTCAAAGAGAATTAAACTTTTGACAGTCATAAACTCTTGTCAACCACATTAGAGTTAAAGAAGTAATGAGTTCTAAATGCTTCAATTGTGATTGTGATATTTCCTCATGCAATTATTCTCAATAGTGAAATAAAACTAACTTTAAAAAATAAAATAAAAATGCCATTTTTAAATTAATGTTTTTTTATATTTTAAAATCTATATAAAATAATTTTACAAGTTTTTAAATATATATATATATATATATATATATATTTCTTTAAAAACTTGTAAACTTATTTTATATAGATTTTAAAATGTAAAAAAATATTAATTTAAAAATGGCATTTTTATTTTATTTTTTAAAGTTCGTTTTAGTTCACTATTGAGAATAATTGCATGAGGAAATATCACAATTGAAGCATTTAGAACTCATTACTTCTCTAAATCTAATGTAGTTGACAAGAGTTGATGATTGTCAAAAGTTTAATTCTCCTTGAATTCAATAATAAAAATACATGCTTGATCTACACCACCTTGCTTAATGTATAAAAGTATCAAAAGAAAGTGTAAACAAATTATAAAGTAAAGACATATCTACCTATAAAATTTGATATAAAAACTCTAGATTAGAGTGTAGCAAAATATATGATTTCCACATTTGAACATTTTCTCTTTACAATTGCTAATTATGGTTGTAAATACGGATTACAAATCCTTAACTAGTTATATCTTTCAAATGTACAATCATCTTGAAGAATAATTATGCTTAATTAATGATGACGATCTACCCATCTTGTGATTTATCAAATTATATTCAAAATACTTTCACTTCCATATATGTTTATTGAAGTAGTTTAAGATTTAATAAATCTTTAGTGTTTATGTTAAAAAATTCTTGTATTCACACAAATTCCAACTTTAATAGATAATTACAAAAAATTTAATTTTATGGTATATAACTTTAATGGAAAACTTGATCTTTGAGACATGCATTTAGAAATAAAGTTATATAAAAAACAAAAGTCAAACAAAGCACAAAACTTATGATATAAGAGAAATATTTTTATCTTTCCACTACTGTAGTCTCTACTTTAAAAGATATATATTCATATTCTAATATAAATTTATAACATGTCAATGATACTTTTAAATAGTTAATATGCAACAAGCTTTTGCTAGCTCACAAAGATGTAATAAAATTTTTAGTTGTTTTTCCTCATTTAAAATTAATTAATGTAGATTAAGCACCTCATAAATTAACTATCATGCAAAGAAATATTTTTCAATAAAAATATTAATATTAAGTATTTGGTAGTCTATTACCTTTCACAATTAATATGATGGGTGTAGTGACACACAAATTTCTCTTGTGAGAAGGTGCACAATGCAAAATTGATTTAAATTTTGGGATGAATTTGGACTCAACTTGTGGTGTGCAGTTGTGTTTGCTAAGTTTTATTATATTATTTGGAATAGTAAATCTATGTCCCTTATTAATTTTGATAAGTACCCTTCCCTATTAGTTGACTAGAATTAAAAAAACAACCTACAACCAAAGCAATACTTAATGATGATGTAGAAAACAAGAGTTAGCTTAAGTGTGTTTCACTTTTAATTATGATGAAAGAGATTTAGATTTAAGCAAACAAGGGGATAGATAATATAAAATAAATAAAAAAACCAACCTAAGTAATTTTTAATATTCAATGAGGATACAAAATAATAATAAAAATACCAAGTTTGACTAAATTTAATTATTAAATATTAAATTATTCATCTAGCAATAGTAATAGAAGTGTTGAATGGGAATAACCTAGACAAAAATACAATAGAGCTACCAAGACCTATACAACTCTTAACAAAGACATTGGGTTTACCTTCACTTTTATTTATTGAGTAAATACTTCTTATACATACATATCCGTCGTGGGGATTGAACAAAGATAAAATTTGATAAATTCATTAATTTGATGAATAGATAATATAATTTAGAAGTAATCTAAAAAACTAAATATGACTAAAACAAGTTATAACAAGAAAATAATTTAAGTTATAACTTGTCTTTGCTCCTAACATAGCCCTTTTAGCCTATCCAATACATGATACAATGCCAGCTCTTAGCCATGAATAAAAAGTTTGGCATAGTCCTTTTTTCTCCTTCTTGATGATCATCCATGATATGCACTTACACACTACATAAAAATTTGTTAGATGTTTAAGAGTCTACCTCAATTAGACCCCTTATTCAAACAAAAGTGATTTGACCAAAAGAAAGATGTTAGCCTTTTTTCCTTGTTACTAGATGACTTGTTAGGTACTGATTGATTAGTAGTTGATAAAATAATCTTTCATAGAATCTGGTTGCTATAGATGACATAAACTGACCTAACACAAAACAATTAACTCAAATTAAATGTATCTAGTATATAATTCTATTTTAAAATTATTACAAGTTCTATAAATAGAGTGCACTAACAAAAGTATTATAATATTTTAAGATAGACTAGTAAAGTTAAGTGATATTCACTATGATGATAAAAGCCAAAGATTTAGATTTATCCACAACATAACTTATTTAAATATTTTCATACAAAGCTAAAACAAAGCAAGGATGAATTTATAAGTCTATAAGACCATGCAAGATCAGATAAGATTATGCTAAAAATAAATAAATATAAATATATTTATATTTTGTCCTTTAAGGCTATCTTTTAGCCTATCCTGAAAGGCATTCCTTATGTTTATCCTCTAGATTTTGGTTTCCTTTCCTTTGGCCTTCGTGTGGCCTTTTTTAGAGTCTTATGACTTGCTGTAATCAGGTTGTGGGATCCTTGATAAAAATTCATTTTTAATTTAATTGATAAAACAAGTATTATTCTAAAGCAAAGGTAAATAAAATATAAAAATTCTTGTTAATTTGAAGATAGATTTTAACTAATTTATTAATCTAATCAATAGAAAATAGAAATTTTAGTAGAAAAATAGAAAGTTGAATTTGAATAAAATAATGTAAGGTCAAACATGTCTTCACTCTTAAGTCACCCCTATTAGGTAAATGTTTGATGTATCTTTTCGAGCTCATGCTTGATGATCTCCCATGATATGCACCTGTAAACACTACACATAAATTTGTAAAACAATAATGGTCTACCTCAATCAGACCTCATGTTCAAACAAATGATTTGACCAAAAGGAAGGAGTTTTTTACATTTTTATATTGTTAATATATGGTTTATTATATGTTGTGTGATTAATTATGGATAAACTATTTTTTCGTAGTGTTTGGTATACAGATAATAGAAACTAACATGTTCATATAAAGGCCTTTCCATTAATCTTCTTAATGTTTGGTGGTCCCCTATATTCAAGCTTCAGGGTAAGCTATTGGGCCAAGTTCCTTGGATTCATGCCCATTTTTTTTTTTAAGTGGGGAATTACGACCATTACATATTTCTACTCAAAGAAAAAGAGATTGGATTCCTTGGAATAATTTTAAAAGGATATTCTGCTTGTCGAACGCTGACAAGGCTATGTATGATGTTGTTCTGGACCATACACCTTTCTCCTTATGGCAAAAATTAGGTGTCAGATCCTAGAAACCCTGATGGAAATATTGGGTCTGGTATAAGAAAAATTCCTTACTCATCTACATATCCAAGTAGGGATATGACTGGCTTACACCAACTGCCCCCACAGTGCCCAAACTCAATGTCAAATGGGATCTTCTCTCACCACCCTTTAGGTGGAAAACTAGATTTTATTCAGCTTGGGCATCTTATCTGGAGCCAAAGAAAGCTTTTTTTACCTGGATCTTATTGTGTTAGGGTTTACCCCTTGGTCACAAAATTTTTTATATGGGGGTTCCTGAGCCCCAATACCCATTTTTTCAAGAGCCAAATTCTTGTATACATCTATTATGGGCTTGTATACGGGCCAGTATCACTTGGAGTTGGATGGGTTCTTTCTTTGATCCATTTATGTCCCTGAAACTTTCATGGCATCATATCCTTCTGGGTGATCCCATTCAGTTTTCTCTCTCTTTGAGAAAAGTGTGGCAAATATTCAGAGTCAGTCTCTTGTTTCACATTTGGAAATCTAGAAATAAAATTATTTTCAAGCAGGTTGATCCATCTCAAGATTTTTTATTTTCTAACAAGCTCAAAGTTTTTCATGATCTGTGGTTTTAGATTTGTGACCAGACTAAAAATGTGGCTATGGAACTAGACCATTTATAAGCTTTGCTAAAATATTGGGGTGACGCCCATTGTGCTTTCAATAGGGAGGCTCCTAATTGTTCACATCCTCACCCATCCAGATCTCATTTGTACCAACATCCTGATCGTACACGATGTTAGCCTCCTCGAAGTAGATCCTATGACTATGGAGGGCTGCAACAGCAACCAGATCTATATATCTCCCAACATTATGTGCCTATAATCACATCACAATCTACGCCTATGTCTAATGATGTTTGGGGGGCTTCGGGAAGCTATGGGTATATTTCTGGCTGGTCCCATCCTTCTTCTCCAATTACTCATGTTTTAGGGTGGGATGAGGAGCGCTATGATGGGTGGGGGGAACCACCCACTTCAAATGGATAAGGCTCTATATTTTTGGCTATGGAGATGGACCATTTGGAGCACTATTGATTGTATTTTTTAAACTTTCTTAAGGCCTTTTTGGCTATAGATTTTTTCTAGTTTGATGCTGATGGTCATGGCGCATGTGTGGTGTAGTATATTTTTCTTTATCTGCTATTAGGATAAGTTAGTGGTTTCCAGGATGTGATTTTTTCTCCATCCACACTTTTTTTGGCTGTAAAGGACTTTTATTTTTATAATTAAAATGGCCTTTCATAAAAAAAACTACACACACACACACACACACACACACACACACACACACACACACACACACACACATATATTTGGCCTATATTTCTATTTTAAAATATTTAGGAGTTTTATAAATAAAATTCACTAGTAGAAGCACAATAGTGCTTTTAGATGTGTTAGTAAAGTTAGTAGATATTGTCTACCAAGATAAGAGTCAAAGATTTAGAATTTGTCTATAAAATAACCTATTAAAATTTTTTCAGATAAAGCTAAAATAAAATAAGGATGAATTTGTAATAGCATGAAATATAAGATAAGGTTATGGTGAAATAAAAGCAAATAAAATCTAAAAGTTATACCTTCTTAATTTTTTTATAAGAATGATAGATAAAATAAATAATTTTAATAGGAATAAAACCTTAACAAAAATATCATAAATATCATGCCATAAGTCCTAATTGAAATCTAAAATATGATTAATTGCAAGTATATTAATAGAACAAGATCAAAAACTAGAAAGGTCCAAAAATTCTAAAGTCATGCTAGTGCTTATGAAAGCACTCTTATGAACTAGTGCTTTTGAATGTCAAACATGCAATCAATATTTCATGATTAGTTTCTAGAACATACATAGTTTATTTTTATCGTTTAAAATTAAAATGGGTTTTTATCAAGGGACCCAAAACCTGATTACAACAAGGCAAGAGACTTTAGAAACAAGGCCACAAAAAGGCCGCAGGAAAGGACAACCTTAAGGAAAAGGATTGCCTTTCAGGACAAGCTTGAGGAAAGCCTATCAGGAAAGGCTAAAGGATAGCCTTACAATATAGGCTTAAGGATAACCTGCTAAGGACATGGGAGAAAAAGGAAAACTTGTCTTGAAACAAATTTGAAAATCTCACCCAACGGGAGGATGAGAAAGCAGGAAAAAAAAATTGAAACTCTCACCTAACCACTAGTTTGAACCGCCCAATAGGTGGGAAAATAGTAACCCACCAAAATTTGAAGAACAACATCCTGCATAGGGGAAAATATAAAAATCAAACAAAAAACACTAGAAAACCAAGAAGCAGAACCAAAAACCCCCCATAGTAGCAAGAGGGGCCTGTAAACCACCCAAAAAAATATAGGGTTGCAAAGGAACAACATCCCATACAGGCCTAAGAGAGGTACAACAACTAGGGGGATCCACAGGCCATGAAATCCTATTGTAGTAAGGAAAACTACTTAGCAATCAAGGGAGATAGAGAAAATAATAGTGCAAAAATTTGAGCCATGGGAAATAGGTGAGGAGGTCCCAAGGAACCTCAACAAAAGAAACCATGAAGCACTAGCTACCAATGATAAGTGTAGAGTCCCCCCGAAGGCCAAAAAAGTAGTAAGAACTCCACAACATCCTCCAAAACCACCAACAAGCATCTTCAAATATCCATACGAGGATGACCAGTAGGAACACAACATAAATCAACACAGAGTCCCATCCCCAAGCCATAAAAAATCTAAGAACCCACCATCAAGCTGACATCTGGAAACCCAAAGAGAAACACCACAAGAATAAACATGTGGTCCCTTCCTAATCCAAGAAAAAACTATGAAGAGATGCTCATGAAGCTAATTTCCCAAGCCATAAGGCACTACACCAAAAGAACCTCTGATCCTCAGCTCCAAATAGGACCCTGCAAGAATATGGAACAGAGTAGCAAGCTCCAAGAAAAAAAATTCCTAAAGAAACTCAGGGATCCCAAGGAAGGACCCAAGGAAAACCTAGGGACATCCTAGGTCATATGCACCAAAAGGAAACCCATAAGAAGGTATGGAAAGGTCCAGACAAGAGAAAATGTGACCTCCCATCCCAAGGAGATCATCTAAAATGCCAACCAACCAAGGAGGAAGGGAAAAGAGTGTTAGAGAACTGGAACAGGACCCAGGTTCATCCTAGAAAACCCTAGGGACATACCAAATCATAGGCACTAGAAATAACCCCACCATAAGGTATGGAAAGGGGTAGACAAGTGGATAAGTGATCTCCCACCCCAAGGAGATCGTCTACAACACTAGCCAGCTTAGGAGGAAGGGCAAAGGAAGTGCTAGGGAATTGCGACATGATCAGGGATCTGGGATAGAACCAGGGACCAGGGATGGGCTATAGAGAAGTGGAGAAGGACTTTCCAGGGAAGTCCCTTGTAGCCCCCTCTAGAACATACATAGTTAAACAATGATAAAAAATGCTAAACTAATATAAATCAATCTTAAATACTATGCAAAATAAAAATAGAGCTTTTAACCTAAAATACAACTATAAATTAGAGGAAGAAACAATAAAATAATTTATGTTTAAAATGAAAAACTAGAAAAATAAAAAATATTCTTATCCAAATTTTTTTGTAGAAACATCCATTGTTGAGTTGGTGCAACATACCTTTGATAGAGTTTTTATAAGACAATGAGATTCATTGTAATCAACTTTAGGAGAAAATATCACAAAATAAATTGAATGCCATAATGGGGTTAATTTATAGATTTCATAAAATAGAGAAGGGATAAAGTTGTAGATTGCAAATTTTGAAAATTTTTCATTCTCCATAGGTTTGTTTTGTTATGCCAAAAAGCAAGGCAAGTTTTATGTTTTTCCAATTTGAGAGTGTGTCATAAATATTCCCATTTTGTAAGTTAGTTGGTATTAAGAAAAGTGTTTGTTGGATATAGAAAGGATGTAGTAAATCTATTGGTAGGCAATAAATGCTAGTTAAATACCTACGTTTTATTTTATTTATATTTTTACAATGGTTTGGGTAATAGAATAACTATAGCACTACCATTAAGTTAGTGCTAATATAAAAATAAATGTTTTGGATAGACCAACAAATAAATTTGGCACAAAATAATAAAGCTTAAAATTTGAACAATAAGAAACCTAGGTCTATTTGCAAAGGTAGTAGTCTGACTTGAATTCGTTGAGTGTGCACCAACTCGACAATGGTGGTACCAATATTGAGCGACTGGTGGTCTATTTCACATCAGGTTAGACAACAATGAGGTGGAAGAGGGGTTATAGGGGACACCCATATATTTGAACCTTACTTGGTAGTATAAAAGGATTGTGGATGTAATTGATTCCCCTATGTATATAAAAAAACATTAGGATTGTAGCACTATGGTTCTAAGGAATATGAGCAACAATTTTGTTGAAGGATGACCAAGATCATTTATGATATGTTTAGTTTGAGTTTTTTTTCAAGATTTTTTGATGATGCTTATATGGATTTATGATTGTTGGAGTTGGGATAGAGATTGTTTAATCAGATTTTATTATGCATGTTTTTCCCTTTTTGATATATTTATAGGATGAATTTATCAAAAAATAGTATAATAAATGCTTAAATAGTTGTTTGAAGAATATTTTATTGTTTAATTTTTGCATGTATCTATATTTTTTATTGACTAATGGATTTGTATGTTGTTATTATTTGAAGCATATGGTTGCCTTAGTGATTACATTAAATGTTGTATTGTATATGTGTTCCCCTTTGAGATTTTTAGAGAATGAATTTAGTTGAACAAGAAAATTTGACCTTTTTTAAAAGCACATAAGTATATAGAGGAAAGAAGAGATAATAACTAATGGAATATTAGAAAGAGGGATAGGGTAAAAAGTATAGGGGATAAAAATAAGTTTATTTTTACAATGCGATTTTTTAGAAAAAATAGCTCTAGAGACATGATTTTAGCTCAATTTTTATGACATAGTATAGGTAAGCCATGTGACACACTGACCAAGTGCAAGTAGTGACAATAGGAGGATAAGCTACCTGATAGATAAGATTATTGGATTTTCAAAATAATTATCAGTTCTAATACTAATTTTTTCTCAAAAAATAACATGGTGCTTTTGCCATAAAATAATGCTTTTGCATGGTACTATCACAAACTAAAAATGCTTTTGCATGGGACATTCATCAAATTGCAATACTATTATTTTAATGCTTGTGTGAAGCTATAACACTTTTGATAACTTTAGAACCATTAAAAAATAAAGGTATTGGTGCTTTTATAGAAGAGTAGCACTTATGACTTTATAAGATTTGACAAATTTATTGGATGAGAAGATTAAGTACTTGATTTGTTTAAATGATTAAATATTCATATTATTATATATTTTTTGCTTGATTTTATAGATCAGACTTAGGTATTTTAAATGATTCAATATTAACCAACATACCATTGAGCTTATCATTCCACTCAAGTTTTTAGTACCATGCTTTCATAGAAATAGTCAGGTTATTTCATGTAGTCATTGCTGAAGATAGTATTTGATAGAGCTTTATTTATGGCCCTAGTAGAGATAGAATAATTTCTAATTGTCATTGTGTGATATGACCATCATATTAGAGTATGTGTCATAGATTTTTTAGATACATTTTTGAGATATCCCACTAAATACTAGTTAGTTTAAGAGCTAATGCTTGAGGAGGTTGATAGGAGATGTATAGTTTTCCTTTTATGGTCTACCATTGATATCAATATTATGTTCTTATGAGATCACTTGAGTTAATAGGTAAAACTTTTGGCATTAGTAATTTCAGGTGGTTTTATCTTGGGTAGTGTTGGGATCCGAATTGTCATCAAGTTTTACTTGATACTGCAATTGTCTATCTTCCAATTTTATGGCCAGGATTGCACTTGATAGTCACAGCTCAGAACTCAACATTGGATGGACCAAATATTGCTTCAGCCCAACCTCCAGTGTAGGTTGGTTCCTTGTCAACTGAATAGAATGTTGACTCAATTAAGCTCAATAATGGTTTTTGAGAATAGGGTTAGAAAATATTTAGGGTTAAAAAACTATGATTTATCAATGGCCAGATAGGGCTAACAACATAGGCATCCATAGGGAAAACCTTTGGCAAACTATTTCCAGTGTCCCACACTCAAGATTAGCAACACCCAAAACCAAGAAATCTTCATACAATAAAGCAAAAATAGAGATGTGTTCCAAGATGCAATTTCAATATCTAATATATTAAAAATCCAATTTAGCAGAATAGATCAATATTTAGACTTAACAAAAATAAACTTCTTGTCAACATAGATCTAACTATGAATAGATTTCAATTACCTTTACAACTAGTAATCCAACACAGATAGAATGAACTAACCATAACAATATTAACAGAAATGCAATTCATATCTCGAACCTCTTAATAAAAAATATCAAAGATGATAGATCTCGAGTTAAAAATCTGATTAATGCTCCTTCCATTAGTTTGCAAAAATATTAAACAGTTGGGAAAGAAAATGCGCTAGAGCCGACCCTAAAAATTGAGGGTTTGACCTTTATTTATAGTTTATAATAAAATAAATTAGAGGAGACATTACAAGGATTCAACATATGACAAATAAATAGAGAGCCATGCTGGAATTATTTCATTCACCTGTTGAGTCCGAGAAATCCACTAGAAGTAATCCACCATGGTAGATAAACTTTGCAACTTGTTGGTCTAATAGTGGTAGTTGAAACTCAGACTATTAAAAACTAAATCTGAATCATTCATCTTTCTTGAGAACTCCATTCCATCGTAGATTTACAATCGCTTTGGTTCTTGGTTCTTGGTACCCTTGGATGCTTCACCTACTTGCTTTAAACTAACTGGATTGCATCTACCAAGAATCTGCCTTTGTATGCTCATGAAAATATCAAAAAAATATTCATCATTGATGCACTCAGGGTATGACTATGATTAAACCTCAACAATGCTCTAGAGACCAGCGTAGTGGAATAAATCATCAATTTTCTCTAAAAGAATGTTGATGTCAGCTTGGATGGCTTCGACTAGCATATTTGAGCTTACGTGAAAAATACACTAAGTTTTAAGTGAAATACAAATCATCGTCAATACACTCACTTAACCTTTAAAATAGTTTATTTCCTTCTCACATTTGCAACATAAGACATTAGTTGCAATGCGCTCCTCGATTTCCACTCCATTAGATTTGACTTGTTTTGACTACAGAAACACCAATCCACTCAAAAAGTAATGAAAAATTATCTTTGCACTATTATGTTACCTTTACTTCTTTCTAAGTGTTTTAGACCTTCTTTCCGAGCAGTGCAGAGCTTGTCGCCATTCCACTGAAAAATATCTTTAAAAATCAATGAAATGGGTATTCTCAACACTTAGTCATTTGAATGCATTGGATAAAGCAATATTGCCAATCCGCACTTTGAAATGTGTTGAAATCATTAATACTTTATTGGATTATGGATTGGAAACTTCATGTTAAGCCGCTGTAAGATACACTAAGTATCGGGCATAATAGAACACTTCATTCATGTTTGCAAAAAGCACTAAGTATCGAGCGGATTGAAACCTCTTGCACTGATATGCTTTAAAATACTCTCTACCCTTAGTGGATTGGAGCCCTTTTCATGCCTTAGAATAAATTTTCAAAGTTTTGAAAGGATGTGGCCATTTTGGACCTGCATTATGGTACCTCCCAGGTGGATTTTCTCACAAAGCCATCGAACTCAGATTCTTGTCCATTGGGCATCAAGAGTCAAAAATGCTAATATTCAAACAATGCTTCCTAGAATAATTTCCATATGATCATTACCCAATGAAAAACCTGTAAATTCACCCAAAGGGTAACAATTCATATTGAGATCATACTGGAAACACAAAATACCTTCGCCACTCCTTCAAAACTGCTCTAATGTTAAGCAAAAATAGAACTGTGTTCTCCCTTTTATGCTTCTTCAAAATGACATGAATGCCTTCACAAAAATTTCATTATTTATCTTTTAGCTTCATGCTTTTATTACTGTCTTCTAACAGTGTCAGAGTCAAAAAAGAACAAAAAAAATACAAAACTTCTACATGACTACAAAAATGTACAACACAACAAACACTTTATGCTTGTGCCTCTTAAGGGTTTGTAGTAGCCCTATTTGGTTTTTCCCCTTCCTATTGAACTTCTACAACATTATCCTCTTGGTCTTGCTTAGCTTCTTCTTCTTCAACAAGTGAATCTTGCTCTTTATCTTTTTCCCCAGCATCATCACCAAACAACTGTACCATCAGCTTCAGAGTCTGCAAGGCTTGTTTTTAAGTTGCTTCAGATGGGTTGGAATTCTCCTTAAGTTGTTTGTGAATGTACTCCAACTCATCAGTATCTTCATGATTAGAAGAGTCTCCCTTATTTACCAAGTCTTCCATCAAGTCTCGAAGTCTGGTTAAATCAATTATCGTTTGTGAAACCTACTCCTGATCAATTGGATCTTCCAAGGCATCAATCTTAGATTCATAGTGGAGGCTCGAGGCTACACTCTTTTTTATTTATGCCTCTGATAACAAAGTATTATTCTCCAACCATAACCCTTTGAATCCATTCTGAACCATCTCTTGATTGATATCCACTACATCTTGAATTGTATTTTCCATTTTATCATACAACAACTAAACATTTTGCAACAATCTATTCTTCTTCACTATGACCTTGGTAGCTATTTTGGTAGTATTTCATTCTTTATTAGGAATAGGTTTAGCAGTCTCACTGAGCCTGCTATCTGCTAGCTTGTAGATATGTTCTACTAAAATCACCATTGGTTGCAGCTCTTTAGTGAAGTTATCCAGATCTTCCTGGGTATTTTGAAGTAGGTGATTGGCATCATCCATGTAGTCAATGATGGGCTGCAACTCTAAGCATTTATCTAAAACCTCAGACAATAGTTATTTCCTTACTTTCTTCAACCCTACTTTCGAGAAGCGTGAAGACTTGACCTTTTTGATTTGAAGCTGGTGTTTCAAGCTCTGTATCTCCTTGGCTTGTTCTTCATTTTTCTTATTTTGCTCCTCTACTTGTTCTTTGAGCTTATTGGCCTCTTGGAATTTACTTTGTCAATTATTTGCTTCATTTTTGATAGCTTTCTCTATCTTTTTTTGGTTATTAATTATCTTCTCAAGATTTTCTATTGTCCACTCTAGCTTGTCAATCTTCTCTTTGTATATATTAATTTTGACATAGAAAGTCTCCAAGAGGGCTTTAGCTATAACCAGATCATCTTCAGTAGGTAACTTCTAAATGCCCTCAGTATACTCTTCCAGGCGATAGTCTTGAGCAGTCATTTCAATTTTAGGCTTAATCACTAGAGGAATAATGGATCTGGATGCTTTTTGACTTGAAATCGAGTCAACAAACATAGTACTTCTCTTTGTAGCCATCCTCTTTGAAGGTTTGGACAACGTTTTTGCCCAAAAATATTGCTCTATGAAATTTCCTTCTCTTTTTGCAAAGTTTCCAGTGTAGGATAACTTACAAGAGGAGGAGAAGCTATAATATAGGGGAGAGCAGACTCAGTAGCTAACTATGAAAGGGTGGTAGTGACTACATTTGATTCTATAACTACTGTTGCTATTACGATAGGAAAATTCATGGGAAATGAAGTACAACTCACAAAAGGATGAGTGGGTGTGGATGAAATAGCTTGTGTTTTAGACGATGTGGGCAGTTGCAATAACAAAGATGGGATTGCAATGAATGATGAAGGGAGAATTTTAGATGATTGTGGAGATGGATTTATTTGGCCTTTTGTATTTGCTGATGAGATAGACAGTGAAATATGAGGGGGAGAGGACACTTTTGTTTCAACTTTTTCTTTATAAGGAGAAGAATTTTTCTTTGGGGAAAGAGGAGGAGAAGGAGAAGAGGGGATAGAAATCATACCTTCGCATATAGATGTAGAAATTTTTGGAGTTGCATCTATACTTTATTGCCATGTTATTTGTACTAGTTCTTCTACAACTATGATAGGGGTCTTCTAAATATTCTTCCATTTATCCATATTTTGTTTATTACATACCTCCTTCTAAGTTCTTTTCGACATTTTTTTGGCTTTTCTTTAAACACTTAAAATACCGTCGACTTATCATTCTTCGTATCTTCCCTAGAAAGTCCTTGCAATGGTTTCTCCTACAATGGTTCTTCAAAAATAGGATTTAGCTCTACTATAGCTGTAGTGGTGAAACTTATTAGTGTAAACACAAAGTTCTCATCCTTCTCATTCCAATCTATTTCCATTTCAAGGGGATCTCCACCCAGAGCTAAGTGGTTGGGCCTACTTACTATATTGATGACCTCTATGCTAATGTTCGTCTTATCAGAATAATGCATTCTACTCATTAATTGTGCCCCTTTTGGGAATTTCTCTAGTTATTCTATTGAGGGCTCAAATGTCTTAAGAGCTTCAACATCAGTTAATGTATTATTAACCCATTCTTCTTGAGTTTCCTTTTATGAAGGTGGGGATGGATAATATGACCCTAGTTGTGGCTTCTTATAAATTAGCACTAAATTCTTTGGGTCCTTTGCCTTCCAAGTTGTGATGTTATTATCATATCTATCAAAAAAATCATTGTCGATTACTCGTCCAAACTTAGATTTCTTTGTATCGGTTTCCACTCTCATTCTCCACTAGTACACTATCTTAGCTTCATTTCATTTCTTTTTACTTTCAACTTCTTTGATTGTAGACTCCTGCAACTAATGGTTTCCATTCTTATCTGAATCAAAATCAACTGTATGCTTATAGAAGTCTAACAATGGAATAATTTGTTCCATCTTAGCAACATTCCACTATAAAAGAGCATTTTCCTTATTCAAAATGAGATTTTGAGGTTTTCTCAAATTTTTGGGCCTACTCTCATTAAGGTCAATGTTCCTCTTTTGGAATTTATCATATTGGTCATATCTCCACATCTAGGGGATGTAGAATAGGCCCAACCTATCCAAATATTGGACGATTTATTCACCTTGGCCCTTTTTGGTGATAGTTATTTCGTCAATGCTACGGTAGGTCAACAAAAAATTTATTTTCTTTCTAGAGCCATAATTCATATTGATAAAATCCATTTGCCTCAAATATTCTAGGGCTAATAATATGTTTGTAACAAAATGAGGAAGCAAAAAATGCGTACTAGTGAAGCTGTATAGTCTAATGATTGTACCTTCTGTAAGGATGTACCAAAATCCTTCTTCAACACCCTTTGTTCTCAAAAATTCTTTGGCCAGCGGTGGTAACCTAGGGTATTTCCCATACATTATCTTCAAAGCTAGCCCTAGAAATTCTAGGTTAAATCTATAAAATGACTTAGTGCTCCTCAAATGAGTACTCCAATAGTATACAGGGATAGGGTCTCCCTTGTCATTATTTTCCTTTACAAGAATCTAGGGCATCATCTTCCTTACAACAACAAAGAACATCCAAAATAGACTCGAACAATGTTGAAAAGAGGGTGTATCTAAATAATTTTTCATCCTTACCAGTTGCTCATGTATTATTTTGGTAAGGAAAGCTGTCCAGTCAAAGTAAATGACCTTAATACCCCTTTTCTCCACATCGGGTTCATACATTTTTTCATTAGAAATGTGATCCGTATTTGAACCCAAATGATAAATTCAAAGAAAACACTAAAATCTGAAAATGACTATAATTGTTTTCCAAGGAGAAATTAAACGGATTCACGGATTTAAAAATTACCATAATATTAAATACTTGTTGATAAAAAAAATCACAAAACAGAAATGAAGAACAATTAAGAGAGACACGAGAAAATTTGTTAATGGAGTTCGGATTAAATCCTACATCTCTGGGTCCATAAGATTACCAATCGTTGTATTAAATCATTGGCACAAATGCCTTCACGGCGTACAACCAACAAGAATGGTCTCAGGCCTCAAATTACACAACAATGCTCTCAACAATGTCCCTGCATGCTGCTCAAATTCTTCTGCTCCACCATAATCCATGAATTTCACAATAACACAACAATAATATATAGCCAAATGCTTAAAAAAAAGCAAGATCCATCTTCAAGGAAAGTATTCCCAATTTAAATCCATGTTTCCCCCACATTCTAGGCGTTACAAACCCATCAAATATGGCAACCAACAGATGCTTTTGGAATGTTTCCCATGAATGGCCGTATTCATAAACTTTTTTCTTTTTTTTCAAAAATAACCCTCCAATGTCAGCAATTGACAAAAAAACTATTGATTTAAGAAAATTGTTGTTTTAAATTTTCCCATACTATGTGCTTTTCTCTGAGCCCTAAATGTTGCAAGGTACTTTTTTTTTTAGTGCTCTCTATGCAAATTATTAAACTGCCCTATGAAATGAGACCACAATGATTGGAAGTTCCCAAGGAGTCCTCCGGATCACACCTCCCCACTGGGAACTTTTGGACCTCCAAAAGTAATTTTAGTTGGTAATGAGGTGAGGGTAGAGCTCCCTCACCTTTTCAATTTGTATCCACCTTGCTTGATTTGGTTGCATCCCTTTGAGACCAACTCTCAAGAGTTCAACATCACCCCTACGAGTAGTTTGAACCTTCCTATCAAGAATGGAGTCCTTCTACAACTTATCAAGATACTCAGGTGCAAACTCATCAATAGACGAAATGGACACATCAGATTCCTCATCATAGATCATTGGTGGCTCATACAATTTTAAATTCTCAACATTAACAACTGAATAAATGTGCATATAAGGAGGTAACTCTAACCAAAATGCATTGTTACCAATTTTCTCCAAAATATTAAATGGACCATACCGGATTGGTTTTAATTTCTTCCCTTCACCTGTAAGTTGGTCCTTACTAATGTGAAGCCAAACTAGATCACCCACCTAAAATTGATGATCAATACGATGCCTATCATGCCTTACCTTATACTTGGCTTGGCTCTTCTCCAATTGCTCCCTCACTGCTTGGTGAACCAACTATATCTTATCAATGAACTTCTTTGCTTTCTTAGCCTCACCACGTCCATCTACAATTGATTCCTGTCCATAGCAAAAATCTAAAGGAGACTTAGGCAAATAACCAAAACAAATCTCAAATGGAGATTGCAATGTAGAAGAATGGAGTGCATGGTTGTAGGCATGTTGCACATAACATAACTGCTCATCCCACAACTTAGGATGCTTGTTGCAATAACCTCTCAATAACTGCACCACTATTCTATTTATGACCTTTGTTTGTCCATCGGTTTGTGGATGGAAGGCAGTACTTTTCTTCAATTTTGTGTCCATCATACCCCATAATGTAGACCAAAAATCACTAAGGAAACGTGAGTCTCTATCAGAAATAATAGATTGAGGTAATCCAAAATGAACCCATACCTACTGAAAGAATAAGTGTGCAACCCCTTCTACTGTAATCTGCTTAACACATGGTATTAGGATGCACATTTTACTAAACCTATCCACAACCACAAATAAATAATCATGATTCCTCTTGGACATGGGCAACCCCCCTACAAAATCCATTGATATGCTTTCCCATGTATGGTTAGGCACAGGAAGAGGAGTGTAAAGACCCAATTTCCTATTACTTGGTTTGCTTCTAGCACAAAGAACACATGCTCTAATATACTTAGCAACCATTTCCATCATACGAGGCCAATAACAATACCTTTGCAAATGTGCAATTGTCTTTTGAACACCAAAGTGACCAGCAATTCGAGAAGTATGTGCCTCTCTAATCAAATGCACTCTCTCATGATTGGGAATGCAAAGCTTACCTAAATGGTATAACAACCCATCATGCACATGGTAGTCCAATTCTTCCACCTGTTTCCCAGACACCAAATCCTCATACACATCCTTAAAGTCAGCATCCATAGAGTATTGTTCCTTATAACTCTCATGCATCAAGGAACTATCATGCAATAAAAGTGATGCTACTACTTTAGGAGGCCTAGATAATAAATCAACAACCTTATTACTTGTACCTTTCTTATACCTGATCACAATGTGGAACTGTTGTAAAAACCCCATCCATCGAAAGTGTCTAGATTGTTGTAGCTTGGACTGTGACTGAAGATACTGTAGAGGTTGATGGTCTGTATAAATGATAGTCTCTTTGCCCATCAAATAATGCTTCCACTTCTTCACACTCTGCACCAAAGCATACAACTCTTTATCATAAGTAGGATAATTACAAACAACTCCTGTAAATGTCTCAAAATGGTAAAAAATAGTTTTTTTATTTTGCATAATAACATCCCCCATAGCATAATCACTTGCATCTGTCTCTATCTCAAATGGCTGTTGTAAATCTGGAAGTGCTAAAATCGGTGTGGTACTAATATTTTCTTTCAAAGTGTCAAAGGCTCTTTGATGCTTACCTCCCCACTGGAAGACCTGTTTAGCACTGGTTAAAGCATGCAAAGGAGATGCAATAAATGAGAAGTTAGCAATGAATTTCCTCCAATACTGGATAACCCCAAGAAAACTCCTAACCTCCATAATATTAGTGGGTTTAGGCCATTTGAGGATCACTTCTACTTTTGTGGGATCAATTTTCAGATTACCATGACCCACCACATATCCCAGGTAGACTAAGGAAGTCTTCCCAAACTCACTCTTAGACATGTTCAAAAATAATTTCTCCTTTCTTAGTGCATCTAAAACCTTTTGAATGTGCAACAAATGATCTTCCCATGATTTACTAAAAATCAAAATATCATCTAAGTAGACTATGACAAAATCATCAATGAATGGCCTAAATACATCATCCATTAACCTCATAAAGGTGGCTGGTGCATTACATAACCCAAAAGGCATAACTAACCATTCAAATAACCCTTGCTTGGTTTTAAAAGTGGTTTTCCAAATATCACCTTCACTAATTCTAACCTGATGATAACCACTTTTCAAGTCTAACTTAGTGAAATAAATTGCATCTTTCAATTGATCAAGTAAATCATCAATGCGAGGAAGAGGGTAATGATTTTTTATAGTTATTTTATTCAAAGCTCGAAAGTCCACACACATTCTCCATGTACCATATTTCTTTGGCACCAACACAATAGGAGAACCACAAGGTGAAGTGCTAGGATGAATAACTCCTTGCTCCAACAATTCCATCACCTGCTTCTTTATTTCCTCATTCTGAAGCACTGACATCCTGTACATACCAATGTTAGGGAGAGAAGCATCTTGTAAAAGCTGAATTTCATGTTGGACTCCTCTTTTAGGAGGCAATCCCTTAGGCTCCTGAAAAACATCATTATAATCAGAAATAATCTTCATAAAATCAGATTTATGAATAGGATCCAAAGTTTCAAATGCCTTAGAATTATCTTTTTCCTTGGCTTTAATCACCATGAGCACAAAATTTTTGCTTGAATTGACAAGCCTCTTCATCTGACCTACAGAAACTAATGAGAGACTAGTCTTAATGCGGTGAGCTCTAACAATATACTGAATCCCATCCTTTTCTAAAACATACTTGTTCTCTTCCCTATAAAATATGGCTTTCCTGTCATACAAGTAAGGGCTGCCCAAAACTATCCCACAAATGTACAATGGCACAACATCTAATTCAACCTCATCTATAAACTTTTCTGCAATGGCAAAACGTAAACGACAAGTTTTGGTTACCTGAAGCTTCGCATCATCACACACCCAGCCTAGAGGATAAGGTTTCAGATGTGGAATAGTTTGCAATCCTAACTTCTTAACAACTTCTTCTGAAATGAGATTAGCTTGAGATCCACTATCAAATAATGTGTCAATCTTAGTATGCTTTGAAATGACACGAATGTGAAATAACTCATTTCTTTTCTTCTCTTCATTCCTAGAAGAAGTAGCCATAACTGAAGGACTAGTGTTAGAAAGAAATACATTACCACCCTGAATGTTCATGGTTGTCACCTTTGTCTCATCTCTGGAATCCGAACCAAGATCCTATTGCAAAATAGTGTTAGCCTTCTTTTCCTTTTCTTTCTTACTCATATACTTTTTAGGTTTAAGTTCAGGATGCAATTTCCAACACTTAGACACATCATGCTGCTTTTGATAGTGAGTACAGGTAGGCTTTTCTTTATCCTTCTTTGTGGAGGTAGAAGTGGTCTTTTGTTTACCCTTTCCTTCTTGACCCTTGGAGCCTTTGCCTTTGTCATCAGATTTCTTTCCCTTATATTTTGAGAGGGGCTCTTTGGAATTCTTTCCCCTAGCTTCCAAATGTGTAGCTTGCACACATACAACATCAAGATTAGTAGGATTTAAAACCAATATCATGTGCCTTAAATAACTATGCAAACCACCAATATATTTCATCAAAGTTTCATGGGAATACAATGGAATCCCAAGGAGTAGAGCCTTCTTTCGAAATTCTTGTGTGTAGTCTTGCACACTTTGTCCCTTCATTTGCCTTAACTGTTGCCAATTCATAAGAGCTTGTTGCATGTAACCTAATGGGTAAAATTGTTGCCTAATCTCAAAAACAAAATCCTTCCAAGTAGTGGGCAGTTTACCTTTGTTTGTTGCTTCCTCTTGGATCTTGCTCTCCCACCAAATGAGTGTGGTACCCCCCATTCGAAGTGTAGCCAAATGGATATTTGCCTCCTCATAAACAACTCTTTGAACCCTGCAATATACTTCAAGTTGCTTGATCCACCCATCAAGTTTTTTTGCATTCAACTCCCCATTATATATAGGCAACTCAAATTTAATATCAAGCTTGAGAGAGGGTAGAGATTCGGATAACTTTTTACCACCATGAGATGAACGTGGAGAGCTAGGAGGTGAAGATGGAGGGCTAGATGGTGGAGAAGATGGAGGACTAGAAATCAAAGGGCTTACAATTTTTTTACCCCTATCCTTCTTTACCTCTTTAGTGAGCTCTTCAACATGCATTGCCATGCGCATCATCATCTCCCTCATTGCATCTAACTCCTGCATCACATTGCGTTCTTCGCTTCCTGCCATTGTAGACCTTCGAACCCTAGTGCCAATTTCTGGATTTTCCTCTACTAATTCTCCTTCTCCCTTTTGCAATTTGGACCTTGTGATCATATAACACACTTACAAACACGCCGTTAAAATTCCCAATTAAGAGCCAACCTGGATCTGATACCACTTGATCCGTATTTGAACCCAAATGATAAATTCAAAGAAAACACTAAAATCTGAAAATGACTATAATTATTTTCCAAGGAGAAATTAAACGGATTCACAGATTTAAAAATTACCATAATATTAAATACTTGTTGCTGAAAAAAATCACAAAACAGAAATGAAGAACAGTTAAGAGAGACACGAGCAAATTTGTTAACGGAGTTCGGATTAAATCCTACATCTTCGGGTCCATAAGATTACCAATCATTGTATTAAATCATTGGCACAAATGCCTTCACGGCGTACAACCAACAAGAACGGTCTCAGGCCTCAAATTACACAACAATGCTCTCAACAATGTCCCTGCATGTTGCTCAAATTCTTCTGTTCCACCATAATCCATGAATTTCACAATAACACAACAATAATATATAGCCAAATGCTTAAAAAAAAGCAAGAGCCATCTTCAAGGAAAGTATTCCCAATTTAAATCCATGTTTCCCCCACATTCTAGGCGTTACAAACCCATCAAATATGGCAACCAACAGATGCTTTTGGAATGTTTCCCGTGAATGGCCGCATTCAGAAACTTTCTTTCTTTTTTTTTTTTTTTCAAAAATAACCCTCCGATGCCGGCAACTAACAAAAAAAATGTTGATTTAAGAAAACTGTTGTTTTAAATTTTCCCATACTGTGTGCTTTTCTCTGAGCCCTAAATGTTGCAAGGTACCTTTTTTTTTTTAGTGCTCTCTATGCAATTATTAAACTGCCCTATGAAATGAGACCACAACGATTGGAAGTTCCCAAGGAGTCCTTCGGATCAAAATGCCATAAGCAGTGGCTATTTACCAATCTCTCATATTTTGGTTTGAATCCAAACCCTCTAAAAAATATAGCATGGAATAAAGCTCTAGATTAGAAAATTGGTCAATGGGGATTGGGACTTTAGGCATTTCATCTTCCTCCTTTATATGTCTGAATTGGAAATGAAGCTATTTTACCATGAATTCCTTCTCATCAGAGGACATTAATGAAGCATAAACCCTAGCTTGTTATACTATATAGAAATTGTTTAGGTTCTAAGGGTAGGATTACCCCTACAAAAAATAAATCATGACAAAATTATTTTGTAATGGTAAATAATGTCATGCCATTATATTTTTTACTGCCCTCCTCTTAGGGTCATAAAATTTGATGATTGCAGAAATTAACTCAGGATAATGGTGAATGGAATCACAGACATAAGAGAATAAGAAGGATTTTATAGCAATGATACCTTGAGGTTGAATTGGTATCCCTTCAAAGTATCTAAACTCAAAATTGCTCCTCAAGAAGGTTCTACTTGGGTCATTACAATATTTTCCAATCGCCTTGTCTAATTCACATAGCCATCCATCTCTACTTCTCTTTTTTGCATATCTGTTAGCAATTTCTTAGGAGCCATTTTTGTAGAAATATTTATAATGTTCCTTCTCTAGAATTTGAAGATAATGCTTTGTTATTCTCTGCTCTTTTCGCTTGGTAGGCGTTGATTTTGAAAATTTAATAAGCTCTGTATTTTAGCACTTTTAAATATTGTTGCATGTACAAATTCCACCATTAATTTGGCCGCTACGAGAATTGTCCGTTTGCATACTTTTCAAATTAAACTTATGCCTCATGGTGTCTTGGAGACATTACGTCGCTCGCTAATTAGCTAAAGCACAAAACACTTTTTTGCACTTGCAATGTTGTTTATCATATTTATTTATTTCATAGTGGTACATGAAGCTTGCGAGGGGATTTTATAAATATTTCTTTCTTTGGAAATAGTGTGGCACAAGATTTCACTTTCCCTCTAGTCACAAACTCTGGCAGATTGGACAAAAAATCGATATCCACTACCACCTTAGTCATTTTAAGAGCAAATTGGAATACATGCTATATTATGCTATTGATTAGCTTATTTTAGAGTGTTTTGGACCATGCTGCTTTTCGTTGACACTTAGCCTATTTTTCAACTCATCACTTTGTTTTTTTTTTAAGCAAATTTTTCTTTCTTTTTTTTTAGCATTTTATCAAAAATGAAAACTTTGAAATAAAATGGAAAAAGGATATGATACAAAGTATGTACATATGTTACAATGAGCTTAGCTTAATAAAAATAGATTTTGAGGTGGAAACCATTGACCGGAATTGGTTGTATGTTTCCCTCAAAATATTCAAGCTAGAAAACATTGGTCTCCTTAAATTTTGCTATTTTGAAAGGGTCATCCTAGAAGGAGCTAAACTTCTAATGGTGCCTTGGTTTAGCTCTTTCAATAATCTACCCGAGTACAAAATCTCCTACTTGGGATTTTGTGAACCTAGCTTTCTTATCAAACCATACCTTGATGTCAACTGAATGCTTTTGAAAATCCTCATATGCCTGAGTTCTTTTCTCTTCTAGCTGCAACAAGTGTGTCAACCTTATTTCCATTGGATTTTTATCATATTCATCCTATGTGTTTACCAACTTGAGTGCTAGAATCTCCAAATACATAGGTAATACTACTTCCTTTCCATATAGTAAGGCATAAGGTGAGGTCTTGATAGATTTTTTAATAGTGATTCTATCTACCCATAGAGCTTGTTCCAACTGTAAGTGCCAACTTCTCTTATTTCCCTCTAATGATCTTCTCAAAATTCTTAGCAAATTATTGTTAGTTGATTCTACCAGTCCATTTACTTGAGGATAGTAGTTTGAAGTATTCTTTATGGTAATGCCATACTTGTTGGAAAACTCAATATATTTAGCCCCTATGAATACTAGTCCATTATCGCTCACTAAAGCTTCTAGGACACCAAACATGGTAATAAAAATTTCTATAAAACCTATCACCATATCTTGGTTTGACTTCTTCATAGGAATAACTTCTACCCATCTAGTGAGGTAGTCTATAGTAGTCAAAATGTACTTGTCAGTTGAGGAATTTGGATTGATAACCCCTATGAAGTCCAACCCCCATTTTTGTAAAGGTTCCTCCACTTGAATTGGCTTAAGGAAAAATGATGCATTCCTTATTCTTCTCACATACCATTGGCATTCATCACAGGCTCTAGTGACCTTGAAGGTGTTAGAAAATATTGTAGGCTAGTAATAGCCTACCCTGATAATTCAAAGTTGTTACTCTTCCTGAGAAGTGTCCTTCGAATAGTCCTCCATGGAACTCCTCTATGACCTTTTGTTGCTGATAATCCTTTAAGCATCTAAAGAGAACTCCATCAAGGTTTCTTTTGTATGGACCTTATAGTAATAAGACATACTTCAAATACTGAAGCTTATATCTTCTTCTTTGTGATGTATTAAGATCGGGAGGGTATGCCCCAATTTGAAAGTACTTGGTCATTTGATCTACCTAGTCTAATTCACCTGACTGTAATTATTTAACCTGATCATCTATTGTTGACTGACAAGCTATCACTTCTGCTAAAACCGCTACTTATATCAAGCCTTGGCATAGGGCTCTACCTCTGACCATCTTGGTAGGATGGATTTCCACATCATATTCTTTGATCTTAGTAATATAACCAGCTCTATTATCTCCTAGTTCACCTTGTAGAATGAAACTTCTCACATTCAGATGAACCACATAAACAAAGGTTTTACTTTGAAATAAGTATTGCCTATATTTTCAATGATGTCATTACTACAAATATTTTTTTCTCAATAAAATTATACTTAACATGATATTCATGAAGAGTCTATCTCCAAAATAATATGGGGTGTTCCTCTCCATCATAATTCTTTTGGGTGAGCACAAATGCATAGCTTTTCTCAGCTCCATAAGCATAAATAATGAAGTGCTTGTTGAAGTCTAGATTGACTAATACTGGAGTTGTAGCAATGGATTGCTTGATGATTTCAAAGGATTGCTTTTTTACTTCAGTCCATTTGAAATCTTTATTCTTCTTCAATAGTTCAGATATAGGCTTCACCTTCTGAGCAAAGTCAGAGATGAATTTCCTCACAAATTTTATCTAACCAAAGAAATACTGCAAATTTTTATTTTTCACGGGTAGTGGAAGAGCAAGAATGGATTTGATTATATCCAGATAAATGACCATATATTATTTGGAGACCACATGTCCTATTAACTTTCCCTCATGAACTACAAAAAAAGACTTCTTAGTATTGAAAGAGATGCCAATTCTCTGCACTTTTGAAAGACTTATTCTAGGTGTGTCAAGTGGTCTTGCTTGTTATGGGATAATATAGTCATATAATATAAACATATTAGAATGGCCTTGTTGATTCACTCCCCAAAGGCATAGTCCATTGCTCTCTAAAATGTGGCCCCTACATTAGATAGCCCAAAAGGTATTCTTTGATAGGTAAAAGTGCCCCATTTGGTGGTGAATGTTGTTTTAAACTGATCTTCATACTTCACCCAAATTTGGTTATAGCTAGAGAAGTCATCTAAAATGAAAACCTTTCTACTCCTACCATAATCTACAAGATTAAATCTATCTGTGGGAGGGGATAGTGGTCCTTTAGCGATGCTTGATTGAGGTTTTTTAAATCTACACACAAGCGGATATCACCATTATTCTTCCTTATAGGTACCAAGTTGGCTACCTAGATTGAATTTTTGATTGGATAAATGATCTTAGCCTTTAGAAACTTCAATATTTCTTCTCTCATTATGGCTTTGATCATAGGATTCACAAGCCTCTATTTCTACCTAAATGGTATTGCATTTGGCTCTAGCTCAATTGGGTGTTGGATGACATTCTTGTCATATACTTTAAGATCCTCATATGACCAAGCTACAATGTCTTGGTACTTTTATCTCGGGATCACCTTCAACCTTATACTCTTTTGCAACCATCTACCATACCTCATATCCCTGTGATATCAAGTAGTTCTTCATTATCATACTCCAAAAAGCATAATTGTTACCATAAAACAGTGGAGCCTTACTTGTAGATGATCCATTCTATGAAGCCATCTGTGTTCTTTTAGAATATGCCCTCAATCTGTTAGCTTTTTTGAAGGAACTCACTCTTATACCAATTGAAGAACACAAGCTTATACTGAGAGAGGGGGTGAACAGTATAGCGCCCACTTTTTACTTTCTTTCCAAACCAATATCAATTAGTGTCCTCAATTGCAATAACCAAATATAGCAGTGTGCATTAATAACATAGATAGCAATAGTAAGCAAGTGCACAAATCATCACACACAATTGAGACACAAGATTTAACATGGTTCCCCCAATGTGGGGTAGTCCACAAGATATTCTCCTTATAATATTTCACAAAGAAATAGGGATCCTTATCCCAATACAAATGATTACTTTGATCTGCTCAAAGCTAGGCTGTCCTGATCTGCTTAGGTGGGCTCCACTGATCTGCTCAGCTAGGCTCTCCATTGATCTGCTCAGCTAGGCTATCCACTAATCTGCTCAGCTAGGCTATCCACTGATCTGCTCAGCTAGGCTCTCCACTGATCTGCTCAGCTAGGCTATCCACTCGCTAGGCTATCCCCGGCTATCCCTAGGCTATCCTATCTACTAGGCTATCCACTTAATCTGCTTAGCTAGGCAACTGTGTTGATGTGTTTTCTATTTCTATCCTATCTCTTTCACTACTCACAAATCTACCTCAATGCCTTCTCACAAGGCTCAAACAATCCTACTCAAATGCTATCCCAAATCTATCCTCAAATCCTTCACAAAAGCTCCCAAAACCTTCTCAAAGGCTCAACCAATCATGCACAAAATCTATCTCAAATCTATCCAGAAATTCTATCCCAAAAGCCTTCTCAAAGGCTCAACCAATCATGCACAAAAGTTGTCTCAAATCTATCCAAAAATTTTATCCCAAAAGCCTTCCCAAAGGCTCAACCAATGACTCTCAAGTAGCACTCAAATCTCAACCACAAATCAATGAAGGCAAGGCTCAATGATGAACTCAACAATGGATAACAAATGAATGATGACAATACTCAACAATGTGCTCAACAATGAATGGCAATGTACTCTTCAATGGATGACAACAATGATCCACAATGATCTCAACAATGTATGACAAATGATCTCTCAAATGGATGACAACAATGCTCAATAATGTACTCTCAAATGGATAACAACAATGCTCAACAATGTACTCTCAAATGGATGACAAATGATCTCTCTAATGGAAACCTCTCCAAGAAATAACAATGAGGACTTCAACCAACCAAGGACAATCTCCACAAGTGATAGCAATAGGTTCTCAATAATATCTTCCTCATGCAATGTCAATAAGCTCTCAAGAAACAAGCACAACTCCCTCAAGCAAAGAGCTCTCAAATAGCCAACAATGATCTCCTCAAATGAAAGACAAATGTATCCACAAGTGACTAGAAAATGATCTCCTCAATGGTCTCAAATAGTGGCAATGGACTTAACAAGTAACCAACAATAATCTCCTCAAAGCAATAGCAAAAACCTCCTCAATAATGGCAATACTCTCAATGAACTCCACTAAAGCAATCATGGAACTCAAGCATCAATTTTATCCATAAAATTGATTTTCTAATCCATCCACTTCCTCTCAATAGCCAAGGCACATAATCAAGCAATTTGTCTTCAAATTCAAACCCTAACTCATGTGCATGTCTTCTAACTCAAGGTAGCAATTAACTAGGTCTCAAGTTCCTAGTTTAATTTCATAATTAAATCATGCACTAGGACATATAACAAGTTCAACACTTTTCAACCTTATGACTCCCTAATTTCATTAACACATACAACAAGCACCTATGCTTTTATTTTTAATTCCACACCTTATAACTCCACATACAACAATCACAAATATTTAACTTCACACCTTATAACTCCCTAAGCACATACAACAATCATTTATTTTCACTAAATACCTTATGACTCCCTAGTTATAATAGAAATGATTTTCAATGCACCAAAACTTTGGCAATATCAAATATTACCATGCGCTAGAGATAAATACCTTTTTACAAAATTCGTAGCCTTCGCAACCTTCAAAATCGTTAATGCCTTTGCCAAAATTAATGCGCCTTCACCACCTTCGAAATCGTTAATGCTTTGCCAAAAATCAATGCGCCTTCACACCTTCGAAATCGTCAATGCCTTGCCAAAAATCAATGCGCCTTCACACCTTCAGGAGTCGAACTCTGTTCCTCTCACCTAGCGCTATGAGGCACTTACCACATGGGCATCAGCCCACATTGGGATTTAATCCCAAACACCCAACTTCACCTACGCTCAAATCTGAAACTCAAGTTGCCTTCCTTAGCAAAACACTTTGCCCTTGGCAGGATTCGAACAACGAACCTGCCTTGTGCAAAGTTTATGCGCTACCAACTACGCTATAGGCTCCTACATGACGTCACTTTCCCATGTTGTTTACTTGACCTTGCTCTCAAATCAAAAGTTATTTATCCTTCTTTCTTCGTTGCTCCCCTTTCGATGACTCTCTCTCATGCGCTATCTCTAGTCTTCAATAAACAAAGGTTTTTCACCTTTTATTTATATGCACCTCCATGCCTTCGAATGACGTCGATGAATATTTATTTATCTCCCCAACCTTTGCACGTCGACGGATAATATAATTCAACCTTAGACCTTAGAATTATTAAATAAAAATTTAATAATTCACCTTTTAACTTTGAATTGGGATATCTCCTTCATTCTTTTGAATTTCGTCATGAAACTTTTTGCACCTAGGTTTTATTGGAAAACCTTTTCATCCATCATAATTTGGAGAAGTCTTAGCATAGTGGTTTTAATGAAAAACCCTTTCCAATGGTTTTAATGAAAACCCTTTCCGTTGGTTTTAATAAAAAACCCTTGCCATTGGTTTTAATAAAAACCTTTACCATTGGTTTTAATAAAAACCATTAATATAATATTTAAAAAATTAAATATTATATGCCTCTTGTGCCACAAAACCTTGTATATATCCATGCTCTCCAAAATATCATAAATGATTATTTATGAAGTGCTTTTGCCACCAAAACTCAATGTGATCCATGTGACATCAATGACAACACAAAATAACTCAAATTGCCAACAATCTCCCCCTTTGTCATTGATGGCAACACCTCTAATGCAAATCACCACAATCACTGCAAAAGCCATTTCTGAAAATCAAAGCTGCTCCCCTGACTCAATACTCTCTATGGAGGTTGCTCCCCTATCTCAATGTTCTCTTTGGAGGCTGCTCCCCCTATCTCAATGCTCTCTTTGGAGGCTGCTCCCCTAACTCAATGCTCTCCCCCTTACTCAAATCTCTCCCCCTTTGACATCAATGGCAAAAGGGACACCTATGGGGCTAAAATATATGACTCTTAAGCTTAGCCCCCTACCACCTTCTCTCTTGAGGTGATTAATTTTGGGGTGGGAGTACATTTACTCCCATATTACATTGTTCCTTTCCTTTGTCAACTTCCTTCCACATCTTTTTGATCTCCTTTTCTTGATGAGTTACTTGATCTTCTTGTCTTGAACCTGTTTGACCTTCTTGCCTTGACCTTGACCTTCTTGCCTTGAACCTATTTGGAATTGAGTCCTACACCATCTTGCAATATGTCCAAAGTTATTGCAATTAAAACACTTGATATTGTAGCCTTTGGATGGTGCCCATATCCTGAATTCTTTCTTGAAATCATTTCCATATCCATTCCTTTCCTGAACCCTGTATTGTGAAGCTCTATTTCCATAATCATTTTGACCATGACCTCTGAATTGTGTAGCTCTATAATCAAAACCATATTGCTCATTTCCTTTGCACTGAGAAGCTCTATGACCAATCCTGTTGCATAAGAAGCAATGTCCCTGAAAACCATACCTTCTTCCTTTGAAGTTCCTTCTAGAAAAATCAAACTTCTTTGATCCATAGACCCTAGCCCTGTGTCCAAATCCATTACAAGAAAAACAATGTCCTTGAAAAGCCCTTTGTTCATGCCTTGGTTCCTCATACCTTTCTTGACCTTTATCCTTGTGATCATCTTTGACTTGTGCATTGTATCCTTGATCCTTCTTTGTGGTATCCAAATCTTCTTCCTTAACTTCTTCCTTGCTTTCTTCTTCAAGAATTTCTTTGCCTCTTGAACTTGATTCACCTATCTCAAAACAAGATCCAAATTGGATATTTGGAGCCATAGGAGCTTTGGAACTTTCTTCATGAATCTTAGGTGCTTCCTTGCTTTCATATTTTAGAACTTCCTTTCCTTTTGAGTGTGACTTTTCTTGGAAATGAGATACAACCTTAAAATATGTTTCCACTCCTTTTTGAACCTTTTCATCTAATGTGTCATGTCTTGTCATCATTACCCTTAGTTCTTCATTCATCCTTTCCTCTATCCTTTTTGCATCTTGAAGCTCATCTCTTAGATCATTGATTGTCTGAAGTAGTTCTTCTCTATTTTGACATCTATTCGAATCTTGTTTTCAAGATTCTTGATTTCTTCTTTTAGCCTTTTGACTTCTGATTTTTGTTTTCTTGGCTCATCCTCTTCTTTTTCTTTTACCAAAAGTGAGACTTCTTCATATTTACTATCACTGAGATCATTATCATCTTCTATAGCAAACAAACTCTCATGAATTCTTTGACCATGCATGTTTCCTTGATATGTCATTTCATCTTCACTATCACTGAAGCCATTGCAATATCCTGATCTATGATCTCTTTGACCACACACAAAGCATTGTTCTCTTTCACCTTCTATTCCTAAGAATAGATGTTCTTCCTTTTCATCATCTGACTTATCTCTATCACTGTGATCTGAGCTATCATTTGCTTCTTCAATGTAGAAAGTTTTCTTAGTCTTACGAAAACTTTTCTTCTTCTCATGCTTGCTTTGCTTGTACCTATCATCTTTGTCATGCTTATGCTTTCCTTCTTCTTTTCTTCTGTGACCCTATTTTTCATCATCACTATTTTCTTCATGTGGACACTTGTTTGCATAGTGACCATAATCACCACACTTGTAGCATTTGAATTTCTTCATATCCCTATAATTCCTTGAGTCCTTTTTCCTTTTGATGAAGTTAGCTTCCTCATCATTATCTGAATCTCTATCTATCTCTAGATCTTTCCCTTTCTTTTTCTCTAAAGCTTTGAATGCAATTTCTTTCTTTGGAGCCTGATGCTTATCTATCCTCATCTCATAAGCTGTGAGAGTTCCTTGTAGTTCTTCCATTGTTAGCTTGTCGATATTCATTATTTCTTCTATCATTGAAACCTTTGCATCATACTTCATGGGAAGTGATCTCAAAACCTTTTGAGTAACATCTGATTCTTTCATCTCAAATCCTAGGCCTCTCATGGTGTTAGCAATCTCATCAACTCGAAGTAAGAACTTTGTAATATCTTCAGAATCTTCCATTTTCAATTCCTCGAATATTTTTCTATGAGTTTGTAGTTTTGCCAACTTTACCTTGGAATCTCCTTCATAGGTATTCCACAACTTGGTCCACATTTCATTAGCTGAATTACATACCATGACCTTTGCAAAATCTGTCTCACGTAGCCCACTCAGAATACAATTCATTGCCTTTGCATTGATCTCAACCAATTTCCTGATAGTCTTATCTGTCTCGGGATCACCTTCAACCTTATACTCTTTTGCAACCATCTGCCATACCTCATATCCTTGTGATATCAAATAGTTCTTCATTCTCATGCTCCAAAAAGCATAATTGTTACCATCAAACAGTGGAGCCTTACTTGTAGATGATCCATTCTATGAAGCCATCTATGTTCTTGTAGAATCTGCCCTCAAGCTGTTAGCCTTTTCGAAGGAACCCGCTCTGATACCAATTGAAGAACACAAGCTTATACTGAGAGGGGGGTGAACAGTATAGCACCCACTTTTTACTTTCTTTCCAAACCAATATCAATTAGTGTCCTCAATTGCAATAACCAAATATAGCAGTGTGCATTAATAACATAGATAGCAATAGTAAGCAAGTGCACAAATCATCACACACAATTGAGACACAAGATTTAACATGGTTCCCCCAATGTGGGGTAGTCCACAAGATAATCTCCTTATAATATTTCATAAATAAATAGGGATCCTTATCCCAATACAAATGATTACTTTGATCTGCTCAAAGCTAGGTTATCCTGATCTACTCAAGTGGGCTCCACTGATCTCTCCTAGGCTCTCCACCCACCTACCTGATCTACTCACTAGGCTATCCACTGATCTGCTCAGCTAGGCTATCCACTGATTCCTCTTAGCTAGGCTATCCATTGATCTACTCAGCTAGGCTATCCACTGATCTGCTCAGCTAGGCTATCCATTGATCTACTCAACTAGGCAACTAGTGTTGATGTGTTTTCTATTTTCTATCCTATCTCTTTCACTACTCACAAATCTACCTCAATGCCTTCTCACAAGGCTCAAACAATCCTACTCAAATTCTATCCCAAATATATCCTCAAAGCCTTCACAAAAGGCTCAAACAATCCTGCTCAAATGTTGTCCCAAATTTTTCCAAAAGCCTTCTCAAAGGCTCAACCAATCATGCATAAAATTTGTCTCAAATCTATCCAAGAAATTCTATCCCAAAAGCCTTCCCAAAGGCTCAACCAATCATGCACAAAATTTGTCTCAAATCTATCCAAAAATTCTATCCCAAAAGCCTTCCCAAAGGCTCAACCAATGACTCTCAAGTAGCACTCAAATCTCAACCACAAATCAATGAAGGCAAGGCTCAATGATGAACTCAACAATGGATAACAAATGAATGATGACAATACTCAACAATGTGCTCAAAAATGAATGGCAATGTACTCTTCAATGGATGACAACAATGATCCACAATGATCTCAACAATGTATGACAAATGATCTCTCAAATGGATGACAACAATGCTCAATAATGTACTCTCAAATGGATGACAACAATGCTCAACAAGGTACTCTCAAATGGATGACAAATGATCTCTCAAATGGAAACCTCTCCAAGAAATAACAATGAGGACTTCAACCAACCAAGGACAATCTCCACAAGTGATAGCAATAGGTTCTCAATAATATCTTCCTCATGCAATGTCAATAAGCTCTCAAGAAACAAGCACAACTCCCTCAAGCAAAGAGCTCTCAAATAGCCAACAATGATCTCCTCAAATGAAAGACAAATGTATCCACAAGTGACTAGAAAATGATCTCCTCAATGGTCTCAAATAGTGGCAATGGACTTAACAAGTAACCAACAATAATCTCCTCAAAGCAATAGCAAAAACCTCCTCAATAATGGCAATACTCTCAATGAACTCCACTAAAGCAATCATGGAACTCAAGCATCAATTTTATCCATAAAATTGATTTTCTAATCCATCCACTTCCTCTCAATAGCCAAGGCACATAATCAAGCAATTTGTCTTCAACTTCAAACCCTAACTCATGTGCATGTCTTCTAACTCAAGGTAGCAATTAACTAGGTCTCAAGTTCCTAGTTTAATTTCATAATTAAATCATGCACTAGGACATATAACAAGTTCAACACTTTTCAACCTTATGACTCCCTAATTTCATTAACACATACAACAAGCACCTATGCTTTTATTTTTAATTCCACACCTTATAACTCCACATACAACAATCACAAATATTTAACTTCACACCTTATAACTCCCTAAGCACATACAACAATCATTTATTTTCACTAAATACCTTATGACTCCCTAGTTATAATAGAAATGATTTTCAATGCACCAAAACTTTGGCAATATCAAATATTACCATGCGCTAGAGATAAATACCTTTTTACAAAATTCGTAGCCTTCGCAACCTTCGAAATCATTAATGCCTTTGCCAAAATTAATGCGCCTTCACCACCTTCGAAATCGTTAATGCTTTGCCAAAAATCAATGCGCCTTCACACCTTCGAAATCGTCAATGCCTTGCCAAAAATCAATGCGCCTTCACACCTTCGCGGGAGTCGAACTCTGTTCCTCTCGCCTAGCGCTATGAGGTGCTTACCATGTGGGCATTAGCCCACATTGGGATTTAATCCCAAACACCCAACTTCACCTGCGCTCAAATATGAAAAACTTAAGTTGCCTTCCTTAGCAAAACACTTTGCCCTTGGCGGGATTCGAACAACGAACCTACCTTGTGCAAAGTTCGTGCGCTACCAACTGCGCTATAGGCTCCTACGTGATGTCACTTTCCCATGTTGTTTACTTGACCTTGCTCTCAAATCGAAAGTTATTTATCCTTCTTTCTTCGTTGCTCCCCTTTCGACGACTCTCTCTCATGCGCTATGTCAAGTCTTCAATAAACAAAGGTTTTTCACCTTTTATTTATATGCACCTCCATCCTTCGAATGACGTCGATGAATATTTATTAATCTCCCCAACCTTTGCACGTCGATGGATAATATAATACAACCTTAGACCTTAGAATTATTAAATAAAAATTTAATAATTCACCTTTTAACTTTGAATTGGGATATCTCCTTCATTCTTTTGAATTTCGTCATGAAACTTTTTGCACCTAGGTTTTATTGGAAAACCTTTTCATCCATCATAATTTGGAGAAGTCTTAGCATAGTGGTTTTAATGAAAAACCCTTTCCAATGGTTTTAATGAAAACCCTTTCCGTTGGTTTTAATAAAAAACCCTTGCCGTTGGTTTTAATAAAAACCTTTACCATTGGTTTTAATAAAAACCATTAATATAATATTTAAAAAATTAAATATTATATGCCTCTTGTGCCACAAAACCCTGTATATATCCTTGCTCTCCAAAATATCATAAATGATTATTTATGAAGTGCTTTTGCCACCAAAACTCAATGTGATCCATGTGACATCAATGACAACACAAAATAACTCAAATTGCCAACAACATAAAGCTTTGATATCCTCCTTTTCTCCTAGATAACATTGGACTCCAACTTTGAGCTTCTTTTCTCTTTCAATTTCAATTTCTTTATAGATATTCTCCTTGATTTCCATGGATATGGTCTTTTTCCTATCCTCATTATCAAAAAGGCTCTCTAGAGTAACCAACCCTCTAGGTATATGATTGTTCTTGAGTTGAATGACATTTTGTTCATCAATATCCTCAAGAATTTACTCTTGAATAGTGGATAAACATACTTCTCTCACCAAAAAACAATGAGTTGTTCATCACTTTCAAAGGCTTTCCAGAAAAGTTACTTATCTAGCACCGTAGACTTAAAAATAATTTTGATCCCTTTGTCCTTCATAACTCCTATGTCTACAGAAGGGTTGAAATTCTCTCCCCTAACTTCTAAGGAGTATTCCAAGCTATTATTTATCCTAGGAATAAAATTAATGTTTAGGTTGTCACAGGATTCCATCAAATCTCATACTCTATTTCTATATGCTTTCAGGTAATGGTGATTACTGCTGCACCTCTCTCTTACCTAATTTACAATCAATTCAAAGTCACCATATTCAATATTTTAATGCCCATGATTTCATCTTGCATTAGCCTAAGGTATAAAGCCTCATATTCTACAACATTGTTAGTGCATGACCATGTTAGCATATATGCAAAACTCTTTGTCCCTTCCTATTGGGACTATAATAGTACATCGGCACCAACACCATTTTTGTATTTTGCACCATCAAAGTGCATGGTCCAATTTTCTATTTCTCTTAGGGACTGGTTATATATAGCAGGAATTATTTTATTTATTTTTGCAAAAATATTGTACGTACCCATACCTATCCTAAATTGACTATAATATTCTCTGAAAGGCAGTTCATATTCAATATCCAACTCTTCAAAGTTATTCATAAATTCAAATTCCTCCATAGGAGTGAGCTTGCACATGTCATATTAAATTTTTTTATTGTGGTAAGACAGGATTCTTGGGTGTTATTCTTATCCTTTTTTATTTGAAAGGAATTACCATGCTAGAATAGTCCATATACATGCATCCACCCAACTTTGTAGTGAATTCTCTTGAAAGGCATAAGCTAAAATAAGGCTCTAGATCCACCACCACTATCTATTGAAGTATGGTTACCTTAGGTGATCTATGTAGCCTCATTAAGACGTCTTTTATCACTCCCACTGTCTTCACAGGTATCCCATATAATTGCAAGACTCCAGGGTGGGATCTGGTATATTCCATACCCATATCCTCACAAAATGCTTTAGGTATAACTATGGTAGATACCCTTGAGTCAATCATACAGTTGCGCATAATCCACCCCTCCATCCTTAGAGAAATGTAAAAATAAGGGGTTTGTTCTTTAAAGTAGTAGGGAATATTTCCTTATTTTTAGAGGGTATGCTAAGGATTGTGGTGGCCTACTTTTCCTACGAATATTTGTTTAGAGAAGCGTTCAACAGGTCTATTTGGCCTATAATAAAGAGATTATCATATAGGCTAGCTTTGGATGGTATCTTCTTCATTTCTTCCACAATGTTTTATTCATACTTGGTAGAGGTAGGTCTCTCTGGCCTTCTCTCTAGCTCACCATACTTTATTTTATACTGTTTTATGGCCTTAATTCTCCATATCTTGGTAATAGAATGAAACCTATGCCTCTCTTGAGCCTCATTATTGTATCTCATTCTATCTCCTTCAGTTATATTCTCAAATCTCTTGGGAAGACTGACCTTATTTTGTTTGGCCTGGGAGATAGGGAAAGTATCCTTACTCTAGGAAGGGGATCCTTCTTCTAAAAGGGGACCTAAAATTGACCCAAATTTTATGGATCAACCTGCAATGTTTTCTTACCTAACCTTTTCATGATAGAAATATGTCCATCCTCATCAAGATCTTTTCCAACCATGATTTTATCTGGTTGCCAGAGCATATTCACTCTTCCTTTTTTATTTCTCTCTACTTTCTCCATAGCCTATTGTACATGGTGTTGGTACACAACACAAGATTGTGAATCATGGGGATCATTGTATACCAAACATCATACATTCACCAAACTTTTTTTAGAAGAAAATTCAGGCTTTTCTTGGATTGCATTGACTCTAACCCTAGTGTTGTTGTTAGGACCAGGTCTTTAATTATTGTTAACATAAGGGAATATCCTTTGTTGAGATATCTCCATTTTTCTTTTTTCCATTGAATTCATATTATTGCTAAGAGTTTTAAAGGTATTTTGAATATCAAGGAGCATGGAGGATTCTTATGGTATTTGAAAAGGAAGGGGAGGGAAAGGAACTACAATAAGTGATGCTTTTGAATGAGGAATGGGAATCATCTACGAAAATGGGTATGAAAAAGGAGGAGGATCCATATAGGATGATACGACTACCTGAACTTGGATATTAGGTGTTTCCAAATTGTAGGGCAATACAACTTTTGGAAGTAATCTTCCCACATTAATAAGGACATTCTCTACATGAACAACCACATTATAAACCTGTGGAAAGGTCTCTAACCTATATTTTTGGTTTTTCAAGCCTAACTATGATCCAAGGTCTCTAATATAATACATGTAAGCAAGGGTTACAATTGGTCTAGCTAAAGGGAGAATTTTCTTCCAGGTCCTACCGAACCTCAAGTTAAAATCTAAAACAATTTCTTGTTGATGCTTTTGCATGGATGTGAACAGATTAAGGAGGGAAAAATGATCAATAGATTCATTAAATTCATCTACAAAAGGCTCAACAAATGCTACCCATGAGGTAATGGTATTGTCTTCAAGGGTCCTAAACCAATGCATAATCTTTACTCTAAAGGATAGGACTAGGATTTTGATAATAACATCTTCATTTTTTATATTGTGTATTATCATCAGATTCAAAATATCTTAGCAGTGCTCATATGCAGTTTTACCAGATCCATCATAGGTGGGAATGGCTTTAGATACAGCTTGGTAAATGTCATGCATCTGAGCCAATATAATGGGTCCAATTGTATTCTATCTAGGATATTTTTGTAAGGGTTGATTTGGAACTACATTTTTATGTTGGGCCATGTTGACAGGTGTAGCTCTTATTTGAGGTGGCCTTGGGTGTGCTATAGGATTATCATAGGGAGGAGTTGTGTTTGAACATATTCCATGATTCAAATCACTTGTGACAGTAGATCCTCTATAAGGTAGATCATAGTAGAAAAAGGAGTCTGGATTATTCCTTGTGGATGACCTAGTATTCATGAAAAAATGCAAGCTACACGGATAATTTTTCTTGATTTGTAGACCAGGGAGTTGCTAGGTGAATTTTTTGATCATCACCTAGCAAGGTCAAGACAATCACAAAATATTTATTCCTTCGAAGAAAGATAAAACAATAAATAATATGATGGGTTTTACTATTTCTTACAAACAGGTCCCACCGAGCATGCCAAAACTATTGGGATTCGAATTGTCATAAAGATTTACATGATATTGCAACTTTCTATTTTCCAATTTTCTAGCTAGGCTTTCATCTAATAGTTGCAACTCAGAACTCAACATTGGATGGACCAAATATTGCTTCAGCCCAACCTCCAATGTAGGTTGGTTCCTTGTCAACTGGATAGAGTGTTGACTCAATTAAGCTCAATAATGATTTTTGGAATAGGATTAGAAAATATTTAGGG
The DNA here is from genome assembly GCA_028583015.1 of Wollemia nobilis. Taxonomy (NCBI): domain Eukaryota; kingdom Viridiplantae; phylum Streptophyta; class Pinopsida; order Araucariales; family Araucariaceae; genus Wollemia; species Wollemia nobilis. Next base: position 3,066,621 of record JAQPPZ010000333.1, read on the forward strand.
TTAAGAAATTATGACCAATCAATGGTCAAAAAGGGCTAACAACATAGGCATCCATAGAGAAAACCTTTAGCAAACTATTTCTAGTGTCCCACACTTAGGATTAGAAGCACCCAAAACCAAGAAATATTCATACAATAAAGTATAAATAGAGGTGTGTTCCAAGAGGTAATTTCAATATCTAATATATCAAAAATCCAATTTAGCAAAATAGATCAATATTCAAACTAAATAAAAATAAACTTCTTGTCAACAAAGATCTAACTATGAATAGATTTCAATTATCTTTATAACTATTAATCCAACATAGATGGAATGAACTAACCATAACAACATTAATAGAAATATAATTCATAGCTTGAACCTCTTAATAAAAAATATCAAAGATGACAGATCTCAAATTAAAAATTTGAGTAATGTTCCTTCTATTAGTTTGCAAAAATGTCACACAGTAGGGCAAGCAAACGTGCTAGAGCCAACCCTAAAAATGGAGTTTTCAACCTCTATTTATAGTTTACAATAAAAGAAATTAGAGGAGACATTATGAGGATTTAACATATGACATATCAATAGAGAGCCATGCTGGTATTATTTCATTCACCTGTTGAGTATGAGAAATCCATTGGAAGTCATCCGCAATGGCATCTCGACTCTACAACTTGTTGGTCCGATAGTGGCAGTTGAAACTTAGATCATTAAAAACTATATCTGAACCATTCATATTTCTTGAAAACTCCATTCAGCCATATATATGAAATTGTTATGGTTCTTGGTTCTTGGTACCCTTGGACGCTTCATCTACTCGCTTTCGAACTGACTGGATTTCATCCACCAAGAATATACCTTTGTTTTCTCATAAAAATATTCGCAAAATATCCACCATTGATGCACTCAAGGGATGACTTCAATTAAACCTCAACAATGCTTTGTAAAGCAGTGAGGTGGAACAAATTGTCAATCCACTCAAAAAGTATGCTAACATCAGCTTGGATGGATTTGGCCAACGGGTTTGAGCTTACGTGAAAAATACACTGAGTTTCAAGTGAAATACATCTCGTCCTCAATCCATTCACTTAACCTTTAAAACAATTTATTTCCTTCTCACATTCGTGACATAAGACATTAGTTGCAATCTGCTCCTCAATTTCCACTCCATCAACTTTGACTTGGTTTGAATTTTATTATCCATAAGATTAGCCTAAGTGTATCTATATCATAGGTTTTTTGGCTGATCAAAATGTAGTGCTTGAATTCATATGGTTAAATATCATTCATTAATTCTATGACCAATCAAAAAGTGATACTATATTTTCTCTAAATAAATCTGAGCCACACAATTCTTCAACTAATCAAATTATCGTATTGCACTTCTATTGGGTAAATCCAATGGTACCATAAGGTGTGGATGGAAAATACAAATATGATAAAACTGTAAGACCTTTTGTGAGAAGGCTTTGATAATATGTATGTTTAGAATTACCTCAAAAGAGGGCACAAAATCATGGGGTATGAGGTTTGATGAAGATGAATGATGTTTAATAATAGGGGTACATGGACATAGTGAGAACGTAGGCCTTACAGATAAATTTCAAATTTTATTGCCTATGGACTTAGGATTTCAAACTTTAGGAAGGTGAGATGATTTAGCCCTAGACTTAAAAATTATAACATAAGGTCTAGGGGAGGTTAACGTAACTTGAACCCTTATGAAGAAAATAAATGAATCATTGTGACTTAGATATCTCAAAAAATAAGACATAATCATGAAGGGGCGACTTAGCTTAACTTAGGTTCAAACCTTAGGTATTATCATGGTACCATTTTCTTTTCTTTACCTGATCTATGGTATAAATCCTTTATTTTCTTCTATTGTCCCTTCCCAATGTTGTTCATGTGTTATTTTGCATTTATATACCTTGAGAACTTTTGAAAGAGTACAAGCCTTAGATTTCTCTAAAATTTTTTGGTTAATTCATTTTTAGGTCAATCATATTAAAGTACTCAAATTCCTTTGTGTAATTTTGAACCATAAATTTTGTAGCCAATCAAAATTTAGCACTACAATTCTACTAGGAAAATTCTAACCATTTATTTTTCCACCATTCAGGAGGCAACAATCTATTTTTTATGAATGATTTTGGACCACATATTTCTTCAGCCAATTGGGTGACTATGCTTTGACTTCTCTAAATTATTTCAAGCTACTCATTTTGTATATGAAAAAATTAGGCAAATGTATAATGGATTTGGATATTTATTAATGTAGCCTATGACCTTAAGATCTTATGGAATGGCAAGGTGAATTAAGACATGGAATTTGCTTTAAGAAATATTATTTGGGTATAAGACAAGGGTAAAAAGGGGGAATCTTAGTCTATGTAGTACTGACCCTTAAGTATTACCTTGTAGAAGGATTTCTAGGCATAGACTTTACAAATAATTTGAAATATAAGGAAAATGATTTGATGGTTGTATGGATAACCTAAGGAACCCAAAATATTTTCATGACAACATTATTATACTGAGGATTATGAAGATTAATGACTTAGGATATTATAAAGGACTAAGAATTTTAAAGGAATCCAATGGTTAGGGGATCAAAATTTTGATTCAACAACTAATAAATTAAAAAACGGACCTTCAAAAGTATATACAACTTTGAGGGACTAAGAATATTGAGCACATGAACTTGCAAAATTTTTGAGGAGACTTAAGAAAAAATAAAAAATGCCCTTAAACAAAACAAATAATTGCAATAATAAAAATAAATTAAAAGGAATGACAATCTACGAGAAAATTTTGACAACAAAAATATGAAGACTATTCTAGGGATTCTTGTAAATTTTGAAAGACAGCATAAACAATACAACCTAAACCTAGAAATCTATAAAACATCAAAATTTGAATTTAGGGGTAAATATCAAGTTAGGTTTAGAGGATCCAACAAGCTCATATACAAAGGAATATACCACTCGAATATTATTTCGAGAAAAGTTCTAACCAATTGCATCCACCTTAACCAAGGACAAAATAGATGTAGTATCTGATAAACTGACCAAATCAATAGTTCATATCCTAAGAATATGATTGGCAGATGTGGCAAAGACTGAGAGCCAAGAAAAATATAAAATCATACACATGGCTAAAGGTTGCCCTAAGGTCCTCTAAATAATAACTAGGCACCATCTAAGTTGCCTAAGAGTGTTAGTAATGTCACCAAAAAATGTAGATAAGTCATTCATGTTGAGTCCCAATGCAATAGCCTATATAAGCATGGGGATTCATTCCTTTTAAATGCCAACCTATAAAAAACCTTAGGGGAGGTAGGTCATATGTTCAATAAAATGAACATGTGAGATAGGAAAAAATTCAAATCACTTTGGTCTAGATATTGTAGATTATGATGAAAAAGCCTCATATGACACATCTAGCACATTGAAGAGCACCAAAATCATTTATATATTATGAATAGTTGAAAATAAATAAGGTTGATAAAATTAAGTGTTGTATATTCATTGGCTAAATCAAGAGGTAATAGATAATATTTTGGGAGGAGCACTAGATAATTCAGATGCAAGAAGAATGCACAAATTAGGAGACCCCGAGAATTAGAAAACCAATTAAGGAAAGCTAATCACCTCAACTAAATATAAGATAAAGATGTGAATAGTCATGTATTTACTAATTTTGATGAATGGAAAGGATTAATGGATCAGAAGGATCCAAATATTATTTCTCATAAGATAATTCTATAGAAGGAAAGTTACTTTCATTATATTCCTTAAATATAAATAGCTTCCAAAAAGCCTAAGGGTCATCAAAGGTAACATAAGTTCCACTACCTTAGGTGGATCCATTATGATAGGGAAATTTTGAATAAAATTGCTATTCAAAATTAAACAAGATGAGAGGACCTAAAGCCCCTTCCATCTATCAAGCCACTAATACTAATAAAATACTAAAAATACTAGCAAAAGAAAATTGACTGAAATTTTCTAGCAAGTTTGAAACGTCCCATGCCATGAGGTGATTCTAACTGCCTGGGCCAAATAAAAAAAAATCCATAGCCTTTATGGTGGTAACTAAGCTAGACCTTATCATAAGTGGAAACCCCAAAATCTTCCTAGTGGTAACTAAAAGGTCTCCACTATTGATAGTGTCTCTATCCACTTAGTGGATATGGATCCATTCCCTAGCCTAGGGGGTGGGTTCAAAAACTAAACCATCTTCTTTTGGTAACTAGATTTACAATAATAATCATGGTGCAGTTATAAAATGGCATTGGAAAAATGACAACACAAAATCCATAGAGGTAATGAAAAACAAAAGAGATTTGAGGTGTTTGTGCAATATTTTGATAAGATCATCCAAGATTGTTAGTCCATAAGAACATATCATTGAGGAGGCATCACTAGAGGTGCAAAGAGGAACAAAATTACCAATACCAAACTCAAATGCACTCATGAAAAAAAGGAATTCAATGGTTCCATATGAATACATATTTGAGGCATCAAAGAAGTAAGCAATGCCATGTTGTGTATGAGAATTTGGAGGAAATTCCAATTTTGTAAAAACTATAAAATCTATAAAAGTGAAGAGGAATAAAATTCATGATCCAAGTACTCAATTTATAGGTATTAGCATATTATATTGACATATAATATTACATTTTGTATTGGTTAACAAATAGTGTTTCTTTTTATTTGTAGGCCACCTATTGATTAATTAGTTGTTAGTTGCTTTATATAAAATCATCGATTAGGATTTTTGATAGGATTATTTAATTTGATCATATCCAAAGGATCCTCCTCTAGGTATTTTAATCTCTATTTATACTGATATTGGAATGCATTTTGGTCAGTTCTTCATTGCTAAATCTTTCATGTCTCTATTTATGGGTTTTCATATCACTAATGCCAAAGTAGTAAAATTGGTTTGGTAGAGAGTATCCTCTTCCCCCAAGCTAGTCTAGTTTAGAAGGGGAATAATAGATCTTCAACAACTGATCTTGCCCAATTTTTTTCCTAGTTAGGATAGGTGTTGTAACTCATGGAATTTTGACACACTTCAAAATTCCCACTTCCTAGTAAAACATGTTGTTTACCCTAACAACATGAAATTTACCCTCAAATACCCTTGCCTCGATTTTCGTGCCAAGAAAATGGAAATTGATTTAATTTCCCTTTTTTGAAAATTCGGGCAAACCCGATGAAATCAGACTTTTTCTGACAATTTCGGATGTCCGATTTCATCCAAATCCCACGTGCGCCTAATTTAGGTGCTCTGTTGGGATTTTGAACCTAATCTGGGCCAACCCAGATTCCCGACAAATTTAGATCTCCCAAATTTGTCCAAATCAAGCAAAATCCCAAATTGGCCTAACTACTTGGCCTATTTTCGCCTCCCTCCCTGGTTCCTCGACCTGCATCAGGCATTTAAACCCCCAGACCCCCCTAAACAAACTAATGGTGATAATTTGTAGGAAATATTGGTTGGAGAAGGAGATTTCAGAGCTTTTGTTGTAGGTTACAGTGGAGATTTTGACCTTCAGATCACCATTCCCAGAGCTCTCAGACATGGCGATGCCTACTATAAGTTTAGATCTGGTTTATGCTTAATAGTAATTTGATTTTTGCATTGCTTTTCACAAATTTGGGACATCCAAATTTGTCATAAAAGCCTGATTTTTGACCATTGCTTTTGCAGAACTAGCCATTGGATATTTTTGGGACATCCGAAATCATACATAAAGTCTGAAAACATACATAAAGTCCAAAATCATACCAATTAATGTTGGGGGTAAAATTTTGATTGCAGATTTATCAATTTGAGTCATAGTTGCACTATGTCCTTTTACTTGCTTTAATTACTCCATTGTATCTCATTATTTTTACTATGTTTACTGCATTTAATCTTATATGTTTTGCATTAGATCCATAGATCCTTTATTTTTCATACGATTTGCTAAAAGAATCGAGGGGATTTGACTGTCATAGATCATGATCTACTGTGACCTAAGTAGATCCCCCATCCCTAATTTCAAATTTTAGTGTTGCATTATGAAATTGTAGGTTTTTGATATATTCGAATGATCCGAATTTGTCTGACAAATTCGGACGTCCGAATTCATACTGCAAACATCCAAATTCATCCTGTAAACACCCGAATTCATCTGAAAGCAAACATCTAGACCAGGTAAGGATCTAAACTTATTTCTTGATACTTTAGATCTATATTTTTATGTTTTATCGACATCTACATTAAACAAGGAAAATAGAAAACACCAAAACATAGACTTTATTGCATTTTCTTCTATACTAGTCAAAACACACAAAATAAAAGAGACAACATGTTAGCATAGACTTTCATATTTTACTTTCTACAAAATCTTTGCATCTTAGTTAAACTTTATCATGCTTTCTAACTAGATTTGTATACCATTTGTTTTCATATAAAATTGAATTGCATATAGCTAGGTTAGAAATTGCATTTGGCTAAACCCTAGGTGTGTGTAACTCAAAAGGAATACATCAAACATCCACCTTACCTAGGCATGGAAACCGCCACAGAAAGTGTTTCCTGGTGAACCCTCACCCCATTCATCGACAAACACCAAGGAGAGTGCAACTCAAGCACTTCTCATCTGAGGTGTAGATCCATCATTTTCCCTCCCCCTTTTAAGCATGGATCCATTAGCCTAGAAGAAAGGGGTGCAAAAATTTTGGGTCTACATTCTTTGGTGAACCCGACGTGAACTACACCATCATTGTCAACTTTGTTGTTTTTCCTTTTCATAAAAAAAAAAAAACAAAAAAACAAAAATCTTTCTAAATGGTAGAAAATAGTATTAAAGAGTCTTCATTTATAGACCTTAGAAAAACACTCATAGAGCGAGAGGTTGACCTCTTCTACAAAAATTATCATATAGAACGCCAAGTGGACTTGTGGAAAAACTTTGGTATCATTGAGAATAGATCTGAAGAAATAAGGAAAATTAAAAGAATTGATGTTACTAAAGCCCTAGGGCTAGGTTATTACTCTCCCTATTTTGAAATCAAAAGAGGTTGTGAATGTTGGCTCATGAACAAATGAGCTAGTGTTCATTCAAACATCTATCCTTGGGATAACTATCTGGAAGAAGCATTAAATATCCATAAATTCTTAGCATACTTAGAGGACAATGAGGTAACCCTAGAACAAAGAAGAAGATATCACAAAGCACCTAGGGCAGTCCTCTTTTGAGACTATTGTTATGAATTGCAAGTTCAACCTTCTACCTCAGATACTAAGGAACTTACCCTTGTCCACTTCATCCAACTTCTAGTAGATGATTTCTCTTTTGAGGAAGAACACTACATGAGTCCTGAAGATCTAGAGCCCATTAATGACATTCACAAGCTCTTCAAAGAAGATTAAACCATTTAGCATTGTTATCAAAATTCTGTAAATACTTGAGTTAAAGAATAGTAGATTTTTTTTTCAAAAAGAAAACAAAAAAAATAATAAAAACAACAAAAACAACAAAAATAACAAAAAAAAAACTTTTAATTAGCATCGATAGGAAATATGCCTAAAACTCTAAGGAATGGTAAACAAGTGGCAACCGACTTCGAAGAAGAGTCAGATACTGAAAACCCCAATAGTGAAACTGAAATGGAAGAAATTCTAGAAGAACAAGTAGCCCAAATAGAACAAAATGATGAAGATGAAACAATTAAGGTTTTTGACCCTAAAATGGGACCCCAAGGAGACATTCATTTTGAATCTATGGATCACTTTTGTGAATTTTTGAAACATAACCGATCTACTATTACCAACACATTTGAAATAGAAGAACAAGTTAGAAAAGGTGATGTTTCAGTTGAAGATGCCTTAGAGAAGTTTTTCAAATGTGACCAAAATTGGAAACACATGAAGAGGATAACTCATCACAACATGCCACCCATAATGATCCTTCCTTATATCCTACCCAAATTATGCATCCCCAAGATACTCATCATCAAACTCAAATATTAATTGCATCACAACGCCAACCTACTTTGGTGGCCAACATAACTACTTCTACTCAAAAACAACCTTCTTCCCAAAATAATACTTTTCTTTCCCAATATTTCAAAAATCGATTTGGTCAAAACTCTACATCTCAAAAGAACAAAAATGTGCAAAATCCTACTTTTCAACAAAATTCCCAACAAAAAGCAGCTCCTTATAAACTAAAAAATCCTCCCATTTCAAATCCTATGCATAATAGTATCACCGTTCCTGCAGTAGCACAACATACATATTATCCTCCATATGCCAACATAATAGCACAACATGGAAACAATGAGAAACCACAACATCTTGAAACTATAGTGAAGCAATTAGCTTCATGATTGGATCAAATAGACCCTTATCACCCTACATATAACTATAAGGAAATGTGTAATCAACCATTGGATCCTTATGTTGCTGCTAAACCATACCCTAAATGCTTCCCCATACCGGTATTGCCAATTTATAAGGGGGTCGAAGATCCAATCGAGCATATTCATATGTTTAGGATAGCTTGTCATGACATTGCATATGATGATATGTTATTGTTAAAAATATTTCCAAAAATTTTAGGAGGTATGGCATTAGAATGGTACTATCAATTGCCAACACATTCCCTAAGAAATTTTGAAGAAACTGTAGAGTTGTTTGTACATCAATTTGGTGCCTATATAGAGAGGCATGTCACAATCAAATATTTGTACAACCTCAAACAAGGAAAAGAAGAGAGCTTTGCAGAATTTCTAGCTCGATGGAGGAAAATTTTAGGTAAACTACATTTTGCTTTACCTCCAAGAGAAATGTTAGAAATTTTCATTGGGAATTTACAAGAGCAATTATCCTACGAGTTAGCTATGGCTACCATAACATCCTTTGATCAAGCTATAGACTTGGAAAGAAGGGTAGAAGAAGCCCTAATCATAAGGGGATAGTTTAAAAGGAAATATGAAGATAAGTCATCTAAAAATCAATACAAGAACAAACATGTGGTAGGAGATGGGGTTACAGATAGTAGACCCCCTCCAAATGTTAACACCACAGAAACTACAAAGAAGTTTGTGTTAAAAGCACCCCAAAAACCTCCACAATGAAACTTCACAAGATTAAATCAACCTTTGACGATGGTCTTACCACAATTAGTAGAAAGAGGTTTGATAAAATTGCCAGAGATACGACAACCTGACCCCTCTCAACCTTGGTACATACCGGACCAACATTGTGATTTCCATCAAGTTGATGGACATCCAACCAACACTTGTAGAATATTAAAACACTTAGTACAAGACTTGATTGACAATGGAAAATTGGGAGTGGAAAATCCTCCACCTAGGGCTAATCCACCAATAGAACCACAAAAGCAATAGGTGCAAAATACCAATCAAGATCTAGACATCTTCCAAAATCCTTTACCAAACCATGGTAAGGAAGTTATAAATTAGCTAGATTATAAGATTGTGCCTCATCCAACATGTTATGTGGGAATGATTAGTAGTCACTTACCATCGCAACTCTCACAAACTTCCTTTGTGCCTACTCAATCCATTGTCACAATTGAGCAATTTCGAGGAAGGACAATACAATTCTCATCTTTTGACCATATAGAAAGTGAAACTGAATCTGAGGTAGACATTAGTTCCTTACATTCTAATAGTTCAGAAGATGAATCAAGACCAATTCTACCCATCACAGATTCATTAACTCTAGAGGAACCATTTCCAAGAATGATAACAACCCATCCTTCTTCACAACTTCTTCCCATAGAACAAACATCAAATGCTAGATCACAACTTGTTCAAGATGATCCTCCCATTCCCCACCAATCAAGCAACATTGTGGCTACAGTTGGAGCCATTACTAGACAACAAGCTCAAACTCAAAATTCTCAACCTCAATTACCTACAACTCAACCAAATGATGTGGATCAACCATATTTTGTTCTGAAACCACCTTATAAGGGAAATAATGTAATTCGACCTCAACAGAAAGCTCCCTTTGATATTAATGAACAACTAGCTAATACAACAACTAGGATTTCTCTCTTAGATCTTCTTAGAACTTCATCAGTTCATAGAGAAGAATTAATGAACACCTTGAGTCAAATGATGGTGCCTCAGGACATAGAACCAACTATTGTAGTGAATGTTGTAGCTTCTCATGGAATTGATTACATCGATTTTCATGACAAAGATATACCTCCACACAGTATGCATAGGGATAATCCCTTATACATAACAACATTAATCAGAGATGTAGGCATTAAGAGAGTATTAATTGACAATGGTTCATCCTTAAATATTTGCACCTATGACTTTTTCAAAAGGTTTGGGTTCAGAAATGAAGACTTACGGAGAACTGAAATGATTATAAAAGCTTTTAATGATGAAACCCAAGAGGCTTGTGGTGTGATATCTATCCCATTACAAGTTGGCCCTAGAATTTTGGATACATCTATTTTTGTTGTATCTTATCCTGCATCATACAACATCCTTCTAGGACACCCTTGGATTAATGCAATGAGGGCAGTTCCCTCTACCTTACATCAATGTGTCAAATTCAAGTTTAAAAATCAATTGGTCACCATCCATGGAGACCCTAGACCTTTCGATATGTGTGCAATGGTGGAACCTATTAATGTTCCATTTTGTCCAGCCTTATCATCATCGATTCCTGTTCCCCCTAAGTCTTCTTCCCCAAAAATTGAACCTTTACCTTCTTCTGACACAACTACACCATCTAAAACTGATAATCCTTCTACCTCATATCCCCTCACATATGAATCTTTACTAGACCTATATACCATATTAACACCTACAGAGCATGCTAATTTTATTGTACAAGACTCCAATATCTTGTCCCAATTATCGCCATCCCTGTGTATGACAGGTTTACCTCGCAAATGGGGAAACATATATCATGTTGGAAGTTGTACTTTTATTTCTGTAGGATGTTCTCTCGATAAAATCAACATCAAGCAAATGAGCTTTACATTCGATGAGAATAGTTTTGCTCAATGTTATTTCTCCAATAGATATATAAAATCGAAACAAATGATGTGTGATATGGGTTACAGAGGTAAAGGTTTGGGTCATTTTGAAAATGGCATACGCGAACCATTTGAGGTTGAGGAATGGCCTACCCGATGTGGTATAGGCTATATCCCTACAAAATCTCAACCTTTCCCTTTTAATGACGATGATCATCTAATCACCTATGATGAATATTTGGAAAATCAAAAATATTTAATGAATAATAAGAAGAGAAGACAAACTTATTTTTCTTGCAATATGATTTCAATAGTCCATCCAAAAATGATTGCCACTCCAGATGAGTGCATAGAAGGAGATGTCTTTTTTGACATCTCCCTCGAAGAAGTTATGAGGAATAGTTTCTTCTTTGATGGGTCCATCCCATGTATAGCCCATGTCCACACAATAACCACACAAGAAGAGTTAGCCAAATTATCCCTAGAAGAACTTCAGGAAATGGGTGTTTCACCCACCCTCCTAACTTTGAAAGGGACTTAAATATTTTGGTAGAAGATATCTTAAAAATCAATATTGGAACAAAAATTAATCCTCACATGGTCAAAATTGGAGCTACCTTGAGTAAATAAGAACAAATAAAATACACATAACTTCTTGTGGAATACCCTGATATCTTTGCATGGACGTATGCAGATATGCCTGGCTTAGATCCTTCTATTGTCATGCACCACTTAGTGGTGCATCCTGATGCTAAACCTGTAAAATAGAAACTTAGGAAAATGCATCCTAAAGTAGCCTTGCTAGTTAAATATGAGTTGCAAAAGTTATTAGATGTTGATTTCATTCAGGCCATAGATTACTCTGATTGGATATCTAACGTCATCCCAGTAACCAAAAAAGAGGCTACTAAAATCAGAGTATGTACTGATTTTAGGGACATCAATGTTGCATGTCCCAAAGATGATTTTCCCCTTCCTAATATGGATCAAATCATTGATTTCATAATAGGAAGTGGGATGTTATCCCTTATGGATGGATTCTTTGGATATAACCAAATCTGTATAGCACAAGAAGATCAACCCAAAACTACTTTCATTACACCTTGGGGGACTTTCTATTGGAAAGTAATGCCCTTTGGTCTAAAGAATGCAGGAGCAACTTATCAATGAGCTATGACCTACGTGTTCCATGATATGATGTATGATATCTTACATGATTATGTAGATGACATCATAGCTCGATCCATTAAGGAAGAGGATCATATTCTCGACTTGCGATGAGTCTTTAATAGACTTCATGAATACAAAGTCTGCTTAAACCCAGACAAATGTGTGTTTGGAGTAAAATCAGGTAAATTATTGGGATTTATTGTGTCTATGTGAGGAATAGAGATAGATCCTATCAAAATCAAGGTAATCATCGATATGCCACCACCAAAAACCTTAACAGAACTTAGAAGTTTACAAGGTAAGCTCCAATCTATTCATCATTTCATTGACAAATTGGTAGATAAATGTCAACCCTTTCTTAAGTTACTTAAGAAAGATACTTTTTCAAATGGGATGAAGAATTCCAAGAAGCCTTTGAAGCTCTTAAGACATATCTTCTTACACCGCCAGTACTCATTCCTCCTAGGCCCGAGTATCCTTTTATTCTATACATTTCTACCTCAGAACTTGCGTTAGGAGCAATGCTAGCGCAACATGACGAGGATAAGAAAGAAAGAGCTATTTATTACATAAGTAGAACCTTGATAAGTTATGAAACTCATTATACTCCTTTAGAAAAACTTTTCTTAGATGTTGTGTTTTCTACATAGAAACTGTGCCATTATATGCTTAGTCAAAAAACTTTTGTTATAGCAAAATTTGATCCATTAAGATACTTGATGAGTAGACCTTATCTATCAGGGTGCGCAACGAAATGGGTTCTGGCTCTGAGTGAGTTTGATCTAACCTTTATTGGACAAAAATCCATTAAAGGGTAAGTCATAGCTGATCAACTCATCGCTGCTCCGCTTGAATCTACTCATCCTTTAACAATAGAGTTTCCAGATGAATGCCTTAACCTAGAAAGTGAACCTATAGATTCTTGGACTCTATTTTTTGATGGAGCCCATTGCATGAGTGGCATAGGTGCAGGCATTATATTAGTGTCTCCCCATAAACAACTTATCCCATTATATTTTAAACTCCAATTTTCCTATACGGATAATACAATAGAGTATGAAGCCTTGATCCTTGGGTTACGAGCAACTTTATCCTTGAATATTAAAACTTTATTAGTTTTTGGAGACTCACAACTCATGGTAAATCAAATCAATAACATTTATCAAACCCGAGATGAGAAACTTTACCCTTATAAAGAGTATGTTTTGAAACTTATATCTTTATTTGAGAAAGTTACTATCGAAGCTATCCCTCGTACTAGTAATCATTCTATGGATGCTATGGCAGTAGTTGCTTCTCTTATTCCTTTGGAGTTGGATGATGATCATGCTACTATCATCATTCACCAACTTTGGGAACCCGCATCATTAGAATCTTGCCTAGCACCCTTAGATGTTTTTGCAATTGAAGAAACATCCTCAGGATCATGGTATGGAGATATCTTTGATTTTATCCAAAATGGGTCATACCTAGATGGCTTAGATAGGAATCAACGTAGACTATTACGTAAAAGAGTTGTTCATTTTATAATCATCAAAAATAATTTATATAAAAGGTCTTTTGAAGGTATCCTCCTAAGATGTCTTAACCTAGAAGAATCCAAGAAAGCACTAAGTGAAGTGCATGATGGATCTTGTGGAGGTCATTTTAGTGGTGGAGCCATAACTAAAAAGCTCCTACGAATGGGCTATTTTTGGCCCTCCATGGAAAAATATGCCAATGACTATGTGCATCGATGTGAAAAATGTCAGTGACATACAAATTTAGTCCATGCTCCTACCCAAGAGCTTCAAGCTATTTCTTCCCCTTGGCCTTTTTCAAAATGGGGCCTAGACATTATAGGGAAGATTAATCCAATTTCATCAGATGGTCATAAATTTATCATAACAACTAAATATTTTACAAAATGGGTAGAAGCCATGCCTTTGGCTTCTTGCATAGGAACCCAAGTCTCTAAATTTATTTTCAATCAAATCATCTGTAGATTTGGGATTCCATCCACACTTGTTTCTGATAATGGAACTTGCTTCAAAAATAAAGATATACAAAAACTTTGTGCTAAGTATAAAATCCAACATAGATGGTCTACTCCTTACTATCCATAAGGAAATGGCCAAGCTGAAGCATCCAATAAAACTTTAATTAAAATACTAAAAATATTGGTTAATAAATCAGGATGAGATTGGCATACTCAATTATATCCTACTTTATGGGCTTATCGAACTAGTGTTCGAACCCCTACTGGTGCTTCTCCTTTTGTCTTGGTATATGGCACTGAAGTTGTATTTCCTTTTGAGCTTGAAGTCCCTTATTTAGGTATTTTACTTCAAGATGCTGAAGTAGGAGATGAATATCGTGTTGGACGACTAAGCCAATTGGAATTACTAGATGAAAAGTGCATAAATGCTTTAGAGCACCTTCACTCCTATCAAGATAAACTCAAAATATCATACTCTAAGAAATTTCATACTCGATCCTTTGAGGTTGGTGATCTAGTTCTTAAAGAAAATCAGAAAAATACAAATGCTCGAACTGATCTTAAAGGAAAATTTCAACCAAATTGGCTAGGTCCATTTATCATCACTGCAAAATTTGGATCAGGTGCATATCGTTTGGCTACCTTATATGGAAAAGACCTTAAGGAACCAATGAACATTATGCATCTTAAAAGATACTATGCATAAAATCATAAAGTCTCACCATTGTACATAGTTGTAAATACCTTGTACATACATTTCTTGCATCTACTTCAATCATCTTATTTAAATCATCTTCCACTTAGTTGCATTTATCTATGAATTTATCAAAATAAAATTGTGGTCCAATTGCATATGACATATGGTCACATCCAGTTATTATTCTACTTATATTAGACCTATGTTGTCAAAATTCATAAGCAATTTTGGTTTACTTCGGAAGAATTCAAAAATTATCTTGAACCACTCACCAAATATACACTTTAATAAAATATTGATTCTCAATATTGATTATAAATCTCTCTTGAACCAAAAGCACTATTGCTTCACTAAATAAATTTTGAAGTTTTGGGAACTGATCTTGCCACTTTTTGAACCAAATTACACTTACACATCTAAAAATGATTTTGCACAAGGGAAGATGATGCTACATAGTAGACCTAGCTCCTTAAGTGAAAGGTTTCCCTTGCTATCCTATTATGTGCATGGTCTAGAATGTTGAGAATTGGAAAAAGGACAAGCTCCTCCCTACCCGAATAAAATCCCTTGCTCTTTGTCTAATCTGAGCAAGTATCCCTTAAAAAAAATGATTTTACTACAAAGCAATAAAATCCCCTTGTTCAAAACAAAAATGAACAAGAATCCCTACTCAAAGAAATCAAAAGAAAAGAAGGGGGTAATGAGCTTGAATCCCTAGAATTCCTTAATTATTTGAACACCATGGGGTGATCCCTATTACAACAATGGGCTGAATGAATCCTGCCTGGAAATAGGGTAGTCTTATACATGGTGATATGTCTATCACATTAGCGACCTTATTTTGTACAGACCAATGTCAGCTTGTGGATCAGCTAGCTTTTGGTAGCTTGTATTACATAGTAGTTAAGTCTAACTGAATGCATAAAATCATGGTAAATGAATCCATCATTTGCACACACATTGGTTCTTAAAGTTGGTTTGTATCATTACCTTACTCAAAATTGGTAAATGAACTTCATAAGCACACACATTTGATCCTTGAGAGATTTTGTATCATAATTAAGGTCAAGATGGAAAATGAATACACAAATCATGCACTGGTTCTTGATAAATTTGATTTCATCCTAGAAATGACCAAAATTCTCCTTGAAGTTTGCTTAGCAGAAGTCACCATTTTTCTCATGGATTTGTATGACTGTTAGCATATGCAATTGGTCTTAAAAAATAGTTAATCTTGCATTTTCATACCTATCACTTAGCATAAATGCTTCCATTCTACTATATTGCATGATTGCTTATCATTTACAAAAACTTGCATTTGATCATACATAATCACTTTCTCATGTAGTTGCATATAGACTTCGTGATGATGGCATGAGACAACCCTAATAAAATATCTCTATTTACTTCATACTAGGAATCTTATGCCTAGCGCAAGTCCTCTATTCAAATTTTCATGCTTAATCACTTTTTATTACACTCTACTTCTCTTAAAATTAAATCAAAATTAATATTTAAAATCACACACTACTTATCATCAACTACATCACTTTCAATCAACAAATCTCAAACTACTTTTTGGAATCATAACCCTTCGATGTTAGCAATACAACAAAACCTCATACAGGATCCACTTCATGACCAAAGCGAGGGGCAACCTCCATAAACAGTCATACACAAGCACACATCCTCGAGGTCTATTGTTGACTGATCAAAATCATAAGGGTATATTTCCCAAACTCTCTCTCTTCAACAAAACAATCCAATCACACTACATTACAAAATATCAATTTCATTAAATCACACTTTACTTTTCCCATATCTTGATTAAGCATGATGAAAGATACATTAACAATCAAACATGACTGAAAGCATGATTATGTAGATCATAAAAAACAAATCATATTTTGCATTACGCATACACATAAACACCAAAATACTAAAAAGAGAACAACAATAAAATATATATATATATATATATCATCAAAAATACATAGGGTACAAAAAGTCGACTGGTATGCCACAATCATAAAATAGGCATACTCAATCACTAGGGGGTATACCACAAAATCTAGCTTGGTATATCATCCCCTAGAACCCCTAGAACTATGGGTATCATCACCTGGAGGTGGTCTAGGCTCCTAAAACTAAGGAGCCACAGACATTGACCTCGAACCTGATCTAGAGTGGCTCGATACCACTAACTCTAGGGGTAGTGGAACCCTCTAACCCTTGAGCATGACCTAAAAGTACATCTAATAAAATATCATCCATTGAGATGCTAACATAGCCTCTACCTATACTACCATCAATGCACCCTAAAGTGCATCACTCCCTAAAGACTAGCCTAAAGCCACACTCCTCAACTAGTATGATTGAGACTAGGTCTGATGAGACAATCCATGTCCCTACCTCTGAGCCAACTTGGGCCTATGCTTGACTCAATAGAGTCTGTACCTGTGTGAGCTGTACCTCTAAGGTCTAAATATGACTCACCTAAATATCAATCTAACTCCTGAGACCAACAATATTTGACCTAAGAGTAGCTACCTCTCTAAGTGCTTGAATACATCTCACTCGATGAGTGATCCTCATGAGGTAAGGATGCTGGTATACCAGGTGAATACCCATCCATAACCCCTACATCATCTCCCTCTACAAAGGTGACCACTAGATCATCCTCATCTACCTCTATAAATATATTAAGATCTGATGCCCCACTAGTGGTCATCAAATCTTGAACTACCCATAAGAATATGAAATCATGGATCTCAAGAATCACCTACACTAATATGAACTATCTTAGCACATGATCTGCTCAATGTAGCTCTATCTCTCCCCTCTCCATATGGAGCCATCACACTCACCTCACATGATCTAGCTCCACTCTATCATCCTCCCATCTATGGTGCCCTCACTAGGATCTCCAACAAATCTATGATGTGATCAAGTCATCGACCACCTGCCTAGCCTCCTCTAGGCCACTCCCTCCTCCCTCGGCCTACTGTAGGATCCCAACAAAATACAATAGGTCATCCATCCTCTACATCCTGATGAGGAAGCCCCATTGGCCTCCTCATGATAATGTGCTCCCAGCACCATACCTAAAGAAAGGAAGTAAGAATCAAGTTGCAGCCCTTCTTATACACAACCCTAAACAAGGTCATGTATAAGCGACATAATATGTACGGTCCCCAAGAAAAGTGCATGTTGGTATCTCGCATGTCCACTACAACCTCTACTAAACCCCATGGTAGGTGTCAACCACTATGATGGCACACCAAAAAGCCTACAACTATCCTTACCAATACCTATGTCAAGAGGGACACTCCCTCTATCATAATCAGTCCATCCATGCTCACCCCACTCTACACAATGGGGAATGATGGGTCTCATATTAGTCATCACATAGCCTAAGCCTAGGATAGGGACTAGTAAACAAAATAGCCCCTGATCGACACTCTGAGGATCCTCCATATATCCTCTAAGGTAGGGGTCATATCCCCTATAGGTAGCCAAAATGTAGACAATCCTAGATACCATCGCTTTGCCAAAGTTGTAAGCAGACTATAGTCTACCTCTATAAATGGTATCTCAACCATGTGGTTTAGACCCACTACCGTAAGAATATCCTTGTCATATACACTCAAGGCTCTGACATGATCATCAAATCTAGTA
This sequence comes from Wollemia nobilis, assembly GCA_028583015.1. Lineage (NCBI taxonomy): Eukaryota > Viridiplantae > Streptophyta > Pinopsida > Araucariales > Araucariaceae > Wollemia > Wollemia nobilis. The sequence goes on from JAQPPZ010000333.1 coordinate 3,085,158, forward strand.
TACCACCATTCGTGATTCTTAAGTGCCCCTTGCTGCAAAAAAAATAAAATAAAAATAAAAACAAATTAGTTATTAAAATGTAAAAACATCATTAGAACATAAAATAATGAAGCATACATTATAAACTTGGTCCTAATTGATAAATTTGAACTTAAAGTGCAAATTTAGACTTTTCAAAAATGAATTTGGACATCCGAATTTACAAATTCAAACTTTTCATGAACAAATTCGGACGTACAAATTCATCGAAAAGCATCCAAATTTGTGAATTCGGATGCCTTTTCTGACGAATTCGGACATCCAAATTTGTTGAAATGGTCCGAATTCATCACTTGCGACCATGCGATGATAGGCCACATCTAAAATATAAAAAATTCTAAAAATAAACCAAAAATTTCCAAATTAGAGGTGATGAGATCACTTACCCGCATACTCCCACCAGTTCTATTGTTCCTTGCTCAAACTTTATCTGCTCGATGTACAATAGTGGCCATTTATTTTTTTTCTCTAGAGCTCAGTTTTCCAGAAAGTGAAGGTAAAAATGAATTAGGGTTTTACCCTAATTTCTATTTTATATCCCCTTTTTACCCCTTTTTTGCTTCAAATTTTGAGTTTTGCAATAAATTTCAAATTTTTTACAAAACTCGAAGGGGGTACCCTAGATAATAAACATAAAAATAAAAATTGAATAAATTTTGGTTTTTCACAGCATAATATCCATTTTTACTACATCTTTCTTTAATGCATTTATTGTTCATAAATGCGCCAAAGAGGGGGCAAAATGTAGCCGCAGAATTTTGACACACTTCAAAATTCCCACTTCCTAGTAAAACATGTTGTTTACCCTAACAACGTGAAATTTACCCTCAAATACCCCTGCCTCGATTTTTGTACCAAGAAAATGGAAATTGATTTAATTTCCTTTTTTTTTGAAATTTAAGCAAACCCGACGAAATCAAACTTTTTCGACAATTTTGGACGTTCGATTTTGTCCAAATCCCATGTGCACCTAATTTAGGTGCTCTATTGGGATTTTGAACCTAATATGGGCCAACCTAGATTCCCAATAAATTTGAGATCCAAATTTATCCAAATCAAGAAAAATCCCAAATTGGCCTAACTACTTGGCCTATTTTTGCCTCCCTCCCTAGTTCCTCGACCTGCATCAGGCATTTAAACCCCTAGAACCCCCCTAAACAAACTAATGGTGATAATTTGTAGGAAATCTTGGTTGGAGAAGGAGATTTCAAAGCTTTTGTTGTAGGTTACAGTGGAGATTTCAACCTTTAGATCACCATTCCCGAGCTCTCAGACATGGTGATGCATACTGTAAGTTTAGATCTAGTTTATGCTTAATAGTAATTTGATTTTTGCATTGCTTTTCACAAATTTGGGACATCCAAATTTTTCATAAAAGCTTGATTTCTGACCATTGCTTTTGTAGAACTAGCCATTGGATATTTTTGGGACATCCGAAATCATATAAAGTCCAAAAACATACATAAAGTCTGAAATCATACCAATTAATGTTGGGGGTAAAATTTTGATTGTAGATTTATCAATTTGAGTCATAGTTGCATTGTGTCCTTTTACTTGCTTTAATTACTCCATTGTATCTCATTATTTTACTATGTTTACTTCATTTAATCTTATAAGTTTTGCATTAGATCCATAGATCCTTTATTTTTCATATGATTTGCTAAAAGAATTGAGGGGATTTGACTGTTACAGATCATGATCTATTGTGACCTAAGTAGATCCCCCATCCCTAATTTCAAATTTTAGTGTTGCATTGTGAAATTGTAGGTTTCTGATATATTCGACTGATTCGAATTTATCTGATGAATTTGGATGTCCGAATTCATACTAAAACATCTGAATTCATCCTGTAACACCTGAATTCATCTGAAAGTAAACATCTAGACTAGGTAAGGATCTAAACTTATTTCTTGAATATCTCATGCTCTAGATCAATATTTTCTATTTATAAACATTTACATTAAACAAAGAAAAAAAAACACCAAAACATAGACTTTATTGCATTTTCTTCTATACTAGTCAAAACATAAAACACAAAACACAACAAAAAAAGAGACAACATGTTAGCATAGACTTTCATATTTTGCTTTCTACAAAATATCTGCATCTTAGTTAAACTTTATCATGCTTTCTAGCTAGATTTGTATACTTTGTTTTCATCTAAAATTGAAGTGCATATAGTTAGGTTAGTTGCATTTGGCTAAACCCTAGGTGTGTGTAACTCAAAAGGAATACATCAAACACCCACCCTACCTAGGCATGGAAACCACCACAGAAAGTGTTTCCTGGTGAACCCTCACCCCATTCATCGACAAACACCAAGGAGAGTGCAACACAAGCACTTCTCGTCCGAGGTGCAGATCCATTATTTTCCCTCCCCCTTTTAGGCGTGGATCCATTAGCTTGGAAGAAAGGGGTGCAAAAATTTTGGGTCTATAGGTGTAAGCCTAGTATTACTATGTTAGCCTCTATGTGATGACCCCATTTAGCAATAATTTTGCATGATAGACTACGTATTGATGAATGATAAGCTGATTCTTAGTTTTGATGCATTTGGATGGTTATGGAATATTTATGTTGGTTTATTTCTTAAAGGAATATGGTACTACTGATATATGTTCCTTGATCACAAGAGCAAGTACACTCATGGGTGGAAGAAGTAGATAGACCATCGAGGACATGGTACTTCAAAAGGAAAATGATGATTATGGTGGCTCGGGGTAACATGAACGATTAACCTCATATAGATGCATGCATTGTTGCTTTTATGGTGATCATCAACACTCTAGCTATCCATAGCCAAAATTTGATAACCTAGAATTTATTATAAGTTTTCGACTATGATAGACGATTGGACTTGCAATGGATCACCCATATTGGTTGATCCATTATTTTTTTATGATTGATTAATGCTTGTTTGGTATTAGGCTTTCAATAACTATAATTGTTGCTTTGGTGAAAGTATATTGCTTGATTTTGATTATGTATGTGTGTATGCGTAAATGGATTTGGTAAGGAATCCTCTTCAAAAAGGATTAATAGATATAGAGGTTCTATTAATCCTTGATCCACTTAATACCATGCTCATTATTAATATTAGTAGAGGTATTTTCTTGAATTAATTATGTAAATGATTAATATTTGTTATTGCTTGATTTAGTTCTTATTAAAGTTATAAGGTTTATACTTTTGGGTGTATTTAAATCCCTCCTTTTATTTTTTATTGAAAAGCAAAAAAAATGAATGGATTTATTAAAATAGGTTATGTAAAAAGGAGAGAATCATTTTAAATAACAAAATGGGATGTTTTTGAAAAGAATCTTATTATATTTAAATGTCTCCTTTCATCATATTGGAGTAGATGAACGATGAATTTTGGTAGGTAAGTTTCCAATTTTTATATTGGTAAGAATGTTTTTCTTCTTATCTATTAGGAATGGCAAATAGAAAGAATATTCTATATATTTTGTTGTGAAGATATTTTGTGGGATGGCTCGATTGTTGAAAGGGAGGAAGGCATAAATCTTGGAAGCAATGATGGAGGAATCTAACCTATTAGGAGTAACAGGTTGGAGGATATTTAATCATGCTCTGAGTAGTTTATGCTGGTTTAATTTGATCTTTCAATTTACTTGTTAAATCAATTAAATAAAATATTATTTCCTTTCTCCTATGAGGTTTATGCCCTATGTTTTATTGCTCGATTTCAATATTTCCTTGGTTGTGATTCTTGCTACCTCTTTTAATACTATTTTGGGTCTTCCGATAGACTTACTGTTAAGATCCTATATTTTAGCAATGGATTTAATACTTCATAAACCCCTTACTTGCTAATTATTCCCTACACCTATCACTAGAAAGAAATTATGATGGAAAAAGTTTTGTATCCTTGCGTATAAATTTACCACCTGTGTGTGTTTTACTTCTCCCTGTGCATGGCCTAAAATTCTACCCTATGCGTTTTGTCATATATTTTCTTCCCTGTGTATTCTATCACCTATTTTATACCTTGATGTTAGGCAAGTGAAAGGGGACTGATTAAATTAAGTTTAATTTAAAAAAAACTTAATTTTTTCCCTAAAATCTTCCTGTGTTCTTTGTCGTTCTGCCTGTGGTTTTCGTAGCATTTGCATGTTCCTTTCTACATGTATTTTACTCTACCACCAAGAAGGAACTTTCCCCAAGGTTAAACATAGGAAAAATGACTTTATTTCTTCTACATACACCCTAAATTTTGCAGTTTAAAACTGAGTTTGAAACCACTATCAATGTTTATTCTTTCATTATGTGTTCATTCTCATTAACTACATGGTTTATTTTTCCCTAAGGTTGAAATTAGGATAATTTTTGTTTTAATTTTAATTGATACTAGTGGGTTTAGTCCTACATACTCCCTGTGGGATCACTTCAGAATTTGATATAAGGGAAGTCGTCCCTATGTATCGACCACCAAGCAGTGGTCATGAAAGCCACCGCTTGGTTGGGGTTGATCCGTTGATGGTTGGTGCAGTCAACCTTGTTGACATGTTTATGTTGTTGGCCTTACCTATGGCTGTTTGCCTGTAACATGCTAGACTATGGTGGATTGTGGTTGTTTGACCCATGGTTTGTTTGATTGATTAAACCCCCGTTTTAGCTTAACCTTAGATAAGCTTGCTTTTAAATGGATAGAAATACCTATAATGAATACTTTATTAAAATTAAAAGATAGAATTTTTATTGAAAAATATCTAAAATAATAGATTTGATTTATTAAAATTAAAACATAGACTTTTTATTGAAAGAAATATTCAAAAGAGTAGATTTGATTTATTTAAAATTAAAAGATAATTTTTTTATTGAAAGAATATCTGAAAGAATAGATTTAATTTATTAAGTTTAAAAAATAGACTTTTATTGAAGGAATATCTGAAAGAATATATTTGATTTATTAAAATTAAATGAAAGACTTTTTATTGAAAGAATATTTGAAAGAATATATATGATTTATTAAAATTAAAAGATAGAATTTTTATTGAAGGAATAATTGAAAGAACAGATTTGATTTTTTTTAAATTAAAAGATGAAATTTTTATTGAAAGAATAGATTTAATTTATTAAGTTTAAAAATTAGCCTTTTATTGAAGGAATATCTGAAAGAATAGATTTGATTTATTAAAATTAAAAGATAGACTTTTTACTGAAAGAATAAAAGAATAGATTTGATTTATTAAAATTAAAATATAAACATTTTATTAAAATATATTTTTTTTACATGGTGGAATCGGTAGTTGCCACGAATCATTGAAAGAATAGATTTGATTTATTAAAATTAAAATAAAGAATTTTTATTGAAGGAATATCTAAAAGAATAGATTTGAGTAATTAAAATTAAAAGATAAACTTTTTATTGAAAGAATATTTAAAAGAATAGCTTTTATTTTTTAATTTTAAAAGATACGATTTTATTGAAAAAATATTTAAAATAATAGGTTTGATTTATTAAAATTGAAAGGTAGACCTTCCTCTTAAATTTTTAAAGTTAGACCTTTTGTTTAAATTGATTTTTATGGGTATTTGGTTGATTAAAAGTATGGGTTTTTTATTAATAGAAAATAATGATTTTTTTCAACTTTAGTCCAAGCTTACCTCTAGAGTATTCCAATTTTCTTCATGTCAGTTTTCAAAGTTCCCAAAGAAGTTTATAGGCAAATTGAGCAAATTCAAAAATAATTTCTTTGACCAGGTAAGGAAAACAAGCGTAGATTCCATTTGGTAGCATGGGACAAAGTAATGCTCATGGGGGCCTTGGATTTTGAAAAGTGTTCAGAATGAACATGGCTTTACTTTGTAAGCAGGGATGGCAAATATTATCTGATTTCAAAGCCCTATGGGTAGACATAGTCAAGAGAAAATACCTCTACCACTGCTCTTTCTTCATTGATTATGTTTGTCCCGATGGATTGATATTTTGGAATGTTGTGTCCCACACCAAAAGCATCCTTGGAAAAGGTCTTCGATGGTGATTAGAGAATGGCAATATCATCTAGTTTTGGGAATAATTGTGGATCTCAGACCAACCTCTTATCAACTCCCCTAAGCTCTATCTCCTAAATCCCCTTCTTGATCAATCTATGGGGAAGTTTGTTTCCAATTTTATTACCTTTGATAGCAACCAACATCCTTCATGGAAGCCCATCCCTTCCTTTGATAACATCCCTGGTTTGGTCAAAGCTGCTAAGGCTCTCTCTGATTTACTCAAAACCACTATTATCCCTTCCAGTCAGTCTCATGATTCCATATTTTGGGAAGCCACAAAAAATGGTATTTTTAATGTCAAATCTGCTTATTTCCTCCAAGAAGAGCCACTGCAAAACTAGTTTCCAGTTGATCTCATTTGGTGTCATCGTCTCATTCTCAAAGTTGCCTTTTTATTTTGGCTAGTTGTGCAGAACCGAGTGTTAACTCTAGATAACTTGTCTCACAGAGGGCTTATTATTGCCAATAGATGTTATTGTGTCAATTTGATTGGGAATCAATTCCCCATTATTTTTTGGGCTACCATTTAACCTCTTCTATTTTGTCCTTCCTCATGTCTGAGTTCAATATTTCCTAGGCCCCTCCTAACTCCATCATGGACCTCTGCTACCAGTGGCCCAACCCCTTCCACCACATCCACCTTTGTTCCTTGTGGTCTTTCTGCCTCCCACACTTTTTATGGCAAGTGTGGCTCGAGAGAAACAATAGGGTCTTCAATAATTTTTCTAGTTCCCCTGCCTCTGTCCTTTCCAGAATTCTCACCCTAGCGAGGGAGAATGCCAGTATTGTTCCTTATCCTGAGATTCGTGGCCATGATATTGAAACCCATCTCATTTCTTCATTCAATCTCCTTGTTGGCCCTTCCAAGGCTCAATTTCCCAAAGCTGATAGATCTTCTATCCATTGGGTCCTACCTCCCCAAGGTTGGCTCAAGCTCAACTTTAACGGAGCTGCTAAGGGCAACCTTAGTAAAGCTGGTGTAGGAGACCTCATCAAAGATGACCTAATGCAGAATTCTTCTTGCCTTTGCTGAAGCTCGGGTATTGTTCCAAGATCTCTCCTTAGTTGCTAGTAGACAATTCCACAATCTTATCATTGAAGAGGATTTATTTAACACCATCAATTTTACCAATGGTCCCTCTCCCCCTACTTGGTCTGTTATTGATGCTATTTCAGAGTAAAAAAGGATTATCAGTCACCTTGACCATTATTTAGTTCAACATGTCTATAGAGAAGGCAATGAAGCAGCTGATATCATGGTAAACATAAGCATGAACCATACAGGCCTCTGAGTTTGGGATAAATATTTCTTCAGTGAAATAGTTGAGTTTTATCTTCATCATGATGTTCCAATCCAGTGATTTATTCCTAAAAGGAATCCATAGAAACTTGCATTCCACCTTCCCAGGGCACTGATGCTGGTAAGAATATTTTTCATGAGGCCAATATTTAATTTCACTGACCTTCATGTTTGGTAGACCTTTCTTGTTTCTGGTAGGGTTTTCCTCTCTTTCTGTCTCGATTTGTTGTCTAGGACTGTAGTTTCAGTCCCTATTTTTTTGGCTTCTGTCCTTTAGTCTCTCTATGAGATCCCATCCTGGGTTTCCCATTTTTGTAATGACTCTGTAAAAGGTTCTGGTACATTTTAAAACCCCCTTTACATCAATAAAAAAAAAACCTTTTTATGGGTATTTGGTTAATTAAAAGTATGGGCTTTTGATTAATTGAAGAGAATGATTTTTATGGGTATTTATTTAATTAAAAGTATGGGCTTTTGATTAATTGAAGAGAATGTTTTTTATGACTATTTGGTTAATTAAAAATATGGGCTTTTGATTAATTGGAGAGAATAATTTTTATGGGTATTTTGTTAATTAAAAATATGGGCTTTTGATTAATTGAAGAGAATTATTTTTATAGGTATTTGGTTAATTAAAAGTATGGGCTTTTGATTAATTGAAGAGAATGATTTTTATGGGTATTTGGTTAATTAAAACTATGGGCTTTTGATTAATTGAAGAGAATTATTTTTATGACTATTTGGTTAATTAAAAATATGGGCTTTTGATTAATTGAGTAGAATGTTTTTACGGGGATTTGGTTAATTAAAATTATGGGCTTTTATATCCGCGTGATGTGGTCTATCGGCAAGGATGCCACTTGCATTATCGGTTATGTGACCCGGGTTCAATACCCACGGTGGATATGTATAAGAAGTATTACTCAAAAAAAAAATTATGGGCTTTTGATTAATTGAAGAGATTGATTTTTACAAGTATTTGGTTAATTAAAAATAGGGCTTTTGATTAATTGAAGAGAATTATTTTTATAGGTATTTGGTTAATTAAAAGTAGGGGCTTTTTTTTTTCATGATTGGTTGATAAAAAGAGTTTTTAAAGGTTTTGAAACCTTTTACACAAATGCAGCAAAGACAGCTAGCCAAAAATAAACTAACTAAATTGAAAAAAAACAACCCCATAGGGGAATGGAACAACTAACTTTAAACCAGAAAGAAGGCACAGATAGAAACAAAAAGGAATAAGGGTCCAAACTACAACAACGGTACCTAAAAGGAAACAAAAAAGGAAATAAAAACAACTATCGAAAGCCCAACCAAGATTACAGTATTTGGCTTGACGAGGTTCAATATGTGAGCTTATTGGATCAACCAATTCCACTATGCTGGAAATTAGTAGTTTTATTTGCCATTCCTTGCCACTTGGGTTCACAGGTGATAGTTGTCTTGTGAACTTTCCACATTCCTTGCCACCTGGGTTCACGGATTATAGTTGCCTTGTGAATTCTCCACATCTCCTCAAAATTATCCCAAGATGGATTGCACAAAAGTGTTTAAGGAAAAATAGGATATGTGTTGGCATCCATGTCAGACAAACCATAGCCAGCCACTAGGCCCCAAATCAGCCACATCAGCACCAACAACCAGTTAAAGATTAAAATTTCTATTTGTATCAGTGTGGGCCACAATACATTGAGGGAAATTATCATACCAGACTTGGAGGTTATCCTGTTCAACTCCTTGATTGGCAAGGAGGTCAATAGCTTTATTTTCTTCCTGGTAAACATGTTGAATTGTAACATGCCTAATGCCTTAAATTATATTCAAGCTTTCTTGGACAATGTTGAACATGCTCCAAGTAGGAAGCTGACATATTTGGATGCATTGAATGATATTCATAGAATCACTCTCTATGATAAGTATTTCAATCCAAATCCACTTGCAAATGAGGAGGCCAAGTTATAATGCATGGGCTTCAGTAAAATTATTGGTTTACTGCCCATGGACTTAGAAAAATGCATAGGACTTTAACTTGACTATTTCTAAAAAGACCACCTCCTCCAACCCTACCAGGGTTTCCCTTTAAGGCTCCATAAACATTGAACTTAACCCATCCACAAGGCGGGGGAATCCATTTCACCATTGACCTATCATATTTTGGAGGATCCTGAGGGGGTGTCAATCTAAAATTTAAGATTATTGAAAATGGATAATTATCATTAGTTCTTGGGATTTTTAGCTTGGATGAGATTAGCATTTTCAATGGCAAACAATAGATCTTTGGAGAACACTGATCTGGTATCTTTTACAACAGTGCAAAAAATTATGTTGTTCCTCTCTAACCATAACTACCACAAAAAATGAGGAAAACAATACAACCAAAAAGCACAATTTTTTGGATTTAGAAATGGATTTGGCCATTGATGGGAGATATCAATAAGAGTTTTTGGGTATACCCAGGATATGTTGGCCAACTTGAGAAAGGAATACAACACTTCATTAGAGAACGGGCACTCAAGAAAGATATGGATCATAGATTCCCAACTATTTTTATAGAGGACACATCGATTAGGGAGTATTAGGACTTTTTGGATTAGATTGTCAATGGTCAAGATTTTGTTTAAAGAAGCAAGCCAAAAAAAAGGGTAACTTTAGGGATTAGACTTTTCAACCAGATAATCTTAAATTCAGGCCAGGAGTTGACTTCTCTAGTTTGGGCGTAGTAGGTATACTTAACAATATAAAGCCCATCCTCACAAAGGTGCCAGAATGGAGAGTCTAAAGCATTTGGGTTTATAGGAATGATAGTGGTGCACAATAGACCAATAATAATAGAAAAAGTAAAGGACTGGTCAATGTTGATGATAGTGGGAAAGGGATTCCATTTGGCTCCGTTATAGTTTGTAGAAAATAAATTACATACCTTAGAACCAAACAGATGATTAATTATTGGCTTGATGCAAGAGAGACTAGCATCACTAATCATAGGATGATTGTTGAGCCATCTATCCTCCCAAAATTCAATAGATGTTCCATTTCCCAGCTACCACTTGAGTCCAAATTTTAGGATGGGTCTCATATTAATCACAAAGTTCCAAAAATGTGATCCAATCAAAAGTGGTTCATCACTTAGAAAGGCTCGCTACTGCAAGTATTTATTCTTTATGATATTAATCTAGGTGGCTTGTTCATTTTGAATAATTCTTCAAACTTGCTTACCAATGAGAGCAGAATTCATCTATCTAGCTTTTCTAAAACCCAACCCTCCCTGATTCTTCTTCAAGTAGATCTTATCCCAAGCAACCAAGGGAATTCTATTGGTATTTTCCCTTCCTGACCAGAGAAATATCATTTGTATCTATTCAATATTCTCATAGACAGAATCTAGAGCTTTAAATATGGACAAGAACCACACCAAAATGCCTTGCAAACAAGCTTGGATAAGAGTCACTTTCACTACTTGGTTGAGGAGACAACCTTTCCATCCGATCAAATTTTTTTAAAATTTCTCTAAGATGTTGTTCCACATATTTGTAGGAAGTTTACCATGGAAAATGTGTATACCTAGATAGGTGGAAGGAAGGCTTGATATGCTGTAGCCCAAGATTTCAGTAATCATTTGTTATCTTTCAATGGAAGTATTAAGGAAAATACAATTTACTTTTTTGAAAATTAACCTTTTTTTAGTAGCAATATCGTAGGAGACTGGGATATTCTTGATTATCCTTGCTTTAGGAACTGAATATTTGTTTTTCAATAATTTAACATCAACAAATTATTGATATGTGACTAGTTGAGATATGGAGGAGGTCTTTATCCTAGAGATAGTACCATTAGAGCAGGTAAAATTGAGTGCCCTCTTAAGGAATTTTGCAAAAATGATGAATAAATAAGGGGAAAGAGGATCCCCCACCTGATTCCTTGGTTTCTCTTGAAATACCCAACAACAACACCATTTACAATGATAGAAAACTAGGTAGATGAAAGATATTCTTGGATTAGGGTAATCCACTCTAGATGAAAGCTAAATTTTGCCAACACAACACATAAAAAACTCCAAGAGACCCTGTCAAATGCCTTGGTGATATCTAACTTGAGAAAAAGGCTTGGATTTTTATTTTTTTATATAGAGTGGAGCATTTCATGAATAGTTATTATACCATCAGTTATAAGGCTTCCCTTGACCGAGTTGCCGTGACATAAATCAATAATACCAAGGAGTAGTTTCTTCATTCTTTTGGAAATGGTCTTGGTCAAAAAAATTTAGATGACATTGCACAAGCTAATTGGCTTATAATAAAAAATTATTTTACATTTCTGAGTCTTCAAGACAAGGGTGATAAAGGTGGAGTTGAAGTCTCTTGGGATGCACTTGGTTGCTTGAGAAAACTAAATGGCTTTGGTTACATTAGTGCTGACAATGTCCTAGAAATACTGAAATAAGCGGGGAGAGAAATCATTAGGCCCAGGTGCTTTATCAACAGACATGGAAAACATAGCATATTTAGTTTCATCTACAAAAAATTTGGCCAACAGTCTATCATTAATTTCATTAGAGACTAAACATGGAATATTTTAGAGAAGGGAATTATCAGCTTGAGGGTTACTTGGTTAACCCGCTCCAAGGTTGTTTTGGAAATGTGCTACGGCTTCATGTCTCACCTCCTCTTCATTTTCCATGTTGGTACCTTCTGACCTGATCAAATTTCTAATTTTGCTGATGCTTCTATGCTGGAGGGTGAGAGCATGGAAATACTTTGTATTGGAATCACCTTGTTTGAGCCAGAGAGCTCTCGAATTTTACCACCAAAAGGTTTCCTCCATGGATAAAATATTGTGATATTCAACCAGTAGATCTCTTTCTTGTTCCCTAAGATGTACATCATGTTCCTCATATTGGATTCAATTTTAAATGGTTTGGATCTTATCACCAATGATTCTTTTTACCTCAAATAAATTCTCAAAGGTTTTCATGTTCCATATTTTTATGTTGTTCGATTAATTGAAGAGAATAATTTTTATGGGTATTTGGCTAATTAAATTATGGGATTTTTATTAATTTAAAGGATTATTTATGAGTAATTTTTTAATTGAAAGTATCAGCTTTTGATTAATCAAAAGTACAAATAATTAGTATTTTGATTAATTGAAAGTATGGGCTTTTGATTAATTGAAAGAAATGAACTTTATGAGTATTTTAATAATTAAAAGTATGCGATTTTGATTAATTGAAAGAATGCATAATATAGGTATATTATTAATTAAAGTATGGGCTTTTGATTAATTAGAAGAATAAACTTTGGATTATTTATGTGTTGTGGAATGATAAATGACTTTCCTTCTACATTGGTTTGAATGATAAATGCCTTTCATTATAGGATGTTGAATGTAGTTTTGTGTAATTAATGAAAGAAATGCCCTTGTATGGAATAAGGGGTATTATATGAAAGAATGGATGTGGGGGAAATTATGGGGTTTTATCTTGATGATTTATTGAATGATCTATGCACGATTCCATTGTAGAAATTATAAAGTTGTAATTTGGCATTCAATTTACCGTTGCATATGTTGGATAATGACAGATCATCTAGCAAATGCATTAGTTGCATACTACATGATATCTATGAGCTATTCTGATTTCTTACTACCATTAATTTAGTGATGGAGAAGCATGTAGGACTATTTAAGACTCATTTCTTCAATATATTGACCTCTTTGATACATTTATTATAGTAAAGCTCTCATTATGGAAAGTTTATTGTAAAGTAGTTTCTAGCATGAATACTCTCCTAGTTTAGATGATGATGTAATATGCTACTCTTTTATAATATGATAATAATTTTACCTTACATTAATTATTTAATGGTTGGAAATATGAATGTGTTTATTTATGAATGGAAAATATATATTTTACTTTGTTATTGATAAAAGATCTATGATATCATGGATTTGTAAATTATCATGTTTTGATAATGGAATTAAATAGGGATAACATCTTAGTTATGTGACTTCTTATTGATGAAGTTGCAGATGTTATTTATTGCTTAATTAAATAGATAGACTTATTTGCATTCCCATTTAAAGAAGAGAGATTGGGTGATATTTCTAAAGGGTCTAATGAATATTGGATGATTGGAAAATGACATCCATTGAATGTATGCTTATGGATTAGAAGTATCCTACTAAGATGTGAAGTGTTTTTACATGCTAGTGATACTTGGAATCTTCTCCTAGTTAGCAAGGACTTTTATTCATTATAATCTTAGAGAGAGTTAATAAGGGATTATGGGGTTCCTTTGAGAAGAAAACTTTGGGTAATCCTTGTTTCACCATTTCTCCTTAATGACCTAACCTTAGATAGTTACGAGAAGGTAATAATTAGGTTATTGTGTCAATGAATGGACTATCATGTGAAGTGATAGATGCTTTGGTTGGCTAATCGCTTAGATGAGACAGATAACTAAAATTTACCTACATAGATGGAATATTGTATGGAAAAGGAAGCAAAAAAATATTATATCACTATGTGTAGTACGCTTATATAGATAGGCTTATGTATGGTGTAGGGATGGGTATACCCTTTGATAGAAAAAAAGGATAAGTTGGCTCATAATAGAGGTGAGATGAACAACTTGATCATAAGGCTTCACATAAATAAAATCCTTCATAGAATGATTTATGTAAGGTGGGGAGATATATATCCCTAATGAGTTCATAAAAAAAACTCTCTCTCTAGTTGGTTAGATTTTTGGGTCATTACATTTGGTATCAAAGATCTAGGTACGATGGACTAGAGGCATGTCTTGCTATTTAGGCCTTTGCTTAGTTTTAAGCTAAAGCCAATAAGATATTGAACTTCTAGTTTCTTTAAAATAAGAGCACATGGTTGTAGGACTATAATATTCCCTATATAAGATCTAAGTATGATGAACTAGAATTTTCCTTGGATAAGCTAAAGATCACTTAGGAATTGATCCTAGGAAAAGTAGTTTTACTTTGGTATGACACATTGCATGGATAAAGTATGGCCATCATCATTATCAGGTGATTGATAATGTGTAAGCATACCTAGGAATAATATCGTATGTGGAGTAAGAATAACCTTAGCTATTATAAAATGAATTATAATAAGATTAGTTATGAAGGATTAATGGCTAATTATAAGTAATAATGGTCATAACAAATATGACACCTAGTGGGGATACAAGTGTGATGGTGACCATTAAAATTTAGTTTATGAGAAAATATAATTAACCTTTGGAGGTACAATTAAAAGTAATTATAACTTATCCAACTCCTTTATGTGGCAAAGAGAAATAACACCAATATAAGGAGGAGAAAAAGAGGATCTTCTCAAAATTTAGGGCTAGTTAGGAATGATGAAATAAAAGCTAGACCTTGAAGAAATTTTTTAGAGAATTTCAATGAGGTATAAAACCTCATCATTGTAGTTTAGTTACTACAAGAGAAAATTGAATAATAAAGGGAATAGATGAATCAAAAAAAGCAATGATTATAAATTGTAAATCAAGTTCCCAGAATAAAAATTCTAAGGGTAGGCAAGAAGAAGATCCTGCTACAAAAGATCATGAAGGTAAAATCTTGTATAGAGGAAGAGATAGCCAAGGACCTGAAGAATATTAGGGTATCCAAATTGGTAAAATTAGATGAAACATGGCTATAAAAATTAGAAACATATATTTTCCTTGAGGAATTATTCATTAGTAACCCAAATAGTAGGGTTACCCTTCATGTGCTTGATACAACTTTGGAATGATGAAATGACTTCAAAGTTGACAAGAAGACTCAAGAAATGAAACTTTTGTAGAATGGTTTTATTCAAAACTTAAACAACAACAAGATGGATTTCTCTATTGTTATGTAATTTCTCTTTGTTAACAAGTATAATTAATTCTTAAGGTTTATAATTTGAGAAGATATTTTTAATATTTATTATAACCACAAAAATGAGTAGGTTTTGGGATGGATCTAAGCGGTATAGCTTGGAGTATGATAGATACATTTAATGGTGTTCTAAAAATTAAAATTTGCTCCTTAATTATTATGAACATTAACCATGGATCCTTGTGAACCTGGACTATGAATATAACATATAGTAGAAATTTTAAAGCTTGGACATACCTGATGGGAATAAATAAATATCTAGAAAATAATATGTGAGGAATCTATTCTTGAGAGGAGTATGGGATCCTCTCAAAAACCAGTTATTCTTAGTTAAAGTTACTCTTACTTAATGAGAAGGGCTAGATGGTTAAGTTGATCATACTTAATAATAAGGAATATATGGAAAATTATATTCTTATTTAAGTTGATTTTACTTAATGAGAAGGAGTATATGGAGAATCTATCCTTAGCTTTGAACATACTTAGTGGAAAAAGTACACTGGGAAACTATTCTTGAGAGTATGGGATCCTCTCTAAATTGTTAAAGAATGTACTAAAATATAAGGTTAGTAAGCAATTGAAGGTAGATAAACCCATTTTAGGATTATATTATAAGATTAAGAATAGGGTAATCCTACTCAAGCTTAAGATCTCGAAGAAAGTATATAGTTGTTTGAACCAAAATCACATGGATTGAATAGATCAAGTCAAGGAAATGTGACCTCAAGAGGATTATTGTAGTGAAATTTGAGCCAATAATAGAAGGAAATCCTAAAGAGAATAATATTTCACCATTAGATATGGACTCTTATGCTTTAAGGATTGGTTAGTTTTACCCAAAATTAGAAATCTAAGGAGATTGATTATGTGGGAAGTCCATAGTTTTCTAAATTCTCCCACCTTGGAGGGACTATGAAGGAAAATAGGAAAAATACCTTCTTCTAAGAAGGTATGAAAAATAATGTTATTGATTTTTTTTGCTCAATGTTTGGAATTGCATCTCATATGGAGTAAGAATGTTATTAATATTATCAAGGGATGATAATATTTTATTTAAATTAATGAAATAAAATATACATTTTCCTTGTTTATTTGAAGATGTATTGTAATATCATTTTATTGCAAGAAAACACACGAGACTATGTTTAGTCCAAGGGAGTAGTATGTCATGACCCGCCTTGGTAGGACTTTTTGCATGATAGACTATGTATTGATGAATGATAACTTGATGCTTAGTTTTGATGCATTTGGATGGTTAAGAATATTTATGTTGATTTATTGCTTAAATAAATATGGTACTATTGATATATTCCTTGATCGTAGGACTAGATACACTTGTTGGTGGAAGAGGTAGATCGACCATCGAGGATGAGGTACTTGAAAATGGAAATGATGATTATGATGGATCGATATAACATGAACAATTACCCTTATGTAGATGCATGCATTCTTTCTTTTGTGGTGATCATCAACAATCCAGTCATCCATAGCTAGAAGTTGGTAATGTATAAGTTATTATAAATCTTCGCCTAAGACAGGCGATTGAACTTACGATGGATCACTCACCTTGGTTGATGCATTGTTTGCTTGCAATTGATTAATGCTTGTTTGGTATTAGGCTTTCAATAACTATGATTTTTGCTTTGGTGAAAGTATATTAGTCAATTTTTCTTACGTATATGTGTATGCGTAAATGGATTTGGTAAGGAATCCCCTTCAAAAATAATTAATAGATATAGAGGTTCTACTAATACTTAACCCACTTAATACCATGCTAATTATTAATATTAGTAGAGGTATTTTCTTGAATTAATCAAGGAAATGATTAATATTTGTTATTTCTTGATTTAGTTCTAATTAAAGTTATAAGGTTTATACTTCTGGGTTTTATTTAAATCCCTCCTTTTATACTTTATTGAAAAACAAAAATAAATAAACGGATTTATTAAAATAGGTTATGTAAAAAGGAGAGAATCATTTTAAATAATAAAATGGGATATTTTTGAAATAATATTATTATATTTAAATATCTCCTTTCACCATCTTGGAGTAGATGGGCAATGAATTTTGGTAGATAAGTTTCCATTTTTTATATTCATAAGAATGTTTTTCTTCTTTCCTTTTGTGAATGGCAAATAGAAATATTATTCTATATATTTGGCTACCAAGATCCTTTCTAGGATGGATCGATTATTGAAAGGGAGGAAGGCATGAATATCGAAAGCAATGATGGAGGAATCTAACCTATCATAAGTAACAGGTTGGAGGATATTTAATCATACTATAAGTAGTTTATGTTGGTTTAATTTGATATTTTAATTTACTTGTTAAATCAATTAAAATAAATGTTATTTTCTTTGTCCTATGAGGTTTATCTCCTATGTTTTGTTGCTTGATTTCAGTAATACTTTGGTTGTGATTCTTACTACCTCTTTTAATATTGGTTTGGGTATTTTGATAGGCTCATTATTAAGAGCCTATGTTTTAGCAATGGATTTAATGCTTCATAAAGCCTCTTTCTTGCTTACATTTTCCTTGCACATACTACCAAAAAGAAATGATGAGGGATAAAGTTTTGTATTGTTACATATAAGTTTACTATTTGTGTGCGTGTTTTACTTCTCCCTGTGCACAGCCTAAAATTTTACCCTATGCATTTTGCTATCTATTTTATACCCTTTGTGTTATGCTTCCTATTTTCTACCCTAATGTTAGGCAGGGTAAAAGAGACCAATTGAATTAATTTTAATTTTAAAAAATTAAAAAATTTCTCGAAAATATTCCTGTGTTCTTTGTCAGTCCACCTGTGATTTTTGTAGCATATTGCATATTATTTTCTATACGTATTTTCCTCTACCACTGAGAAGGAACTTTTCCTAAGGTTAAACTTAAAAAAAGGACTTAATTTATTTTGCAACCCCCCTAGATTTTACATTTTTAGATAGAGTTTGAAATAGTCATCAATGTTTATTCTTTCATCATGCATTCATTCCTATCGATTGCATGATTTGTTTTTTGCTAAGGTTGAACTTAGGGTAAGTTTTGTTTTAATTTCAATTGATACCAATGGTTTTAGTCCAACATACTCCCTATAGGAGCATTTGGGGATTTGATATAGGGGAAGTTGCCCCTATGTATCAACCACCAAGTGGTGGTCATGAAAGCCACTTCTTGGTGGGGGTTGGTTTGCCAATGGTTGGTATAGTCAACCTCATTGACCTATTCATGCTATTGACCTTACTTGTGGTTGTTTCACCTATGGTTTGTTTGATTAATTAAAAGCCCCTTTTAGCTTACTCTTAGATAAACTTGCTTTTAAATGGATAGAAAGACCTATAATAGATATGTTGTTTTTGCTAAGTTGAGTTTTATATACAAATTGGGTTTTTTAAGAGGATCCCAAAACCTTATAACAAAAAGGACCGTAGCACCGAGAATTTAGGCAATGCCTTAGTACATGGAAATAAACATAAACCAAAAGTTAAAGAGCTAGATAAAACCCTTGATCCAATATAAAGACCAGATTCTAGTACCAACTAGTGAGACCCACTTCGCAAAAATACCATCCTCTCGATGCAAACAGTCTGGGATCCTCCTGCGGGTGGATACAACACACCTGCCTAGACTGGAGTAGGGAGAGTAGGAAGGCTAATAATAGCTTAAAACTAGATATCCTGCTTGAAAACCAAAAGTATGAATTTTTGGAAAATTGGAGAGGATCCTCATCTAGGGATGACCCAATATGCATCCTAGGGTGTAGTAGAGCAGCAAGTAGTCGCACGAGCAAAGCAAAAAGCAAAATCAAGATACATTCCAGGGTGCAACAACGGGACAACCTAGGAAATGGTATCAGGATCCTCAAAGAAAAATAATGGGAAGCCTTTGCTTGATCCTATAAAGTGAACCAGAACTATTAGGGATATCTACAGGACAAGATATCCCTGTGCATAGCAAGGTGAAATACGATGAAGACAAAAGAATCTAGGGACAATAACAATAGGTGCAAAGAGAGGATCCCTAAAAGCCAAAACTGAAGGAGGAAGGAGGGACCACAACTACAAATGCACTGATCTCCAACCCTAGACCAGATAAAACAAAAAATAGCCAATACCACTCTAGTAGAAAGGCCCAAGAACCACCGTCCTCGCTCATGAACAGATCCATGAAACTAGAACTGGGACTAGGAACCACTCAAAAATAGGAGGGGGTCCATACCCAAGGCTAAGAACATGCTCTGAGAGTCCACCAAGAAGAAAAACTAGAAGGTAGAATCCCCCAAATGGGAACTAAAATGAAAAACCTAAGAATCCTAGGTAGGAAGCGGTAATAGACACAAAGATGAGTTTCTTGGAAGCCTAACCTAGGGGAACAAGGATCTGCAGGCATTGATCATGGATCCTCTCCCCAAGACCAATACATGCAGTAGAAACCCTAAGAACCCCAAAAGAAAGGACCAAAACCCCTCATCCTTGCTCACAAACAACTTCAAGAAATTGGGACTAGGACTAGGAACAACCCAGGTAAAGGAAGAGGCCCACCCCCAAGGCCAACCAATGCCTTGGGTGTCCACCAAAATGCAGATCCAACAAGAAGAAGCCTCCGAATGGGAAATCGAAAAGGGCCCTACCCAAAGGGATGGGACCAACAGCAACCAAAGGCATCCTAGAGAGGAGTCACTGGAAAAATATGAAATTGTCTCCCCATACCAACCTTGAAGTAGTGAGGACCTCACAAGATGTACCAGGAAGCAGTAAAAAATCCAACCTGCCACCACCACCGACCTAGGAGGCCCTGGGAACCAGATCCAAGAAAAAAACCTACAAAAAAACATAGGGAAAATCCTGAAGGAGAACAGGGAAGGGATCTCAAAAACATGCAAAAAATCCTAGAAGAACCTTGGGATGCACCAGACCACACGCTTAAGCAAGGAAACCCTGAAACTACTAGGAAAGGAACAAAAAATGAAGGATCTCCTCCCAAGGAGATCATCTGCTACAAAGCATTCCCAAAGTGGGATGACTCGGTATGAGCCAGGGACTAGGCAAGAACCAGGGGAGGGAGATCAGGGAGAGGGGGCAGGACCCTCCCCTCCTATACTAGATATTTTATAAAAACTAAAAGATAGACTTTTATTGAAAGAATATTTAATAGAATAGATTTGATTTATTAAAATTAAAAGATAGACTTTTATTGAAAGAATATTTGAAAGAATAGATTTGATTTATTTAAAATTAAAAGATAGAATTTTTATTGAAAGAATATTTGAAAGAATAGATTTAAATTATTAATTTTAAAAGATAGATTTTTATTAAAGGAATATCTGAAAGAATAGATTTGATTTATTAAAATTAAAAGATAGAATTTTTATTGAAGAAATATTTGAAAGAATAGATTTGATTTATTTAAAAATAAAAGATAAAATTTTTATTGAAAGAATAGATTTAAGTTATTAAGTTTCAAAGATAGACTTTTATTGAAGGAATATCTGAAATAATAGATTTTATTTATTAAATTTAAAAGATAGACTTTTTATTCCAATGCTCCCTTGCCAGAGACATTTGGCACTGTTGGTGGAGTGCCTGGAACCATCTTTGTTTTCATGTGCTCTACCTAGTGGAGTTTTGGAGTAT
Organism: Wollemia nobilis; assembly: GCA_028583015.1. Taxonomy (NCBI): domain Eukaryota; kingdom Viridiplantae; phylum Streptophyta; class Pinopsida; order Araucariales; family Araucariaceae; genus Wollemia; species Wollemia nobilis. Next base: position 3,106,047 of record JAQPPZ010000333.1, read on the forward strand.
TCTGGGCAGACCTCCAGCCAAGGCCCCCTTCCTCCAAATGGCATTGAATTTGGGCCCTTCCTGCATCATCTGGCAGATTTGGCTCGAACGAAACTGTCGCATTTTCTAGGGAAGTCATTTGGTTGTTCAACAGATCTGGCAAAGGATCCTGTGTATGGTTCAAGAAACTATCCATAGTAAATGTGATGTGAACCCCCATTTGGACTCTAGGGAGGAGAAGGTTCGACAGGCCCTTGGTTTGTTTGGGGTTGGTGTGAATTCTTCTAGCCCTAGTAGGATTCCTCAACTTAGCAAGAAGGCTAGGAGAGAGGGTAGATGGAGACTGCCCCCTAGAGGAGTTTTAAAAATTAATACTGATGGGTCGTCAAGGGGCAATCCTGGACATGCTAGAATTGGTGGTGTTGGGAGAGATTCTGCTGGCGTGGTCATTTTTTTCTTTTCCATTTATAAAGGTGTTCACTCCAAAAATATTATGGAAGCTCTGGCGATACTTGAGGCCTTGCAAAGGGGGTTTTCTCTTGGCTGGCGCAGGATTCTTTGCGAGTCTGACTCTCAAATTTTGGTTATTATTTTAAACAGCAAAAGAGTGGAGGATGTTAATTGGCAGTTGGCCTTTGTGACCATTCAGATTCTTAGAATGAGTGAAGAGTTCGAATTTATATCCTTTGTGCACATTCCAAGGGAATGGAATGGGGTTTCTGATTACCTAGCCAAAAGGGCTTCTGAGCTATTGGATACTCAGAGTATTGATAACTGGGAGAGTCTCCCGCCTGGGGATTCTCAACACCTACGGGAGTTGATCCATAAGGATGTTCAGACTTAATGTGGTTTGCTTTTTTTTGGTTTTCTTTGGGAGTTGACCTTGTCTGGTGATTTAGCCTGTCTTGTTGCTTATTTGAGTCCTGGGTGGGGGCTCAGTTGTACTTTGTAATCCAGAATTTTTATCAATAAATTTTTACCCCTTTATTTAAAAAAAAAAAAGATAGACTTTTTATTGAAAGAATATCTCAAAGAATAGATTTGATTTATTAAAATTAAAAGATAGAATTTTTATTGAAAGAATAACTGAAAGAATAGATTTGGTTTATTAAAATTAAAAAATAGACTTTTTATTGAAGGAATATCTGAAAGAAAATATTTGATTTATTAAAATTAAAATATAGAATTTTTATTGAAAGAAATAATATGTTTGATTTATTAAAATTTAAAGGTAGACATTCCTCTTAAAATTTGAAAGTTAGACCTTTTTTTTAAATTGAATTATATGGATATTTGGTTAATTAAAATTATGGGATTTTGATTAATTGAATAGAATGATTTTTATGGGTATTTGGTTAATTAAAAGTATGGGATTTTGATTAATTGAAGATAAATGATTTTTATGGGTATTTGGTTAATTAAAAGTATGGGCTTTTGATTAATTGAAGAGAATGATTTTTATGGGTATTTGGTTAATTGAAATTATGGGCTTTTGATTAATTGAAGAGAATGATTTTTATGGGCATTTGGTTAATTAAAAGTGTTGGAATATATTACATTATTTGGTACATGCTAATGTACCACCTTGGGTACATCCTTAGATTAGGAAGAATGTTCTAGATTATAAATTATGATTTACTTTATGCAATGTAATAAGTACGCAAGTATTATTATAGTGTGCAAAGTATTTTGGTATTGCAAATGTGCAAAGTTGTCCATGTGCACGTGTCCTTAGAATAGGAAGTGGAAGAGTCTCTATAAGAGTTAAGGCCAAGAGTGCTCTATATGAAGAGTCAGATTTCATTATATATGTAGTGTATGCATACATGTAAAGTGACACAACATGATAGAATATGACTTGATACTTACTTGATACTTTCAAAGATATTGTACCATTTCTTGAGCATTTGTTAGTGGCAAGTTTATGAGTGATTGTTGAAGTTATTTCTGAGTTTTATACTTCTAGAATATTTCAATTATCATATATATTATATTGCAACTTTATTATTGATATTTTGGTGAATTTTATCTTAAGTATTAAGCTTCAAAATCTAACACCGGTATCAGAGACACAACAAGGTTTTGACTTGCACAAGTTTTAAAGTCACAAAATATATTTTTATTGGTGAAGGAGAAACAAGTGAAGCTAAGGATATTACCTCTAGAAAGGAAAACTAGAAAATTTTGAAGATTTACCTATTCCAAGAACAAATTTAGAATAGAAGGAGATTTTAGGTCTTAAAGATAAACCTTGACATTGAGGAGATTGAGAGACCCATGAAGGAGGTCCTATTAGAGAAGTTGGTAGATTGAAGAAGACTACAGATTGTAGATTGACTAGAATATTTCTGTGGTGTTGAGGGAGAACTCATGAAGACTAGGACTCAACACAAAATTCTTTCCACTAGTTTTGAGAACTAGTGAAGTTTATTCATGTTAGAATTTTCGAGATTTTAAGTATTTGGTTGTTATTGTCTAAGTTTCTTGTTGCATAAAAGTAGACATTGAAGATTGGATTTTGAGAAGACTCAAGAAGGATATCTCATTGAAGACTAAAATATTGAAGGCTAGAGACTTGAAAGAGGTCATATTGAAGAACTTCCAGATTTGGAAGATTGAATATTGAAGATTAAAGATTGCAAATAGAATATTGAGGAGACCTACGTATGAGGTTTATATTGAAGATAGAAGATTGGAAGTAGAGAATGACTAAGAAAATGTCCTATTGTAGAATTCAAAGGCAACATATTTTGGAGATCTATGAAAGAGATATCATTGCATAATTCCTATATTTGGAATATTGAAGAGACCAAAGAAAAATTGCATTAAATTTTTTAGGAGAAGAATTGAGGAATTGTAGAATTAGAATACCTAAGGAGAAGAGTTCTCAAGAGAATTTGGAATATAATGAGAAGGTTAGAGAAAGCCTTATTACAAGAATTGGAGTGATTATTGGAGGAGTTGTAGAGAAAGCTTGAGGAAGGAGATTGCAAGCAAGGAGGAGTAACTTTGTAGAGTTGAAGAAGTGACCATTGGAGGATATTTGGAGAAGGTTCATGATAGGATATTACAAGCAAGGAGAAGCTTCTAATAATAAGGATTTGGGACAATTGTCACCATATGATAACAAGCCCAAGAGGAAAGAGTTTTTGGCAAGAAGTTTACCAAATTTTGAAGGCATTTGAAGACCTCAAGACTTTAAGATTCTTGAGGAAGAAGAAAATATAGGAGATCATATTTGAAGTATGAATTTGATATGAAAATTGGATGAGAAGAGAAAATTGAAGAGGCTAGAGTTTTCGAAAATTTAAGGATAGCCATAGTAGTATTCAAGGCTGAATTGATAGGAGAAATTTGGAGACTTTCAAGGAAGGAATTGAAGGATTGTAATATAGAAATTGTAAAAAGTAGTGACCTGCATTTTGGAGAAGCTTTAGGAATATTTTGGAGTTCCCTTGACCAAGATATTAAAGTATGTAGAGATAGTGAAATAAGGTAGCAATTTGGAGTGTTTCATTGTAGGTTTTAGACAGTGAAACAAAGGAGGAATTGAATACAAAGTTGTAGAATTGTTTGAAAAAATTGGACAACATTAATAGTTGTAAGTTATAGAGTTTTAAGGAGTATATTTGAAGGATATTTGGAGCCAAAAAATCATATTTTGTGGATAGCATTGGAGGAATATAGAGAGTTGCAAGTTTGGAGAATTTTGGGGTAATTTTGAGAAGTGTTAGTGGAAAGCAAACAAGTTGGAAGTTGAGCAGCAAGTAGAGCTATAAATTTGGTAAGTTTTGGAATAGTAAAGTGAAGGAGAATAGAGGTGCAAAACTTACAAAATTGAGATTACAATAAGGGGTGAAATAAATCACCAAAGAAACTAGCAAAAAGGAGACCATAAAGGTATGTAGTATTGGTGCAACACAAGTTTACAGTTTGAGCATTTAAATAAATTTTACATCAAGTATTTGAGAGCACCATAATAGCCTTATTTAAAATCTAAATATAGAAGTTAAAAAGAGTCTTTAAAAAAATGTGTTAATAGTATTTACATCTTAAAATTTTCAATATTAAAACAACAATAATCTAAGCTATTTGGAAAGAAGAAATAAGGAGAGCATAACATTGTTAGTGAATGTTTTTTTATAGATCATAAGAATGCAAGTTTATTAAAGTTAAAGGAAGTAAATCAAAAGCATTATTTTGGGGAAGTTAAATACCAAGCAAACGATTAAAAACAAATCAGGTCTTTCTATGTCTAAAGACACTAGGTAGCCACAATCTAAAAGGGAAGAGAAGAGGATTCATTTGGAGTAGAGAGCACCGTTATTGCTCAAGGAATAGCTACCGTTATCCATAGGAGAGCTACCTCCATATAACGAAGCACCACCATAGTAAATAAGAGGTATCATTATCCAAGGGAGATCCACCACCATACAATGAAGCACCACCATAGTAAAGGAGAGTTACCACCATCAAAGTATAAAGGATCACCACCATATAAGGAAGAGCCACCATCAAAAATGTTAAGCAAACTATCAAATTTTCACCCAAGCAGCCCAAGTGGATACATTGAGAAGATAGAACAATTGGAGATTAGGGAAAATTTTAGGTTGGTAGATAAATTACATGCAAAGGAAACATGTTAGAAGAGGCAAAGGAAAAGCTTAAATGTCAAATCAGTACCCAGGTTGAAATAATGAGTTATAATCCTTGGTGAATAATGCTCAAGATGTTACAATATCATTTACCAAGGCAAGGATACGTTATACTTGCTTTAGAAGATGAAATCAGGGTATTGGAAGAGTCTAAGTGCCATGTGGTACATATAAAATAGAAGGTCAATAGATTTGAATAACATCAAGCACCCATTTCAAAGTGGGAACATTATTTAATAAGCCAAAGGTAGAAGATTTGAAGAAATGTTTTTACAAAGAAGCATAGGAGAAGGCATTAATTAAAGGTTTGAGTGGGAATAAGATGAAATGCACCACTTGGCAGTGTAAGGAGTCAAAGAATCCAAGATAGAATACGTTGTAGAGTGCCTATGTGAGAGCCAAAGTTATCTTGGCCAATCAAAAAGGAGAAAGAGAATATTTATTCAAGGTAAGCTAAGGTTTGGCAAATATTTCATAAGTGGGAAGAGCACCTATAAGAAGATGGTCAACCATTATTGACCAGGAGGAATTACCACATTTAAAGTTGGAGGTAATTCAATTTCATTCAAGTTTATTTACATTCAACATAGGAGGAATAAGGAATATATATAATTATCATTTTCTAAGGGTAAAAGTGAACTACTCATTTTGGAGGGATAAGAGTTAATAGTTGAAACCTTAGAAATAAGATTAATGGTATTTAAGAGTTTTGTGAAGCATTGAAATTTAGTTTGAAGGAATTGAAGAATTAAATTTAAAGTTTTGTAATTTGTTTTTACAAAACAATTAGAAATATTTGCAATTTAATTAGATTGGAGTAATAAGGTTTTCGACATCAAATTAAGTTTATAAAATTTGCAAATATTCTTTTATGGAATTTCTAAATTTCTAAATCTGGAGTTATAAGGTATTCAATATCAACATAGGATTGGAGGGCATCAATTGGGTAGCCAAAGAGATTTATGTTTTCAATAGAATTGAAGACAAGATTTTTACCCCAGGAGGACCCAATGGGGACACCTTTGAATCCTCTTTTAGAGAGATATAGTTCTTTTGTAGATTTGTTAAAGGATAAATCTCCAACAGAGACTAAAGACGCACAAAAAATTACATTAAATTTTTTATTTACGGCTACTGGAAATAGATGAACATATCAACAAGTTAATGGATGCTTTCCACAATCAAAATCAATACCAAAGATTGTAATTGAGCAAAGGATGTGTTGGTCACAAATCTACCTAAGTATAAAATTTAATTTGTGCACCCTAGACCTGATCAACATTGAAAGGATGGAGGAAAGAAATGTCCTCCAGACCAATCTCCAGAGAGGGTTGGTTCTTGTACTTAAACTAATGATCAATTTAAATCTTAGGGTAATAGGAAAGAGATGGGAAATAACAAAAAGGAGTGGAAACATATAGCTATAAGAGAGATATGAAAGGTGGGGATAAACTAACAACAAAAATTCATAGCAAGTATTAATTAGCATATAATAGAAATAAAGGCACAAGAACCACTCACATTTTTCCAAGATAACCTCCAAGACAACATTCCAGTATTCACTCCCTCAAAAGCAGTAGTTAAATCTAGATGTAGAATTTAAAATTAGCAAGTAATGGACATGAATGTAATCAGAAATGACAAATAGAAAGAGATCAAAGACAATACTACTCAATGAACCAGAAGCTGAATGTCTTTCTATTTATGCAGAAAAATTAATATATTTTTTTGTAGAGTGTCTATCCTCCTTCATTACATCAAAATGCTTAGTATTTATAGAGGATTTTTCCTCTGAAATTAAATTTAAATAAAAGCAAAATTCTAGCTAGTCAAGGACCATCCAGAGCAATTTTCTCCTCGGCAATGACAATGCTCGAATCAAAATATTTTTTAAGAGGCAATGACCCCATTTTCGTGGAGTGCACCTGGGAAATCAGTAGAGATGGATAATAGAAAAATGTTCTAGACATAGGTGCATTGAAAATCAACAATATCACATGGAAATAAGTAGCTTGGATATTAAATTCTAGATACCATCTCACCACTTTACGCCTCAGAATCTTATCTTCGCTAGGGGAGGCCCAATGAAAATTAAATTTGTCTTGAAAAGAAACAAAACCAATGGAGGGTGCCTTGAAAATAAAAAATATCGCACCAAAATCCAAGACATAGCATTTAATCTTGGCATATCTTCAACAGGAATTATGGAAATATCAATCTCATTGCTCCAAGAATTAAATTCCACCAGTCTTCGATCTTTCTCAAAAAATATCAGCAACAATGGCACCTTCGAAAGAAAAATTTGTTGAATAGAGGGGGCAAGAATTGATTTCACCTGGGCAATTTGAATTTTTTTCCCATTAATATGATTTTACCCTGGACTTGAATAATTTCACCCGAAAATAGAGAATTTTACCCAAAAATGGAATGAAAACATCTTCTGCAAGAAAATGGGCGAAAATTATTGATTTTACCCCCAAGAGGGGTGAAAATGGTTTTTACCCCATCCCAAGGGTGACTTTGACTTTGATTGAAGCTTGAAGATGCAATTTCAGGACTTTTGCTCCAACCTAGGCAAAATTACTATTTCTACCTAAAATGGGGTGAAATTACATTGGCAGGTGTCTTCATTAAATTCTCTTTGACTTTGACTTGAGCAACCTTCACTTGGATGACATCACTTCATCATTTTCACCCTGAAAAACATCCTCAACTTGGATTTCACCCCAAATAAGGGTGAAAGTGATTTTTGCCCCTTCTCAGAGGCAACTATGACTTTGACTTCACAAAGCATACATTTTGCTTGATTTTCGCTCTAGAACATCTTCATTTGGAAATTTGCCCTGAAGAAGGGCGAAAATGATTTTTGCCTCCTCCTAAAGGGTGACTTTGACTTTAATAGATGCCCACTTATTATTTTCACCCCAAAAGTGCATGAAAATATATTTTTACCCCAAAAGTACCCAAAAATAGATTTTCACCTTGAAAGTGCCCGAAAATGGATTTTCGGTGGTACATCTTCCCGGAGCCATAACTTTTGATTCGTTGACCCGATTGTCTATTGTAATATATCGTTGGAAAGCTTAGGAAGATATATACAACAATGAAATCTGATTTTCATCACTTTTTAGGGCCTCTAAGGTCTTCATATTGTATTTTTAAGTTATGCTAGAGAAATTTCTAAGGAGGAAAATTTTAATATCTCTCAAACCATTCAGGGTATTGGGGTGATTCTTTCACCATAAGTATAATTTTTCAATTCCTCTTATTTGGGTAAATTTTCAAGTCCATAGGTGTTTGTTTAGCAAATTTCCCAAAAATAGTCGATTCTTGATTTTCACCTTTTTTGACTTCTGACTGTAGTGTGGCAAAAATGCCAATAGGATGGTAGAAGAAATAGTTTTATATAGATCCAATCATGATTTGATCTGTAAATTCATGGGTATTTTCCTTACCCAAATATTTTTGCATTCCTGGGTCTAGTAAAACTAGGAGCCTCTTGGTGAGTATTCTTTGTGGTTTATTAGCAACGGATATTTTATTATTAGTTTTGCTTCACTTGTTGATAGAAATAGGGTTTTTAAATTAGAAAAAATAAATCATAGTTCTGTAGGATTATTTGTTCAGCCATCAAGAGTGGTATTTGATCCTTGAATTAAACCTAGTACTTTCCTGGTTAGGATTCATTTGTATGCACTTCCAATAAAGTTTTGGAGAGATCAGGTATTAGAAATTATCAGTAATTCTCTTGGAAGAAATTGGGTGTTTCCAAAGACACAATGGAAGGAAACACAATAGTTTATGCTAGATTATGTGTGGAAATGGATCTTATCCAACCTTTGCGAGCAGATATTGAACTCGAAATTGTAATACTATCTTGGATTCAACAAATGGATTATGAGGCATTTCCATTTAGGTGTAGAGTTTACCACAAATATGGGCATTTGGCCCATTATTGCCTAAACAATATGAACATAAAAATGGAGGCTCCTCTAGTAATATCAAATCTTCCTAAGGAGGGTAAGTCAACAATTAATAAAGAAATAACCAACATTTCTCAAGGTAAAGAAGCATAGGAATATGATTTTGAATAACCCAAAAATAAGAAGGCAAAAGAAAAATATGGTAAAGAGCAAACCCAACTCAAGCCCTCCAATAGGTATGAGATATTCAAGACACTAGTGGACCAAAAATAAGAACAATTTATGGAAGGAGTGGATGGGAATAAAAATAATAATAACATCTATATTCAAGCCCCTCTTTCACCTCCTCCCATACCAAAGAAGGTAATTGAGTACAGTGAGTTACCGTAATCATAGATTATAGGGGTATTGATAGCGCATAACCAATAGCAGTCGATAATTAAGGATGTCATCATGGGCATAATAGAAAAGAAAAAATAAAGATCAAATCTAGGGATAAATCATGTGGAAAAGATATAAAAAATATTAGCTCTCAAGAAGTGTGTAGAAAATTAAATAAGGAATTGATAGCAATTTAAGGAGATAAAATGATCACTAGAGGATCGATGAGGCCAATAGATTTTTACTTCTCTCAAGGTAACCAATGATTATACAATCATGTAATTCTAGGGTTCTAAATAATAGAACCCATCAATCTATTGTTCGAAGACTCTTAGAAAAATGTAAAACAAATTTTTTGCTTATCGAGGAGATAAAAATATCGATGGATATTATGTATAAAATATAAAATAGACTTTGGAGGGGTGTCGTTCATATGGAAGTGGCTACCCAAGAGGCCTCAGTAGGATAGTTAATTTTTGGAACTCTCTTGAATGGATGGCAATAGAACATATATCTTGGAGGGGTGTCCTCATATCACATTTTAGGAACAATGTAATAGTTGAGCAAATTTTAATAAAAAATTATGGGGCTCAAAATCTAGATGGTCGGATGCATCAATGTAAAGTGATGCATAACATGAGAGTCTCAAGGGAGGAGTTAGACTAGATTGTTGCTAGGGATTTTAATTCTAAATTATCCTCTAGATATTTGGAAGGGAGAACCTTAATTTTAGACCCAATGGATCAACTTATGATTTCCCAAGTCCATGCATTACACTTGGTGGATATTAAATGCCCTAGAACCAACTATACTTAGACTAATAAGAGGAGGAAGCCACATAGCAGGAAGGTGATGTTAGATCATTTCTTGCTTTCAAAGGAGGCATTTGTGAAATGGAATATAAAATTTTAGATTTTGGAGGGTCCAGTTTTAGATCACTTTTCCATTTTTTTGGAAGAGGGATCAAGATAGTATAGCATCACAAACCATTCAAATTTGAAAATTTTGGTTACAGAAAGAGGAACATCAAAAGAAAATTCCACAATGGTGGGAATACGACCACCTAGCATATGGGATAACAATGCTTAGATTCCACAAATAGCTTTATTATGTCAAGGATCAACTGAAATAGTAGAGGTGATCTAACAAGATAGACTTCTAGGTCTAAAGAGCTCCATTGGTGGCCAGATGGGATGAGGTTCAAAAATACTTCAGGAAAGGAACAATTACAGAGCAGCTCAAAGAAGAGGATGATGCATTGCATAAAATGATTGACGATATTGACAATCATGGGTATAATAGAAAAGAACAAATAAAGATCAAATCTAGGGATAACTCATGTGGAAAAGATAAAAAATATTAGCTCTCAAGAAGTGTGCAGAAAATTAAATAAGGAATTGATAGCAGTTTAAGGAGATAAAATGATCACTAGAGGATCAATGAGGCCAATAGATTTTTACTTCTCTCAAGGTAACCAATGATTATACAATCATGTAATGCTAGGGTTCTAAATAATAGAACCCATCAATCTATTGTTCGAAGACTCTTAGAAAAATGTAAAACAAATATTTTGCTTATCGAGGAGATAAAAATGTTGATGGATATTATGTATAAAATATTAAATAGACTTTGGAGGGGTGTTTTTCATATGGAAGTGGCTACTCAAGGGGCCTCAGTAGGATAGTTAATTTTTGGAACTCTCTTGAATGGATGGCAATAGAACATATATCTTGGAGGGGTGTCCTCATATCACATTTTAGGAACAATGTAATAGTTGAGCAAATTTTAATAAAAAATTATGGGGCTCAAAATCTAGATGGTCGGATGCATCAATGGAAAGTGATGCATAACATGAGAGTCTCAAGGGAGGAGTTAGACTAGATTTTTGCTAGGGATTTTAATGCTAAATTATCCTCTAGAGATTAGGAAGGGAGAACCCTAATTTTAGACCCAGGGGATCAACTTATGATTTCCCAAGTCCATGCATTACACTTTGTGGATATTAAATGCCCTAGAACCAACTATACTTAGACTAATAAGAGGAGGAAGCCACATAGCAGGAAGGTGAAGTTAGATCATTTTTTGATTTCAAAGGAGGCATTTGTGAAATGGAATATAAAATTTTAGATTTTGGAGGGTCCAGTTTTAGGTCACTTTTCTATTTTTTTGGAAGGGGGATCAAGATAGTGCAGCATCGCAAACCATTCAAATTTGAAAATTTTGGTTACAGAAAGAGGAACATCAAAAGAAAATTCCACAATGGTGGGAACACGACCACCTAGCATATGGGATAACAATGCTTAGATTCCACAAATAGATTTATTATGTCAAGGATCAACTGAAATAGTAGAGGTGAGCTAACAAGATAGACTTCTAGGTCCAAAGAGCTCCATTGGTGGCCATATGGGATGAGGTTCAAAAACACTTCAGGAAAGGAACAATTACAGAGCAGCTCAAAGAAGAGGATGATGCATTGCATAAAGCGATTGAGGATATTGACAATCATGGGCATAATAGAAAAGAACAAATAAAGATCAAATCTAGGGATAATTCATGTGGAAAAGAGATAAAAAATATTAGCTCTCAAGAAGTGTGTAGAAAATTAAATAAGGAATTGATAGTAGTTTAAGGAGAAAAAATGATCACTCGAGGATCGATGAGGCCAATAGATTTTTACTTCTCTCAAGGTAACAAATGATTATACAATCATGTAATGCTAGGGTTCTAAATAATAGAACCCATCAATATATTGTTTGAAGACTCTTAGAAAAATGTAAAATAATTTTTTTGCTTATCGAGGAGATAAAAATATCGATGGATATTATGTATAAAATATTAAATAGACTTTGGAGGGGTGTTGTTCATATGGAAGTGGCTACCAAGGGGCCTCAGTAGGATAGTTAATTTTTGGAACTCTCTTGAATGGATGGCAATAGAACATATATCTTGGAGGGGTGTCCTCATATCACATTTTAGGAACAATGTAATAGTTGAGCAAATTTTAATAAAAAAATATGGGGCCCAAAATCTAGATGGTCGGATGCATCAATGGAAAGCGATGCATAACATGAGAGTCTCGAGGGAGGAGTTAGAATAGTTTGTTGCTAGGGATTTCAATTCTAAATTATCCTCTAGATATTTTGAAGGGAGAATCCTAATTTTAGACCCAGGGGATCAACTTATGATTTCCCAAGTCCATGCATTACACTTGGTGGATATTAAATGCCCTAGAACCAACTATACTTAGACTAATAAGAGGAGGAAGCCACATAGCAGGAAGGTGAAGTTAGATCATTTTTTTGGTTTCAAAGGAGGCATTTGTGAAATGGAATATAAAATTTTAGATTTTGGAGGGTCCAATTTTAGGTCACTTTTCCATTTTTTTGGTAGGGGGATCAAGCATCACAAACCATTCAAATTTGAAAATTTTGGTTACAAAAAGAGGAACATCAAAAGAAAATTCCACAGTGGTGGGAACACGACCATCTAGCATATGGGATAACAATTCTTAGATTCCACAAATAACTTTATTATGTCAAGGATCAACAAAAATAGTAGAGGTGAGCTAACAAGATAGAATTCTAGGTCCAAAGAGCTCCATTGGTGGCCAGATGGGACGAGGTTCAAAAAAACTTCAGGAAAGGAATAATTACAGAGCAACTCAAAGAAGAGGATGATGCATTGCATAAAGCGATTGAGGATATTGACAATCAAGAGGATATCTACTAGAAAGAGAGAGCAAGAACCACTTGGTTATTAGAAGGTGATAAAAATTCCAAAATTTTCCATCAAGTTGCCTATGCTAGGAGATAGATGAACAACATGTAAGCTCTTCAAGATGACAATGGACACTCCTTTGATACAATTCCAAGTATGAATTTTCATTCAATGGATTATTTTTCTAAACTATTTAAGGAAAGTATGGTGCAAGATGAAGAGGCTCAAAAAGAAGTTTTTGTTACCATACCATCTATTATCTCTGAAGAAGAAAATCAAGCCCTAGTTAAACCCATTGATAGAGAGGAACTAAAGAAATTAGTCTTTGGAATGAGCACCAAAAAACACCAGGTCAAGATGACTTTCCAATTGAGTTTTTTAGGCCTTCTGGGACAACTTGGAGGAGGATGTAATGGATTTTATAGAGGATTCCAAAGGTAGTAAAATAATTCTTAAGCATTAAATCATACTTTCTTTACCTTAATTCAAAAATGGGAGGAGGGTTACATATTTTATATTATAGACTTATAACCTTATACAATTACATATATAAAATAATCACAAAGGTAATGGTTGAGCGGCTAAAACCTCTTCTACATAGCATTATCTCCTCAAATCAAGGGGGTTTTGTACATGGTAGGTATATCTTGGATTGTGTGGTTCTATATCAAGAGGCAATCCATTCAATGCAAAAATTTGGTAAAAGATAATGTTCATAAAATTGGATATGTCAAAGGTTTCTCAAAGGTAGAGATGAGGAGGATGAATTATATTGGGGCTATGGGATCCTTGGTGTCTACATAGTGAAGTATTAATATGATAATATCCTTCTAGAGCCTCCTCCTCCTCATGCATATCGGGTTGAGTATTGGAGAAATATTTGGCAATCCAAGGGTTGGATAAAAGTAAATTTGTTTGCCTAGTAGTTCATGCATAATGGAATTCTTACTTTCGATAATCTCATACATAGGGGAATCATTGGTCCATCTCAATGTGTTTTATGCTACAAGAGTGAGGAAAAATCTAACCACTTAATGTTTGAGTGCCCATTCACACACCAGATCTAGAAGAGATGGTTTTTATCTTATAAAATTTGAGTTAATGGTGATTTTAATAAGATTAATTTGGAAAATAAATAAGAGGGGTAGATTTATATATAAATATCTTTGTATTGGTTGGGAGATTGGATTAAACTTCATTTGGTGGCAAGTGTGGTTGAAGAGAAATGGCTAAATTATTAGATAAACCTTTTTATTTAGATGGAGTTTGGTAGGTCATTTGGAGCAAAGCCATAGAAACTATGGTAAAGTGTGCTAACGAGGAAACTCGGGATGTTATAGGGATGATGGATAAGGAAATTTAAGTGCAAGAGGGGCAGGATAGAGCTAGTTGGAAACCACCCCTAGAAGGTTGAATTAAAATTAATACTGATGGAGCTGCAAAAGGTAATCTAGGTAGAGCTAGAATTAGAGTGGTTTGTAGAAATCATGTTGGGACAATGCTCTATTGGGAACTACAAGGTCTAGGAAGGGCCATGAAAAATGAAGTAGAAACCTTAGCTATGAAATCTGTTTCTATTTGGGTGGTAAAAAAAGGTTACAAGAGGATAATCCTAAAATCAGATTCTCAAATAATGGTAGGAGCTATGGATTGCACGAGGAAATTTGCTTTAAAGACATGGAGGTTGAGGATTCTTGTCACTCAAATTAAGAAATTGTGGAGGGAATTATATGATGTGATTCTAGTTTATGTGAGTAGAGATCTAAATAAAGTGGTAGAATTCCTAGATAATATGGATACTGAGAAGGAGGTAGAGGTTTAGTGGCACAGTGACATGACTATTGAGGATGATATTATTAGGTAGGTTTGTGAGGAAATCTAGTTTTTAGCTAATTTGGACAACCATTGTAGAAATATGGTTTAAGAGATTTGGCTCCAATGTAGATATTCTTTTATAGTTGTAAATAGGTGAAAAACCATTGTAGAAATATGGTTTAAGAGATTTGGATCCAATGCAAAAATTCTTTTACTATTGTAAACATGTGTTCTCTTTGGCTAAGTTCGGGATAAGTCTCATCCCAACTTGTAAATGATCTTGTTTTAAAATAAGTTTTTCAAATTATTCTTAAAAAAACATCAACATAGGATTGATAAATTTAGAACTAAGACACATTATATTTTTTAGACTAGGAAACATGACTTGAGAAGAACTATGATTGATTCAAGGGATAATAATATTTGGATAATAGAACCAATATGGGTTAAGAAAAATCTTGAGAAATCACAACTTTATAGTTTGATAAGAGTAGGTTCTATAAAGATACCTTTCAACAATGTAATAGAAGAAAAAGATGATAATTATACCAATGGAAATATTGAGAATAAACTCAAAGATCATTCTCAAAATATAGCAAAAAGAGTTAGTCAATAAGATCTCTTAAAAATCTATGAAATAAGAAAAGGAATAATCGTATCAATTATACATAAATGGTTATACCAGTTGCTCAAGAAAACATATGAAACTAAATTTTTCAAAAAAACAAAAGAAGTTTTGAAAGGTACATATTGTAAAAACATGAACATGGAGAAGCTGATTGTTGGAATTTACATTTGTCTAAATATTGTGGAAAAGAATCACATTCATCTACTTTCTATTATTACAAGGAAGAATATTACAGGGAACATGAAAAGTGTTAACATTTAAGGTAGAGTGTCTATTTCAAAAAATTATGTCTAAAGCTTTTGCTAATACTGAAGACAAGCATGAAGAGAAGGCAAGAAGGTTATCCAAAGAACAGGAAAAACAAAAGTGGATTAGAGATGTAATTAGATCTCTTGCATGATAATGCTATATGATGATAGACTATATTTCAAGTCCAAGATGAAGGTCAAATTCAAAGATAAATAAAATATATCATATCAAGAAAGACAATAGGAATATTAAATCAGACACCAAAGAAGAAATCTACACAATAAAACCAATTCTTAATCTACAGGAGGTAGATTAAAGAATCAAGATGAAGACCATATTGAAGACCATAGTCTTTAATAACCAAATAATGTAATACAAGGAGGTGTTGTAATATATTACATTATTTGGTACATGCTAATGTATCACATTGGGTACATCCTTAGATTAGGAAGAGTGTTCTAGATTAGAAGTTATGATTTAATTTATGCAACGTAATAAGTGCACAAATATTATTAAAGTGTACAAAGCATTTTGGTATTGTAAATGTGCATAGTTGACCATGTGCACATGTGTCCCTAGAATAGGAAGTGGAAGAGTCTCTAAAAGAGTGAATGCCAAGAGTGCTCCATATGAAGAGTCACATTAAATTATATATGAAGTGTATGTGTATATGTAAAGTGATGTGACATGATAGGATATGACTTGATACTTGATCCTTTCAGAACTATTGTACCATTTTCGTGAGCATTTGTTAATGGTAAGTTTATGAGTGATTATTGAAGTTATTTTTGAGTTTTATACTTCTAGAATATTGCTATTATCATATATATCATATTGCAACTTTATTAGTGAAATTTTAGTAAATTTTATTTTAAGTATTAAGCTTCAAAATCTAACAAAAAGAATGGGCTTTTGATTAACTAAATTTAATATTTTTTATAGATATTTAGTTAGTTAAAAGTATGGGCTTTTGATAAATTGAAGAGAATGATTTTTATGGGTATTTTGTTAATTAAAAGTATAGGCTTTAGATGAATTTAAAGGATGATTTATGAGTACTTTGATTAATTGAAAGTATTAGATTTTGATTAATGGAAAGGACAAATATTAGTATTTTGATTAATTAAAAGTATGGGCTTTTGATTAATTAAAAGAAATGAACTATGAATAATTTAATTAATTAAAAGTATGTGATTTTGATTAATTGAAAGAAAGAATAATATGGGTAATTTTATAAATTAAAAGTATGGGCTTTTGATTAATTAGAAGAATGAACTTTGGATTATTTCTATGTTTTGTGTAATGATAACTAACTTTCCTTCTACGTTGGTTTGAATGATAAATGACTTTCATTATAGGATGTTGAATTTAGTTTTGTGTAATTAATGAAAGAAATACCTATGTATGAAATAAGGGGTATTAGATGAAATAATGGATGTGGGGGAAATTATGGTGTTTTCTCTTGATGATTGATTGAATGATTTATGCACAATTCCATTGTAGAGATTGTATAGTTGTAATTTGGCATTTAATTTGTAGATGCATATGTTGTATAATGATAGATAATCTAGCAAATGCATTAGTTGTGTAATACATGATATGTATGAGTTGTCATGATCCCTTACTATCATTAATTCAGTGATGGAGAAGCATGAAGGACCATTGAAGACTTATTTCTTCAAGATATTGACCTCTTTGATACATTTATTGTAGTAAAGCTCTCATTATGGAAAGCTTTTTGTAAAGTAGCTTTTAGCATGAATACTCTCCTAGTTTGGGTGATGATGTAATGCACTGCTCTTTTATAATATGATAATACATTTACCTTACATGGATTATATAATGGTTGGAAATATGAATGTGTTCATTTATGAATGAAAAATGCATCTTTTACTTTGTCATTGATAAAATATTTATGATATTGTGGATTTGTAAATCATTATGTTTTTTATAATAGAATTAAATAGGGATAACATATTATTTATGTGACTTCTTATTGATAAAGTTGTATATGTTATTTATTGCTTAATTAAATAGATAGACTTATGTGCATCCCTATTTAAGGAAGAAATATTAGGTGATATTTCTGAAGGGTCTAATGAATATTAGATGATTGGAAAAAAACATCCATCGAATGTATATGTATGGATTAGAGTATCCTAATAAGATGTGAAGTGTTTACACATGCTAGTAATACATGGAATATTAACCTAGTTAGCAATAAGGACTTTTATTTATTATAATATTAGAGAGTTAATAAGGGATTATGGGGTCCCTTTTAAAAGGAATATTTTGGTAATCCTTGTTTCACCACTTCTCCTTAATGATCTAACCTTAGATAGTTTTGGGAAGGCAACAATTAGGTTATTGTGTCAATGAATGGACTATCATGCGAAGGGATAAATGCTTTGGTTGGCTTATCACTTAGATGATATGGACAACTAAAACTTTACCTACATAGATGGACTTTTGTAGGGAAAATAAAGCAAGGAAATCTTATGTTACTATGTGTAGTACACCTACATATATGGACTTATGTATGGTGTAGGGATGGATGTTCTTTTTTATAGACAAAAGGGATAAGTTGGCTCATCACGAGGATGAGAAAGATAACTTGATCATCGACACCTTCATAGAATGATTTATGTAATGTGGGGAGATATAGATCCCTAATAAGTTGATTAAAAGAAATATCTCTAGTTCATTATATTTTTAGGTCATTTTATTTGGTATCAAAGCTATAGGTACGATGGACTAGAGGCTTCCATGAAATGTGCTAAGGATTCATGTATCTTCATATTTAGGTCCTTGAAGATCTTGATCTTCCAATTTCTTTGGAATCAGAGCACATGTTTGTAGGACTATAAGCTTCCCTAGATAAAATCTAGGTATGCTGGACTAGAAGCTTACTTTAATAAGCTAAAGATTGCTTAGGAATTGATCTTAGGAAAATTAGTTTTTCTTTAGTATGGCACCTTGTGCGGAGCAAGTATGACCATCGTCATTATCAGGTGATTGATAATGTGTAAGCACACCTACGAATAGTGTCTTGCATTGAGTAAGAATAACCTTAGTCATTATAAAATGAATGATAATGAGATAATTTAGTTATGAAGGATTAAGGGCTAACTATAAGTAATAATGGTCATAACCGATATGACACCTAATAGGGATACAAGTGTGATAGTGACCATTAAAAGTTAGTTTATGAGAAGATATAGTAGAGATTCTAAAGCTTGGACATACTTGATGGGAATAAAAAAATCTCTAGAAAAGAATAGGTGAAGAATTTATTCTTGAGAGGAGTATGGGATCCTCTAAAAAACCAACTATTCTTAGTTAAAGTTGATCTTACTTTATGAGAAGGTATGGATGGTTAAGTTGATCATACTTAATAAGAAGGAATAGATGGGAAATTCTATTCTTAGTTAAGTTGATTTTGTGTAATTAGGAGTAGATGGAGAATCTATCCCTAGATTTGAAGATACTTAGCAAAAAGAGTAGATGAGAAAACTATTCTTGAGAGGAGTATGGGATCCTCTCTCTAAGTTATTAAATAATGTACCAAAACATGAGGTTAGTAAGCATAAATCCATTTTAGGAGAAGATACTAAGATTAAAAATAAGGCAATCCTACTCAATCTCAAGATCTTGAAGAAGGCATATAGTTATTTGATTTAAAATCACATGGATTTAATGGATCATGTCAAGGAAATATGATCTCAGGAGGAGTATTACAATGAAATTCAGTCCAAAAATAGAAGGAAATCCTAAAGATAATAATATTTTGGTATTAGGGATGGACTCTTATGCTTTAAATATTGGTTAGTTTTACCCAAAATTAGAAATATAAGGATATTTATTATGTGGGAAGTGCATAGTTTTCTTATTTCTCCCACCTTATAGGGACTAAGATGAAAGAAAATAAGAAAAAGACCTTCTAAGAAGGTAAAAAAATAATGTTATTAATTTTTGTTGCTCAATGTTTGGAATTGCATCTCACATGGAGTAAGAATGTTATTAATATTATAAAGGGATGATAATATTTGTTTAAATTAATGCAATAAAATAGATATTTTCTCTTTTTATTTGAATATGTATTATAATAATATTTTTGTTGTAGGAAAACACACAAGACTATGTTTAGTCCAAGGGGATTGTATGTCATGACCCACCTTGGTAGGACTTTTTGCATGATAGACTATGTATTGATAACCTGACGCTTAATTTTGAAGCATTTATATGGTTATATAATATTTATGTTGATTTGTTTCTTAAAGGAATATAGTACTACTGATATGTTCCTTGATCATAGGACCAAGTACATTCATGGTTGGAAGAGGTAGATTGACCACCGAGGATGGGATACTTGAAAAAGGAAATGATGATTATGGTAATATGAAAAATTACCCTCATGTATATGCATGCATTCTTGCTTTTTAGGTGATCATCAACAATCCAACTGCCCATAGCAAATAGTTGGTAACCTAGAACTTATCATAAGTATTAGGCTGGGATAAACAATTGGACTTGTGTTGGATCATCCACCCTGGTTGATGCATTGTTTGATTGCAATTGAATAATGCTTGTTTGGTATTATGCATTCAATAGTTGTGATTGTTGCTTTGGTGAAAGTATATTGCTTGATTTTGCTTACATATGTGTGTATGCATAAATGGATTTGGTAAGGAATCCCCTTCGAAAATGATTGATAGACATAGAGGTTTTATTAATCATTTATCTTATTAATACCATGCTAATTATTAATATTAGTAGAGGTATTTTCTTGAATTAATAAAGTAAGGAAACGATTAATATTTGTTATTGCTTGATTTAGTTCTAATAAAAGTTATAAGGATTATGCTTTTGGGTTTTATTTAAATCCTTCTTTTATATTTTATTGAAAAGAAGAAAGAAATTAATGGATATATTAAAATAGGTTATGTAAAAATGAGAGATTAATTTTAAATAATAAAATGAGATATTTTTTAAAGGAATATTATTCTATTTAAATATCTCCTTTTGCTATATTTGAGTAGATGGGCAATAAATTTTGGTAGGTAAGTTTTCATTTTTTATATTGGTAAGAATGTTTTTCTTCTTAGCTCTTGGGAATGGCAAGTAGAAAGCTTATTCTATATACTTGGCTACCAAGATATTTTGTAGTATGGCTTGATTGTTGAAAGGGAGGGAGGTAATGATGGAAGAATATAACCTATCAGGAGTAACAAGTTGTAGGATATTTAATCATGCTCTAAGTATTTTATACTGGTTTAATTTAATCTTTCGATTTACTTATTAAATCTATTAAAGGAAATGTTATTTCCTTTATCCTACAAGGTTTTTTCCCTTATTTTTTGTTGCTCGATTTCAATATTACCTTGGTTGTGATTCTTGCTATCTCTTTTAATATCGATTTGGATATTTCAATAGGCTCGTTGTTAAGATCCTATGTTTTATCAATGGATTTAATGCTTCATAAACCCACTTGCTTGCTTACATTTGCGCCACACCTACTACCAGAAAGAAATGGAAAGGGATGAAGTTTTGTATCACTAAGTATAACTCTACCATATGTTTGCATGTTTAACTTCTTCTTGTGCATAGCCTAAAATTCAACCCTATGTGTTCTACCACCTATTTTCTACCCTATGTGTTCTACCTCTTATTTTCTACCCTGATGTTAGGCAAGGAAAGGAGACCTATTGAATTAATTTTAATTTAAAAAATCTTAATTTTTCTCCATGAAATCTGCTTATGTTCTTCATCGATTTGTCTATGGTTTTTGTAACACATTGCATGTTATTTTTCATATGTATTTTCCTCTACCACCGAGAAGGAACTTTCCCTAAGGTTAAACTTAAGGAAAATGGCTTAATTTCTTCCATAGCTACCCTAGATTTCATAGTTTGAAAGAGTCTCAAACCACCATTGATGTTTATTATTTCGTTGTGTGTCCATTCCCTTTGATCTCATGGGTTGTTTTTCCCTGAGATTGAACTTAGGGTGAGTTTTATTTTAATTTTAACTAATACCAATGGGTTTAGTCCCACATACTCTCTATGCGAGCACTTGGGAATTTGATATAGGGGAAGTCACCCCTATGTATCAACCACCAAGTGGTGGTCATGAAAGCCACCACTTGGCGAGGTGGTCTACTAGTAGTTGGTGCAGTCAACCTCGTTGACTTTTTTGTGTTGTTGACCTTGCCTATTTTTGTTTACCTATAACCCGCTAGACCGTGGTGGACTACTATTGTTTGACTCGCAATTTGTTTGATTGATTAAACCCCATTTTAGCTTAAGCTTAGATAGGCTTACTTTTAAATGGATAGAAATACACGTAATGGATATTTTATTAAAATTCAAAGATAGACTTTTTATTGAAAGAATATCTGAAAGAATAGATTTGATTTATTAAAATTAAAAGATAGAATTTTTGTTGAAGGAATATCTAAAAAAATAGATTTGATTTGTTTAAAATTAAAAGATAGAATATTTATTGAAAAAATATATGAAAGAATAGATTTAATTTGTTAAGTTTAAAAGATAGACTTTTATTGAATAAATAGCTGAAAGAATAGATTTGATTTATTAAAATTAAAGGATAGACATTTTATTAAAAGAATATGTGAAAGGATAGATTTTATTTATTAAAATTAAAAGATAGACTTTTTATTGAAAGAATATATGAAAGAATATATTTGATTTATTTTAAATTAAAAGATAAACTTTTTATTGAAAGAATATTTGAAAGAATAGATCTAATTTGTTAAATTTAAAAGATAAACTTTTATTGAAGGAATCTCTGAAAGAATAGATTTGATTTATTAAAATTAAAAGATAGACTTTTAACTGAAAGAATATCTCAAATAATAGATTTGATTTATTAAAATTAAAAGATATAATTTTTATAGAATGAATATTTGAAAGAGTAGATTTGATTTATTTAAAATTAAAAGATAGAATTTTTATTGAAAGAATAAAGAATATATTTAATTTATTAAGTTTAAAAATTAGATTTTTATTGAAGGAATATCTGAAAGAATAGATTTGATTTATTAAGTTTAAAAGATAGACTTTTATTGAAGGAATATTTGAAAGAATAGTTTTGATTTATTAGAATTGAAGGGTAGACCTTCCTCTTAAAATTTAAAAGTTAGAACTTTTATTTAAATTAATTTTTATGGTTATTTGGCTAATTAAAAGTACGGGCTTTTGATTAATTGAAGAGAATGATTTTTACGGGTATTTGGTTAATTAAAAGTATGGTCTTTTGATTAATTGAAGAGAATGATTTTTACGTGTATTTGGTTATTTAAAATTATGGGCTTTTGATAAATTTAAAGCATGATTTATGACTACTTTGATTAATTGAAAGTATCAATTTTTTATTAACTAAAAGGAAAAATAATTAGTATTTTGATTAATTCATAAAAAAGAACTTTATGAGTATTTTAATTAATTAAAAGTATGGATTTTTGATTAATTGAAAGAATGAATAATATGGGTAATTTTATTAATTAAAAGTATGAACTTTTGATTAATTATAAGAATTGGATTGTTTTTGTGTTGTGGAATGATAAATGACTTTCCTTCTACATTGATTTGAATGATAAATGATTTTTATTATAGGATGTTGAATGTAGTTTTGTGTAATTAATGAAAGAAATACCTATGTATGGAATAAGGGGTATTAGATGAAAGAATGAATGTGGGGGAAATTATGGGGTTCCCTCTTGATGATTGATTGAATGATTTATGCATGATTACATTATAGAGATTGTATAGTTGCAATTTGGCATTCAATTTATAAATGCATATGTTGCATAATGATAGATCATCTAGAAAATGCATTAGTTGCATACTATGTGATATCTATGAGCTACTATGATCTCTTACTATCATTAATTCAGTGATGGATAAGTATGAAGAACCATTGAAGATTTATTTCTTCAAGACATTAATCTCTTTGATACATTTATTGTATTAAATATCTCATCATGGAAAGCTTATTGTAAAGTAGTTTTTAGCATGAATACTCTCCTAGTTTGGATGATGATGTAATGTGCTACTCTTTTATACTATGATAGTACTTTTACCTTACATGGATTATGTAATGGTTGGAAATATGAATGTGTTCATTTATGAATGGAAAATGTATCTTTTACTTTATTATTGATAAAAGATCTATGATATTATGGATTTGTAAATTATCATGTTTTGATAATGGAATTAAATAAGGATAACATCTTATTTAAGTGACTTCTTATTGATGAATTGTAGATGTTATTTATTACTTTATAAAATATATATAGACTTATTTGCATCCCTATTTAAAGAATATATATTGGGTGATCGTTCTAAAGGGTCTAATGAATATTAGATGATAAGAAAATGACATCCATCAAATTATATTTATGGATTAGAAGTATCCTACTAAGATGTGAAGTGTTTACACATGCTAGTGATACTTAAAATATTATCCTAGTTAGCAAGAAGGAATTTTATTCATTAGAAGATTAGAGAGAGTTAATAAGGGATTATGGGGTCCCTTTGAGAAGGAAAAATTGGGTAATCCTTGTTTCACCACTTCTCCTTAATGACCTAACCTTAGATAGTTGCAAGAAGGCAACAATTAGGTTATTGTGTCAATGAATGGACTATCACACAAAGCGATAGATGCTTTGGTTGGCCCATTACTTAGATGAGATAGATAGCTAAAACTTTACCTACATAGATGGACTTTTGTAGGGCAAAGGAAGAAAGGAAATATTATGTCGCTAAACGTAGTACACTTACATAGAAATAATTATGTGTGGTCTAGGTATGGGTGTACCCTTTGATATACAAAAGGGATAAGTTGGCTCATGTGAATATGAGATGAACAACTTGATCATAAGGCTTCACATTAATAGACACCTTCATAGAATAATTTATATAAGGTGGGGAGATATAGATCACTAATGAGTTAATGAGAGAAAAATCTCTCTAGTTGGTTAGATTTTTGGGTCGTTACATTTGGTTACAGAGATCTAGGTATGATGGACTAAAGGCTTCCATAGAATATTCTAAGGATTCAGGTATATTCCTATTCAAGCCCTTGCTTGGTTTTAAGATAAATCTAGGAAGACCTTGAAATTCTAGTTTCTTTGAAATTAGAGCACATGGTTGTAGGAATATAATATTCCCAAGATAAGATTTAGGTATGATGGACTAGGAGCTTCCTTGGATATGCTAAATATCACTTAGGAACTGATCCTATGAAAAGTAGTTTTACTTTGATATGATGTCTTTCACAGAGTAACTATGGTCATCATTGTTATCAGCTGATTGATAATGTGTAAGCACACCTAGGAATAGTAGCTTCTATGGAGTAAGAATAACCTTAGCCATTACAAAATGAATTATAATAGTTATGAAGGATTAAGAGATAACTATAAGTAATAATAATCATAAATGAGATAACATCTTGTTGGGATACAAGTGTGATGATGACCATTAAAATTTAGTTTATGATAAGATATAACTAACCTTTGCAGGTATAATTGAAAGTAATTATAACTTATCCAACTCCTTTATGTGGCAAAGAGAAATAAAACCAAGATAAAGAGAATAAGAAGAGGACCTTCTCAAAATTTAGGGTAAGTTAGGAATGATGAAATAAAAGTTAGAACTTGAAGGAAAAATTTGGATAATTTCAATAAGAGGTATAAAACCTCATCATTGTAGTTTAGTTACTATAAGAGCAATTTTAATAATAGATGGAACATATGAACCAACAAAAGTAATGATTGGAAATTGTAAATCAAGTTCTCAGAATAAAAATTCTAAGGGTAAGTAGGAAGAAGATATTACTACAACATATCATGAAGGAGAAAGATTGTATAAAGGAAGAGCTATCCAAGGACCTGAAGAAGATCAAGGTATCCAAATTGGTAAAATCAGCCGAGACATGGCTGTAAAAATTGGAAACATATATTTTCTGTGAGTAATTATTCATTAGTAACCTAAATAGTAGGATTACCCTTCATCTGCTTTATACAACTTTGGAATGATGAAATGAATTCAAATCTAGCAAGAAGACTCAAACAATGAAACGTTTGTAGAATTGTTTTATTAAAACCTTAAACAACGACAAGATGGACTTATCTATTGTTATGTAAGTTTTCCTTGTTAACAAGTAGAATTCATTATTGAGGTTTATAGTCTAAGAAGAGATTTTTAATGCTAATTATAATGACAATGAAGAATGGTTTCCAAAAGCGAGTAAGTTTTGGTAGGGTTCTAAGTGGTGTATCTTGGATTGTGATAGGTACATATGGTTGTGTTCTAAACATTAATATGTGCTCTCTACTTATTATAAACTATAACCATGTATCCTTGTGAACCTGTACTGTGAATATAATATCAAGTAGAGATTATAAAGCTTGGACATACCTTATACGAATAAAGAAATATCTAGAAAATGATAGATGAAGAATCTATTCTTGAGAGGAGTATGGGATTCTCTTAAAAACCAAATATTTTTAGCTAAAGTTGCTCTTATTTAATGAAAATGATAGATGGTTAAGTTGATCATAATTAATAAGAAGGAATAGATGTAAAATTCTATTCCATGTTAAGTTTATTTTACTTAATGAGGAGTAGATGGAGAAACTATCCTTAGCTTTGAACATACTTGGAAAAAAGAGTAGATGGGGAAACTACTCTTTGAGAGGAGTATGGGATACTCTCTCTAAGTTGCTAAAGAATGTACCAAATATGAGGTTATTATGCAATTGAAGGTACATAAATCCATTTTAGGAGCAGATTCTAAGATTAAGAATAGGGTACTCCTACTCAACTCAAGATATTAGAGAAGGCATGTAGTTTTTGGACCTAAAATCACATGGATTTAATGGATCAAGTCAAGGAAATATCATCTTGGGAGGAGTATTGCAGTGAAATTCAAGCAAAATACAAAAGGAAATCCTAAAGAGAATAAAATTTTGGCATCAGGGATAGACTCTTATGTTTTAAGGATTGGTTAGTTTTACCCAAAATTGGAAATATAAGGAGATTGATTGTGTGGGAAGTGCATAGTTTTATTATTTCTCCCATATTGCAAGGACTAAGATGAAGAAAAATAGGAAAAAAACCTTCTAAGAAGGTACGAAAAAGAATGTTATTTATTTGTGTTGCTCAATGTTTGGAATTGTATCTCACATGGAGTTAGAATGTTATTAATATTTTTATGGGATGATAATATTTTGTTTAAATTAATGAAATAAAATATACATTTTCTTTGTTTATTTGAAGATGTATTGTAATAATATTTTTATTGCAAGAAAACACACAGGTCTGTGTTTAGTCCAAGGGAGGTAGTATGTTATGACCCGCCTTGGTAGGAATTTTTGCATGATAGACTATGTAATGATGAATGATAACCTAGTGCTTACTTTTTGTGCATTTGGATGATTATGAAATATTTATGTTGATTTATTGCTTAAATGAATATGGTATTACTGATATATTCCTTGATCACAGAATCAGGTACACTTGTGGGTGGAAGAGGTAGATTGGCCATCAAGGATGGGATACATGAAAAGTGAAATGATGATTGTGGTGGCTTGAAGTAACATGAAAAATTACCCTCATGTACATGGATGCATTCTTGATTTTTTGGTAATCATCAACAATCCAGTCATCTATAGCTAGAATTTGGTAACCTAAAGTTACCATATGTATTCGACTAGGACATGTGATTGGACTTACGATGGATCACCCACCTTGGTTGATACATTTTTTGCTTGCCATTTATTAATTATTTTTTGGTATTTTATTATTTCAATAACTGTGATTGCTACTTTGGTGAAAGTATATTACACGATTTTACTTACATATGTATGTGTAAATGGATTTGAATAACACAAGCTTATACTGAGAGGGGGGATGAATAGTATAAGACCACTTTTTAATTTTCTTTCCCAATAAATATTATGCAATGTATCAATAGCAATATCAATAACAATAATCAAAGCAATGCACAAATCACCACATACAATAAAGACACCAATTTAACATGGTTCACCCAATGTGGGCTACTCCACAAAGAAAATATTTCACTAATATTTTCTTAATAAATATCTTAGTAATCCTTTCCCTATTACAATGCTTATGAACCTCTTTCCAAATGAGACACCAATCCCCTAATCAAGTTCATGGATCCCTATCCACATGAGAACTCCTTTCTCCTCTGCTCTGGCTGGTGATATCTAGAAGAATTGTTGCCTCCATTACACTAGATAATGGATCTCTATCCGCTAAATAATCATATCCTCACTTAGAAGACCTATCCTCACTACCCTGGCTAATGGATCTCTATCCACTGGATACTGTCGTTCTTTATATTTTATCACCTCCAAATCTTGCTCTTTGATCTATCTCAAATCTACACTAAGAATAGTCCTTTGGTATAGCATAAATCTGCTCAATCTATGTCTCTATTCTGGTACAGAACTATCCTCAAATCTGTACCAAGCTCTATCCTAAAATCTACACTAAACACAATCCTTTGATCTAGAAAAAATCTTCTCAATATCTGTCCTCAAATATGCACTAAACAAAGTCCTTCGGTCTAGCACAAATTTATGGTCAATATCTATCCTCAAGCCTTAACACAAATCTTGACTTAATCACAAATCAACTCTGTTGGATGTGACCCAAAACTTAACTCAAGGTTTGAAAAAATCAATCAATCAACTCTACTCACAAGTTTTCTCAAAGACTTATCTCAAATCTGCCTTATAAGCTTCCATAAAATATCACACTAATTTATCCATAATTCCTCTCTAGAACTTATCCAATATACTCAATAATATCTATCCTCAAATCTATAGTGTAATCTTCCATAAAAGCTCACACAAATCTGTCCACAAGTCTTATCTAAGACTTACCTCAAATCTTCTAAGTACTCACTAGAACTTGTCCAATCTCATAGAAACATATAGAGAATTGTTAGAGACTCAATATGCTTCACATTCACCACAATGCTCAATCAATTTCAATCTCTCTTTTTACCATAGAAATATATAGAGAATTTTTAGAGACTCAATATGTTTCACACTCACAAACACTCAACCTCTTTCTCAAATCAATTTAGAATAAGGAAAAATTTGTTTCATAAAACTTGAACTATCACTTCAACACATCCACTTGACTAGGCTCAACCAACTCTGCTCAACCAATCACTCAATGAAATAATCCTTGCTCACAAACCATAGTCCAAGCATATGAACACTCACTCACTTTTTCCAAAAATGCTTATCAAACAATTTCACATAACAATGATACTCATGATCTTTCACAAATTCTAGTTCAAGATAGTTCACAACTTCACATAATAATGATACGATATTTTAAAAATTCTAGTTCAAGATAGTTCACAACTTCACCTAACAATTATACTCATGATTTTTTACAAATTCACATAACAATGATACTCATGTTCTTTGCACAAACCCTAGTTCAAGTATATGAAAGCTTTACTCAATATTTCCAACAATGCTTATAAAACAATTTTTTTATCATCAACTCTCACTCACAAAAACCTTTAACAATCAAATTCAACAATGCTTATCAAACAACCCTTTTCACTCCAACTTAGCATTCACAACATCAAAAAATCACTCACTAGGAAGATGTGCCCATACCTTTTTGTTTGATGTAGAAGTGCCCTTAAAAATCTGTCTCAATCACAATTTTTTTCTTTACCAATTTTAATGGTTAGATGATAAAATATCACACTAACACTCTCTCAAAATATTTCTTAATTACAAAAATAATCAAAATCAAATACACCTTATTGCTTCTTCTTGAAATTAGCAATCGCCAAATCATACATAAAAATAATTACTCAATTGCTCCTTATAATATCCAACTTTAATTAATCAACCTCCAAAAATTAAACTTTCAAAATAATATTGCCTACCCTTTTATCTCCCTCAAATACTCAATATCCAAATTAATTTAGGCAAAAATAAACTTTATAAACCATCAAAAATATTTTTTTTTTTTTACTTTAGCACATCCAAAATAATCAAGCGACCAAGACAAATGACATCAACGCATACCTTTAACATTAGCCAAAAGGCCTCGGTGGGTTTTGAACATGAGACCACTCCTAGTCGAGCACCTTATCGAGGCACTAGCCCACCACATGAGCTAAGTGCTTATATG
Organism: Wollemia nobilis; assembly: GCA_028583015.1. NCBI lineage: Eukaryota > Viridiplantae > Streptophyta > Pinopsida > Araucariales > Araucariaceae > Wollemia > Wollemia nobilis. The sequence continues at coordinate 3,135,613 of JAQPPZ010000333.1, forward strand.
AGGAAGGGAAGGCATAAGCCTCCCTTTATTCCTTTTTTTCGGCACTACAAAAAATAAAAATACCCTCTCTTCCTTGAAAAATGAACTCGACGGGATTCAAACCCTGCACTCCTTGCCTACCACAAGACTTAGCACCATTCATTGTTTCCAACTATTCTACACAGTATTGTGTGAGGTAAGAGGAGCCTTGCTCCTATTTATTAAGTCTTCTACCATCGGAGACATTTCAAAATGCGAAAATTATCTTTTTCTTCCTTGTGCACTATACTTTGGAGCTTAGGAAATTGATCAATGGTATGTTCATGGGTAAGGCAAAGGTTTTTGCCACCTTTTATACATGAAATCCTTGTGCCATAAAATGTAAATGCTTTAAATCAAATTTTAAATTTGATTTTTAATTTAACCTTATAACCCTCTTTAGGGTTATTTAAATTAATATAAATTAATTTTTAATTAAATTAAAATTAAGTTATAATTAACTTAAATAACTTTGGATCAATGACCACTCACTCTTTACATCAATGGCAACTCATTTATTCAAAATTTCCAATAGGATTTGGTAAGGAGTCCCCTTCAAAAAGGATTAATAGACATAGAGGTTCTATTAATCCTTGACCCACTTAATACCATGCTAATTATTAATATTTTTTTTGTAAATTTTGAAAAAAAACTTGTATTAAGACAGATCAATTACAATGTGGGAAGAGCCTCTTCCCAGCTGAGGTTCGAGAGGACACAGTCATACAATAGTAAAGGAAGAACTGCATCGGAGCCAATTTTCGTGAACCAAAAACTAGCTGCCATGGGGTCCCCCATCGTACTCTATTTTTTTGAAGGTCATTAGCTCAAGGACCTTTCAAGACCCTATCTAATCACCTCATCCTCAATATCCATGTCACTGTGCAACTAAACTCCAACCTCCTTTTTTGCACCCATCTTAGCCAGAAAGTCAGCCGCTTTGTTCAAATCTCTACTCGCATAAACTGGGATCACGTCCTCCAATTCCTTCCATAATTCTTTAATTTGGGTAACAAGAGCCCTCAACCTCCAAGCTTTCAGATCAAAGTTCCTCATGTAGTCTAGAGCTCCAACCATTATTTGCGAGTCTGATTCAAGAATAATCCTACGGTGGCCATGTTTCACTGCCCAAATAGAAGTAGACTTGATGGCAATGGCTTTGGCTTCATTGTTAGTGGTTCTTCCCAGGCCTTGCAATTCCCAATAGAGCACAGTTCCAGCATGGTTCCGGCACACCACTCCAATTTCGGCTCTACCCGGATTGCCTTTTGCAGCTCCATCAGTATTGATTTTAATCCAACCTTCAAGGGGAGGTTTCCAATAATTTTTGTCCTATCCCTCTTGTAGTTCAACGCATTCTTCCATAGCTCCAATGTCAATTTGAGCTTCCTCCTGAGCATGAACAGCCACAGTTTCGGTAACCTTGCTCCAAATGGTCTGCCAAACCCTGTCTAGAGCAGTAAAAGTTTCTCTAAAAATTTTGGCATTTCTTTCTAGCCATACTTGCCACCAGATAAAGCTTAAACCGAGCTCCCAACCAATATGAAGAGCTTTAGATTTGAATCTACCTTTCTACCATTTTGCCTAGATATTCATCCGGTTCAAGTCACCACTTACTTGAATTTTAAAGTATGCAAACCAACGCAGCCAAATCTGTCGAGTGAAAGGGCAACCAAATAGCAAATGGTCAGCAGTTTCCTCACTCTTGTAGCATAGTACACATTGAGAAGGGCCGATGATACCTTTTGATCTGAGATTATCAAAAGTGAGGATTCCATTGTGCATGCACTGCTAGGAAAAAAAGTTAACTTTCGGCCAGCCTTTAGAGTGCCGGATTTTCCTCCAGTCCTCAACCTAAAAAGTATGAGGGGGGGCTCTGGGAGAATGCTGTCATATCCATCCTTTACTGTATAGACACCAAGACTCCCAAAGTCCCAGGCTAATTCATCCTCCATGTCTTCCCATGTACGAAATTTTTTTGTTAGAATTTTAGTCATGATGGGAGTCAAATCCAGAGGTATTGAAATGGGCCACTCATCCAACTTCTTAAACTGCTTAAAATTACACTCCCCCAGCTGAGTAGTTGTGAAATAACTTTCAATACGGATCCATCCCTTGGCTTCAATGGCTGCTTTTATTTGCTATAATTCTAGAAATTCAGCAATGATGGGTGGGAACTGATCCCAAGAATCTATCCAGAAATGAGCCTTCTCCCCTCTTCCCACTTTCCAAAATAAGTGATCTTTAACAACCTGAGACCCTAACTTGAGAGCCTGTCAAACTAGGGACCCAGTACCATCCAAGGGGATGTGAGCTACATCATTTGGGTTGGCTCTGTCCCGGTATTTGCTAGTTAGGATTCTACTAAAAAGGGAGGTGGGTTGGGAGATCCATCTCCGATGCTGCCTTTCCAACCAAAGCTTTATTATTCAGCTTAGATTTTCTCAAATCTAGACCTCCTTTAACCTTGGACTGGGTAACTTTGTCCCAGACCACTTTCTCTCTCCCTTTGCTCCTTCCCATAAAAAATTTCTAGCCATCTTGTCCAACTCTTTCCATATTGTAATCGGGGCAGCCAAGATAGAGAATTTGTAAATTGGCATGGCTTGAATGACTGATCGTAAGAACATTAATCTGCCACCATAACTTAACCACTTGTGAGACCAATGATTAATTTTGTCCTTGATACACTCCAGTAGATTCCTCCATGTGTCTAATTTTAGCTTATTAAAGTGCAAGGGGACCCCCAAGTAAACCACTAGGAGAGAAGTCCTTGTGAATCCCGGGATTTCTAAAATTTTGTTCTGAAGCCTTTGCTCTAGATTAAAAAAAACCACTTTGGATTTCTTGTCATTAATGACCTATTGAGTAGCCCTGAGATAGACATTAAGAGTATCCCTAATCATTCTTGCTTCCCTGAAGCTGGCCACTCCCACTAAACCAGTGTCATCCACAAACTGCAGGTGCGTTAAAACTTCGTCATCCACCCTGATACCCAATAATCTACCTTTTTATCTTCTCCTCAAGAAAATTCTACCAAGACCTTCAGCCAAAATGATAAAAATATAAGAACATGGATCCCCCTGGCGCATTCCCTGAGTAGCTCCAAATGGTTACGAAGGAAGGCCCTTGATTAGCACAGAGTAAGTCAGGGTAGAGACACAGCTCATGACCCACTCTATCTAGTCCTGAGAGAAACCAAAGGCTGCCATCATTTTAGCCAAGAAACTCCATTCAACCCTGTCACAAGCCTTTGACACGTCCAATTTTATGAACATCCCTTTATTACCAGAAGTGTGCATTGAATGGATTTCTTCCTGGGCCACAACCACCCCATCCAGAATCTGTCATCCCTCAACAAAACCCCCTTGCTCAAAGGAGATAATGTTGTGAAGAAGAGGTTTTAGGTGCTCAACCATTACCTTTGTGATTATTTTGTACAACACATTACATAAGGCAATAGGCCTATAATCTGAAATATGAACCCCCTCCTCCCCTTTTGGAATTAAGGTAATGAAAGTGTGGTTTATAGCTTTAAGCATTCTCTTATTTTCTCTAGACTCTTCTACAATAGCCATTACATCTTCCTCTAAGTAGTCCCAGAAAGCCTGAAAAAACTCAATTGGGAAGCCGTCTGGACTTGGAGTTTTACCAATGCTCATTCCAAAGACCACAGTTTTCAATTCATCTCTATCAATGGGTTTGAGGAGGGCCTGATTTTCATCCTCGAAATAACAAGCAGGTATGACAGAAATAACTTCATTTTGGGCCTCTACATCTTGTACTACACTTTCCTTAAAAAGCTTGAAAAAATAATCCATAGCATGGGAATGCATACCTGGAAGTGTATCAAAGGAATGACCATTCTCATCTTGAAGGGCCTCCATCTTGTTCATCTGTCTTCGAGCACAAGCAGTCCGATGAAATAATTTTGTATTTTTGTCCCCTTCTAATAACCAGGTGGTTCTTGCTCTCTACTTCCAATAGGTCTCCTCCTGGTTGTCAATGTCCTCAACTGCTGTACACAGGGCATCATCCTCAACTTTGAGCTGGTCTGTAATTACTCCTTCTCTGAACTATTTTTGGACCTCATCCCATCTGGCCACCAATGGAGCTCTTTGGGCCTAGAAGTCTGTTTTATTAGCACGCCTCCAATACTTCAACTGATTTTTGACATATTGTAGTTGTTTATGGATTCTGAACATTGCTCTCCCATAAGCTGGGCGACCTTCTTCCCACCACTATGGAATTTTCTCTCGAAGTTCTTCTTTTTAAAGCCAAAAATTATCAAATCTGAAAGGTTTGTGATGCTTCCCCATCCTAGTCCTGCATTCCAATAGAATGGGACAGTGATCTGAAACTGGGCCTTCTAAAATCTGAAAATTTATATTCCATTTTACAAACACCTCCTCTAAAACCATAAAATGATCTAGCTTGACTTTCCTGCTATGTGGCTCACGCATTTTATTAGTCCAAGTGTAGTTAATGCCAAGACATTTAATGTCCACTAAGTGCAAATCTTGGACTTGGGCAATCATGAAACGGTCCCCTGGGTCCAAAAATGGTGTTCCCCCTTACTGATCTCTAGAAGATAATTTAGTGTTAAAGTCCCCTGCTATAATCCATTCTAGATCTTCCCTTGAGGTCCGCATGTTATGCACAGCCTTCCACTGCCACCTCTGACCATCTAGGTTTTGAGACCCATAAAATTTTGTGATTAGTACGTGTTCCGCAGTGACATTATTCCTAAAAAGAGAAGTGAGAACACCCATCCAGGCAATATGTTCTATTGCAGACCATTCAAGAGAGTTCCATAGAGTAACAATCCCCCTTGAGGCACCTTGGGCAGCCACATCCATATGACCAGCACCCCTCCAAATTTTGTTGACTATTTTGGACATAAGATCTAATGACATCTTAGTCTCCTGTAAAAGCAAAAAATTAGTATTACGATTCTCTAAAAGTCTTCGAATAATATATTGATGGGTTCTGTTGTTTAAACCCCTCACATTCCATGATTGTATAATCATTGGTTACCCTGGGAGCAATAAGAGTCTATTGGCCTCACCGATCCTCCCATGATCAGTTTGTCTCCTTGGACTGCTAGCAACTCCTTATTGGATCTTCTACCTACTCCCTGAGAATTGTTGTTTTTTGATATTTTTTCTACCTAGGTTATCCCCAAAGTTGGCTTTTCCCTGTTCTTCTCTGCTATTCCCATGCTGACATCTTGAGATACTGTCTGCTCCTGGTTATGCACTACTAAAGCCCCCCGAACACACCGGCTTTGATACCTCACGGAGTTCAACTACTCGTTGTATGACGGGAGGAGATGAGAGGGGGAGTTGCACGGGAATATTAGAATTTTCCTTATTACCCTCCATGCCCTCCATAAATTGTTCCTCTTCGTCAACCAAGTAACTTAAATATCTCATACCTATTGGCAGGTCTGAGATGGGATTGCTCCTTTCCCTCTTTTTTCTTTGTCTATATTTTTCTTTGGGGCTGTTCAAAACCCTCTCTCTGAGCTTCCGGCCCTGAACGGTGCTATTAGAATCTTTATTAAGTGTTGCCTTATCCTCTTTAGGCAGGTTTGGCATTCCTAAAGGGGCCTCCATTTTAGTATTCATATTATTAGGGCAGAAACGGGCCAAATTTCCATGTTTGTGACAAACCCTACATCTAAAGGGTAGGGCCTCATAGTCCAGTTGTTGAATCCATGAGTCCTGCCAATTCAATTTCCATCTCTATCAGAAAAGGCTGGCTGAGATCTATCTCCACACATATTCTTGCATACACCGCCATGCTCCCTTCAATTGTGTCTCTGGAAACACCCAGATGTCTTCCAATAGAATTGTCAATCCTTGCCAACACCTGCTCACTCCAGAATTCCATTGGAAGAGCATATAGTCGAATCCATACTGGGACAGTAGTAGGTTCAACTCGGGGATCGAATCCCACTCTCCATGGTTGAAAAAATAGCCTTATCGAGCCATGATTTTTCTTCTCTGACTCGAAATCCCTATTTCTATTGGCCAAAGACGAAAAGCTAACAATAAAATATCCATTGCTAATAAACCACAATGAATACTCACCGTGAGGCTCCCAGTTTTGGCGGATCCAAGAGTGCAAAAAATTCAGGGAAGGATGTATACCCATGAACTTGTAGATTAAATCATGATTAGCTCTGTAAATGACTGATTCTTCAACCATACTTGGCTCGATGACAATTTTTGGGCTGGTTTTGGCCTGCGGTAAACATCCATTCACACGATGTGCTATCGACCTATTCCCAGAAGCCGTGAAGAGCATTTTATATGTTTTTTTTTTTAGCTTCGTCGTTCTTTGGAGGAGATTTTTATTTAAACAAATCTGTGTATGAGATGCTACTCCCTAGAAAAGGAGCCTGAGAAGTCCCCATTGGACCCTCCTAGGGCACCAATCTAGCCTTCAGATCCACCGTACCCCGAAAGCACTTCTGCAATCCAGCTAATGCCCTAGATTTTTTGAAGTTCGCTAATTATTAATAGTAGTAGAGGTGTTTTATTGAATTAATCAAGTAAGGAAATGATTAATATTTGTTATTGCTTGACTTAGTTCTAATTAAAGTTATAAGGTTTATGCTTTTGGATTTTATTTAAATCCTTCTTTTATCTTTTATTGAAAAGCAAAAAAATGAATGGATTTATTAAAATAGGTTATGTAAAAAGGAGAGAGACATTTTAAATAATAAAATGGGAGATTTTTGAAAATAATATTTTTCTATTTAAATATCTCCTTTTGTCATCTTGGAGTAGATGGGCAATGAACTTTGGTAGGTAAGCTTCCATTTTTTATATTGGTAAGAATGTTTTTCTTCTTACCTCTTGGGAATGGGAAATAGAAAGATTATTCTATATATTTGGATGCCAAGATATTTTATGGGATGACTCGATTATTGAAATGGAGGAAGGCATGAATCTTGGAGACAACAATGAAGGAATCTAACTTATCGAGAGTAATAGGTTGGAGGATATTTAATCATGCTTTACATTATTTATGATAGTTTAATTTGATCATTCGATTTACTTGTTAAATTTATTAAAGAAAATGTTATTTCCTTTCTCCTATGAGGTTTATTCCTTGTGTTTTGTTGCTCAATTTCAATATTGCCTTGGTTGTGATTCTTGCTACCTCTTTTAATGTTGGTTTGGATCTTTCGATAGACTCACTGTTAAGAGCCTATGTTTTAGCAATGCATTTAATGCTTCATAAACCACCTTTCTTGCTTACATTTTCCCTACACCTACCACTAGAAATAAAAGGTGAGGGATAAAGTTTTGTATCACTATGTATAACTTTACCACCTATGTGCATGTTTTCCTTCTCCCTCTGTACAACCTAAAATTATGCCCTAGGCATTCTACCACCTATTTTCTAGCCTATGCATTATGTCACCAATTTTTTACCCTAATGTTAGGTGGGGGAAAGGAGATAGATTGAATTAAGTTTAATTAAAAAAAACTTCTTAATTTTATCCTTGAAATATGCTTGTGTTCTTCATCGAGTCACTTGTGGTGTTCACAACATGTGTGTTTTTTTGCACATATTTTCCTCTACTACTAAGAAGGAACTTTTCCTAAGGTTAAACTTAGGAAAAAAGGCTTAATTTCTTCCATAGCCACCCTAGATTTTGTGATTTGAAACAGATTTTGAAACCACCATCGATGTTTTTTCTTTCATCATGCGTTCATTTCTGTTGACCGTATGGTTTGTTTTTCTCTAATATTAAACTTAGGGTAAGTTTTGTTTTAATTTTAATTAATACCAGTGGGTTTAGTCCCACATACTCCCTATGAGAGCACTGGGTATTTTATATAGGGGAAGTTTCCCCTATGTATCGACCACCAAGTGATTGTCATGAAAGCCACCACTTGGCAGGGGCTAGTCCACTGGTGGATGGCACAGTCAACCTCATTGACTTGTTTGTGATACTGGCTTTACCTATGGTTTTTTACCTATAATTTGCTAGACTATGGAGGACTGTGTTTGTTTGAACCATTGTTTGTTTGTTTGCTCAACCCCTCATTTTAGCTTAAGCTTAAATAAGCTTGCTTTTAAATGGATAGAAAGACCTGTAATGGATATTTTATTAAAATTAAAAGATAGAATTTTTATTAAAAGAATATTTGAAAGAATATATTTAATTTATTAAGTTTAAAAGATAGATTTTTATTGAAGGAATATCTAAAAGAATAGATTTGATTTATTAAAATTAAAAGATAGACTTTTTATTGAAAATATATTGAAAGAATAGATTTAATTTATTAAAATTAAAAGATAGACTTTTTATTGAAGGAATATATGAAAGAATATATTTGATTTATTCAAAATTAAGAGATAGAGTTTTTATTAAAAGAATAGATTTAATTTTTTAAGTTTAAAAGATAGACTTTTATTGAAGGAATATTTGAAAGAATAGATTTGATTTATTAAGTTTAAAAGATAGACTTTTTATTGAAAGAATATCTAAAAAAATAGATTTGATTTATTAAAATTAAAAGATAGAATTTTTATTGAAAGAATATCTGAAAGAATAGATTTGATTTATTAAAATTAAAAGATAGAATTTTTATTGAAGAAATATTTGAAAGAATATATTTTATTTATTAAAATTAAAAGGTAGATTTTTTATTGAAAGAATATCTGAAAGAATAGATTTAATTTATTAAGTTTAAATGATAGATTTTTATTGAAGGAATATTTGAAAGAATATGTTTGATTTATTAAATTTGAAAATTAAACCTTTTGTTTAAATAAATTTTTATGGGTATTTAGTTAATTAAAATTATGGACTTTTGATTAAGTGAAGAGAATGATTTTTATGGATATTTGGTTAATTAAAAGTATGGGTTTTTGATTAATTGAAGAGAATGATTTTTATGGGTATTTGATTAATTAAAAGTATGAGCTTTTGATTAATTGAAGAGAATTATTTTTACGGGTATTTGGTTAAATAAAATTATGGGCTTTTGATTAATTGAAGAGAATTATTTATTTGGTTAAATAAAAGTATGGGCTTTTGATTAATTGAAGAGAATGATTTATTTGGTTAAAATAAAAGTATGGGCATTTTATAAATTGAAGAGAATGATTTTGATGGGTATTTGGTTAATTAAAAGTATGGGCTTTTTATTTGAAGAGAATGATTTTTAAGGGTATTTGGGTAATTAAAAGTATGGGCTTTTGATTAATTGAAGATAATGATTTTTATGGGCATATGTTTAATTAAAAGTATGGGCTTTTGATTATTTTAAAGGATGATTTATGAGTACTTTGATTAATTGAGTGTATGGGATTTTGATTAATCGAAAGGACAACTAATTAGTATTTTTATTAATTGAAAGTATGGGTTTTTGATTCATTGAAAAAAATGAAATTTATGAGTGTTTTGATTAATTAAAAGTATGGGCTTTTTATTAATTGGAATAATGAACTTTGGATTATTTCTGTGTTGTGCAATGATAAATGACTTTCCTTCTAAGTTGGTTTGAATGATAAATGACTTTCATTCTAGGTTTTTGAATGTACTTTTGTGTAAATAATGAAAGAAATACCTATGTATGGAATAAGGGGTATTATATGAAAGAATGGATGTGGGGGAAATTATGGGGTTTCCTCTTGATGATTGATTAAATGGTTTATGCATGATTTTATTGTAGAGATTGTATAATTGGAATTTGGAATTCAATTTATAGATGCATATGTTGCATAATGATAGATAATCTAGAAAATGAATTAGTTGCATACTACATGATATCTATGAGTTTTTTGATCCCTTACTACCATCAATTGAGTAATGGAGAAGCATGAAGGACTAGTGAAGACTTATTTATGTAAGCATTTAACCTCTTTGATACATTTATTATAGTAAAGCTCTCATTATGGAAAGCTTATTGTAAAGTAGTTTTTAGCACGAATACTCTCTTAGTTTGGATGATGATGTAATGTGCTATTCTTTTATAATTTGATAATAGTTTTACCTTACATAGATTATATAATGGTTGGAAATATGAATGTGTTCATTTATGAATGAAAATATATCTTTTACTTTGTTATTGATAAAAGATCTATGATATTATGGATTTGTAAATTATCATGTTTTGATAATGGAATTAAATAGGGATATCTTATTTATGTGACTTCTTATTGATGAAGTTATAGATGTTATTTATTGCTTAATTAAATAGATAGATTTATTTGCATCCCTATTTAAGGAAGAGATATTGGGTGATCTTTCTAAAGGGTCTAATGAATATTAGATGATTGGAAAATGATATCCATCGAATGTATACTTATGGATTAGAAATATCCTACTAAGATGTGAAGTGTTTACACATGCTAGTAATACTTGGAATCTTCTACTTGTTAGCAAGAAGAACTTTTATTCATGAGAAGCTTAAAAAGAGTTAATAAGAGATTATGGTATCCCTTTGAGAAGGAAACTTGGGGTAATCCTTGTTTCACCACTTCTCCTTAATAATCTAACCTTAGATAGTTGCAATAAGGCAACAATTAGGTTATTGTGTCAATGAATGGACTATCATACAAAGTGATAGATGCTTTGGTTGGCTCATCACTTAGATGATATGGGCAACTAAAAATTTACCTATATATATGGAATTTTATAGGGAAAAGGAAGAAATGAAATATTATGTCACTATGTGTAGTACACCTACATAGATGGATTTATGTATGGTGTATGGATGGGTGTACCCTTTGACAGATAAAAGAGATAAGTTGGCTTATCATAGAGATGAGATAGACAACTTGATCATAAGGCTTGACATCAACAGATACCTTCATAGAATAATTTATGTAAGGTGGGTACATATAAATCCCTAATGAGTTAATGGAAAAACTTTACCCCTCTAGTTGGTTATATCTTTGGGTCATTACACTCTAAGTACATTTCTAATAACCCTAGAGCATATTTAAACACCAATCAATATCTAAAATACTTATAAAATAGAGCTATAGTCCTAAGAAGTCTTTTAAGCCTTCATTATTTTCTTAGCCTTCCTATGTTAGTAAGTCAAAGTGGCATAAAAATTCCTCATGTAAAATGATCTCTAATATTTCAAAAATGGTGTCCTTACTATTAGTTGTCAAAACTAGGGGGCATGTACAAATGTAATCTTATGTTCAAAATATTTTCAAATAATGTGGTCCCTATTATAAGATATTCAGATAGCCAAAATATTGAACTAATACATCCTTTTTGGCTAAATTCTTGTTTGTTACACCAACATTTGGAAAATCCATGTTAGCATCCACAATCCACAAAGGAAAGCAAGCTAAAATTGAGCTAAAGTTGAGGTGCCCCACCAACCTCCTCACTTAGTCATAAAATTATTGGTTGCATTTTGTAGAGAATGGCCTTGTTTATGTAAGGTACACAAAATAAATTGCTTCAACATCTCTTTCATATGCTTGTGATAAGGAGTTGGCTTGTCTTTGGATCAAAGGATATATTATAAACATAGCATATGTGCTCAAAATATAAGTCTACTACATCTATTATTTGTGGATCAACTGTGAAGGCAAACATCACCAACAAGAACCATTTTAGTCATGCATTTGTTTGATATTTTTTTTGGCACATGTTTTATAGAGATAAAGGACCATTGCAAGGCCATTTTTGGGGTAAGGAAGTCCACATGTTTGAGCCAAGCTAGAGTGCATAGAAATTGGATATAAAATCCATCCATAAACAATATCATAAGTGGTTATGTTTTGAATCGTGTTGCAAAATATTAAATTTGCTAAACATAAGCATCACCTATGAAGTCGTTTAAGTAGAAAATCAAAGAAATTATCCATTGGAACTATGTGTAAATGTGGATAAAAACAAAAAACCATGGAAATAATATTAACGCCATTATATTTTCCATGAGGAATGACCATCTTCCTTGATGTGGCTACCCTATGTACTAATACTACAAACTATCCACTAATATTATGGAACACATTGCTACTTACAATTGGGTATCACTTCCACATGACCTCCTACAACTTCTCCAATAATTTTCACTCCTTCAACTTCCCTTCCCTCTTGCTCAAGATAGTGTGAGGACCTAGTCACTTGTCTATTTATAAAACATGTTCATATTCACATGGAGGAAAAATTTTCCATGGTGTTGTCACATTTTCCACACAATTCCATCAATTGGAACCTAATTAATGTAATAGTTGACACTTGATAATTACTCTCTACCACACATCACTAAGATGACATATTTGGAACAATTTGCATGAAAATTTCTTTGACGATTTACAACTATTATTTTATATTTGGCATGTTATAGAACAACCTTCTATCACATTGTTTTCCATGTGTGACTCATGTTTTTGAGCATGGAATTTAACCTTAACTAAAATTGTATTTTTAAGCCTAGCTTGAGATGTTAAGGCATGACGATTTTAATACCTGATTAGGTAGTTTGGGATGCATGGTAAAAAAGATAGCCATATACCCAATAAAATAGTCTGAATCAATATTTGTTTACATGCCTCACATTTTAGTGATGTGGGAAGGGAACATCCACTTGGCTGAGTGTGGTTGACTAATCATGACCAACCAATAATATATCATGATTGGCTAATCATGCTCAACATAATTAAAATATGGCTAGAAAATTGTCTTTAGCAAACAAATTAGCCAAGGTCACCTTGATAGTTACTTCATTAGATGACACCATTAAGGACCTCAAAATGCAATCCTCATCCTCCTCCTCCTCTAATTTTTCTCATGCAAAGTTTGAAGTCAAAAAATTTGAAGGTTCTATGAATCTTGACATCATCAATAATTGGATCCTAGATATGGAGATCTAGTTTGTATATAGTCAAACATTAGACGATGATAAATTTTCTTTCGCGAAAATCAAACACTTTAGCACAACTAAGGTTCTCATATCTAAAAACCAAGGAACTCAAATATCCATCACCACTTGGGATGCTTCAGTCACCACCTTGAAGGTCATATTATATCCATCCAATTATGATAATGACTTGCTCAACCAATGGCTCCACCTTAGATAAGAAAAATACCAATCTGTTTAGGATTATGTCCATCAATTCAATCAACTATGCATCTTGGTTCGTGTGTCCAATTCTACAACTTCCCTTGTTGCTAAGTTTAAAAGTGAACTTCTAGCACACTTATATTGAGAGTTGAAATATACTCATTGCACTACTATTGATGTTGTTTTTAATCAAGCATAGCTCATGAAGAAGAATTTCACATCACAGAATAAGGGGACTTGATACTCTTCAAGAGATTCCATTTCAATGCCTTTTCCACATCTATAGGCATAAAAGAGATCTAGTTTATCCATTTCTTCTACTCCTACTTCTATTCAATCCTTTTATTATAGGTACACCTTTCATGCTTCTTCTTCTTCTCATTATAAGTTTTAGAAATATTACAACTATTGTAAAAGGAAATGACAAGATAGACTTGAATGTAGGCAATTACAAAAATATAAGAACAAATAATTATGTGTACAATATTTTGAGGAGGAAACTCAATAAAATCCCATCAATACTTGTGGATAATATTATACTCATATTGATTTAGAAGGTAATAATATCACCTTACTCATCAATCTTTTATAAGAGAGAATGATAATCTATTTGTTACTCTTGCTCATTTAACACATAAATTCTCTATGGATTATATCATCTATAATGGCTCATAGAAAAACTTGATTGTGTATTCCATTATTGATAAGTTGCACTTGCCTACACATCCTTATCCTCATCCATACTCAATTGGATGGAAGGATAGTGTTACTAATTCTATGATCACACACACTTGCACTTTATCTTTTGTCTTTGGTCCTATGTAAGTAGAAATTATCACATATGATGTCACTCCTATGGATTGTTATGGTTTATTTCTAAGTAAAACTTATCAATATGACAAAAGAGCTCAGTATGATGCATATCACAATACCTATACTTTTAGCATGAGCAATAAACTTTTCTTATTTATAGTATTAAATCCACTTCACATTAGGCTTGTACTAATTTATATTTGGCATGAAAGATTGCCCTAGTTTTTAGCACCCCATAACATGAGGATAAACAAGCAAAAGCACTTTTAAAAACTCAACATGCTACACCACTTGAGCATATTATTAATGAAGCACCTACTCCTATTCTTACACTTGCTCTTAATTATATCACACTTATTCCTATTCTTGAATTGGTTCTTGTGGTTACTCTTGTTGCTCCTCCTCATCCTACTCTAGATGTAATTCTAAATTTTGTTCACACCATTGAGAATCCATCCTCCTCCACCATGCATGGATTTTATCTTTTGATGATCTATCCTCTCATTCCTTAGCAACCACCATCCATGCACCAATATCATCTTCAGCTTGGAGGGAACCCTTGAATCTATATAGGCACTCATTATGGAGACTCACCAGGATCTCTTGGGTTCTTACCAAATTCCACATTCAACATGATATCCTTCCTCTTTTGTACACATTGGAGTCCAATGCTTCTATAGTGGTTAAGAATGATAGAGATTAGCATATTATATCAACATATAATATTACATTTTGTATTGGCCGAAAAATAGTGTTTCATTTTGTTTGTAGGCCACCTATCGATTAATTAGTTGTTAGTTGCTTGTTAGTTAGAAAATCATTGGGTAGGATTTCCTGATAGGATTATTTAATTTGATCCTATCTAGAGTATCCTCTCCAATTTATTGTAATCTCTATTTATACCAATATTGTAATGCATTATGATCAATTATTCATTGCTAAATATTCTATGTCTCTATTTGTGGATTTCCATATCTTCAAATCCCTAATTTCTTGAATCCATGGCCAATGGACAATGCAATTTTTCTTTCTAGATTCTTTATATTAATCAAGATGAAGATCCCTTGTGAATCACTAGAACTGTAGTGAATTCTCACTACACAAAAAAATATTGCCTTTGGAAAATATTGAAGGATGGCCTAAGCTAAGGTAAAGTAGTTAGGAAGCCAAAATGAAGCATTAGACAAGCATGGAAAAAATATCATATCCATAATTTTGAAGGGCACAAAGAAGGAAAATTTTTAGAAGATCAAAAGGAAGGAAGATAAGCTATGATTACCCATAAAGTGTCTAAAATTTTTGAAGGTTAAGTTTTCTGAGGAGTATCAACCAAAGGCAAAGAACAAATGTTTGACAATAGATAAAATGCATAATATCCAAAGGTCATAAGTTTTAAGAGTTCCAAATACAGTGTTGAGGTTTATAGTCTTCTGAGATAATTCTAGATCTATAAAACTTAGAAGGACATAGTGACTTTTAATTAAGACATGAAATCACATGTAGTGGAACAATCAATTCTTGAAACATCTACATAGTTTTAGACGAAAAATTGACCCTATGTAATCTATAAATAGTACTAGTTTTAGCATTGACAAGTCTTTGTAAAACACTTTTCTTCATTTCTCTCTGTATAGAAATACACGTATCTCTAGGTGGTCTTGAAAAAAGTCAAAGCCCTACTTTTGGAATAATATTTTGTAATACTTTTTGCATACACATATAAATACTAGAGGTCTACACATAAAATTTTATTCCATTTATGGATCTCATACCCTGATCTATATCTTTTATGTATGTGTGTTTACATTATGATATTTTTATTCTTATATATTTTGAGGAGAGGAAGTGTTCATGTTGATGCATTACATTCAAAGCTATTATGCAATAAGCTCTTATTTAATCTTTAGTACATCATCATCTTGTTAGCTTAGTATATGCTAAAATATCATCATACCATCTTTGATCACATTGACCATGACATAGAGCCATTTTATAGGCCACATGGTATAAAACCTTTGTCTTGAGCCAGCACCTCAAATTCTATTTTAAACCATGATTTGAAATGTGTGAATAGATATTTTGACCAAGTTGACCATGGTGTAGAACATGTTGTGTTGAGTTGTTGTCCCAGTTCGAAACACATATCTACACTTAGAGAAATTTTTGAAAATTTTGCAAAAAATTTCTAAGTATGTTGTCTTTTGGACCTACAATAGGATTGTACAAGCAATCATTAATAGAGAGTATTGAATTCAAGAAATAAATTTGGTTCAATATGGATATTGATATTGATTCACTTTCTTTGCTTCAATATGGAGTACTATATAGCCATAGTAGAATGACTCTTTGTATACATGGTTATTCCTTTTCATATGTCAAGTCTCATGACTCTTGGCTTCTCTACTTAACACCTACATATACATGATTCTATCTTGTATGCACACATAGACATAAATCTTCACTTAGCATATTCTAATATAATGAAACTTGTGTACACTTACATATAAGACACTTGTGCACATATACTCACATAACACTTGCACACTTACTCACATGACACTTGTGCATTTCTTGCACATTATTACATTACATAAAATATTACTCACACTCTAAACTAAGACTCAATCCTAATCTAATATTTACAAGATGTATCATGAAGGTACCATGGGGGTACATTTGAAGAACACAAGCTTATATTGAGAGGGGGGTGAACAATATAAGACCACCTTTTACTTTTATTTTCCAAACAATATTATGCAATGTATAGATAGCAATATCAACAATAGTAATAAAATCAATGTACAAATCACCACACATAATAGAGACACCACAATTTATATGGTTCACCCAATGTGGGCTAGTCCACGGAGAAAATATTTTACTAAAATTTTCTCAATCAATCTCTTGGTAATTATCTCCCTATTACAATGCTTATGGACCTCTGTCCCAAGGAGATACCGATCTCCTAAATCAAGTTCATGGATCTCTATCCATAGGAGAACTCCTCTGCTCTGGTTGGTTATCCTCTAGAAGACTACTACCTCCACTACACTAGATTTTGGATATCTCTCCACTTAAGACTCTTGTCCCAAATCATAAGACCTATCCTCACTACCCTAGCTAATGGATCTCTATCCACTGGAGAAATATTCATCCTCTGCTCTTTGTCACCTCCAAATATCTGTCTCAAATCTGCACTAAACATAGTCCTTCGATCTAGCACAAATTTGCTCAATATTTGTCTTTGGTCTGGCACAAACCTATCCTCAAATATGTACCAAAATCTGTTCTCAAATATACGCTAACACAATCCTTCGATCTAGCACAAATCTATCCTCAATATTTGTCCTCAAGCCTTAACTCAAAGCTTGACTCAATCTCAAATCAACTCTGTTGTATCTACCCTAAACCTTAACTCAAGGTTTGAACAAATCAATCAATCAACTCTGCTATCAAGCCTTCTCAAAGACTTGTCTTAAATATACCTTGTAAGCTTCCTCAAAAGCTCACACTAATCTGTCCACAAGTTCTCTCTTATAAATTGCTTAAATATACTCTACAAGTCCTCTCTATAACTTGCTCAAATCTGCTCCACAAATCCTCTCTAGAACTTGCTCAAAACTGCTCTGCAAGTCTTTTCTAGAACTTTCTCAAAATTTCTCTACAAGTACTCTCAAAAACTTGCTCAAAATTTCCCCACAAGTCCTCTCTATAACTTGTCCAATATACTCAATAATTCCTCTCAAGAACTTATCAAAATCTTCTTAATATCTGTATTGTAAGCTTCCACAAAAGCTCACACCAAATCTATCCACAAGTCTTCTCAAATACTTACCTCAAATCTGCTCAACAAGTCCACATAGAACTTGTCCAATCTCATAGACACATAAAAAGAATTGTTAGAGACTCAACATGTTCTATACTTATCACAATTCTCAATTAATTTCAATCACTCTCTTAAAAACATAAGGAGATTTGTTAGAGACTCAATATTCTTCAATTTCAACTCAATGCTTAATCACTTTCTTAAATCATAATATAGAAAAATTTGTTTATGGAACTTGAAAAATCACTTCACACACCCACTTGACTAGGCTCAACCAACCCTACTCATCCAAAAACTCAATTAAAAAACCCTTGCTCACAAACCCTAGTCCAAGCATATGATCACTTCCTCAAAAATTTTCCAACAATGTCCAACAACAAGTCTCACATAACAATGATACTCATGTTCTTTTCAAACTCTAGTTCAATTTATTTTCTCAAAAACTCACTTCAAAAACAATGCTTATAAAACAATATTCACATATCAATGATACTTGTTGAGTGGTATTTTCACCCGGTTGTGAAAGTACACTCTCCTTTAGGATTTGGGTTCCAAATCCCCTCTTGCAAAGAAGTTAAACAAACAACTTCTCCAAGGTCTCCGTTGTATTAGCATTTTGCATATGTGTATTAGTAATCTCAAATAAAGATATTCAATTTAAATGCTTGGAACACCTTAGTGATTGCAAGTAACTGTAAACAAGGGGCAATGTTGGTTTATTTCATCATGAAACTTTAGTGATTGTTCATTGTTTTTTTGGATTTTGAAAATTTTTAAATGTTTATTTTTAATGCCTGAAAATAAGTTAAAATTTTTGGGAAAAATAAAATGCAAAAAATGAAAATGAAATGTAGAAAACTGAAGATAAAATGCACTCAGTATGATGCTATCCTGTTCTGACAAAACCGAAGATGTGAGGTCTCCATGCATGCAACCTAACCTATTGGACTTGCAAAACAAGCACAATCCCCATAGACTAAGTGTTGGTTCCTAGGGTACGAAATAAAATTCAGATTTCAAATATTCGCCTAATGTAACCCAAAAAAATGGCATTAACATTATCTATTTATTCGAAATCTAAAAAATGAAAGAATAAACATTAAATCCATAGCATGCAAAGAAAATCTCCTTCTTTCTTGCCCACAAGATGCAAATTTCTGAAAACTTCTGCATTAAAAATATGTCATTTTACAATAGCAGAATCTCTGGTTTTCCCAAACCAGTCTATGGAAGAAAAACAACTTAAACAGGTCCAGAATGGCCTTCTCGCCTTCAAATCTGCAACTCTATTCGCAACAATTTCCGACCATGTCCATGAAGAAGAAAAACTAGTTTACGAAAGAAAAACAGCCCAACTAGGTCCAGAATGGCTATCTTGCCTTCAAACCTGCAACGCTACTTGCAGCAGTTTCCAACCCCTTCTGGCCTCTTTGAATGGCGTATTTAAACTTGTGAAAACATCGTTTCTCCTTCCATGACGGTTCGTTTCATTTTTCGATGGTTGTTCGCTTCACCTTCCCTGACTGTTCGTTTCACCTTTCCTTGTATGCGTGTGCTTTGGTTTCCATTTTGTGGCCCTTCGCTGCGTTTTCTCCACATGGGCTTGCGTCTGTTTCCCCTTGTGTGTAACGACCATCTTAAATGATTTCAAATCATTAAAGATTTCTTATGTAACGCTTTGTCTTATTCATTGGATTTTGTCCTTATGTCCACGTCACTATGCAGGTCCGTTACCTTGGCGAAAATGGAACATGTCGCGATATCGCGACACCTTTGCCTCCTTGCTCACTTTTGTTGCTTTTAGCCGCGAAAATGGAACATGTCGTGATATCGCGACACTTTTCTTTCTAGTTCTTTCTTTTCTCATTTGGTCACGAAAATGCGACATGTCGCGATATCGTGACACTTTTTCTTTCTTCCCTCTCTCTTTGCTTTGAATCGCAAAAATGCAACATGTCGCGATATCGTGACACTTTTTTTTTCTTTTTGGCCACAAAAATGCAACATGTCACGATATCGTGACACCTTTCTCTTTCTTTGATCGCAAAATGCAACATGTCACGATATCACGACACTTTTTCCTGTATGACCACGAAAACGCAACATGTCGCGATATCGCGACACTTTTCTTTTCTTGTTCTTTCTTGTCTTGTTTGGTCACAAAAATGCAACATGTCGTGATATCGTGACACTTTTTCTTTCTAGCTCTTTCTCTTTGCTTTGAATAGCGAAAACGCAACATGTCGCGATATCGTGACACTTTTTCTCTTTTAGCCGTGAAGATGCAACATGTCGCGATATCGTGACACTTTTTCTCTTTTGGCCATGATGGTGCAACATGTCATGATATCGTGACACTTTTTCTCTTTTGGCCATGATGGTGCAACATGTCGCGATATCATGACACTTTTTCTCTTTTGGTCGCGATGGTGCAACATGTCGCGATATCGCGACACTTTTTCTCTTTTGGCCGTGATGGTGCAACATGTCACGATATCGTGACACTTTTTCTCTTTTGGCTGCGATGGTGCAACATGTCGCGATATCGCGACACTTTTTCTTTTTTGGCCGCGATGGTGCAACATGTCGCGATATCGCGACACTTTTTCTCTTTTGGCCGCGAAGGTGCAACATGTCGTGATATCGCGACACTTCTTCTCCTTGTGGTGTTTTGCTTTTTCTTTGAGCTTGAGCATATGGGCCACTTCGGTCTTCTTGGAACACATGCAAAAAAAGGTGGGTCCCCAATTTTGGGGTACGTTGTGGAGCAGCCACAACAAATGGCGACTCTACTGGGAAATGCTCCTGAGCATTTCGGTGAGAACTCAACCTGAAAACACACAGACTCAAATACAAACGTTAGAAAATATCCCAAGAATGAAACTAGATGAGAAATACATGAAGCATTAGAATTATTAAACATCAGCTCGGTGTGTGCAATGTGCTTCATTCCCTATCGTTTGAAACTCGTTCAACTTTCCATTGTCAGCTTCACTTATGATTCGTATGCAAGGCTATGAATGATTTGTGCAGGATTTGATGTATGACAACTATGTTAGAGATATAACAACCTGCTTTGCAAAGGCTCAAACCTTCTAGTATCATGAACAAACATATCAAAACTATCAAACCCTCTTAGGACCAAATATATGCATACTGAATTAATTTACTAGATCCCAAAGTTGGTTATGTGTCACTACCATCTTGAACCCATGTGCAAGTGTAAGTGAAATCAGAGCTTTGGGGAATAGGATTCCCAACCTAAGCGAGATGGGAATTTAACCCTATCCTTACTACTATGATCTGGAGTTCATTACCTCATCTTGAACAAAATGATTTAACCTGTTATGGATGAAACTGTCAGGCTAGCCTGTCCGTTTGAGCAGTCAGTGGTCTTGCTTTTAGACAAGACATGTTGCCATGCATGAGCATACTCCACTGCCAGCCAGGCGTCTATAGCCCCGATGGAGATTAACCCCATAATCCATGATTTGGCTCTACTTTTGATTTCTTGGACCTTGGGGATGACTACCCATCCTTGCAAGGGACATGTAGTACGATCCTTCCAATCCAATATTAATAAAGAAATGAAAAATATTTGCTTTGGAATTTCAAGTTCTTGAATGGGCAAAATAGAAGCTTTGGGGAATCGGATTCTCAACCTAAGCGAGATGAGAATTAGACCCTATCCTTACTACTCCATGAAGGTCAAATCAGAGCTTTGGGGAATTGGATCCTCAACCTAAGTTCGATGAGGATTTAACCCTATCCTTACTACTCTGATTTTAGGCTTTAAGCATTATGGGAGTGGTAAAAACCATTATTTTAAGGATTATGTTGCATGATAGGACAGACACGAAATATTCCTTTCGCCTCACCTTTTCTTCCAAGTATGGTTTTGACCATTTTGCTCAAGATTCTCTTTAATATGCGTAGAACGTGCTTGGTTCAAGATAGTTCGGGCATCAGTTCCCAACCTTAGGATCCTTTTAATATATGTTATGTAATAACCCTAAGAGGATTCGACACCTTTTCAATGATTGTACATGAAATGAAGATGCAACTCGAGATGAAATGTATATGCAATGCGGAATGTAATATGAGATATGAATGCATTGCTCCTTTTGAAATGCGGATGGAGTATATATCACCTACTTTACCATAATGTGAAAAACTGACAACTTCATGCATCACAAGTTCCAAACGATACTCTTTAATGTGTTTGCGATATTCGTGGAGCTTTCTGCAATACAATTCCGATGTTTCATATTCTCCTAGTCTTAGTCAACATTCATAAGGACCTAAGTTGACAAACCAAAAATGTCCAAAGGACCAACACACAAAACTTAAAACCAAAATGAGATCCATTCCAAAACCAAAACACGAAAACCAAAAGTATATACAAATGTACAAAAAGTTTGGATTATCATTTTCCCGGATCCCAAACCTGATTAGAATTCTTTAAAAGACATATGACGTGATACGCATACCAAGTTTTGCAGGAATCCAACAAAAACAAGATCAAACCAAACAAAGAAACAAACCTCCACTTGCCCCTCTCACCATACCAATTTGATTTAGTTTCATTAATAATCCTATGGTGGAGCTTCAAGTTTTCAAATTGATTAGACAATGATTGATATTCAATTCCTTTATGTCTATTCTTTAAGATGTCCATTCCGCACTTTGATTCATGGTGTAGAAATAAGCTTTCATTTTCATTCAATAAAGCCATAACATTAATAATATTTGAATCAAACCATTCATTAGGCAAACCTTCATTCGAATTTTGCATGGTGAAACCAAAAAGGTGAGATTTTACCTTTGGCATGCTTTCATTTGACCTTACTTGAAGAGGATTTGAAAATTCCTCTTTTCTCTCATGACATTCATCATCATGTAGCACTTGTTCTTTCTCCATGACTTGTTTATCAAAGGCACCAAACTTAGGTACCCAATTGAAAATATGTCCATCCCTTTCAAACCATAAGTCTTGTCTATCTAGGGGTGGGTTGACTAACACATTTCCATGATCAATCACTTGGGTTGTTTTGGGTAACGTGAGATTTTCAATTGGATCATCAATGATATCAAACCCAAATGATTCAGGTTTTGTAATTTTCTCATTACAAGTAAGTGGATCAAGATTTTCAATTTCTTTTCCCTCAAAGGAATCTAAAGCAAATGACTCTCTTTCTTGATTCATGGTTGTAGAATCCTTATCATGTTCCAAAATTTGATGAGATTCGAATTCCTCTTCCAAAACTTTCTCAAATTGTACAGGATTTATAGTATCCTCATGTGAGGAAGCAATTGAGTTATCCTGCATATTAATTGGCACAACAAGTTTATTAGAAGATTTAGATTGATAATGTTCTTCCCATTTCTTCCATGAATCATAGTAATCATCCTCCAAGTTCAAGTTGTGACGCTCAAGTACTTCTTCTTCATCTTATTCATCTTTTGATTCATCAACATGTTTCTCATCCCATTCATCTTCACCTTCCTCATTCTCACTCTCTTGACGATATAGAGTTTCCACCACCAAAATGTTGTCCACTCCTTGTTGATGTTGGGGTGGACCATTATTTGGCACAAGTTCCAAATCATCCACTTGAGCTTGGAGACAATGGGTATACCTAGCAATTTCGGGACAATTCCTTTCATTATGCTCCTTTGTATTATGCAATCTACACCCCTTTTCCCATGCAAAATCAGAAATATTAAGAATGGAACTAGAGTGACTTGGTCCTACTGAAGTATCTATCTAATTAGCAATAGGGGAAGGCACACCCCCATTGTTTGGCTTCGTATTCCACCGTCTCCCTCTATTGTTGAAATTTTGATTTGGGTGAGGGGCATGGGATTCATACTTCTATTTTTGAACCAAATCATTACTCAATTTGTGAATCATCTTTTTGAGTTCTTCAACCTCTGAATAAATCTCTTTTGGTTGAGCTATGTTATTGCTAGTTCCAATAGGGTTTGCGTAATTGGTGAGATCTTGACTTAACATTTGAGTTGGATTTTGAGCCACTTGATTTGCGTAGGGATTCACACTTTGAATCGGAATTGGATTGGGTGCGTAAGCGGGTGTTGATGAATATGGTTGTTGATAAGGCAAAGCATTTATGCCTGATATTTGTGATGCCATGATCTGATTCATCATAGGAGCTTGACCATATGGACCATATTGTCCTACCATAGGCATCTGGGAAAACCCATAACCCTGTGGTGTCATTTGTTGTTCAATGGTCATAGCTTCATTGTAGGCTAGAGAAAGCATGGTAACTTGAGGATTTTGCCTTGCAAACATTGCCGTCATAGGATCCAATGCCCCAAAATATATTTGCAAAGCTACTGCGGGATCAATGGCAAAATGTCGAATTGCTCTATTATAGCACTTCTAAAATCTCTGATTAAAAGTTTGGATTGGCTCACCCTGGCCTCTTTTGCATGTAATGAACTGATTATAGATGATTGTGGGATCTAATGGTGACCTGAATTGGTTGACAAAAGCATTCTCCATTTGCATCCATGACGTAATGGAACCAGTAGGTAAGCAAATATACCATTCGTAAGCCACTTGGTCTAGGCTCATGGGGAAGAGTCTACAAGCCACATCTTCATGTTGAACTTGCAATCTTATCAAAACATCCCTATAGGCCTGAATATGTTCTTCTGCGGTCCTTGGGCCATCCGATTTGTATTTGGGAAAAAATCTATCTATATTCCTAGGGATCTCATGAATATCCCCTGCAATATTCAAAGGAATGTTATGGGCTCCGTACCAAGGAGGTGGTGGAGGTTGGGCCATTTGATTCAAAATCGATGATGATAACCCTACAAGAACCTGACAAAACTCTCAGTACCTCAAAGAAAACCTACGACACACAGAAAATCCTACAATTAATGAAATTCAAAGAATAACTTCAAAATCAATTTGTTAGTCATGAAAGAAGGAACCTTGACAAAGCGGTATTCTAAAAATGTAAGTTTCTGATTCACCAGATCGCATATGCGCAAGTGAAGAGCATACTCCTAGTGTTGTAGGCTTTCTGATTCACAAGATCGCATTACACGCAAGTGAAGAGCATAATACCGACAACAAATACATTTTTAGACAAAAATAATTCCTTACAAATAAGCATGAAATTGACTAGCAAATATCAAACCAAAATTTTTAAAATCAAATCAAAACACATTATTCTTGTCTGAACAATCAAAAGCGTTAGAACAATGCATAGCAATTCATGTCCTCCTTTTAACACTACAAGGTTGTGTTGTTAAAAGAGGGCTAAAGATAATAATCAATAGGGCATGAAATATTCAAAATTTAAATCCCTATAGCATTTAAATCACTCTGAAATAAAACAATTCAAGCCCTCCTTCTAGCGCCAATCTGTTGAGTGGTATTTTCACCCAATTGTGAAAGTACACTCTCCTTTAGGATTTGGGTTCCAAATCCCCTCTTGCAAAGAAGTCAAACAAACAACTTCTCCAAGGTCTCCGTTGTATTAGCATTTGCATATGTGTATTAGTAATCTCAAATAAAGATATTCAATTTAAATGCTTGGAACACCTTAGTGATTGCAAGTAACTGTAAACAAGGGGCAATGTTGGTTTATTTCATCATGAAACTTTAGTGATTGTTCATTGTTTTTTTTGGATTTTGAAATTTTTTAAATGTTTGTTTAATGCCTGAAAATAAGTTAAAATTTCTGGGAAAAATAAAATGCAGAAAATGAAAATGAAATGCAAAAAACTGAAGATAAAATGCACTTAGTATGATGCTATCCTGTTCCGACAAAACCGAAGATGTGAGGTCTCCATGCATGCAACCTAACCTATTGGACTTGCAAAACAAGCACAATCCCCATAGACTAAGTGTCTGGTTCCTAGGGTACGAAATAAAATTCAGATTTCAAATATTCGCCTAATGTAACCCAAAAAAATGGCATTAACATTATCTATTTATTCGAAATCTAAAAAATGAAAGAATAAACATTAAATCCATAGCATGCAAAGAAAATCTCCTTCTTTCTTGCCCACAAGATGCAAATTTCTGAAAACTTCTGCATTAAAAATATGTCATTTTACAATAGCAGAATCTCTGGTTTTCCCAAACCAGTCTGTGGAAGAAAAACAACTTAAACAGGTCCAGAATGGCCTTCTCGCCTTCAAATCTGCAACTCTGTTCACAGCAATTTTTGACCATGTCCATGAAGAAGAAAAACTAGTTTACGAAAGAAAAATAGCCCAACTAGGTCCAGAATGGCTATCTTGCCTTCAAACCTGCAACACTACTTGCAGCAGTTTCAAACCCCTTCTGGCCTCTTTGAATGGCGTATTTAAACTTGTGAAAACATTGTTTCTCCTTCCATGATGGTTCGTTTCATTTTTCGATGGTTGTTCGCTTCACCTTCCCTGACTGTTCGTTTCACCTTCCCTTCTATGCGTGTGCTTTGGTTTCCATTTTGTGGCCCTTCGCTGCATTTTCTCCACATGGGCTTGCGTCCGTTTCCCCCTATGTGTAACGACCATCTTAAATGATTTCAAATCATTAAAGATTCCTTATGTAACGCTTTGTCTTATTCACTGGATTTTGTCCTTATGTCCACGTCACTATGCAGGTCCGTTACCTTGGCAAAAATGGAACATGTCGCGATATCGCGACACCTTTGCCTCCTTGCTCTCTTTTGTTGCTTTTAGCCACGAAAATGTAACATGTCGCGATATCGCGACACTTTTCTTTCTAGTTCTTTCTTTTCTCATTTGGTCATGAAAATGCAACATGTCGCGATATCGTGACACTTTTTCTTTCTTCCCTCTCTCTTTGCTTTGAATCACGAAAATGCAACATGTCGCGATATCGTGACACTTTTCTTTTCTTGCTCTTTCTTGTCTTGTTTGGTCACGAAAATGCAACATGTCGCGATATCGCGACACTTTTTCTTTCTAGCTCTTTCTCTTTTCTTTGAATCGCAAAAATGCAACATGTCGCGATATCGCGACACTTTTCCTGTACGGCCGCGAAAATGCAACATGTCGCGATATCGTGACACTTTTCTTTTCTTGTTCTTTCTTGTCTTGTTTGGTCGTGAAAATGGAACATGTCGCGATATCGTGACACTTTTTCTTTCTAGCTCTTTCTCTTTGCTTTGAATCATGAAAATGCAACATGTCGCGATATCGCGACACTTTTTCCTATACGGCCACGAAAATGCAACATGTCGTGATATCGTGACACTTTTTCTCTTTTGGCCGCGATGGTGCAACATGTCGCGATATCGTGACACTTTTTCTCTTTTGGCCGTGATGGTGCAACATGTCGCGATATCGCGACACTTTTTCTCTTTTGGCCGTGATGGTGCAACATGTCGCGATATCGCGACACTTTTTCTCTTTTGGCCGCGATGGTGCAACATGTCGCGATATCGTGACACTTTTTCTCCTTTGGCCATGATGGTGCAACATGTCGCGATATCGTGACACTTTTTCTCCTTTGGCCGCGATGGTGCAACATGTCGCGATATCGTGACACTTTTTCTCTTTTGGCCGTGATGGTGCAACATGTCGCGATATCGCGACACTTTTTCTTTTTTGGCCGTGATGGTGCAACATGTCACGATATCGCGACACTTTTTCCTATTTGGCCGTGAAAACGCAACATGTCGCGATATCGCGACACTTCTTCTCCTTGCGGTGTTTTGCTTTTTCTTTGAGCTTGAGCATATGGGCCACTTCGGTCTTCTTGGAACACATGCAAAAAAAGGTGGGTCCCCAATTTTGGGGTACGTTGTGGAGCAGCCACAACAATACTCAAACCCTAGTTCAAGTTATTCACACAACTAATGACTTCAACAACAATGCTTATAAAACAATCTTCACATAACAATAATACTCAAACCCTAGTTCAAGTTCTTCACACAACCAATGGTTTCAACAACAATGCTTATAAAACAAGGTTTTAACAACAACTCTTTATTCCAGAAAACCTTGAAGCATTAACTCAACACATTCAATAGGAAACCCTAATCAAGTCATTTTCACTCCAAACTTATTTTCCAAAAAACCAACCAATCAACTTAACTATGGAAGAATGTGCTCATACCTTTTTTTATGATGAAGGAATCTCATAAATTTGCCACAACCATAAATACTTCTTTTCCAAGCTCAAAGAAATTATTAGATGATAAAATTCCTCAAAATACAATGTAATATCAAGACACACATACACCTTATCACTCAATCTTTAAGAAAATATTCATCAATATTTTACAAAACATAATACACCACTTACAACTTATAATATCCCAATTAAAATTATATTCAATGCACTCTTCTTTTCAAGATAACTCAATGCTAGAAGTTCCCTCTATCCTTTTAATACTTCAACAAATCAATGTGACAAAAGTACTTTATTAAAATAAACCTAACACCTTATTCCTCCAACCTATCAAAAATAATATTCAACAATCCTGTTAAGCAACCCTTTTAAATTTGAAATTTAGGCAACACACAAAAATAATAATCAAAATTTATTACCTTGCATTGGAAGGGATTCGAACTCACAGCGCAGCCTCAACCAGTGCCCTAGCCATGACTCGAACCTCCATGTGGTCTAGGCACTCGCTTGGGGACTAAGGAGCACCACATGCTCCAAAAGACTCCCCGCCTTTCCTTGCACAAAAAAATGTGCACCTTTCATTTGGCACTTCCAACACTAATGCAACCATCAAAAATATTTTTGTCGCATTTCGAACGCAGGTCTCCTAGTGCCCAAACACCCTAACCTCTGTCCTCTTGCCACTAGGCCACACTGCCCAGTTTGCGCTTGGTACTTTGGCATTGTTCCCCTTAAAACTTATTCACTGATGCTAAAACACAAAATTCACTTCTCTTATTCCACACAAATTCAACACAATTACACACATTCATTAATCGAGCAAAAGGATAAGTTTTAATGCCTTTAAGGCATTGGTTTATATATTGATTTTCCTCCTTCATGCATAACGTCAGCGCTTGAATTTCCTCCAATATATTAGACGTCGACGCTTTTTATTTCCCTTTGAACTTATTAATTTATAAATTATTTAAATTCATTTGAATTTAAATTTTATAAATTAATTCTTTAAAATACTTTGGTTTTATTAAGGCCATATTTCATTATACAACTTGGTATAAATAATATTTATGTATAAAATTTAAATTCACTTTGAATTTAAATATTTTATCAAATAAATATTAAACCTTCCTTTAACTTTGCAATAATCTTCCTTGGGTTTAATGAAAAACCTTTTAACTTAAGCTTCCACATAATGTTAAAAATATTATGAAGCCCTTTTACCTTTAACCTCTGCATTGTTCCTCTTGACCTTTGACATCATCGGTGGCTTATTCCTGGATATCAATGACAATGTTGACAACTTGTTTCTTGACAAATTCCTTGACATTAATTATGACTTCATTCCTTGACATCAATGACAACTTGACTTAATGACTCAAAATTTCCAACAACATTAGCATGTACCAAATAATATAATATACTCCAACAAAAAATTATGGTGATATGAATTCACGTAATTCCAATTTAAGGAGGCAACATCCTTCTTCCAATGTTGCATGGGAAAGAACAAATTTGTATGGCATAAATTCAATGTATTGGGAGAAGTTTCAATCTCTTTGCACTGGCTCTGCTCAAAATGGAAGTAGATGCATGTGTTAAAATTTATTATTGATTTTATGTTCGAGGGCCTGGTTCAACGGTTAAAGTGCTTCTTCGGAGCGGGGAGACCGGGGTTCCATTCCCTCGGGCCTCGTCGTACTGAACGCCTATCCCCGTCCGGGTGCGTCAGCGGCGTAAAAGGTTCAAATTATCGAGGCATGGTGGTATAGGGGCGGTCTGTGTGAGGATCTGTGTGGCGGCTTCTGGGGGTGGACTGCGTAGGAAAATTATGGCGGCTTTCTGGCAGCTTGCTCGGACTCGTGGCGGCTATCGAGTCCACCATAAAAAAAAAAAAAATTATTATTGATTTCAAAGATAGAAATTAAGTACCTAAAAAATGTGGAAACCTCTTCCCACAAATTTGCATAAGAAAAATCAATTCTAGTCAAGAAAATTTAACATTGAAAAGGTTATAGGAACTTCTTGCCTACTTTGCAAAGGAGAGACATGAATTCACATAATTCAAATTTAGGTGAATCCTATAATCTTCAAGAAATGTAATCCATAAAAGGAAGCCTCACCTTGATTTTCTCCTTATTGATTCTCAAGCATTTAAGATCCTAGAGAGCACAAAAGAGGATAGTTGCAAAGCTAAGTCATAACAAGAAAGTTGTATGTACAAAAGTGTTTGTAGTGCCAATAGCAATCATGGAAAAGAATACTACAATTCACCCCTTAGAAATTAGAGCAAACCCTTACATTGATTTCCATGTAATATTAGCTACATCCTCTAATTCCACCTCAAGTCAAGAAATACAAGTCTAAATACTCCAAGTTACGGCCCCCAATCTAGTGAAAAACCTAGCTAAGAGGGTCATGGACCCAAAAGTGTCAAAGAGGACCAAAAATATAAGGGAGGGAGAATCATAAAGATTCAAATTCAATCCCCTAAAAACTTTTAGAGAATGAATATGGAGCAAGATATTGTCATAATACATGGTACCTAAAGTCCATAATAGATATAAGGTGGTAGTCACATGCAAGGGATCGTATGACACCAAAGCCTAAGAGGATAGGTCATAATATGAGAGTTTCAAAGTTTCCATAACCCTACCCATCATCTATAAAATACTACTAATTGAATCCAGTAGGCACAATATAATTATAGAGGACACCACCATATAATTTTACATCTAAGACAAGCCAAGGTTCTTAAATAGCAAGTGTGACATCAAAAATACCTCATAGCCAAGGTTCTTTATAAGACTTAAGAATTTTAATGAGATCATAAGGGATGCTTTGCTAATTATGCAATTTATCTTTGATCTGAAATATGATAATAGTGTAATCCCAACCCAACTAAATATTCTTCACACGATGAGGTACACACCCAAAAGTGAGAGAGTGATTTTTGATTTTAGTGATTTATCACTACATAAATTCATAAATATTTATCTAAATTTGGGGACACCCAAGTTTTCAAGTCTTCTTAATTTTTTATTCATTCAATTTTGTATCAAGACCTCTAACGGTACCCAAGTTTGAAATTGAAACAAATAGATGGCTTTGATCTTGAGCAATCCATTTATTTTTAGATGGAGTTCTTATGCAAGGCCTCCTTTTATTATATATTTTTTGGTGTTTACCTTGACGGCCTTAAGTAGATTCAAGCAAGAGTATATTTTAATGGCTGACCTCCATAATTTGTAGATAAGGATTCATGGAAAATGGTATTTTTTGGAGAATTCTACCATTTCCATCCTATATGAATTTAATAAGTTTATTTATCAACTACCAAATTGCTTTTCAAGAAGGGTTTTTTACTTGGATTTTCTTAGATAGATGGTAATCATTGGTGTGGTATTCAAGACTAGAAAAGACAAAATAGTCTTTTACAAGCCTCCTATCAACATGGGTGACATAACATTGATGAAAATAAAAGCCACCCATATTTTTGGGAATAAGTTGAATGACCTAGGGTTGTATATTTCTTAATACAACCAGAGCTATGATCCAAAGAGGGTGGTTTCTTCCTATTTAATAAGTATCAAGATATTTATAAAATTTGTGCATGAGACTAATCTAGACATAGAAGCTGATAGAAAACCAACATAAGAGGTAGGCACATGAAAAATAAAGATAACAATGAAACAACCTAATAATTCAAGGTCTTATGAGACAGAGACCTTTTTTAAAAATAGATGCTAGGAAAGCTCTCAAACCCAAATTAGTTCTAAAACAAAGAGGGACTTAAGGTAAGAACACTAGAGTGAGGCAAACACTAAGGCCTAGTTGAAATTTTGATAATAAATTGGGGACATTGCACTAGCCTATAATGATTTGGATGATGATGATAAATTTTTTGAGTGATACAACCAAGAGCATATACACATTGAGAGTGCATTCAAAGTAACAAGTAGTGGAGAATAGATGGTTGCTAAGTTATCCCAAATGATAAAAAATATGAAGTCAAAAGAAATGCATATAGAAGAATCCTTTCTAAAACCCTAGGAAGCCCCATCTACCACCTCTCCCCAAACACCTATAGCCTTAAATAATCATCATAGCAAGTTCCCTACCAAGTGGCACCACAAAAGGAGAAGAGAAAATTGGTCCACAAGGTGGTCCCTCCACAATATAAAATGGGAATATTACCCAAGGGCACAACCATAAGCCACTTTGTTCCTTGCCAGTTTACTTCTAATTTCTTCAACTTTCACTTTGGCAACTAGCTAGTGGCCACCCATTTCTACAATTCTTTTGTCCCCATTGGCCTCCATTCCTAGTTCCATAGCCATATTAAAAACCACTTCTAGATTATTTTAGTAGCCACCTCCAATAATGAGATATCCTCACTCACACCCCTTGCCATCCTCACTCTTATTTATTACAATCTCACCACCCTATCCATCCCATTATTTGATCCATTGCCTATAATTTTTCCAATGTAAAATTAATTTATGAGTTTCTAAGCACCCCCTCCTACTTCTAGTAAACTATAATGATTCCAAGTAATTTAAAACTAGATGTAGTAGTACACCAAAAATAAAGAGGTAAAAATATCTATGAAACCCATAGAGAAAAGAATGAGAAGTCATTTTTATCCTCAAGGAAATGTTATATTTTACCCAAATAATCCTAACTATATCTAAGCAAGAGTTGCAAATGCAATACCACGACTATCAGGTCTTGGTAGTAGGAGTTAGTCTCAAATACACCTAGGCCAAGGACAAGGTAGATTTTATGGAGCAAGTTAGTGTAGACACCAAAATAGCACTAATCCGATTATGTGACTGCAAACACTGATCGCATCAACACACATAGCCCCCAGGGCAGCCCCAGAGGTTAAAATAGTGGTTCTAACCACTCACACAGCAGTTTTAAAAGTCATAGATCAATTTGGCACCTTTTAGGCACTTTGCTACTTATTCGCTCCACCCAGGGACGAGTGCAGACTGGTACTCGTTCCACCAAGGGACGATTACCAGCGCTCACTCTAGGGTGGGACAAATGCCAGGTTTGACCTACAAAAAGCCAAACCTCGGCACATGACAACTCAGAACTGCCACTTAGCCCTTCCTTCATGGCATAGGAGTGCGAGGGAGTTCTTTTGACAACTCATATCTACCAATTGACTCTCCATTCACTACATGGGAATGAGAGTGAGCTTTTTAGGACAACTCAAATATGCCACTTGACTCTCCCTTCATTGCATGGGAGTGAGAGTGGGCTTTTTCATGACAACTCAAATTAGCTACTTAACTCTCCCTTCATTGCATGGGAGTGCAAGTGAGTTCTTTTGGGCATGCAGCAGTAGTTACATAAGCAGTTATGGCCCTTGATCAAGGAGAAGTCTTCTCTTCCCTGAAAAAGAATTCATGCTAAGTAGCACTTTTGCATGCTAATTCAAAGAGACCCCTTGGGTCTATAAAATTGTGAGTTTTCCTCACCCAAAGATATACAGAGAAGGAGCATTTTGAGCGATGAAGTGTTGACAGTTTACTTACTTACGATTTGTGCTTTATATCCATAATCTCTTAATCAAAGAGGAGGTTATTGGGTGACTTTGAAGGCACGAATCAAGAACCAAAAACTCAATTTTTTGACCACAATAGCCTATCAATTTGTCGATAACACATCACAACAAGTTTTGGACCCATCCCAAGTGGATTGGTGTCGAAACAAAGTTTCAACCCACGGGTGGTTTGCCTTTGGGCACCCCCTGCCTTATTGTAGGTTTTCTCGTCTCACCCCGAAACGAGTACCAAACTATCATAGGTTTTCTCATCTCACCCCGAAACGAGTACCAAATCACTGTTGCAGGTTTACTCGTCCAACCCAGGGACGAATACGGATTTGTATCAAATTTGGTGACTGTTTCTTTTGTAGTATTTTGCTAGTTACATGATTACGCTTCTATCAAATTTTTAGTCTATTTGGATTCATTTTAATCATCATTATATTCATATTTTACATTCATTAATAGTACTCTTTTCGATTTGCGAGTTTCATTATCATACACAGGTGCTACTGATGATTTGTTGTTTCTTTGAACGCAGGATGAGCAGCAAGGATTAAAGACTTATCAATAGAATGGAAGTCGAGACGCCTCATTCACCCCACGTGGAGTGGACTCACAGAGAACTCCCATTCGCTTCCTCTCAATCGCCACCAATTACTGTTGATATGTCTAACACAGGCATGGGGGAGTATATAGTGTGCAATGTTGTTGCAACGCCCACACTTCAGTCTATGCAAGACATGGGAAGACCTCGACTCCCCATAGGCTCTATGGTTCCTTTAGGCTACCCATCTAATCAGAAAAACTTTATTTTTGGGGGCCTGGATCATGGCATTGAACCTTCCCGATGAGAAGAGGAAGATGAAGAGCCCTTTGTGGAAGATGTCAATTATCTGTCTAACCCAGACTTCACATTATGATATCTTAGCCAATGTAATTGGCATGGATACAGGTTAGGCAGGTATGAACAAGGAGTGCGTGTTTTGTGCCAACCAAGATACCAAATGCCTTATGACAAGTTAGGAGTAGGGTTTAATCACCCTTTGCCCCTCGACATCTTGGTCGAAAACATGCAATGCCTAGGGATAGGCAACAAGGATGGGTTGGCATCAGATTCATATGCCAATCCAAATACAACTTATACATTGGGAGATTATTTCCCATTACAAACAAACAACCTTTTTGACCTCAACAACCCTTTCCCTTCAGCCGAACAAGGAGAAACCTCACAGACTCACCCACAAGGGGAATATGGACAAGACCAAGAAGGGTCTTCCGAAGATGAGTCGAAGTATGATCATTCGCATGAATATCCAATGAATGATGATCAGGAAAGTTTCTTGACGATGTTCCCATTGAATGATCCCATTGAGCATAGGCTACCTCAAGAAAATTAGGTCCCCTCGTAGAGGGCGTAACAACCTCGATGGGACCACATAAATCTGCTTGAACAAGGTGAGCCCCATGTGTCGCAAGCAACCCTTGGAGTTAACGAAGGCCTGTGGTTCTCCGACAGCGATTCAAAAGATGAAACTGAGATGGCCTATCTCAACCACATGCGACAAATGCAACAAAGGCAACAAATGCAACAACGATATCCCTTGGACATAGATGACATGTTTGAACACTTACACATAGGTCCAATACATAGGTGGCACCTCAACCCGGCATAGTTATAGCAATTACTGCACCCGCCACTCCAGGTCTACAGAGAGCATCTTCTGCCTGGAGACCCTATCAAACCATCAATGCCTAGGGCAGACCCTATTTGCATGTTCGCGCATAGGGCTGATCCCTTTGTGCTAGTGCCTACAGAGCCAGATCCAATGCATCAAGAACATCCAGAATGTCAGATTTATCACACCTACGGTAATGGAGGTTACAATCATCTCATAAACATGATCTCCATTGACTTGACCACCCCCATCCATGATCCAGCCAATCCAAAATGATCATTGCATCTAGACATAAAGGCTATATATTGGGATCGTGCTGACACACCACCATCCCCATCAGAGTATTGGCCTTGTGGTGGGATGTTTCATTTCACTCCCGGACAGACTCAAGATGTCTTCCATGCTGAAGAGGAACTTGACATTCCTAATGATGATCTTAATTCAGCAAACGATATCCACCTTATCCCAACTCCACACCAGTTGGAGGACGGATCCCACATGTCGGTCGAGGCAACGACTGATGTAGACATTGGCACAGATCCAATGAATCCATGGATTCTCAAGCTGGGGGTAAGTCTTTCCCCCGAAGAGCAAGCTGATTATGTTGCCCTTCTTACGAAAAAGGAGGTTTTTGCATGGTCATACAAGGATATGCCGGGACTAGACCCATAGCTAGTCATGCATAATTTAATGCTTGATCCGACAATCAAGCCAGTAAAGCAAAAACTATGCAAGATGCACCCAATAGTGGCCTTAATGGTGAAATACGAGATAGAAAAGTTATTGGATGCCCAGTTTGTCATCTGTGTGGATTATCCTCCATGGTTGTCTAACATGGTTCCTGTCAAGAAGTCTGATGGGAGGATTCACATATGCACCGAATTTTGAGATCTTAACAAAGCGAGTCCTAAGGATGATTTTCCCTTGCCAAGAATCGATGCATTGGTAGACGCCACATCGGGCCACGAAATGCTTTCCCTTATGGATGGTTTCTCAAGATACAATCAGATTCATATCAATCCCGAGGACCAACTCAAAACGGAATTCACAACGCCTTGGGGGACATTTTGCTATAAGGTCATGCCTTTTGGCCTTAAAAATGCTGGTGCCACTTACCAATGTGCCATGACATACATCTTTCATGATTACATGCACAATACTTTGGAAGATTACATGGATGATTTGTTGGCCAAATATCTTTTGCGCCCATATCACCTCGGTGACTTGAGCAAGGTCCTCGCTCGCCTCATTGAGCATAAAGTCAGACTAAACCCCAAGAAGTGTGTCTTTGGCGTCACCTCTAGAAAGCTCTTGGGTTTCATAGTCTCCAAATGAGGAATCGAGGTAGACCCAAACAAAGTCAAGGCAATCCTTGAAATGCTTCCCCCAACTACTATCAAGCAGCTCAGGAGTCTGTAGGGAAAGGTTGCATCGATCAAGCGCTTCATAGCGTAGTTATCTGACAAATGCTGACCCATGAATAAATTATTGCATAAGGGGATCACATTTCATTGGGATGACGAGTGCCAGTCAGCATTTGACGACATTAAATAGTACTTGGTTTCGCCACCAGTATTGGCACCACCTAGACCAGGAGTGTCATTCTATTTATACATCTCAGCTACTGAGGTGGCACTGGGCACCATGCTATCCCAAAAAAATGAACTTCACAAAGAAAAGGCTACATACTATCTTAGCCGCACCCCGGTCGATTATGAACTTAACTATGCATACGTTGAAAAGCTCTGCTTGACAGTGGTGTTTGCTACCAAAAATCTATGCCACTACATGATCAGTAATAAGACGTATGTTGTGTCTAAGGAGAATCCATTGCGATACATGATGAGTCGTACTTATCATAGTAGCCACATGGTGAAATGAATCATGTTGTTGACGGAGTTTGACATAGAGTTCATTGGACAAAAATCCATAAAATGTCAAGTCATCACCGATCAACTAGCCGAGGTTCCTCTTGAAGATGATCAGCCTCTGACTTTCGAACTACCTGATGATGGGGTCTTCCATGTTTCAGAATCGCCAGATTTTGATGAGCCTGAGTCATAGGCTGACATAACCCTATTCTTCGATGGTTCTAAATGTGAGCAAGGGGGTGGCGAGGTAATTGTGTTCTTCACTCCGCAAGGCACTCCAATGCCTTTGTCATTTAAATTAGACTTCTCGTGCACCAACAACAATGCAGAATACGAAGCCTTGCTCATAGGTCTTCAAACAACAATCACCATGAACATTAAACGTTTAAACATCTTTGGTGATTTGTTGTTGATTTTCAATCAAGTGAAGGGGATTTTTCAATGTAAATGTCCAGTTCTGTAGGCCTACAAAGCCCTTGTGGACAAATTCCTGGCACAACTTGAATGGTATGACATCGAGGCACTCCCTCGATCATAAAATCATTTTGTGGATACTATGGCCTCCTTGGGGTCACTAATCCCACAAGACCCTTCTGGTGAAATGACAACCATTTAGGTTAAAACCTTATTGCAATATGTGATGGAGCGTGCAAGCTCTGGTCTGATGCCGAGAATCCACCTGATCCAGATTGAACCATATTCGGATAAGTTCTCTCGAATCAATGATTGTTTGACTCAAGCCAACTGGGGGTCCTTGTTCTCCCTGAATCCTCTTAATAGCAACATAATGTTGTTTTTACAAGTTCTTTCCTGCTTAGCTTTTGTTAGGGATGGACTTCAAGAGGGATTGGTCGTTCATACTATCAAGGTTTCTGATCAGTAGGATTGGTACACACCCATTAGGGATTACCTCAAGATAGGTAACCTCCCACTTGGATTGACACAAGCCACAAAAATATCATTCAAACAGATAGTGGCAAAGCATGTCTTGTTAGGAGACATTTTGTATCATCAAAATTATGAAGGAATCCTCCTTCCTTGTTTGGACCAGTAAGAGTATGCTTGGGTGATCACCCAAGCTCACGATGGTACATGTGGTGGCCACTTCAGCGGTATGGCCATCGCAAAGCGCATTCTTCGCATGGGTTATTATTGGCCATCTTTAGAGCGAGATTGTTGCGCATATGTGAAGAAGTGCATGAAGTGTCAACACCATGCTAATTTGACACACGTACCTTCTCGGGCCTTGCAGTCGATCCAATCGGTTTGGCCTTTTTTGTAGTGGGGCTTTGACCTAATTGGAAAGATCTCCCCTGCGTCGTCTGGTCATCACACGTTTATTTTAACGGCCACAGAGTACTTTACCAAGTTGGTGGAAGCAATTTCGGTAACCACTACGACTGGATCCCGCATTGTAGAGTTTATTTTGCATAACATCATATGTCATTTTGGTATTCCATCCAAGATCCTATCAGATAATGGGACACCATTCAAGAACAAAGATGTGCGTGCTTTGACCACAAAGTACAAAATTCAGCACAATTTTTCAACACCCTATTATCCATGGGCAAATGGGCAAGCAGAGGCTTCAAACAAAATGCTAGTCGCCATTCTCAAAAAGACAATTTTAGACAATCATAAGGATTGGCACATTCATATCCCGCTTTCCCTATGGGCTTATCGCACCAGCATTCAGATGCCCACTGGGGCAACTCCATTTTTGTTGGTGTATGGCTCCGAGGCAGTCATGCCTTTTGAGTTGGCAATCCCTTCCCTGCGCATTTCAATGCAAGAGTTCATCTATGATGACACTACACAGCAGGCCCGGTTAGATCAACTGACATTGCACGACGAACGATGCGTTAATGCTCTCGAGCATTTGTGTATCTATCAAGAGCGACTTAAGAGAGCATACAACATGAAAGTCCACCTCAAGGAATTTTAGGTTGGTGACTTGGTCTTAAAAGAGAACCAACAGAATTCTAATTTGTCATACCATCTACAGGAAAATTTCATGGCAAACTGGTTAGGTCCTTATATCATTGACAGTAGAATAGGACCTGAAACATACCGGCTTGCCTCTCTTGAAGGAATCAAAGAAAAAAAACCCTTGAACATCAGTCATTTGAGGCCATTCCACATCTAGAGAGCCATAGTCCAACTAAAAGCTCCAAGGATTCTCATAATCGCTTGGTCAACCCTAAATTCCCCAAAGGTATCTATAAACCCTTTGGTCAAGCCAAAAGCTCCAAGGATTTTCATAATCGCTTGGTCAACCCTAAATGCCCCAAAGGTATCTATAAACCCTTTGGTCAAACTAAAAGCTCCAAGGATTCTCATAATCGCTTGGTCAACCCTAAATGCCCCAAAGGTATCTATAAACCCTTTGGTCAAGCCAAAAGCTCCAAGGATTTTCATAATCGCTTTGTCAACCCTAAATGCCCCAAAGGTATCTATAAACCCTTTGGTCAAGCCAAAAGCTCCAAGGATTTTCATAATCGCTTGGTCAACCTTAAAATGCCCCAAAGGTATCTATAAACCCTTTGGTCAAGCCAAAATCTCCAAGGATTTTCATAATCGCTTGGTCAACCTTAAAATGCCCCAAAGGTATCCATAAACCCTTTGGTCAACACCAAAAGCTCCAAGCGTTACCATAACTGCTTGGTCAAAATAAATATTCAAAAATAAACAAAAACAATACAAAAATCAACAATTACAAAAACAATTGCATTTTAATTCCATGCATACTCATAAAAAAAATCAAAAATCACAAAAACATTTGCATTTCAATTCCATGCATTCTCATAAAAATCAAAATACAAAAATATAGGTTGCATTATGCATCGCATCCATACATTATACATTTGCTAGGTCATACAAGTCAAAAGCACCATAGGCTATCGTTACTTGGCAATTCTATCCTTTTCCACATCAAATCCATTTTCATAAATGCATACATCCAACATACCACCATTTTTAGCATAGTCAGTTGTCTCCTAATGTATATAGGGTTTTCGTCATTCAACTGTCTTTAATTTTCTAGCCAAAATTGTACATAGTTAAATAGATTTTACACAGGAAAGTTTTACTTGGATCACACCTTGTTACGTAGCATCCCAAAACAAATTAACACACATATAATAATTCCTAAGTTGTGTGAATGTAAGAGCAACTTACAAATCAGTTTCGGGTACCATAGGTGAAAGATTAGCCTGTTCATCCCCCTGTGCGAATGGTTCCAAACTACTGAGAATTGACAAAAGGACGAGTTCTTCCCTATCCATTCCCCATCATAAACAGTGGTTTTCACCACTCCCATAAATCCCAATCATAGTTGGTCCCCAAAGTTGTAAGGATTCATACTACACGTCCCTGCCAAGGATGGGTAGTCGTCCCCAAGACCTAAAAGGATCAATGCTATTCAAAAACACCATTCCAACAACCCATCATCACAACCATCTCCACTCACCTTTGGTCTCCAAGTTGTAAGGATTCGTACTACACACCCCTAACTAGGATGGGTAGTCATCCCCAAGGCCTAAAAGATCAATGCCCTTACTTCATAATCTCCATTATCCCCTTAGTTCCCAATGTTGTAAGGATTCGTACTACATGTCCCTAACCAGGATGGGTAGTCATCCCCAAGACCAACAGGATCCAGGCCATTCACAAGCTCAAACTTACAAAGTTCAAAATACAAAATCAAATAACAGTGGTTATCACCACTATTCAAAATCCTTGCTCAAAAAGACAAATAAATAGAAAAATAAACAGTGATTTTCATCACTATATAGACGAGCAAGTATCCAAAACCATTGTGCCACCACATAGCCTAAACTTGAATCCCTAAAATTCTCAGCATTTGAAAAACCATCTAGGTGATCCTCATTACAGGTTTGGTTGACAGCCTACCTGGTAATGGTGGTATCCTACCCACATGACGATATGTCTGTCACATTAGCTTTGTGTGTGCACAAACCAATGTTTGCATGTGGATGATCTAGCTTATGGTACCTTAGATTGTCATGTGGATTAATCTTGCTAAATACAACAACGGAGTTAGTGGAGCTAATTAGGTGATCCTCAGTACAGGTTTGGTTGATAGCCTATTCGGCATTGGTGGTATCCTGATAAATACCACATAAACGAACTCAATTGCACACACAGGGATGTAAAATAACTTGGTTAAATTCAAGTCGGATTTAGACCTTGTTCAAAAGTCTTGCGAGATAAATGTACAGTCTTATCTAGATTAGTTAAAATATCTGCATCTCAGAAAAGCTTAACTACATTTTCAAACAACTGGTACATTTCATTCCGTACATCACCATAAAAAAAAAATAGACAAAATACAAAAACAAAATTTTCACATGCACACGCATTCCAAAAAGTTATCTCATTAATATAGCAAGTCAGTCAAATCTTGTACAGTCTATGGTGCATCGACAAATCATCAAACAACTCATTGCATTCATTCCATATGCATACATCATACAAATTAGAACCATCACATTCATAATCGCATATGCATACATCAATGTAAAAACATGTACATAAAAATAAATCATGAAAAATGTATAAACACCAAAAAGAGTCATCTGTATATATATATCATAACAAAATTTCCCACAGGCTACAATGAACCGGTCCTCGGACCTCGCTACCACAATCCAAAAACACAAAATCCCCAAGTCTAGGGCATCGTCCACCATGATCATGCAGGATCGGTGCGACGATAACTACCCCCCGTGGTGCGGCTCCTCTGAGACCTCTCAGGGCGGCTACTACTCGCCCCTGCACCATGTCCACTGGCCTCTCCCTCATCTCACCACCTTCGCTGAGAGGATGTTGTCTACTCTGTGTCATTCCCTCTCGAGCGTCATGATGATCCGCCTCCATAGAATGCAAGCACTTGCCCACCAAGGTGGATAACCTCATCCTCCAGCTCGTCCCAATGTTGCTCCAAGTCCCTCACCCGTTGACAGTATGTCACAAGGTTAGCCTCGCACTGCCCCAACTGTGCCTACAGGATATCCCTCTCCTGCAGTGCATTCCCAAGCTCCCCATCTCACCTCTGTAGCACCTCCGTCAATCGTGCTACCTCAGCACGCAACCCCGCCTCTGTATCCCCTGGCATGGCCGACTGCGTCAGCCTCTCTGGAGCACCGATCTGCTCTAGAGCATCCTACATCTCTGGCTGCTCCTCCTCACCAAAGTCCTCTCCCTTATCTGCCACCTCCACCATCTCCACATCAATAGGAGCTCCCCAACTTTGTAATCACAATGACACTGAGAGGGGGGGTGAATCAGTGTGTTCTTTAAAAACTTCTAAAACAATTAGATTATAAAACCAGCAGCAGTTTAAAGCAGATAAAAGAGATACTAAATGCATCAATAAAGCATCACACATAACATAACATTTTAACGAGGTTCACCAATGTGGCTACTCCTCAAAAGACCGCTTGGACTACCATCCAAATCCAGTCAATGCAAAGCTACAACTTTACATAATCCTTTACCAAGACCAACTGGAAGGAGCACCAACCCCTTAACTTTATCTTCTTCAACATAATGGAGCACCAACTCCTATTTTACCAGCACCTACTGGAAAGAGGCACCAACCCCTTAATTTTCTAGCACCAACTGGACAAATTGTTTACCAGCACCAACCTGGAAAGAGGCACCAACCCCTTAATTTTCCAGCACCAACTGGACTTCAATATTGAATAAAAAAATGTTTGACATATACCTTTGTTATTGCAAGACTCTAACTGGTCTACATCACCTTTGCAATCTCTGTGCACTCTGCTCTCTCTTGCACAATCACTTCACATAGTTTGCTACACTGCTACGACCAGACTTTGCAATCAACTTTGCCCTTCGCGCTTCTCTGCACACTTTGCTTTCTTCGTGCACACGCTTCGCACACTCGGTGTCGTTTCACATTCTGCTCTCTGCTCAACACGAACTTCACTTTCACAAAAACTATGCTCGCATTCACACTTTATCTTTACACCCCGCTTTTCAAACTCGAAGTACCCTTGCTTTTATAGAAGAAGTTTTAGGAACAAATCCTAAAAGAACGTCGGTTGAGAAACCCTAGAATTTTTCAGCTGCCAAACCCTAAAATCTGTCGGCCCAGATTTAACTTTGTCGGCCTCAAACACTTCTTCCACCTTCATCACTTTCCCGTAGCTTATTTCCGCGAAATAGTAACATGTCGGCCCTTTTAATTTAATTTAATATTTTAATTTAAATTTTAAATAAAATAAAATTTAAACTAAATATTTAAAATTAAATATCTTCATCACCGAGGCATCTTTTTCAATGAAACGAAGAGCCAACTTGGGTTTTAAGAAAAACCCATTTCAAATCTGTTATCCATGGTTTTAAATAAAACTTTTTATTTTGACTGCCTTGGTTTTCATAAAAAACCTTTAAAATTTAAACTAAATATTTAAAATTAAATATCTTTATCACCGGGGCATATTTTTCAACGAAACGAAGAGCCAACTTGGGTTTTAAGAAAAACCCATTTCAAATCTGTTATCCATGGTTTTAAATAAAATTTTTTATTCTGACTGCCTTGGTTTTCACAAAAAACCTTTTCGCTTCTTGACATCTCAGGTTCTGAAGAATTCTTCTTCTCATTCTGAATTATGTTTTCTCGCTTTCGTGCATCTATCATTTAAGGACTCATGATCCGACTAACTTCTGAACTTTATCCTCTCGCATCTCGAGTGACTTCTAAACCGCTCGTCCATTGCATCATTAGATCTAACCGATCGTATTGACAACAATGACACTCCTCCTGCAACACCTTGCTCAACACCGAACTCCTATCCATTGTACTTTGGCTGCACCTTGTCGTTCAATAAACTCTTGTCCATTGCATCAATAAATGCATCCGAGTGTGTTGACAACAATGACAATATTATTTTCCGCACTTTGCTCAACAATATCCCCCTTTGGAATTGTTGGCAACACATGTGCAATTTTCCTGTAAATATTCTCCCCCTTTGACAATAATACCAAAGGGTCGCTGCAGACTCCCCCGAGTCTATGCACAATATTCTTAGACACAAATTATTACAATTAGCAAATATTCCAAGCATGAACAAGAAGAAAAACAAGTACACAAATGCTCCCCCCGAGTCCAAGTCCACTTCATTTCACCGATTGACAACATCATGATAAGCATAATAGGCATCAATAAAATCAACAATGTGAATAGCAAGCAATAACCAATGAATGACACCATCACCGTCAACTTCACCAATATAACATGTGTAAGAACATGATCGAACCACTTGTATTCTATGCAACTACCCTCCGTTGCTTTGCAAACTCAAACTTGTCCACTCTTAGTGAAGGCATACAATAATCTTATATAGCCAACTTTTTATTCTCGCAATGCCAGCAACATCTCGCATACAACTTCACCATGCATCTTGGATATATTCTCAACAAGCTTGAACCTAATGACAGCTTGTTTGTCTCTCTCTCGTAGTGAGAATCCAAAGAGCTACCTCAATCCACTTTCAACTCGTGCGGTACCAAACACCGTACCACAAACACAACCAACATATTTTCTCAACCAATTAGGGCTTTAGCAACAATGCTTATAGACAAGGTTTAACCAACATCATTCAACTCAAGATTAACTTTGAAGCATTCAACCAATCACTACATGAAAAGGAAACTAGTAGACATCCTTTTCCTTCCAAAGGTATTTGAACAAGACAACCACCAACATAAATCACCAAGGCAAAGAATAACTTGCTCAAATCAAACTCAATGGAGTAAGCCCAAATCATGTATCAAGAAAAGCATTAACTTGATCAAAACAACCACTATGAAAGCAACTCAACTATTCATCACCAGGTTGGAAATCATTTGGCTGCTCATAAAAAAAATTTTTTTTTTAATCTTCCCATTCAACATGCTGATTTCACTTATGTCAACAGAATTGACAAGTGACTCACATCTGTACCAATTTTTTTCCAGCACTGCAATTTTACTGCCAAATCTTACT
The DNA here is from genome assembly GCA_028583015.1 of Wollemia nobilis. Classification (NCBI taxonomy): domain Eukaryota; kingdom Viridiplantae; phylum Streptophyta; class Pinopsida; order Araucariales; family Araucariaceae; genus Wollemia; species Wollemia nobilis. The sequence continues at coordinate 3,180,605 of JAQPPZ010000333.1, forward strand.
TTCAACTATGCATGTCGGAAGAAGACATTTTGTCAAACACTTTATGGCCAACCATAGTGCACCTTACTCAGCCTCAAGCTTCTTATTCTTGGACCGGCATTAAATCAATAGCTAAAACAAAACTGTCCGTGAATTAAATATATTCACCAAGGTGTCATGAAAGATCCGGCAATCTTCACATCAAAGAGTAAAAACAAATACATGCTGCTCGAAACACAAATACACAGCTAGGGCAAACATTCTTTCGTTGAGAAAATTATCTGGACTATTATGATTCATAATTTTGAATAGTGGTATTAAGAATCATCAACAGTACAATAGTGACATATCTCAAAACTACCAATGGTGACAACTCTCAAATTAAACACCACACTTCACGGCATTTCCACAAACCACTATATAAACTAAAAAACACACTTTAACAACTATACAACATTAACTCGACTGCTTACCTTTCATCCTCAGATACCTAGACAAATACATAGGAGCATTAAAATAAAACTTTAATATTGCTCCTCCTGAGGATGTGCCACCTGGAGTTGCTTAGAGCAATGGCGGAGTAGCCTCCTTCGGTCCAAGGAGACACAATTTCCTTTCTTCTGTCTTTCTCCGGACTTTCCCGAACTTGGGCTTGGGTTTTTCAACAACATCCCTATTTTGCTTCTGTTCGTGAACTTGAACATTTCTCTTGTGGGGTTGTCTCTTGTGCATTCTTGATGGATGATTATTTTCTTTTCTTTTATGCACATTATATGTTCCTTGTCGGTGTTGTCCTCTTTGTGTCTGATGAAATCTAGGGTTTTGCCTTAGATTAGATATAGAAGTGCTTGGACAGAACCTTGCTATGTGCCCTTGACCATTGCATTTAAAACATTGCACATGTTTTATTCCCTGTATGTATTGCATTCTATGTGTATGATGAAATCTATGGTATTGCCTTAGATTGGATACGGAAGTGCTTGAACAAAACCTTGCTATGTGCCCATGGCCATTACATTTAAAACATTGCACAGGGTGTTCACTCAAAAAAATAGAAGTATTTTTATCAAGCATAACTCTTTGATCTATTGTTCGGTCCACAATAAATTGCCTTGTGACCAAAGTGGTTGCATTTAGAACAATAGCCATAAAAAGCATTATTATTAAAAGAGTGAGAGTGAGAGAACCTCTTTTGCTTGTGGTTGCTTTGTCGTAGATATTCTTTGATATTTTCTTCCTTTTGAGGATTCAACTTCAGACTTTTCTTGTTTCAATCCTTCAACCGATGACTTCTTCTTCTCTCCATATTTGGAGGATGAAGGTTGTTCAGCTTCATATCCAAGACCAAACTTAGCCGTGGAGCTTCTTTGTTGATTTATCATTGTATCTAGCAACTCGTGCTCTTCTCAAATTTGAGATTTATATTGGCATCTTTTAGTTGTTTCTTCAATGAAACAATCTCTTCTTCTTTTTGGCAGACATACGGTCTCTTTATCATTGATCCGAGACCTAATAATATCTTCAATCCTTTTGTTCTGTTCTACTTGCAGCTTTAGATCAACAATAACCTGTTTATATTCCTCTTCACTTGTGTTGTATACATCATTCTTATTACCCAGCTGTGTCTTCAAGGCTTCTTCTGATTTCTTGGCCTTTTGAATTTGTAGGAAGAGATCTTCAATCTCATCCTCATATTCTTCTAATTTCTTGGATAGTATTTTTTTTTTTTTTTTCTATTCTTCACTCTTCAAGAGCAGATATCAACTCTCCTTCAAAATCTACTTCAGCCTCAAGATTTTCATCACAAACTTCAGGATTCACTTCTTCTACCTTTTTCGGTTCAAATTTCTCTTCTATAGGAACCGAAACTGATTGGGATGCCTTTTTGGATGAGGATCTATTCTTCTTAGCCATTGTGTACTAATCCAAGATCAACCCTGACTTATTTAGCCAAAATTGGGAACCTGGCTCTGATACCAATTGTTGTAATCACAATGACACTGAGAGGGGGGGTGAATTAGTGTGTTCTTTAAAAACTTCTAAAACAATTAGATTATAAAACCAATAGCAGTTTAAAGAAGATAAAAGAGATACTAAATGCATCAATAAAGCATCACACATAACACAACATTTTAACGAGGTTCACCAATGTGGCTACTCCTCAAAAATACTGCTTGGACTACCATCCAAATCCAATCAATGCAAAGCTACAACTTTACATAATCCTTTACCAACACCAACTGGAAGGAGCACCAACCCCTTAACTTTATATGCTTCAACATAATGGAGCACCAACTCCTATTTTACCAGCACCTACTAGAAAGAGGCACCAACCCCTTAATTTGCCAACACCAACTGGACAAATTGTTTACCAGCACCAACTGGAAAGAGGCACCAACCCCTTAATTTGCCAGCACCAACTGGACTTCAATATTGAATAAAAAAATGTTTGACATATACCTTTGTTATTGCAAGACTCTAACTGGTCTACATCACATTTGCAATCTCTGTGCACTCTGCTCTCTCTTGCATAATCACTTCACACATTTTGCTACATTGCTACAGCCAGACTTTGCAATCAACTTTGCCCTTCGTGCTTCTCTGCACACTCTGCTTTCTCTGCGCACATGCTTCGCACACTCTGTGTCGTTTCACATTCTCGCTCTCTGCTCAACACAAACTTCACTTTCACAAAAACTATGCTCGCATTCGCACTTTATCTTTACACCCCGCTTTTCAAACTCGAAGTACCCTTGCTTTTATAGAAGAAGTTTTAGGAACAAATCCTAAAAGAACGTCGGTTGAGAAACCCTAGAATTTGTCAGCTGCCAAACCCTAAAATCCGTCGGCCCAAATTTAACTTTGTCGGCCTCAAACACTTCTTCCACCTTCGTCACTTTCCTGTAGCTTATTGTCGCGAAATAGTAACATGTCGGCCCTTTTAATTTAATTTAATATTTTAATTTAAATTTTAAATAAAATAAAATTTAAACTAAATATTTAAAATTAAATATCTTCATCACCGAGGCATCTTTTTCAACGAAACGAAGAGCCAACTTGGGTTTTAAGAAAAACCCATTTCAAATCTGTTATCCATTGTTTTAAATAAAACTTTTTATTTTTACTGCCTTGGTTTTCATAAAAAACCTTTAAAATTTAAACTAAATATTTAAAATTAAATATCTTTATCACCGGGGCATCTTTTTCAATGAAACAAAGAGCCAACTTGGGTTTTAAGAAAAACCCATTTCAAATCTGTTATCCATGGTTTTAAATAAAACTTTTTATTCTGACTACCTTGGTTTTCACAAAAAACCTTTACGCTTCTTGACATCTCAGGTTCTGAAGACTTCTTCTCATTCTGAATTATGTTTTCTGTTTTTGTGCATCTATCATTTAAGGACTCATGATATGACTAACTTTTGAACTTTATCCTCTGCATCTGAGTGACTTCTAAACTTCCTGTCCATTGCATCATTAGATCTAACTGACTGTATTGACAACAATGACACTCCTCCTGCAACACCTTGCTCAACACTCGAACTCCTATCCATTGTACTTTGGCTGCACCTTGCTGTTCAATAAACTCTTGTCCATTGCATCAATAAATCTGTCTGACTATGTTGACAACAATGACAATACTATTTTCTGCACTTTGCTCAACACTCATGGTGCCTCTGCACCCTCTTCGCCTACCGCTACCTCATCCCCTACCAATGGCCCCTCACCTCGCCATCGTCGGAGCATCCACCACTCCTGGTACTCGACAATAACTTCGATGTCATCCACATCCAAAGTGTCTAGTACTGTATCCGCATCCTCCCCTAGTGGCTCAAGGATCGACGCAGATAGAGTCCTCTCATCGCTCTAGCGTCGATAGACTACGGGCTCCCCAGGCAACCCTTGGCATACCCCAAACTAGTGTGTCACTCAGAGATAATGGAAGTATTCCTGCTCTGTCCCATGTCGTCCAATGACCCACCTCCCCCTTCGGACCTACTAAAGCCACTCATCAGCCTCTGGCCATGCAGGACAATCCCAATATGGCCTCCACACCACATCTCCTGGAGTCAGTCATGCCAATGCATCTACATAATGATCCACGTCTCCTGTAAACCGTCGACTTTACCCTCGTTCCTCAGATCGATACCATAAAGCCCCATAACCAATGTCTCTATCCACCATGTCAACCTGTGTAGTCTAGGGTAGCCCTCATGGTCGCTCCATGGCTATATGCTGCCAGGCCCATCACTGCAACAAGTAACTGTAGCCAATCCCCTTTCGCTTCCAACAGCAGACCTCATACAGCTCATCATATAGTTGAGCCAAGAGCGTCTAGCCCCATCTAATGATCATAGGTTCTGTCACAGGACAATCCACTAACTACCACACCACCTCCAGTAGGTTCCATGGGAACCTCACCCCCGAGGAGTCTGGCAACAGCATGTTGGAAATGAGGCTCATGAGTAGTGTATGCCTCACTCCCAACACCCTCCTCTCGTACCACCACCACACTAAGATCCCACCCACCTGACAATCATCCTTCGTTCTCTGCAAGTCCTCCCCATGTCCAAAACACTAGGTCAGTACAACTATCCTCTGGCCTCGTGACGTCGTCCAGATGGGAACCTCGTCTATCAAAATCTAGAGAATATGATACACATCCTCTAAGGTGACTATCATCTCCCTTGTCGAAATATGGAAGGTGTTTGTCTGCACATCCCATAGGCTGATCAAATCTATCAAGTAGGACCGATCCCTAACAATTGGCTCTAATCAAACCACATGCTTGAGCCTCAAGGCATCAAGCCACTCCCAGTCCTCCGCAGTCAACGCCTCTCAGGAACTCAAAAAAATAGTCAGTACTTGATACTGACTCTTCACCACCTACACATTACAAAACATAAACACATCAAAAACATGCATCAAATCACCATCACTTGTACAAAACTGCATCAATGTACAACAACACCATTCATCAACATGTATATAAACAACAACAAAACAAAAATAATAACAGTTTTCTAGAGTTTTTCATTCTAGTGTTAACTGACAAAAACAAAGTTGTACTTTAAAACAATAAAAACAAAAAACCACAAACACAGTTTTCTAGAGTTTTTTATTCTAGTGTTAACTGACAAAAACAAAGCTATACTTTAAAACAATAAAAACAAAAAAATAGTTTTCTAGAGTTTTTAATTCTAGTGTTAACTGACAAAAACAAAGCTGTACTTTGAACTCACAAAAACTAAAACAACATAAAAACTACAATGGTTTACTGACAGTTTAACTTAAGTTTAAACCATTCAACAAAAACATTCAGCAATTTTTTTAATCTAGGGTTTTAGTTTAAAAACAACATAAAAACTGCAATGGTTTACTGACAGTTTAACTTAAGTTTAAACCATTCAACAAAAAAAAAAAAAAAATTGCCATGGTTTACCTACGGTTTCGACCTACGTTTACCATTTCAACAAAAAAATTCATCATTTTAATCTAATTTTTCATCTTGCATTTCATAAAACCAGACAAAAATGGACATGGTTTACCTCCGGTTTCGACCTAAGTTTCACCATTCACACAAAAAAACATTTTTCTAACCGTGGTTACCCTAAGGTGTTACTCTAAGTTTCATTTAGGTTTCTTTTATGGTTTTCCATCTAGGTTCCCATCGGTTTGCATACACGTTTCATTTCATTTCATGGTCTTTAAATCAAATTCATTCACCTTTTAATTAATTAATTAGGGTTCCATGTCTTAAACAAAAGAAAACCACAATAAAAACAAATTTGCACTTTTTCAAATTAAAACTCGAGGAGATAGTTCACTTACTGGTCTTGCTTTGGCTCCACCGCTTGATGACCCAGTCTGTGCACTCATGGTAGCTAGAAAATTTGGCAACGCTTCACGGCAAAAAATCTTCCTCCTCCTCCTCAGAGCTCCAATTCGCTCATGATGAACAGTGCAAATGAGCCCAATCCGTTATTTTCGCATATTTATACTTTTTGTTTGCTGGTATTTGTTCCTGCCTAGAATGAGCGCTTTTCCTCGAAGAAGCGCTCGTTCCACCCCAGGACGAATAACAGCATGGTATTCGTCCCACCCCGGAATGAATTCCAAAATTCAAAAAAAAAAACAACAAAAAAACAAAAACCAAACAGGCAAAACACACCCCAACCAAAACACTAAAAATTGCCAAACCAGAGTGCTATTGCACCTGACATTCTTGGCATAACAAAATAGATGTCGGGGTTTACATTATCACTATCTCTATCCCTAATAAGGCTACCATGGCCGGACCGCTCCACGGGAGATCAGATTTTTGACAATGTTTACCCCTTATGGCATCGCAAAATGGGTTTACCCCCACCAAAAATAGGATCAAAAATCGACAAACTGCTCAAGCATTCATCGGATAACATCTGAAGGCACCCTCACTTAAGTCATCTTGGATCAATCGACTCGTCACTTTTCTCATGTCGGTCATTACCTCATCGATTCGTCGCTTGAGGGGATAGTCACACTTAGTTACCAATCAACAACAATATACACAATCATTGAAATAACACGCATTCAAAGGATCATTGACAAAGAAAATCGTGCCAAGCAAGCAATTATCACAAGCTGATCAAATACTTGGTATTCGTGAATCATGAACTCAAGGTTCCCACAGACAAAAGGTTGCGCCCTTTGCCTATTCATGACTGATCAATGTCCAAGTTCAAGTAATACCTCACCGAACCAGGTTAATGCTTGATTTAAGTTCCTTAGCTCGTCAGAAGCAAGGATTCAAGAATGCATGCCCTTTCCATATTTGGGGCATCAAGAGTTGGTTAGGTTACTAAGAAATCCTAATCATTAGTGCTTTGGTTATCTATTTTTGCTTAGCACTACACCATGTACAACGCTTTCCAAAAAGGGGCATTTGTAGACACCAAAACAGCACCAATCCGATTATGTGACTGCAAACACTGATCGCATTAACACACACAGCACCTAGGGCAGTCCCAAAGGTTAAAATAGTGGTTCTAACCACTCACATAGTAGTTTTAAAAGTCAGAGATCAATTTGGCACCTTTTAGGCACTCTGCTACTTATTCTCTCCACCCAGGGACGAGTGCAGACTAGTACTCGTTCCACCCAGGGATGATTACCAACGCTCGCTTCGGGGTGGGATGAATGCCAAGTTTGACCTGCAAAAAGCTAAACCTTGGCACATGACAACTCAGAACTGCCACTTAGCCCTTCCTTCATGGCATAAGAGTACAAGGGAGTTCTTTTGACAACTCATATCTGCCAATTGAATCTCCATTCACTGCATGGGAATGAGAGTGAGCTTTTTAGGACAACTCAGATATACCACTTGACTCTCCCTTCATTGCATGGAAGTGAGAGTGGGCTTTTTCATGACAACTCAAATTAGCTACTTAACTCTCCCTTCATTGCATGGGAGTGCGAGTGAGTTCTTTTGGGCATGCAAGAGCAGTTGCAGAAGTAGTTATGGAGCCCTTGATCAGGGAGAAGTCTTCTCTTCCCTAAAAAAGCATTCATGCTAAGTAGCACTTTTGCATGCTAAGTCAAAGAGACCCCTTGGGTCTATAAAATGGTGAGTTTTCCTCACCCAAATATATACAGAGAAGGAGCATTTTGAGCGATGAAGTGCTGACAGTTTACTTACTTACGATTTGTGCTTTACATCCTTAATCTCTTAGTCGAAGAGGAGGTTATTCGGTGACTTTGAAGGCACGAATCAAGAACCAAAAACCCAATTTTCTGACCACAATAGCCTATCAATTTGCCAATAACACATCACAATAGATTTCAGACCCATCCCAAGTGGATTGGTGTCGAAACAAAGTTTCAACCTGCGGGTGGTTTGCCTTCGGGCACCCCCTGCCTTATTGTAGGTTTTCTCGTCTCACCCCGAAACGAGTGCCAAACTGTCATAGGTTTTCTCATCTCACCTCGAAACGAGTACCAAATTGTTGTAGGTTTACTCGTCCGACCTAGGGACAAATACGGATTTGTATCGAATTTGGTGACTGTTTCTTTTGCAGTATTTTGCTAGTTACATGATTACGCTTCTATAAAATTTTTAGTCTATTTGGATTCATTTTAATCATCGTTATATTCATATTTTACATTCATTAATAGTACTCTTTTCGATTTACGAGTTTCATTATCATACACAGGTGCTACTGACGATTTGTTGTTTCTTTGAACATAGGAGGAGCAGCAAGGATTAAAGTCTTATCAATACCAGCGACGGCAACACTTTGGCTCGCCCATTTCATATGTGGGTGCACGGAAGGAGGAACACTAAATCCATGATTGTAATTGAAACTATGTTAATGCTCCTACCCCTTTAAAGGGAAGAGACGTCTTTGTAATCGAATTGGAAGAGTATAAATAAAAAGGGCTATGCTTTATGTACTTCTTTTTATCTCATTTAAATTTGTCTCTTTTCTTTCATTTCATGCATTTCATTTTATAGGACCTTAAGCGTTAATTTTGGTTTTGAATACATCGCATTAGTTTTCCTTTCAATCTTTCGGAATCTCGTGCTTTCAGTTAGTAATATTTTAAGCCATGACTACTTGTTCCTCGAAAGGAAACTAGCAAAGAATAAGGAGATTGAGAATGTGAATAATACCCTTAAGAACTCCCAACTGAGATCTAAATCACTATGAGATTAGGTGGACCACTTCACTATTCAATTGGATTTGTAGCCACCAACTTCTCTCTTGGATGCACAAAAGAGCATAGTTGAAATCCTCACAAACTACCTTGCCACCTGGGACACTTAGCTCAACAAGAAGATATCCATTTTGTAGAAAGACCTCAAAGTGGAGAAGAATAAAAATATAGACCTAAATCAGTGACCAAGGATAGTAAATCTTATAAAATGAGTCTACCAAGAATACTAGGAGGATTTTTCCAAGGACACATCAACACTCTCCCAAGTACTTAATTTTATTGATAAAACTACCTCTCAAATCCTAGAAATAATCTAGGTAGCTGAACAAATTTTGATAGTGACTTCCTTGAGGTTGACCAAAGCCAAATCATATAGAGTAAAATTAATCATATTTCCCAACCAATAAATAATGACTATAGTCATTCAATATAGGGAGGCAATAGTGTAGAAGGTGTTAGATGTCCTTAACAAATAATTAGTTGTGTAGCAATGCAAGGATCAAATAAATACTCTAACCACCACCATCACAAATTTAAGTAGTCATATTGACTCATTAATACAAAATGGCCTTCCCTCCCCATATAACATAGATAATAAAATCCTCTTGGAGTAGGAGTATTCCTAGCTATTCAAGTAGTAGAAGAAAGAACAAGCTAGTTTTGATTCATGGTCAAATTCCCCCACTCTGAGTGATGCAACTCAATCCATCAACCCCTTAGTGGAGCATAGAAGAGCAAAATTGAGGATTCATGAGCAAAGTAAAAAAATTCTTATGATGATCAATTAGAACTCCAAGGATATTTTTCTTAGCTTAAGAACATGAAGCTACCATTTAAAAGTGAGTGGATAAATCAAGGCCTAGATGGACAAATTGTAATTCTAGTAGCTCTTGAATTATTTCTATTCTTTCCATTATTTCTTCATTTCTTTCAATTTTTTACTTTTTAATTTGACTCTACACCCCATCGGTGAGGTGGAAATTTTTTCTAGGATTCTTTATCTTCAATGAATAGAATATCCCCTATTAGTAACTAAAACTATAGTAAAAATTCACTACACCTAAAGGAGTTTTGCATTGGCCAATTGTACAAATTGAACTTGGTAGGAGGTAAATCAATAAGTTGAAGAAGTGAGGAGGTGAATGTCACATGTACCATAAATTTTAAATCCAATTATGGGTGCTATTTTTGCATGGAGGAGCTTTAAAAATATTTAAATGTCATACAAATCATCAAAAAATTGATCAATGATAGACATTGATTCAAGAATCTAAGAGAACCATAAAATTTTCTACGCTCACATGGCCTATAAATTAAGTTTATCTAACAATGGGCATTTATTACTAGAAGAGAAGCATATTGTGAAAATAGCAAACCCATATACCATTGATTTTTAAGATCAATGGCATACATTATTTTCTAGATAAAAATGATTTACAAAGGTAGTACAATAGCACACACTATCAATTTTAAAAATTTATAGTGTGCACTTATTCCACAAAGAAAATGATCATTAGAAGTCTTGAAGCTACATAGGTTGTCCAATATCATTGATCAATGGTGGACACTAGTTTGGAAGATTGAAAGCTATAAAAGTCCTCAAAATTTGCATGCATCTTCAATTTTCTAAGATTTATGGTAGGCACTTGTTCTATAAGGAATAAGTTGAAAACAAGATTTCAAAACCACACAAGCAACTAATTACTCATCCAATGGCCCATTCCATTTTATGAAGTTGTTGGAGGAGTTGTTAGAGAAGAACCCTTCCATTGGTTAAGGCCTAGACATGTGGTAGACACATTGGTGACCTACAAAATAAGGAAGTAGCTATCCCATCAAGGTTCGCATCCAAAGAATATTTGCCATCAAAATTAAAAAAAAACAAGATCCAATAGTCCATGGAGACTTGAAGCAAATTTTGAGATATTTAGATCATGAAGTTCTATGAACTATATAATTTTAGCAATCGACAACTTGCATTATCTCTCAAATCCTTTTTGATAATAAGTAAAGGGTATACCCCTCCATTGGTTGGAATACAATAGAGTCATCAATTTCAGGTCACATATTATATATATGTTTAATCTCATGTACCAATTATTCCATTTGATTGAGCTCATAGTGAATGTACACATGGCATTCACACAATCTTCCCACTCCATATTTAAAAGATATTGGTAGTCACAAATATACAATAACTTGCAAAAAGAGGGTCAGTACCAATATGATGAAGTATTAAGAAGCAATGCCAACCATTTGATCTCAATGATCAATGGCATAGGAAGGATAATAAAAAAGGGAAAATATCAAGAGGAAGTCTGCTAGTTTTCTAATAAAGAAGAAACCATCAGTGTGGAGGGCCATAGTTCTAGAAAAGTGGTGATAGTAATTGATAATATTTTAGCACCAACCTTTCACCTCCCATAGCAAGGAATCTATATGATATTTAAGTGTTATTTTATAGGTGGCATCTATGTGCAATATCCTAGGGAAATTTGTTGAGTTTATAATTGCCATAGTAGCAAGAAAGCCTTGATTCCACCTACTTGCACCATTTGGATGCATCATTCTAAGAAAAGTGGTTGGCATCTTAAATACAATAGAAATGGAATTATTTAGTCCTAGATCTCTCAAAACCTTCGACTTTAAATCAAAGGACTTGATCCCATTAGTATTGAATGCAAACCAGTCTCTCACTTTATTTAGGGAGAAAATTTTAGATTTCTTGTGTTTTTTTTGAAGTAAAGAAACCCTATTTTTGCTTATATAAAGTGGTTTCATTTTCTTTAGAAGGAATTATAAGTTTCCTACTCATTCCCAGTATCTAGACTTGTGTTTATATTTTATTTCACTTTCTTCTATAGATTAATCTAGACTCGAACCTTGAGTTATTTTGTTAATAGCATTTGATCCTCTTTTAATCTAACATCTTTGTACAAAATTTTTATGATATATATGAATTTTTGATTAATTTCACTTTGTCCTATTTCTTATATACATATTTTTAATGTTTTATGTTAGATTAAAATTGTGTTCATTTATCTAGCCATTGATGGATGATGAATGTGCTCAATTTATTCTAGTAGTGCATAGAAGTATCTTTTGATCTTGGTGCATTACCTTTATTAAATTAGGGTTTTATTTCTATAATTTATATTTATTTTCCTTTAATTAATGCAAGTATTTTAGGAAGGTGAGCATTAAAAATTATATTAAATAAGAATCTGGCCTTAGTAAAATCTCAAAGGTTACCCTGTGAGTAATGCCCTACATTTACAAAGCTTCCCAACTCTATTGCTCTATGTGAGGCACAAGGGTCAAGTGCATCCACTTATTACAATGGATATCCATGACATAATAAAGGCCTTTATGAATTTTTAGTACTCTAATTTTGTTTGTGAAATACACATGTCATATTCATGAGATTAATGAATGATGGGATTTACCCTTATCTAGACTTACTTTTCATAGTCTAGTTGGATGATATACTCATATTAAGCCAAACTTGGGAAGATGATATAAAACATTTATATCAAGTTCTATAGACATTGAAGAAGAATAGTTTGTTGTTAAAAACACAAAAATATGAATTTTTAGAAACATATTTGTCTTATTTGGAATATGTGATTGGACAACTAAGAATTGATCCAGATAAGGTAGAAGCAATTATTAAATGGCTAAAACCATCAATAGTAACTAAATACAGGATTTATAGGTTTTATGTAATATCTAAGAGATTTTATAGTAGATTTATCATATATAACAACTCTATTACACTCTATTTCTATAAAAAAAAATATTTTCATTGGGAAAAATCACAAGTATCATTTTATACTTTGAAGCAAAAGATCAATAGTACTCTACCGTTATTTTTTTCAAACTTACAATAAACATTCAAAATTGAAACAAATGCAAGTATGTTATGTGTTTATTTTTATGTAAGGAAAGAAACCTGTCTAAAATCACTCACATTTGTTTAGTGGGGTAGTCATGAACAATAGTATTTGATACTTTGAAACAAAATATTAGTAGTGTTCCAGTTTTTGTTTTACTAAACTTGCAACAACCATTCAAAATTGTAATAGATGCAAGTGAGTATGCTATGGGTGTAGTTTTAATGTAAGGTAAGAAACCTATCTATAATCACTCATTGTTTTTTAGTGGGCTAGTCATGAACTAACCAACCTATGATAAAGAAGTCTATGAATTGGTTTAGGCCTATATTCAAATGGAGGTAGTTTATCCTTGGTAGAGAGACAATAGTCAATACTGATTATCAACCACTATAATAGTTATAGTCATAGCGTTAAGTATAGCAATAAAGGAACTTTAGGTGGATTAGATTCTTGCACCAGTTCCATATCATAATAAAGTACACAAACATTATCACTAACAAGATTGTTGATATGCTCTTGAGACCATCAATATACAAGGTTATATGTAGGAACTATCATGAAGTTCCATATTTTTGTGCATGATTCATATAAATATGAATACCCATAGGACCCAAATTTTAAAGAGAATATCAAAATATACAAGCTAATCCACATGTAAATTTGGAGGTAACAATAGATAATCATCTCAAGGAAGGGTTACTATATAAGGTAGACAAATTATGCATACCAAGGGAAGAGTATAACTCATAATAGAAGTGCATACTTCACAATTTGTAGGAAAATTTGGTCGAGAAAAAATTATCACAAATTTATAAAGGTATGTCTATTGGCCCAAGATGAAAGAGCATGTTACAAATTTTACTAGAGGGTGTGTTATCTTTAGTACCAACAAACCTAAAAATAGGAAGTTAGGATTGTATATGCTTCTCCCAATATCCAAAAACCATAGGAAAGCATATCCATGGACTATTTTGGAGGACTACCAATGCCTAGGAAGGGTTGCATTTACTTGTTTATAGTTGTGGATCAATTTAGCAAGATGTGCATACTATGTAAAAAGACTATCAAATGCCATGACGCAATACCCTTATTTTTCTCAAATGTATGGGTACATTTGGACTACCAAGTTCTATAGTGTCTGACCAAGATTCTAGGTTCATGGAAACATTTTGGACCACATTATGGAAAAAATGGACACCAAGTTGAAGATAAGTATAGCTTTCTATCCTAAAAAATATGAACAAATTGAAGTAGTTAGAAAAATATTAGTCAAACTCCTACGATAGTACCATATGGAGTGTCCAAATTCTTAGGATGAGCACATTACTTACATACAACACTCTTGTAATAGACTTGTGCATCCATCCACTAAAAATCTCCTTTTAAAACTTGTTTTGGATATCAACCACCTTCAACTCTAGATATGATATTTCAACAACAAGAGGGAAGTGATAAAGTAGAGCAAGGGGAGGAAAATAGAGTAGTAAAATTAATTGAGAGGGTGAGATAGATCTATCTAGATGTTCAAGAATAACTGAAGGCAAGTAAGACAAAATACAAGTTGTGACATGACCAACATCAAGTCAATCATCAATTTAAAGTGGGAGATTGAATCTGGTAATCTCTAATTAAGGAAATATTATGAGTAATAGGCAATAAATTAAAACCACATAGCTATGTTTGAAATTATTAAACAAATTAGTGATAATGCATTTAGATTTAATTTACCTTCTTACATGCAAATGTACTCAATAGTTAATGTGCAGGATCTTTGGGTATTTAAGACATCAATGACTGATGAGGATTAGAATAAACAAGTCCTATTATCTATAGAATAATTTTCTCCTAATTCACTAGATAAAATGGAGGAAGCCTCAGTTTTAAGGAAGTAGACATGAACCACTTGAAGAGGATACAAGAGTTCTAACTAATTAAATTAAAGGGATAACTACTCAATAGAGCTAAGTGGTATGACAAGGGAAGGATAAAGATAAAACTACAAGATAAAAATTACTGCAATGTAAAAAAAGACTATAGGATTAAAAAGAAACTACAAGATAAAATATTTATATATAAAAACTACAAGATTAAAAAATATAAACAATTTTTAATAGATAGAATGGTATGTTGATAGGTAAACATAGTTGTTGTAACTATATAAAATGCTTGAGCTTCCCTAATGGCCAAAATAACCATTGGCTAGGGATAAAAAAAGATGATTTTTCAATTTGAATAGATTTGAGAAGAGAAGATAGGAGGAAGCATAGTTCACTAAAGACAACAATAAAAAAGATCACTTAGTAGAGTTATAAGTAGATGAATCATTTATAGCACTAATTGTACTTCATTTTGACTAGAATAAGAGGTTGAATACCATTTACATGTTGGATTTTTTACCTCAGGAAGGGGTTTTCTCTAGGATAAATTTTGTGTCATGTGTATGCTAGTGCTTTTATTTATAGTATTGCATTTTACTTCTATATAATTCCTAGTCAAAGTATAGAATATATATTTAAAAATCATGAACATTTTTGATAGGATATTAGAGATTAAGGTAGTAGGACTTGGATCCCATATAACTTCTCACTAAATAGAAAAATACCATTCCTTCTTATGGTATTAGAATTCCTTATGATACCAACCTAACATATGTCATCAATATCACTTTGGGATAAAATTATCATGGTATCACCCTCAATGACACCAATGCATATGTATAGCACCAATTCCATGTGTCAACCTCAAGTTTCAAATTGCATAGAATGCATCACTACAATGCCAATATTTAGGGACATTCTTACACATTCTTTCATTACACCTAGTACTTCATAGAATGGCACCAATTGTAAAGGAAATTGAATTTAAAGTTTTATCAATTATATTCAAAGTACTTCATGATCAATTGGGAAGCTAAAATATTTCATCTCTTGACTCAAGTATAATTGTTATACATTTCCATATAGGTTAGGATTATTTTACTATATCTTATTTTTGTCTTGTTATACTTCTTTAATTCTATTTTTTGTCTTCTCTTTCTCACCATCTATACTCAAGTGATTACTATAATGCTTAAGATTTTATTTTTCTTCTTGTTTTAGTGTATTGGAACAAAGTGCACTATATCCTACATCACCATTCACCTTATGTAAAAATGGATATATGAGCCTTATATTATGTAGTATATTTGCATTTTTATGTCCATAAATTAATTTGAAGCTTTGTGATAAAAATTCTATTGTACCCTATTTCTACTAAAAATCTCTAAAGCATAACTTTCTAATGTCATAAGCAAGTTTAAGGAGCTATCCTCAATGCATCACATATTAGGTCTCACATTATGGATCAAGTGGTATTAAATCAATGCCATACTCATTTAATTTTTCCCTCTAACTTTATCTATCATGACTCATTTTTATTCCCATTGGAGTAACCAATAGTTATTATTTAATAGGATTGGTATAATATCTATCCTATGTTGGTATGTGTTTTGATACCTATTATATTGATTGATGTTTATATTATTGGTTTTCATTATAATTCCAAATTTGTGAGATAGTTGATAAGTTATAAGATCCTATACACTTTATTATAGGTCAATTATAATAACATGCCAAGTATAAATTTTTTGATGGTTTGGGAAAATACAAACATACACACATAATGAATAATCTTTTTTATCAATAAAAAATAGGATAACAAAAATAATTTTATAGAATATAAAAAACAAAACTAAATTGTTAAATCTACACAAAAAAATTAAATTGTTATATTTTAAGTTTAAAAAAAAAAACTTAAAAACAAAAAGTAAAATTCTAACATGATATAAAAACAAAACTAAATTATTAAAAATATACAAACAAACTATCTCCAATTTTCCAACTTAATTGTCGACGAGGATTCACAATTCATTATCTAGAGTATTACAAGGACCCAATCAGTTTCCTATAATATTTTCAATATGATTTTTGAAGTCAAAAGTTTTCTAAGGTCCTCCACCAATGTCACCTTCCAACACGTCTTTCGTGAAGGGAATTGTGTAGCATATTTTCTTACAAAATTGGGTGTTTTAGAGTCTAGACTTACCATTTGGAATGATCATTTTCCTCCTCCTCTTCTTGATAAAAATAATTTGCCTATATCTTTCCTTTAATTCCCATGTGCTTGGTTGGGAAATATGGTGGAGCATCCTTGTTGTTTTTTCTCATGGTAGTGGTAGCTAGCCAATAATGTCATCTTCTGGAATCTCTCTTTCTCCAAGACTGAGTTTTATTTAAATTCCATGTAGGGTGAGGTTCAAGTTTTGAATATGACATACAACTCTCATATTTGCAAGGATGTCATGTGTGGAGGACTCATCATATCCATAGGAATATCACATGTGTCTTTCAATTTCAATCCCATGGGTTTATCATTAGTGGACTTCTACATTTATCAGTTGATGCCATGCATGGTAGATCTTCTCTAGTGTAGGTAATGCAAGGACCTCATCCTTTAGCATACAATTGACTTGCTTCAAGGCAAGCATCAGATCTGACCACTATTAACACAATAAACACTACATAAATCATCACAAAAGGTGGTTATCATGAATATTTGATATCGAGGATCCCATACCTCGTGTGAATTCTCTTCCACAGCCTCTAGCTTTGTCACATGTGATATTTGGACTTTTAGTGGGGGACTTGGCAACCTAAAACTCTAGTTTGGCCTTCTATTTTCAATACCTATCCATACGTGGATCTACGAGTTATCTTCGAGATGATCACTCATCACCTTGCTTGGATGGTTAATACAATTGTTATTTACCATGGTGCCAATATTTCCAATATCTTCAATTTTAGAGACCTTGTAAGTAGTGCAAAAAATTTAAATAATCAATGCTTTCAACAAACCTCCCACCCTATGACTTGGTACAGGCTATATTTTCATAATCACCATTGGGATATTTTCTTTATGTTGGCTTCAAGGTTTGCTTTCAAATTAGGTGCCCACTCCTCGTTAGCTCAAATTCTCTTGACTTGTGGTCTAGATAATCCAATCTTGCTTGTCCATTAAGTTCTTCATACTCAAGTCACCCCTTCAATACTAAGTGACACATTCCCAATTGCTTTTTTGTACCCTAGTTTTTTGGTGTGGACGTGCTTTGGTTCCTTATGGTTTGAGGTCTTCCTAGTATTTAGAATGTTCCTTTGTCCTTAAAAACTCAAGCCTACCACTTTACACCTTGCGCTCCATCCCTTCTACCATTTCTGAGTTATTGCTATCCTCTTATATTTTTCACTTGCGTTTGAACCCTACTTCCATGGTTGAAATTGAATCCTCTTCCCTCCATATTATTGTCCTAGTTGAGTATATCTTTCAAAATCATGGCCTCCTTCACTTTTTGCAATTGTTCAAAAGTAGCAATTCAGATTTTTCCATGGAGTTCATTTGAACATGGGATGGGAGCCATGTTTTTATTTGTGTGTTGAGCTTCACGGTTACTACAGACCTTCTAGCAGAGATTATTGGGATTCCAAATGATGGGAATAATATCAACAGGGATAAGCACTCCCTTCAAAGCAAGTTATCATTCTTTAAATATAGTGGGGAGTCTTTGGATAGTAAGAAATGAGGTACTCTAAGAGATGCTCCCCAAGCCTTGGGATGTCATCATAATCACTGTGTTACAATACTTCACTCTAGATAAACCTGGTACGATTCTAAGGAGCTTCCTCCTAGTGTTCCTCAATCACCTACGAGGGAAGAAGTCCATAAATATTCTAAAATATCTCTTTCAGTCCATTAAGAAATATATGGTGAACATTAAGAGGGTAGTTTCTTCCTTCCCTCTTCACCAATGTTTCCACATGGTTATATATAGGTATGTTATGTACAGACAAACCATAAGGGTTGTGGCTTCTATTGTTGGACCTATGGACAATGTTGGTGGGGATGGCTATTTGTCTCCCAATATCAACTATGCTTTGGATTTTGACATGAAGGTGGAGAGGACCCCGGGTTACCTAAAGTTCAAACCTTGATGCTATACTACCAAGAGCAAGACTGGTAGTGGTAAGCACAAGGCTCCTATACTTATCGATAGTAATAACAATTCATAAGAATCCTTGTCATTCTAGGTCAAGTTTGAAAGTGTATCCAAGAAGGGCCACCGTATGGAAGGAACCTCCACATGACCACCCCTATTGGCATCTTGGGTATCTTGCTAGCTAAACCATTCTAATCGAGGTCATATCTAGAACTCCCATGATATCATGAAAGTTTTTGGGAGGACGGTCAGGATGACCTCTTCCCTTATTTCTTATGTGGAAGCTCTCTTGGATGAGTACAAGGATCAATACGAAATATTTGAAGAGTTTAAGATCTTGGTGGGTGTTGATCGCATTGTTAGAGGCCAAGACACTGGGTACCCTAGAAACCGATTGTGTGGTTTTGATTGTAGAGGTTTTTGTTTTTTGCTTTTTACAGTGCTTTATATTTTTTCTATTCCTAGTTTTCCCTTGCACGGGTTTACTCTACATCCTTTTTTGGTTCTCTCCTTTTCCCCTACGTGGGCCTTCATGTTTCTTTTTGTGGTTACTTGTTTCCTATAGACGGTTGGTTTTGTTGGTCTCTTTTTTCTTAGGAGAGCTTTCCCTAATTATCTCCTTTTTGTAAAAGGTTACGAGACCCTTTCAAAACCCCTATTACCAATCAAAAAAAAAAATTACTATTGGAGTTATCAAATCATAATATTGATAATACAAAAGCATTATTTTGATGATAATTATCAAATTATTATATAAAAAAAAAACTATTTATATATTGATCCTAATAATATATAGAATATCCTTGGTGAAAATAAATTATAGAAAAAACATTTAATAGTGTGATATGTACTTTTAGATCAAGCAGTGTAAGACACATCATATCATTAAATAAGGAGTATCTTCTTATAGCCTAGTTATATTAAGACAATAATAGTTTCATTAGATTCCTTGTTTCATATATGGTTAAAAATGATGGTCATACTAAATATTTTGATAAATGTTGAGGAAGTTTTCTAATTCTAAATTAGTACACAATTTTCCTATGTGACCTTTATTCTTGATAAATCAATCAAAAATATTATAATGATGTTATTATTATATACCAAATTGCATGAGCTAAATTGGTCAAATGCCTCAAATTTCAATGAGGACACCCATGTTCAAATCTTGACAAGTAATACATGGTTTATTATAAAGCTATTTTAATACCATTATGTGCTCATGATGTAGTTTAGGCCCCATTTTATTCCCTTATAACCAATCAAAATTTTTTAAAAGTGTAATATATTTTTTGGATACATAGGGGAGTTGGTTACATCCACACTATTTTTAGTAACTACCAAGTGTAGGGTTCAAACCATAGGAGCTACTCCCAACAAGCCTATACCACCTCGTTGTTTATGATCTAGCATGAGGGGAACCATCATTCACTAGGATTTGTACCATCATCATTGGTCTGACATGTACTCAGGGAATTCAGATGAGACTACTACCTTTGCAATAGGCATGCCCCCAAGGTTTGAATCTAGGTCTCTTCTTGGTAAGTGTCTAGCCGAACAAACAATTAACAATCCACAACAAAGTCTAATATTTTATAATGTAATCTTGTTTATTCTTATAGGAAATCATTGTATAAATGTATTTAAATTTATTATATTATTTTTTATGTAAGTCTTATGGGTCATGGTTAACCTTGTTTTTGTTAAAACCACATTATAAATTTTAATTAACCTAAATATATTTTGTTATGTCAAATTAGGTAAAACTCATATATGTAATTGGGATTTTGTTATTGGTATAAACACTTCCACCATTTTTTCCTTTGTATTAGAGTGATATGATTCTTATCTATAGATAATATAGTGACTATTTATAGTACCTATGGGTTTCCATGATATTTTTCTCTCTTTAGTCCTTTGTTATGATTTCTATATATGATTTGAGTGGATGGATTGTTTGTGTTTGTTTCTAAAAATAAGTGTGTATTCCAACATGGTATCATAGTGTGAATGAAGCAATGTCACTTGGTCATACCAACATTTAATTTTGAGCCTCCATGCTTCCCCTAGTTTTTGGACTATTTACTCTTTAAGGCTTTGTAAGTATTTCTATCATAAGAGGTGGAGAGGAGAGTCTTTCCAATTGTTTTGCATCATTTTCTAGAAATGTTTTTTAAAAATTATCCCTAATTCATTATTATTAAGGAGATTTCTAGATTCTACATGCAATTTTAATTTTTATTTGGTATAATAATGTGTATTCCACATCTCTCTAGAGTCATTGTGATACTCTAGCTAAAAAGGAAAAGGAGGAAATAGTTTTAAATTTTAAGATTTGAAAAAATATGATTAAATTTTCTCTCATGCTCTAACTCACAATATCGCTTGTTGTTGTCCCATGTGCTTGTATCCTTCTTCATAATATCCTTCTTTACAAAATAAGGGCATATCTTGGGCAATGTCAAAGCAACACCAAGATAACCAATTAGAGGATCATTGGGGTGTTTGTAGTAGAATTTTATGGGTTAGAATTTGTGTTTCTCTTTTTTTTTAGGTAAAGAAATATTAAAGCTAGTTGAAAGGACTCCAAACTAGTCTTGGCATGATCAGACCACTAGATGGACAATTGAGCATGATTTTGGGTGTTGGCTATGAGAGATTTGAGATTTGATTCATATTTTTAGTTGTATGAACAAGTGTCAAAGGGTGTAAAATATTTTATTCATAGGGGCACCATTTATTTTGGGCATAGAAGACACATTGCTTAGAGGGTTATATTGGCTTGGCTAAGATGTTTATGTGCTTCACAACTCAAAATAAAATCATTGTAGCTAGTTTTTTTTGCTTGCAATATCATATGCCTTGGTATTGGAAATGAATAATGAGTGTCGTTAATGCTCTTACTTTTATTTTTTTGTTAAATCAAGGTGGCATCCTAAAGTTGTATGTTATAGAGGTCTTAGAATTACATCTTGGATATTAGGATTCTAGACTAGCTTATGGAAACTAAGAATCATAATATCTTTGTAGCATTCATAAAGAAAAGTATACTAATACCGATACTTTGTTACTTAAAGAAATCCAAATTAAATACAAAAATATAACTAATAATTGAAAGAACTAAGCTAATCCAAATTGAAATGAAACACAATCCATTCTAAAAGGAAAACATAATTTTAATGGTAAAAAGAAACTAGCCCTAATATAAGTCAAATTGGAGAAATTAACTAAAAATAACAAGCTAAAATAAACTGGAATTAAAAAAAAAAAATTATATTGTACAAATTAAATGAAACTAACAATGCACTTTTGCAATAAAATAAAGTAAATTCCACTATGCTGGAAAATAGAAATTAATGCAAGCAAAACTGAAATTAAAAATAGATTTATCTAGTTTAACTATGCTAACTTGATTGTTGAATTAAATGACAAAAAATAACATAATAAAAAACTGAAACTAATGCTAACAGTCCTTCCACTATTCCAGAGAGTGGTTCTAAGCTTCGAGGTTTAATAGGAGGAAGAAAAATTCTGCAAAAAAATAGTCTAAAGGGTCAAAATCTCATATGCAAGAAAGCTGAAAAAAATAAACTTAGACAACATGTGGAAGGTCAAATCACTGCATACTTTATTCAAACTAGAACAAAAATCATATTCACTATTAACTTTGTTCAATAGATAAACAATATTATTTATAGTTGAATTTCTAACTATTCAGCCTATGAACAAGGTTTATTTTAGGTAATGATATTTCTCTTAATTAGATACATGAGCCTGCATGTTAAATCTGACTAATCAGATTAGAACAATAGGTTAAATTGGATAAGTCATCCTAATTTTGCACTCCCGTTGGCTATTGACCAGTTTCGAATAAGTCTAAAACAAATTTGAAACCTCTAGTGTTAGAGTTGGTGATGCAAAATTGCCAAAAATCCAAAAAAGCAAAAAATCCAAAAAAGGCCAAAGGGTAAAAGGATAAAAAGATAGAAAAGCATGGTCTATAGTTAAGAAAATATATTGTAATGATTCTATATATTTGTGTATCCTCATTAGTCAATCCATCCATCCTCACTTGGGTGGATCATCTAATCTATGCATGGTCCATAGATGGATTAGATTGGGTGTGAGGCACCTATTGTAAAAATGGATTTCATGGGGAATTCACAAGAGGATTTAAGAGGAATTCAAGGAGGATTCTTCAATAAGGATTCAAGGTGATCTAGTCAAGATGATTCAATTAATAAATTCAAGGTGATCCAATCAAGATGATCTAGTTAATGGATTTAGGGTGATCCAATTGAGGGATTTTGTTGTTGGATTATTCAGTTGGCAATAAAGTTGTCACATAAGTATTGATTTAATAAAATATAGAAGAATCAACATTTTTCATATCACACATTGGATGCACTATTGTGGAGTTTTTTCAAAAAAATTGTGTGCTTTTCAATTCTATATCTAATTTTTTGGTTTTAGACCAGCAATATGGTTTGCTAAAACTAGAGCTTTTTGTTAAGGATATTTCATCATTGGATATCCAGAATTGGTTTAGCTTAATCATTAAACACTCATACCATTTTTTGATGATATCCATGTTCCATTAATGTTTATTTTGTCTTAGATAAAAATTTCTTTATTGTTGTTTTTTTTACCTTTCCATCTCAAGAACTTTCATTGGGTATCAGAGCATTCAATTTCTACATCTAGTATCCTTTTCTAGCTTTTATTTATGTGCAACAAAACTCATGTTCTATTTTATTTCAATGTAGGATAATAGTAGAAGCTCTGAAACATGTGGTAGATCAATTTCCACTTTATGCACAAATTCACATTTATGTTAATTGGTTGGATTTTTAGTCAAACACATGAATCATCCTTTTGACCAGATGCTAACAAGGCAAGTTGATCACTAAATTTGTCATTTTTCTACTTTTTGCCAATATTTTGGAATATTTTTTCTTTGACTACTTTGATGTTTTTCCTAGGTCCTGTTATTTAGGTGCCTATACTATTCTAGCACTTATTTGTTTTTTTTGCCCAGTTGTCATATAGATTATTCTGGTGCACAACTATATTATTCTAATAAAAATAGATAAAAAGAGTTAAACTATTTTGAAAATAAAAAATTTTGCAGTCTCATCACTCCTCCCCATGTATTCTAATGCATGCCCTCATGCATTTTTTCTTAGCTAGGATTGCATTCATATCTAGTTCCTTATAGAAACTGCTCCATAATCTATTTTTGGAGAATTATATTCCTTATTTATTTGTATATCTTCTAACCAATCTTGGAGCCCTTGCTATAACCATGGGTTAGTGTCAAAGTAATATAGAACAAGGTTAAGTATAGTAGGTGGTAAAAATCATAGGCCTATCCACTCATGTTGTAGTACTTTTATTATTTCAACCATTGTTGATGCTCTCCTGTAGGACCACATTAGATTGATTTGTGAGATAACCTCTATTTTTCTCAAGGTGATAGATAATTCATCCCACCTTTGCCTGCATGCCACTCGTGCCCTATAAAAGTCATCCCTACTAAATTTCTAGAAATTGGCTATGTTGGCATGAATATGATTAAGGCATGTTTCCCTAATGGTTGCATTCCCCATAAAAGAAAAATATGCACTAATGAGGGCTCTTTGATTTGGTTGATCATGTCATAATAGGATCGTATGTCCCATATCACTAGTCTTATACTGGTGCACCCTATTTTTCCATTGTAGTTGATTATGCATAATTGAGGTGAATGTTCTTAACTAGACATCACTAATGTAAATATAGGCAAAAACTACACATCTTCTAGTAGAGTAAATTTATGCAAATAGAATTCGCATAATAAATCTTTCTGTTTTTTTGGATTGTGCAAAAATACCTCAATAAAAAATTCTATAGTACACAAATCATGGGATATTTTAGAGTAAATTCTCATTATCTACCATCTATAATACTGCTCTTTCAAAAATAGGCTATAAATTTGGGTATTTTATTTGCACTCAACTACCTATTATGCAATATGGCATAGGTCCCTAATATTTATCTTTAAGACTACTAATTCCTCATTTTGTTTCTTGTTTTGTTCTTCTAAATTACATAGTGTTGTGAGGCACTCCTCCAAGTAATGGCATCACCACATCCTACTTGAAACTACTAAATTATGGGTGTTCAATGTAACCACACCTTATCGAATGACAATAGTTGGTTGATGGAAAGGAATCTCCATGGGTTTAGTTTGTTTTCCTATTTCTATATATTATTCAATTTCTATTATTTTGGTAATGACCTATTTTATTACAACATCTAAATATTCCTTAGGATGATTTGGTTTATTCTACCATTCCAATACCTTTAATATTGTAGCCCCCTACTCGAGAGTTCTTTCTTGGTCACCTTGTCATGGAGTTTGTTCTATAGGATCTTGTGTTGGTATCCATTCTAGAGCACTTTGTGTTGGCATTTGTTATAACATGTCTTATCCTGATGCTTGATCTAGCACATTTCTTACTTGTGTGGAGTATTCACTGACTTCCATTGGTGCATTCCCTTCACATCACACACACACTTATTTTAAATAATTTGGCTCTAATCCTTTTAGAATATCTCTATTTACAATTAGGATGGATGGAGTTTGACCCTATTCTCTAACTTCCTGACTACGATTAAACTAGGTAGTGAATCCTATTAATATGTTTGTTGCTTCTATGCTAGGAATTGGCTCATAATATACATCCTCATATAATTTAATTTAGATTTCATTTAATTTTTTTAGTAATTAAGAGATGTACCTATCTTTTTCCTCAATTATACTTTGAGCTTCCTCCATCCATTTTTGTTGGGCTTTTATATTAAATCTAGAAATAGTTAAATATTTTGTGATCTCCACCTCCATTTTTTCTACATATTTACATTGTTTCTCACTCATGTATTGAGATTGTTGTGTAGAATAATAATTAGTAGTGTGGTGTGGTTCTTCTAGGATGCCACCTTCTACTAATAGAGTATGCACTAAATCATGAGTTGGCATTACAGGTAGAGAATCACTATATTGTGGATTTGTTGTCTCTGTAGGAATATTAAGAACCCACTCATCTTCATCTCTCATGATAATCAACATCTACCTCCTTTATTTTTTAGCTCTAGAGGATATTGGTGCTTGATCTAGAGTAACTAAACCCTAATGATATCTTTGACTCTAACTGAGAGGAGGTTATTTTGGTATAGCCTATTCTTCACAATAATCTCTTAATGTTTCCTCCTCCTCTCCATTGGAAATAATCTCAACTAAATTGGCCACCTCTTTAGGTGCCTCTACTTGCTCACCAAACTACTTTGATGTCTCCCTGTATGCACCAGATTGTTTTAGTGCCTCATCAATCTATCTCTTGGCTAGTGGAAAACCTTGTTTTACCTTCTCTTTTTGATTATTTTGTGTATTTGGCAACCCTAGAGTACTTCCTCCTACTTTGAACAATACTCCTTTTTGCTCATGTAAGATATCCCAATACATGAGTTGATTCCTAACAATGAACCTCTTACTACTCAAAAAATTCCTTTAGAGTCCCTATAGACTCCTCTAGTAAAAGTGTTTGCTTCTTTGAAGAATTTTCTGCTTGGGAAAACTCTTCCCCTAATTCCTATGATGCAAGGGTTTCCTCCTATGTAGAAATTTCTACTTGGGTTGATACTTCAATGTTCCCACATGTGAGAGACTTTCCTGTGTTAGAATTTGCTACAGGTTTGTAGGCAAACTATTTCCATTTGCTTTGCAGGTGAATACACTAAGCGAAAAATAGGAGAAAATATGGTTGAGAACATGATGCAAATCGTTGAGCTACCGCTCACCAACTTGCAACAAGAAGAAAAACATCTAGTGTTACAGAAAGCAATGACAACTTCTACACAAAAAGATATTCTCCCCGATCATGATGAATCTCAACTACCTGTGTCTACATCACCATGTCTACATGAAAAAACATGATCTTTATTCATTACACGTGCGGTAAATATCACAGAGATCATGGTGGTCATCGCAATGCTAAAGTTGAACCCACAATAGACACCTATGTTAGCTGACCAGGTCCACGTGAATACGGGTGCACTACTCAAGGGAGATAAACACAGGCTTCATGCCTGCGTGACAAATTAGCCGACCACCATGCCACACATGGCCAATTTTTGCATTTTTTAAAATGAATTTTTTTATTCCTCCACTTATGCATATTATATGCATTTCTCCTATGTGAAGCATGGGAAAACTACTTTAGCCTTTAAAAATTAAATTGTATTCATTTATTTAATGGAACAAGGGGAGGCATGAATTAATGTCCCATGCATATGGTGGGATGGGTAAAATAAAAATTGTCATGACATGATTTTTTTTTAAATCATAGTCAAATTATTCCAGAGAACATTCTCAGAATATTCCTTTTTAAGGAAAATTGCGAAAAACTCCCCTGCGATGGATATTTTTTTAATTCCACATGAGGGAAACATTGACCCCTCAAATTTTCCCGATGAGACATTGCTTCTTGAAAATCGAGGTGAATTTTCATGCTTCCCGAGTATAGTAGTGTTTATACTCGTTGGATAGCATTTTTTGAGCATAATTCAGTGGAAACATCAAATCCACATTTGTAATTCTATCATGACTTAGTTCTCCAAACATGGTTACAAAAAGCATCATGAGCCGAACCAAGTTAACCAAAAATCTAGGGACTACAGAATCTAGATACCTTAGATTTTCTTCGAACACTACATAATATTACCACTTCGAATATCATCCACTTTGAAGACTACAGACGAAGACACTTCATGAGCTTCTTCTTCTTCTTCATTTTCCCATCCTCCATTTTTGGGATTCTTAATGGCTCAATATTCTCAATATCATTGTATGGAGTGCATTTTTGGTAGCGTCCAACACTTCTCAACATTATAAGTGTACTCATAAACACACTTAATGGCTCAAAAGTCTTGTAAAGGTGTATTTTCGATGTAGTCTGACACCAGTGTACCTAATATGAGTTTAAACTTGAGGGAGGAACACACCAAACAACAAAGTGAACCTTGTAAGTAGTGATATACACTATCACACATGGCAGATAAAATGGCTGGTTACCCATGCATACCGATAGGATGAGATGGTCACAATAAGGACACTTGTAGTTGTTAAAAAAAAGTGAGGGATGTCCCACTTTTGCTTAAGTACTCATGTAGTACTTATATTGCTTAGACCCAAAGGATGACTGAGAGGTAAATGACCGAGTGGTAGATCCAGAGGTAAAATGACCAAGAGGTAGATTGAGATGCAGAAGACCTAGTGGCAGACCCAGAGGCAAAATGACTGAGAGACAGACCCAGAGGTGACAGTCCCAGAGCCAAACCTAGAGGTATTCATCTAAGCAAGAGCAGCCAGAGTAGCTCAACCACGAACCAAGAGTTCAGAGCCAAAGAGAGCAAAAGAGCAAGAGCCTAAGACATTATCCCAAATAATGAAATAAGAGGGGATGTTAAAGTAATTAACCCATTACATGGATAATATCTAGATTCCTATCTTGGGTAATTACCATTTTCTATTAGGGTAGAATATAAGTTACTACATTATTTTACGTAGGTTTTCCTATTGTTAGTGAATATTAGTAATTAGCTATCAACATCTCTCATTTCTCTTCTTCACTATAATGGGGCAGTTATATACATTACCCAAATAATGTAATAATGGGGATGTTAGAGTTACTGTGGTAAAGTAACTATTTAATATTACCTTATTTGGTAATATGTAATTAGATCTAGGTAGATTAGTAAGTATTTACTATCCTAGGTGAATTCGCTAAATAGAAATATTTAGCAAATATCTTATGGTTAGAAATATTGTTAATTGTTTGTCTATTTTGAGGGATATTATTTGAGAAAATATTAGGATTATCTTTAGCCTAAGTCAAATGTATTTATAATTGTTCATTGTCAATATTATGAATCAATCATTACACTCATATCATAGTTTGATGACTAAGCAGGGTGCAAAACTCCTATTTAACAATGAATCCTAGAAGAATCTCATAAGGTTATATATTAAACCTACTCTTATGAATGGAGTATGGATAAAATTTGATTGCTTTGATAAGATGTTGAGTGTACCACTGTTCACCATCCAAGGCTCACCCTAATTTAGTGTTATTGGAAATCCAAACAACATTCAATTAAATTACTTAGCTAGGATGGTCCTCCCTTAGACAAGGTTCTAGTTTTCCTGATCCTCTATATGGTGACTTAGATTAGTTCTTGGCAACAACAAATCATTGGTATTAAATCCTTCCTCAATGGATAAGATGCTCTTTAAAAGAAATATTAGAAGGTTCATTTACTTGTAGGATATATGTGATGATAAATGGAAATCATAACTAATCCTTAAAAACTAGTTTCACCTTCCTTCCCACCTCAAGAACATTGTCTTCACTATTCAAAACCTTAATAGTGATGAACTTAACATTAAAATTGCAACTACTCTTGTTTTTAATAAAATTAGATCAAAGGTGGCCAAATGGTAAGAAGATTTGTGACCTAAGAGTCAATTTTTTTTATATGTCAATTATTCTTCTTGTTCGTATGTCCTCTAAGCTTAATGAAAAATGAAAAAACTATATTTTAGTCATCTTGGAGGGTATTAAGTACTTATATCTAGGAATTTAAACCCTCCATGTTGAGCAAACTCCTTGTTTGGTATCCTATTCACCTTAAGCTCTCCTCAAGAGTCTTATTGTCTACGTATGGAATGACTTATGTTGGTTGTGTTGTTTGTGAAAAACTTGAAATTATCAAACATATATTTTTAGACATGCAAAAACTAAAAAATCAAGAACTATTTTGTAGTTTTTAATAGAAAGCTCAAATGAAAGAAAGCTTTCTTAGGATTTTCTATAAAAATGATATAATTTTGGTGTCCTTTAGGTAGTTGGTCTTGGATCACATTTGCTTTGTCCATTCTTACTATGTTTTTAATAAATAGATGCTACTTATGACATTGAGCTTTCATAGGCTTTACTTAAGTATTCTTTTAAGATTGGTGCACTGACCACAAAATTTCAAAAAAAAGCCAAGATCCAAGTGAAAGTCAACATATTTGGGATGGGTGATCAACTCTCCAACAACAATAACAAGCTTAAAGAATATAAACATCTTCTAAAAGAATATAAAAAAGTGACTACATACAAGACAAAAAAGAATATCAAAAACAACTAGCACTATGTAAATTCCAACTCACAAAAGTAATATCAAACTTCATAAATCAACCCAAAAAAAAAATTATCTCTTGGTTGTGTTTCATAATGTTTTTGTATGTGAGTGACTCAACCATCAATATATTTTCAAGTTTTATTTGTCTTTGTCATGTTATAACTGGATAAATATAACATTCCTTGTCATTTCAAAATAGCCAAAGTTCAATAATATAATCAAAAGTATGTCTATATGTTTATAATCAACACAAAAGTATATTGATAAAATCTAAACAACCAAAATATAATAAATTTATTAATTTTGAAAAATAGTGTTTTATTGAATATAATATTATTATATTTATAATAAAATAAAATAATATAAATAAAAGATTTAGGATACTAAATTGAGAAAGTTAAAAGAGGGAAGGAAAATAAATAAAATTTGTAGTAGTTGGATTCAGTGGAGATAAACAGTGAATAACAACAAAATCTATATTAAAAACAATACCTATACGTCTCTTCATATTTTGTTATTGAAAATATCGTCATGCAGTGGAAACCCATTTCGTGTGGATAATATATAAGCGGACATATCTTTTCTCTTTTTTGAAGTTAGATTTCTCTTTTTGTGATATTATTGTGGTTTTTTGAAGTTAGATTTCTCTTTTTGTGATATTATGATATTATTGTGGTTCTTGGTTGAAAGTGATTGTTTGGACGGTATATATATTTATTTTTAGATTTATATATATTATATTATTTTTAAGGTATTGTTTTTTTATTGAATGTTTGATAAAACTTTATTAAAATTATTTTATTTGCATTCATTAAATATTGTTTTTTTATTTATTTGGGTAGTGTAAGAAATTCTTACGACCAATTAATTTATAGGGTTGACCAATCATAATTCCTAGGAAAGCTTAGAACTATGTTTATCAACAGGAAATTTAACACACAGCCATCACACACTCACCCCTGACAGAGTCATCCATACAACTGTTTGAAATAAAATGTTGTTTTGATTTGCTTAACTAAAATCGTTTTATTTTTAAATATTGATATTAATTTAAAAACATTTATATATATATAAATATATTAATTATTTTGTTATGACATCCACTTATGTGTATATGGATAACCAATCTTAAAAAGTAACCCGTCTTCCTAGTTTATTGGAAAACGAAGACGTTAAATAATATTTATGTCAAATAAAAGCACTTGTTTATATTGTGATAATTTAAAGTAAAATAAATGAATTAGATGGTAAAAATATAAATGTCATTCATTAAAAAAAAAATTAATTAATTTAATTTATAAAATTTAAGTGTGAGTTTGAAATAATTTTATTTTAGAAAGTGTGTAATTTTTTTTTTTTGAATTTAGCGAAAAACTTTTTGCAAAGCTTGTCTTGGTTTGAGAAACCACAACCAGGGGATTCTATACCGTCAAAATCACTCAGGAGTCGCGCCCGATCTTGACCAACATAATGAAAGTGTGTAAATGTTAAGGTGTAAAAAAAAAGCAAAGAATAATCATAATTAGTTTTTGTTCTAGATTTGTATGGAAAATTTATAAATTAAAAGATTTTTGTGAAGAAAATATGTGTAGTATATCGAAAAAGTAATTTAAAGTCCTAACTAAAAGTGAATATGCCCTATTTGGAAGTATGAATGTCCTAGTTGGGAACAAGAGGAATATTATGACAAACCCTAACCAAGTAGTCGATATCACACTAGAAGTTGATTATTAAGGATGAGATGGCATGATATAATGGTTATTAAAAGCAAATGGTTAATATATAAGTTCCACATATACTAGCCAAGTCTCTCTAAGATTAAAAGTTGGATCAAGTCAAAGTGGAGATTGAATTCAAATTACATTATTTTTTTTTTGGTAAGTAAGAGAATATTATAATTAACACCGGGTTTTAACTGGTTGACCCAAAACCATTTTACAGAATAGGGTCCACTGACCAACTGGACAAAGGCCAAGCCCTAAAAGTTTAAACTGACAACAAAAAGGGCCAAGACCTACTCTTCCAACGAATACGATCAAACTAAACTATGGAAGCCTAATATTATGGCCATCAGAAAAGAAAGACGCAAAATAGAACTAACAAAGACAAAAACTAATCATGCAAGCACCATGCAGAGTAGCTTGTGCCCATATAAAAATAATAGAATATGGTCAAAAAAACATCCCATAGAATGGACAGCCAAGAGGCCAAGCATTCTTCCTTGTAGTCCTCATCTAACTTCTTATCATCCTCCTTGCCATCATCTTTAGATTTTGCCTTCGACTCCTTGTGCCCCTGGAACTGCTGGCTATAAAACAGAAGATTTAGAGAATCACACAAATCAACAGCTGCACTGATGAGGCCAGACAAACTCTTCAACTGGTTGATAATTCAAATTACATTATGACTTTTCTTCCAAAAGAGTTTTTCATCATTATTTTCTCCAATTCATAAATTAGGAATAAAATAATAGTTGGTGGCTCATGGTTTAGGAGGAGATATGCATTATCTTTAAGACCATGGGGTGAGAATCCTTTTATGGAGAAAGACTATTAAAAGGCTTCTAGTATGGATTGGTGTTTTTGGGCATCAAATTATAAATAAGAAGGTTTTGAAGAATATTGTTGGAGTATATTACATTATTTGGTACATTCTAATGTACCCCCATGGTACATTCTTGGTACATTTGTAAATAATATATTAGGGTTAAGTCATAGTTTAGAGTTTGAGTTATATTTCCCACAAGTGTCATGTAAATTTGTAATGTGCAGAAAATGCACAAGTGTCATGTGAGTTAGTGTGCAAGTGTAAGTTGAGTCTATGTGCACAAGTGTCTTATATGTAAGAGTGCAAATATATAATGTAAATATGTGCACAAGTGTCTTAGATTAGAGTGTGCAAGTTATAGAAGTGTAAGAGTCATGTATAGATGTGCATACATTATAGATTCAAGTGTTCATCAAGTATGCAAGTGTCAAGTAGATAAGCCAAGAGTCATGAGACTTGGCATATGAAAAGGAATAGTCAAGTATCCAAAGAGTCACACTACTATGGCTATATTATGGAGATAATACCTCATAAGAAAGTATCACATACACTCACAATTATTATAAGTATTACTTTGTAAGAGAAAGAGTAATAAAGATTGAATACATTTTGAGCAATTAATATTGTAAAGCTATTACATCAATATTGTTGCATATTATTGAATTTTATTTGATATATTATAAGCCTTATTTTACATATTAATTTGCTCATATTATTCTACTCTTATCATTATCTTGACCTTATTATATTGTGGCTATATTATATTTGATTATGTGATATTTAACCTATGATATTTGTGGTAGTATTAAGGTTTAAAAATCCATCACTGGCATCAGAGCTACGACCATACTCTATCTATATTGATAAGAGTTTTGCCACTATTAGAAATTAATTTTATCTAGTTTGATAAAGTTGATTAGGAGTTTGTCCACTTTGAAGATAGTGAGACTCGAACTCTATTGTAAGGTCATATTGAGTAGAAAAGCTAGGGTCATTCCACTAGGTTGAAGGAAAACTAGTGAAGAATAGAGGCTCAACTATATTGAATAATTTAGAGAACCAACTCAGAAGAAAATTGGTCATTTAAGAAAGAGATATCCTAATATTTATATTATTGGATTCTCTAGTAATTAGGAGAATCATATTGAGTTCTTAGGTGCCACCTAAGACATTATTGATTTCAAAAAAATAGAATCATATTGAGTTCTTATGTGCGACCTAAGACATTGAAGAATTTAGAATTATAGCATATTAAGAGATTAAGCTACTGAAGTGTGAGAAGCTTCCTACAGAGGATAGAGAAGTGTTTCAACTTTGAGAAGCAAATAAATAGATAGTAGTAGATTGAGAAACATCAGAGCTTCTGAAGAAATAAATAGCAATGAATTGAGAAGCATTCAGAGCTTCCTAAGATAAATAAAGCAAAACAAAAGATATTAGAAGACTAGTATATCATTATTGAAGCAATATAAAGCAAGCTTGTTTCAAGCATTGAATTAATATCTACATTGATTAGAGTTGCAAGATATTAAGAAGATTTAGATTTTGAAATAGGCTTATGGAGGTCAATATTGAAGAATAGTGACCCTTCAAAGAAAGAGGTCCATATAGAGAACTATTGAAGAATAGAGACCCTTCAAAGAAAGAGGTGTGTATAGAAAAGAGAATCCCTTTATGTCAAACTCCCAAAATAACCAACTTATCAACCTTAATCTAATATCTCTAATTTTTTTTACATCTATATACATCATTCTTCTCACCCATCACTACTCATACATGATTCCTTCCATGCAATAGTACTAGGTGTCACACCCTTTATTGAACTATCTCTCATTGGCCAGATGAGCTAGTTTCAATTCTCTTTTCTATCCATTAAAAAGTAACAAGCTAGTCTCTTCTCTCACTCGTATATTTTTGAGTGAGAGCTCTTAGCTTAAAAGGTGTTGTCTATCTCTCTCTTCCATTAGAGAGATAGTTTTATTATTTCTGAACTCATTTTTAACTCACAACTTAATAATTCCATTAATTCCATGTGTCTTAAAATTTTATGATTAAGAACATTTATCTACCTAAAGAATTTAGGTTAATGTGGTAGCCATATCCATAAGCGCACCACCCTAAATATTACCGCATCCATATTATTACTCGACTATATGTTTCTAGTGGAAATTAAAGTCATAAACACAATTATTCAAGTATTCTCAATGCACATGCGTTGGCCCATCAGAGAGTGCTAATCTATAATTTAGTCTCATAGCCAAATTAGTAAAGCTCAATCTCATTTCTAATGTATATGAGTTAGAGAGGAAGTAATATTAGCCCCTTCACTCAACTATCAGTAAACCCAACCATTCAATTCCATAACACGAGATTGGTAAAAAAATAACTCAAATTGGATTTCACTTTAATCAATTACATTATGAGACTCATCATCTTACTAGAGAACAACTTGACACAAGTTTTAAAAATACAATCCACTTCTCTTAAAACCAGTATCAAGTCATTAAGATAATTTTTTCAACAATATATTTCTAGCGCTAGTGCACCACTAAAAACGTTATAGCTCAAGGTACAAGATACAACATGATCATTATGGAATAGTCTCATTTTTTACTATCCTATATGGATAGACATTCTATTCCAAGGCTTGTAATATAGCTTAATAGGTATTCACATTGGAAAGCAATCATAGACAAGCTCCAACCACTTCAACTGCATGATCCAGAGTCCCTCTTATGGTACCACAACATTATTTCCAAACTGCTAAACATTGCTTTCTTCCCCTCCATAGTATCTTCATTAACCATCGATAAATATGCCTTTCAACAGGGATCAGAGACAACTCCATTGCAATCAAATAGCAAACCTCATTTTCTCAATGGTATAATTTCAACCATCCAAATCATAATATCTTTCCTTAGAAAGGTCTCAATAGAATGTATTGCATAGTTTATCAATTCCAACTAATTCCATAGCATTATCAAAGCATTGAAGATGTTTCCTTAACATGAAGCAACTTCTATCAAATCAACAATTCTTAACTCAAACATTCCAGTTCTATTTACTAACAAAACTAACCATTTAAATCCTTTGAAAAGATGTTTGAGTCTTTTTCAATCAAGACATAGAAACTCCTCTATTACTGCATTCAATGAAGGTAATATAAACAACTTCTTAGTATGTAAAAGAAATTTGAACTCATACAACTAAGGAAATATACACATTTTCTTTCATAGATATATCTAATACACAACAACTCACAATCACACATAAAATAATATATCTTTCATAGGTTCTGTTTTTGAATCTGGAAGAGATCAACTCTCTCCTAAGTAAATCTTGAAAATAAATTTTCGTACTCATTAAACTTGAAAAGAAACATTCATTCAATCCAATGTGATCCTGGTATTTAGCATTTTCAAATTTTCATCCAGTAAAGTTCTTATTCTATAGGCTTCGAGAGAACTCATGACAGGGTTCCTATCATTTTTACTGAAGATGACAACCCATTGTCATTTGTATACCCCAACATCGTCTAGAGACGTCCAACATTTTAAAGTCTAATTTGAGCTTTATATTTATACATACCAAAGAATATATAAATTTAATCTAATTGCTTCATTACAAAACATTAATTTCCTAGTCAACAACTATGTTTCCAAACAACCAATGGAATACTAATAATTCAAACCAAGTTGTTTCATTATCAACCGTTCATTCCCTAGTCAGAAACTAAGGTTTCCAATAGTATCATTTTACTATTTTGTTCTATAATAAAAACTAAGAGAGAACAATATCAAAAATAATTGGTAATATCATTCACATCCACATGAAATCATCTACGAAAGATAAACAAAAAGCTCAATAACCTGGTTTTCCTTTTGCAGTTTTTTTGAGTTCGGCTTCCCTAAGAAATCCAACTCTCCTCATATTTTCTTCCTTCGCTATCTCCCTTTTTGATGATCCCCCTCACCTTTTTTTCCTACTTAACTCCTTTCTCATCCACTACTACGGTTTATGGACTAGTCACCCTAGTCTGCTATCTTCCACTTGTCTCTTTTTATTAATGATTACTCTTGGCCAACCACTATCTCTCGGTCAACCAATGACCACTCTCAAGCCTCATTCAATTAATTAAAAGAAATCATAGTTCTATCTAAGACACATTCTCAATTTAAATTTTCAAATGAATAACAAAGCTTCTTCTCATGGGATTCTTTTTCCTTAAATTGTAACTTTAAATTATTCAAAGCACACTATTTCTTTTTCTATTTAATAAAGGAAATTCTTTCTTCCTATATTATTTTGAAATAAATCAAAACCTCTTCTATTCTTATCATTCCAAGCCATTTATCAACAAGAATGAAATATTTTCTAAAAAGGAAAAATGCTTAAAGAACATAGGCATTCATTTTATTTTGCAACAAGCAATAATTCAAATAGAACTCCTACATAGAGAAAAACTATGATGCAAGAAGAGTTTCCCCTAAAACTTGATTTATTTATTCTTATGTAAATTTATGATATGCATATCCATGAAAAGGGGTATTATTCCATGTTGCAACATCAAGTTATCCGACAAATAACCCATCACATCATTTTCCCAAGGTAATATTTTCTTAGTGGTTAAATTATTTCTGCCACCATAAAGAATTGTATTCCTGCAAAAGTGTGTTTTCATTAACAGTATTATATTCACATATAAAATGTAGGTCTTTACAAAACCAAACATGGAATTTTCCCACATCACAATTCATAACTCATTTTTCTCAACAAGAAACAAGTATTTTGACTAATAAAACTGAAATAGTCCATCATTTCATCCATAAGCCATAAAGCAAAACATAAATCCATCAACATGAAATGTCTGCCAAGAAGTGGGTCATGATACTTTATAGAATAAAAAAGAGGCTTGAATAGAAATGAATTGAGGTCTTGAAGAGAATAAGCAAGGAGGTCAAAGGTTTGCAAGCATCCAGTATAGAAGGAGAAAAATGTCAATATACATTCAGATATTATGGTAATAAGAAGCCAAAGGCATAAACATTGACTAGAAATAATAGAGGCATATTGCATATGAAGATAAGTTAAAAAGAAAAGATATGCAAAATGAAATATAAGAGGCAAGAGATAAAAAATTTAGAAGGTTTTTTAAGTCTATAGCAGTCCATGATAAAAGAATAAGGTAGCCTATACTAGAAGCATCAAGGCAAATATGTAAAAGAGTTATAGTTATTGTTATTAAGCGTCAGAATCTATACATAGCTGAGAGCACCATTTGAGAACTCAAAAATCTACAAAGAAACATAGAGACATGGAAGATTAGAACAACAAGGACATCACAAGTAAAAGAAAACTAGTAAGAGAAATATTCACTAAGGAATTCATAGAGTGCTAGCATCTATCGTAGGAATCAAAATGTGAAATTGTTCATTCATGTAAGAAAAGTTATGTTGGCAAGTGCTAAGTCGAAAGGTAAAGCATTGAGTAAAAAACCAAGACAAAATGCAATGTTAGAATACAATGTTGGAAGTCTAACAGTTGAGTGCCAACAACTACATTGGAAAGGAAGCCAAGCAATCAAGTTTTAAGTGCTATATTAGAAAGGAAGTTGAGCAGTCAAGTGCCAAACTAATAGCATCATTGGTTAGTGTTAAAGTTGAGTGTAAGAGAAAGCATCAATATGGTAATCCCTGAGCCTTACAACAGAGGTCACAAGTGGATTAGCACCAGTTTGAGGAGTGTAATGATTTAACACCTACGAGAAAGCTAACACCAACCAAGGATGTTCAACATTCAATCTATTTACATACAACTAAGAATTATAACATCTCACAGCAAGTAAAACATTTGCATGCTTACATGTGTCACTTTAGGAGGAGGATAATCCAAGCATTAAAGCGAACATGAAGTGATTTAAATAAGTGTAGGAAAAACAACAACAAAGACATGTGCATGCAAAGATAGAGTTCAAAAATTTGGTGAAATTAGGGTAATTTGAATTCAATTTTATTTTTGAGTTTTTCTAAAGTTTATATTAGGAGGAATAAGGTAAATGTTTTGAAGTGATAAGTTTTTAAAGTTTAGTAGAGATAAAGTATTTGATTTTGGAGTAATAAGTTTTCTTAACTAAAGTTTTTTAAGGTTTATAAATTAGTTTGGAATATAAGAGAAACAAGGTTTAATTATGGTTGTTTGATGTATTTAATTTTTTGGAGTGATAAGTTTATAAGTTAGAGTTTTAAAAGTTGTTTAATTTATAAGTTTAGATTTAAGGAACTTAGTTATTTTTGAAAGTTTTTTAGTATTTTTTAAAGGGTTGGAGTGATAAGGAATTCAACTAGGATATTTAAAAAATTTTAAGTTTTTTCAAGTTTGAAGGTTATTGAAGAATATTTAATTTGGTTTTTTTTTGAGGAAAATTAAAAAAATTTGAGTTTTTGCAAATTTAAATATTTGGGAGATAAAAGGATTTCAACTTCAAATATTAGGAAAACATAAATTTGTATAATTCATTCTTGAAAAAATTTTTAGAACATGGTGGAATTCATAAAATACCATTATACTTTCTTCAGATGAATGCTTAATGATTTATTTATCGTTAATTAGTTTTGAGATTTTCCAAGAAAAGAAACAAGTAGAAAAGAATGACACATATAATTTAAATAAACCTTATGTTAGCTTCAACAAGGAAATATTGAAATCAATGTTGTATTATTTTTTTTATTTTCTAACTCAATGCTTATAAGGTATATCATTAGTTATTTCACAAATGAAGGTGCAAATACATAAAAGAAGAAAGAAGAAGAGAAAAAACACATCAGGAAGGCTAATAGAAAATCTGAATTCAAATACAAAGGAATCTCATATTGTAGGTTCAGATATCAATATAAAAAAGGTCGATTGAAGATGAAGAAAAAGACCATGATTGAAGACTAAATTCTTCAATAACCAAATAATATAATACAAGGAGGTGTTGGAGTATATTACATTATTTGGTATATGCTAATATACCCCCATGGTACCTTCTTGGAATATTTGTAAATAATAGATTAGGATTGAGTCATAGTTTAGAGTGTGAGTAATATTTTCCTTTTATGTAAGTGTGTATGTACAGGAATTGCACAAGTATCATGTAAAATTGTAATATGAAGGAAATGCACAAGCGTCATGTAAATTAGTGTGCAAGTGTAAGTTGAGTATATATGCACAAGTGTCTTATATGTAAGAGTGCAAATATGTAATGTAAATATGTGCACAAGTGTCATAGATTAGAGAATGCAAGTTATTGAAGTGTAAGACTCATATATAGGTGTGCATACATTAAAGAGTGAAGTGTTCATCAAGTATGCAAGTGTCAAGTAGATAAGCCAGGAGCTTGGCATATGAAAAGAAATAGTCAAGTATCCAAATATTCACACTACTATGGCTATATTATGGAGACAATACTACATAAGAAAGTATCACATACAATCATAATCATTACAAGTATTACTTTGTAAGAGAAAGAGGGGTGATAAAGATTGCATACATTTTGAGAAATTATTATTGTAAGTTGTTCTTCATGCATAGTACATTAATGATTAGGGATATTGCATTCATATTGTTGCATATTATTGAATTTTATTTGATATATAATAAGCCTTATTTTATATTTTATTTTGCTCATATTATTCCACTCTTATAATTATCTTGATCTTATTATATTGTGGCTATATTATATTCGCTCCTATGATATTTAATCTGTGATATTTGTGGTTGTATTAAGGCTTAAAAATCCATCAAATATTGGTAATACTTTAGGGATTTCATCTTGTAGGGAACTACTACTAAGGATTGAAGGCATGTTATATACACCTAATTATGTGTTTCCATTGGGATACCTAAACCTTTAACACAAACCATTAGGATTAAATTTGAATCAATGGAATGGGATTAACAAGTGGACTATGACAACATATTTTGATGTCACAAATTTTATTAGACATGACACATGGCAAAATATTACAAAGTGAAAAATATGGGAAAAGAGATGGAAAAGTTTTAGCATAATATAATCTTCAATATAAAGTAAGGAGATCATATCATAGGAGAAACCAACTCAAATCAAGGATTTTCCACTCCCACAAAAGTAGTAAAGAAAGTCCCTCTACATAATCAAATGAATGTCGTTACCATTTACGTGAAATGACCTTTAGAAGAAAAATGACACAAGGGATGAGGAAGTAAAATATGTAGATTCAAATTTAGGAGTTAAAGGTGTGAAGGATGATGGGGAGGAAAATTTTAAAGCAAAGAGGGTAAAAAAGTTCAAGATTAATCCATATAAATCATCTTTATTCTCCTTGTAATTAAAAACAAAAGTAGTATAGAGTGTATCCATTGCACTTCAAGGTTTTAGGAGCAACATAATAAATACATGAGGATATCTATAGAAATTTAGGTTTTCCATGGAAGCATAAGAAACTAATTACTATAGAGGATGTACTTTAGGGTTTTTGGGGCAACATAAAGAGAAAAGTGTTCATGAGGTTATTCATTGCATTTTAGATTATCTAGGGAAACATAAATCCTTAGAATATAATTCCAATATGAATAATATGGAAAAATTAAAGAAATTCATGAAGTTGAAAATGTTGATGGGAATCAAGTGGTATTAGCTCAACTGGTTAGATTCCTCAATATTTAAAGAGGAGACCAAGGTTTAAATCTTGCCCAATGACACATGGATAACATCCAAACTTTGTTGTAATACCACTATGTGTGATGATGTAATATGGGTGGGGCCCGTTTCAATCTCTAACCAGTTGAAAAAAATGTTGATGGAAATAAAAAAAGAAGATGAAGACCTTAAAAATAAGAAAAAAGGGAAATGGAAACTCAAAGGGATATCAATTCAAAAACCCAAAACAAATAACATATGTGTTAATGATAAGTGGAGCTAATCCTACTAATAAAAGTAAAAAGTGATGATGAAAATGCTATTGTAGAAGATTAGGGGTATGAATAAGACCTCTAAAAAAGACTTAGTATAGTCTTGAGCTCTTGAAAAAAAAATAGTGAGGAATGTAAGGATGTATTCAACCAGTTTAATCATGAAAACATCAACAAACTAATGCACTTTAATCAAATATTTGGAAATTAACTAAGTTATTTATTGAAATATAGTAGTTTTTATATGTCAAAAATGGTGCAAAAATTAGGTATTATTTGGCCTCATCAAAATATTGCATACATTTTGAGAAATTAATATTGTAAGTTGTTCTTCATGCATAGTACATGAATGATTAAGGCTATTACATTCATATTGTTGCTTATTATTGAATTTTATTTGATATATTATAAGCCTTATTTTACATATTAATTTTCTCATATTACTCTTATCATTATATTGATCTTATTATATTGTGGCTATATTATATTCAATCCTATGATATTTGTGGTAGTATTAAGGCTTAAAAATCCATCAAATATTGGCAATACTTTAGGGATTTCATCTTGTAGGGAACTACTACTAATGAGTGAAGGCATTTTGTATACACCTAATTACATTTTTCCATTGGTATATCTAAACCTTTAACACAATCCAATAGGATTAAATTTGAATCAATGGAATGGGATTAACAAGTAGACTATGACAACGTATTTTGATGTCACAAATTTTATTAGACATGATACATGTCAAGAGATTACAAAGTAGAAAATATGGGAAAAGAGATGGAAAAGTCTTAGCATAAGATAAACTTCAATATGAAGTAAGGAGATCATATCATAGTAAAAACCAACTCAAATCAAGGATTTTCTCCTCCCACGAAAGTAGTAAATAAATTCCCTCTACATCATCAAACGGTGAATGTCGTTACCATTTATGCAAAATGACATTTAGAAGAAAAATGACACAAGGGATGAGGAAGTACAATATGTAGATTCAAATTTAGGATTTAAAGGTGTGAAGGAAGATGGGGAGGAAAATTTTAAATCAAATGGGGTGAAAAAGGTCAAGATTAATCCATATAAATCATCTTTATTATCCTTGTAATTAAAAATAAAAGTAGTATAGAGTGTATCCGTTGCACTTGAAGGTTTCAAGAGTAGCATAATAAATACATGAGGATATCTATAGAAATTTAGGTTTACCATGGAAGCATAAGAAACTAATTACTATAGAGTGTCATCCATGTACTTTAGGGTTTTTGGGGCAACATAAAGAAGAAAGTGTTCATGAGGTTATTCCTTGCATTTTATATTCTCTAGGGAAACATAAATCCTTAGAAGATAATTCCAATATGAATAATATGGAAAAATTGAAGAAATTCATGAATTTAAAAAATTTGATGGGAATCAAGTGGTATTAGCTCAATTGGTTAGATTCCTCAATATTAAAGAGGAGACCAAGGTTCAAATATATTTTTTGATCGGTTAAAAAGAGTAGAAATTTATAAATCAAATGTGTTTTGACAAGTTCCCAAAACCTAAATACAAAAGTCTATCCTCAACCAAAGGACCAGAGAAGAACAAAAGGGAACAACCAGAGAGGAATAAAAATAAATACTATCCTGGACCAGCACACGAAACCAAAATTTTAGATAAAGTTGATACATGAACCAAAAAATATCAAACTTTGAACAACAACCCTCCAAACTAGAGTGGGCACCCTTAATTATCAGGATTAGGGTTGATCTCAGCATCTTGGGTTCCAAAATTTAGCACGTCCATCTCAGCATTGTTATCCTTGGTAGGGACGCCCTCATTTTTATAGTCACATTCCTTATATTTTCAATAGGAGCTTCTTCCATAGTTTCAGTGAAATACTTCATGAAAAACCATAAGTTAAGAGTATTACATAAATCAATCAATTGAATGATATAATCTTTTGCAGATTGGATTATGTACTTCTGCATGCAGTGGTCTAGGTTATCCTTATCTTCATCATCAAACTCAATTACTAGTGACTCTTTCTATTTATATTTGTTCTTTAGAAGGTCAGAGGACCACAAGGATTTTTTTCAGGTTTAGGCTCACTGTCAGGTTCACGTGAGGCACTTCTTGGTACTTTTCTTAATTCGCAAAAAATTTCAATAATCTTCTATTTCTTTGTGGATAACCTTGGAGTACAAGAGGATTGAGGTGTGTTTTGGGATGAACTTAGTTTTAGAGGACTCAGTTTGGGTAAGGGTGGAGGAGTAACAACAATACCCTCAAGACAGTGAAGTAGCCAATGTTTGAACAGAACATTGAACAGGCCACGGTGGGTAGGGAGTTCAGACCAAGGTTCAAATCTTACACAATGACACATGAATAATATCCAAGATTTTTTGTAATGCCACTATGTGGTGATGATGTAATATGGGTGGGGGCCCGTTTCAATATCATATAACCAATTGAAAAAAATGTTGATGGGAATAGAAAAAGGAGAGGAAGACCTTAAAAACAAGATAAAAAAGAAACAAAAACTCAAAACGATATCAATTTGAAAACCAAAAAAAAATAACATGTGTGTTAATCATAAGTGGGTTTAATCCTACTAATAAAAATAAAAAATGATGAATAAGACCTCTAAAAAAGAGTTAGCATAGTCTTGAGCTCTTGAAACAAAATTAGCGAGAAACGTAAGGATGTATTCAAAAATATTTGGAATATGGGGTATTGGTTGGTAGTTTCCTATATAGAATATTTTAGAAGTATTTCAACAATATGGAGCAAAACTAAATGGGATGGACAATTTCTAGAAGCAAAAAGTAATTGTGATGCAAGTCTATTTTGCAAGAAAGAATAAAAATATCAAAATTAGGGTTATAAATGTATATGCTTTAACTATAGCTATTCCACATGAACTATGTTGGAAGAATGTTGTAATAATTTTATCAAATACAATGATGATTTATAATTGTGATCTATGGATTCTTAGAGGACTTTAACACAATTCTATCTCCTTTGGAAAAAAGGGCGGTACTCCTAGATGGTCCAAATAAATGCAATATTTTACTTTATTTTTCAATTCTAATGGTCTTGGATATGCTATTCATTCAATTTTTCAATATACATGGGATACTAGACATATTAGAAAAATACATTTCAGAATTATTTCAACAATATGGAAAAAAACTAAATGGGATGGACAATTGCTAGAAGCAAAAAGTAATTGTGTTGCTAGCCTATTTTACAGGAAAAAAAAATACCAAATTTGGGCTTAAAAATGTATATGCTTCAACTATATCTAGTCCTCATGAAATATTTTGGAAGGATATTATAATAATTTTTTCAAATAAAACAATGATTGATAATTATGATCTATGGATTCTTGGGGGAACTCAACACAATTCTATCTTCTTTGAAAAAAAAGGTTGGTACTCCTAGATGGTCCAAATAAATGCAATAGTTTGCTTAATTTATCAATTATAATGGTATTTGATATGTTATTCATTCAAATTCTCAATATACATGGGATAATAGATTTATTGGGAAAACTCACAGAGCAAAAATATTGCATAGATTTTGTTATCCAACAAAGTTATAAATAGAGTATACAATATATTAAAAAAAAATTATTGCAAGTAGAAT
The DNA here is from genome assembly GCA_028583015.1 of Wollemia nobilis. Classification (NCBI taxonomy): domain Eukaryota; kingdom Viridiplantae; phylum Streptophyta; class Pinopsida; order Araucariales; family Araucariaceae; genus Wollemia; species Wollemia nobilis. The sequence goes on from JAQPPZ010000333.1 coordinate 3,225,539, forward strand.
CAGATCATATACCTAGTCTCTTGAGATGTAATTTCAATATGTCATCTAATACCATTTCACTTTCAGTCTATATAGCTCTAAGACCACAATTTCTTTTAGACATTTATGTTATGGTGGGATGAAGCAAATTTTAAAGTATTGTGTATATATAGATTTGTTCAAAATATTAATTATCTAAATGATCAAATAAATATTTGGAATGCATATTATTTTGGTAACATATTTAGAGAAAAGGAGTAAATTGAATTCAAGCTCAAAATTCTACGAGAGACAATAGAAATCAAAGGAATATACTAGGATTTTGATATTAAGAAAAACAATTATTTTTTTACTATTGTATTTTATTGAAAATGGAGGAGTCATATTGGTTCTAAAAAGTTAAGGAAAGAAAAATCAAGGAAGGATATAGATTTATTTATCAAATCAGAAATATTTCAACTCTATATGGAAGAAATATTGAGAAAAAATAAGGTATTATAAAAGAAACAATCAATTATTTCAAATATATTATACCATATGTTAGGCAAGATGAGGCACAAGGTAATATTTTACATAATATTCCAACTATCATGTAGGGACAAAATAAAATCTTGATGAGAAAATAAATATGAAGGAGCTACATGAGGTAGTTTTATCTTTCTATTCTAACAAGGCGCTAGCCCCAATGGATTTATTGTAATTTTATTTCAAATATTTTAGGATTTATTGAAGAGTGATATGTTGGCTGCAATTGGAGAGGATTAGAAAAAGAAGGCTAAAATAAGTGAGATCAATGTCACCTTTATTATATTAGTTCCTAAGAAATATGGGTTAAATACTTTGATAATTGATATCCACTAAACCTTTGTAATATGATTGATAACATTATCTCAAAAATCATGACAAACAAGTTGAAAAAGCATTCTAAATAATGTAATATCAAAGGAACAAGATAGTTTTATCTCTGGTAAACAAATTCTTAATGTATAAGAGGCCATACATTATCATCACTCCATAAAAAGGTAGGCATGCTTATGAAATTAAATATGAATAAAGGATATGGTAAGGTTTGTTGGAGTTTTACATGATATTTTAAAAATATTTGGTTTTGTTCAAGGTTGGTGTGAGTGGACAAAACTTTATTATAGTACTCCAAATAATTCTATTTTGACCAATGGATCCCTGTTGGATTCTTTGATTCATTCCAAGGACTCTATAAGGGTGATCAACTATCTTCATATCTAATTACTGTTGTTATTAAGGCATTAAAGGGAGCTTTCTCAAAGGAAAAAATTGATTGAAAAATAAAAGGTATTCATGTTGCAATAAATGGTCCCTCTAAATATTATCTCCAATTTGTTGATAATATTATTCTTGGGTCATCCCTTAGTCAATGAGGCCATGATGTTTAAATATTTATTATCATGTTATGATAAGGCTATTGGATATTTGGTTAATACTACAAAATGTAGGATCTTTTTGTTAATAGTGTCCAAGATTTACAATGGATCATTTTAGAAATTTTAGGGATTAAATTTAGAATATTTTCATCAACATATTTGGGAATTTCTTTGTATCATAGATGAAAAAACAATGATCTTTGTGATTCAATTTTGGATAGAATTAAATCTTGTTTGCTAGATTGGAAAGGTGAGTTATTAATCATGGCTAAAATTCAACAACTCATAAATAATACATTGCAATCCATCCCATTTTGGTTAGTAGTCCAAGGCAAGATACTTATAAGAGATAGTCTACAAAGAAGAGAATTTCATGGATCTTTTAGGTGTTCCTTGTGTGAGAAGGATCTAGAAACATTATACCATTTACTTATTCATTGTCATTTTTCTTATTCATTATACTATTTGGTCACATCCTCATAAAAATCTCCAAAGGCATTATTCCTTTGGTCAACATCAAAAAGTCCCAAAGGTACCCAATTTCCTTTGGTCACCATCAAAAGGCTCCAAAGGTACCTAACCCCTTTGGTCACATAAAATATAAAAATCTTGAGTGAATCTCGTATCTAGTGATTTTCTCTATAAACCTAGTGATTACAATGATTGGTTGTCCATGCAATTTAGTAGGATGAGTAAATTACCATAAGATCACTCACCAAAAAGAAGTAATAAATGGGTCAAAATCAAGGTTGTAATGAGGACATGAGCCCTCTAAACTATTGAAATGGTCCTAGAAAACCCAAATCAAATCATCTTGGTCAAATGACTCGTCACTTTCATCATTTTTCTATTTCCTCATCAACTCGTTGCTTGAGGGGGTAGTCATATAATCACAAAATTCATAATCAAATCAATAATAAAACATTCAATCATGCAAGTTGTATTCATTTAAGAATCATTATCAAAGGTGATCATTCCTTTTTTGCTTAGGGTAGATAACAAGCAAAAACTTAAATTAAACACATGACAAGACAATTTTTCAACTACCTGTTTGGTATACCTAAGGGCATCACCTTGTGGACTAGAAAAATATCCACACTTGGTTGATAGGTTTACTAAAACCAAGTTCCTCAACTTATCAAAAGCAAAGATTCAAAAATGTATGCTATTTCTATGATTGGGGCATTTAACATTGCTCATATCAATGAACATCATCAACCCTCAATTTGACTTTGGGTCATCTATTTTTGCTTCATATTGTGTTTTCACACAACACATCCCAAAAAGGGGTATCTATAGACACCTAAAATATGTCATATATAAGATACTACTTATATGGACTCCCTAAATACCATATGATCCACCTTGGGCAGCCCTAGGGATTAAATAGTAGTTTTCACCACTCAAACAAGGGACATTTCCATTTGCAACCTTGGTTGTCCCTCCAACGGATGACCTCCAAAGGTTATCCTACCAAGGAATGGCTCCCATTCAGGGCCATCCCACCTTAGGATGGTCACACTAGTAGAAAATATAAAAAATAGATGGACATAACTAGCAGTCAAAACCACCAGTTAACTCGTGCATGAAATCACACTGCAATTTTATGTGTGCATAAATCTGATTTAGGAAAAAAACATGACACAATTAGTTTGCATGAGATCTCAAAGAAAAATATTTGCTTTCCCAATGTAAATTGATTCTTCACATTTTCATGTGCAAGGTGGTACTATTATTAGATTCCTTTCGAGGAATCTATATAATATTTCTCACCCCTCTTTCAAAAATATACCAAGTCCTCGAGTTTTAACGTAACAAAGTGCTACCGGATTTTGACCAAAGGTCCAAACAACTTTCATGAGAATCGAAGTGTGATCACCTTAACTCCCTAAGAAGGTCATGTTTTTGGATTGATCCAAGGGATAGAGGTGTGCATTTTATTCTTCTATTTGACCTTGCATACGTGCTTCAGAGACCGATCCATACCCACCAAGCCGCTGCAATAATGTACCCAATCCGTCGAAAACATCAATAGATCAAACATGGAGTCGACCCCACCCATTGGCCTCAATAAAAGGATCTATGGATTAACGGTCGTCTCACTTAGATATGGCCTGCAAGTATGATTGTCCCACACAAAGACGACCTCTAGATTTAGATATGTTTTCTTTATTTTTTGTTTCAATACATTTTAGTAGTTTTCTTGATTTACATTTCAACTTAGCTAGATTTCATTTCATGCACGCATTTATCATATTTTTATTATTTATCACTTTTGTTTATCAGTTTATCCACACATGCTATTAACCCCTTTGTGTTCCTTGTGTGCAGATTGCAGAATTTCTACAAGGAAGGAGGAGCACGAGAGTTTGACATTATCACCCCTTGCGGAGGTCATGAAGAAACCCTCTACAAGACAGTTCGTGGATGCAAGAAGATTTCATAGTGTACTAGAATTATTTTAGATAGGATCAAACCCTTGTATTTTTTATCTATTATATCACACTATTAAACTCCCTAAAGGAGATGTATTTTTAACTCATTTTGATAAATACGAAATCATTATTAATACAAAGGGACCCGGTTCATTATTTCCTTGTTTTATCTTAGTGTGTTACATTGCATGCTTTTTGGTGTTCATTTATTGCTATCATTATCCCTTTATTGGTGCACTATTTTTTGAGCTTTTCACAAGGGATATTGTAACAGTTCTCACCATGCATGCCATGTAAGATAGATTTTGAATAGAGAACCCTCCTTGAAAATCCACTATCTTTTAAATACTTTAAAATTTTTCTTGTTTACCATGCCTAAGGACAAGGTCTTAGAATTTAATAGACTTCTAGTCGATTTCTTAATAATCATATGAGGTTTTATTGAATTGACTTTCTTCAATTGTATATAAAGAAACAAATAAGAAAGCAATTTTGGATGCAGTTATCAATTAAGGATTCATTAAACTCATTCTCAAAGGATCAAACTAAGACATATTTTTAGGATGGAGGGAAATAACTCTTTAAAATATATTTTACAGAATAATTAGTAACTCATTAACTCACAAAATCAGACCCAATGCCCAATAGACTATTCATTCAAAGCAAACTAGTTTTCTTAATGGTAGGTTCATCCTATACAACCTTTTCTTAGCATGGAAAACTCTTGAGAGGGCTACAAAATATGGACAAGATATTATATTACTTAATATTGACTTTGAGAAAGCCTATGATTGTATTCACTTAAATTTAATAATTTAAATGCTTTAATGGATTGGATTTGAGCCAAATTTTTACCATAAATTATTGGTTTTCTTTGATTATGCCTTTGCAAAAGCTATGGTTGATTTATCCCTATTTCTATACATGAATCTATAGTGATCTATTAGACAAAAATACCCTTTGGTACCTTTTATATATGAAATTTTAGCACATGATTTGGGTTACTTATTTGAGAGAGCAACTATATTTAATATGGCAATGTATAACCTTTCTTAAGGGTGCATGCTAGTCAACTCATACTTCTATTTCACAAGAGTGATAAGAAGGATACGGATAATAACCTTGAGCTTAGGAAAATTTTGTATATTTTTTTGGGAGCTAAACTCTCACCAAGTAAAGCATACTATATTTTGACTAGTAGTGGCCTACATGTTGACTAGATTCTCTTCAATGGAGGTACATCAAATAATATGAAATTATCAGATACCTAGAGATCCCTTTTGGATTTAGAACCTAAATTGTAGATATATGAAAGTGTCTCATGGAAAATTTCTAATGCAAATTGGATAACCAGTATACCATGAATCTATTCCTAGGTAGTAAACTTCAAGGAACTCAAAGGATCTATATTTTAACACATGCTTGTTACTTAATTTTATTGGCTACCTTAAAATTAAGTTTCTTTTGAAAAAATTGGGATAGCACAAAAAAAAACACCTATCTCCTAGGCCTAACCTACTCATCCAAGAGTAGGGAAGGTTTGGGTCTAAGTGATCTCAACTTTTAAGGGATTAGTTTGATGACTAAGTGGGGTGCAAACTCCTATTTAACAATGAATCCTAGAAGAAGTTCATAAGGTTCTATATTAAACCTACTCTTGTGAATGGAGTATGGACAAAATTTGAATGCTTTTATAATATGTTGAGTGCACCATTATTCACCATCCAAGGCTCACCCTAATTTAGTGCTATTGTAAATCCTTACAACATTCAATTAAATTACTTAGCTAGGATGTTCCTCCCTTAGAAAAGGTTCTATTTTTTCTCATCCTCTATGTGGTAACTTAAATTAGTTCTTAGCAACAACAAACCCTTGGTATTAAATCCTTCCTCAATGGATAAGATGCTCTTTAAAAGGAATATTAGGAGGTTCATTGAATTTTAGGATATATGTGATGATAAATGGAAATCATAACTAGTCCTTAAAAACTAGTTTAACCTTCCTTCCCACCTCAAGAACAGTGTCTTAACTATTCAAAATCTTAATAGTGATGAACTTAACATTAAAATTGCAATTACTTTTGCTTTTAATAAACTTAGATCAAATGTGGTCAAATGGTAAGAAGATTTGTGACCTGAGAGTCAAATATTTTTATATGTCTATCATTCCTCTTTTTCTTATGTCCTCTAAGATTAATGAAAAATGAAAAATTATATTTTTGTCATCTTGGAGGGCATTGAGTACTTATATCTAGAAATTTAAAGGCTCCATGTTAAGCAAACTCCTTGTCTGGTATGCTATTCATTTTAAGCTCTCCTCAAGAGTCTTATTATCTATGTATGGAATGACTTATGTTATTTGTGTTTGTGAAAAACTTAAAATTATCAAACATATATTTTAGACATGCAAAAACTAAAAAATATCAAAAAAATCAAGAACTAGTTTGTAGTTCTCAATAGAAAGCTCAAATGAAAGGAAGTCTATAAAAAAATAATAGAATTTTGAAATCCTTTAGGTAGTTGTTATTGGATCACATTTGCTTTGTCCATTCTTACAATATTTTTACTAAATAAATGCTACTTATGACATTGAGCTTTCATAGGATTTATTCTAGTGATTGTTTTAAGATTGATGCATTGACTACAAAATTACAAGAAGAAGCTAATAAAAGTAAAGAAGCTAGGATCCGAGTAAAAGTTAACATATTTGGGATGGGTGATCAAATCTCCAACAACAATGACATGCTTAAAGGATATAAACAACTCCTAAAAGAATATAAGAAAGTGACTACATATAAGATAAAAAAGAAAAATATCAAAAACAACTAGCACTATTTAAATTCCAACTCATAAAAGTAATATAAAACTTGGACATAAACCAATGTTGGAAATTAAAAGGGTAAAAAAGTAAAAAAATTGTTTTACCACTGTAAGCTTTGGACCTTACCCTTTTTACCTCCTTGAATGACAACTGAGTCAATAGGATTGGACGGCATGGATAGTAGGGAGTTTGACTCCTAATCTCATATTTCCTTTCCTCCTTATTTTCCTTCTTCCCTATTATTTCTCCTAAGATTTCTAGGTTCTGGTTAATAATATTTGTATTTAAGCATTGTAATCCTTCGAACTTAATGTTAATGCAATATCTAGTTAATAATATTTATGCTTCTAATTTCCTAAGTACTCCTAATTTTGTTAGTGCTATATTTGGTATCAGAGCAGAGCTCGAGGAGAGCGACAGGTGAGGCACGAATCTCGAGGAGGTCGAGGAGGCCCACAGGAGTGAGCTCACAAGTGAGGCATGAATATCAAGGAAGTTGAAAGGGCCCATAGCATGTGAATCGAGGTGATATCAATAGGGCTCATAGCACACAAATCAAGGCAAGGTCAAGAGAGGCCCATAGAGAGCACATAGATCGAGGAGCTAACCAGAGGTGGACAAGTGGTGAGCAGACATCAAGGCAGATATGTGGCAAGTAGACAACAAGGTGAAAAAAGGGGCAACTAGAGATGTGGCATGAGGTGATTGGCTCGGCTAGAAGGCAAAAGGGCGGTCATTGATTGCCCGAAGGCAATCGAGAAGCTTAGTGCTTCTCTGTGCTAATAAAGCAAAATATCCCTTTAGCACAGCGGATGTGGGATAAATATTATAATTTTTTAAAATTATCGTACAGCCGTGACGGTATAAAGGAGGAAATCCTCCCTCACCTCCTTTTCGGGCCACGCAGCTTGATTGGCTCGAGGAGCAAGCCTTAAGCTGCTCACCCCCAAGAGGTCACAGGTTCAAAACCCGACGGCTACGAAAGTTGCAAATTTTTTTTTGTGTATGGTATATGCCCCGAATGTCTTGAAATAATAGTGTATTCTACCTAGGTTTCATCGGTGGTGGAAGATGAGTTGGCAAGGAAACTCTGCTTGAAATAAAGGAGTCGCGGGTTCGACTCCTGCGGAGTTAGAAATTTTGTTTTTAAAAGGTTTTTTCTTTTTCTTAAAATTTTATTATTTTATATATTAAAAAAATATAAACTTTATATTATATTTAATAAAATTAAATAATATATATATTTTAATTTTTATTTTATAAAACAATTATATTTCTTTTTTTTAAATAAAGGGGTAAAAATTTATTGATAAAAAATCTAGATTACAGAGTACAACTGAGCTTCCAACCAGGACTCAAATAAACAACCAAACAAGCTAAAACCACTAGACTAGAATGACACCCAAAAAATACAACAAGAATAAACCACATTAAGTTTGTACATCCTTGTGGATCAACTCCCATAGGCGTTGAGAGTCCCCATATGGGAGACTCTCCCAATTATCGATACTCCAAGGATCTAGCAGCTCAGAAGCCCTTTTGGCTAGGTAATCAGCAACCACATTCCATTCCCTTGGAATGTGCACAAAGGATATAAATTCAAACTCTTCACTCATTCTGAGAATCTGAACGGCTACAGAGGCCAACTACCAATTAAATTCCTCCACCCTTTTACTGTTTAAAATATTAACCACAATTTGAGAGTCAGACTCGTAGATAATCCTATGCCAGCCAAGAGAAAACCCCCTCCACAAGGCCTCAAGAATTGCAAGAGCTTCCATAAAATTGTTGGAGTGAACACCTTTATAAATGGAAAAGAAAAAACTGACACCACTAGTAGAATCTCTCCCAACACTGCCAATGCCAGCATGTCCAGGATTACCCCTGGACGATCCATCGATATTAATTTTTAAAACTCCTCTAGGAGGTGGCCTCCACCTACCATCTCTCCTAACCTTCTTGCTGAGTTGAGGAACCCTACTAGGGCTAGAAGAGTTCACACCATCCCCAAAGAGACCAAGGGCTTGTTGTACCTTCTCCTCCCTAGAATCCAAAAGAGGGTCCACATCACATTTGCTATGGATGGTTTCTTGAACCATATACATGATCCTTTGCCAGATCTATTGAACATCCAAATAACTTCCCTAAAATATGCATCGGTTTCGTTCGAGCCAAATTTGCCAGATGATGCAAGAAGGGCCCAAATTCCAAGCCACCCGAAGGAAGGGGGCCTTGGTCGGAGGTCTGCCCAGACTACTCCAAAACTCCACCAGGGACAACACATGAAAACATGGATGGTTCTAGGTGCTCCACCAATGGTGCCAAATGTCTCTGGTAAAGGAGCATTGGAAAAATAAATGAGAAGAGTCATCCTCATTATTACTGCAAAGGACACAAAAAGAGGGACCTTGAAATCCCCTCTTCCTCACATTATCCCAAGTGAGGAATTTATTACGAGCTACCAACCAGAGAAAGAAGTTACATTTTGGCCAAGCAAATTTGTTCCACACCTTTTTCCACCAAGTGACAGGAAGACTCCCATACTTTTGCTTATCAAGAACCTGATAACCATAGGCTATCGAGTAGGTTCCCTTAGGATTAGGGTTCCAAGACAAAATGAAGAACAAGGCCTCCCCATAATAATAAGAGCAAGCACCTCTCTGTCCTTGGCTAGTCCCCCCTAGGGCCATTCTTGCAGATCTTTCCACCTATACATCTCCATATTTCCAAAAGATTGGATTTTTTTAAAGTCCTCCACACGAGACTAGCCTGCTTCCAAGAAAAAAATGCTTAGGGAACGTAACCTAGGATATTGATTCAATATAGGAGGGTGGCCATCCCAAGAATCCTCCCAAAAAAGAGCATTTGATCCCTGATTGCAAATCCAGAACAAACCCTGCTTGATTAAATTAGCTCCTCTTTTAGAGTGTCCTAGATAACCGAACCTTTCCCAACCAAGCTGACTCTAGGGATTTCAGCCTCAGAAATACCTCTCAAGTATTTACAAGATAATATTTTAGCCCAAATATGATCTTGAGAGGTACACCATCTCCAATAAATTTTTGCAGCCAAAGCCTACCCAAAAAGAGTTGTTTGTCGCAACCCAAGGCCTCCCTCTTGCACCGGCCTACATATAGAATCCCACCTAACCAAACTCTATTTATATTGATCAAGTTTTCCAAACCATAAAAATTGTCTTGACAAAGCATCCATGTCCTTGATGAAGTGAGAGGGATCTATTTGTACAAAACATCTATAAATGGGTAAAGCTTGAACAACATATTTTAAAAGCAACACTCTACCTGTAGTGGATAGCCATCTGAAAGTCCAATGATTCACCTTCCTTCTAAACTTATCAAGCATAGACTGCCAAGAAGATCTAGGTAGAGGGTGATATGAAATTGGAATACCAAGATAAATGAAGGGGGGAGTCCCAACCTGGAATCTTAGAATGCGAGCAATCTTGGCTTGAATAAGAGGAGGGGTATTGAAGAAGAAAATAGAAGACTTGTCCTCATTAATCAACTATCTAGAAGCACCAAGATATATGTCAAGATACTATCTAATATTTCCAACTTCCCTGATAGTGGCAACTCCCAAAAAAGCAGTATCATCAAAAAATTGAAGGTGGGAAAGAGGTGGCAAACTACTATCCCACTTCCACCCCTGAATGAGACCCTGCATGACTTGAGACTTGAGCAATCTTCCCAACCCTTTCGCCATAATGATAAACAAATAAGGAGATAAAGGATCTCCTTGCCTCAATCCCCTTGAGGCCTCAAACAACTCTGATGGCTCATTATTAACAAGAACAGAGAATGAGGAAGAAGAAACACAACTCATCACCCATCTAATCCATTCCTCCTCAAATCCAAAAGTAGCAAGAACTTTCTGAAGAAAGGACCATCTGACCCGATCATAGGCTTTGGCCATGTCCAACTTAATGAACATATTTTTCTCCTTAGAAGTTTCCATCGAGTGAATAGCTTCTGTAGCAATAACAACCCCATCCAAGATTTGTCGGCCAAAAACAAACCCTCCTTGCTCCTCAGAGATGATTTTTCTCAACCATATCTTCAACCTCTCAACAATAATTTTTGTGATGATCTTATACACAACATTGCAGAGAGCAATAGGCCTGAACATATCCAAGGAATTTGCTCCCTATTTTTTTGGGTATAAGCACCACAAAGGTAGCATTTAGGGCCCTTAGCATCTATTTGTTCTTTTGGGACTCATGGACCACCTCCAAAAGATCAAATTTGATTAAATCCCAAAACTCCTGATAAAACTCAATCGAGAATCCATCTAGGCCTGGGGATTTTTCTTTTTTCATCTTGAATACAAAATTTTCCAACTCCTCAAGGGAAATTGGACCCATCAAGTGCTCATTCATCTCTCTAGAAATAATCGTTGGAATACAATTTAGAATAAGCTTTTCATTCTCATCATCTGATAGGGAGTCCTCCTTGAAGAGAGAGGAAAAATACCTCTTAGTCTCTTCTGAAATATCCTTAAAATAAGAGAGCAGGGCACCCTGAGAATTCACAAGAGAGGTAATCAGGTTACCATTACGGTGAGCCTTAACTAAGTTATAAAAGAAGGTTGTGTTCCTATCCCCTTCCTGAAGCCAATCTACTCGAGATTTTTGTTTCCAAAAAAATTCTTCCCTCAGTTCCCATTCAACAAGGTCTTTTGCAACCTTAGATTCCTCAACAAGAAGCTCCTTCATGAATCCCTGATCTCTAATATTCCTTGAAGCTTCTTCCATCCTCCTAAGAGCTGCCAACTTAGCCAAGGAAAGGTTCCCAAAATTTAGTCTATTCCATCTCTTCAATTTATGTTTTACAAATTGTAGTCGCTTCATAAAGGAATACATAGTGGTGCCATGAGGAGGTTTGCCAGTGGTCCACCAGCCTTGCATGAAATCATGAAGCTTAGGATCACGAAGCCACATAAGTTGAAACTTAAAGGAGGGATTATTTTTTAGCCCTAACTCCAAAGCAGAGAGTTTGATAGGCCAATGATCAGATCCCCTACCCTCCAGAATCACAGAACTAGCACCTCTATTATTACCCATCCAATAACTAGATATCAAAAACCTATCCAGTCTCTCTAATATGGAAGCTTCCCCACACCTTCTATTGTGCCAAGTAAATATCCCATTATCTGGCTTGATGTCAACCAAGTTTAGGGCCTGGATATGAGCACTGAAGATAGAAGAAAAAGGCTCGAGATGGTCCACCCCACCACGTTTCTCCTCTAGACAAGTGATAGAGTTGAAGTCTCTAGCCAAAATCCATGGGTACAGGGGAACCAAACTTCTCACAAAGAAAATGTGCTTCCACAAATTCACTTTACCATTGTAATAAATAGGAGCATACACATTTGTAAGTAGGATGATTTCACCAGATTCATTATCATGTCCGACCATTGAAATAGACCATCTACTGGAAATCCAAGTAAGAGGGGATATCTTAATCGGATCCCATAAACAAGCGATACCACCAACATATCCACATGCACCAATACACTGGAATTGCCCCCTTCTCCACAACTTGGGAGCAATATTGAACATACTATCAATAGCCAATTTAGTCTCCTAAATAAACACCACATCTAGAGAATGCACACGAACCAAATCACGAACAACTTTTTATCTAGGGATGCTATTCAACCCCCTTACATTCCATGAGAGGATAATCATTTTTGGGGTTATAAAAATGGGAGTCCAATGTTCTCACCAATCCTGACTCCACCAAAGTCTCCCCCATTAACTTAATTTTATCCTGGTCCTTCTTTCGACCCACCTTCATATTCTTATTCGAAAAAACTTTTTTTAATTATTTTTTGCTACAATCCCAACACCATAGGAGTTTTGCAGTCCAAGGATGACTGCATCAGTGCCTGAGTAGGAGAGGGCATAACTAAATTTGTACCACTTTCCAAAATAGTTTCCCTTATAGGGATAGACCCAACCATGTCCCCTATACTCAAATCCAAAGCCCTTTGTTCTTCATTTAAACCCCCTAGATCTGATTCCTTAAGTTCCCCCTCAAGAAGAGACATCTGATTTGACCTTGTTATATTTGCATTAGGTAGCGACGTTTCAAGTATCTCCATGCACTGATCAAGATCATCTAATATTTCAAAATGGTTGAGTAGAGCATCTGGATGGCTATCCTTAAGGTCTTTGTTTGCCCTTCGTCCTCTGTTTTGAGCTTTTACCAAAACAAAACCTTCCTTATCCCATTCCCCTTCCTTTATCGGGGCTTTTCCTTTATCCAAAATTTGTCCAGACCAAGAGGGCCCAGGATTTGAAGCCACAGGCGAGACAAACTTAGGGCATTTTCTTTGTAGGTGGCCATATTCACGATAAATCCAAAAAAAAATGGAAGAGCTTCATAGTCAAGTTTTTGAACCCATGTAGTTGATCCAAATTCTATTTCAATAGAATCTGGAATAGGATTATTTAAGTCAATTTCAACACAAATACGAGCAACATAGATTATATTTTTATCCATTGTCTTTTGTGACGGTCCAACCAAATTCCCAAGTAGAAGGGCAATCTTATGCAAGATATCAGTTCTCCATAATTCCAATGGGAGCCATGGAAGCCGCACCCATACTAGAACCCGTGATGGCCACTCCTCTGATGGGTTGAAACCCACATGCCAAGGTTTAAGAAAGAGTCCCACTTGGTTATAGAAATAAGGACCCCCTTCAAATGCTTTGTTACGATCTACAATACAAGAGAAAACCACCATAAAATAGTTGTTCGCACTTAGCATCACCTCCACATCACCTTCAAGATTCCAAGTCTTCCTGACCCAAGCCTCCACAAAGGGGAGAGAAATTTGGATGCCCAAAAATTTTCCAATAAGGGCATGTTTGGTTAGATACTCCACATCTTCCGCCATCGAGTCTGGTTGAACCACTAGAACTGGCCTGGCTTCACATCGTTCCAAACATCCATTGTTCTTTAACAAGCGGTTCCTGACATGCACTGGAAAATCCTGTTCCTTCTAGTCATTTTTAGATGAAAAAATATCACGAGCATGCACTCTCTGTTGGACCCGATGCCATCATGACATTCCTCCAATTTTCAGACCTCCTCCGAAAGTTGCTGCCATCCCCGTAGAGTAGTTTTTCTTCATCAAACCCTAGAAGAGTAGTTTTTCCTCATCAAACCCTAGTAGAGCTCCAAAAAAATTTCCGAATCAAGCAATTATATTTCTTTTATTAAATACAAATATAGATATTTTTTTTGATATAATAAAATAGGAGAAAAAGAACATTGCCTAAGAGGTAATTTATGTAAAGAGGACTCAAAGGTGGAAAAAAAAAAAAAATTTTTTTGTGACAAAGCCCGAGAGGCTTAGTATTTTTCCTTGTAAGAGAGACAAAAGATCAAACTAAAATTTGTAAAGAGGCATTGATGATAAGACCAAGTGGTTGTTATCATGCCCTATGTGCACTTTTGGTGAGAGAAAACGCTAAAATTTTTGATGAAAAAGTGAGAGCTTATGGGCTACATACTATATTTAGTCAATTGTAGAATGCAGTAATTACACACCAGAGGCATCCAGACTCAGGGTACAAGGTAGAATCTGAAAATAACTCCTTTGGGAGTCAATTTGAGCAATATGAATCCATAGAAGTTGCACCACAAGAATTTGAATATACTCATTACAGTAATTCAATGGAAATCCTAGAACCAGAATCACCAGAGATAATATTGATCAGTGACGACGAAGAACAAGTAGCAGATAATTTCGTGAATCAAGAAATAGCAGCACCACACCAAGAGGAACAAGCAATCAGTGAAAGAGTGAATCAAGTTAGATCTGACTTAAATTTGTAATCTCTTCTTTCTTCTTCTTTCTTCCTTCTTCTTTCTTTGAAAAAAGTAGAGTGCTTTATTGTAACCAAGAAATAAAAGAGTGTTTTTTAGTAACTATGGCCTCACATAACAATCTACCAATTCCAGAGTTCAACGGGTATGACTATGAGTATTGGTCTATCAAAATGAAGACCTTACTCATAGGAAAAGGTTTGTGGGATATAATAGAAGAGGGTTTCATAGAACCCATAGATTGGGCTACATTGAGTGCCACAGATAAGAAAACAAAGAAAGAAGCACAAAAGAGCAACTCTTTTGCTCTTTATCATCTCCAAGCAGCATTGGAGAAAAGTATATTCCCTAGAATAGCCGCTTGTATAACTGCACAAGATGCATGGAAATATTTGAAAGATGAATTCCAGGGAAGTGATCAAGTGAAGCAAGTGAGGCTTCAAACACTGAAACGATATTTTGAAAATCTCAAAATGAAAGAAGATGAAAAAGTAGGTGACTACTATGTCAGAGTGAAAGTAGTTGTTGATAAAATGGTTACACTTGGTGAGGAAATAAATCCTGAGACAATTGTAACAAAAGTGTTGCGAACACTTCCACAAATATGGAATCACATAGCCATAATCATAGAAGAGTCAAAAGATCTTTCCACTTTAACATTTGATGCATTAATCGGATCGTTAATGTCTCATGAAGAGAGATTACAAGAATCTCCTTCAACCAACTATGGAGGTGATGATAAAGCCTTCACATCCAATGAAAATACTGGAAGAGGACATGGAAGAGGTCAAGGCAAAGGCCAGCAAAGAGGAAGAGGTAGAGGCAACTACAGAGGAGGAAATCAGAACAGAGGAGGCAACTCCAACAGAGGAGGCAATCAAAACAGAGGTGGAAACCAAAATAGAGGAGGAAATCTAGGACGAAGTGGAAATCAAGGGTGAGGAAGTGACAAGTCCAAAATAGCTTGTTTTAACTGTGGCAAGCTAGGCCACTTTGCTCATGACTGCTGGTCAAAATCTTCTCAAGGCAGCAACAGTCAATATGGAAATTATGGAGAAGAAGATGATACCTCTAATATTTTTCTATCATATGGACAATCATAAAAAAATCTAAATGACACATGGATTTTGGATATTGGTTGCTCAAACCATATGAGTGGTAAAGAAAATCTATTTGCTACTCTAGATTCCACTTATAAATCCCACATCAAGTTAGGGGATGATAAAGCTTTGCAAGTCGAAGGCATTGGAGCCATGGAGGTTCCAAAGAAATAAGGACTAAAGAAAGTGAATGACATCTACTACACTCAAAAGCTCCAACACAATCTGCTAAGCATTGGGCAAATGATGGAGAATAATTACAAACTTGTTTTTGATGAAGGAAAATGTCTCATTCTTGATAAAAACAATTGTAATTGTGTCATCACATAGGTCCCAATGACCAAGAATCGATTATTCCCTCTTAAATTTGGTGAGCCAGGGGGAGCTCAACTTGCAAATGTATCTATAGCAAATCCAAGTGTGCTTTGGCACTTGCGATATGGTCACCTTAATTCCGCTAGCTTGAAATTGTTAACTTCTCAAGCTATGGTGACAGGACTTCCCAAAATCAATGAACAGAAGGAGGTATGTGAAGTATGTGCTTTGGGAAAGCACTCAAGGTCAAAGTTTCCAAAAGGACAAGCATGGAGAGCCAACTATCCACTTCAATTAGTGCATTCGGATATCTGTGGTCTAATGCAAACAAAGAGTATCGGAAACAATTCCTATTTTCTCACTTTCATAGATGATTTCTCTAGAATGTTATGGATTTATTTCTTGAAACATAAAGATGAATCTTTTGATTGCTTCATAGATTTCAAAAACAATGTAGAGAAACAAAGTGAGTATTTTTTAAAATGTCTTAGAACAGATCGAGGAGGTGAGTACTCCTCAAAATAATTCTTGAAATATTGTAAAGCAAGTGGGATCAAAAGGCAATTCACCATTGCCTATACCCCACA
The DNA here is from genome assembly GCA_028583015.1 of Wollemia nobilis. Lineage (NCBI taxonomy): Eukaryota > Viridiplantae > Streptophyta > Pinopsida > Araucariales > Araucariaceae > Wollemia > Wollemia nobilis. The sequence goes on from JAQPPZ010000333.1 coordinate 3,242,030, forward strand.
ATAGAATGGTGTGGCAGAGAGAAAGAACCGCACCATAGTTGAGATGGTGAGAACGATGCTTCAAACTAAGCATCTAACTAATATGTATTGGGCTGATGTTGTAAGAACCTAGTGTATACATTCTAAATAGAAGTCCAACTTCTAGTTTAGATGGCATCACTCCTTATGAGGGGTGGTATGGAAAGAAACCAAATGTAAAGCATTTCAAATTTTTTGGTTCTTTAGCATATGCACACATTCTTGATGAGAAGAGGAAGAAGCTTGATCCCAAAAGTCAAGCTTGTATATTTGTAGGGTATTGTGAGTCTACCAAAGCATATAGACTCTACAATCCCAAAAAATTGTACTTTCCAGGGATGTAATTTTTGATGAAGGGGGAGAATGGGGTCATCAAAGAATTTTTGTTGATGATGAGTCCCAAGATGTAAATTCTTCGTAGGTACAATAGGTATAGCAGGTGTCTCCTAATAAAATCAAAGGCACACCAACCCCTCCAAGCCCAAGCAGGAGTACTACATCAAGTACTTCAACCGCCACTCCAAGTACTTCTCCACAGAGATCAGTAAGTTCTTCATCGATGGACATTGAATCTCCATAAAGAGGTAAAATAACATTACAACATCATCCATCTTTTCAAATGTTGGATCAAAATTTCTAGAAAAGATACACTAGAAGCCAAGCTAGTGAAATGAATTTAGTTTTGCATAAACTTGAAAATTTGCATATGTATGGGGATGATGACTCCCATGATCCTAAGTGAGATGTAGTCAATTATGCTTTATTGGCTAGTGCACAACTAGAACCATCTAGCTATGAGAAGGCTTGTACTTAGAATGTATGGCAAGAAGCCATGAAAGAGGAAATAACCTCTATAAAAAATAATGATACTTGGGAGCTAGTAAAGCTTCCCAAAGGAAAAAAATGTGTTGGATGTAAATGGGTCTACAAGACCAAATACAATGTTGATGGAAGCATTGAGAGGCACAAGGTGAGATTAGTAGCAAAAGGTTTTACTCAAAAATTTGGCATTGACTATGAGGAAACCTTTGCTCTTGTTGCACGACAAGAGACAATCAGATCAGTTCTTTCCTTAGCTGCCCATAAAGGATGGAACATTCAACACATGGATGTGAAAAGTGCTTTTCTGAATGGATACTTGACTGAGGAGGTTTATGTTCAACAAACTCAAGGCTTTCAAGAACAAGGAAAGGAGAACCTTGTTTATAAATTGGAGAAAGCACTTTATGGCCTCAAGCAAGCACCAAGAGCTTGGTACTCACGCATTGATGGCTATTTCAATGAGTATGGATTCACTAGAAGCAAAAGTGAACCAACTATTTACTACCTAAAGCATGGTGTAGACATTCTCATAGTTTGTTTGTATGTGGATGATCTAATATTTATGGGTAGTAACACTAAAATGAATATGGAGTTCAAAAACTCCATGATGAAGCAATTTGAGATGAAAGATATCGGTTTAATGTGATACTTCCTAGGCATGGAAGTGCATCAATCAAATAGGGGGATCTTCATATGTCAACACAAGTATGCTCGAGACATGATCAAGAAATTTGCCATGGAGCAATGCAAATCGGTTGCAACTCCAACTGGACATGGGATCCAATTGAGCAAGGATGACGGAGCACCAAAGGTTGACATGACCACTTACGAGAGCATGGTTGGGAGTTTGATGTTTCTCACCAACACAAGGCCGTATATTCAATATGTTGGTTCTCTAGTTTCAAGGTTTATGGCAAGTCCATCTGAGATGCATCTACAAGCAACTAAAAGAATCTTAAGATATGTAAAGGGTACATTGGATTTTGGAATCCATTACCACAAATGTAATTCTATTAAATTAGTTGGCTTTAGTGACATGATTGGGGCAACAATATAGATGATAGGAAATCTACATCAGGGAACTATTTTAGTCTAGGGTCAAGACTAATCACATGGAGTTCCAAGAAGCAGACTATTATAGCATTGTCATCTACTGAGGCTGAGTATATAGCCATCACACATGCTAGTACTCAAGCCCTATGGTTGAGAAAAGTCCTTGAAGATATTGGAGAAAGTCAAAGTGGTCCAACTCGATTGTATTGTGATAACATGAGTGCCATTCAATTGGCATACAATCCAATCCACCATAGCAGATCAAAGCATTTTGATATGAAGTATCACTTCATTCGAGACATGGTGGAGCAACAAATTGTTGAGCTTAAATATTGCAACATTTTGGATAACATTGCAGATATCCTCACCAAAGGCATGGCTAAAGCTCAATATATAAAGCTGAGAGACTGTATAGTCAGTCCTCTCAACTTTAAGGGGGAGAATGTTGGAAGTTAAAAGGGTAAAAAAGTAAAAATTTTGTTTTACCATTGTAAGATTTAGACCTTACCCTTTTTACCTCCTTGGATGGCAACTGAGTCAGCAGGATTGGATAGCATGGGCGGCAGGGAGCTTGACTCCTAATCTCATTTTTCCTTTCATCCCTATTTTTCTTCTTCCATATTCTTTCTCCTAAGATTTCTAGGTTCTAGTTAATAATATTTGTATTTAAGCATTGTAATCCTTGGAACTTAATGTTAATGTAATATCTGGTTAATAATATTTATGCTCCTAATTTCCTAAGTTCTCCTAATTTTGTTATTGCTATAGCCAACCCAAATAAAATGATCTTTTAGTTGTGTTTCATAATGTTTTTTTATGTGAGTGACTCAACCCTCAATATATTTTCAAGTATTATTTGTCCTTGCCATGTTATAACTGAATATATATAACATTCCTTGTGATTTCAAAATAACCAAAGTTCAATAATGTAATCAAAAGTATGTCTATATGTTTATAATCAATGCTAAAGTATATTGATAAAATTTAAACAACTAAAATATAATTAATTACTTATTTTTAAAAGATAATGTTTTATTAAATATAATATTATTAAATTTATAATAATATAAATATATAAGGGTCATGATTGAGAGGGGACTGTTCAAACCTATGTGTTAATTGTAAGGGTTTCTCACACTAACCAAATAAAAATAAACCTAAATTGAGAAAGTTAACAGAGGGAAGGAAAATAAATAAAATTTGTAGTAGTTGGACTCAGAGGAGATAAATAGTGAATAACAACAAAATCTATATTAAAAACAGTACCTATACATCTCTTCATATTTTGTTATTGAAAATATCAAGTCATGTAGTGGAAACCCATTTCGTGTGGATAATATATGCGGACATATATTTTCTCTTTTAAGTTAGATTTCTCTTTTTCCTCTTTAACAGTTGTACATAAAGTGATATCATTGTGGTAGTTGGTCGAAAGAGATTGTTTGTAACGGTATATATATATTTATTTTTGGATTTATATATATTATATTATTTTTAAGTTATTGCTTTTAATTGAATGTATTATTTTGGTTTCATAAAACTTTATTAAATTTATTTTATTTTTATTCATGAAATGTTGTTTTTTATTTATTTGGTTAGTGTAAAAAACCCCTACAACCAATTAGGGTTGAGCAGTCTCCTCCCAACCAACCATGATCTCTAGTAAAGCCAAGAGCTATACTTATCAATAGGAAATTTAACACACAGCCACCATACACGCACCCCCTCACACACTTATCTATGTTGTGGTTTGAAATAAAATGTTGTTTTTTTATTGGTTGATAAAAAGGGTTTTCAAAGGTCCTGAAATATTTTACACAAATGTAGCAAAGAAGGCTTGACAAAAGTAAGCTTAATTGAACTGAAATAAAAAAACTTAGAGCGGATCAAAACAACCAACATTAAACTGGAATTAAGGCTAAAACTAAAACAACAAGGGATAACGATACAAACTACAAAAATGGTTCCCATAAAAAATAGAAAACAAACATCAGAAGCCCGACCAAGATTTTGGCATTTGGTTTAGCGGGGTTCAATTCTTGTTTGTGAGCTTTTTAGAGAAAACATCTCCACTATGCTGGAAATTAGCATTTTTATTTGCCATTCCTTGCCACCTGAGTTCATGGGTGACAATTGCCTTGTGAATTTTCCATGCCTTCATAAACTTGCCCTTTAAACGGATTGCAAGAAAACGCATAAGGGAAAGGAAGATATGTGTTGGTGTCCATGTTAGAAAAACTATGCCCAAATTCAACGACGTCAAAAACAACAACCATTTACAGATTAAGATTTCCATTTGCATCAGTGTGGACCATAATACATGGAAGAAAATTTTCATACCCAACTTGAAAGTTGTCCTATTCAACTCCTTGATTTTCAAGGAGGTCAGAAACTTTGTTTCCTTCCTAGTAAACATGCCGAATTATAACATGTATGATACCTTCAATTATTTTCAATATTTCTTGGATAGCATTGAACATGCTCTAGGTAGGGAGTTGACACTTTTGGATGCAACGAACGACATTCATAGAATCACATTCTATGATAAGTCTTTCAAACCGAAGTCGCTTGCAAATGAGGAGGCCTAGGTATAACACACGAGCTTCAACGAAATTATTGGTTTGACTACCCATAGACTCAACAAACATGCACAGGACTTTACCTTGACTATTTTTAAAGAGATCACCTCCTCCAACCCTACCAGGGTTTCCTTTTGAGGCCCCGTCAACATTAAGTTTGACCCATCCACAAGGTGGGGGAATCCATTTCACCATTGACCTGTCAACTTTTGGAGGACCCCATAGGGGGTGTCAATCTAAAATTTGAGAGTATTGAAAATGGATAATCCCCATTAGTTATTGGGATCATCAACTTGGATGAGACAAGCATTCTTGATGACAAATGACAAAGCTCAAGAAAAAATTGATTTTGCATCATTTGCAGCAATGCCAAAGATTCTATTGTTCCTCTCCAACCAAACCTACCACAAAAAGTGAGGAAAACAATACGACCAAAAAGCACAAATTTTTGGATTCAAAAATGGATTTGGCCACTGATGGTAGGCGTCAACAAGAGTTTTTGGGTATACCCAGGATAAGTTGGCCAGTTTGAGAAAGGAAGACAACACTTCAGTAGAGAAAGGGCATTCAAGGAAGATATGAATTATAGATTCCCAATTACTTTTGTAGAGGACACAACGGTTAGGGAGCATTAGACCTCTTTGGATGAGATTGTCAATGGTCAAAATTTTGTTTAAAGAAGAAATATAAAAAAAATGGGCTACCTTAGGGATTAAAATTTTCAACCAGATAGTATTAAATTTAGGTTAGGATTTAACTTCCCTCGTTTGGGCATAGTAGGCAGATTTAATAGTATAAAGCCCATCCTCACAAATATGCCTGAAAGGGATTTTGACGTATTTGGGTTACTAAGAATTATAGTAGTCCATAATAGACCAAAAATTATGGAAAAAGCAGAAGACTGGGCAATGCTGATATTGTCATAGGGAAATGTCTTCCATCTAGCACCGCTACAGTTTCTATAAAAAAAATTACATACCTTAGAACCAAACAGGCGATCAGTGATTGGCTTGACACAGGATAGACTAGCATCATTGATTAGAGGGTGATCACTAAGCCATCTGTCCTCCCAAAAGTCAATAGATGTTCCATTTCCTAGCTACCACCTAAGTCCAAATTTTAGAATGGGCCTTGTATTAATCATAGCATTCCAAAAATGTGATCCAATCGAAGTAGTTCATCACTGAGAAAGGCCCTTTGCTACAGATATTTATCTTTTATGATGTCGATCCAAGTAGCTTGTTCATTTCGGATAACTCTCCAACCTTGCTTACCAATGAGGGCAGAGTTCATCTTGCTAGCTTTCCTGAAACCCAACCCTCCCTGATTCTTCTTCAAGCAGATCTTGTCCCAAGCAACCAGGGGAATTTTGTTATTATTTTCGCTCCCTGACCAAAGAAATCTCATTTTAATTTGTTCAATTTTCTTGCAGATAGAAGTTGAGGCTTTAAAGACAGACAAGAAGTACATCGAAACGCCTTGCAAAAAAGCTTGAACAAGAGTCATTTTTTTTGCCTGACTAAGGAGACAGTCTTTCCACCTGGAAAATTTAGAATCAATTTTTTCTAAATTTTCTCCAAGATGTTATTCCACATGTTTGCAAAAGGTTTACCATGGAAAAGGGGCATGCCTAGATAGGTGGAAGGAAGGCTTGATATGCTGCATCCCAGGATTCTGGTAATCTTTTATTGTCTGTCAATAGGTGTATTCAAGAAATATAGTTTACTTTTTTGGAAATTAATTTTTTGTCCAGCAGCCAACTCATAGGAGAGCAGGATATTCTTGATTACCCTTGCTTTAGAAACTGAGGCTTTGGTTGCAAGTAATGTATCATCAACAAATTGTTGATGTGTGACCTATTGGGATATAGAGGAGGCATTTATCCCAATATAGTACCATTAGAGTAGATAGATTTGAGTGCCCTCCCAAGGGATTTTGCAAGAATGAGGTCAAGGGTTCAAATAAAATGTTGTTTTGATTTACTTAACTAAAATCATTTTATTTTTAAATATTAATGTTAATTTAAAAATATATATATAAATATATTAATTATTTTGGTAGGACACCCACTTATTTGTATATGGATAACCAATCTTAAACCAGTAACCCCTTTTCTAGTTTATTGGGGAAAAAAAACGTTAAATAATATTTATGTTAGGTAGTTGTCTAATAAAAGCACTTGTTTATAATGTGATAATTTAAAGTAAAATAAATAAATTAGATGGTAAAAATATAAATGTCATTGATAAAAAAAAATAGATTTTTAATCAACTTAATTTATAAAATTTAAGTGCGAGTTTGAAATAAGTTTTTTTATTTTATTTTAGAAAGTGTGTAAATGTTAAGGTGTAAAAAAAAAAAGCAAAGAATATGTGTAAATGTGAAGGTGGAAAATTTAAAAATTAAAGGATTTTTGTAAATAAAATATGGGTAGCACATCGAAAAAGTAATTTAAAGTTCTAATTAGAAGTGAATATGTCCTAGTTGGAAGTATGAATGTTCTAGTTGGGGACAAGAGGAACATTATGTCAAACCTTACCCAAGTAGTCGATATTACACTAAAAGTGATTATTAAGGATGAGATGATCGAGCATGATATAATACTTATTAAAAGAAAAGGATTAATATATAAGTTCCATAGATACTAGAAAAGTTTTTCTAAGATTAAAAGTTGGATCAAGTGAAAGTGGAGATAGAATTCAAACTACACCATGACTTTTCTTCCAAAATAATATTTCATCATTATTTTCTCCAATTTACAAATTAGGAATAAAATAATAGTTGGTGGCTCATGGTTTAGGAGGAGATATGCATTATCTTTAATACCATGGGGTGAGAACCCTTTTATGGAGAAAGACTATTAAAAGGCTTCTAGTATGGATTGGTTTTCTTGGGCTTCCATATCAACTTATCAATAAGAAGGTTTTGAAGAATTTTTTTGGAGTATATTACATTATTTGGTACATTCTAATGTACCCCCATGGTACCTTATTAGTACATTTGTAAATAATAGATTAGGGTTGAGTCATAGTTTAGAGTGTGAGTTATATTTACCTTTTATGTAAGTGTGAATGTACAAGAAATGCACAAGTATCATGTAAATTTGTAATGTGCAGAAAATGCACAAGTGTCATGTGAGTTAGTGTGCAAGTGTAAGTTGAGTCTATATGCACAAGTGTCTTATATATAAGAGTTAAAATGTGTAATGTAAATATGTGCACAAGTATCTTAGATTGGATGGTGCAAGTTATAGAAATGTAAAAGTCATGTATAGATGTGCATACATTATAGAGTCAAGTTTTCATCAAGTATGCAAGTGTCAAGTAGATAATCCAAGAGTCATGAGACTTGGCATATGGAAAGGAATAGTCAAGTATCCAAAAAGTCACACTACTATGGCTATATTATGGAGATAATACTCCATAAGCAAGTATCACATGCGCTCACGATTATTATAAATATTACTTTGTAAGAGAAAGAGGAGTAATAAAGATTGCATACATTTTGAGCAATTAATATTGTAAGGCTATTACATCAATATTGTTGCATATTATTGAATGTTATTTGATATATTATAAGACTTCTCTTACATATTCATTTGCTCATATTATTCTACTCTTATGATTATATTGACCTTATTATATTGTGTCTATATTATATTCAATTATGTGATATTTAACCTATGATATTAATTGTAGTATTAAGGTTTAAAAAGCCATTAGTGGAATTAGAGCTACCATGAGACTCTATGTAGATTGACAAGATTTTGGCCACTATTAGAAATAAATTTTATCTAGTTTGATAAATTTCATTAGGATTTTGTCCACTTTGAAGATAGTGAGACTCAGACTCTATTATAAGGTCATATTGAGTATAAAATCTAGGGTCATTCCACTATGAAAACTAGTGAATAATAGAGGCTCAACTATATTGAAGAATTTAGAGAACCAACTCAAAAGAAAGTTGGTCATTCAAGAAAGAGATATCCTGATATTGATATTATTGGATTCTCTAGTAAGGAGGAGAATCATATTGATTTCTTAGGTTCAACCTAAGATATTATTGATTAAAAAATAGAATTGTATTGAATTCTTATGTGTGACCTAAGACATTGAAGACTTTAGAATTATAGCATATTAAGAGATTAAGCTACTGAAGTGTGAGAAGCTCTCTATAGAGGATAGAGAAGTGTTTCAGCTTTGAGGAGCAAAGAAATAGATAGTAGTAGATTGAGAAACATTAGAGCTTCCTAAGAAATAAATAAAAAATGAATTGAGATGCATTCAGATATTCCTAAGATAAATAAAGGAAAACAAAAGATATTAGAAAACTAGTATATCATTCTTGAAGCAATATAAAGTAAGCTTGTTTCAAGTATTGGATTAATATCTACATTGATTAGAGTTGCAAGATATTAAGAAGATTTAGATTTTGAAATAGGTCCATGGAGGTCAATATTGAAGAATAGAGACCCTTCAAAGAAAGAGGTCCATATAGAGAAATATTGAAGAATAGAGACCCTTCAAAGAAAGAGGTGTGTGTAGAAAAGAGAATCCCTTTATAGAATATAAAATAAACTTGAATAGAAAATGAATTGAGGTCTTGAAGAGAATAAGCAAAGAGGTCAAAGGTTTTCAAGCATCTAGTATAGAAGGAGAAAAGACTCAATATACATTCAGAGATTATAGTAAGAAGAATCCCAAGGTATATACAGTTTCTGGAAATGATAGAGGTAGCTTGCATATGAAGATAAGTTAAAGATAAGAGATATATTCAAAAGAAAGTATAAGAGGTAAGAGATAAAAACTTTAGAAGGTCATTTAATTCTATAGTAGTCCATGATAAAAGAACAAGGTAGACTATACTAGAAGCATCAAGGCAAATATGTAAGAGAGTTATAGTTATTATTATTAAACATCAGACTATATACATAGCTGAGAGCACCATTTGAGAACTCAAAAACCTACAAAGCAACATAGAGACATGGAAGATTAAAACAACAAAGATCATCACGAGTAAAAGGAAAACAGTAAGAGAAATATTCACTAAGGAATTCATAGAGTGCTAGCATCTATCGTAAGAATAAAAATGTGAAATTGTGCAGTCATGCAAGAAAAGTTATGTTGGCAACTGCTGATATTCTCACAATGACACTGAGAGGGGGGGTGAATCAGTGTAGCTATTTCTATTCAGATCTACAACTCTTTAAAACTTAAGCAGAGAGAACTTTAAAATAGATAAAGCAAATAAACAAGAGAGCATTCCACAACACACGATTTAACGAGGTTCACCAGATTTGGCTACTCCTCAAAAATTAGACTGCTTGGACTCCCATCCAAATCCAGCCTTTGCAAAGCACCAACTTTACAAATAATTTTCCAGTACCCATAGGAAGGAGCACCAACCCCTTATTTATCTGCACCAACAGAAAGGAGCACCAACCCCCTAATGCCAAGCACCAACTTGGACTTCCAGTTCTAAACAGATTTAATGACATAAAAATGCCTTCTCTTCTACTAGACCCTCACTGGTCTAATTCCTTTTAACAAGAACTGCATATACTTACAGCTCTACTATTCTCTCTTACAACACTCTCTTCTATATCTTTTACAGCACAATACACCTCTCATATTTTCATAGCTCCTTTTTCCTTTTATTCGACAAATCACAACACTCATGCCACGTGTAGAGCTCAACCCTAACCCTAACTTCCTGTACATGAAAACATTCTTTCAGCTCTGCTTACTGTGCTCTTAAATGCTTACTTACGCCTCTGACAGCCTTATCTACCCACTTTACGGCTCTGACAACCTTTTCGGTGCTCTGTCAGTATATCCACCGTTCTGATAGATTTATCTTCTCATTTACGACTCTGACCATCTTACCTACTTATTTATGGCTCTGACAGTCTTACCTACTTATTTATGGCTTTGACAGCCTTTTCTATTCTCTTACAGCTCTGACAGTAGAACTGCCGCTCTGACAGCCTTTTTGTCTTCTTCTCGGCCTGCATGCACGAAAACACAACATGTCACGAAATCGTGACACTTTTTACCTTCGTACACTCTACTTGGCTTGCACCAGCAAAAACATGACATGTCACGAAATCGTGACACTTTTCGCTTCCTTGCACCCTTCTCGGCATGCACCAATGAAAACATGACATGTCATGAAATCGTGACACTTTTCACTTCCTTGCACTTCTTCTTCGCATGCACCAGCAAAAACATGACATGTCACGAAATCGTGACACTTTTCGCTTCCTTACACTCTTCTCTGCATGCACCAGCGAAAACATGACATGTCACAAAATCATGACACTTTTCGCTGCCGTACATTCTTCTTTGCATGCACCAGCGAAAATGGAACATGTCACAAAATCATGACACTTTTCGCTGCCGTACATTCTTCTTTGCATGCACCAGAAAAAATGGAACATGTCACGAAATCGTGACACTTTTCACCGTACATTCTTCTTTGCATGCACCAAAAATAAAACATGTCACAAAATCATGACACTTTTCCTACCATACATCTTCTTGCATGCAAAAAAAACATAAATATGACACTTTCCTCCTTCTTTCTTGCACACAAAAATGGAACATGTCACAAAATCGTGACGCTTTCGCCTTTGAGCTCTTCCTCCTTGAATTTGTCATGAAATCATGACGCTTCTGCTTCCATGCTCTTTCATTTTGCTTCTATCATGAAATCGTGACACTTCATCCTTCGGAGTCTTCCTCTCTTGTTGTCGCAAAAATGCGACATGTCACGATATCACGACATCTTTTCTCCTTAGCTCTTCTCTTCTCTTCAGGTCGCAAAAACGTGACATGTCACGATATCATGACACTTTTTCTCTCGAGCTCTTCCTCTTGCAATATGTCACGAAATCGTGACACTTTTTATCTTGCCTTCTCTCTCTAGCAATATGTCACGAAATCGTGACACTTTTTCTCCTTAGCGCTTTCTCTTGCATCGATCATGAAAACTCGACATGTCATAAAATCGTGACACATTTTCTCCTCTTCCTCTCTTACAGATTGTCATGAAATCATGACACTTTTCTTTGCTTGCGCCTTCTCTCCAAACATGTCACGAAATCATGACAGTTTTCTTGCATGCGCTGCTTCTTCGAACATGTCGCGAAATCGTGACAGTTTTCTTACTTGCCTTCTTTGCTTCCAACATGTCATGAAATCATGACAGTTTTCCTTGCGCTTTCTCTTTCGTCCAACATGTCACAAAATCATGACATATTTTCTCTCTCCTCTTTCTCTTCCAAACATGTCACGAAATCATGACATCTTTTTCTCTCTCCTCTTTCTCTTCCAACATGTCGCGAAATCATGATAGTTTTCTAGCATTTTCTCTCTCCTAATATGTCATGAAATCATGATAGTTTTCCACATTTTCTCTCTCCTTCGATATGTCATGAAATCCATATTTCATTTTCTCTCTCCTTCAATATGTCATGAAATCGTGACAGAAAACATGTCGCGATATCGCGACAGTTTTCTTACTTGTCTTTTTCTTTGATCCTTTGAATCTGGGCCACTTATGTCTTCTTGGAAATTCATTGTACATGCTCTGACTGACCTCTAAACTCCTATCCACTACATCATCAATTGATCTATCTGTCTGTGTTGACAACAATGACAATATTGTTTCTGCACCTTGCTCAACAATCTCCCCCTTTGGAATTGTTGGCAACACATGTGCAATTTCCTGTAATTCTTCTCCCCCTTTGACAATAATACCAAAGGGCTGCTGCAGACTCCCCCTGAGTCCATGCACAATCATTCTCAAGCACACAATATTACAGTTAGCAAAAATTACAAACATGAGCAAACAGATAATCAAATATATAAATGCTCCCCTTGAGAATGTGTTCCCGAAAGCTAGTCAGTTCTTGGGTAGTGTGACCACTCCCAACTTACTGCGGAGGTATTCAAAAACTTCCTTGGGCAACGGTTTAGTGAAGATATCCACTACTTGCTCTGTAGTTGGAACAAAATCCAATTTAACCTCACCTTCTGCAACTTTATCCTTCAAAAAGTGATACCGGATTGCAATATGTTTGGTGCGAGAATGCATAACCGGATTCTTTGAGATGTTAATAGCACTGGTATTATCACATTTAACTAAAATTGGCTCTTTGAAGTTAATACCAAGATCTTTCAGGGTTTGTCTCATCCATAAAATCTATGTACAACATGTTGTTGCTGCAATGTATTCTGCCTCTGTTGTGGATAGAGAGACTGATTCTTGTTTCTTGTTGTGCCATGCTACCAACTTTTCTCCAAGATAGAATGCACCTCCATTGGTACTCTTTCTGTCATCTATACATCCTGCCCAATCTGCATCAGAATATGCAATAAGAGTGAAGTCCTTACCTTTTGGGTACCATAACCCATACTCCATAGTACCCTTGAGGTACCTAAAGATCCTCTTCACAGTTGTCACATGAGTCTCTTTGGGACTAGCCTGAAATCTTGCTACCATGCATATTGCCTGTAAGATATCTGGTCTAGTAGCTATCAAATACAGCAGGCTTCCAATCATAGATCTGTACATGGTTTGATCTACATCCGGAGATTTGTCATCCTTGCTCAACTTGCAACCTGTTGTCATGGGAGTGCTAACAGGTTTACAATCCTCCATTGTGAACTTTTTCAGCATTTCTTTCACATATTTAACTTGAGAAATAAAAATGCCCTTTTCACTTTGGTTAACTTGCGGTCTGAGGAAATATGAAAGTTCACCAATCATAGACATTTCAAATTCTTTCTGCATTTTATTTGCTATGTCTCTACATGACTCATCATTGCTGCTGCCAAAAATTATATCATCAACATAAACAACAAGGACAATAAGTTGGCCATTGTCTATTTTGACATACAAGTTACTATCCACCATACCTTTCTTGAACCCTTGTTCTAGTGAGATAGTTGTCTAGTCTTGCATACCATGCTCTGGGTGCCTGTTTCAAGCCATACAAAGCTTTCTTCAACTTGCAAACAAAGTTGGGATTATCACCGAGTTGAAAACCATCTGGCTGCTCAATATAAACTTCTTCTTCAAGATTTCCATTCAAAAATGTTGATTTCACGTCCATCTGATAAACTTTGAAATTCTTGTGGACTGCTAAAGCCAGAAACATTCTGATTGCCTCGAGTCTAGCCATTGGTGCAAAAGTTTCCTCAAAATCAATACCTTCAACTTGAGCATAGCCTTTACAGACCAATCTTGCTTTATTCCTTACAACCTGTCCATCTTCATTCAATTTGTTTCGAAAAATCCATTTAGTACCGATTATGTTTTTATTTGTAGGCCTTGGTACTAACTCCTAGGTTTTGTTTTTCTCAATCTGATCTAGTTCTTCGTTTATTGCCTTCATCCAACTTTCATCTGTGTTTTCTTCAGCAATATTTCTGGGCTCAATGCTGGATAATAGGGAGTAGTTACTTACTACTCTTCTTCTTGTCTTAACACCAACTGTGGGGTCCCCAATAATTTGCTCTCCGGGATGATTTTTCTGCCAGCTTCCTGTTTTGAATTTATTGTTTTCTTCTACTTCTGAATCAATACTTAAATCATCTGGGTCAATTTTTTGATTCTCTTTTGTTTCCTTTTCTTCATCTCCTTCAATAACTTCTTCATAAATAGGGTAGTTTTCTTCACAGCTGACTGCTTGTTTCCTATCTTCATCAAATTTAACATCGGCATTGTCTACAATTTTCTTTAGCCTTTTGTTGTAGCATTTGTAAGCTTTGCTTTTTGATGAATAGCCAACAAAAATACCTTCATCAGCTCTATCTTCAAACTTACCAAGATTATCTTCAGTTCTTTTGATGTAACACTTGTTGCCAAAGACTTTGAAGTATTTTGTTGTTGCCTTCTTGCCGAACCATAGCTCATAAGGGGTTTTGCTTTCATGCGTCCTCAACATGCACCTATTTTGGATATAAACTACAGTATGGACTGCCTCTTTCCAAAATCTATCTACAATTTTGCTTTCAGTCAACATTGTCCATGCCATTTCCTGCATAGTTCTGTTCTTTCTTTCTACAACACCATTCTACTGAGGTGTCCTTGCTGCTAAAAACTGTCTTCTGATCCCATATTTTTGATAGTATTCTGCAAACTCCTCTGAGATGAACTCTCCTCCTCTATCTGATCTTAAGCATTTGATCCTCTTTCTTGTTTCATTCTCAACTTGGTTTTTGAAAGTCTTGAACATTTCAAAAGCTTCAGATTTTTGCTTCAAAAAGAATATCCAGGTCATTCTGGAATAGTCATCTATGCACAGCATAAAGTATTTGTCACCATTTATACTTTGTGTTCTCATGGGTCCACATAAATCAGTATGTATTAGTTCTAAAGGTTTCGTTGGTAAAGTACTCCTTTGATTTAAATGTGGCTCTAGTTTGCTTCCCCTTTTGGCATGAAGCACAAATACTATTTAGTGGTTTGCCAATGGAGGGTATATCTCTTCTTGCCCTTTTTGAGCTTATTTTTACCAAATTGTCAAAGTTGATATGACCGAGCCTCTTGTGCCACAGCCAATTTTCATCTTCCTGTCCAATCAAGCATGCTCCTTCTGAAGTCTCTGAGAGAGTATACAGGTTTCCAGAAGTCCTTGATCCAGTAGCAATCAACTTCCCACTGCTAGCTTTTCTCACTTCACAACCCTGCTTCTTAAAAATTACTTCATGACCTCTGTCACAGATTTGACTTACGTTGAGCAAGTTATGCTTCAGACCAATCACAAACAAGACTTCTTTTGAATTGATCTTTCCATCATTGATCTTGGTGATCCTTTGCCAACTATCTTTGCACCATCATTATTTCCAAATTTCACAGAACCTCCTTCGTAATTCTGTAACTTCTCAAATTTTTGCTTGTCACATGTCATGTGGTTGGAGCATCCACTATCAAGTATCCATGGTGCAGATTTGTTCTGTGCTTTAAAAGCAGTCTGAACAATCAAAGATTCCTTTTCTTCCTGGAGTTTTTCCTTTTCTTTCCATTCTGGTTTGATAGCAGTTTTGGCAACTTGTTTTGCCTTTCCCCTTTCATTAGCTTGTGCCTGTTTTTCAAGAAATTTTTTGTTTTGTTTCAATCCATTTGGTTGAGATTTTCTACCCTGATATTTATTTGCTGCAAAAGTGCTTCTACAGTATCTTGCAATGTGTCCAAAATTATGACAGTTATAACATTCTACTGCATAATCCACCAATGGAGAAAAGACATTTCTATTGGTGAAATTCCTTTGTGCTACATTATGACTGCAATCTGAAATCTTATGGCCATAAGCATTGCATTTAAAACAATAACCAGAAAAGGAATGATTAAACCTGGGTGAAGGTCTTTGCCAGTTTGAAGTAGGAGCCATGAATCTTCTCCTTCTTGGATGTGTGACTTTTGTGAATCCATCTTTGTCAGTACTCTTCTTGAGTCTGGCATTATTGCTTTCTTTGGCATGATTTGTTTTTTCTTGATCAACCCTGATCTTATCTTCTTTCTTTATGGGTTCTACATTTAAGGCCTTTGAACCCTTTGATGATTCTCCTTCATCGAAGCCCAAACCAAATTTGATGCCGGAAGGCCTTTGGTTATTTAAAATTTTATCCAGCTTTACAGAACTTTCTTCAAACTTATGATAACAACTCAATTTCTGATTCATCTCCTCTAGTTGCATCCTTAACCTAACAATGTCTTCTTCTAGCTTGTTGCACTCATCTATTTTTATGGTTAATTGTACTTTGAGAACTTTAGACATTTTCTTAAATTCATCTGTCTGTACTTTCAAGTTGTTTATTATTTCATTGGCATCCTCAAGCTTTCTTGAAACCTTTTTATTCTTTTTCCTTTCTATGCTCAGCTCTTTAAGTGCAGCAACCAACTCACCTTCCAGATATACTTCAGCCTCATCCTCGGGTTTTTCATTACATTCCTATTTTTCCTCTGTTTTTCTTTCTTCAAATGCCATGAACAGAGCTTCATCTGCTTCTTCAGAATCCTCACCGGAGCAGTCTTCAGAAGAGCTGACATTCTTGGATATGAAACTTTTCTTCTTGAAGTTGCTTTTTCTAAACTGTGGTTTCTTCTTCCAGTCACTTCTTTCTTGGTGTGACCCTTCATCATTTTTGTTTTTCTCATTCATTGGACATTTGGCTACAAAGTGCCCGACGCCTCCACAGTTGAAGCACTTAAACGGTAACTTTCCTCTGTACTTTCCTTTTCCCTTTATTAGTTTCCTAACAAAGTTTGCTTCTATTTCATCTGAAGACTCTTCTTCTACAGATTCTTGTTTAGCTTTTATATTTTTGTGTGCTTTAAAAGTAGCTTCTCTGTCTGAGGGCTTAGTTTGTCCTATTCTCATTTCATATGCAGTTAAAGAACCATGCATTTCATCCATGCTAAAAGTATTTAGATCTTTAGCTTCTTCTATAGCAGAAACTTTAGAATCAAATCTTTTGTGAAGAGTTCTTAGTACCTTTTTCATGATGACCGCATCTTCCATTTCCTCATCGAGTCCTCTAATCGCATTAATGATTCCATTGACTCTCAGCATATAGGCCTCTATGTTCTCATCGTCATTCATTTTTAATGCTTTGAACTGAGCTCGATGCGTTTGTAGCTTGGCTTCCTTGATCTTGTCGTCTCCTTCATGAATGCTCTATAGTTTGTCCCACATGTCTTTTGCCATTTTACAGCTCATGATCCTTATCAGTTCATTGTCTACTAACCCACACATTATAGCATTCTTTGCTTTAGAGTTATTCTCAAACTTTTTCTTCTCAATAGCATCTGTTGGAGGAGTAGAGGATATTGTGTATCCACTGTCTCTTGACTCCCAAATGTCATATCCCAAAGCACACAGATAAGTCTGCATCCCGAGTCTCCAGAAAGAGTAATTAGTTCCATTGAACAAAGGAGCTTTGTTGGATGAAAATCCTTCACCATCGGCCATTGTGTTTCTTCCAAGATCACCTTAGCTGATTGAGCTTGTTCAGGAACCTTGCTCTGATACCAATTGATATTCTCACAATGACACTGAGAGGGGGGGTGAATCAGTGTAGCTATTTCTATTCAGATCTACAACTCTTTAAAACTTAAGCAGAGAGAACTTTAAAATAGATAAAGCAAATAAACAAGAGAGCATTCCACAACACACGATTTAATGAGGTTCACCAAATTTGGCTACTCCTCAAAAATTAGACTGCTTGGACTCCCATCCAAATCCAGCCTTTGCAAAGCACCAACTTTACAAATAGTTTACCAGCACCCACTGGAAGGAGCACCAACCCCTTATTTATCTACACCAACAGAAAGGAGCACCAACCCCCTAATGCCAAGCACCAACTTGGACTTCAATTCTGAACAGATTTAATGACATAAAAATGCCTTCTCTTCTACAAGACCCTCACTAGTCTAATTCCTTTTAACAAGAACTGCATATACTTATAGCTCTGCTATTCTCTCTTACAACACTCTCTTCTATATCTTTTAGCACAATACACTCTCTCATATTTTCACTACTCCTTTTTCCTTTTATTCGAAAATCCACAACACTCATGCCACGTGTAGAGCTCAACCCTAACCCTAACTTCCTATACACAAAAACATTCTTTCGGCTCTGCTTACTATGCTCTTAAATGCTTACTTACGCCTCTGACAGCCTTATCTGCCCACTTTACGGCTCTGACAACCTTTTCGATGCTTTGTCAATATATCCATCGTTCTGACAAATTTATCTTCTCATTTATGACTCTGACCGTCTTACCTGCTTATTTACGGCTCTGACAGTCTTACCTGCTTATTTATAGCTCTGATAACCTTTTCTATTCTCTTACAGCTCTGACAGTAGAACCGCCGCTCTAATAGCCTTTTTGTCTTCTTCTCGGCCTGCATGCACGAAAACACATGTCACGAAATCATGACACTTTTGCCTCCATACACTCTACTTGGCTTGCACCAGTGAAAACATGACATGTCATGAAATCGTGACACTTTTCACTTCCTTACACCCTTCTCTGCATGCACCAACGAAAACATGTCATGAAATCGTGACACTTTTCGCTTCCTTGCACTTCTTCTTTGCATGCACCAGCGAAAACATGACATGTCACAAAATCGTGACACTTTTTGCTTCCTTCACTTACTTACTTCTTCTTCGCATGCACCAACAAAAATGAAACATGTCACGAAATCGTGACACTTTTCACTATCGTACATTCTTCTTTGCATGCACCAGAAAACATAACATGTCATGAAATCGTGACACTTTTCGCTACCGTACATTCTTCTTTGCATGCACCAACGAAAACGAAACATGTCACGAAATTGTGACACTTTTTGCTTTCGTACACTCTTCTTTGCATGCACTAAAATGAAACATGTCACGAAATCGTGACACTTTTGTTGCCTTGTGCTTTTCTTTGCCTTACACAAAAATGGAACATGTCGTGAAATCGTGACGCTTTTACCTTTGAGCTCTTCCTCCTTGAATTTGTCATAAAATCATGACGCTTCTTCCATGCTCTTTCATTTTGCTTCTATCGTGAAATCATGACACTTCATCCTTCGGAGTCTTCCTCTCTGCTGTTGTCGCAAAAATGCGACATGTCATGATATCGCGACATCTTTTCTCCTTAGCTCTTCTCTTCTCTTCAGGTCACGAAAACGCGACATGTCGTGATATCGTGACACTTTTTCTCTCGAGCTCTTCCTCTTGCAATATGTCATGAAATCGTGACACTTTTTATCTTGCCTTCTCTCTCTTGCAATATGTCACGAAATCGTGACACTTTTTCTCCTTAGCGCTTTCTCTTGTCATCGGATCATGAAAACCTGACATGTCGCGATATCGTGACACTTTTTCTCCATACTGCCTCTCTTGCAGATTGTCGTGAAATCGTGACACTTTTCTTTGCTTGCGCCTTCTCTCCAAACATGTCATGAAATCGCGATAGTTTTCTTGCATGCGTTGCTTCTTCGAACATGTCACGAAATCGCGACATTTTTCTTACTTGCCTTCTTTGCTTCCAACATGTCGCGAAATCGTGACAGTTTTCCTTGCGCTTTCTCTTTCTTCCAACATGTCACGAAATCGTGACATATTTTTCTCTCTCCTCTTTCTCTTCGCTTTAGACCGTGAAAATGAAACATGTCACGAAATCGTGACATATTTTTCTCTCTCCTCTTTCTCTTCGCTTTGGAACGCGAAAATGAAACATGTCGCGAAATCGCGACAGTTTTGCCAACATTTTCTCTCTCCTTCGATATGTCGCGAAATCGTGATAGTTTTGCTAGCATTTTCTCTCTCCTTCGATATGTCGCAAAATCACGACAGAAAACATGTCGCGATATCGCGACAGTTTTGCCAGCATTTTCTCTCTCCTTCGATATGTCATGAAATCGTGACAGAAAACATGTCGCGATATCGTGACAGTTTTCTTACTTGTCTTTTTCTTTGATCCTTTGAATCAGGGCCACTTCTGTCTTCTTGGAAATTCACTCGTACATGCTCTGACTGACCTCTGAACTCTTGTCCACTACATCAACTGATCTATCTGTCTGTGTTGACAACAATGACAATACTGTTTCTGCACCTTGCTCAACAACTGCTAAGTCGAAAGGTAAAGCATTGAGTCAAAAACCATGCCAAAATGCAATGTTATAATACAATGTTGGAAGCCTAACAATTGAGTTCCAACAACTACATTGGAAAGGAAGCCAAGCAATCAAGTGTTAAGTGCTACATTGGAAAGGAAGTCAAAAATTTAAGTGCTAAACTGATAGCATCATTGGTTTGTATCGAAGATGAGTGCGAGAGAAAGCATCATGATGGTAATACTTGAGCATTCCAATAGAGGTCATAAGTGGATTAGCACAATTTTTAGGAGTGTAATGATTTAACACCTACAAGAAAGCCAACACTAACCAAGGATGTTCAACGTCCAGTTTATTTAAATACAACTGAGTGTTATAACAGCTCACAACAAGTGAAAATTTTGCATGCTTACATTAAATTGAACGTGATGTAATTTAAAGCAATGTATAAAAAACAACAGAGACATGTGCATGCAAAGATCGAGTTCAAAAAGTTGGTGAAATTAGGGTAATTTGAATTCAATTTGATTTTTAAGTTTTTATAAAGTTTATATTAGGAGGAATAAGGTAAATTTTTTGAAGTGATAAGTTTTTAAAGTTTAGTAGAGATAAGGTATTTGATTTTGGAGTAATAAGTTTGCTTAACTAAAGTTTTTTAAGGTTTATAAATTAGTTTGGAAGATAGGAGAAATAAGGTTTAATTATGGTTGTTTAATGTATTTAATTTTTTGGAGTGATAAGTTTATAAGTTAGAGTTTTTAAAGTTGGTTATTTATTTTATAAGTTTAGAATTAAGGAACTTAGTCAATTTAAAAAGTTTTTTAGTATTTTTTAAAGGGTTGGAGTGATGAGGAATTCAAGTAGGATATTTAAAAGTATTTAATATTTTTCAAGTTTGAAGGTTATTAAAGAATATTTAATTTGGTTTTATTTTTGAGGAAAATTTTTAAAAAAATGAGTTTTTGCAAATTTAATTATTTGGGAGATAAAAGGATTTCAACTTCAAATATTAGGAAAACATAAATTTGCAAAATTCATTTTTTTTTAACTTTTTAGAACATGGTGGAATTCATAAAACACCATTATACTTTCTTCAAAAAAATGCTTAATGATTTATTTATCATTAATTAGTTTTAAGATTTTCCAAGAAAAGAAACAAGTAAAGAAGAATGACACATATAATTTAAATGAAGCTTATGTTAGCTTCAACAAGGAATCATTGAAATCAAGGTTGTATTATTATGATGATTTGCTAACTCAATGCTTAGAAGGTATATCATTAGGTATATCACAAATGAAGGTGCAGAGACGGAGAAGAAGAAAGAAGAAGAGAAGAAATCACATTAGGAAGGCTAATAGGAAAATCATATTGCAGGTTTAGATATTGATCTAAAAGAGGTGGATTGAAGATGAAGACAAAGACCATGATTGAAGACTAAATTCTTAAATAATCAAATAATCTAATACAAGGGGGTGTTGGAGTATATTAAATTATTTGGTACATGCTAATGTACCCCTATTGGAAACAAATTTGCATAAGTATAAAATATATGTGTGCCCTAGACTCGGCCAACATTGAAAGGCCGAAGGAAAGAGATGTCCTTCGGTCCAATCTCTAGAGAGGGATGGTTCTCGTACTACTCTAAAAATAGGTGTAAGATTAGGGTAATAGAAAGAGATGATAAATGACAGAAAGGAATGGGAAATATGGCTATGAGCCTGAAATGTAAGGTGGGGATAAACTAGCAACTAAAACCCAAATCAAGTTTTAATTAGCATATAACAGAAATAAAAGCATAGGAACCATTCATATCTTGTAGAGATAACTTCCAATAAACATTTCAACATTCAGTTCTCTATTAGGAATTAAATTCAGATGCAAAATTTAAGTTTATCTAACAAAGACACAAACATAACAAAAATGATAGGCAAAAAGCAATTTCATACACCACTGATCCAGGAACTAGAGCCAAATATCTTTCAATTGATGCAGAGAACTCAAAGTGTTTATGCTAGAGTGCCTATCCTCCCTTTTTTATATTAAAATGCTCAGTGTTTATGGAGGGTTGTGCCTCTGTAGTTAAATACACATTAAAACAAAATTTTGGCTAGTCAAAGATCAAACAATAGTTATTCCTTCTTGGCAATAACAATGAACCAATTAACAAACACATTGGAAAATGTCCATCATTTTCATCACATGATGTATCGAGGCTTTTGCGGATATCATCGGTCTAATTTCAATCTTCATGATGGTGCCTTGGAAATGAAGATGATTGCACCAGAATCAAGAGTGCAATACTTAAACTTAGTAGTTTTTCAGCAGTGATCCTGGACATATCAATTACGTCATCACATAAATTAAATATGTAATATTTGATCCTTTCCCAAATAAGATTTCTATTGAACATGTTGAGGTGATGGCATTTTCTTTAAAAAAAATGAGCTTTTGCTCAAATTTGCACCCAAAACAAGCCTTTATAATAATTTTACCCAAGTCATGCCCAAAATGGGCTTTCGCCTAGACTTGTGCTTGCAAAATGCCCTTGTCAATGCTTTCACCCAAGAGTTTCACTCCAAACCTAGGCAAAAAGGAGGTCCGTTCCAAACCTAGGAAAAAATATATTTCATTCCAAACCTGGATGAAAAGGAGTTTCAACTCATACTTGCCTCCATGCTACAACTTCATCTAGGGGGAACTTATGCTACCGAAAGTGGAGCCCATATTTGAAAACTACACTTCACTAAGAAATGAAGCACACAAAAATGAGAGTGAAACTTTCGACAAATTTATTTCACTAGCGAAATGCCCAGGAAGTTTTTTCGCCAGCAAAATACCCAAAATGGATTTTCGTTGTCTAGGGGTAAAAAGGTATTTCACTGTGCATGAGAGAAAAAAGGTATTTCGCTCGAATTTTTCCTAAAAATGCACCAATCCAACACTTAAAACAAACTTTGCTGCAATTTTTTTTACATATATGGGTAAAATTTTACAAAATTTTAATGTGGTAAAAATACCAATATTTTTGGTGCCTCGTGGTGTATTTAGCTCACCTAAATGCAATCGATCCCAGTTCTTCATTCATTCGGTTCAGAGTCTCTGCCACCAGCTACATTTGATTACCTGCTGCTTGCACCAACTTCTTCCTGCTTTATGAGATGCAAAGTTGTAGGTTCATACATTGCAACTGATTCAACCTAGACATCCATACCAACTACCTCATGAGCATTGAGTGTATCCATAATGTATCAAAAAATCTCAACCTAATCCATATCAATATAGGTGGCCCTCTGGCTGAGCTCCAACAACCCAGACTCGATACGAATGAATTTTTTCATTAATTTCAACATGTGTTCTTTAGTGATGGGCTCCTCCAAGTCATCAATCTCTAAGGCATCATCCACAAAAATTACTCAGATCGCATCTAGGTCTTTATTTTCTAGAATATTTCCCTGATCATCAATGAAACTGGGGAAAACATTAGCTGCTATCATGTCAAATTATACCAATGAGATGTGCCTTTCATGCTCAAATATCTCCACCAGCTCATAAGCTTCATTAACCAAGTCCAAATCGGAGAAATAATTGCACATAGTGATTTTGGTGCTTTCCCAAGCATGGGTCATCTCATTCAATGAGCGAAATTGAAGATCCATTTAAGCCATCACCTAAATTTTCATTGCTATCTCCAACTTTGACTCCAGGTTTTCCTTTGTATACTCCACTACATGTCTACCATATGAAACAATTTTTTGCACTTCCTATAAGAACATGAGTACTAACATCACATTCATCACCATCATCTTGCAATCAATTAGCAGTTGACTATGAGCCTCTTTAATGTTCTCTTTCATGAGGATCACCGACTGTGTCACCTTTGCTGCCAACTGATTCTACAAATTTTTAAGTTGGTCTTGCAAGGCTTGGATCTATTGTTGTGCTTCCTACTATGTTGTTTGATGTTGTGTGGCCACCTGCTTGATTTCATCCTCCAAGTGCATCACCTTTTGCTACCACTACTAAGATTCAAACTACGTAGCATCCAATTGGGCCTTTTGTGCTGCTAAAGCCTCCTCTAAATTTGTTATCTTTACCTTAGCCTAGAAGAAGCAATCCTTAGAATGGTCACCGTGCAGGTAGATTGAACTCATCTCCACCTGTATGTTGCCCATTTTATCAGTTGCGTCTATCTTCATGGGGTCCTCGATGATGACTTGGTACGAATAATCACTGGGTGCCATCTCTCCATGAGGTTTCTAGACCCGAGGAACCATCTTCACTGTGTGTGCCTCCATTGCCTTTGGGCTAAAATTCACTTTCTTCATTCGTTTTGTCAGGGCTTGCGCATCCTTTCGCTTGTGATTCTTTAGCCATCGTGATGAACTTTGTTGTGCTCTATTGATATTTTTTGCTATAGGGTGCTCTGGTAGTAACTCCATCTTAGAATCTAGTGGCTCTTACACTGCAAAAACTAGATAAAATGGGAAAAGGGCTTATTGAGGGTTTGACTCAACAACAGGGGCAAATGTGGAAGGCACTATAGTTATGCTTAATTTGAGAGGGGCTTGCGTACTTACAGTGATAATAGGATTAGAAGGAATGCAAGATGAAATGAAGGAAAATGGAAGGAAAAATGGATTTGGGGTGAATGCAAATGAACTAAAGGATAAAGAAATGGAGGGAATGGATGAAACTGGGGGAGCGTTGGTGACCTATAACTATGAGGTAGAAAGGGGAACCAAAGATATAGGTACAACAAGTAGAGGTAAAGTGGATATAGGAACTGTAGATGGGGAGACAATGGTCACCAAGTGCTTGTCAAAGAGAGAAGAGGAAAGAAAATGTTTATTTGTAGGCTTCGACACCATTTGAGTCGGTGGCAAAGACTATTGCATTGGAAAATCTTACTCTTCCCCTAATTTTTCTCCTTTACTTTCAGATCTACTATGGTCACCATTGGACTTGACTGCACCTTTTGAGTCAAAGAGAGTATCTCTTGAGAAATAGTCTACTCAACCATCTACGAAGGAGGTGATTTTGTGCTAAGCGTAGAAACTACCCCACTTTTGGGCTTCTTCACCATATTAGGGAATGGTACCCTTATACCCACACTTCTCTTTCTGAGCAAAATCTATTCCTCAGGTGATGGTTGCTCTTCTTCTTATTCTTTAATAACTACTCTCTCTTCTACCGATGCCTCATTTTCTTTTACCATGTCTTCTTCTTTGTCAAGGCTACGAATACTTCAAGGAACCAAGTCAAAAAAAGAGAGGGGCTGGTACTTTTCACACTGATCATCATAAATCAAGAAAAATGTATCATCCATAACCAACAGATGACTTGACCTAGGTTTACTTCGGTGGACCTTCATGACCCACCAATTGGTAATATTTTTATTGGACCAATTAGGTAGTTTCGATTTCATTTTATTGAATAGACTAGGAGGAGGAACTTGCTCTGGATGATTTGTAGTATCATACTCAACCTCCATATTGTAAAAATCATGCTAAGGAGGAAGTGACATCATCTTCTCAATACACCATTCAAGGTCACACCCTTTGGGATTATACCTCTGTTGGAAGATGTCTTCTCGAGAGCAATAATGAAAATTATTGGCTTTGATGAAACTTGTAAAAATAACCAAAGGATCATAGTGCCATCATTGAGGAAGCTCGACAAACCCATGGTCATACAACATCTCAACAATCAATCCATTCTAGTCGTACTGAGTCACTCTTATATCGCTGAACTGGAAGGGCATAGTGCATGTAGCTTTCTTTCCCCTAGTTGTCCTATAGGTATCATTTATAAAATTGTTTTTCAAGCTACCTCCAAGGTAAAAAGATGTTCGATGGTGAAATACAACAATAGAAATGGTTTCCCATTGAAACCAAAAATTTTGACCTCCACTCCTTGTGTTAGTAAAAATACATAACATTTTGTCTTGTCAACCACCTCTGCTATCATTGCTCGAGGCACTCTATTGCATATCCCATAAACCAACTAAAGGGAAATCCCTAAAAATATTTTGTTAAAGTTATAATAGGACTCTCCTCTGGATAGACTCTGAGTCCATGAATACACCAACAATATTCTCCTTGTTTCATCTATCTTCCTTATCGCTATAAAATTTAAATGAGAATGCATGTGATATAAAATGTACCATACCAAAAGGGAGTAGTTCCTGAAAGCAACATCTTCTCCACTTTGCACCTTCTACAATTGCAAGTGCATCCTTTGTACTAAGAAATCGGTCCAATCGAAGAAAATTAGGTTTGTGGTTGCTATCATGGCAGTCGGGGTGTAAAAATCCACTTGTGAAATACACTACACCAATGATGATTGCCACTTATGCATTGTGTAATCAGAAGATAATCCCACCAACCATGCCAACATTGAGTATAAATTTGGGCTCTTGAAATTCCTTAGCAGTGTCAGCAATTTTTGAAACTTCCCAAAACATGGTGTTTTAAATAATTGGTTCTCCATAAACTACTGCATATGAACAGTGTACTGATACTTTTCCTCCCACTTCGTAAGGTTGAGCTTTTTAAATATGACGTCGGGTAGAGGTTATGCACCACAAGTTAATGTGTCCCTGATGGAGCTGGCTAAAATACTAAACAATTGATCTCCTTGGGTGTTCTGAATAGTTCTCAAAGCAAAGTTATAGCGCTATGCAATCACCCAGACTAGCTCAGGACATGGGTGCACAGGCATATACAAGTACCAAAAGAGATGAGAGTAGAATGTCATGGTACGGGAACTTTTAGCAAACACCTTTAGAAGAGTGAACTCAACATCCTAATGCAATTTCTCCACGCCCTTGTTTGTGATTACACAATCATTGATTTGTGCTAGGTCGTCGTAGTAAGACACTAGTTTGATTTCCTCCTCTTATTCCCTTGCCTTTCACCACCTCTTTTCTAGGTTAGCCTTCTTCTAGGCTTTCTCCTTCTTTGCATTTGAGATTTTCTTCTCCATATTTGATTTCCTTTGAGCAAATAGTAAAACACTTCAAATTATACAAAAATCCATGACTCACAGCAATTCCACAACTAGGTGCTTTGCAAATTTTAAATTTTTGAACTGAAAATTTTGCCCTTTTATAACTTTCAAACCACACCTACCAAAATAAATACCCATGGTGCACCAGCTAATTTTGAGGATACGCCACGCTTTCCAATAATTTATTAGTTTCATCTACCACTTCTTCAAGCACTCTGATTGGTTGCTTTAATTTTTTAATTAATTTTTCTTTCTTGGGGGGCGTAACTTACCATTAACGATTATTTCTAGAAAACGTTTCTTACTACTTTTTGCCTTGATAAGGGTGATAAGCACCTTATTTCAGGGTTATGCACAAGCGCAAAATATCATAAATTGGTTCTATTTATGATTTTTAAAATTTTGAAAAGGCTAATTTTGGATCCTTTCACTAGGGCCCATTCACCCAAAATTTACGGGGTGGAATTTTTTTGGGGTAAATTCGCTCGTCGTTGATAATCATGAACCTAAATTTCTTTTAATTTGTCGACCTCAAATTACATATGATTTTGATTTTCCCGCCCAATTTGCCTTCAAATTATAAATGATTTTATATATCCCACACAAATTGCCTTCAAATTATAAATGATTTTATTTTTGCTGTCCAAATCGCCTCATATACTACCCGTATATATACTATACTGGGTATCGATAAACATACATCAAAAATACTCTAACTCAAAAATAACTTTGAAACAATGAAAATTTTGAGAAGGTTGCAGAGGAGTGACTGTCGAAATAAACTGATCGATTGCAGAGGAGTTTCAATCAGCATAAGAATATCGGTTGCAGAGCCATATCTGTCGATATAAGTCGATTGGTTTCATAGCCATGTTTGTCGGTATAAGTCGATAAATTATAGAGCTATGTTGGTTAGTGCAAGCCGATCGGTTGTAGAGTTGTGTCTGTCGGTATAAGTCGATCAATTGCAGAGCCGTGTTTGTCGGTATAAGTTGATCGATTGTAGAGCCATGTCTATTAGTATAAGCTGATCGATTGCAGAGCTATGTTTGTCGACGAAAGCCAATCGATTGTAAAGTCGTGTTTGTCGACATAAGATGATCGGTTGTAGGGTTGTGTTTGTTGGTATAAGTTGATCAATTACAAGGTCGTGTCTATCAACATAAGAATATCAATTGCAGATACATTTTTCTTGGTGTAAGCTAATCGATTGTAGAGTCATGCTTATCGACATAAGTCGATCGATTGCATAGCAGTGTTTGTCGATATAAGCTTATCGGTTGTAGAGCTGTGTCTATTGGCATAATCCAATCGATTGTAGAGTCATGTATGTCAGCATAAGCCTATCAATTGTAGGGATTATCGATCGACATTTGCCTATTAGTTACAGAGGTGTCGATCAACATTAGTCAGTCAGTTGCAAAATCGTGTCAATATTCATTAGTCGATCGGTTGTAGCGGTGTCGATCAACATTCATATATTGGTTATGAGGACTACCGATCAAAGTTTACCTATCGACTGTAGGGATTGTCTATCGATATTTTTTAGTATGTTATAGATGTGTCGATCCACATTAGTCTATCGATTGCAGGACCGTGTTGATTGGCATTAGTCAGTTGATTACAGTATTGTTGGTATAAGCCTATCGGTTGTAGGGGCAGTCAATCGGTAGTGTTATCGACATTTATCTCTCATTTGCAAAGGTTATAATAGGCATCATTTTTTCAGTTGCAGGGATGTGTGATCAAAATTTATCTATCGATTGCAGGGATTATCGATCGGTATAAGTCGATCTATTATAAGGAAGTGTCTATCGACAACTGATCATCATGGTTGCAACTGATCGTCATGACTGCAATCGATCGTCATGACTGCAACTGATCAGCATGCCATTGGTCGTCATGTCAGCCTAAATTCTTTCATATTAGCCTAAATATTTTAAGTATGTCATACATTTTTAGATTTTTCAAATGATATTCATAGCCCCTAACACAAAAATTTGCATTGGTTTGAAATTTTTTTGAGAGAAATTAATGAAATTCGCCACGGTTTGAAATTTTTTGGAGATAAATAAATGCAATTTGCCATGTATACTTCTACAAATTTCTCCAATATTCCAAGATAATTTTCCTTGATTTTATAAATAGATTTTGGGGCTGACCCCTTATGCATAAGCTTGCCTTATTTCACTGATTTTTGGTGTCGAAGAGGAGTTTCGTTACTTTTATGGGTGAAACATCATACATTTTGGGGATTCACTGAAAAAGCAGGGCGAAGAGGCATTTCACTCCCTTTTACTCTAATAATATCCTTCGCTACGCTTTTCTTCCTAAAAAAGCATGCAACTGGGGTTTATGGCCTGCTAACTTAAGTTTCACCTTGAAAATATGGGATATGCATGAACGAAAGGGGGCAAAAATGAATTTCACTCCAAAAAGCATCAGTGAAATTCTTTCTTTGGGCGAAATCACTCTTTTCCTTATTTTTTTAATTTTTCTTCTTTTCTTTTTCTTTTTCCAGCTTCCTTTCTTTTTTATTCTTTTTTTTCTCTATCAAGTGCTTTTCGTAACTTGGGAACCCAAATTTTTAAAATTGACATGTATTTATTTCCTTCACTTGAAAAAACAAAATGTTAAAAAGCATGGATGCTTTTGACGTCTTTATTTTTGAAAAAGCACTTATGGGAAAAATACCCAAAAAATAGCATGAAAAAGGCTTTTTTCTGGTGCAATGACTTTTTCCAGTGAAAATACCTTTCACTCCAGCAAAAAGGAATTTCACTCTTTGATTTTTTTTCTAGGAAAAAAAGAAGGCTTTTCGCTAGCAAAAATGAATTTCTCCAGTGAAAATACCCATTCATAGAGAAAAGGAATTTCGCTTATCACCCTTAGATATTTTTTGAACAAAAGAAACATTAAACAAAGATATATAGATATTTACACTTGTAATTTTGATTTTTCACTGGTAATAGACCTTCAAATGAAGACCATTGACAAGAATTGGTAGCACATATCTATCCATATCCTGTAAATAAAATTATTTAACTTGATTTACACCCATAATATGGAAAGGGCCCTCCTAAATAGCTTCTAACTTGTGATGCTTGTCGAGATTCACCTTGTTATCGTTCCATTTTAACACCAGATTGCCTACCTTGAAATTCTTCTCATAAGCTTTCTTACTGAACTACTTCTTCGTCATCTTGGCATGTTCCATGAAGGCATTGTAATATTTCTCCCTCTCTTCATCCAACTGTAAAATTTGAGCCAACCTTGCACTCATGGGATCGAATTCATCATCTTCACCATCAAGTAAGTGCAAGAATTGAAGGACCAACAATTCAATGTGAACGAGCAAGATTGTTTCTTTGTCATACACCAAAGAATAATAGGACATCATGATATATTTTTTCATTGATATGCGATCAGTCCAGAAGGCTTGGTTCAATAGCAAGTGCCAACTTCACTTGTTATCTCCAAGAGTCCTCTTCAGAATCCTGAGTAGATTATTGTTTGTGGATTCGACTAGGCCATTTCTATATGGATAATAATTTGATAAGGTTTTTAATAAACATTGTACTTACCTATGAACTTATTGATTTTATCACCGATGAATGGGGTTCCATTATCTATTATAATTGTATCTGTAATGTCGAAACAAGTAATCAATCCTTCAAGGAATGTGATGACCACCTCCTGGTTTGCCTTCTTGGTCAATATTACTTTGGTCCACTGATTAAAATAGTCAGTTGTACTTAGAATGTACTTATTCTCGATGCATGAATTAGGATCAATTACCCCAATGAAATCTAATCCCCACTACTAAAATGGTGCCTCCATTTGAATTGGATGAAGGGGTGATGATGCATTCTTGCTTCTACTGACATATATTTGACACTTGTCACAAATCTGATTGATTTTGAAAGCATTTGCAAAGAAAGTGGGTCAAAAATAACCTACTTTGATGATCTTAAACACCATGGGTCTCCCTGCATAATGGCCTCCTAATAATCCAGAATGGAACTCTTCTAGCATTTTCTTCTTCTTTGATTCTTTGACGCACCTGAGAAGTACTCCATCAATATTTTTGTGGAACAATCCATTTGGTAACATCGCATACCTGAGGATGTATAGTCTGAATCTCCTCCTCTATGAAGCATTGATATGTGAAGGATAACTTCCTAAATTGAAATATTCGACAAGGTCCTCTGCCCAATAATGATCAATGGTAGAGTGATAAGCAAAATTACTTATGCTTACTGAATATTCAAGCTGGGAGACCATGGGTTCAGAGGCAACACTTCTTTCCAGCTCCTGACATAGTGTTTAGCCTCAAACCAGCTTGGTTGGTTGAATTTCAACATCATACTCCTAGATTTTGGAAACCCAACCAACTCTCTTATCCCAAAGTTCTCCTTGAATGATGAAACTTTGAACATATGGATGAACAACGTAAACTACTATTTTGCTCTAGGAAAAAAAATGTTGAAACTTCTTCAATGACTTCATTACTGCATACACTTGCTTCTCAATAAAATTGTATTTCTCTTCATACGGTTGGATGTGAAGAACACAAGCTTATACTGAGAGGGGGGTGAACAGTATAAGACCACTTTTTACTTTTTCTTTCCCAATCAATATTATGCAATGTATCAATAGCAATATCAACAACAATAATCAAAGCAATGCACAAATCACCACACACAATAGAGACACCAATTTAACGTGGTTCACCCAATGTGGGCTACTCCACGGAGAAAATATTTCACTAAAATTTTCTCAACAAATCTCTTGGGAATCCTTTCCCTATTACAATGTTTATGGACCTCTATCCAAAGGAGACACCAATCCCCTAATCAAGTTCATGGATCTCTATCCACAGGAGACACCAATCTCCTCAGCTGGTTCATGGATCTCTATCCATAGGAGAACTCCTTCTCCTCTACTTTGGCTGGTGATCTTCTAGAAGAACTATTGCCTCCACTACACTGGCTAATGGATCTCTATCCACTGAAGACTCCTATCCTCACTCAGAAGACCTATCCTCACTACCCTGGCTAATGGACCTCTATCCACTAGAGACTATCATCCTCTATACTCTATCACCTCCAAAGCTTACTCTCAGCTCTATCTCAAATCTGCACTAAACATAGTCCTTCGGTCTAGCACAAATCTTCTCAATCTCTATCTTCTAGCACAAATCTATCCTCAAATCTACACCAAACTCTATCCTCAAATATGCACTAAACATAGTCCTTTGGTCTAGCACAAATCTACTCAATATCTATCCTCAAGCCTTAACACAAAGCTTGAATCAATCACAAATCAACTCTACTAGATCTACTCCAAACCTTAACTCAAGGTTTGAACAAATCAATCAATCAACTCTACTCTCAAGTCTTCTCAAAGACTTATCTCAAATCTACATTGTAAGCTTCCACAAAAGCTCACACTAATCTATCCACAAGTCCTCTCTAGAACTTGTCCAATCTGCTCTCAATATCTATCTTCAAATATATATTGTAAGCTTCCACAAAAGCTCACACCAATCTATCCACAAGTCTTCTCAAAGACTTACCTCAAATCTACTCAACAAGTCCTTACTAGAACTTGTCCAATCTTCTCAACAAGTCTTCACCAAGACTTACCTCAAATATGCTCAACAAGTCCTCACTAGAACTTGTCCAATCTCACAAAAACATATAGATAATTTTTAGAGACTCAATATGCTTCACACTCACAACAATGCTCAATCACTTTCACTCTTTCTTTTTACCACAGAAACATATAGAGAATTGTTAGAGACTCAATATGCTTCACACTCACAAACACTCAATCACTTTCAACCTCTTTCTCAAATCAATTTAGGATATAGAACAATTTGTTTCACAGAATTAGAACTATCACTTCAACACTTCCACTTGACTAGGCTCAATCAACTCCACTCAATCAATCACTCAAATAAACACTTCCTTGCTTACAAACCCTAGTCCAAGCATATGAATCACTCACTCAATTATTTCCAACAATGCTTATCAAACAATCTCACATAACAATGATACTCATGATCTTTCACAAACTCTAGTTCAAGATAGTTCTCAACTTCACATAACAATGATACTCATGTTCTTTCACAAACCCTAGTTCAAGCATATGAAAGTTCACTCAATATTTCCAACAATGCTTATCAAACAAGGTTTTTATCATCAACTCTCACTTAGAAAAACCTTTAACAAGCAAACTCAACAATGCTTACCAAACAATCCTTTTCACTCCAACTTAGCATTCATAACATCCAATCCAACAATATTTTTCTCACAAGGAAGATTTACCCATACCTTTTATTTTGATGGAGATATGTCTTCAAAACCTGTCTTAACCACAATCAAAATTTTCTTTACCAACACTAGGGTTAGGTTACCACAACCTCTCTCAAGATCTCCACAAAATAATTTTCACAAAGATTATTTTTCATACAAAATAATAAATCCTTTTGTACACCTTATAATCTCCAAACTCACAATATTCAATTTAATAATTTCACCATAACACTACACTTAACAACAAGTATAGCAAAGTCCTTATACACCTTATAATCTCCAACTTCATAAACTCTAATCACCAAAAATTAAAATCAAATATTTAATTTTTAATACCCTTATATCTCCCTCAAAAAATTTAATCAACCTTTATTTTTCACAGCAAAGCAACCTCCGAAATTACAACCTTAGCAAGAGAAAAATCAAAATTGGTGCATACCTTATTTGCCTAGAAAAATACTTTTGATGGGTTTCGAACACCTAACCTCACCACTCCAAGCACCTAAGCAAGGTGCATGCTCACCACGTGAGCTACGTGCCTCCACACAAAGGGAAAGGCACCACCTTCCCTTTGAACCTTCCCCAATGGTGCAAACTCTATCAAGACACCTCTCCTCTTTGCAAAAGCAAATCAATGGGATTCGATCCCTGCACCTCACATTCGCCAATGACTTGGCACCTCCCTTGCTACCAATTGTGCTACAAAGCACTTTGGGATAGGAAACAAGAATCATGTTTGCTTGTCTTCTACCTTGCACACTCTTTGAAAAACACATGATCACCTTCTATTACCATGCGCTCAAAATTACACTTAGCACTTGATCACGGATAATATTTGCCATGGGTTTCTTCCCTCCTTTATATGCATATCGATGTCTTCGATGACATCAACATGGGTAAATCAAATAATTCAAAATTTTAAATTATAAACTTTATAACCCTAGATTTAGGGTTAACTTAATTAATTTATAAATTAACTTAATAACTTTAAAATTTAATTAAATTAATTTATAAATTAAATTATAATAAAACTATTATAATTAATTTATAATTAATTAAATATCTTGCACCTTTAATATTATAATAAATTATTATAATATTATTTTTCTTGGGCCTTCCTTTTGCCCTTTAAACCTCATCTGACCACCTAGGAGGAAACTTTCTTTTGCACTTGATTACAAAACCTAAAACTGATGTTGCTCACTAAAACTAACGCTTGTTGGTGCTGACTTCTTGACATCAATGACAACAAAACCTGCTCATATTTCCAACAATATCCCCCTTTGTCATTGATGGCAACCCAATTACCTTTTACCATTTCCTTAACATTTTTCTATTATACTCCCCCTAAGAAACTACTCCCCCTAACTCAATGCTCTCCTTCTTAAATAAAATCTCTCCTCCTTACTCAAATCTCTCCCCCTTTGACATCAATGGCAAAGGGTCACCTTTGGGGCTCGGGGCTAAGAATGAAACTCTTAGCTTAGCCCCTCCCCCACCTCCTCTTGAGGTGGTTAATTCTGGGGTGGGAGTATTTCTACTCCCAGCATGCACTGATCTTTACCTTTGTCCACTTTCCTTCTCATCTGGTCCTTCTGATTCCTCTGACTATTCCTGTTCCTGCTTGTCTCTAGAATTTTTGCTCTACACCATCTTGTTGTATGTCCATCATTATTGCACTTATAACACTTAATATTATTATTCCTTGGAGGTGCAAATATCTTGGGATTTCTCCTGGTGAAGCCATATCTATTCCTATCATGAACCCTACAATTCATTGCCTTGTGACCAAACTGATTACAAGAGTAGCAATACCCATGAAAAAGTTGCCTATTTCTGAAATTTCCATATTCCTATCTTTCATGTGTCCTGCACTGAGAAGCTTTGTGCCCAAACCTGTGACATGAGAAGCATCATCCATTGAAACTACCTTGCCTTGACCTCATTGGTCTCTTAGTCTCTTTTACCCTATGTTGGTTCCTGTTCCATCTGTTCCTCTTTTGTGCATTGTTCCTTTCCTTGTTGAAATTTCTATTGTCCAACTCATCCTCAGAAGTCTCACTTTCTCTTACACTCTCTTCTTCTAAAGTTTCTTCTTCTTCAGAACTTGAGGTTGACTCCTCTCCTTGTTTCTTTTGTACCTGTTCAAAACCAAGACCTATTTTGTTTGTTGACCATCTTTGTACCTTGATCATCTTATCTATGATCTTTGAGCTCTTTCCAAACTTGTGTAACTTATCCTTAGACTCTTTTATTTCCTTCCTTAGTAGAGCTACTTCATGTTCTAACCTTTCACATTCTAAGACCTTTGCTTCTAACTTATCTTTGAACTTCCTTGTCTTAGCCATTGACTTATTTAGATCCTCTATAAGCTTTCCTTTCTCTTCATCACATTCTTGAAACTGAAGCTTAAGTTGGGAGTTTTGCTTTCTTACCTTCTTTAATGCATCAAGGGCATGAATAAGTTCACCTTCAAGATCAACTTCTCCTATTTCTGATTCTTCCTCTATTTGTTTGCCTTTGAAAACATCTTCATTCTTTTCTGACTTGTCTTCTATAGGATCACCTCCTTCTTCTTCTAATGCCATTAGAAGATTCTCTTCTGGTCCTTCAAGTGTATCTTCATATTCATCATCATTGAAACTGAAACCACTCTTTGTACAACTATCTTCAAGATGACCAAAGTTACCACATCTAAAACACTTGAGGATTATTGGTGACCTTTTCCTAACCATTTCCTTTTCTTTTGCTAGAAATAGAACTTCATATTTATCATTATCTGAGGAACTATTATCACTATCACTTGAGTACTTACTTGCCTTGTCTGCATAGTAACTCTTCTTCTATATTTGAAAGAACTTCTTTCCTTGCTTGCCTTGTCCATCCTTGCTTTTCTTTTGGTACCTGTATTTTTTTGATTCCCTGTTCTTATGATCCTATTTTTCTTCATCATTGCTATTTCTAGCTTCTTGAAAATCAGTTGCATAGTGACCATACTTTCCACAATTGAAACATCTAACAAATTTTACATCTTTAAATCTTCTTGGATCCTTGTTCCTTCTACCATAATTTACTTCTTCATCATTGGATGACTCATTGCTTGAATCTGACTTCTTACCCTTTGTCTTCTTAGTAGCTTTGAAGGTTGCTTCTTTTCAAATATTAGGTTCCTCTTTTGTTCTCATCTCAAAAGTTGTAAGAATGCCAAGTAACTCATCCCTTGTCAAAATATCACCATATTTTGATTCCTCTATAGCTAAAATATTTTCACTAAACCTTTTTGGGAGAGATCTTAAGATCTTATCACAAACATCAGATTCTTGAACCTCAAGTCCAAGTCCTTGCATGGAGTTAACAACCTCATCTACACGAAGTAGATAAGCACTAATGTTTTCCTCATCCTTCATTTTTAGATCTTCAAATTGTCCCTTGAGATTTTACAACTTTACCTTTTTGACCTTTTTATCTCCTTCATATATGCCTTGCAACTTATCCCAAATTTCTTTTGCTGATTTGCAATGCATAACCTTAACAAACTCTGTTCTATGCAAACCTCTCAAAATTGCATTCATTGCTCTTGAATTGTAATGATGTAGAAGCTTACCATATTTATCTGTAGGTGGAGTAGTTGGTGGTGTATATCCATTTTCAATTGCTTCCCATATTTCATTGCCAAGTGCCATCAGGTGAATCTTCATTCTCATACTCCAAAATACATAATCACTTCCATCAAACACTAGTGCTGAATTATCTGAGGATCCACTCTTAGAATCCATTTGTGTTCTTGTAAGCTTTTCCTTCAAGATGTTAAACTCTTTCGAAGGAACCCACTCTGATACCAATTGAAGAACACAAGCTTATACTGAGAGGGGGGTGAACAGTATAAGATCACTTTTTACTTTTTCTTTCCCAATCAATATTATGCAATGTATCAATAGCAATATCAATAATAGTAATCAAAGCAATGCATAAATCACCACACACAATAGAGACACCAATTTAACGTGGTTCACCCAATGTGGGCTACTCCACGAAGAAAATATTTCACTAAAATTTTCTCAACAAATCTCTTGGGAAACCTTTCCCTATTACAATGTTTATGGACCTCTATCCAAAGGAGACACCAATCCCCTAATCAATTTCATGGATCTCTATCCATAGGAGACACCAATCTCCTCAGCTGGTTCATGGATCTCTATCCATAGGAGAACTCCTCTCCTCTACTTTGGCTGGTGATCTTCTAGAAGAACTACTGCCTCCACTACACTGGCTAATGGATCTCTATCCACTAAAGACTCATATCCTCACTCAGAAGACCTATCCTCACTACCCTGGCTAATGGACCTCTATCCACTAGAGACTATCATCCTCTATACTCTATCACCTCCAAAGCTTACTCTCAGCTCTATCTCAAATCTACACTAAACATAGTCCTTCGGTCTAGCACAAATCTGCTCATATCTTTCTATTTTGGCACAAATCTATCCTCAAATATACACCAAAATCTATCCTCAAATCTACACTAAACATAGTCCTTCGGTCTAGCACAAATATGCTCAATATCTATCCTCAAGCCTTAACACAAAGCTTGACTCAATCACAAATCAACTCTACTAGATCTGCTCCAAACCTTAACTCAAGGTTTGAACAAATCAATCAATCAACTCTGCTCTCAAGTCTTCTCAAAGACTTGTCTCAAATCTACATTGTAAGCTTCCAAAAAATCTCACACTAATCTATCCACAAGTCCTCTCTAGAACTTGTCCAATATACTCTCAATATCTATCTTCAAATATATATTGTAAGCTTCCACAAAATCTCACACCAATCTATCCACAAGTCTTCTCAAATACTTACCTCAAATATGCTCAACAAGTCCTCACTAGAACTTGTCCAATCTGCTCAACAAGTCTTCACCAAGACTTACCTCAAATCTGCTCAACAAGTCCTCACTAGAACTTGTCCAATCTCACAAAAACATATAGAGAATTGTTAGAGACTCAATATGCTTCACACTCACAACAATCTCAATCACTTTCACTCTTTTTTTTTTACCATAGAAACATATAGAGAATTGTTAGAGACTCAATATGCTTCACACTCACAACAATACTCAATCACTTTCAACCTCTTTCTCAAATCAATTTAGGATATAGAACAATTTATTTCACAGAATTAGAACTATCACTTCAACACTTCCACTTGACTAGGCTCAATCAACTCCACTCAATCAATCACTCAATAAAACACTTCCTTGCTTACAAACCCTAGTCCAAGCATATGAATCACTCACTCAATTATTTCCAACAATGCTTATCAAACAATCTCACATAACAATGATACTCATGATCTTTCACAAACTCTAGTTCAAGATAGTTCTCAACTTCACATAACAATGATACTCATGTTCTTTCACAAACTCTAGTTCAAGCATATGAAGGTTCATTCAATATTTTCAACAATGCTTATCAAACAAGGTTTTTATCATCAACTCTCACTCAGAAAAACCTTTAACAAGCAAACTCAACAATGCTTACCAAACAATCCTTTTCACTCCAACTTAGCATTCACAACATTCAATCCAACAATATTTTTCTCACAAGGAAGATTTACCCATACCTTTTATTTTGATGGAGATATGTCTTCAAAACCTATCTTAACCACAATCAAAATTTTCTTTACCAACACTAGGGTTAGGTTACCACAACCTCTCTCAAGATCTCCACAAAATAATTTTCACAAAGATTATTTTTCATACAAAATAATAAATCCTTTTGTACACCTTATAATCTCCAAACTCACAATATTCAATTTAATAACTTCACCATAACACTACACATAACAACAAGTATAGCAAAGTCCTTATACACCTTATAATCTCCAACTTCATAAACTCTAATCACCAAAAATTAAAATCAAATATTTAATTTTTAATACCCTTATATCTCCCTCAAAAACTTTAATCAACCTTTATTTTTCACAGCAAAGCAACCTCCAAAATTACAACCTTAGCAAGAGAAAAATCAAAATCGGTGCATACCTTTTTGCCTAGAAAAACACTTTTGATGGGTTTCGAACACCTAACCTCACCACTCCAAGCGCCTAAGCAAGGCACATGCTCACCACGTGAGCTACATGCCTCCACACAAAGGGAAAGGCACCACCTTCCCTTTGAACCTTCCCCAATGGTGCAAACTCTATCAAGACACCTCTCCTCTTCACAAAAGCAAATCGATGAGATTCGATCCTTGCACCTCACGTTCACCAATGACTTGGTACCTCCCTTGCTGCTAGTTGTGCTACAATGCACTTTGGGATAGGAAACAAGAATCATGTTTGCTTGTCTTCTGCCTTGCACACTCTTCAAAAAACACATGATCACCTTCTATTACCATGCGCTCGAAATTACACTTAGCACTTGATCATGGATAATATTTGCCATGGGTTTCTTCCCTCCTTTATATGCATATCGATGTCTTCGATGACATCGACATGGGTAAATCGAATAATTCAAAATTTTGAATTATAAACTTTATAACCCTAGCTTTAGGGTTAACTTAATTAATTTATAAATTAACTTTATAATTAAATTATAATTAATTTAAAATTAACTTAATAACTTTAAAAGTTAATTAAATTAATTTATAAATTAAATTATAATAAAACTATTATAATTAATTAAATCTCTTGCACCTTTAATATTATAATAAATTATTATAATATTATTTTGCTTGGGCCTTCCTTTTGCCCTTTAAACCTCATCTGACCACCTGGGAGGAAACTTTCTTTTGCACTTGATTACGAAACTTGAAACTGATGCTTGTTGGTGCTGACTTCTTGACATCAATGACAACAAAACCTGCTCATATTTCCAATAGGATGACTTGGCTTAAGAAAGCAATTGGATTCTCATCTCCATCATCTCCCTTCTACATAAGCACCGTTGTGTAACTCTCTTGTTATCCAATGACATATAGGATAAAATACTTTGAACAATCAGGGTTTACCATAACCATATCTTGAGCAATTATTTCTTTGATTTCTCTGAATGCTTGCTTCCTCTGCTCGGTCCATATGAACTCAACATTTTTCTTCAAAATCTTAGTCATCAATTTTACCACTTGGGAAAAATCTCCAACAAACTTTTGAACAAAATTAATTTATCCAAATAATGACTGCAAATCCTTCTTGTTAGCTGGAAATGGAAGCTTCAAAAGAGCATTATCTCTATCTGGATCAATAGCTTAACCTTTTTTGAAATGGCATGGCCTAGGAGCTTTCCTTCATCGTGAAGATGGAATTCTCTAGGTTGATGGATATTCTAAACTCTCAGTATTTCTTGAACACTTACCTTAAATGTAAACTATGCTCCTCCTTGTTGTGAGAGAAGACAGTCATGTCATCCAAATAAATTACAATGACATGATTTAATAATTCACCAAAAGCTATGTCCATCGCTCTTTGAAAATTTACTCCAGCATTCGAGAGTCCAAACTGTATTCACTGATATGCAAATGTTCTCCATTTTGTGGTGAACTTCATTTTATATTGGTCTTCATCCTTAACCCTAATTTGGTTATAGCCAGATAATCCATCCAATAGAGAAAACATCTGAGTTCCTGCAACTACGTGAAGAGTTTTATCAATCTGGGGTAAAGGATAATGATCCTTTAGGGATTCCTAATTCAAATTCTTTAAGTCAATACATAGGTGAATATATCCATTATTATTCCCCACAGGTATTAGATTCACTACCCAGGTAGAATGCTTAATCGGTTAAATTATTTCAGCTTTCAACAT
The DNA here is from genome assembly GCA_028583015.1 of Wollemia nobilis. Taxonomy (NCBI): domain Eukaryota; kingdom Viridiplantae; phylum Streptophyta; class Pinopsida; order Araucariales; family Araucariaceae; genus Wollemia; species Wollemia nobilis. The sequence continues at coordinate 3,283,252 of JAQPPZ010000333.1, forward strand.
ATTCAGCAGTTCAACTTTCATTAAGGCTTCAATCTTCTGATTGACTAGCCTTTGCTTCTGTCTGAAGGGTTTCACTCCTTCCTACAGCTCAATGGTATGTTGAATCACATCCTTGTTGTGCCCTTTCAAATCTTGATAGATCCAAGTGATAATATTTGGAAACTCATGGTATAGATCCTTAATCTGCTCTAGCTCTTTTGGAGTGCAATCGATACCAATTTTGATTGACTTCTTGGGTCCCAACTGTATTTCAATGTACTGCTCATCCACTTTGATCTTATGCTTTTTTACTCTATAATTTTGATCAAAGAGACTCTCAAGCCTAATAAATCCTTTTGGGATATAATTATTCTTTAGTTGGATCAATCCCTCAGCTTCTTCTTCATCAAGTGCTCTTCCTTCCACAATACTAGATTCTCTTATCAAGAAATTTATAATCTTCTCATCATTGTTGAACACTTGCCAGTAGATATTTTTTTAGGAATTGAAGGTCTGTAAACTAACCTCATAGTCTTGGGTTTCTTCACCACATGCTCAAGTGGGGAAAAGTTGGCGCCAAGGGATGCCAAAATATCAATATGCTTGTTCTACTCCTACGAGATCGCTTGGATGTTCAATGTTGTGTAAGCCTCGAAAAAGTACCAAAATTTGTTGTGCTAAGCCTTCAGGTAGTTCTGCTTGGAGACACATTTGTTCATTACTTGATTCACAATCAGTTCAGAATATTCAAAAATCTATAGTTGTTTAATCCCAAGCTTCTTTGCTTTTCTCAAGCCTAGGCATAGTGCTTCATACTCGACATCATTATTTGTACAACTCTAGGTCAATCGGTACAAATATTTTTTTTGTATGCCATAAGGATAAATGAGAACAATCCCAGCTCCTGCGCTATTCTTGCATCTTGCACCATCGAAGTACAACTTCTTCAATTGATCTGGAAAATGATATTGATCATTAGACATCTTCACTTCAGTTTTTTCAAGCTTGGTAATGGTGTAAAAGCCAATTTCGATCTCCATAATGGCATTAAAATCGAGCATTGAAAACTCATCTTCATTTTGAAGCTCATATAGAACTTCTTCCATCAAATCCAATTCTTAAATCATCATATTAACAGAATTTATAGATTTTTCTTCTCTTCAATATTCTCTATATGAAAATTAGAAGGCTTCTCATTATAGATTCAAATTCTCTTCCCTTTGACAGGAATCTACATATGGGAATAGTCTTGAGAAAGATAGCTTCCCAAATTGGAAGTGAACTCCCTTGAGAGGCACATGCTAAAATACGACTCTAGATCAACCACAACCACCTCTTGGATCATAGTTATCTAAGGCTTTTTATGTAACACAATGGGGATGTCTTTGATGACCCCTACCATCCTCATAGGGGTTCCATATAATTGCAAAATTCTAGGGTTATTTCTTGTATATTCCATGCACATAACATCACAAAATTTGGCATGATAGTCGTCGCAGTGCTAGAGTCGATCATGCAATTGCAGGGTTATGCATAAGCGTGAAATATTGTAAATTGGCTCTATTTAGGATTTTCAAGATTTTAAATTGGCTAATTTTGTATCCTTTCACTGGGGCTCATTCACCCATAATTTAAGGGGTGGAATTTTTTTTAGGATAAATTTTTCTGTCGTTGATAATCATGAACCTAATATTATTTTAATTCTTCGACCTCAAATTACAAATGATTTTTATTTTCCCACCCAATTCGCCTTCAAATTATAAATGATTTTATATTTTTTGCCCAAATTGCCTTCAAATTATAAATTATTTTATTTTTCCCACCCAAATCGCCTCATATACTACCCGTATATATACTATACTAGGTATTGATAAACATACATCAAAAATACTCTAACTCAAAAATAGCTCTGAAACAACGAAAAAACTTAACAAGGTTACAAAGAAGTGTCTGTCAAAATAAGTCGATCGATTGTAGAGTCTTGTCTGTCAACATAAGATGATTGGTTGTAGACATGTCGATCTGTATCTATCTATCAATTACAAAGGTGTCATTCAATTGCATAGGAGTGTCTATCGAAATAAACCGATCAGTTACATAGCCTTGCCTGTCGACATAAAACGATCAGTTGTAGATGTGTCGATTGACATTGGTCAATCGGTTGTAGAGGTGTCGGGCAGTTACTGAGATGTCGATTTACATTGGTCTATCAGTTATAGAGGTTTCAATCATCATAAGTGAGTCGGTTGCAGGACCGTGTTGATCAATATTAGTCATACCTATAAACGATCGACATGCATGCAATTGATCGTACTGTCTGCAACCGATCGATATATCTGTAATTGATCGACATATCTACAATTGATCATCATGTCTACAAGTAATCGACATGCCTATAACCGATTGACATGCTTGCAATCGATTGACATGTCTACAACTGATCAAGTATATCTATAATCGATCGATATGGTTACACTCGATCTGTTTATCTGCAACCAATCGACATGGCTGCAATCGATCGGCATGTCTGCAACCATTTAGTTTATCTACAACTAATTGATATGGTTGTATCTGATTGGTTTATCTGCATATGATTGGTATATCTACAGTCAATCAGAATATTTGCAACAAATCAACATATCTACAACTGGTCGACATATCTACAACCGATCATCCTATTTGCAACAAATCAGCATGTCTGTAACTGATTGACATTTTTGCAACTGATCGTCATGTCTACAATCAATCGGCATACCTACAACCGATTGAATTTTACATCATGGCTAAAATTGATTGGTATGTTTACAACCAATCGGTATATCTACAACTGATCAGTATATCTACAATCGATCATCATCTCTGCAATCGATTGTCATCTTTGTAACTGATCAACATGGCCACAACCAATCAACATGTCTACAACTGATCAGTTTGTCTGCAATCAATCGATATGGTTGTAGTTGATTGGTTTATCTGCATTCGATTGGCATATCTATAGTCAATCAACATATTTACAACCAATCGATATATCTACAACCGATCGATATATGCTATCGATCGTCATCTCTACAACCAATCAGTATGTCTGCAATCGATTGACATATCTACAACCGATCGACATGTCTACAATCGATCGGCATGTCTGCAACCGATTGAATTTTATGTCTCATACCGATCATCATAAATTGTAAAGGCTAAAATTCTTTCTTGTTGGCCTAAATCCTTTAAGTTTTTCGTACATTTTTAGAGTTTGTAATCCGATATTCATGGCCCCAAACATAGAAAAATTCACCACAATTTGAAAATTTTTGGAGAAAAAACTTTGAAATTCGCCACGGTTTGAAAATTTTTGGAGAAAAATAATTGCAATTCGCCATGTATACTTCTACATATTTCACCAATATTCCAAGATAATTCACCTTCATTTTATAAATAGATTTCGGGGTCGATCCCTTATGCATAATCCTATACAATTGTACATAATACAACCTTGCATATTGAGAGACAAGTAGAAAGGGGGTGGTCTATTCTTTCCAGTAGCTGAAGTAGTTAGTATATGAGAAAAAACTGTCTGAGTAGGATTCTTCCCCTTATCTTTAACAAACTTCAGTGATTCTTGTAACAAGTCGACTTGTCCAAGAAATTGTAATGCATCATAGAGACTAATCTTGGCTAGAATCCTCTTCAGCTCTTCAACAATATTGTACATAGATGCATTAGACTCCTTCCCTTCGTTGGTAGTGTCATACTTGCTTTGATAATGTTGTGTAGCCTCTACCCTTTGAATATTGGTCAAGGATGGGTATTTTATCTTTTCTCTAGCTTGTTCTTCCGTTTTAGTTTTTGCCTACGAGTTTGAAGCCTTTTCTTATAATCTTTATTTCGATCAAGGAGGAAAGAGGTATTTTAGCATGGTAGTTGCATCTGACTTGGGTTTTGGAATAGACACTTTTGCTTATGCTTATATTTTCTAATTTTACACCTTCGGGTCAATGGATACCTTCAGTGGCTCCATTTCAGTTGTATCTATGGTGACAGGTTTTCTTCTAGCTCTCATGAGAACTGAAACTTGTTCTTTGGAAGGGACCATGAAATTATGATCAACTTATGTAATCATGTTGATATAACCACCAAAATAGATTTTTGCCAACGTCTGCACACAGTTCAAATGAACCATGCAAATTTCCTTACCATGCAGATCATTGTAGGTAAAGCACCAATACGCTTTTTTTGATGGACCAAATTCTTCATTTTTCAATACGATCAGATTTCTTGTAGACACCTTGCTCGTTGAAGTTGCTACTCTCTGGTGATTGGCAAAGGTTGAAATATCCTAGGCTGGAAATATCTTTCAACCTACTTCTTTTTAATCACCATTATCGCATTGCTCATTTCTATTATGAATGAGTTCATTGACTGCATCTCTTTTAGTAACTTCTCTTAGGGATCAATATTTGAGGGTGCTAGAAGAGCTAGTAATGGAAGTGGTATAGGCAAATATGGCAGTGTTGGGAATGGAACCAAAGTGGGTAGTTATGGAATGGATGGAGCAAGCAGTTATGGGATAGAAATTGATATTGCAATTTGAGATGAACTCGAATTCCATGAAGGGATCAGATACATGGGGGACATTGGCAAAGACTGAGAAGATGCATTGGAATATAAATACTATGGGATATTTGAAAAGATAGGCATCATCATCATCGACGAAAGCTTACTGATAGCAATTAGATCAACCTCATCCTTTGGCATGATAGAATATAAATCTAAAAATGTATCAACGTTGGACTAATGGATGGCCATGCTAAAGTCAAAATTGAAGGCTCAAAGATAATAGAATACGACTTGTTCAAGAGTCGATCCGATGCCATCAGGGACTCTGTATCAAGTTTGGGTGAATCTGACATTGAAGTCAATAATTTTCTCCTATGGATACCTCTGAATGTTGGTACATTAATGTAACAAAGAGAAAGGATTCGCTTGTTCATTGAACCCTTTGATTAATAATTCAGCCAACTGGTCCTAGGTAGTAATAGTGGCAGGTTGTAAAGACCGGTACCAATAAAGTAGCTTCCCTCTAAGAGAGCACGAGCAATCTTACCATGAAATATTTATTCATGATGCTATGAATGGTTTCCAGAGAAGCCATTTCTTGGACATGCTCATAAGTTGTCTTGTCTGTACCATCGTAAGTAGGCAACGCATTCAATGCTATTTGCAAAATCAGATTCTGAGCTTGCAGATTCAAATCGTCAGAGTGATCCTAGGATAGGAACTATCTTGGTGGTGGTGGCAGATTTTGGGTCATTTAGACTGGAGTATTTTCTTGAGGAGGAGGAAAGCTAGTGGTTGTGCTAGCGAGACTTGATGAAATAAAAAACACACCAGCTACCTGTGAAGATGTTGCAACCAATGGAATAGTTAGAGTGACTAATCTAGGATGCTCTCCTAAAATTTGGATGTCAAGCTATAAGAAATCAATGGGGTTTTCAAAAATTTTGGACTTTGATCTTGTGATCATGAAGTAAAGCATTTGCTCACTTCATGTTCGAAGGCTTCTAGATAAAACTGAGTCACAAGATGTTCTAGTCAGATAGTAAAAATACAAACATCAAACCTTAATACTACTCAAAGTGGAACTTTTAAGGTTCCATCAGGCATGTCAAAAACTTTTGGTCACAAATCTACCTAAGTAAAAAATATATGTGCACCCTAGACTCAGCCAATATTTAAAGGCCAAATAAAAGAGATATCCTTAGGGCCAATCTCTAGAGAGGGTTGGTTCCTGTACTACTCTAAAAATCGGTGTAAGCTTAGGGTAATAGAAAAATATGAGAAATGACATAAAGGAATGGGAAATATGGCTATGAGCCAAAAACGTAAGGTGGGAATAAACTAGTAGCTAAAACCCAAATCAATTTTTAATTAGCATAGAACAAAAATAAAAGCATAGGAACCATTCACAGCTTGTAGAGATAACTTTCAATAAAAAATTTAGCATTCAGTTCTCTATTAGGAATTAAATTTAGACGTAGAATTTAAGTTTATCTAACAAAGACACGAATATAATAAAAATAATAGGCAGAAATTAATTGCATAGACCACTGAACTAGGAACCAGAGACAAATATCTTTCAATTGATATAGAGAACTCAAAGTACTTTTGGTAGAGTGTCTATCCTCCCTTTTTTACATTAAAATGCTTAGTATTTATAAAGGATTGTACCTCTATAATTAAATGCACATTAAAATAAAATGTCAGCTAGTCAAAGATCAAACAACAATAATTCCTTCTTGGCAATAGCAACGAACCAATTAACAAACACATTGGAAAATTTCAAGTATTTTCATCACATGGTGTATCGGGGCTTTGGCGGATATCATCAATATGATTTTAATATTCATGATGGTGCCTTGGAAATTAACATGATTGCACCAAAATTAAGAGCGCAATACTTAAAATAAAAATAAAAATTAGCAATGATCCCAGACATATCAATTACGTCATCACAAAATTTAAATGTGCAAGCTTTGATCCTTTCCCAAAGAATATTTCTACTGAACATGTTGGGGTGATGGCGTTTTCTTTAAAAAATGAGCTTTCACTCAAATTCACACCCGAAATGAGCCTTTATCATGATTTCACCCAAGTCGTGACTAAAATGGGATTTTTTCTAGACTTGCACTTGAAAAATACCCTTGTCAATGCTTTCATGCAAGATGCACTCAGAAAAGGAGTTTCACTCCAAACCTAGGTGAAAAGGAGTTTCACTCCAAACCTAGGTGAAAAGGAGTTTCACCTCATACTTTCCTCCATGCTACAACTTCATATGGGAGGAACTTATGCTACCGAAAGTGGGACCCATATTTGAAAACTGGACTTTTCTAAGAAATAAAGTGCAAAAAATGAGAGTGAAACTGTCAACAAAGTGATTTCGCCTACGAAATGCCCAAGAAGTGTTTTTGCCAGTAAAATTCCCAAAACAAATTTTCTTTGCATCTAGGAATGAGAAGGCATTTCACTGTGTATGAGAGATAAAATGCATTTCGCTCGAATTTTTCTCGAAACTGCATCGATCCAACACTTAGAAAAATTTAACAAATTTTTTTAATTTCAACAAACTTTTTCATGGGGCCAAAATACTCAAAATGAATTTTTTTGCAATTTTTTTTTTATATATATGGGGAAAATTTTACAAAATTTTAATGTGGCAAAAATACCAACAATCCCCATGGTACCTTCTTGGTATATTTATAAATAATATATTAGGGTTGAGTCATAGTTTAGAGTGTGAGTTATATTTCCATTTTATGTAAGTGTGAATGTACAAGAATTGCAAAAGTGTCATGTAAAGTTGTAATGTGCAGGAAATGCACAAGCGTCATGTGAGTTAGTGTACAAGTGTAAGTTGAGTCTATGTGCACAAGTTTCATATATTAGAGAGTGCAAGTTATAGAAGTGTAAGACTCATGTATAGGTGTGCATACACTAAAGAGTTAAGTGTTCATCAAGTATGCAAGTGTCAAGTAGATAAGCCAAGAGTCATGATACTTGGCATCTGTAAAGGAATAGTCAAGTATCCAAAGAGTCACACTACTATGGCTATATTATGGAGATAATACTCCATAAGAAAGTATCACATACAGTCATGATCATTATAAGTATTACTTTGTAAGAGAAAGATAAGTAATAAATATGGTGAATGTCATTATTATCATCATTTAATTTTCAATATTTATCAAATCTAGGATGGTATCCAAGGCTATCTACGATAGAAGTTTTTGGCAAGTTACAGTTCAATAATTAGTTCACAAGATTTATTCGGTGAAACAAATGTTCATTTGGTCTTTCAAGGTCACACTAACTCCTAATTTACATAATAAAAACTAATTTAACTTGCAAAAATTGAAATAGCTTCTAAATTATAGAATTTAACATTCAATCAAAATTGTAGAATTGAAATTGCTAAAGAAAAACTAATTTACGCTTGCTAATTTGATATTACATTAATGAAAAATTCTAAATTTAAACCAGTAAAGTTTAACCATGCTGAAATTGAAACTGCTAAAACTAAATTGTTGAAACAGGAAAAAATGCTAAAAATTGTCAAAATTGCTAGAAACTGTCAAAAAGTTGCTAAAGCTAAAATTACAAAAAAATGCAAGTAATAAATGCACAGAAAAATAGGGATCAACTAGTTGTGAATCCACACATACACATAACACTTAAAACATAAGGAAAAATGTGCTAAAAATAGGGGAAATTATGTTTACAAGAATCAAGCAAGAAATTGACAAGAAACTACAATAAGCAAAAACTGTCAAAAACCTGCAAATACCTCCTTTCACCAGCCCTGAGAGTGGGCCCTTGCTCCCTGGTCCAGTAGAAGCTATAAAAACTCCAAAAATAAGTCCTAAGAACTCATTCACTCATAATTTAATACATCTAAAAATAATACTACACTTTTATTAAAATTGTTGTTATAAATTGCAACTTTTACAACTTTTGTCAACTTCACATTTTTTTGCCAATTTTTACTTCCTACTCTACTAACTCAACCAGTGCTGAGTGATCTTCTTTATATTATTAATTACATCAATATGTGCAATTACAAAATAGAATACTATGTTGTCCATATGTGAATTTCTATTCTGTTGCAATAGACTAAGTCTATTTCAAGACAAAACCTATTGCAACACTTATCCATACACTTTTTATACCTCCAATATAGTGGGAAGTAGCAAAGAATGGGTGTGAAATAATTTTTTACACATGTTCTCATGCCAACTTGCTCAAATTCCCTAAAAATCTACCAAAATGTTGTTTTCATTAAATTCTGTAGTTTTTCTATCTTTTTCTAGCTTTTGGATAGTTTATTGGAAATGATATTTTATCTCCTTTTGCATGTCCAATATTTTATGGAATGATTGGGCATGATTTTAAGTACGTGTGCACATAATTTTTTCTTTCCAACTATTTTTTTGTAAATGTTAAAATGGTCAAATAATTGTTGTTTTTGTGTAGGAAAACTACAGTTTTGTAGCAACAGGCTACACACCTATCAAAAGCTATTGGAATCAATTTGGATCATGTGGGGGTATTTCTAGGTGTGAAATTAGTTTCTTCTCGTCAAACTAAAAATGTTCCATCCATTCACACTTTCCACTTTTGGCCTGGTGTATGGCTTCCTTTAAAGTTGCAAGGGACTGGTTTTTGTATGTTGTTTACAACTTGAATACCAGTTTTACAACAGAGCAATTTTTTTGACATCAAATCACTTAAAAATAATAATATTAATGTGGGAAAACATATTAAATGCTTCAGAAAATCATAGATGTTAGTACAGTTTATTTTTCATCAAATTTATCATGCAATTCCTCACTAAAGTCATGCAAAAATAGGATAAAAATGTAGAAAACTATCAAAATAGTAGCATAATATCTCTTAACACATAATCATGAAAACATCAAAAAACTAATGCACTTTAATCAAATATTTGGAATTTAACTATGTTATTTATTGAAATATAGTAGTTTTTATATGTCAGAAATGGTGCAAAAATGAGGTATTATTTGGCCTCGTCAAAATATTGCATACATTTTAAGAAATTAATATTGTAAGTTGTTCTTCATGCATAGTACATGAATGATTAAGGCTATTACATTCATATTGTTGCTTATTATTAAATGTTATTTGATATATTATAAGCCTTATTTTACATATTAATTTGCTCATATTATTCTACTCTTATCATTATCTTGACCTTATTATATTGTGGCTATATTATATTCAATCCTATGATATTTAACCTATGATATTTTTGGTAGTATTAAGGCTTAAAAACCCATCAAATATTGGTAATACTTTAGGGATTTCATCTTATAGGGAACTACTACTAAGGAGTGAAGGCATGTTGTATACACCTAATTACGTGTTTCCATTGGTATATCTAAACCTTTAACACAATCCATTAGGATTAAATTTGAATCAAGGGAATGGGATTAACAAGTGAAATATGACAACATTGTATTTTTATGTCACAAATTTTATTAGAAATGACACATGCAAGAGATTACAAAGTGGAAAATATGGGAAAATATATGGAAAAGTTTTAGCATAATACTAACTTTGATATGAAGTAAGGATATCATATCATAGTAGAAACCTACTCAAAACAAGGATTTTACACTCCCAAGAAAGTAGTAAAGAAAGCCCCTCTACACCATCAAATGGTGAATGTCATTACCATTTATGCGAAATGACCTTTAGAAGAAAAATGTACAAGGGATGAGGAAGTACAATACGTAGATTCAAATTTAGGAGGATTTAAAGGTGTGAAGGAATATGAGGAGGAATATTTTAAAGAAAATCAGGTAAAAAAGGTCAATATTAATCCATAAAAATCATCTTTATTCTTATTTTAATTAAAAATAAAAGTAGTATAGAGTGTATCCATTGCACTTCAAGGTTTCAAGAGCAACATAATAAATACATGAGTATATCTATAGAAATTTAGGACTTCCATGGAAGAAAAATAAACTAATTACTATAGAGGGTCATCCATGTAATTTAGGGTTTTTGGGGCAACATAAAGAAGAAAGTGTTCATGAGGTTATTCCTTGCATTTTAGATTATCTAGGGAAACATAAATCCTTAAAAGATAATTCTAATATGAATAATATGGAAAAATTGAAGAAATTCATGAAGTTGAAAATGTTGATGGGAATCAAGTGGTATTAGCTCAACTGGTTAGATTTCTCAATATTTAAAGAGAATACCAAGGTTTAAATATTTCCCAATGACACATGGATAACATCCAAACTTTGTCGTAATACCACTATATGTGATGATGTAATATAGGTGGGGCCCGTTTCAATCTCTAACCAATTGAAAAAAAATATTGATGGGAATAAAAAAAGGAGATGAAGACCTTAAAATAAGAAAAAGGGGAAATAGAAAATCAAAGGGATATCAATTAGAAAACCAAAAACAAATAACATATTTGTTAATGATAAGTGGAGCTCGTCATACTAATAAAAAATAAAAGTTATGATGAAAATGGTATTGTATAAGATTAGGGGTATGAATAAGACCTCTAAAAAAGACTTAGTATAGTCTTGAGCTCTTGAAACAAAACTAATGAGGAATGTAAGGATGTATTCAAAAATATTTGGAATATGGGGTATTGGTTGGTATTTTCCTATATAGGATATTTTAGAAGTGTTTCAACAATATGGAACAAAACTAAATGATATGGACAATTGCTAGAAGCAAAAATTAATTGTGTTTCTGGTCTATTTTGCAAGAAAGAATAAAAACATCAAAATTAGGGTTATAAAAAACTATAGGTATTCCTCATGAAATATGTTTGAAGGATCTTGTAATAATTTTTTCAAATGATCTATGGATTCTTGCAGAACTTCAACACAGTTCTATCTCCTTTGGAAAAAAAGGGTGGTACTCCTAGATGGTATAAATTAATGCAATATTTTACTTCATTTTTCAATTTTAATGGTCTTGGATATGCTATTCATTCAAATTTTCAATATACATGGGATAAAATACATTTCATAAGGATTTCAATAATATGAAAAAAAAAAACTAAATGGGATGGATAATTTCTAGAAGAAAAAAATAATTGTGTTGCTAATCTATTTTACAAGAAAGAAAAAACACCAAAGTTGGGCTTATAAATGTATATGCTTAAACTATAGCTATTCCTCATGAAATATGTTGGAAGGATCTTATAATAAGTTTTTCAAATACAACAATGATTGAGAATTATGATCTATGGATTCTTGGGGGACTTCAACACAATTCTATCTCCTTTGGAAAAAAGGGGTGGTACTCCTATATGGTACAAATAAATTCAAAAGTTTGCTTCATTTATCAATTATAATGGTCTTGGATATGCTATTCATTCAAATTTTCAATATACATGGGATAATAGACATTGGGAAAACTTATATAGCAAAAAGATTGCATAGATTTTATTATCCAAAACAGTTATAAATAGAGTATACAAATATTCAAACATTTTATTGCAAGTAGGATCAGATAATAAACCTATTCTCTTGATATGTAATTTAAGTATGTCACTTAATACCATTTTACTTTCAATCCATATAGCTCTAAGATCACAAATTCTTTCAGACGATTATGTTATGGTGGGATGAAGCAAATTTTGAAGGACTGATATAGATATTTGTTCAAAATATTAACTATCTGAATGGTCAAATGAAGATTTGGAATGCAACATATTTTGGTAACATACTTAAAGAAAATGAGGAAATTGAATTCAAGCTCAAAATTTTACAAGAGAATAGAAATCAAAGGAATATACTAGGATTTTGATGTTAAATAAAGACAGTTACTTTTTTACTATCATATTTTATTAAAAAATGAGTCATATTGGTTCTATAAATATAAGGAAAGACAAATTAAGGAAGGATATAGATTTATATATAAAATAAAAAATATTTCAACTCTAGATGGAAGCAATATTGAGAAAGAAGAAGGTATTGTAAAAAAATAATCAATTATTTCAAATATATTTTACCATATGTTAGGCAAGATGAGACACAAGATAAGATTTCACATAATATTCCAACTATCATGTAGGGACAAAATAAAACCTTGATAAGAAGATACATATGAAGGAGCTACATGAGGTAGTTTTATCTTTCTATTCTAACAAGGCACTAGCCCAATGGATTTCTTAAAATTTTATTTCAAAAAATTTAGGATTTATTGAAGAGTGATATGTTGGTTGCAATTGAAGAGGATTAGAAAAAGAAGGCTAAAATAGGTGATATCAATGTCATATTTATTATATTGGTTCCTAATAAATATAAGATAAATACCTTGATAATTGATGTCCACTAAACCTATGTAATAAGATTGATAACATTATTTTAAAAATAATGGCAAACAAGTTGAAAAAGCATTCTAAATAATGTTATCTCAAGGGAATAAGGTAGTTTTGTTTGTGATTAACAAATTCTTACTACTATAATCATCGTATAAGAGGCCATACATTATCATCACTCCATAAAAATCAAAGATATCATAATGTTTGTTGGAGTTTAACTATAAGGGTCATCAGCTATCTTCATATCTAATTATTTTTGTTATGGAGGCATTAAAGGGAGCTTTCTCAAAGGAAAAAATTGACGAAAAAATCAAAGATATTCATGTTGCAATAAATGGTCCCTCTAAATCTCATCTCTAATATGTTGATAATATTTTTCTTGGGTCATCCGTCAGTTAGTGAGGCCATGATGTTTAAATATTTATTATCATAGTTTTGTTAGGAAATTAGATATCATAATGTTTGTTGGAGTTTAACTATAAGGGTCATCAGCTATATTCATATCTAATTATTTTTGTTATGGAGGCATTAAAGGGAGCTTTCTCAAAGGAAAAAATTGGCGAAAAAATCAAAGATATTCATGTTGCAATAAATGGTCCCTCTAAATCTCATCTCTAATATGTTGATAATATTTTTCTTGGGTCATCCGTCAGTTAGTGAGGCCATGATGTTTAAATATTTATTATCATGTTATGATAAGGCTATTGGATAGTTTGTTAATACTACAAAATATAGGATCTTTTTTGTTAATAGTGTCCAAGATTTAGAATGGATTATTTTAGAAATTTTAGGGATTAAATTTAGAATATTTCCATCAACATATTTGGGAATTTTTTTCTCTCATAGATGAAAAAAGAATGAGCTTTGGGATTCAATTTTAGATAGAATTAAATGTTGTTTTCTAGGTTGGAAAGGTAAGTTCTTAATCATGGCTAGAAGGATACAACTCGTAAATAATACATTACAGTCCATCTCATTTTGGTTAGTAGTCCAAGGTAAGATACTTATAGGAGATAGTCTAAAAATAAGAGAATGCCATGAAAATTTTAGGTATTCCTTGTGTGAGAAGGATATAGAAACATTATACCATTTACTTCTTTATTGTCCTTTTTATTGTTAGAGTTTAGCTTAACTATCTACTAGGATATTTTTCCTTTTAGAATATTTTCTTTATTTTTTTGTCTCTAGTTTTGTATGGTTGAGATATATTTAGTTTGTTATGATCTAATGGCTCAAATTGTACTCACTTGCTTATTTAAGCAAGTCTATTCCACTCATTAATGTAATCATTTATTGAGCTTCTCTTCATTGTTTCTTATGGTGCTTTGCAAATCTTGCTATAGGTTTTTCTCTTCATGGTACCAGAGCTAGATAGATTCTTTTGCAAGCATTCAATAAATTTCTAAAAAAAATTATAGGTTTGAAGACATTGAAGTATCCTTCCACATTGATTAAATTTTCTTCCAACTGCTCAAGATCAGCTTCAACAAGCTTAAACATTGTAAAAGTGTGGATCTCACCTTTTAGAGTTTCACCATCGTATGCTCTCACATTGCCTCTTTTTCTTGGGGATCTTGGTGATTAGAAAGTGGTTCCAAGACTTTGCTACAAGTCCCTCTTTTCAAATTCAAGCCATGGCTTTTTCACTGCAAACCTACAACCTTGCATTTTTTTAGAGAATTAACTTCTAGAGGATGTTTCTTCCTCTTTTGAAATCAGTTTTGGTCAAAATATTTTGATCTTGACTAATTTTTTGAGGGCTTTGCATTGGTGTAGTCAGATCTACAGTTTGGTTTTCATGTTTTTTAGAAAATTGTAGTTTTTTGAACTACAAACCGGTGACCCTATTGCAGTTTTTTGGATAATCAACTTGTAGAGGTCCTTTCTCCCTCTTTCGAAATTAGTTTTCAGTCAGATTTTTTATCTTGATTGATTTTTCGAGGGCCTAACACCAATGCATTCAAAATTTAAATCGAGAGGTGATATCTTTTCAAAAAAAAATTCCTCATGACAGTGTATTTTAAAAAAAAAAAAGTTTTTTCAGTGGGAGCATTTCTTACCATTTTGAGTGCAGTTTTTCATTGTGGAAAATATTTTGAGCCTTTTTTTAGTAAAATTGGTTGTAAACCTAAATTATAAAGGTATTTTCAGTGGGGGTTATTTCTTTGTAAATAAGGTAATAAGATTTTTGGGTGGGGGGTTTGATTGTAAGTGCAGATTTTTGCACCATTTGTGTTGTTTGGATCTCTTACTATTTGTAAAATGAATCCTACAAAAATAATGGAACAACTCACACCACATAATTACCATACATGGAGACCACGTATGCTCAATCTAATTACACAAAAAGGACTATTTTACCTACTTGAAGAAATATAACCTAAATTCACAAAATACTGAAAAATTTGTTCACAAGGGAAAAATGTATGAAGCAATGGGTCTAATCAACATGAATGTAAGTGAAAGTTTATGGTTTCACATAGAAGGATGCATAACTCCTTTTGAGAGTTGGGACAAATTAGAGAAAATTTTTATTAAAATTTATCATATAAGATCCATGCAACTTGATGTAGAACTCATCGCCTTGTCTCCTGATGATTTCCCCACCATTGTTGACTATCTCACAAAATTCAAAGAACTCTTGACACAATTTAAGAGAAGTGGAAAAAATAAAATTGAAGAGGAATGTGTGTATCACATTTTGGAAAAACTAAGGGGGCCCTTTCAAATCTTTGCCTCCACTTTTCTCTCCACCATGGATGCTCTCGGTGACCAATTCACATTGCCCTCTTTGGAAGAGTTTTGTGATAGACTTACTCGGGAAGAAATGAAGATTTCCACTCTTGATTATTGTACCTCTTCATCTAAGGCCTTAGTAGCATCCAATTCTAAAGTAAAAGTCAAGTTTAGACCTAATCCTAAATCTATTTCATCTCCTTCACAAGCAAGTCGTAAAAAATCTAAATCTAAAGATTCTTCCAAGGAAAAGGATAAGTCTCATGTCACTTGTACCTATTGTGGAAAGAGTGATCATGCTACAAAAAAATATTGGAAGAAGCTGCAATACTTAGAAGATGCCATGAAGAAACATAAAATTAATGTTCCAAAAGAACATGGTAGGGCTTTGAATGTCCAAGGAAGTTCCACTAAGTTTTCTTCACACAATTAGATTTTGGATTCTGGTGCTACACATAATATGACCTCTACTAAGGAGTCCTTTACCTCTATTTGTTCAAGTTCTACCTCTAGCATTGAAGTTGAATATTCATATTTTATTCCTGTCAAAGGGAAAGGTGATATTTTGATTGATAGTGATCGCATCAATTATGTCCTTTATATTCTAAACATTTCCACCAATCTCCTCTCTATATATCAAATTTGCACCTTTGGGAAGGGAAATACTATTTTGTTAATACCTCAAGGAGCTTAAATTAGAAGTCTATTGGAACTTGATTCACTTATTACACAAGGGGTTTTTTATCATAGTACAATACTATATTATTTTTAGGGATTTGATTATACTTCTTTAGGTAAATACCTTGTTTTTCATGTAGACTCCGAAAGTAAAATTTTGCATGAGATATTTGGTCATCTCAATTACATATACTTGAGGAGGTTGAAAAATAATGATATGGTTGTTATTTTGCCTAAGTTTTCTTGTCCGGATGGTGTTTGTATTGTTTGTGCATTTGGGAAACAACACCAAGACCCATTTTCCAAATGCAAGTCCCATAGAGCATCCTCACCCTTGGAGCTAATTCACAGTGATTTGATGGTCTTCCCAAATACCTATTTCAATGGAGCTAAGTATACATTGAACTTCATAGATGATTTCTCAAGACGTACTTGGGTATATTTTCTTAAATAAAAAAGTGATGTTTTTTCTCACTTCAAAGTCTTCAATGCTTTGGTTGAGAATCATGCTTCATGTTGCATCAAGAAGCTTCACATAGATAATGGGGGGGAGTATTTCAGTAAATAATTTTTATATTTCCTTGCTACGCATGGCATTGTTCATTAGCATTCTATCCCATACACACCATATTAGAATGGTGTGGTTGAGAGGAAGAACTAAACTTTGAAGGAGATGGCTAATTGCATGATGCACTCTAGGAATTTGCCCCCTATTTTTTAGATCGAGGTATTTAAATATGCAAATTACATTTAGAATCACACACCCCATAGAGCTCTTGGTCATATGACTCCAGAGGAAGCTTGGTTTGGCTCCAAGCCTAATGTCTTATTTTTTAAGTCTTTGGGAGTCATGCTTGGCCCTATATTTTTAAGAAGAAAAGAAATACTTTAGATAGGAAGAGCAAGCAACTTTTTTTGTTGGATATTGCAAGGATATGAAGGCTTATAGACTCCTTTATCATGATACACATGATTTCCTTTTCCACACATGTTTTTAGTTTGATGAGCACCTTCTTTCTTATGATCCTAGTCCACCTTCTTCTTCTTCTTCTGCACTTAATGATTCGCATTATCCTTCCTTTTTTGATCTAACTAAGGACCATTCTGATACAAAGCCTACTATTGAATATTTTATACCAGCTACTACTATTATTGCCCTAGCTACCATTATTCCTACCACCATGTCTATATGGGCCTGCACCCTAGTTGATGAGGAAACACCTCTCATAAAATATCTTCCACATTCTAGATATGCTCATTCCTCGGGTACTAGCCTTATTTTTCAATCAATTTTTGGTGATCCAAAGTCTTTTTCACAAACTCATGGGATACATGAGTGGGATGATGCCATGGCAACTAAGTATTCTTATTTGATGAAGAATCATACTTGGAATATTTTTTCTCTTCCTAAGGGAAGAAATTTGGTTCATTGTAAGTGGGTTTTCCAAACCAAGTATGCAACATATGGGTCCATTGATAAGTACACAGCCCACTTTATGGATAAGAGTTTCTTATAAGTTGAGGGTGTGGATTACACTGAAATCTTTGCTCCTATCACCAAGATGGATTATGTTCGACTTGTACTTGCACTTGCTACATCCCAGGCATGACTTATTTTTAATATGGATGTGAAGAGTGCCTTCTTATATGGAGTAGTCTATTGGTTTTGTTTAGGATTCTTCCCTTGTTTATAGACTAAATAGGTCACTCTATGGTCTCAAACAAGATCCTCGAGCTTGGTATGAGAAGATGTATTACTTCCTTCTCTCCATTGGATTTGTTCGCTATTATTTTGATGCTAAAATTTATATTTGGTGAGATGGAGAGGATATCATAATTCTTGTTCTCTATGTTGATGATTTGCTTCTCACTGGTATCTCCACTTCTCACATTCAAACTATTCAGTGCTCTCTTTATGAGAGATTTGAGATGGCTGATTTGGGATTGACTCATTACTTCCTTGGATTTTATATCACTTAAACAGG
Source organism: Wollemia nobilis (assembly GCA_028583015.1). NCBI lineage: Eukaryota > Viridiplantae > Streptophyta > Pinopsida > Araucariales > Araucariaceae > Wollemia > Wollemia nobilis. Next base: position 3,301,501 of record JAQPPZ010000333.1, read on the forward strand.
TTTAGGGATTTTATTATGTCAATAGAAGTATACACTGAATATTCTTTAGCGATTCAGGATGACTGATTGTAAGCCATCATCTATGTCATTCCAGTTTGGGGTTACTTTGACTTCCTCCTACACTTCACCTCTTTGTGATGCTACTTTGTATAGATAGTTAGTAAGTAGTCTTTTGTATCTCACTCATACTTACCCTTATATTTCCTATGTTGTTGGTTTGATCTCTTGATTTTTCCAAGCCCCTTATAATAGTCATTGGCAGGTATCCAAGCAAATTCTCTAATATCTATGAGGTACTATAGACTTTGGTTTACTCTATGGTAGAGGTTCTAAATAGTATGGGATACACTAATTTATATTGGGTAGGTTCAATTGAAGACATGCATTCCACCTATGGCTATGTTTTATGTCTTGTTTCTTCTGCTATTTCTTGGTCATGCAAGAAGTAGTAGGCTATTACATTATCATCTACAGAGGTAAAGTACAAGGCAATTGTTACAGCTAGTCAAGAGGCACTTTGACTTCATCATTTATTGGTAGATTTTGGTTTCTTCCAAGATCAACCTATAGTATTTTGGTGTGATAACTAGAGAACCATTCATATTTCTCATAATCCTATTGAGCATTAGTGTACCAAGCACATTGAGATCCACATACACTTTATTCGGTAGCACATTCGAGATGGAATCCTCAACTTGGAGTACATTCCTACTCAACAACAGATTGCAGACATCTTCACAAAAATTTTTGCTTCACCTCACTACATTGAGTTGCATGGGTTGCTTGGGGTGATGAAATTTGTCCTTGGGGGGTGCTGATGAGGACATATTACTCTCCATCCTCCTTATCCTTCTTCTTTCGCTATTGGTAGATGGTTTTTTACCCATGTGGTTTTTCATCATATTTCCAATAGAGTATTATGGTCATATTGTACATGAGTACCTGATCAGGCCTTGTTGCTAGGACTCATATCTATGGATATGCCACTTATTTTGGCTTTGTTTGTTTTCCACTACCTCCTAGTATCACTTAAGGGGGGGAGTTAGAGTTTAGCTTAAGTATCTACTAGGATATTTTTCCTTTTAGCATATTTTCTTTCTTTTTTGGTCTCTAGTTTTGTATGGTTGATATCTATTTAGTTTGTTATGATGTGATGGCTCAGATTGTTCTCACTTGCTTATTTAAGCAAGGCTATTCCACTAATTAATGTAATCAATTCTTAAGCTTCTCTTCATTGTTTCTTGTGGTGCTTTGCAAATATTTCTCGGATTTTCTCTTCATTTCTTACACCATTGCTCTTCCATTGCTTTAACCATTCTTCAATTCTGCTATTCATCACCATGTATTTACCAAACATATTAAGATTTCATTGCCATAGTTTCCAGAATATTGAGCAATATATTAAGAAATTGTTTATAATCTCCTACTATTTTTTACAAAGAACACATTGAAAGGGCCATGAAAACCCCTTTTCATAAGGTTATCCCAGGATAAAAAATTTCTATGACCTACTAGCTAAACAAACATTTTAACTTTAGGAATGCTTGGGATATCCAAAATATATCTCCATATTCTAGTGATATTACTATTTTTTTGGTGTTTTACATTATATCCACTTCTTGTTGTGTATTCTCCTAAGCTATTCAACTCCCAAATAAATTTATTCTTGGTTCCCATTAGAATAATCGTATTTTTTACCTTTCTATTAGGGTTATGCATAAGGGGTTGGCCTCAAAATGTACTTGTAAAAAAATGGTGAATCCTAATCGAAATCAAGGTGAATCATGGAAAATCCTAAGAAAATCAAATCAATAATCTTCACATAAAAATTGGGGGTATTTGAAGCCCTAAAACATAAGTCCATCTTTGGGATGAATTTTGACCTATTAAATCATATTACAACTTCATAAAAACATCACCATTAGATCAGGCTTGAAAAGAGCTTTCCAACGAGTACCAATATACCTATTTTTTGGATATATATTATGGTGAATTTTAGGTGAATGGGCTGACGTCGAGGGCCCTCAGATTTGCCAATATCCAATTTTGGAAATATTAATATTTGCCCAATTTGCAAATATTCACCATTGTGCATAACCCTACTTTCTACTCAATTGCCTCTAAGCATCAATATATTTTATACTTATAAAAAATATTATTTCAATTTGTATCTTCCTTTATGATCCTTGTAAAAAATGTTTGAAACCCTATCAACATATTTGTCTTGAAGCAATCTCATCCAAGGTTTCAAAATTAGATCTAAATTGAGTGGTTTTTTATCACACAAAGTATCCATCCAAATAGAAAAATTTTCTCTAGTTCCCACCACCCATCTTAAACCTTTAATCATTAGATCAATAGATTTTTTTAAACCATTCCAAAGAGCATAACCATTTGGTAGAGATAATGTAGTAAATATTAAACTTGGGTCATTGGGCTTAACATACTTAGAAGAATTCTTGCCCATTGTCTTTGACTCTATTTGTACAATCTCCAGATTACTTGCACCCTAAGAGTTAAGTTTGTATCTATAAGAACTCTTAAACCAAGACCTCCCCTAGTTTTATCATCACACACTTTGCTTCATTTCACCAAAGGAAAATTTCTTTTATAAATAATTATTTATTTTTGCTATTAGATAATTCTAATATTTTCTTAAAACTTTAGTGAAGGTATGTCCTAAAACCTATATATAATCAAATCCATTTTCTAAAGTGACCTAAAATATATTTAAAAACAATCTATTGTAAAATTAAATTTAGTCATTTTAAATCATTTATTGATTTACTATTTTGGTTGTTTTTTAGAGATGAAGGACAATAGATTAGTGATTGAGACTAGAAATTAAAGAAATTTCAAGCCATAAGATGAAGGTAGTTTCATAAAGAAAAGTTTATTATTTTTTATTTTAATTCTAAAGGTGATTCTAGAAATGAATCTTTATTGTTCTTTAATTTTTTATAATTTACTTTTTTTTTAATTAGTTGAATTATTTAAATACCTTTATTCTCTTGATTCATTCTTTTGTTTTAACTTGTTAAAATTATCTTTATAGCAAAAAAATTTTATGATATTATGTCTATTTTGAAAAAAAAATCGAAGTGAATAATATTTTTTTTGGTTGGGGTAAAATTAGGGTTTTTGAAAGGGCCCAAACCCTTTCACAAATTTTCATATATATTCTTACAAAAAAAAATTAATCTTTTTATTTCAGTTATATCAAAACCCCAAAAACTTTAGTACATTAATTGTATCATATATTCAATTTATTCTTGGTGCATAAACAAGCACCATAATCCACTCTGATTACATTCATAAGCTCTTAAAAATGGAATCATTGGTATACAAGTCCACAAATCTTCAAAAAATGGATCCCTTTGAACACAAATCCAAAGATATTTAGAAAATGGAACCCTAAGTAGACATATCCATAGATGTTTATAAAGTGGAACTCTTATCTCTTGGGGCCCCATAATGCTTCCAAAAAGTCACATGTTCACACATATCTAGAAAATGAGTCCCTCAATAGATAGGTCCATAGATATTCTAAATATTGAATATTTAGTAGGCCAACCCATAGATATCTATAAGATGGATCCGATAGACAATTCCATTGCTCTTATGAAAAGGAACCTTCAATAGATAAATTTGTAGAACTCTAGAAAATGGGTCCATCTACATACGTAAATCTTCAACAAATGGAACCCTCATCAAATAAATATAATAGAATTATTACATACACAAGATGATAAGTCCCAAATATCTCCAAATAAAATTGTCCCACAACATGTAATTCCATAAATCACCAAAAAACAATTTACTATGGATTTTCTGAACATAGAAACTTTCATCCCTTGGATTAACTTTCTAAATGTCCTCCCTCATTTTCCACTAAATACAGGACATCTAAATGTATATCATCTAGCACAATTCATCTTTTATTTTCCTCTTTGAGAGTTACCTAGTTGACTAGCCAATCAACCACCCCATTTCCTTCTCTATAGGCGTACCACTTGAAATTCTTCCAATGCATTTAGATATTTTAGTGTATATGTTACTATGTCTATTTATCTCCAATTCTCCACTAACATTTTATTGATACAATTAACAATATTCAATGAGTCTCCCTCAATTATTAATTTATTAGCCCTTAGTTGAAATGCCATATTTACTCTTGCTAACACTTCTCTAGCTTCAGCTTGGTGACTAGTCATTATGCACAAGTACTTACTCATAACTTTGATTATCATTCCTTGGATATCCTTTAGCACTGCTTCTCCTCCAACATTTCCTAGATTTCCTTTAGAAGCCCCATAAAAAATTAGTTTCATCCATCCTTATATTGGTGTTTGTCACTTGGTCAAGCTCCTTAAGCCTCCTCAAATTTTCACATTCCTCCCACCTGGACTTAGGTTCTAATTTGTACTTAATTTAGCTCCTCTAATGTATCTATGCTCTCATACACTTTTATTACTTTAAGATTCTCTATTATGGCTACTATGATATGGTCTCTATTTCTAGTTGTAGATCTCTTCTCCTCTTTAAAAATTATTCTATTTATCTCCAACCAAACTCCCCATACATAATTAAAGGGAATCAATTTCCAAATTTGATTCAATATTAGGCTTTTAAAAGTATCATCCCACTATCCTATCCATTATGACATGTTATCATGCATCACCCCCATCACCCCCATCTTCTATATTGATTCATACAATATTTTGAGAGAGTAATTAAATTCTAAGAATATGTGATTCATTGATTCCTCACGTTCACAATGTAACATCTGTTAGGAAATTATAACCCCTCCTATGAAGGTTATCTATTGTTAAAATATTTTTTTGGGTTGTTAGCCAAAGAAAAATTTCTAATTTTGAAATGGATTTCCTTCCCCATAATTCCTCCTCAATAACTACATGTGATAGATCATGGGCTAATTTAATAGTAAACAATCCTTCTTGAGTAGCTCCCCATACTATTGTATCCTCAGCCAAATTGGAGCTTACATAATGTGCAAGGTGAATAATATTTCAATGAACCATATGTTACTATGGTATTTCAACTAAACACATTGTGATATTATATCTCCTTACAACATTTGAACCTAGCTCTTTCTATTAGAAACCCATAATTTTAACCAATTGAAAAAATACTATTTGATTATAGAATAATATTTTTAATCCTTTAATGGAATAACATTTTCTTTGTAAATGTATTTGTAAGAGAGTAATAAAAACTCAGTTTTTCCTCTAATATTTTTATTCTAAAGATTTTATTTCAAAATATTAGGGTTTGCAAATGAATTGTAATTAAATTTTATTTATAACTTTATTTTTTATTTTTTAATAATTACATTTTGTATGATTGTTCAATGAAATTAGATGCAAAGAGCATTTGAAAATTCTTTTTTATTTTAATCCAGTTTTTTAACAAGCTTGGTATTACTTTTTAATGTAGTCATTTGTTATGTAATTTTTTGATAAATACAAATTTCAATCATTTTCCAAAGAATAATATATCTTCGCTTCTTTTTTTTTTGGATACACAAGAAAATCGATAACACCATTAGAAGTTGTTTTTGGGTAAAATGAAGTCAATGAAACCTCTATCCTTAAAACCATCAAACTAAAGTAGTAAATCGAAAAACACTCATCCACTACCATCCAACCTATCCCCTTCTATGTATGTCATGATTTGAACCTTAAACCTCTCCAAAGAGAAGCAAAAACTCTAACCATTGTGTTGTCCTAATTAGACTATCTCATCTATTTTATATTATTGTGTTGATTTTTAAATCTTTAACAGTAGAAAATATCAATGATAGAGTATACACAAAAAAATATCTATTCTGGGGCAAATTAGAGGCTTTAGATCATGGTTTGCATCTCCAGTCCTTAGTATTATGTGATAGTAAATGGAGAACCAGTAGGTTTCTTTCCAAATAAAAGAGGGTTGAGACAAGGTGATCCTATATCACCTTATTTATTGACAATAGTGATTGAGGCTCTAGGAAGGAGCTTAACTATAGCAAAAGATGCAACCTTTAGATATAATCACTCATCGGTAGTTTGTTGATAATACCACAATATTATCAGAGTCATCAGTTATGGAATCTAATAATATCGTGCATATTCTCAAAACCTATGAAATAGCTTTAGGTCAAAAATTAAGTTCTTGGTCTCTCTGGATCTTATTTTTTCTTGAGGTTTTTCTTATGAGGTCCTTTTTTGATGCAAAAAATATTGTTAATGGTTTGATGTATGATTGTTGTAAAATATTTGGGGCCCTTTCAGAACCCCCTTTTTCCACCATTCAAAACAATAATGTTACTTATAAAAAAATAATAATTATTTCTTGAAAAGTAGGTTGTTCTTTGTTAACACTCCCCAACTTAAACAAAATAATCCCTCACATAGAGTTTGGACTAAATATCTTCTTTCGAAGGTGTCTTATTTCTTTGGCTAGAATTGCAAAATCGGATATTGATGGTGGAAAATATTAGAAGAAGAGGGATGATCTCTCCTAATAGGTGTTATTTATGTTTTGGGGAAGAGGAGATAGTTGATAATATTTTTTTCCATTGATCCCTTTCTTTGAAGGTTTGCTATGTACTTATTCAGTCGCTTAAAACTCAATGGATAATAGCAAAGTTTTTGGAGACCTTATGGGAAATTTGGGTTAACCCTTATCATAGCACCTGTTTGAAGAAAATTTAGATCTTTATTTTACCCCACTTCATTTGGTAGATACAGAGGGAGAGGAATAAACAAGTGTTTTAGAACAAGACTAATAGTATAGAAGTCATTATCATGAGTATCAAAGCTTCCATTACTAAAAATACCATTGTTAATATGGATAACCTGTTGGTGCAAAATATGCCTTTGGTTACGTTTGCACCCAAGACTTTGCCAACATTGAAATATCGGGTTTAAAATAGAGTTTACCCGGTTCAATCTCCAGAGAAGGTTGGTTCCTTGCTTTGTTTTAGAAAAGGAGGAAGAGTAAAGTGCATAAAGAGAGGGAAATATAGCTATTTCTAGGAACGTTTAGATGGTGTAGATTAGATAACAACAAAGAAACATCTACAACCTTTTATAGATAAGCATTCTTTGAACCATCAAAATTAGAATAACCAATCCTCTAGTACAGATTTAAACAAGCTTAAACCTATTAGAACTATTAATTTTAGAGCTAGTGAAACTTAAAACACAAAAATCTAGAATGAGAATTAAGGTGATTTATATTCAACGTAGTTTATATAGAAATCAACAATCCATACATACTTGATCAAACACCAGTGAGCCAAAAACCAGAATGAGTAGTATTTTATTGCTTTTAGAAGCCTATGTACATTGCCTTGTAAACATCCAAGAGCCAACCATTTTTTAGGGTCGCTCATCCTATATATATATTTTACATAATAGAAAAACTAAAAGTTGTTACAACAATATGCCCATAGGCTCATTCTGGTAAATTGGTAGTTAAGAGAGTATGGGATCTTCAACAGCAAACAGTTGAGATCTTCTTGTTACTACATATCCACCTCTATCTTCTTGGAGACGTCATGGCCCAACTATCCTCCACTTCTTTACTTTTGGTTCTTCGACCAGTGAAATCATGGCATATCATGAAATCATGACATTTTTCTTGGAGATGGCCGAGTACCAAAATATCATGATATCATGATATTTTTCCTTGACTTAGCCTATGAGCTCCAAAATATCATGAGATCATGATGTTTCTCCTTGACTTAGCCTATGAGCTCCAAAATATCATGATATCATGACTTTTCATTTACTTGAGCTCCAAAATATTAAATCTTTTCCTTGACTTACCTTGAGCTCCAAAATATCCATGAGATCATGATGTTTCTCCTTGACTTAGCTCGTGAGCTCCAAAATATTGCAAGATCATGACGTTTCTCCTTTACTTAGCCTGTGAGCTCCAAAATATCAAAATGAAAATATCATGAATCACGATGTTTCTCCTTAACTTAGCCTATGAGCTTCAAAATATCATGAGATCATGATATTTTTCTTGACTTAGCCTGTGAGCTTCAAAATATTGTGAGATCATGATGTTTTTCCTTGACTTAGCCTATGAGCTTCAAAATATCATGATATCATGATGTTTCTTCTACACTTAGCAAAATTTTGAGAAGACATCTCCTTACTCCCCTTGATGTAGTCATTTTGACCTACATTATTGGTGCCTCCTAGGGGAATTTTGCTGAATGTTAGAATCTAGAGCCTTTATCCATTGGGGAATGGAGTAAAAAGAACAAAAAAAAGAGAGAAAGGGGAGTGATACCGAGAAAAATTGTGTTTCTTGCTCTGTGCAATCATTCATTAGGAGTGTCTTCCTCAGTTGATTTCTCTGTGTCTTCTTGCCCTAGTGTCGTTGTACTGCTTGTTGAAGATTTCTTAGCCTTTTCATATTTTTCTATCTCCTAAACAACTTCATTATAAGTGGCACAAGCCCTTTTCCAAGTCTCTTCATCTGGGTTAGAAGTCTCCATGAAAGTTAGGTATAAATACTCTAACTCTTCCACTTTGTCATAGGACAGAACTTTTGACCTCATGTACAACTCATGCAGACAGGAGTTGATCTGGGTAAGGTCTTGAGCCATACTAAATATTTGGTCTTCTTGGACTAGCTCTTCCTAGTTGTCTATCTCTGATTCATCTTCTATGAAAGCTTTCCAAGAAGCTTTCAGTTCATCTTCCTCCAAGAATTTTGAATTTTCATACCGTAGTTCTCTGCTATGCTCACATGTTTTAAAATTCCCTTAGCTTCTACTTTGAGTTCTCGCATTATTTTAGCACTTTCCATCACTAGCTTGTGCCTTTTGAAGAAACTTCTAGCAACTATTTTGGCTTGGGACCATTTTTCATCTTGGGCTCTATTTCCAAATTTTCCCTGTGTGCTTTCTGCTAGAACTTGGATCTTTGTTGTTGTAGATAGCCTTACTTTCAAGAGGTTGATAGATGCAGTGAATTCATCTTCCACTCGACCCAATGTCTCCTTAATTTTGGCCAAGTATAATAACGTAGGCCTTGCTTTTAAGCCCATATTCTAGATGTCATTGAACATTTCTTTCCTGACCGCCTTGGCCCTTTCTTTGGACAGCCCATTGGTCTTGCCAGTGCCATCTTGGATTTGCTTCTATAGGTCTTCTACCTATTTATTCAATACCTGGATTTGTTCAGTGGCCTTCTTTGCTTCTTCCTTATATGGTGCCGCTTCATTGAACATCTGCTCCCATTTCTTTACCTCATTCTTTAGAGCCTTTTCAATTATATTTTGCTCACTTAAGGCCTCCTCCAAATATTTCCTTGCCTGTTCAGCTCTGAGGTATTTCTCCTTATAATACTCAACATTTAAGTATATAGTCCCCATGTGAGCTTGGGCTTTTCCCCATTCATCTTCCATAGGTAGCTGAGTGATATCTTCAGTGATTATCTCAGCTTGATAATCCTCTAAGGTCATTTCCCCTTCTGGATTCTAAACCAAGGGTATCATCTTCATAGTTGAACATTGCATATTGATAGGATCCAGAGCTATTCCTTCTCTGGCATGGGCCATGCTCTTGGAATTTTGAGCATTGCGAGACTTCAACCAGTCTGAAGCATTCAGGGTTGCTTTCTTCAATATTTTTAGCTTGGCAATGGTAGGGTGACTTTCAGAAGAGGAGGTGGGAATGGATTGGAAGTTAGGGAGATTGGTGGTATAAGGGAAAGGAATGGTGGCTATTGAGGCATCCACATTTGGTAGTCCTATGAGTGTATCTAGGGGAGTAGTTGAGGATGCTTTTGGGTCAGGTTGGGTTGATGATGGTGATGGTGGAGGTTGTTGATTAGAAGGAGAAGAAGCATCATCTTGATTTGTAGAATGGGAAGGGGAGTTTCTCTAGGGATGAGAAGAAGATGTACTAATATTGATAGGAGATATACCTGATATCTTTTGGGCTCCTCCTCTTTTTTTCTTCAGGGATTTCTTTAGTAGGAATAGACTCTTCAGTCACTTTATTCAACTCTTGGTTGCTGGTATCCTACTATTCAGGGAGTTGTTCCACATTTTCCTCTTATTTCTTTTATTCCCCTACCTCTACCAACTCTGCTTTTCTCTTTCTATGGATGAGAGAGACATCATCATCAGATTATATGTCTGATGTGGAAGGGGGAATGAATTTGTGAACCACCTTTTTTGGGATTTCTATTTGTTCAACAATAATTTCCTTTCCTTTACCTCGGTTAGTTTCCCCTTTTTTGTGGTGAGCGAAACTGAGATGTCGTTGATACCTAGTGGGACTTTATCTGCAAGAGTCTCGGACCATGTGGCATGATATTTGTCATATCTCTTGAAAAATTTATTATCAGGTTTTATTCCCCATCTAGAGTTCATTTCAATTTGTATCCTCATTTTCCACCAAGCTAGGATTTTTTCATGCATCCAATCTTTTCCCTTTTTCTTCATTATTTTAATAACATTTTCATCTAACACGTGGCTCGGATCATCTATGGGGTTCCAATCCATCAGATGTTCATAGAAGTCATGCCATGGGGCCAATGGTTGCATTTGTTCTACATGCCATTCTAGCGCTTCATCTTCTTCATTGTTCCTGCCCTGCTTGTCAATTTATCTTTTTGATGAATGAAATTATTTGAAAGGAGTCTGGTTGAGAGAAGCTTATCTTTGTGCAAACCTATCAATGGGGTCATACCTCCATCTCTACGGTAATTCTATTAACTTCAAAATTTTTAGAGCTCGAGTGATTCGCTCATGATCCCCTTTCTTTGCTACAATGACTCCTCCAAACTGGAAAGGCATAAGGCATGTGCCAATTTTGCCAATCCCTGTGCCAAATTTACTATTGATATATTCAGTTTGCCTTACATACTCTAAGGTGAACAATCACTCAGTGACATAGTATGGGAGTAAGAAAGGCTTCCCTGTGAAGTCGTATAGTCTGATGACTACTCCCTACATTAAAATGAACCAATCTCCTTCTTTCGCATGAAGGTGTTGCAGAGTATCCCACATTTTTTGAGGAATTATCTATACTGTGCCATACATAATTCACAAGGTAGGGCCTAGGAATTCCATATTAAAATAGTAGTATGACTCTACTTTTGAGAGCACTATTGTCCATTCGTATACAGGCAAAAGATTTCCTTCTTTATCTTTCTAGGTTGTAGAAATGAACTCTAGATTCTTCGATTGAAAGAAAAGGAAAATCCATATTAGGTAAGAAGAATACCTAAAAGCTTCTTGAGAACCCCTCTATATCTTGAACAAGCCTGCATGCATCTATTGAGCCAGATATGTTGGCCAATCAAAGAAAATTAGCACTATGTTCTTATCTACATGGGAAGTGTCATAGAATTTAGGATTTGACATACACTATGCTACCACAATATACCATCCATATACTTGTGCATCTGATTCTAACCCTACCACCATAGCTAGCATGGAGAAAAGCTCCTTATTTTTGAATTTTGATAGAGGAATTGGTGATTCTAGTAGGGTTCCTTTGGGAGGGGGTTCTGACATATGCTCTTGTAGAAACAACTTGATATTGAGAGTAGGGGTATAATATTTAGTAGATGTAATTGGATCAAATGCTATGGGATTTATAATGGGATTTCTATTACAACTGAATATGACCCTAATTGTATCAACATCTAGGGTAAAAATGATATCACCCTTGGAATTCCTAACAATTCTATGTTTTACATCATAAAATGTTGCCATAGCTCTGACTAATTTAGGGTAGGAATGAACAAGGGTGCATATATACCAAGAAAGTAGAGAGTGAAAAGAGAATGTACTCGGAGTCAATGGGGTGATGCCTTTCGCTACTCTAGCTTCCACATCTCTTCGAATATTCTCCAGATTTTTCCATGTTATGATGGTATCAATGATGTGGGAATATGGATCTATGAAACCACTCTCACTTTTCTTAGCCTTACACTTTTCCTTAGAAGCTGAAGAAGATGTTACCATGGCTATTTACTATGATTCCATTACTGAAAAACCCTAGAAGCAACTCAAAGAAGCTTAGAGATCTTGGAAGAATTCGAGGAACATCGTATGTAGAGGAAAATTTTTAGAGAACAGAGAGGTGAAGAAAAAGATTCTATGGCATAAGTAGATGTGCATGCATGTGTTAGGGTGCCATGCATTAATTATGATTGGTGGTGCATATTCCATGAATAATTTTGAATGTTGTTGGATGCCTTGTTTCATGTGCCACCTTCTAAAAACCAACCACCATGCATCACCATTTATTTTAGACCAATAACTTTATGTCACCTCTCCTCTAGGCCAATAACTTTGCATCACCTCTCCTCTAGACCAATAACTTTGTACGATGGTACTTTGAGAGGAGCGCATTTAAAATTTCAAGAAAACTAATTTTCCCACCAAAAGTAACTATCATGACTTTGACCATTAGATGCTTAAAATATTCAAAATTCTGAAATCATGACAATTTCTTTGAAGTGGCCTCTGAGTGCCAAAATATCATGAAATCATGACAATTTCCTTTGAAGTGGCCTCTAAAGCCAAAATATCATGAAATCATGACAATTTCCTTTGAAGTGGCCTCTGAATGCCAAAATATCATGAAATCTCGACAATTTTCTTTGAAGTGGCCTTTGAAATTCTTTTTTTAAAATGCTAAAATATCATAAAATCCGAATTTCCTTTGAAGTGGCCTCTAGCAAAATATCATGAAATCATTTTTTAAGGCTTAATAAATTTCTTTGAAGTGGCCTCTAAAATCCAAAATATCAAAAAATCACAATTTCCTTTGAAGTGGCCTCTAAAAGCCAAAATATCATGAAATCTCAACAATTTCCTTTGAAGTGGCCTCTGAAAGCCAAAATGTCATGAAATCATGACAATTTCCTTTGAAGTGGCTTTAGAAAAAGAAACAACATATTTACATATAGTACATGCAAAGTGAAGAAATTCATCTTACTTATAGTACAACTTTAGATGGAAGCCATTGATAGGGATGGGCTGAACTTGACCCTGTTCATTTTTTAATTGGAAATAATTATATTGTTTTTCTTCAATTATTTCAAAGGGTCCTTCCTAGAAAGCATCAAATTTCTTATGGTTTCCAGGTTTTGCTTTCTTTTCATTCCACCTTAGAACCAAGTCTCCTACCTTGAAATTCCTAAGAGTAGCCCTTTTGTCAAACCATTTCTTCATGTCTCCCATATGTTTCTGATAATGGTTGTAGGCTTGTTATTTCTATTCTTCTAATTGTAGGAGTTGTATCAACTTATTCTCCATCGATTCTTCTTCTTCTATGCTAGTTTGATTGAGCAACTTTAAAGCAGGTATTTCTATGTGTATCAGGAGGACTGCTTCCTTACCATAGACTAATGAGTAGGGAGAGGTGTTGATGGATTTCTTGATAGTGATCCTATCAACCCATAACGCTTGGTTTATCAAAGAGTGCCAACTTCTCTTATTATATTTCAGAGTCCACTTTAAGATTCAAAGTAGATTTTTATTCATTGATTCAGCTAATCCATTTCCTTGTGGATAGTAATTTGAAGATATCTTCAAATAGATCCCATATCTACTAGAAAAATCAATCATTTTAGCACCTATGAAAGATGTGCCATTTTCTATGACCAATGCATCTAGGATACCGAATCTTGTGATCAAACTCTCAATGAATTCCATCACAACTTCTTGATCCACTTTCTTAGTGGGTACTACTTCAACCCACTTAGTGAAATAATCTGTAGTGGTTAGAATATATTTATGTCCAATAGATGAGTTGGGTTCTATTACCCCAATGAAATCTAAACCCCATTGTTGAAAAGGTTCTTCAACCTGAATAGATTTCAAAGGCATTGAAGCATTCCTATTTCTCCCAACGTACCTCTAGCACTTCTCACAATTTTTAGTCACTCTAAAAGTATCTGAGAAAATGGTTGGCCAATAGCACCCAGTTCTGATAATTTTTAAAGTAGTGGTCCTCCTTGAGTAATGTCCTCCTGATGGACCTCCATGGAACTCATCCAAGATCCTTTGCTTTTGATCATATTTTATGCATCGAAGTAATACCCCATCCAAATTTTTTTATACAATCCTTCAGGTAGTAAAGTGTACTTCAAAGCTTGGATCCTGTATCTCCTCCTCTATGAAGCATTTAAACTTACTAGACATTTTCTAGTCTAGAAATATCTGATCAATTCATCAGCCCAATCAGTACTTTCCAAGGGTTGATCATCCCCTAGGGTTATTTCTTGCATTTGGTAGGCCACATATTTTGATGAGGCTTGTTTGGTGAGTTCTTGACATAATGCTCTACCCCTCACTAGCTTGGTCGAGTGGATCTCAACATCATACTCTTGTATCTTTGATACCCAACCAACTCTTTTCTCACCAAGCTCCCCTTGTATGATGAAATTTCTAACATCAAGGTGGACCACATACACAATGGTCCTACTCTATGAAAGAAAATGCCTAAACTTTTTTAACGATTTCATTATCACGTAAACTTGCTTTTCAATGAAGTTGTACTTTTCTTCATGTTCCTGCATGGTCTGACTTAGAAATGCTATGGGCCTCTCTTCATTGTTAGACCCTTTCTGAGTAAGTACTATAACGTAACTCTCTTGCTCACCTACAACATACAAGATGAAACCTCTAGAATAGTCTAGATTTACTAAGATGGGTGCTTGGGCTATCTATTCTTTTATCTATTTGAAAGCCTTCTTTCATAAGTCTATCCACTTGAATTCAACATCCTTTTTTAACAACTCGATCATAGGTTTGATGATTTGTATAAAATATGCTATGAATTTATGTACAAAGTTGATCTACCCAAAGAAGGATTGCAAGCCCTTTTTATTTAGAGGTAAAGGAAGTTCTAGCAGTGCTTTCACTCTATTAGGATCTATAGCTAGCCCAACCTTAGAAATGATGTGACCTAGTAAAATCCCTTCTTCCATAGAAAATATGGACTTCTTTGGGTTCAAAGAGATACCAAACTCCCTGCACTTCTCAAAAACTCTTCTGAGATGGTCAACGTGATCCTCTTTGTGATGAGAGAACACTATCATATCATCTAAGTATATTACTATGATCTTGTTGATGAGTTCTCCAAAAGCCACATCCATTACCCTTTGAAAAGTTGCTCCAACATTGGATAATCCAAAAGGTATCCTTTGATAAGTGAATGTTCCCCACTTGGTGGTGAATGCGGTTTTGAATTGATCTTCATATTTGATCCACACCTGGTTATACCCAGAAAACCCATCCAAGAGTGAGAATATTTTTGCTCCCACTATAGTATGTAGAGTCTGGTCGATTTGTGGGAGAGGATAATGGTATTTTAGTGAAGCTTTGTTTAGGTTTCGGAAGTTGACACACAATCTAATGTCTCCATTATTTTTCCTAATCGGGACCAAGTTAGCTACCCAAGTAGAATGTTTGATAGGGTAGACAATCTTGGCTTCAAGCAACTTCAGTAGTTCCTACTTCATCAGAGCTTCGATCTTTGGGTTCACCGGTATTTGCTTTTGTTGGAAGGGTTTTGCACCTTCTTCGAGCTCGATGGTATGTTGTATGGTCTCTTTAGAGTAGACCTTAAGATCACCATAAGTCCAGGCTATGATGTCGGGGAATTATTTGCATAATCCTTGAATTTGGTCCAATTCTTCCTCTATAGTGTTCACTCCCACTTTAATAGATTTCTCTGATTCCATTTGGACCTCCTTGTATCTATGTTTGTCAACTTTCATCTTATGGCCAGTTGACCTATCATTATTATCAAACAGGCTTTTGAGAGTGATCAATCCTTTTGGGATATGGTTATTTTTCAATTGGATCATGCCTGCATCTTCCTCATCTTTAGACACTCTATCATTTGAGTAGTTCATCTCATGGACAAGGAAGTCCACTATCTATTCATCATTTTTGAATACCTACCAAAAGGTATCTCTATCTAGACATAGAAGGCCTGTAGATCAATCTAACTATTTTAGACTTCTGGATGACATTGTTGATGGGGCAAAAATTTACGCCTACTGATGCCAATAAATCAGCATGAGTGTTCTTTTCTCTAGGGATTGCTTTGATGTTTAGAGCTTCAAAAGCTTCTAGAAAATCCTAGACCTTATTTTTGTAAGCTTTGAGGTAGTGTTGCTTACTCACACATTTCTCAGTGACCTGATTCACTATCAATTTAGAATATCCAAAAATCTAGAGTTGTTTAATACCCAACTTCTCAACTTTCTTAAGGCCTAGGTAGAGTGCTTCATATTCTATAACATTGTTAGTACAACTCCAGGTTAACCGATAAGAAAAAACCTTCTCTTCGCCTATTAAAGAGATTAAAACAATACCTACTCTGGCTCCATTTCTGCATCTGGCACCATCGAAGAAAAGTTTCCATAATTGATCGGTAGATGGGTCTACCTAGTGGAGAGGAGTGGGGTTGCTTTTCTTGGGTTTCATGATTGAGTAGCTTCCAAGATCTATTTCAATCATAGCATTGAAGTCTTGGAGAGAGAACTGGTCTTCTTCTTGTAGTACATTTAGAGCTTCCTCCATTAAGTTTAAGTCTTCCAATTCCTCGATCATCATGTTTACTATAGCGGCCTATTTCCCTTCCTCTTCAAGTTTTTCAATATGAAAGGTTGAAGGTTTCTCATTGAATATTTTTACTCTCTTGCCCTTGAATGGGATTTCCAAGTGTGAGTAATCCAATGATAAATATCCTCCTATTTTGGTGATGAATTCTCTGGAGAGACACATACCAAAATAAGGTTCTAAATCCACTACCACTACCTCTTGTATAACTGTGAGTTGAGGTAATCTATGTAGGACTATTGGGATGTCTTTAATTACCCCTATGATTTTGATAGGGGTTCCATCTAGTTGCAAGACACCAGGACTACTCCTTGTGTATTCCATCCCCATGATGTCACATACAACTTTGGGTATCACAGTGGTTGTAGCTCCTGAGTCTATCATGCAATTATGTACCACCCATCCTTCCATATGAAGAGATAGATAGAAGGGAGGAGGTCTATTTTTTCCTATAGTGGACGTCAGACTAGCTTGCATAGAATTCAACTGAGCAAGGGTTCTATTCCTATTTTTTATAGATCTCAAGGATTCCTACAATAAGTCAATTTATCCTAGAAACTGCAATGCATCATACATAGTCACTTTGGAGGGAGTCTTCTTCATTTCCTCAACTATGTTGAAAGGGAGAGGTTCAACACTTTTCTCTTTTTATTTTACAATAGTGTCATACTTATTTCTATACCCCTGAGTAGCATCTACCCTTTGATGCTTAGTCAATGAGGGGTATCTCAATTTATCTCTTGCCTCTTCTTGTGTTTCTACTTCTCTCTATAAAGGAGCTTCCTTGCATGGCTCCACTTCATGCTGACTTGGGTTTTGTGGTACTTTCTCATAGGGAACTCTCTTCTCAACTTGATTCTTCACAAGTGAAGGTACTTTCAGGGGATTAAGTTCTTGGGGATTTACCTGCAAAGACTTTTTTCCTGATCGGGTTAGAATGACTACTTGCTCCATGGAAGGCATCATGAGATTTTGATTTTCTTCCCTGATCATGTTTATCTATCCTTTGAGGGTTTTCTCTACCTTCTCAATAGCTATCTTTTGGACATGATGTTGATGGATCATACATGAGTTTTCATCATGTGGATCATTACATGTAGAACACCAGAAGTTTGACTCTATTGAAGTATTAGTGGGTTCACTATCTTCATTGGTGTAAATCACATTTGATTTGTCATGATTTCTACCACTCATGGAAGCTTGGTCTCTTGTTACCTATGGAAATATCCTTGGCTGGAAATTTCTCTCTGCTTCTCTTCTTTCCATTGATGTCATCTTATTTATTAGAGTTTTCAAGGTCGATTGTAGATCTTGTAAAGTTGCAAGTTGAGGATCTAGAGTTGGTGAAACTGCTACCACAGGAAGTGCAAGGATGACAGGTAACATTGGAGGAGTGAGGGGTGCCTGTATCATTGGGATAGTAGGTTACTCGATCCATTTGGGGAGACCTATATTAGAAGTAGAAGTAGGACTTGGGAAAGTAATATTGGATGCTTGTGGTAGATCCGAGAAGATAGGCATTATCATATTTGAAGGGAACCTTTCGATAGCGATTAGATCCCTTTCTACTTTCTGAGCTTCTTGGAAAATCTTTAGGAAAGTAAATACTTGGGATTGCTTGATAGCCATGCTTATATCTGAGTTAAAAGCTCTCAGGTAATAATACATTGATTGTTCATTTGTTGGCCTTAATCCATTAGGTACTCTCTACCAAGTTTGACTAAATCTGATATTAAAGTCGACTATTTCCTCTTGAGGGTGCTTCTGAATGATGGTGAACTAGTTTAGTAGAGAAAATGGGTCAACATGTTCATTGAACTCTTCTACTAACTTACCGACAAGTTGGCCCAGGTGGATATGGTTTGATTGGCGAGGGCTCTATACCAGTAGAGCATTTTCCCTTTTAAGGAAATGACTAATAGTCTTATCATGACATCCTCCTCAGTGATGTTATGTATCGGTGCAAGTGCGGCTACATCTTGATAGTGTTCATAAGTCATCTTCCTAGTGCCATCATACTAGGGTAATGCCTTTAAGGCTACTACTAGAATCGGGTGTTGAGCTACCAGATTCAGGGGGCCTGTATGGTTCCATGAAGGGTAAGGTAGATTTGGTTGATTCATGACCATTGTAGCTACAAATTTGACTGATATTATAGGAATATGGGTAGCTAGAGTTAACGTCCCACTAGTAGCAGTACTAGGGAGAGCTATAGGGGAAATATTTGTAGATCCTGTAGTGATGGTAGATGAAGAAGTTGTCCTAGAAACTAATACAGGATTAGCTCTGAGGCTACCAAGGTGTAACTCAAAGAACTCAATGGGTTCTTCAAATTTTTTTCCTTAGATCTGGTTTTCATAAAAAATGGTATTCAACCAGAAAATAGATAAGGATTTTCTTAGGTTTTATCTCTTGAACGGAGTCGCCAGGTGATTCATAAAAATTGAATAGGACAAAGATAACCATCAAAACTTTGGTCTGTATATATCATGGGATTGGGTCCCACCAGGCATGCCAAAAACTATTGGTGCAAAATCTGCCTTTGGTTACGTTTGCACCCAAGACTTTGCCAACATTGAAAGATCGGGTTTAAAACAGAGTTTACCCGGTTCAATCTCCAGAGAAGGTTGGTTCCTTGCTTTGTTTTAGAAAGGGGGATAGAGTAAAGTGCATAAAGAGAGGGAAATATAGCTATTGCTAGGAATGTTTAGATGGTGCAGATTAGATAACAATAAAGAAACATCTACAACCTTTTACAGATAAGCATTCTTTGAACCATCAAAATTAGAATAACCAGTCCTCTGGTGCAGATTTAAACAAGCTTAAACCTATTAGAACTATTAATTTCAGAGCTAGTGAAACTTAAAATGTAGAAATCTAGAATGAGAATTAAGGTGATTTATATTCAACGTAGTTTATATAGAAATCAACAATCCATACATACTTGATCAAACACCAGTGAGCCAGAAACTAGAATGAGTAGTCTTTTATTGCTTTTAGAAGCCTGTGTACATTGCCTTGTAAACATCTAAGAGCTGACCATTTGTTAGGGTCGCTCATCCTATATATATATATATATATCTTTTACATAATAGAAAAACTGAAAGTTGTTACAACAATATGCCCATAGGCTCATTCTAGTAAATTGGTAGTTAAGAGAGTATGGGATCTTCAATAGCAAATGGTTGAGATCTTCTTGTTACTGCATATCCACCTCTATCTTCTTGGAGATATCATGGCCTAACTATCCTCCACTTCTTTACTTTTGGTTCTTCAACCAATGAAATCATGGCATGTCATGAAATCATGATTTTTCCTAGAGATGGCCTACGAGTGCCAAAATATCATGATATCATGACGTTTCTCCTTGACTTAGCCTATGAACTCCAAAATATCATGAAATCATAATGTTTCTCCTTAAATTAGCCTATGAGCTCCAAAATATCATGAAATCATGATGTTTTTCCTTGACTTAGCCTATGAGCTCCAAAATATCACAAAATCATGACATTTCTCCTTGACTTAGCCTATGAGCTCCAAAATATCATGAAATCATGATGTTTCTCCTTGACTTAGCCTATGAGCTTCAAAATATCATGAAATCATGATGTTTTTCCTTGAATTAGCCTATGAGCTCCAAAATATCATGAGATCATAACGTTTCTCCTTGACTTAGCCTATGAGCTCCAAAATATCATGAGATCATGATGTTTCTCCTTAACTTAGCCTATGAGCTTCAAAATATCATGAAATCATGATGTTTCTCCTTGACTTAGCCTATGAGCTCCAAAATATCATGAGATCATGATGTTTCTCCTTGACTTAGCCTATGAGCTCCAAAATATCATGAGATCATGATATTTTTCCTTGAATTAGCCTGTGAGCTTCAAAATATCATGAGATCGTGATGTTTCTTCTACACTTAGAAAAATTTTGAGAAGACATCTCCTTACTCCCCTTGATGTAGTCATTTTGACCTACACAACCAAATATATGAAAATGAGTTGGAGGAAGAAATAGTAGTGGACTAGGGACTGCTAAGAGCTACAAGAAATCAGATTAGTTGGCCAAGGAGAAAGGTGAGATGGACTCCTCCCCCTAGTGTGGGTAAAACTAAATTTTTATGGAGCGTCTAAATGTAATCTAGGAAATGCTGGAGGGGAGGGATTCTATGATCTAGCTCAGAGGTAGTGATCTCTTATTATACGTTGAACTTTGGTCAAGCATCAAACCATGTAGCAGAGGCAAGAGCCATGATTATAGGATTAAGACTTGCAAAAAAAATGAATGTTAAGAATCTTATAGTGGAAGGGGATTCTATGAATATAATTAATAGTTTGAATGCCAAGCAAATTGCTAACTAGATTATTGAGAGTATTATTCAAGATGTAATGAATATACTATACTATCAGGTATGGAGCCATTTTTGGTCTAGCACATCTATAAGGAAGGTAATGTTGCAGTTGATGTTATGGCACACATGAGACTTCAAATGGATGGATCCAAGTTATGAAACAATTTTTTCCCAAAGGCTTCGATGATTATAACTTCAAAAGAGAAAAATGCTTCTAATGTTATTGAGTTCCTAAGATAAGTTTTTTTTTGGGTGTGAGGGGGGAGTAGGGGACCTGATCCACTTCCTTGCTTCCCCCTTGGATCTGTCCTAGTCCTTTGGCATTTTTTGGATCCTCCTCTCGATTGATTGTGGCTGCAAACAATCTCCTTGGGATGGGAGGTCTCTTTTCTGCTTTTCTTCCCCTTTCCTCATTGGTTTGATGGCATCCTTCCTATTTTTTTGGATTGTGACATCCCTGGGTCATTCCTAGTGTTTTTTTTGTGCTTCAGGGATTCATTTTCCCTTTTACGCATTGGGACATCCCTTGATCTATCCCTATGCTCATTTTTTGTGCTTTAGGTACTTTTCCCTTCTACTCTTTGGTTTTCCTAGTGTTTTGTAGGTTTTCTTTGTGGGTGGCTCAGCTCTATCCCTATTCCTTGGCACTCCCTATATCCTTCTCTCTTGGCTATATTTGGTTGCAGACAATCTCCTTAGGGTGGGAGGTCACTTCTCTACTTGTCTAAACTTGTTCCAGTCGCTTCGAGTGTGTCCTTCATGTGCCTATGTTCAAGGATACCCCTAGGTCCCTCATTGGGTTTTTTGTGATGCTTTTGGGATGCCCTTTCCTATAGGTTTCTTATTAGATCTAGGTTTCTTCTTATATCCAGGTTTCAATAGTTCTCTAGATACGGTACACTTCCTTTGTTCCTCTTGGTTACTGAGTAGTTTACCTTATTGCAAGAGGATTTTGTGGCCTATGGAGATCCTCAATTTGTTGTTACACTTTCCAAGCTGATGCAGGATGTTGTTTTGGTGGTTTTTGGCATCCCTGATTGTTTCTCGCCCTTCCTTGTGTGATATCTTCCTTTTATGGCAGATCCTCTACTCCATCCTACTGTTCAGGGTGGTTTTTGTAATTCAACTCTGGTTTTCTGGTGTTTTCCTGTCAGATTTTGGTTTTGATCTTCAGCTTCATTTCAGGTCATCCTCAGGTGGGAATGATCCTTTTTCCTTCTTTTCTTCAATTTTAATTTTTAAAACTTTAATTATGGATGGGATGGTCTTGTATCTTGCGTTTTTATATTTAAATTATTCTGAGCAGGTTAGCCATGTTTTAATTTTTATTTGCACGTGTTTTTTGGGTGGGATGGCCCTGATCCTCTTCTCCATCCTTTGTGCACGTGCTGTAAGGATGCCTTGGGCGGGATGGCCCTATTTTAGATTTTAAATTTTAACTCATGTGTTGTGTTCTACGAGGTTGGTTTTGGGTGGGATGACCCTATCTTATTTCCTTTTGTGTGTGTTGGTCCCACTTGTTGTGTGGGCAGGTTTAAGGATTTTTGTAATTTTCATCCTTCGAGGAAGGATATTCTATTGTATCCTTAAGGATTTATAGCTTCTCTACTATTGTTGTAATCATGTTTTTGGATCCCTTGATAAAAACCCAGATAATTTTAAACTATAAAAAAAAAGTTTCAAATCCTTAGGGGAATTGATCACTATAAAATATCTATTAGCATGGGGCCAGCTTTCAAGGAAACTAAACTAAGATTCAAGAGCTAAATAAATAAGGTCTTAGTTTGAAGGAAGACTAAGCAAACACTTTCGAAGATCTCATGAAAGTGGATTTGAAGCAGGATAGAATTGGAGATCTGATCTAAAGCCAATAGAAAATTGATTAAATCTCTTGAATATTCTAAAGAAACCATATGTATTGAATTTAAGAAATATTTAATTCCCATGGAATAAATATAAATCAAAATTATGGTATCTAAGTATGCAACATGGTCCTTTTTAATCCAAATTTTGTAATATATAGGTGTTGGAAATGATTTTTCTCCTCTGCAAATGTAAAAGGTTTGGGACCATTTTCAAAACACTTCATTTACCATAATAATAATAATAATAATAAAATGTTATAAGAAGTTAAGTTTCAAGCATCCAAAGGTTAAAAATATTAATATGTAATACATTTGAACAAAAAAGTACTAAGTTATTAAGCAATTGAATTCTTAAAGCTCAAAAGAGAAAAAAAATCATCATTTTAATAATTAATATTTGATTACCAATTTTAAAATTTTTAATTTGTTTTTTTAATTATTTAAGTTGCATAGTACCACTTATATTAAGAATGGTTATTTAAACAAATTTAATTTTCAACCCTTTGCCTTAACTTATATTGTTTTTTAACCAAACTTTTAAGTATTAAAGTTTTAAATATTTTAGAGGTAACATAATTTCAGTATCTTCCATATATAATTAAATAACTTAAATTATGAACAAGTTAGCATTGACATAAGTAAATAGTAAACATGTATATAATTACATTTTGGGATTATATCATACTATAATTTTATAAGATAATTGTCATCAAATATTTCTAGAAAATATAATAAAATTATTTTCAATTGTGGAAAACTTAATTCTTTTATAATTTATCAAAAAATACTAATAAAAAGTAAAAGAATCGGGTGAAATAAATTTATAGAAAATTAAATTATAAGAAAATAATAAGTAGAATATTAAATGCTTTCATATTTTTTTATTAGATAAAATATGAGGTTTTTAAAGGGACCCCGACCCTTTTTACAAAGTGAGACTACCAAAGATCAAGGTACCATCTTGAATCTCAAGCAAAAACATCAACTCAAGTTGAACTTGAGCACTGAAGAAGATTTAGAAATTTGAACCTCCCACTCAAACTAAAGATTTTAAATTTGAAACATCTCACCTAGTAGGAGAAAAGGCAATCCAACCTTCCAGAACAATCAACCAGCAACAATCTCACCTAGTAGTAAACTGAGATCGAAATCCAAGAAGACTCACTAGAGGAACTAGTACCAAGATATCTAAAACTGTAAATACCAGCAATATAGACCCGATGTAAGCATCTGTAAAAATTTTACAATTAAAAACATGTGGATCCTGCAACTCATCACATTCCAACAAAAAAATTGAAACTGAGCGCACTGAACTAAATAAACCACAATACATTCAGGTCCACTTGAAAAAAAATAAGAAGCTTTGAATATAGGCCAACCCATCAAAAGCATCTTGCATAGGAACTGTGACCTAAAAATTTGAAATTGAGCATCCAAAAAGAATTAGCTTATGGAGTCCCAAGGGTGCTCGAAAGAAATCATAGATTAGGCCTTCCTGCCTAATAAAAACTCCCACAACCAAGAGCCAATATGAACTAAAAAATCTCCAATCCAACTCATAGGAAATTGCAACAAAATTGGGTCTATAGAACTATAATCCAGTTTTAAAAATAATAATTTAAAAATCTCACTCAAATCATAACACTCAAGGAAAACACTATAAAAAAATTATTTCCTAACTAAAATGGACATTCGAGAACACCTGCATTCCAAAATAAAGCAAATATACCACAACAAGAACCCTAAAGGCTTAATAGAGGATCAACTGGTAGAAGGAACACTACAAATGAAAATACCAACCAAAAATTGGAAACCAACTTGTCCAAGATGAGGCACTGAGATCTAGAGTCCTACACCAAGAGGAACTCAACAAAAATAGCATCCGAGGAACAAGACTTAACCAAGGAATGCAAGGTTTTAAATAAGACCCTAGAACTTCAAAGAACCCCAAGAGCACTAAAAATATTACAAAGCCTTACCACATCGAGAAGAACCATGGCCCTACAGGCTGAAATAACCAAAGAACTATTGGGAGGAAAAAATATTACATAGAACATGTTCAACGAGGGAGACTAGCATGGGAATCAAACCCCCTACAAAATCTAGGAGAAAAACCACCAACCATAATAAAATGGGTGGAAAAATATTCCTCATCCTGAGAATTGGGAACATAGAGCATCAACCATAAAATCTATCTAGATAGAAAATCCGCTAGAAATCTCTAAAAAGAAGAATCCAAAACCACCATACGAAGGGCCAACTATGAAATACCAAATGCATGGGCCGAAAGCACACCTCGTCCTCCACTGTAATAGGCACGTGGTCTCCCCTAATATTTTGGGTCAAGTAGGGCAAGACCATGAATGATGAGGAGAAATGGACTGTCAAACACACGCCTCCAACAAATATCCCTAACAACTTCGCTAAACCACCCAAATTACTAGACATAATGGCTACCAGCACAAGCCAAGCCCAATGGCCAAGAATGTAAAGGATCTCCCCAAGGTTTTGGAATAGGAGGGGCAAGACCAAAAAATGAAGGGAGAGACTTGTCTAACGACAATTGCAACCGGTAACTGGGAGGTCCAACCAATAACTATATATATATATCATGAATTTTGAGCTTGAATGCTTATATTTTTAATAGGTTATATGTGGCTTCTATTAGAGGTACTCCCATTAAAATAACATAATATTGCATTGATGTTAGGTCAATTAAACCACATACAACTTACCTTTTATTCAAGATATACGTTATATATCTTTCTATTAAATACATTATTTATTTTCCTCAAATATATATGGTTTCAACTCATTGACATTATTTTATTAATATATGAAATCTCATTCGGTATATTGGCTTCTAAAATTTAAAATTCATCAATATGAATATCAACACCATGACTGGATAAATTATCTATTACTTGGTTTTGTTCTCTAGAGGTATCCTGACATTTTCAAGATGCCATATCCAATAATAATTGATGGACATAAACAATAATTTTATTTTTACCCAATTGCCACATCCATATTTCTGATAGCTCTAGTAATAAATCACAAATCTCACTCAATTAAAATATATTTCCATCCTTGCCTAACCTCCATCAAAGATGTCACTGACTGCCTCTTTGGGATGATGGTTTCCAATTTTATTTCTAGTGGATCATTCCAGATTTTTTTTCATAGAAGATTATTCCTCTGGAAGGCTTATCTAATTACCAAGCCACCATGGCCAGGCTCCCTTCAAATGCCCTTAGAACATTTTTCATTCCTAGAAATCCTTCATCAGACACTCCCTTATGGAATGTTAGCGAGGTTAACTTCTTTTCTATCAAGTCTGCTTACTATATTCAGGATGACCTGATCCCTTTTTGCTTCCTTGTGAATCTTATTTGGCTGAATCATATTATCCCCAATGTCATATTTCTCTCCTAGTTGATTGTCTAGAATAGAGTCATGAGTATGGACAACCTCATTTACAGGGGAATGATCCTTCCCAACCATTGTGTCTTGTGTTCCAATGATTTGGAGTCAGTTTGCTATTTATTCCTTGAGTGTCCCTTCTCTTCATAGGTGTTGTATTCCATTTTTTCATCATTTTTTCTATCCTGGGCCCAACCAATATCCATCTATAATTTTTTAAGCCAATGGCCTAACCCCTTTCATCATCCTCACCTAAGCTCTCTTTGGGCCTTATTTCATCCTCATTTCTTATGGAATATTTGGCTCGAAAGGAACAACAAGATATTTAATGGTTTTGGTTGAGATTCATCCTCTATCCTCTTGAGGATCCTCATTTCTATCGTTGAAAATGCTCACCTGGTCCCTTTTCATGATTTTACTAAAATAGGTCTTGAATTCAATATCTTTTCTTATTTCAACCTCTTTGGAGAGATTATCTACCTGCGTGCCCCTCCTATAGATTTTTCAAACTTTAAATGGACTCTCCCCTAGGTGGATCAAACTTAATTTTTATGGAGTAGCCAAAGGAAATCCTAGAAGGACTAGCTATGGAGGAATTATTAGAAATAATCTTTCCAAGGTCATCTTGATGTATAATAAAAATATTGGCATCCAAACCAACCATGTGGCTGAAGCTAGAGCTCTATACTAGGGTCTTTCCATCCTTTATGATCTCCCCTTTAGAAACATCGTCATCGAGGGTGACTTTTTGAACATCGTCAATATCATCAAATCAAATTTAACTTCATCTAATGGGAATACTTTTAATATGGTCAAATAATCAAGGAGGATTTTGTAGAACTACAACAACGTGATTATCCAACACACTTTCAAGGAGGGTAACAAAGTAGTGGATGCTATGGTCAACATTGCTCTTTCTAAAGACAATCTCCATATCTAGATTGACCATTTTCTGTAGAGTATTTTTATCAACTACAATGAGGATGACCCCACATTTCTTTAGTAGGGGGGTTTAGGCATTGATAGATATTAGTTAGCTTGGCTAGCTTTCTCAATCCACATGGACTTCCAGCCTGAGGAGGGAAATATCCCATATTTAATGGAATGTGACCTCAAATCCGCACTACCTCTTGATGACTAGTACTCATAATCAAAAGTGTCAGTTGATCCCTTCTCAAATCCCTTGCAAAAAATTGGTGGACCTTCCTCATAATCATTTGAAAGGTTTGACTCTTAATCCAAATTTACCCCATAATCAGACCTAGAGTTACATCCACCCTGGACCCCGTAACATCACATGGAGTAGTGTGTTCCTTGTGAACTGGGCTCCTATAAGAGGTAACCCTTTTTATTGCACTCATATGCCATATATTTCCTAAGGTGGAATAAATATTTTCTCTCAAGCACAATTAGAAAATCGTGGCACCTCTCCAAGCAATAGACTGATCCTATTGACCACAACAACACCATCATGGATTGGGCACCCATTTCAATGCCCCTCAAACTAAATTTCTTTGATCAATGTCCAACCTTATTCAGTGGCATGCATGCTTGGGAAGACACTAACATTTTGTTTGCCCAAATGGCTTTTTATTTAAGCATAGATATCACTATTCTTCATCATTTCACTACAATATTTTAAAGGAGTGGTCTGAGGGTGAAGAGTACTGTTCAGTGGTGATTTTATCCTAAGAACTGGTGCAGGTGGGATCCTAGCCAAAATTTTGTCTAAATAATGGCACTTATTGAGCCTTCATTCCTGCATGTTGATGCCCTAGTCGAAGAATTTGAGGATTCACTGAATGCCACCTTTCATTTACAAATTCAAGGGTAGCAACTTGGCCCTTTCTAACAAGTTCATTACCACCTAGGATAGAGGGTTAATGATCCTCAAAGGTATTAAATTTAAATTGAATACTCTTCTTCTTGTGGAGGTTTCTAAATTTCCCATTGATAGTGATATCATCCATAGGGATAAACACTTCCTAGTTGAGGAACTCTACCATTTTAGGGAGAAGCGCAAGAACTTGACCAGGGATAAAGGTGGTATTTTCCATAAGGGTCTTCCTAAGCCCTAGGATAGGGTGATGGTTCCCATTATGGAATATTTCATGGTGGATGACATCAACTTACCATTAAAGAATTTTCACATGGCTTTTCTAAACCACATGCATTTGGTGATGGTCATCAACATCCCTGATTACTTATTTTAGTCACTCAAGCTTTCTATTTCAAACATTAGAGATGGGTTCTCTACTCATCCCAAGCACCAAGACCTCCACATTTTGTTGTATCATCACTTGATGTAAAAGGAGGCTAATAAAATGACTCTTGCAGTCATTGGTAGTCAGGATGGGATTACCTTGGCTTTAGTCCTCAATGATGATGACTTGGAGGATGACTTAGATTGTGAAGCTAAAGGTAAAGCCACTACCCATGCTTGTGCCTTTTCTTCAACCAATTTTGGATCATGTTGTCTTCATTCAAAAGTGGGGCTTCAGGTGGCAAGCATAAAACTGTGGGTGTCGACCAGTCAAACTCAACTTCAAAGATGACCTCAGTGAAGCCCAAGATTATTAAATTTGAGGGAGTTCCTAAATGGACTCACTCCTCAAACACTGGAAGACCTCTAAAAAATAAATAACCTTGGGCCTACATGGTAGAACTCTTGAATTTCATGTCTTCCATGCTCCTTTAGGCTGGTAAAATCATTGCTACCATGAATGATGGTAGTACCCAGGGAAGGGAGGTCGACATCACCTCTGACCCAACCGAGCAGGATAATCTCGAGGAGTAAGCTAGGCATTTGTGGATGTTTTTTTGGGATTTATTTTTTGTTGTTAGTTTGAACCATTTTATCTCGGGTTCATCTCGTTAGGATGAGTTCCTTGTCCTTTGTTCGGTGGTATGTTGAAGCCATCTCTGGTGGGTCAATTTGTAGATATGGCTTCCTTTTGTTCTTAGGTGGTTTGATCACCTTGTTCTTTCCTTTCAACATTTGGTTGTAAAAGGTTTAGGTTCCTTTCAAAACCCTCTTACCTATAAAAAAACATATTTCAATCCTCTAAAAAATTCCCTAGCCTTTGCATAGTTGTTTTTTGAAGTTCCATATAATTTTAATAGGTTAGGAGAGTTTCACCTTCATTATCTTCAAAAGAACACCTCCACCACCTCTTCCCAAATTTTCTTTAGAAGCACCAACTTCTAGATATTTTCATTTTAATAAACCTAACTTTTAAACATTTCTATTTTACCATAGATCAAAGCAAATCCCTTATGTTAAATCCATTTTTGTATATGATCATTCCATGTATATTCAAATCCTATAACCAAGAAGTTAACATATTTTTTTGCACTTGAGACTTCCCATGTTGAGCACTATGTCTATAAAAATTCTATAAGAGACGCAATAATATGATTCTAAACTTGGGCATGATTTAGATATTTGTTTTAAATATTTTATTATTCCTTTTAATCCATAAATTTCAACAAAAATGTTAGGATCAATCCTCTATATAATACATGATGCCTTAGTTTAAAAATAATTAATCCAATATTTTATCAACTTTTTTAATGTTGATACTAATACATTCTCATACTTTTGAAAAGCAATTCCAAATCATATAAGCAAAGTATAATGAAGAGTAAATGATCAAATTGTTGTAGAATATTACATAATTTCATACATTATAATGTACCCCATGGTACCTTGATGGCACAAATGTAAATATGTAATAGATTAGGGTGTGAGTCTATAGATTAGGAGTGTGCTTTATATTTCTCCTTATGTATGTATTTATGTGTAGGATGTGTACAAGTGTCATTTTATGTGCAATTATGTAAAGTTTGAATTTACACAAGTGTTATATAATAATGTGTGCAAGTGTATGCACAAGTTCCTTAGAGTAAATTGTTCAAAGAGTAAGAGAGTCAAGAGTCATGTATACAAGTGGCAAGATGAGAATCCAAGAGGCATGAGAGACTTATCTTATATATGGAATAGGAAATATTGCATCTCCTAGATATGTGAGGAGAGGAATAGTCAAAGAGTCCAAGAGTCATCTTTATAAGGTTATATTATGGAGACAAAGCTCCATGTATTATATTGAAGATCAAGAAATTGAATGAAGATTGAGTAAAGCTTGTATACAATATTTGAGCAATATTATTATAAATTTTCTTCATGTTATTGCATGAATTATATTGACCATTTATATCTTACTATTTTTATTTTTATAAATATTATGTTCATTGATTTTAGCTATTTATATTAAGTTGCTCTAATATTTGATATTACTCAAGATCCTAATTATTTGGAACCTGTGGTAATCTAGTTAAAAACCAAAAATGGTATTAGAGCTACTTTGAGTAGTCTCTATTGCTAGCATTAGGAGAAAAAAAAATTATTTGAATATTTTATTTTGCAATGATAATATTTGGAGCTACTATGAGGAGTTTCTAAAGTTAGCATAAAAACTAGATTTTGGTGTGAATATTGATAAGCTAGCATCAAAGGAAAACTTTGGTGTAAATTTAAAGGAAAGGCCATGTGAAGAGAACATAGGCTAAGATAAAATGTAGATTATTAATAATCCTAACATTATTGTTGAAATTATTTAAAAATTATAGGTAAAATTTTAAGTCCATTGAAAAGACTATGGGCTAAGATATAGAGAAGAAATAGAATTAGCTTTGAAGAAGATGCTTTCAAGAAGAGAAAAATTTGGGAATGGACAAGAGCCAACATTTTAGTTTTATATTTGAGATAAAATATCCTAAGAAAAATAAAAGGAATATGAAGTGGATCATTGGTCAAAATTGAATCAGTGAAAGAAGAAAAAATAAAGAAAGGGCATGTGAGAAGAAAAAGTTGTCCAAGTTGGAGAAGCTCCAATCTCTTCCTTCCTGAAGTAGAAGTGGACAACAAAGTAACATTCCAAGATAACATAGAATATCCAAGTGATATTAGAAGCACAAAATAATAAAAAATGTCTAAGAATTCTTAGTGTCATTAGAAGTACGAGATTAAAAGGAGTGTAGAACATATTGCAGCATCAAATTTTGGGAGTACCATTTAGAGAAAATGTTCAAGCCTAAGAAACACTTGTTTAAGATAAATACTAGAGATAATAGAGCTAGAAAAAAGTTTTATTGCTAAAGTAAACAAAAACTATACTACAAAATAAGATAGAGTTGTTTGTGAGCTTTTGACCTGAGCCAAGATTGTAGAAAGATTCATTCTCTATGACTGGAATTGAGTACTCTATTACTGAATATAAAGAAGATAAATATCACCATTAAATAATATGGGTTGGAATATACCTAAGTAACTTGAATCACCAAATTTGGAGCATGAGCAATTCTAGAAATTGAAGTTTCTTTGCCAGGTAAATATCCATTGCATGACTAGATATTGAGCCATGTGGAAGAAGAATGCTAGAATGACCAACCATCTAATATGTTTCTTTATCAATTGTAAACTACATGATATGAAGTTTCATGTTGAAAATCCTTTGGGTAGGGTTATTTTCCTAAATAATTTCATTGCATCAAGAGAAACTATATATTTTTTAATTAATATGTTTGTACAATTATTTCCTTGATCTCTGAATAATATCCACCCAAGATTTGCTCCTAATTCCAAACTCATAAGTCAACAATTCCACAAACCTACTCCAAATTTTTTTCCTTTGCAAACCCTATCCCACTTACAAAGAGAAAATCTAAATTTCTCCTCACAACTTTTCCAAAGAAAGCCTCTTTGAATTTTATCAAAATTTTATGTTATACCTACTAGAAATTTTGAAAGTGACATCATATAAATAGGGATGGATTGCAATGTAGTCTTTATGAGTTGTAGAATTCCTACCATGGTTAAGAACTTACCTTTCAAACCTACCAAACATGCTTTAATTATATTCAAAAAAGAGATCCAAAAATCCTTTTTATTTCCTTTATGAGACAAAGGAATACCCAAGTAGATTGATGAAAAATTTTCAATCTTAAACCTTAAAATATTCACAATAATTTATTGTGAATCTAGGGTAGTGTTAATGAAGACAATCTAGGATATTATAGTACTAACCAAATATCTAGTAGCCTTATCATAGCATGATAATATTCATTTAAAATCCATGGCCTCACTAATCAAGGGATGGCCAAAAAGAAAACTATCATCAACAAATTCGAGATAGATTCAAAGGGATCAATTTTTGCAACTTTAATACCTTTTATTTTCCTTGAAATTTTGCCTTTGAGAAATATCTCCCTAATGCTTCTGCAAGAACAATGAATAGATAAGAAGATAGTGGATCACCTTGAAAAATTCTATAATATGACATAAAGTAACCAATATGAGAACCAATGATCAAAATAGAATATTTTGTATTGCTATAACAACATTTAATCGATTCACATCAACTATAATCAAAACCAAGATTTCTAAGAATATCATATAGAAAATTCTACGATACCCTATCATATGCTTTGTTCATATCTGATTTCATAAGCATATTTGGTTTTTCCATGGAATGAAGAGAATGTATGGCCTTCTATGTAATGATTATACCATCAAGAATTTGTTTACCATAAACAAAACCACATTATTCCTCTAAGATAACATAACTTAGAATACCTTTCAACGTGTTTGCCATAATTTTTGAAATTATCTTATAAATCATATTGCAAAGGCTTATTGGATGAAAATTATCAAACTAGTATATGTCATTTTTCTTCGGAACTAATGTAATATCATTGATCTCACTTAGTATAACTTTATTTTTTGGGCCTCTTCAACTACAACTATCATATCACTCTTCATTAAATCCCAAATATTTTGAAATAAAATTGCAAGAAACTCATTTGGGCCAAGTTCCTTATTAGGATAAAATGTGAAAACTACTTCATGTAGCTCTTCCATAGACATATTCTTAACAAAACTTTCATTTTGTCACTATGTGATAATTGATGGAATATTTTACAAAATTTTATCGTGTGCCTCCTTATCTTGCCCAATATCTAACAAAATATTTTTTTTAATAATTAATTGCTTCCATATTTACATCTTCTTAATCCTAATATTTTTTCCATCTTGAGTTAAAATATTTGTTTTGTTACATAAAAAAAATTGTACTAATATTTCCTTCTTTGAGCCATTTCTCCCTAGATTTTTGGAACCAATATGACTTCTCCTTTTTCAATGCATTATGATAATGATAAAGTAATTTTTTTTATTTCACATAAGAATCCTAATCCATTCCATTAGTTTCTACTATCTCCTATAAATTTTTGATCTTGTATTCAATTTCTTTCTTTTCTTTAAAAATATTACCAAAATATTTGGTGTTTCAAATCTTTGTTTGCTCCTTTTATTATTTCATATTTTGGACAAACCTATACATATATGATCCTTCAAATTTTGACTCATCCCACCATAACTTAACCATCTGGAAAAAAATCAAGGTCTTGAAGCCACATAGACTAGAAGTAAAATGGCTCTGAATGATCATTATTAGGTAATCCATAATTCAAAAGAATGGGTTTGCTATCTGACATGTATTGTAATATAATATCTGAAGATATCATATACTTTATTTGCAACCATTTATTAGATAACAAGAATCTATTCAATCTTTCTGCTATATGAGTTTTCTCAATGTGTCTATTATCCCATGTATATTGAAAACTTAAGGGACTAATATCCCAAAAATAGCTTGAATTAACATATGAGTAAAAATATTGTATTGATTTAGACCATTGTGAAATACCACTCTTCTTTTCGAAACGAGATAGAACAATATTGAAATCACCCCCAAGAATTTGTAGATTAAAATTATTCATCATTGTATATGATAAAAATATGATAAGGTCCTTCCAACATCTTTCACAAGAAGAAACTATAGTTGGAGCATATACATATATAACTCCAACATTGATAATTTTTTCTTTCCTATAAAATAGTCCTAGAACCCAATTACTTTTTGCTTCTAATAATTGCCTATCCCATTTGCATTTGTTCCATATTATTATAATAATTCTTGAAGCTCCTACAGAATAAACTACTAGACAATCACCCATCTTCCAAATATTCTTAAAAGCATCCTGACATTGCTTCCTACTTAAGTTTAATTCTTGTAGTAACATAAGCTTAGGACTATAACAACCTGTTAATTTCTTAATAATTTTTTTATGGGTCTTATTCATACCCCTAATAGTCCATGGTGCCATTCAATCATTAACACTTTTTATTATATTAGTGGTCTTAGCACTATTGGAAGTATTACATTATTTGGTACCTTACAAGATTAATGCAAGGACCATGTAAATAATTTAGTCTAGAGTATATTTTAAAAATGATTATATGGTAAGGCCCAAGGTGTAGACCAATTGGTTCATCCAAATCCCATAAGGGGGGCGGAGGTCTAAGGTTCAAATCTCGAGCCTCGCTGGACTGAAATTTTTTCCCTTTCCTGGTGCTTTCAGTAGCGTAAAAGGTTTAAATGATTGTGGCATGGCGGTTATAGGGATGGACTGCATGAAGATCTATGTGGTGGCTTCCAGGATGGACAGCACATAATACAATGGCAGCCATAAAATTTGGACAGCCTTCTCGGATTCGTAGCGGCTACCGATTCCACCATGTTAAAAAAAAAAGAAAATTGAGTATATGGTAGGTATCATGCTAGTAAGTGTGGTTTATGTAAGTGAGGAGTCATGTTAATAAGTGTAAATTTATGATTTGTGTAAGAGTTTATCATTTAGTATGTGCAATCATAAGTCTTTCTTCATATATGAAGATGTAGAGAAATTTATTATTATGTGATATTTATCATATAATAAATATGAAGTGTTATATCTCCTGTGTTTTTTAGGAGATTAAAGGTTTGTGTAAGTGTAAAGGTCAATATTCTTGTGAATGTGAAGATTCTCATATCCAATGTGTATATATTAAAGATAAAGCATTGTAACTGTAATTGAATAAGCATTATATTTATTGCATTACTTAAATAGATATTTCAATAATATATTCAAACTATTATTGTGCATTGATGTTATGAATTGAATCTTGTGAATGTTTTATGTATATATATTATGAGATCCTATGGTAAGAATATTGGATTGTTAAAAGTGGTATCAGAGCCGCATTTGGAGTGTTTGAAAGAAGGTGAGAAATATTTGTGAGAGGATAAATATTTATGAGAGGAGAAAGAGTTATGAGAGGATCAAGGTTGCAAGAGGAAAAAATGTTGTAGGAGAAGCAATTTTGTGAGCAGAGCCAAAAGTTATGAGATGAGAAGCATGAAAAGAAATTGATGAGAGAAGCTCAAATATGAGCCATGAAGAGAGAAACCAATGGAAAAAATTTATATGTTTAGACATCATTAAAAAAAATTTAAAGAATAATAAGTGTAGAAAGTAAGAGGAGATAGCATCACATGAGATGAAATGTGAAGATATTAGAGCATGTGTTGGAGGAGCTTGTGTTGGAAGTTAGAGTAGAACGCTTAAAAAAGAAACCAAAGAAGCTAGAGAAGCCATTACCATTAGTCTTGAGTCAAGAAACTAGGAGGTAATAATATATACAAGGTTGATAGATAATAAACACAATCACAAACATGAGTTACAACTGATCAAGAGGAAGATGTTTCAAGTTGGAAAATGTTATTTCATGTCATAGAAGTGAAATGCCCAACTATAATTAAACGCCTGATGCTTAGGAAAAAATTGTGGTAATATTTTTTTATTAGTAGAAAGGGTTTTGAAAGGGTCCTTGAACCTTTTACAAACCAAAGAAGGGAGAAAACCCACTGGTCAAAAATCCAAAATAGACCAGAGAAAAGGAGCAACAAACACAACCAAACATAAATAGCTTAGGTAAAACAAACCCAAGCAAACAAACAACAACAATAAGGATAGGCCCAAGAGGGAGGATTACTCCACCATTTCCATCATCTCTAGCATCACAAGATTGTTCAAATACAAGGCAACCTTCCACATGGGCTTATGGAGTAAGTTGTGGTTGGTAGAACTGGAAGAGGTGAAGCCTCTTGATGGAATGCAATTCATCGTGCAGCCTAGCTTACAGGAGGTAAATATCATCAACATGATTGGCCATCTTGAGGTGCTATGAAAAGTCTATCTGCCACACATGAAGGGTCTCCTCTTCGACACCTATGTTGGCCAACCAATCTGTTGCCTTATTCCCTTCTCTATAAACATGTTGGATAATAATATTGGAATACTTGCTTATAAGTCTTCTGCACTCACCAATAATGTTGCACAGATTCCATGATGGAGATTGGGTGGCTTTGAGGTAGTTGATGATGAATAATGAGTCTCCTTCAACAATGATATTGTCAACATTGAAACCATCTAGGATAAGCAACCCTTGATATAGGGCTCTTGCTTCAGCCATATTGTTCATTTCAAGGCCAATGTTTTTAGCATAGGTGAAGAGAATTCTCCCATGATCATTTTTAACTATACCTCCATCACCTACTACTCCAAGATTTCCTTTAGCCACCCCATCAAAGTTAAACTTGATCCACTCTATAGGGGAGGGGTCCACCTAATACTAGACCTATCAACAACATAATTAGATGTGCTAGCTGAAAGGTTAGTAAGTTTGAAGTGAGCAAACAAATGGGACTCAAGGCTAGGTTTGGGGGCATCAGTGGATGAGATGAGTTGGGTATTCTCAGTAGCAAAGGTGGTAATTCATAGGAAGATAGAGCATGGGTCTTTAGCAATCCCATTGAAAATCCTATTGTTTTGCTCTAGCCAAATTTACCATAGGTAGTGGTGTAAGCAAGAGGTCCAAAGAAAATTGAGTTGGGGATTGGTAAAGGGCTTGGGCCATTGCTGGAATAAGAGAGTGAGCGATGATGGATGGGCCCAAGCAATGTTAACAAGCTCAAATAAGGAATTCAAGATTGACAATGAGATGGGGTATTCCAAGAAAAGGTGGAAGGTTGATTCTCAGTTTGATTTGCAGAGAGGACAACAATTAGGAATGTATAAGCCTCTAGTGATTAGATTATCCATGGTTAGGATTCTATTTTGGGAAGCAAGCCATGAGAAAAATCTAATTTTAGGTATCAAGTGTTTTAGCCAAACAAACTTAGCTAAGACCTAGGATGCAATAGGTGGATCTTGGGAATAATATGCAGATTTGATAGTGAAAATACCTTTCTTAGATAGTTTCTAGATAGGGGAATCCATTCTCTAATTTTTTGGGATAACATAGATTCTCAATAGGTTTTGAATAGTTCTAGTAGTTGCATTAATCTCATTACTAGGGCTATTGGTAGGAAGGAGTTTCCACTACCGATAATTAGAAATTTGGGTAATAAAATTGATAACTCTGCTACCAAAGATATGATTAGTAATAGGCTTGAGAATAGCGAGGTTTGGTTCATTGATAAGGGGTTGATCCCTCAACCAAGCATCTTCCCAAAATCTGATGACTCTACCACACCTGAGATGCCATCTCAGACCTTTCTTGATGATGTCCCTGGTTTGGATAATTGAATTCCAGAAGTAGGACCCATTGGGAAGGGGTTGCTCATCCATGAAAGAAGATTGTTGGAGGTATTTTCCTTTAACTATGTCTATCCAAGTAGCTTTCTCATCATTGATAATTCTCCAAGCTTGTTTGGCCATGAGAGCCAGGTTCATCTTGTGGACTTTCAGCCTAAAGCCTAATCCACCATGGTATTTTTTTGGAACAAACCCTATCCCATGCTACCAGTGGAAACATGTTGTGGTTCTCATTTCCAAACCAAAGAAATTTTCTTTGAATTTGCTCAATTTTTTGCCCTATGGAAGATGGAACCTTGAAAATTGACATGAAAAACATAGGTATGCTCTGCAAATAAGCTTGAACCAGGGTGGCTTTGGTTGCTTGACTCAACATTGATTTTTTCCATCCTACTAGTTTCTTGGTAACATGCTCAATGACCATATTCCACATGTTGGCAGAAGAATTCCCATGGAAAAGTGGGAGGCCAAGGTAAGTGGAGGGTAAGTCGGATATGGTGCAGCCAAGAATCCTTGCAATTTTTATTTACCTATGAATTGGGGTGTTCATAAAGAAAATTTTGCTTTTCTCAAAATTGACTTTCTATCCTACGACCTCTTCATAGAAGTTAAGAATAGTTTTTATTATTTTGGCTTCAAGAATTGAGGATAAAGTGGCAAGAATGGTATCATCCATGAATTGTTGATGAGTGGTCGGCCTAGAAATAGAAGAGGGTTTAATGCCTGATAGAAGGCCCAAGGAGCAGGCTTCTTTAAGAGATCTTCCAAGGGATTCAGCCATGATGATGAAGAGGAAAGGGGATAGAGGGTCACCTTGCCTAACACCTCTAAAACTCTTGAAATACCCAGTAGGTGAACCATTGACAATAATAGAGAACTAGGTAGAGGAAATGCATTCTTTGATTAGAGCTATCCATTCCTCATGAAACCCAAATTTGGCTAACACTGCAAAGAGGAAATCCCAAGAAATTCTATCGAAGGCTTTGTTCATATCAAGCTTCAAGAATAGGCCAGGTTTTTTATTTTTGGCTATTGAATGCATAAGCTCATGAATAGTGATTATGCCATCATTTGTTATATATCTACCTTTAACTGAGCTACCTTGGTAGTGGTCAATGATGGATGGAAGAATATCCTTAAGCCTATTAGCCATGACCTTGGTGATGAGCTTATAAATTACATTACAGAGGCTAATAGGTCTATAATCAGAGATGGAATTGCAGACTTGAGATTTAGGGATGAGGGCCAAGAAAGTGGAGTTGACATCCTTTGGTAACAACTTAGTTTGTTGGAATTCTTGCACAACTTCCATGACCTCTTGACCAACAATATCCCAAAAATATTGGAAAAAATAGGGAGGAAAACCATCGGGTCCTGGAGCTTTATCGGGGTTCATGGAAAACATGGCCTCTTTGATTTCATCATTTGAGAATTTTTTGAGGAGACCTGAATTTAGGTCCTGAGACACAAGATGAGGAATGTTTTGCAAGAGAGCATTGCAAACTTGGATGGAACATGGTGGGCTGGGACCCAAAATATTTTCAAAATGGAAAACGACTTCAAACCTGATTTCTTGGATGTCGATGGTTTTTGATCCATCACTTCTTGAAAGTTCCCTGATTTTGTTAGTGCTCTTGTGCTTGAGCGTTGATGCATGGAAATATTTTATGTTAGAGTCCCCTTCCTTCAACCACAAAGCACGAGATTTTTACCTCCAAAATATCTCTTCTCTGGCTAGAATGTTATGATACTCAGCAAGGAGGTTCTTTTCTTCCCACATTAGATCAAGATCAGTGCCCCCATTCTGAAAGTGATTTTCAATGATGCTCAGTTGTTTAGAGATTCGTTGCTTACTCCTGAATATATCCCCAAATATTTCTTTGTTCCAAACTTTTAGCTTGTGTTTAATGGATCAAAGTTTTCTAGCTAGCTGAGATAATCGAGACCCTAGGAATTTCTCTTTCCACCAGTCAGATATGTGGTTCCTGATATCTGGATGTTGAAGCCACATCGATTCAAACCTAAAAGGTGGTTTGAAAGGAGCCATATATTGGAAATAATATAGGACTAAAGGGTTGTGGTCTAAACCAATTTTAGGGAGTGATTGCAAGTTAGCATCTCCAAAAAATTGAATAGCTTCCTTAGAAAGCAAAAATCTATCAAGTCGTAGCTAGATTAGTTGGCTACCATATCTCCTATTACTCCATGTGAACTTTGAGCCCTTTAACTGCATATCCATTAACTCGTTCCCATCGACAAAATTTGCAAAATCTTCAAAGCACCTGGTTGTGATGGGAGCTCCCCCTCTCTTGTCAGATGGATAAAGGGGAGTGTTGAAATCACCCACAAGCATCCATGGTTCACTTTGGAAATGGCTTCTCATTTGAGTTAAAGTGTTCCAAAGGTCACGTCAACTAGATGGATTGTTGGGTGCATAAATGTTGGACAGAATCCATTGGTGTCTGGTGTCTTTGTTATGAAAAAGAATGTTAATAATTATTTCTAAGATAGATATGAGCCTACCTTCAATTGTGTTGGGGTCCCACATACACAAGAGGCCACCGAAAGTGCCCTGAGTTGGGCTGTAAACAAAATCACTATTCTTCCAAATCATCTTACCAATATTTTTGTTGTTCTCCCTATCAGTTTTGGTTTCTTGGAGAAGAAAGATGCTTGGTTTGATTTCTTTCCTCATGGATCTAACCAACCATTGTTTGGTTAATCCATTGAGGCCTCTCACGTTCCATGAGAGGATCTTCATCTGATATTTTTGGAAGAAGATTTCTTTCCTCCTCCCCCTACCTGGGATGGAGGTTTGGTTCGGTTCCCTTCATCACTTGGAGGATCAATATTTGAGAGATCTACAAGTGATGATAGAATGGTAGACTGGAAGCCATTCACTATGTCACATTCACTTTCTTTGCACCTTTTCTCTTGATTGGAAGGTCTACCCCTCTTTTTATCATTGCCTACATTAACAACAATTTTTTTTTAATTTTTGGTGACCTGTTTGGGAGGGCTTGTAAGCTTTACTAAAATAGGGGAGGTGGATCTAACCTATTTGGGAGGGATTGAAAGCTCTTCTAGAATAGGGGAGGTGGAGCTAATATTCTGGATAATTTCAACCTAAGAAAGAGAATCACCGCTAGGGTTTGAAGCTTGTTTGGGAGGACTTGGAAGTTCTTCTAAAATAGGGGAGGTGGAGCTGATCTTCTAAAAGTTAATAAATTCAACTTGAGGAAGAAGGTCACCATTAGGGTTCAAAGATCCATTGAGCTGGTGGAAGTGAGAGGGCCCCAAACTAGAGGGGGAAGGAGGGACAATGGGCTTGGGTGGGCATGAAGGACCCGATCTAGTAGGAGACTGAGGAGGATCATCGATGGGGCTTGAGGGCTCTACTGATTTGGGAAGTGAATTAGGGTCTTCCAGGAAAACATCTTCACCATCACCAATATTAAGGCCATTTAAAGTTTGAAAAGGATTAGGTTTAGCAAAAAAAGACCGCACCTAGTCGAAAGAATCCTTATCTTGAGTCTTCGACTGGGAATAAGAAATTGCTTGCTTGCCTTTGTCGCCCTAGTTATTTTTCTTTGAAATCTTGACCCTGATGCCTAGGAAGAGGGCCTTTCTTAGCACGAGTCCCATCCTTCTTCACATATTTTCTTAGGATAGGGCACTGAACCCTAAGGTGACCTTGTTTCTGGCATTCAACATAGAAAGCTAGTTTATTTTCATACTCAATCGCTTGGTGCCTTCGATAGGAACCTGAGATGAGATCCACGTAGGTGGGAAGTTCATAATCCAAATTTTAGTCACACAAATGTATGTGTAGGTCATGCAGGACCGAGCTTTAGTTATCGGATCTAAGGTGACTAGCTCACCTATGGTTTGAGCAATGCCTTTAAGGATTCTGGTATGCCAAAACTGAGTGGGAAGACCATGAAGTTTGACCCAAATGGGTGCCATGTTTATGCTCTAGGTCTCTGGATCAAAATCCTCACCCCATATTCATAGAAAAAGACTTCTTCTATCGAAGAACCAAGGGCCACCAGTTAGGATTCAACTTGTATCTTGAGGGTTGTTAAGTCTGATCATGAAGAAACCTCTCGGGAAGGCAATCAACTCCATGTTGTTGGTAGACCATCATTTTGTGAAGGCCCACCTATGGATGGATTCAATGTCAGGGTGGGCATCAATAAACTTCCCAATCAAAGAAAGAGATTCCTAGAAAATCAGGGGCACCATGACTTCTTGGGGGATAGTTACTTCTCTACATGAAAATGTGAGAGATATTGAATCTTAGCAAGATAAAATTGGGACTTCCATTTTGTTGCGAATTTTATTCATAAAGAAAACAAAACTAGTGTTCTAAGATGGGTCTTTTGGGGCCTCTCTCCTAATACCCATCAAATCCAATTTTTTGCCAAAAAATTTTGTATCTTCTTTGGTGTTATCCTTAATACCATCTATAGGGTCCTCGTGATCCTCAACTCCCCCCTGGAGTTTCACTTGCGAACCCACAAGGATTCCCGTATTTCAAAATTTTAAATTTCTAGGTCCCTCCTACTATTGCTTCTATTCCTACCATCTACTATTGAATGAATAGTCCCTCCTACTGCTAAAATAGTGGTAATATTACTGAAGCAAAGGTTTATAAAATTAAATTTGGAATACTTTTTAAGTGAATGTAAAGTGTGGGATATTGTGTGTGAAATTTAGGTGTAAAAGCTTTGAAAGGTAACTATCAACCTTTAAAATATTTATGAGCATTTTGAGGGAGTATTTTATTGTTAAGGTTTAATTAATGTGAGCTAAAGAGGTTGCACTGAAGTGAAATTATTAAGAGGAAAGGAGAAATTATTAAAGTTGGAAGAATTAAAACTAGAGGAAGAATTGGTTTGCAAAATAAATTGGAGTAAGGGGAAATTAATTAATTAAAGGAGAAAGGATATTTATTTAAAGTTGAAGGAAGAAATTATTTGAAGGTGAATTTGAAATATATTGTCTAAAGAAATAGAAAAATTAAATATTTGAAAAAAATTGAAAATTTGAAATATTTGAAGGTGAAGAAATTAATTGAAGGGAAATTATTTGAAGAAAGAATATGAGAGACAAGAAAGATAAATTGAAAAATAAAGATTAAATTAAATTGAATATTAAAGGAAAAGAATTGAAGTAAAGTAGAATATTGTCAAAGAAAGAGATTTTATTTTATTATTGAAGAAAATAGGGAATTATTGAATAAGGAAATTATTAAATTTGGAGTTAAAATGATTTCTACAAAGGAAATTTTAATTATTTAAAGAATATTTGAAATTATTGAAATATAGTATATTATTTGAAGAGAATTATTAAATATTAATATATAGAAGAAGATTTATTAAATTTAGGAGTAATAAGAATTTTAACAACAAATAAAATTGAAGAAAACATTTGTGTGAACAAAAGGATTGTAGAATTATTTGACTTAAGAGAAGGCATATTATTGAACAAATAAGATATTGAAAACCTTGAATATTGATCAAAGACAAGAAGCACATCATGAAAACCAAAGAAAGAAAGCAAATAAAAAGAAAAATAAACATTCAATATGCATCACCAAAGGATAGTACAGTTAAAGAAAAGTTGGCCAAAAATCTCTTACAATCCATCTCT
Source organism: Wollemia nobilis (assembly GCA_028583015.1). NCBI lineage: Eukaryota > Viridiplantae > Streptophyta > Pinopsida > Araucariales > Araucariaceae > Wollemia > Wollemia nobilis. Next base: position 3,344,959 of record JAQPPZ010000333.1, read on the forward strand.
CAAGAAGCTACTAAAGATGAAAAATATGTGTCAACAGAATTGATGGGACATTTACAATACATTCACAAAGAATCTAAAAATGAAGTTTACTTAATATTTGAACACTATATACATGGTCTTATCAATGACGCTAAATCCCTGTTAGTATGTGGAAAGTAGTATACAAGGCAATAGTCATTCTAAATGTTCGACAAGATTGAAGAATTAACAAACAAGCCTATGATGAAAGATGCATGTTGTGACACTAATGATATTTATCAAAAGAGAAATAAGAATGGTGACTTAAATATTATAGATACTTATTATTTGATACCCATGACAATAGAGTTTGTTCCGAGAACAAATATTGCATGTGATACAATGGATTTTAACATTATGTGTGAAGACAAGAAATTAAAAAAGTGTTTCAAATGAAATAAAAAAATAGTAACAATGATAATTATGAAATAGAATACAAAGAAATGGGTGCGAGAAAGTGTGAGCAAGATATTTTTGAATCAAACATCAAACATACAAAATTTGTTAAGAAATAGGAAAAGGAAATAGCATTCACAGCATGAACAAGTGTAATCATTACAACAGACATAGATATAAGGTAGAAAAATGTTGGGATATCTATCATTGTGAATTTTATGGAGGTAATAATCATTCTCAAAGATGTTATTGGCACAAACAATACTAAAAATAATATAAAAATTGGATGGAAAAGTATAAAAGGAATATTGATGATAGCGCTAGATGGACTTCTCTAGAAAATCATATCCAAGGCAATTCTAGAAGTGGTAAAACTCACCACCAGTACGAGAGTCAAAGCAAAAATACCAAGACCAAAACTAAAGACTGAGAGAACATGAAGGCAAATGACCTTCATACCAAATAAGTAATAAGAGGGAGGGGATGTTGGAAGTATTGCATTATTTTGTACCTTGCAATATTAATGCAAGGACCATGTAAATAATTTAGTCTAGAGTGTGTTTAATATTTGAGTATATAGTAGGTGTCATGTTAGTAAGTGTGAGTTATGTAAGTGAGGTGTCATGTTAATAAGTGTGGAGTTATGAGTTGTGTAAGAGTTTATCATTTAGTATGTGCAATCATGAGAGTCTTTGTTCATATGTGGATATGTGGAGAAATTTATTATTATGTGATATTTCTCATATGAGAAATATGAAGTGTTATATCTCCTGTGTGTTTGAGGAGATGAAAGGTTTGTGTAAGTGTAAAGGTCAAGAGTCTTGTGAATGTGAAGAGTCTCATATCTAATGTGTATATATTAAAGATAAATAATTGTAATTATGATCGAATAAGCATTGCATTTATTGCATTGCTTAAGTAGATATTTCAATAATATATTCAGTGTGTTATTGTTCATTGATGTTATGGATTGAATCTTGTGAATGTTTTGTGTTTATATATTGTGAGATCCTGTGGTAGGAATATTGGATTTCTAACAACCCCCACTTCTTATTAACACCTATGATATTTTTTATTTGGCTTTCCAAATACATATCCCTATGAGTTTCTTTTTTTCTTTGTTCATTCTTTGATGGCCTTCCTCTCCTTTTTTCATTCTCACCAACACTCTCATATTCATCAATCTCTTCTATTTTTACATCATGTTCATAATGAGAATTATTTTCTAAAGATATATGTTGGCCTAAAGAATCTAAAATGCAAGGAATAGCCTCATTGATACTTTCTTCTTTATGTTTCCATGAAAACCCTAAAGTTCATTGGTGATCCTCCATATTTATTACTTTTTTATGTTGGCCTAGAAATCCTAAATTTCCTTGGATATTCTCCATATGATTCTCTTTATTATGCTGATCTTGAAACCCTAAAGTCCAAAAAACACTTTGTACTACTTTCATTTTTATTGTAAGGATAATATTTTATTCTACTTGAAAATGAAGATGATTTACCTAGATTAAGCATGACCTCTTTCATATCATTTGTTCTAAAATTCACCTCCACATCTCCCTTTGATTTTAAATTTTCCTTTCCATCTTCCTTTGGACCTTTAAATATTTCTATATTTGAATTTGTGCATTTTACTTCCTTATCCCTCATGTCATTTTTTCTTCTAATGGTTGATTTGAGTGAACTATAACGCACTTTACCATTTGATGACATAGATGGTGTTTCTTACCACTTTCTTAGGAGTGAAAAAACCTTGGTTTGACCTAGCTTCTCCCATGCTATATTATTTCTATTTCATATTGAAGTTACCCTCATACCCAAAATTTTCCATTCCTTTTCCATCATTTTTACTTTGTAGTCTCTTGTCGTGTGTCTAGTTTCATGACATTTGTGACATTCAAATGTGATATTTTCATAATCCACTTGTTGATCTTGTTCTCTTGATTCCAATTTAATCCTAATGAAATGCAGTAAATATTTTGAAATATCCATGGCAACACATATTCAATTGTATACAACATGCCTTCTCTCCTTAAAATTTTGTCCCTCATGGATGAATTCACCTAGAATATTACTAATATTCTTCAAAACCTCCTTATTGATGAGTTGATAAGTAAGTCTAAAAAGCTAGAAGCATTTTTATAGTCTTTTTCTCTATAAAAAATTTATCATTCCATGGTCTTAAATATAAAGCATCTTTTTCCCTAAACCAAGGGCCTCCATCTATTATTTTATCCTTTATTTATAAACTAGAGAAGATAATTATGAAAGATTCTTTTGGAATAAAAGTCATGGAGTAATTTGAATTCACTTGCACTTGATCCAATTTTTACTCTTATAACAACATGGCCAATATCCATGGAAATTACATATTGATCCTCTAGTTTTAAAAACCATGATATCATGCTTAATCATCTCATCCTTGATAATCACTCTTAGTGTAGTATCTACTACCTAGATAAGTTTTTACACTTCCTCTTATCACTAACTAAGGCATCTATACTTTCAATTAAGGCATACTTACTTCCAACTAGGGCATCCTCGCTTTTAGTAAGGGCTTTCAAAAATTACTTTCTTGTCATGTTACCTTCATTTTATTCACATGAATCCTTTAGTTTTTAAGTTTCTTCTAAGATATAAAGCAAGAGGTAAAACTTACTCCTTGATTACATTTTGATTTCTACTTCTTTCTTCTTGCTCATGCTTCCTACTTGCTCCTTAATCACACTCACTCCTAGCTTGTACTTGTTTCTAACTTAACTTCTTATAAGTTCTTAACATGTACATTATTTTAGATTTTTTTGAGATAGATGATTGGATTTTAGTGACAAAAGTCCATGTATAAATTTATTTCTTATAATATTGTAATTGTGAGTGTTTTTTTATCATTAATGGTTTCATATATAAGAAGAAAGTAACAGGGTAGTATTTTATGCCCAAGCTATGTAATATAAAATTAAATTGTAATTTTATATGAAGAACACCTCAAAAATAGAGTGGGATCCTCCTATTGAGTTATGAATTTTTATTGTGATTAAGATGCTCTCCCCATTTTTACATACTATATTGAAGTTAAGTTTCTATATGTATGAGAGTGTATTTCAAGTTGTGTTTTGATGGTCCACAATACCACTCTATGTTTAAGAATACTAGGAGCCTTGATGTGCACATTTGATGTATATTTGATATTTAATTTTTTTAGTGTTGTGAATGATGAGTTTGGTTTTGGCATCAAGGATTCTCATGGAATTTTCTTTAGATTATTTGTGGGAGTTGGGAGGATGTAAGACAATCAAGCCTCATCCCCACTTGTGGCTCCCCATGCAAGACAATAGTAATTGAAAGTTGATAGAAGACCCTTATTTTCCTGGCTCATTTAAAGGATGTTGAATATGCAATGTAGAAGTTGAAAATTTTGTAATATCCAAACTATATAGTGACTCATGTTTGAAAATCATTATTAAGCTAAATATTTGGCATTTACTCCTAATTAAAGTTTGAATTATTAAAGTCAAACTATATATAGTAGGTAATTTGAGTCCAATGAGATGAGCTTATATGAATGAATCAAATAATGGTCTGCATGGTTGCTTACATGATTGATTATAGAATGTTATTTCATAGAAATTTTTAGAATCAGAATATATATGTCTAAATAAATACTGATCCCAATCTTATATTGGTCTTTAGATTTGAATGAATTATCTAATATTAATTTCATTTGATAAAATGAAGTGGGTAGTTAGAAAATAGAGAAAAAAATGATATTGTTTAAATAATCTTTATATGATAATGTGTGTGTGTTTACGTGTGCATGTGTGCACGTGTGTACACGTGTGCGTGCATGTGCAAGCACATACGTGAAAATACAAGAGAAGAATTTGGTCTACATGGTTGCTTATGATCTGTAGTAGTATTTTATAAGAAAATTTAGAATCAAAATATATTTATTTAGATGAATATTGAATCCAATATTGGATTGGTTTTTAGATTTGTGTGAAATATATTATATTGGTTTTATTTGATGAAATAAATATGGAACAATTACCAAATAGAAAAAATGAAATCATTAGTTTATAAGATATTGTGTAGGATGTTAGTTATTACATACACACATATAAGAGATATAAGTAACATAAATTCTAATGTATATTTCTTTTGGTTATATGAAATTATTTAAGGACTAATAAAAGGTCTTATTTTAAGTTTTGTTCAAATAGAATTTTTATTTTGAAGTGTGAAGTATGGAATGGAATCTATAATTTCAAGAGAAGATCATTTACATACATGATGGAATTTTGTGGTTGTTATTATTATATATATTTGTATTTGTTAGATAAATATTATCTTATTTGGTTAATTACACTTCTAGAAGTTATTTTGGTTTTCCTATTATTTTGTTATTCAAACAAATTAGACAATACTCTGATGTAAGAATGATTATATACATACAACGGTATGATGGATTTTAAACTATATGATATAGATTAATGAAAATCATTTGATATTATTTTAGTTTGTATACAACATGTGGTATCAAATAAAATATTTTTCTAAGCCATGAGGAGATAGAGATGCTTGAGTGCATGTTTTCTGAGATATTCCATTAAGATAATATGTATAAACTTTTTATATTAAAAGCAATTTTAATTTTATAAATTTGTCTAGATGTTTTCATAGAAATATGGAGGCCCATAAAAAAATCAAACACTAAGGGATTTCATGTCAACATTGCTCTTGAGAATTCATGTTGGAGTTAGTACCAAGAAAAGGCATTTTGATATTAATTTATTTTTTTAAGTTTGGTAGTTTTAGTAGTTGAATGCAAACCAAAAGTTTTTATTAGTAAAGGTTGCATTTGAAGTACATAGAAGTCAAAAATTTTATATGCACCGCAAGAACTTGTATGTGACATAGCATAAGCATCGGAGTTTATTTTAATAAAGTATGTTAGAGAGTGCCCAAAGCACCTAAATTTATTTTATTAAACCATGTGATAGAGTACCTAAAGTTAACATTTTTAAAGTGTGCTCAATATGATTATTCTTAATGATGCTACTTGAAAGCATTTGAGAGAAAATAATCCAATAGTTGTGGTTACACCAGAGTTAGTAGTGTAGTTTGAAAGCACCTAAGTGTGTGCTTGTATGCCATGTTTTTTCTATATTTAATATCAGTTAGCAAATTTTTCTAGCCATTCACCATTTTTTACTCTATCCTGGTGTTGAATTTATGACGTTAGACATTGGTAAGAAGCTTTCCTTTTTATCCTAGTGTTGAACCTATAACATTAGAGATTAGTAATAACCTATGAAGAATACTAACATTGAACCTACACACAAAGAATAGGTGAGATGGCATTCAAGAAAACCCTTCAAATAGAAGACCATTTTTTTCCTATGCAAATCACATATTGAGACATAGAGATGTCAATATTTCAAGAGGAAGTAAGTCAATAAATATTTCCTTAAAATACAAAGGTTACGCATTCAAATTTGAGTGGGAGATTATTTTTTATCAAAGGATGTGCATCACAATATTTCATGAAAGTGCAAAGTTGTTTTGTTAAACTAAGTAATGTCTGGTGCCTTCCAAATAAAAGGTATATATAATCCTTTTAAGTTGTAAATTGTAAAAGGAAATTATTGGATAGTGCATCAAGTGTTAGAATTATATATAAGGGTGCAGGCTCAAATTATTTTTTGAAAAAATAAATTGTCATTAAGTTGAATTTTTTATAAAGTTGAAGATTCGAAAGACTATATTGCATTCTTAAAAATATTAAACTGGGATTTATAAGCATTAGTTAAAAATTATTATACAAATTGATCATTCTACTTTTATTTAAATATAAAAAATGGATTCATAAGAGATCTTCATCAAAACACATACTAAAAAAAAGATAAAAGATGGTACATTGACTCTAGAGCTAGTTGACACACGATAGATAGTCATTGGTTCAATTACCTTCATAAAACTAATGAAAAACATATAAAAATTATGGATGATAAAACTTATTAGACAAAAGGCTTTGGTAAAATGCATATTAGACTTTCAAATGGAAAATATACTCTAAATAATGTTCTTTATGTTCCAGGTTAAGACAACAATATTATTTAAGTTTCACAAATGTTAGATAAAGGATTAATTTTAGAATTCAAAATTCTTGATGGAAAGAAACAATGTTTTATTACAAAAGATAAAACTTTAATTGCAACTGGTTCATTCAAGAATAGATTATTTTCCCTTGATGTTATGTCTTCATCCCAAATAGATTTATCTATAGTTACAACAAATACAACTTTTCTATGGCATAAAAAATTTGGTCATATTGGATCCGCATCACTTTTAGAAATTTATAAACATCAAATGGTTATAATTTTATCTACTATATCTTTAAATCTACCAGTTGTTCTAGTTTTTTAGCCAATAAACAACATCAAATTTTATTTGACTTCAGTTCCCATAGAGCAACTAAACCTTTGGATGTTATTCATTCAGATTTATGTGGTCCCATGTTAGCTAGTTTTGGAGGACATAAATACTTCTAGCTATTGTTTGATGACTGCTCATAAAAATGTGGGTCTACTTCCTATCATTAAAATTATAATCTTTCTCTTGTTTTAAACATTTCAAACAAATTGTTGAAAAAGAATCTAGGAATTTAGTTCATGTAGCCTGATCAGATCAAGGTGGAGAATATACCTCTAGATATTTTTGTAAATATCTTACACAACATGGAATTAAGCATCAACTAACAAATACTTTCACTCCATAATAAAATAGAGTTGTTGAAATAATAAATTCCATTATTATAGAAAAGCTTCATTGTATGTTAAAAGAATCTAATATTGAATAAATATTTTGGGTAGGAGCAGTTAATACAGTAGTATTTATTCAAAATAGAATACCCATAAAATTTCCTCAAGGAATAATACCAGAAGAAGCTTGGTCAGGAAGAAAACTATTAATAGCACATTTTAGAATATTTGGTTGTAAAGCTTACATGCATATTCCAAAACAAAGAAGAACAAAATTAGATGATAAAACTTTATCTTATATTTTTAAGGATATGATTTATCATCTAAAGCATATAATATAATAAATCATGTTACCAAGAAAATTTATATAAGAATTGATTGTATATTTGATGAAGAATATTCACAAAATGTCGAATCAAAAGATACTTCAACACCTATAGTAGATATCAAAGAAGATTATGAAGAAAGCACTAACAATGAATCTAAAGTTATAGATGAATCAATGGATGAATAAATCATAGATATATCACCTCAAAATCCATAGAAGAAAACTCCAAAATAGGCTTCAACTACTCTCAAAGATGAAAAACTAGATACACCTCTAGATATAACTTCCACTAGACCTCATACTCACAATCAAACACAAGGAAAAGTAAATTATGGTCTTGTTGGAACCATTTCTTGCATCCATAGGGTACAATTTTCACGCTACAAGAAATCGTTTGAAACCAATGAGCTATTACAAGCTCTGGTCAACCTACCTCTTTATTCTGATTTAAGAGTTATTGCTATAGAAAAACTACATAATGGGTAAGGAAACCCCCAATGGTAATTTATGAAATTACAAATATTACACACTCTAGATTAGAATAATACACTAGATGTATTAAAATGACCAAGCAACAAAAATAACCATTATTATGCCTTATGTAGACCGGTACCTAGATTCATTGGGTTGTTATAGCAATTTAACAACACTTTGTAAAATAAAAAGAATGAAAGGGATTGAGAAAGAATTGGCAATGTTACATTCATTCAAATATTGTAACAAACATAACAGTTGGCCAACGAGGGAAACGTACGTAACACATTCAAATAATGTAACACATTATGTAATAACACACAATATCAAGACAAAGAATTAACAGAAATGAGACTCGAAATTGTATTAATTTAACATAATATTACACGCAGAGTTGGCAGAATGCCATTTAACTCTATTTTCAAAGAAATACATCAATAAAATGAAGGAATTTTACTCAAATGATGTAACAGAACTCTTCTACTCTTATTGTTCCAATCTAGTAATAACAGTCTCTGAACCTCAAGCTCAATAGATCTGGAAATGATCTCAGCTTCTTGAGCATTTTCCTATCAAAATTTTGAATAGTAATGGAAGGAATGAGAAAAGAGTAAGAAAAAAGACACAGAAGGAAATACAATAACACAACTCAAAAGGGCACTCAAATATACCTCTTAGCAAAAATACTATCTCTAATGCTTAATGCAGATTCTGGCCCTAGATGCTTCCTTTTATAGCTTTTGGTTCATGAATATGTTATTTTTGACCTGATCCTAGCCTTACACTTGTCATCTCTTGATTTGTCTTCCAAAAATAGTACATATAGCTTCCATTATTTCTTTTTATTCATACCATACACCTTTCTTTGGCCCTTTTTTATTTTGATTTATTCAACCGGTGATATCAGTGCACTGAGGGCTTCCCTCCTTGGTCCTTCCTTTTTTAGTTTCTTGTTGATCATATGAATGACCTTCTGCCTTGGGTGTTTTCCCTTTTTGTACAACCTGTTCTTCATATCTAGGGGGTGAACTCATTTCTAGCTATAGGCTACATATTTTAATTTCTTTTCCTTTTTTTCCCTGTTGTAGCCATCTGATCTATTTTCTAATAATTCTCCAAGAATCAGTGTTAAAAGCTACATAAAACCTCAACATATTCATTTCCTATAAAATCCTATTTTTTATATGCTAATATAAATTTTACTCTTTTCATACTGGGTGATTAGCATCTTTGTAGTGTTCACCAAGAAGGTTGTTTGCCTAGTCATTTTTTATTCATCATCTAACTCACAATAAAAGTCTTATATTTTATCTTTAAGGAGGTCTTCAATACTAGCAGAGTTTAAGAACTCCTCCAATGATAACCCAATATCTGCCAATTTCTCTATTATGTCATCTAACAGAGTAAACATTTTTGCAATAGTATTGAGCCATCTTTCTTTGTTTGATCCAAACATAGTTGCTTTCATGAATTCAATATTACACTTGATTTCAATACCATCATTTAGTAGCACTTATTTGCTCTGCATATCCTCGAAATACTCTGACATTAAGTCAAGGGTAGGGCGGATGACCTCAAAGTCTTTTTCCCGTTGGCAAATCAGGATTTCCATTTCCTGAGTAGTGATTCTAATTACCTTTATCTGCCTGAACATCTCAATGATCCCCTTGATATTATCTCAAATTTTAATTGGCATCTCCCTTTTTATTATATTCAAATAGTATGTGTAATTGAGGATTCTTACCACCGAGGGGGACTATGCTACTAGGGTGTTCTTCTATGCCAACTCTTCCTTCAAATTATTTATTAAGGCTTGCATCTTTGCTTTTTATTTATCACTTATTTCTATTTGGATTCTCAATTTTGTGTTGCTCTGGTGCAGCTAGTCTAAATTTTTCTCTTGTACTGATTTGGCTACCCTGACCATATCACCTTCTTTTCCATGAACTAAAATTCCTCCAGTTCTCTCATCAACTTTGAAAACAACAGGGTCTTGTAGGGCAGGTATGTGTATCTCTACCATATTTTATTTGGGAATTTCTATTTCTACTCTGGCTATAGAATCATCTCCCTTGCTTCTCATTCCTGCTACCATTTGCAGCTCATGATCCTCGGTAGCACTAAAAACTATTTTTTCTTCAGATATTTCTAACAAAACATTTGTGGAAGGCAGTGACAGTCTAGGCTTCTTTGCTTCTAGAGCAGATAAAGTTTTTTTCTTCTTAACTTTGAGATCCCTGAAGATACCTCTAAATCCAACTGCTCTTCTAATATTCATCTATATTACTGGTGGAATTTCTATCTCCTTGTCCTTTATCTTCAAAGAGCTGGGAATGGCTTTGGGAGCTAACTTCATCACACTAGTTATTACTAATAGCTGGCTAGAAATTGGAACTATAGCCTACTGGGAAGAAGTCAGCTCTTGAACAAGTACAGTAACTACCTCCTTTCCTTTTGTTGTATTCAGGCTTTCAAATACTTGTTAGGAAGTGTTTATTTTTACCTCTATTCTAAGGCAAGTTTCACCAAGGGCTAGAAATTGTTCTATAACATCTGCAGAGATGATAGTGACTTCCATTTGATCAATGCCCTGATATTCTATCAATTCTAATAATAGGTATTCCCTGATTTCTTGGATGGCTTCAGGTAAGAGGGGGCTATAGATTCTACTGAAATTCTTCTAATTGCAAGAAATTCAATGGGGTAATCATAGGATTTTTGCACTTGTGAATTACCCCTTTCTTCAAAAGGGTACTTATCCCAAACTATCTTCAAATCTCTCCCTTTCTCTATAGCATCTAATAGTTCTTCTTCATAAGCATATTTCCTGTGCTCGACCCAGGTGTAATCACGATTTTTCATTAACTTCTCATACTTATTATCTGGATCGTAGGGCCTCCAAGTTATCTCTTCAAAATCCATGAGTTCTAAATCATACATTCCCTTGAGTAAATCTAGATACACTATAAACATATAACTTACAAATTTACAATGGACACTAAGCCATGGAACTCTGTCGTGCTTCTTCATCAGTCTCATTTTGGCCTCTTCGGCTACCTGTCTGCACAGCTCTAGGGCAGTGAGAGATAGAGGATAATACATAGGAAACATTTTCAAGGGGATCATAGCTCCATAGAGCTGAATGTATGTGAACCCCTCTAAGAAGAAGTAATATCATATGTCCTTATCCTTTATAATAGCTATCGCCCCAAGCCCTAATCTCTTAGGGAGAAAACCAATCAAAATCTAGTGAATTTCAACCATGAAAATATCACAAAACCAACCCATGTGAGTACGACCTTCGTGTATCCTCCAAAAACTGGTCTGGACGTAAGGACTCTCAACATTTTCTACCCTTTTTTGGTTTTCATATCCTAATTTTCCCGCCAGTAGGTGTATGAGGATGGAGTAGTTAGAAAACATAGGCATGTCTTTTCTTTGTTTTAAAATGGCTTCCTTCAAATCTGACATCTGTGAGTGCATCTAATCACTCAATTCTTGCTCCCAGGTGTAAATCAGGGTGCCTATTACCTAGTTACACTGTGCTACTAAATGTAACACTTTACTACCCACTACACTGAGGTCTTGTACTCCTAGAACAATGTTAGCCATATCACACAATTCTCATACCCATGGTTTGAAAGTAGTTTTTCTGATGGTAAACTTATCGACTATTTTCTCATACTCTTCAAAAAATGATCTAAAAATATCTAAATTTGTTAACATTTGAGACTGTCTTTCAATTACATGTTTAATCAACCGAGTATTGGTGGGCTCTAGTTTGAAGACTTGAGTGATGTGTCTAGCCATAGTACTAAATACTGGTATGTCTCTATTATCTCAAAATATCATGGTTTTCTCGTTATATGCCACAGCTAACCAGGCTAACAAGTTGGAGGAGTAGTATACCCTCGAACATATCAACTTTCCCAAATTATTGGTCCACCTAATACTCCTGGGAAAACCCTTATGATGTAGTCTCCTTGCTTTATGAAATATATCTGCTAGCAACCAAGGGGCTCTGTCATCATTTTCAATTGTACGAGCAAAACTTCAAATGAAAGTATTTTCAATTTCATATTGTTGTGTGGGAGTGAGCTTTTTACCAGGCCCACTCTTCTAGGAAAAATCAAACATCGTACTCCTGAACATTGTTGGTCCAGGGAGCTTGGCATAAGGCAACTGGTTTGTGATGAATTTTACTATTTTTTATGTATCTTTGGGCATGAAAGCAGTTTCCCAATCCTTCATCTTACTCTTAGCAATTGTCCTAGCTTACTAAAACTAAATTCTTGAGTCTCGGCTCACTTTTTGCTCTTTCAAACCAGTTATTTTCTCAACATTACGAGGGTGGTAAGGTCATTTGATATGGTGATTTTAAATACTTGATGGTAAAGTGGGTTTACTATCCTCACATACCTTGTCATTAATATTGTGTCACCCACTACCTTTTTAAATTTGCCAATGGAGATTCACCAAAGCATCTCTTTCTAATGTCAAAAAATTATGTTAGGTGGCTTTCCTCGTCCTACACATCCATGGGGACTTTGATCTATGTACTTGCAATCATTCACAGTTCCCCTATTGGTTACTAAATTGATTGTCCCTCTGACATGAAAATACAAACATGGTGATGGTGGCTTTTTGTGAGAAAGTGTTCAGCCCTTTTGGTCTTGAAATACAATCGAATTTGAAAATAGTTACACCGTTAACATAGTGGTGATTATCTTAGGGATTTTTCATCAGATTTGGTTATTGGAATGTGTACCCATTGGATACATCAACTTATGATGACCATTGGATGGGATTCACATTGCATACCTACGCTTGATACCTTTGAACCTGCAAGAATGTTAGCCCTGTAATATGGAGGACGTATGTCAATGGTGGTTATGCACATTATAGAGGATATCCTAGCATTTTATTGATTAATCAATTTCATAATAATTGTTAGATTAAGGCTTTCATATTTTTTTGAATATTAATTTATCAGTGATTTGGAAATTACTAACCTTTGGCTAATGCTCACCCCTTAATGTCTTTCTTACCTTACTAGATGACTCACTGTTCGATCACATATGTGATTCTATGCGTTCGTCCGATCACCCCAAACCTGTGTTGGTGTTTATTGAAGAGAAGGGGTCATTATCACGTGTTTAGACCCATTATTAATCTCAATTAATTTTTCGTTGGTGAAATAAACCATGTCTTTAATCATCCAGGTAAATTTGGTTATGCACGACCATCATATCTGGTCGAGATTCACCACTATCATTAGATTTTAGAAGTGTTGCATGCTTCTTATAAGGCTCTATCTTCCTTTGATGGCCTTGATTAGGTGCAGTCATTGGATGAGAGTGAAGATGAGTGCATCCATCAGATTAAGCCATCATGCTACCCTTTTTAATGGATAATTTCTTTGAAAAGCACTACCGTCAGATATTTCTCGATATTACTCGACCTTCGAATCCCATTTTGTATTTATACGAATTGTCAACCCTTGATAGCTATATGAGATTACAACTATAGGATATTTACTTGGATTGAGCACTATCATTGGATTCCATTTTATCCTTTATATATCCTTGATTAAATTGTGGCCATTAGATCTCGATGGATTGAAACATGGTCATTGATTTCCCTTTGGTTTATAATGGTTTTTAAATGAAGTGCCATCATCATATCTGAGCTAGTTCAAGTGCAGCCATTATTTTACTTTAGCTTTTTGACATGTCAACCTTTTATGGCTTCATGAAATAGCAACCGTTGGATTAAATCAGGGATAAGCATGGTCATCTAATCTTGGTCAAATACCACTTAGTCAATCGACCATTAGGACATTGTTCATATTTTTAAATCCAATCACCACCGTCGGAGTCAATTGGTAAGAGCATGGTCATTTGATTAAGACATAATCACACCCTTCTTAACAGATGATTGCTCTAATAAAACACTATCGTTGGATCTTACTTTACTTGAAATGAGTGAGGTCGCTGGATCGACCTACGATGTGTGCTCTTATATTTTATGGGGCTTTGACTGTTGAACACAAGCTTATACTGAGAGGGGGGGTGAACAGTATAAGACCTCTTTTTACTTTTCCTTTATACTTCAAAATAGTAAAGCAATATATCCAAAGCAATACCAAAACAAAGCACAAGATCATCCACAAAGTGACACCAATTTTAACGTGGTTCACCCAGAAAGCCTGGGCTACGTCCACAAAACTTTTCTCTAAAAGTTATCTCAAAGTTCTTTGGGAAACCTTCCCAATTACAATGTTTATGGGCACCAACCCAAAGGAGACACCAATCCCCTAAACTCAAATTCGTGGGCACCGACCCACAGGAGACACCAATCCCCTAATCTAAAATTCGTGGGCACCGACCCACAGGAGACACCAATCCCCTAATCTGAAGTTCGTGGGCACCGACCCACAGGAGACACCAATCCCCTAGCTCAAGTTCATGGGCACCAACCCACAAGAGACACCAATCCCCTAGCTCTGCTCTGGCTGGTGATCCTCTAGAAAACCTCTGCCTCCGCTGCCTTTAGCAAATGGAACTCTATCCACAGAAGACACCTGTCTTCCCTGCTATGGCTGGAGATCTCTCACCTCAAAGCTAGTCCTTGAAATTGCATTAAACACAGTCCTTCGGTCTAGCATAAATGTCCTCAAGTTCTCTGATAGAACCAATGCACCTCTGTCCTCAAGTTCTCTGATAGAACTATCAAACTCAGCTTCACAAGTCCTCTACTAAGACCTGTCCAAATCTGCTCACAAGTCCCCAATGGAACCTATCCAAAACCTACTCACAAGTTTATCAAGAACACTTGCTTGGCATGAACCCACAAAGAGAATGGTTAGAGACCCAATGTGATTCATCCACCTCATAGAAGCATAAAGAGAATTGTTAGAGACTCAATATGTTCTATACTTAACTCCCAATCTCAATCTCAACTCAATCTCAAATCTCAAAAGAATAAGATAGATGTAGTATGCTTTTCTCAAGAACATGAAACACAACCCAACAATTGCCAACCATGCAATATCTCATATAACAATGATACTCATGTTCTTTCCAAAACCAATATCTTTTCTCAACCAATTGGGCTTCAACAACAATGCTCATAGACAAGGTTTAACCAACAACATTCAACTCAACATTAACCTTGAAGCATTCAACCAATCATCACAAGAAAAGGAAACAAGTAGAAATCCTTTTCCCTCCAAAGATATTTGAACAAAACAGCCACCAACACAATATCACCAAATGCAAAGAATAACTTGTTCAAATCAACTCAATGGAGTAAGCCCAATATCATGTATCAAGTAAAAGCAATAACTTGATCAACCAACCTCTATGGAAGCAACTCAACCACCAACATCAACACAGCCATCCAAGGGTTTCACCAACTCAAAGCAAGTACCAAGACTCACAACCATAAACCCTAGTGCACAATGCTTCCACTACCTCAAACCAGAATTATGCATTCACCAAAACTCTCATCAATGATAACAATGCATAAGTAGTCTTCAACAAACCAAAAACTAGGACTTACACCCAACCAAAGGAAACCTTGTTGAATACCTTTTCACTCCAATCTTATTTCAGGAAAAACATACACCACTCATACTCATAAGAAGAATGTGCCCATACCTTATTGAAGTGAAGGAACCCCTTTGGAAATCTGCCACCATCACAAAATTCTTTTGCCAATCTTCACAAGGGTTAGTAGCCAAGATAATCGAACATTATTCCACCTTTTAATAATCACCACCAAATCCTTTAATTTCACAACTCCCTTATCTCTCCTAAAACCACTTGTACCATAAAATAACATAAATCATTACATAACCTTATAACTCCTATGTGAAGCCACCACTTACCAACAAAACAAAATATAATCAATCATCACCTAATACTTATAACGCCCCTCAGAATGTACTAAATAAAGGATTACAAACAACAAAGTATCATCCCGCTTATTAACACATAAAAAAGGGCATACCTTAATAGTACTTTGAGCCTTCGTCACAACTCGGAACTATCACTGGAGGTATCCACAAGCCTTCATCCCCACCCTTAAGAATCCGAATCGGCTTAAATCATTAGCGCGCACCTCAACAAACATACACCGTAGCCCTTCGAACACCTTTCACAAATTAACCATAGTCTTCCAATGCATATGCCTTCGTCACTGACTCGAAGGATTACAACCTTAGGTTTCAAAACCCACTCCCAAACCTTAAATTCCGATGCTAAAGGAATTAACGCGCACCTCAACACACATACACCGCAGCCCTTCAAAAGCTTATTATTATATTTCAAAACACAGTGCCCTCTTTCCTAAAACCCTTCTTAGTCATGTTTTTCAATGTCGCATCGTTGTTCGTACTCGATCTCTGTGTATAACATTCACGCTGCAGTATTTCTTTCCTCCTGTCGTCGATGACCTTGGTTCGATGAACCACTCTTTTGCCTTTGTTTTCACCGAATCAACCGCTCATTTATTCGTTCGTAGATCAAGTGCATTCCATAACCATTTTACTTATTGACTAAGTGCATAGTACATTTCATCAAATCATCGATGCGTCTTATATCCATTATCCAACATGTTTCAATATTTCGATCTCAGCACCTTTGGTTGTTTCGTCTTTAATATTGTGCGCTCAAAAATTGTTTCATTACATTGCCGAAACTCAACTCACGCATACTCTATCCCCTTTATTAAAGGCGCTTTATTTATCAAAACCCTTCGTCGAATAACTAACTTTTTACATCACAACCACACCTGTGACCACAGGCGTCCGCTGCGCACAACACGAACTGTTCCCTTCTTTGAAATATCACCTGTGTCGCCTCGTTCGATCGTTTCACTAAAAGCATAAACTCCTCTCGCTGGCATCGGAGCTTTGAAAACGAAATCGAGAAATGCTCGCCGATCAATATCGAATTGTTCTCCCCCACATTAATGAGTTCCATTGCTTCCTTTTATAAGCACTACGATGCATTACTAAACACGTCGGAAAAACTTTAATTTAATTTTAAAATTTTAATTTAAATTTTAAATAAAATTTAAACTAAATATTTAAAATTAAATATCTTCATCATCGGAGCACCTTTTTCAACGAAACGAAGAGCCAACTTGGGTTTTAAGGAAAACCCATTTCAAATCTGTTGTCCATGGTTTTAAATAAAACCTATTATTTTGTCTGCCTTGGTTTTCACAAAAACCCTTTCGCTTCTTGACATCAATGACAACATCAACACTTGAGCAAGGGCAATGTACCCAATGTACCCAAAATTGCCAACAATCTCCCCCTTTGTCATTGATGGCAAACCTTTACTAAAAACACATCTTCAAGAGCCAAAACTGAAACCCACAACTGAGAATCTACCTTTGAAGTTTTGCTCCCCCTGACTTGAAGCTTTCCTCTTCACTTGAAGCTCTCCCCCTTACTCATATCTCTCCCCCTTTGTCATCAATGGCAAAGGGCCACCTTTGGGGCTCGAAACTAAGAATGAGCCTCTTAGCTTAGTCCCTCCCCCACCTCCTAATGAGGTGATTAATTCTGGGGTGGGAGTAAAACTCCCATTAGGCACTGATCATCATCAGCGTCTATAACTTCCTTGTCGGGTCTTCTCTTGAACTCTTTGTCCATATTCTTGTTCCTGTCATTGTTCTGATCCTTGGACCTGATCATGCCACTGTTCCTGTTCCTGTATCCTAGAATTTCAACTCTACACTGTTTGACTGTGTGACCTTCATTGTTGCACTTATAACAAGTAACAATGTTATTTCTTTTAGGCATACCTGTTCTTTGAATCCACAAGTTCTGACCAAACCTGTTTTGACCAAATCTGTTCTGACTAACCCAGTTCCTGTTATTTGCCTTGCAATAAAATGCCTTATGCCCAAACTGATTGCAAGAGTAGCAATACCCATGAAAGAAATTACCACTTCTGAAACTGTTATTTGCCTTCTTCACTTGAGCCATGCAATGTACAACCATGTGACCAAATCTGTGACACGCAAAACATCTACCTTGAAACTTTCCATTATTTGACCTCTTAGGTTTTGAAAACCTTTTCTTCTCATTCTGAATTATGTTTTCTGTTTCTGTGCATCTATCTTTCAAGGACTCATGATCTGAAATACTTTTCTCATCAGAACTCTCTTCCTTTTGGAGTCTCTTACTAGACTCTCCAACTTGTTCCTTGTGAGGCTTAACAAAACCAAGACCTGTTTTATCTGTTGGATTTCTTTGACTTTGGATGAGAGACTTAACCCTTTTGGAGCTATCTTGAAACTTGTATAGCTTATCCTTGTACTCTTTATTTTCCTCTTTCAATGAAGCCATTTTCTGATCTAATTCACTATACTCAAGTGCCTTAGATTCTAACTCATTCTTGAGTTCAACATTCTTCTTTCTTTCCTTTTTCAAGACACTAAGAGCATTAGTAAGTTCACATTCAAGATCCTCTATTTGATTGCACTTTGAATTATCAAGGCCTTTTTCAGATTTCTTATCACTAGAGGTGCTACCCTTTTCAAAAACCATACATGCATCTTCCTTATCACTTTTTGAAGCATCCTCATACATACTAGCAACCAAATCATTATTTTTGCAATTATCCTCAAGGTGCCAACACTTTCCATATCTAAGACATTTCGGTTCTTCCTCCTTTTTTGATATGAACAAAATCTCATTTTTATAATCACCTGAAGAACTTTCACTATCACTACTAAAACACTTACTTGCTTTGTCAAGGTAGACGCTCTTCTTTTCTTGATTGTTGTGCTCATATTTGATTTTAAGAGTTGTATTGGCCTCTTCTAGTTGTTTCTTCAATGAAACAATCTCTTCTTTTTGTTTGCAGAGAAACAGCTCTCTTTCTCATTGATTTGATACCTGAGAGTTTCTTCACTCTTTTTGAACTCTTCTATTTTCAGCTCTAGATTGTTAACAACTTTGTTAGATTCCTCTTCATGTTTGCTGTATATACCAACTTTATTACTCATTTCTTCTGTCTGCATTCTTAAACCGTCAATTTCTTTTTCTAGCTTGCTGCAATACTCTGTTTTCCTAGAAGATTGTATTTCGAGATCTTCATAAATTTTCTTGTAATCTTCTGCTTGAACTTTCAAGCTGGTGATTATATCTTCTGCATCCTCAACCTTTTTACTCAAGTCTGAAATCAGTTTCTGTTCCCAATTTGTTTCTGCATCACTTCCTTCTTCATCACACTCTTGTTCTGAATCTGTTTCTTTACCAATTTTGAACGGATCATCTTCATCTTCACTGCTACTAAACCCATGGCACTGACGTTCATTATGACCGAGTTGACCACAAACAAAACATTCTCTACCTTGTGAGCAATCAGCCGCAAAGTGACCGGTCTTCCCACATCTGGTGTAAAACTTTATTAATCTGGCTTGTTCTCCACTGTTTGATTCATCTCTTGAATCTATTTCCATTCCCAAAGCAACAACATTGAGATCATCTTCATTTTCTTTCATGACCCTGTGAGATTTCTTCTTCTTGTGTCTTATGGTTTTGCTTTTGCCTTTCCTTGCCATTTGTGTTCTTGTAAGATCTTCCTTCAAGCTGTCAAACTTTTCGAAGGAACCTTGCTCTGATACCAATTGTTGAACACAAGCTTATACTGAGAGGGGGGGTGAACAATATAAGACCTCTTTTTACTTTTCCTTTATACTTCAAAATAGTAAAGCAATATATCCAAAGCAATATCAAAACAAAGCACAAGATCATCCACAAAGTGACACCAATTTTAACGTGGTTCACCCAGAAAGCCTGGGCTACGTCCACAAAACTTTTCTCTAAAAGTTATCTCAAAGTTCTTTGGGAAACCTTCCCAATTACAATGTTTATGGGCACCAACCCAAAGGAGACACCAATCCCCTAATCTCAAATTCGTGGGCACCGACCCACAGGAGACACCAATCCCCTAATCTAAAATTTGTGGGCACCGACCCACAGGAGACACCAATCCCCTAGCTCAAGTTCGTGGGCATCGACCCACAGGAGACACCAATCCCCTAGCTCAAGTTGTGGGACACAGGAGACACCAATCTCCTAGCTCTGCTCTGGCTGGTGATCCTCTAGAAGACCTCTGCTCTTCGTTGCCCTTAGCAAATGAAACTCTATCCACAGAAGACACTTGTCTTCCCCCTCAGATTCTCACCCAAACACCATCACAAACACACCTCCACACAAATTCCTCTTCTCCAAAAACCAATGCACCTCTATCCTCAAGTTCTCTCATAGAACTATCAACCTCAGCTTCACAAGTCCTCTGCTAAGACCTGTCCAAACCTGCTCACAAGTCCCCAATGGAACCTGTCCAAAACCTGCTCACAAGTTTATCAAGAACACTTGCTTGGCATGAACCCACAAAGAGAATGGTTAGAGACCCAATGTGATTCATCCACCTCATAGAAGCATAAAGAGAATTGTTAGAGACTCAATATGTTCTATACTTAACTCCCAATCTCAATCTCAACTCAATCTCAAATCTCAAAAGAATAAGATAGATGTAGTATGCTTTTCTCAAGAACATGAAACACAACCCAACAATTGCCAACCATGCAATATCTCATATAACAATGATACTCATGTTCTTTCCAAAACCAATATCTTTTCTCAACCAATTGGGCTTCAACAACAATGCTCATAGACAAGGTTTAACCAACAACATTCAACTCAACATTAACCTTGAAGCATTCAACCAATCATCACTAGAAAAGGAAACAAGTAGAAATCCTTTTCCCTCCAAAGATATTTGAACAAAACAGCCACCAACACAATATCACCAAATGCAAAGAATAACTTGTTCAAATCAACTCAATGGAGTAAGCCCAATATCATGTATCAAGTAAAAGCAATAACTTGATCAACCAACCTCTATGGAAGCAACTCAACCATCAACATCAAAACAGCCATCTAAGGGTTTCACCAACTCAAAGCAAGTAGCAAGACTCACAACCATAAACCCTAGTGCACAATGCTTCCACTACCTCAAACCAGAATTATGCATTCACCAAAACTCTCATCAATGATAACAATGCATAAGTAGTCTTCAACAAACCAGAAACTAGGACTTACACCCAACCAAAGGAAACCTTGTTGAATACCTTTTCACTCCAATCTTATTTCAGAAAAACATACACCAATCATACTCATAAGAAGAATGTGCCCATACCTTATTGAAGTGAAGGAACCCCTTTGGAAATCTGCCACAATCACAAAGTTCTTTTGCCAATCTTCACAAAGGTTAGTAGATCACAAAATAATCAACATTACTCCACTTTTCAATCATCATCACCAAAGCCTTTAATTGCACAACTTCCTTATCTCTCCTAAAACCACTTGTACCATAAAATAAAATAAATCACAACATTGCATAACCTTATAACTCCCAAAACCACTTATACCATAAAATAAAATAAATCAATACATTGCATAATCTTATAACTCCCAAAATTACTAAATAAAATTCAAACAACAAAGTATCATCATTATTAAATAAAAATATGGGGCATACCTTAGTAGTACTTTAAGCCTTCGTCACTACTCGAACTTATGACCTTAGGTCTCCACAAGCCTTCGTCTCCCAAACCTTAAGAATTCCGAAATGGCTTAAAAGAATTAGTGCGCACCTCAACAAACATACACCGCAGCCCTTCGAACACCTTTCTGAAATTAACACAGGTCTTCCAATGCATATGCCTTCGTCACTACTCGAACTTACAACCTTAGGTTTCCACAAGCCTTCGTCTCCCAAACCTTAAGAATTTCGAATCGGCTTAAAGGAATTAGTGCGCTCCTCAACACACATACACCGCAACCCTTCGAAAAGCTTATTATTAAATTTCAAAACACAGTGCCCTCTTTCCTAAAACCCTTCTTAGTCATGTTTTTTCAATGTCGCATCGTTGTTCGTACTCGATCTCTGTGTATAACATTCGTGCTATAGTATTTCTTTCCTCCTGTCGTCGATGACCTTTGTTCGACGAACCACTCTTTTGCCTTTGTTTTCACCGAATCAACCGCTCATTTATTCGTTCGTAGATCAAGTGCATTCCATAACCATTTTACTTATTGACTAAGTGCATAGTACATTTCATCAAATCATCGATGCGTCTTATATCCATTATCCAGCATGTTTCAATATTTCGATCTCAGCACCTTTGGTTGTTTCATCTTTAATATTGTGCGCTCAAAAATTGTTTCATTACATTGTCGAAACTCAACTCACGCATCCTCTATCCCCTTTATTAAAGGCACTTTATTTATCAAAACCCTTCGCCGAATAACTAACTTTTTACATCACAACCACACCTGTGACCACAGGCGTCCACTGTGCACAACACGAACTGTTCCCTTCTTTGAAATATCACCTGTGTCGCCTCGTTCGATCGTTTCACTAAAAGCATAAACTCCTCTCGCTGGCATCGGAGCTTTTAAAACGAAATCGAGAAATGCTCGCAGATCAATCTCAAATTCTTCTCATTGCATTAATGAGTTCCATTGCTTCCTTTTATAAGCACTACGATGCATTACTAAACACGTCGGCAAAATTAAATTAATTAAAATTCTAATTTAAATTTTAAATAAATAAAATTTAAACTAAATATTTAAAATTAAATATCTTCATCATCGGAGCACCTTTTTCAACGAAACGAAGAGCTAACTTGGGTTTTAAGGAAAACCCATTTCAAATCTGTTGTCCATGGTTTTAAACAAAACCTATTATTTTGTCTGCCTTGGTTTTCACAAAAACCCTTCCGCTTCTTGACATCAATGACAACATCAACACTTGAGCAAGGGCAATGTACCCAATGTACCCAAAATTGCCAACATTGACTAGATCATGGTCATTAGATTTCGGTAGGTCGAGCACTATCATCAGATTGGGTTATAATAGAGAATAACACCAACGTTGGTTCAAAACTTTTTAAATGCCACCATCAGACCTCTTTATGAAAAGAGTGTGATCGTTGATTATCTTGAGCTTTTCAACTTATCAACCTTTGATGGCCCCATTGGATTATAGTCGTAGGATCAGGTTGCATTTGAGTGTGACCATTAGATCTTAATATGATAAAGCACTATCATAGGATTATTTTACGACCAAGTGCTACCATAGATCTTCATTAAAACTTTATCAAAAGAGGCCTCATTTAATTTTTTATCAACTTTCTTGGAGTGCGGTCGTTGGATCAATCAGTCTTAAGTGCAACCATTGGATCTACTTGGATACCTGGGTATTTGACTTTGACTTGGATGGGACCTTTTTATTGGTCGATTTCTTTGTGATGCATGCTATCGTTGGATTATCCCTGGTGAGGATGTGTCCATTGATATTCCTCAGACCTGCACATTCTTTAAACATAAGTGTGAGTAATGTTTTTAAACTAACCTTGGTGGTTCATGGTAAATGCGCATCCATTGGATCAATTCTTGATCAAACGTAGCCGTGGATCTTCCATGACCATTGTACCTAGGCTTTCGAACTTTAGACCATGGTGCTTTATTAAGTAGAGTGCATCCATTTGATTTCTCTTCGATGAAGTGCTACCCTTAGATCTCCTGTAATCTACAAGCTTGATAACCAAAAGGGGTGCATCATTGTATTTTGATAATCTTTGATTAAGCCAAAAGGGGGTAATTAGTAACGTATTAAAACCCTTGCTAATATTACTTAACAACTTTAATTAATATTTTGACCTTTAACCCTTTTGGTGGTAACTTTATAAACTTGTTAAGATGGTGCGGTCGTCCGATTAAATTGTAATCAAGCACCGCCCTTGGATCCCTTAAAATAGCTCGATGTTTAATTCAAGTGGGTGCATACCCTCAAGGCTTTAATTAAGACTTCCATTCAAACCTTAGCTTTTACCTCTTTCAACCATGGGGTGTTGAAAGATTGACTCTTAGGGTGTGTGCATCTATCTGATCGAGGAAGATTTGGGTGCTACCCTTCGATCTCCTCAAGGTGCTCGATGTTTAATGAAAGGGGGTACATGCCTTAGAACAATTAGCTTTTGGCTTAAGACCTTAGGTTCTTAGACCTTATACCTTAAATGATTTTATTAAAACTTTTAGATACCTTGGGAATTAGGGGTTTATTCTTTTGACTTAGGTCCATGAATTATGATAATTATTTTTAAAGGAAAGCTTACATTAAATTCATGGATCATAAAAATTTGGGTATTTTAAATATTTGACCTTTGTGGATTTTTATAGGATAAAACAATGGTCTTAAAATTAATCCAAAAGCGACTAAGGTTAATTTCACAAATAAACCATATGGAAGTCAACATCTTAGATGAAAATGCAATAGAGGTTAGCAACGTTTGCTAATTTTATTGAAACCAAAAATTTAAAATTGGGGGTTTCATATGTTGAGTCAATTTTAGCTCCATCAGGTCTAATAACATCAGTAATGGAAAACAATAAATCTCAATTAGTAAAATATGCACTTAATTCTCCTAAATGGAACAAAGTAGTGAAAGTTGATTATTTAACTCTAGTGAAGAATGAAACTTGAGAGTTAGTCAACTTATCTAAAGATAAGAAACAAATTGGACACAAGTAGGTCTATAAAATTAAATATAAATTAGATGGTTTAATTGATAAGTATAAATCATGTCTTGTTGCAAAAAATTTTGCACAAAGATAAAGAATCAACTATGATGAAACACTTACATCAACAACAAAAATGACAACAATTCATACAATCTATGCACTAGCAGCTCAAAATAATTGGAAAAATTATCAAATGAATGTTCAAAGTTCTTTTCTCAATGAATATTTGGAAGAAGAAGTATATATGATTCAACCAAAATGTTTTGAGTTATTTGGTCAAAAATATTACAAATTACTAAATGAGTTTTAGAGTTTATTCAAGAAACAATGACATATGGATTAGAATATAAAAATTTTGATTTCTTTATACAAGGTTATAAATGCTTGGACTATGTTGGTTCCCTTGATGATATAATATTTACTTCATCATATATATTTCATCTAGATTATGGTCCTATCTCTTGGCATAGAAAAAAGCAACATATAGTAGCACTCTCATTTATTGAGGTAAAATATAGATCAACATAAAATGCTAAATGTGAAACATTATTGCTATAATATATTTGATCATATATGGGTCTATCTATCAAACAAAACACTATTGTGATAATCAAGGAGTTCTCAAGTTAATTAAAAATCTATTTTTTCATGAATGAACCAAACATATTGAAGCACAATGTCACTTTATTAGAGATCATGTTTAGGATCATCATGTCATTTTTTTATATGTTTCAACGACAAAATAGATGGTAAAAATTCTTACAAAAGTTATTTGATGAGTAAAGTTTGAATAATTTTGACACGTGTTATGCATACTAAATAATGTAATATGGGGGATGTTAGATAAATATTACCTTATTTCATTAATTAAACTTTGAGAAGTTAGTTGTTAGGATTTCTTGTTATTTTGTTATTAAAAAAAAACATACAAGACTTTCATGTAAGAATGATTATATACTTGTAAAGGTGTAATGGATTGTAAAATGTATGAAAAAAATTAATGAAAAGCATTCTTGTTTTACTCTATATGTAATAGTATTAGAAAAGAGTATCAATAGAAACTTATGAATGAAAAAATGGCTGAAATTCTAACTGTAGATATTGATATGTGATACTTATTATACAAGGAAATACATTCTTATTAGGAGATACTAATATGAGTGA
Source organism: Wollemia nobilis (assembly GCA_028583015.1). Classification (NCBI taxonomy): domain Eukaryota; kingdom Viridiplantae; phylum Streptophyta; class Pinopsida; order Araucariales; family Araucariaceae; genus Wollemia; species Wollemia nobilis. The sequence continues at coordinate 3,370,724 of JAQPPZ010000333.1, forward strand.
TGTCATTTTGGACCTATGGATATCGTCAAATCTCTTGCAATTAAACTCTATAATTCCAACTAGTATTTCTTTACTGCTCATTAAAGCAACTCAACCAAATATTTATCACTCTATGTAATTACCAAGCTCACATATAAGTGACAAAGCCATCTTGGAGGCCTAATATGCAACTTAATGCTTCTAAATGTGTTTTTGATGAAAAAAGAAATTAAACCCTCACTAGTTCATTTGAAGTAAAAGTGCAGTGGATTATAGTGCAACTACATGTGTGTATGACCTTCCAATTAGTTCATATAGGAAGTTGCTACCCCTAATTCTTATAAGTTTTATTTTACATAAATTGGAATCCATGTGGCTTATGGATAGTAACTAATTATTACTCTTTCCATACCAAAAATATAAAATTTATTGATGAGTTGGATAAGATCACATGTTGACATGAAAATCTTAGACCCATTTTAGACCAAATTATCATTTGGTGAACACCCATTAATGTTGGATGAAGCCAACATGGAATCCACTTAATCCAAAATGGAATGCATGTAGGGCCTTAGTTTGAAACCAGTGACATGTCCTTTTGACCACTCAACGAAGCAACAATACTTAGATTAGAGTGTTTTAAAGTGTGAAGTAAAGTGGAGGGTATCCCTAGGGACCCCACCATACCTTTTCTCATTTTCCCAATTATGATCTTATAAATAGAAATTTTTGAATTAAAAATTAGTTGAAAATTTAAAATAACATAAAAATATATTAGAAGCAGTAATTTAATTATTATTGTCATATGGAATGCAACATAACTTATGGATGAAAGATAATTTGAGAGAGAGAGAGAGAGATTTTGTTGTTGCAAAAAATATTATGATTTTATTTGGATTGTAATTTTAGAAAAAATTAATTCTAGATTACAATAATGCAAGATGACAAAAGCATTCTTCCTTTTCAAGGATTAAAGCTCCTTACTAAAAATATCTCCATCTAAGTTTCATGCAAAGTTATCTGCATGGAACAAAAAAGGGAAGATGCCACTATTATTAATCTCTTCCTCTTTTCTTTTCTTTTCCGATGCTCAAAATATCTGCATGGAACAGAAAAGGGAACATGCCACTATTATTAATCTCTTCCTCTTTTCTTTTCTTTTCCAATGCTCAAAACTCAATTACCAAATCCCTTCATGTACTCTTATAAAAGTATGTAGGTGGATATAATTGTATAACCTCTCCCCCAAAAATGAAGGTAACTCGGTTCTAAACAAAATCAACCTTTTTCACTAGTCTCACCAAAAAAAGCAAAGTCACAATTAGTCTAGGAAAAAGGAGTAAATTGTTCATAGTTAATGCTCCTAGTTGCTATTAACCCCTACCCAACAAGCATTCAATACCTTTTCAAACATACTATAACTTATCAAGCATTTAAATTGTATCAAATAAAATCCATTGAGTAGTCAAGTTCATATGTAACTAAATTCACATACAATGTTGCAATTTTATGATGGAATGTTATCTTATTAAATTTTATGCATATGAGTGTGTATGTGTTATCTAGACTATTTTCTTCTTGTAGGTCTATCACCCTCTCCCCAATGATACCTCCTCTTGTCTCACCTCTATAACATTACTTGTCAACACTTTTAGTAGTAAAAACAAGTTAGTCCATTTCATTAAATTGGTAAATGATGCAGATGACATAAAAGAGTCTTTATATAATAAATTTTTTTATAAATTTTTAATTTCTTCCTTTTAGAACAAGTTGACTATAAGGCAATTTGATTATGACAATTGGATTGTATGGAAAATTCATTATACAAAAACTTTAACCACATTCAATTGTATGGATTATCTATTGTACGACATGTTCTATAGAACAATCTTACCACATTATTGATCGTCACTCCTCTGTATGCGAAATTTGATTCTTTCAACTTCAAATGATATTTCTCCTTCTCTAATAGTATAATATTTTGAATTGATAAGAATGGTACTCACACATTCTTGTTTTAAAAATTCACTGATAACAACTTTCCACCTTTCATACTTCACATCAAATTGGATTTGCTATCTCCTCCAACCTACATACATTTAGGTCTACAGTCTAATATCCGTTATGGTAAAATGAATCTCTCTTTGTCACACAAAAATAGTGATGAAGAAAAATATCTTATATTATTGCAAGGGAACTCGTATGTTATAAAAAATATGGCATTAATGTATTGGGTCAAGATGACTTTGGTGTTCATTTTAGAGTTTTAATGGACAATTAATAGCAATGGCTGCATGCTCTTGTTTCTTGGACTTTTATCCCATTTCCTCTTAGTTGCCTTCCTAGTCATCTCTTTTCTAAGTGCTTTTAATTTCTTGTCTTCCTTGTATTCATTCACTTCCTCTTCTTTTCTACTCTCCCCTATTATGTTGTTTTCCTTTCCCCTCCTATAAATTGGTAGTTACAAAAATGGTTCATCAACCATTTCATAATAGATAATAATTTATTATTTTCCTGTGGATTCCTCACATCATACTTGTCAAGTAAGAGGAAATATTTCATGAGAAACAATCATGAACATTTTCAAAGTCTATAATGGAGACTATGTACTTAGAAATCTCAAAATATTTCATTCATGTTTTCACTTCAATTGGTTGGTTCCTCCATTTGACCAAATATTCATAGTAGACCTTGCTTCTCATTCTATTGGCCACTCTAGAGTCTATCACCACCTCTATTTCATCCCTTTTCTTTTCTGGTAATTGTGCTATCCATTCTTTTATCAAAAAATTAGAAGTTATATCTTTGGTATTCTTCTTAGGCTTATCATAGTATAGATACAAATTTGTAACATTAAAAATTGGTGAGATGTCTACCCCTTCTAAAAGTTCAATTTTGTAGGTATTGGCTATAATATTTTTCAAAACCTTACAAGATCCAATCTTCCAATTGAACTTGCTATAAGTACCTTTTGGGAATATTTCTTTCTAATAATGTGCTAAAACCAATTCTCCAACCTAGGATTCTTGTGTTTGAAACTTAAAGCCATCATGTTATTTGTATTTCATGGCATTAAATTTCAAATTAGCTTTCACTTCTCAATGTAAATATTGCATATATTCAATAAAATCCTCTACTATAGCACTAGGTTTCTATAAATTACTTGTACTCCACAACTCATCCACTCCTCTTGGATATATTCCATACACAACTTGGAATGGACTCTTGGTTGTACTTCTATTTACTAAATTGTTATATGCAAATTCTTATTGTGCCAATATAATGTCCCATATTTTTGGCTTCTTTCAAACTAGACACCATAGCAAATTCCCAAGGCTTTTGTTCACCACTTCAGTTTATTCATATGTTTGTGGGTGATAAGTTGAACTAAAACTCAATTTTGTATCCAACTTCTTCCATAAGGTTTTCCAAAAGTGACCTACAAACTTTGCATCTCTATCTAATACAATATTTTTTGGTAAACCATGTAGTCTTACAACTTCTCAAAAGGACATATTGGCCATATGAGTATCACCATTCATTTTCCTACAAGGTATAAAATGTGCCATCTTCAAAAATCTATCAACAATGAAAAAATGGAATCATTCTCCTTTTATGTTTGAGGTAATACAAGGGAAAATTTCATACTTATGTCTTCCCAAGGCCTCTCTAGTATTAGTAATGGCTAATACAACCTAGTGTTTTAACTTCTCATACTCATTCCTGGCCAGTAATAACTTTCAGAATTTTATTTCAAAGTTTTATCTATTCCAAAATGTATAGCTAGTACTCCATTATATTTTTTCCTTATCAAGTTTTCCCTCATTAAACTTTGTGGGATACATAATTGTTCTCCCTTGAACAATAATTCCTTATGGATGAAATAATCCAACCATAGCATTCTATATCCTATAGTAATATCATTGCAAGTTGTTTAAGCTTCCTTGAAGTCCAAATCATCAACATAAAGCTCTTTCATAGAATCAAAACCTACCACTTCAATCTTCATTGCACTCATCAACGAGGTGTTTCTACTCAAAGCATCAACTACCTGATTTGAAGTTCCACTTATATGCTTCAAAATAAATGAGTAACTTTGAAGATTACCCACTTCATGTGTCTTTGGTTCAATTTTCCCTGGTTATTAATAAACTGCAAAGCATGATGATCCATAAAAAACACAAATTCCTTTAATTGGTAATGTCTCCACTTCTTTAGTGCTTGTATGATGGCATAAAAATATTTATCATAAATTAAATATCTATTCTTGGCTTCATTCAACTTCTCATTGAAATAGGCAATGGGTCTACCTTCTTGACTCAAAACTCCAACAATATTTCCTCTAGCATGTCAATCTACCTAGAAAACCTTATTAAAGTGTAGCAATGCAAAACCAGTTGCTTCATGAATTTCTTCAAAATTTGAAATATTTTTCTATTGTCTCTATCAAGTTGAATTCATGTCTAGCTCCCTTCATTGTTTCCATAATTCAAGCACAAATTCGACTAAAATTTATGATGAAATTTTCGTAAAAATTTGTCAAACCATGAAAACTTTTGGCTTCATACATACTCTTTGGAAATGGCCACTTCACAGTATCCTTCATTTTCTTAGGATCCATCCACAAACCATCCTCAAATATGACAAAACCTAAGTATACCAACCCCTTATTCATAAAATTATATTTATTCAAATTGATTCAAATTTTATTATAACCACTCTCCAAATCAATCTTTTTGAAGTACTCTACTCCACTTAAACAATCTATTAAGTCATCCATACAAGGTAATGGAAACATATACTTTATTATGATTTTATTTATTGCTCGAGAGTCTGTGCACATATACCACTCTCCTCTTTTCTTGGGTGCTAGTATAGTTGGTACCATATGTGGGATTAATCTCTCCCTTATCAGCCTTTTATCCAATAGATCTTGGACTTGTCTCTTCAATTCTTAATTTTCCACATGTGTCATCTTATAAGCTACCTTGTTTAATAAACTTGCTCCAAGTTTAAATTCTATTTGATGACTAATTCTTTTCATAGGTGGTAAATTGTCAGGTAATTCTTCTAAAATAATTTTATGATATTATTCCAATAAATCCTTCACTTTAGGTGGAATATCATCCATCATATTCGTTGTCCCATATATCATGGGTTTAGCAATGAAATCAAAACTTGCTTCCTCCTTCTTCATCTTCTTCAATTTTGGAGATCAAACAAACTTTTGAACAATTGCACACCTCCTTTCCTTTGTCCTTCAATGTACTTAATGTGTACCTCTTGTCATCTTTCTCAATAGTGTAGGTGTTCACCCTACCATCATGCATTGCCTTTCTATCATACTACCATGGTCTTTCAAACAATACATGACATGCATCCATTGGCATGATGTCACATAGAATTGCATCCTTATAAGAACCAATTTGAAAGTTTACCATACATTGTTCAGTTACCAAAATTTGGTGCTCATTTGTTAATCATAATACTTTGTATAAATTTGGATGCTCCATCCTATTCAATCCAAGTTTTCCTACCATCTCTATTATCACTAGGTTGTTTGTTCTTCTACTATCCACAATAAGCTTACAACACTTACTACCTTATTTTCAAATCATCTTGAATCGGTTCCTCCTTTGCTTAGGTTCATCCACCTTCTTTTTTGGTTTCAATAATACCCTTTTCATCATAAGGGATTCTCCTTGTTTTGGTTCCTCCATATGCTTCAGTGAGGCTACACTTTCTTAGTCTACTTGTGTAATATAGTTATGGGCTTATTTTTCATACCCACTAGTTTGATATGTTTAAGGGTATTCATATGCCCGATAACTAGCTTCTCCACATCTAAAACAATATCTGAGGAATCCTCTACCTTAACCTTATTTTCCTCTCAAGAAATCTCTATTTTACCTATTACTTTAAGAAGTACTCGCTTCTCCATTCTACCTTTGTCATCCTTGTCCACTATGGTTTTTCCCTCTTCCTTAAAAGGATCATCCTCTTCCCCTTGCATTTTCTTGTTTCCTACACAACAAATTTTTCTCTACCTTGAGTGCATACTGATATGCCTCTTCAATGGTTTTAATTTGAATCATACCAATCTCATATTGTATGGATAATATTAGTCTATTTATGTATCTTGCCACCTTCTCCTCATCATCTTCAATATGACCAACTCTTATGGTCAATTTATAGAATTATTCCATATATTATTTTACTCCTAACTCTTTTTGCTTCAAGTTTTGGAGTCTTCTAAACAATTTTATTTGATAATCTGTAGATAAAAACTTAGACCTCAACTTGGACACAAAATTTTCCCAATTTTAGCTTTTATCCTTTCCCTTTTGTTGTCTCTTGCTTTGGACATGGTCCCACCAAATTGAAACTTGTCCCTTCAACATCATACATGTAAATTTGACCCACTTTAAATCATTTGTAGACTCATAATTAAAGAATCTTTCCATGTTTCTTATCCAATCAATTAATTCTTTCAATTTTAATATTCCATTTAAATTGAGGGTATCCATATTTGGCTTACATCCCATATTTGATATTGCTCTAATAAACCTTTGCTCTAGTTCATCTCCTTGCTCTTCTTCTTGAGCTTTCATATGACTAGTTTCATCCTCTTCACTATCACTAATATCCTCAATATGAATGCCTCTGCTTTTGGTATTCTCAATCACATATATCCCAATGGTAATTCCTCTTAAAAGTTTTATTATATACATGGGTTAGTACCCAAAACATGCAATATTCCTCTTCCTTGTTGCACCATCTTCCTTTTGTACATATTGCAAACCTACTCTATTACCAAAAATGATGCAGACAACACAAAAGAGTCTTTGTACAATTTAAAAAAATTATTTGTACAATTTTAATTTCCTCCTTGTATGGAAATTTTATTGTATGACAATTGGATTGTACAACAAATTTATTTTACAATAGGTTATTTAGAACAGTCTTGCCACATTGTTCACTGTCACTCTTATGTATATGACCTTTGATTTTTTCAACCTCGAACAATAGTTATCCCTTCTCCAATTGAACAATACTTTGAATTGATAAGAATGGTATTCACATGTTATTATTCTATAAATTCACTAGTGATGACATTCGAACTTTTATGCTTTACATCAAGCCAAGCTTGATATCTCCTCCAACTTGTATACACCAAGTTGTATGGGTCTACAATCTACTATCCACTAAGAAAAAAGGACTCTCACTCTAACACATAATAATAGTGGGAAAGAAAATTATCTTATATTATTGCAAGGGAGCTCGTAGGCTATACAAAACATGGCATTAATGTATCAAACCACGATGAATTTAGCATTCATTTTAGCATTACAATGGACAACTAACAGCAATGGCTTCATGCTCTTATTTTATGGACTTTCATTCCTTTTTTTCTCTTCTCTACCTTCCTATATGTCTCTTTTCTAAGTGCTTTAAATTTATTATCTACCTTGTGTTCATCCACTTCCTCTTTTTTCTACTCTCCCATGCCATATCATTTTGCTTTCCCTCCTATAAATTTCATCAACCATTAGTAGCTAATGATTTATTATTTTCCCATGGATGCCCTACATTAAGATCAATAATAAATATTTAAATAAAATATTGATTTTCAACATGCAACGTTATTATCTAGGTATAACTAATATTTTAGTGAAACCATGAAATTCTTGGGATGTGACATATTGTCCCTCTAGAGAGAGTTATTGTCCTAATGACTATAAGAAAAAAATGATTAGAAATTTATCATTAAAACAAAATATATATATATATAATTATCAATCCATTAATTGTAATATACTAAAAAAAAATGATCCTCACCACCATATAATGCAAGCAAGGAAACATATACTCTACTATTGAAATTTTTTTTGGCTATAATTCTAGGCGCATAAACAAATTATGATCAAGTTACTAAAACTCCTCGGTGTTCTCCTAGATAGATCTATCTTTAGAATATTGATTCCATAGGATGTTACATTGTGATTCTTGCATATTTAGTAGTTATATTATGTTTGTATCTAAAATTCTAATTGGTTCAATTGAAGACACGCCTTGGTTCTAAACCTATAGTGATTTCCAATAAAATACGTGTGATACATCAACATAATAGGGTTTCAATAGTGATCCATAAAAAATATTATGAATGTGGGAAAAAGTAGGAGGTAGAACAACTTGGTAAGTGTTTGGGTTTACCACTTCTGTAACAAAATCTATATTAAAAATAGTATCTATACGTTTCGTTCATAATGTGGTGGAAACCCATTTCATGTGGATAATATATAAGTGGACGTATATTTTTCCCCTTTTGAAGTTAGATTTCTCTTTTCGTCATTGACAGCTGTGCATGAAGTGATATCATCGTGGTCGTTGGTTGAAAAAGATTGTTTAAAGAGACAAATAAGTAAAGGCTCTAATTGGAAGGGAAAAAATAAAAATTATTTTAAATATTATTATTTTTAAACTTTTATATATATTATTATTTTTTCTTAAATTTATTTAAATGAACGTATTATTTTATTTTATTTGTATGGATGGAACGCTACACATATCTTTAAGGAAAATATAAAATAATTATTTAATATTTTATTATTGTCAGATCACCCACTTATGTGTGTATGTACACACAAAAACGTGATTTAAAGGAGATGTCCGCACGGATAATCAATCTTAAACTAGTAACCCCTTTTAAAAAGGAGAAAATTAAATAATATTTATGTTAACTAGTTGTCTAATTTTTTTTCTTTAAAAAATTTGAATTGAAATGGTTATATATATATATATTTTTTGAAAGGGCCCAAAACTTTATTACAACAAGAGCAGCATTACAACCATAAAACCAGCCAAAAGGTCAAGGGAACAGTTTTATAAGGATGATCCTAGCCAGCAAACAAAACTACGAAAAGATTCTTGACAAAAAAACAAAAAACCAGAGAATTAAGTGCAGGAAACAATAAAATCAAATTTGCATCTTCATTCTTGAAAAGTTGTTTGAGCTGTCCGGTATTATAATAAGTGGTATATCAAAGCTGCTTGAAATGGTCTTTCTTATATTACATCATCACCACAAAATGGTATTATTTGGTCTTCTCCTCCATCAAAGTTGAAGAATTTAGTAAGTTAAGCTAATGCCTTTTAGATTAAATTTTGATTGAAGGATGGCTTTCTTGAATGAAAACTATTAACTTGGGTCTTTTGAATGAAAAATAAAGACATACCACTATAATATCCATCACGAGACAAAATTTTAGAGTTAAGAATGCAGTCGAGTCTCCTTGCAAGCAATGGGTTTGACCTTAACTCTCTTGAATGAAAATGTAAAGACGTAGTGAACTACAATATCCCTAGTCTCACTATACTTAAAATTTTGAGTTAAAAATACAAGATTTTACAAGAAATTTTGAGTTAAGGAATACAATTATTTTATAAAAACACTTGTTTATAACGCAATAATCTAAAGATAAATAAATTAGACTTTAAAAATATAAATGTCATTTTAGTTGATAAAAATTTAAAATTTTAATTAATTTAATTTTTAAAATTTAAGTGTATTTAAAATAATTTATTTTTTCTTATTTTACGAAGTACTTAAATGTTAAGAGTATTAAAAAAAATAAAGTACAATTATAAAATAATCATCACTTTTTTTTCTATATCTTAGGAAAAAATCAAAAACTAAAGGATTTTATGAAGAAAATATGAGTAGCTTGTTATAAAAGTTATTTTTAATGTCCTAACTAGAAGTGAATATACCCAAGTTTGAAGTATGAATGCCTTAGTTGGGGACAAGAGGAAAAGAATGGGAAAACCCTATCCAAGTAGCCAATATTACACAAGAAGTGACTATCAAGGATGAGATGATCGAACATGATATAATAGTTATTAAAAGCAAATGGCTAATATGTAAGTTCCACAGTATTGACCAAGTTTCTCAAAGATTCAAAGTTGGATCAAGTGGAAGTGGAGATTGAATTCAAATTGCACCGTGACTTTTCTTCTAAAAGGATTTTTCCTCGTTATCCTCTCCAATTTCGAAATTAGGGATAAAGTAATAGATGGTGGCCTATGGTTTAGGAGGAGAGATGCATTATATTTAATACCAAGGTATGAGAATACTTTTATGGATACAAAAACTATTAAAAGACTTCGAGTGTGGATTAGACCTTTTGGACTTCCATATCAACTTATCAATAAGAAGGTTTTGAAGAATATTGGCAATACTTTATGGAAGTTCATCTTGTAGGGACTAACTACCAAGGAGTGAAGGCATGTTGTATATACTTGAGTATGTGTTGTCATTGATATATCTAAACCTTTAACACAATCCATTAGGATTAAATTTGAATCAAGAGAATGGGATCAACAAGTGGATTATGAAAACATTGTATTTTGATGTCAAAAATTTTATTAGATTGGACACATGGCAAGAGATTACAAAGTGAAAAAGAAAAGAGATGAAAATTTCAGCATGAGACAAAATTCAATATGAAGCAAGAAGATCATATTATAGTAGAAATTGGGTCAAATCAAGGATTTTCCACTCCCAAGAAAGTAGCAAAGAAATCCCCTCTACATCATCAAATGGCAATGTCCATTACTGTTTATGTGAAATAACCTTTAGAAGAAAAATGACACAAGGGATGAGGAAGCACAATATGCAAATTCAAATTCAATAGGAGTTAAAGACATGAAGGAATATGGGAAGGTAAATTTTAAAGCAAAGGAGGTGAAAAAGGTCAATATTAATCCACATAGTCATTTTCATTTTCCTTAAGTAGTATAAAGTCCTTTCCCTGTAATAAAAACAAAAGTAGTATAGAGTGTATCAATTTTAGGGTTTCAATAGCAACATAATAAATGCATAAGGAAAATATTTATAGAAATTTAGGTTTACCATGGAAGCATAAGAAAGTAATTACTATAGAGGGTCATCCTTCTACTTAAGGATTTTTCGGGTAATATAAAGAAGAAAGTGTTTGTGAGGTTATGTCTTGCATTTTAGATTCTCTAGGGAAACATAAGTCTTTAGAAGATAATTTCATTATGAGCAATATGGAAAAATTGAAGAGATTTATGTAGTTGAAAGTGTTGATGGGAATAGAAAAAAGGGGAGGAAGACCTTGAAAGCAAGAACAAAGGGAAAATAAAACTCAAAGGGATGTCAATTTAAGAAACCAAAAACAAATAGCACATGTGTTAATGATAAGTGGGGCTAAGCCCACTATTAAAAATAAAAAGTGATGATGAAAATGCTACCCTAGAATATTAGTGGTAATTTAATGAGGAATGTAAAGATGCATTTAAAAAGGTTTGGAATATGGGGGTTTGGTTGGTAATTTCTTATATAGGATATTTTAGAAGTATTTTAACAACATGAAACAGAAGTAAATGTGATGGACAATTGTTAGAAGTAAAAAGTAATTCACTTATTGGTCTATTTTGGAGGAAAGATAAAAACATCAAAGTTGGGGTTATAAATATATATGTTCCAACTATAATTACTCTTCGTGAAAGATGTTGGAAGGTTCTTAAAATATTTTTGTCAAATACAATGATGATTGAGAATAATGATCTATGAATTTTGGGGGACTTCAACAAAACTTTATCTCCTTTGAAAAAGGGTGATACTCTTAGATGGTCCAAATCAATGTCATATTTTGCTTCATTTTTCAGTTCTAGTGGTCTTGGAGATACTATTCATTCAAGTTTTTAATATACATGGGATAATAGATGCACTGGAAAAACTCACATAGTAGAAAGATTAGATAGATTTTGTTATTCAAACACATTGTTATAAATAGAGTATACAATCTATTCAAACATTTTATGGCGAGTTGGATCAAACCACATAACCATTCTCCTGAGATGTGAGTTTAATAATGGTCATTTAATGCAATTTTACTTTCAGTCTATGTAGCTTCAAGACCCTAATTCATTTCAAATGGTTATGGTATAGTGGCATGAAGCAAATTTTGAAGGATCGCGTATATAAAGATTTTTTCAAAATATTAAATATCTAAAGGAGCAAATGAATATTTGGAATACAAAATAGTTTAGTTACATATTTAAATAAAAGAAGGAGATTGAATCCAAACTCAAAATTTTACAAGAGAGTAGAAATCAATGGAATATACTAGAAATCTAAAGTTCATGAAAAAAATTAATTTTTTACTATCATAATGTATTGAAAAAGAAGTCATATTGGTTCTAAAAATCTAAAGGAAGACAAATAAAGGAAGGAGATAAAAATTATTTTTTCATGCTATAGCCAAAATAGATTTTTCTTTTCATCACATAAAAAATAGCTCAACTCTAGATGGAAGAAATATTGAGAAAGAAGAAGATATTAGGAAGGAAACAATTAATTATTTCAAAGATATTTTACCATATGTTAGACAAGATAAAGAGGCACAAGGTAGTATTACAAAATAATCCATCAGTTATCACATAGAGACAAAATGAAATATTTATGAGAATATATGTATGAAGGAGCTACATGAGGTAGTTTTGTCTTTCTATTCTAACAAGGCACTAGCCTCGATGGATTTACTATAATTCTATTTTAAAAAAAATGGGATTTATTGAAGAGTGATATGTTGGTTGCAGTTGAAGAGGCTTAGAAAAAGAAGGCTATAATAATGAGATAAAATACTTTGACAATTATCGTCGAGTAGGCCTTTGTAATATGATTGATAAGTTCATTTTAAAAAATATGGCAAACAAGTTGAAAAATATTCTAAATAATGTTATCTCAAAGGAACAAAGTAGTTTTGTATGTGGTAAACAAATTCTTAATGGTATATTCATTGCAAAAGAGGTTATACATTATCTTCACTCCTTAAAAAAGAAGGCATGCTTATGAAATCATAAATTAATAAAGCATATGATAGGAATTGTTGAAGTTTTTTACATGATATTTTCAAAATATTTAGTTTTGTTCAAGGTTGATGTGAATGGTTAAAATTTTATTATAGTACTCTAAAATACTCTATTTTGATCAAGGGGTCCCTATTGGATACTTTGAGTCGTCATAGGGAGTATGCAAGGGTGATCAACTATCTCCATATCTAATTATTATTCTTGTGGAAGCATAAAGGAGAGCTTTTCTCGAAGGAAAAAATGGATGGAAAAATCGAAGGTATTCATGTTGAAATAAATGGTCCCTCTAAATCTAATCTACAATTTGTTAATGATATTTTTCTTGAATCATCCTATAGCCAGTGAGACCATGAAGTTTAAATCAATATTATCATTCTATGAGAACACTCTAAAAAGTTGGTTAATACTATAAAATATAGAATTTTTATTGTTAATAATGTTTGAGATTTATAATGGATTATTGTGGAAATTTTATGGGTTGAAATTGGATATTTTTCATTGGCATACATGTGTATTTCTTTGTCTCATAAAGGAAATAAGAATGAGCTTTGGAACTCAATTTTAGATAGAATAAAATCTTGTTTGGCAAGTTGGAAAGGTAAGTTATTAATCATGGAAAGAGGGCTACAACTCATAAAGATTACATTGAAATCCTTTCTAATTTATATGATATCACTTTCGAGATTGCAAGTAGTTATAGCATTTGAATTTGATAAAATTTAAAGACATTTTCTTTGTAAAGGATGTGAGGAAAAGTTAGATTTCCTCTTTGTGAGTGGGATTCAGTTTACGACACAGAGTATTGGAGGGATTTGCTTAGAAAATTATAAACTTGTGAGTTTGGCCTTAGGGGTAAAACCTGGGTAGAGATTATTCAAAGATCAACAAAATACTTCGGCAATAGTGTTATTTAAAAAATATACATGTTCTCTTTATGTAATGAAATTTCTTAGAAAATATATCCTACCTAAAGGGTTTTCAACATGTAACTTCATATTAAATAGTTTTCAATTGATCAAGAAACATATTAGATGATTAGTAAATGAGAGGGACTATGTAATTTTTGTTTTGATGCTTAGTTGAATTCTTATCCTCTTATCTCTAATTGAAAATTAAAACCATAGGCTCGAGCATTTCTAGCTTGTAAAGGTACAAAGGTCAAAGATTATATTAATGTAAACAACTCAAAATCATGGATTTTTCTTAGTAACTTGGTTGAACGAGAACTTTAAAAAATAGCAAATTAGCTTCAAAATATGTTTCAAGAGTTTTATTTACCTATTTTTATAGGAAATGATGAGTTGTTTCAGAATCTATTGAAATATGGTGGATACTTGGTCAAGTTGGGATATGAGGATTTAAAGCAATCAAAATTTCCTAATATAAATGATTTACTTATGAGAAATATTTTTTCACTAGAGGTCCTCCCTAAGGCCTCAACATCCATTGGTTAGTAGTCTAAGGCAAGACACGTATAGGAGACAGTCTACAAAGAAAAGGATAATGGACCTTTTAGATGTGCCTTGTGTGAGAAAGATCTAGAAACATTAGACCATTTACGTCTTCATTTTCCTTTTCTTACACCATTTGGGGAAACTTTTTCACAAGTATAAAAATATATTGGGTAGCTCTATCAACATTGAAAGTGTTGATGAATTGTTGGATGAATTATTTTAAAGCTAAAGCAATATGTATTCTCTAGAGGCTTGGTCCTACCATTATTTGTTGGAATTTATGGTTTTAAAGTAATAATATATGTTTTTAAATAAATTTCAAAATCATGCCAAAGTTTGAACTATAATATTACCTCTCTTATCGATTGTTTACTGACATGGTGCTAATCATGGAAAGTCTCAAGTGCAAAAAACATGGTGCTATCCTCTTGGTTATATAATTTAGATATACGTGGAAGGATCATCTATGAAAATGGAGTTAATACAAAGGATTTTATTTAACCTATGGTAAAATAATTTTCCAAAAATTGGGTTTATCAAGATTAATTTTGATGGTGCTTCCAAAGGAAATCTAGGAAAAGTTAGTAGCATTTGTGTTTTTTGAAATACTGAAGGAAAAATTCACCTCACTTACTCATAATCATATGGAACTTCAACTAAAAACTATGTGGAGGCTAAGACACTTATAGGGATACAAATTACAATTGAAAAAATGATAGAAATATATTTCAACTAAGTGAGAGTCATAAATTATCATCAATGCTATCAAAAAAGTGGATGTGGGGATTGGATATAAAATAATGTCATCAATGATGTTTATCAACTATTGTTAGAGGTAATATCTTGGAAATGTGAGCACATCTATAGAGAAGGAAATTAGGTAGTAGATAATCTACCAATTATGGTGTCAATATTCATCTCAATAAACTTTAAATTTTAGGCCACTGGCCAAGTGAGACTTTATCTCTTAATAAAAATAATTTCAAGGAGCCATTTGTGGAAAATAGCAATATGAGAAATATGAAGAATATATTTTATAGAAAAGGAAATGAGAAAATCTTTGATAGAATGGCAAGCTAGATAATGGTTAATTAATCCAACAAAAAAATTAATATGTTGGTATTTCAATAGGATTGGCCCCCAATAGAAGTCTCATATATATTATATAAAAAAATAGTAACTTTCATGAATATTTTACTAGGGAATGTATTTTCATGATCAACCTAATTTTTTAGAAGAATAATAATAAAAGAACACATCTAAATATGGGCATCAATAAGAGCAATACCTTCAACATCATTAATTGGAACACTCCTAAAAGTTGAAGAACCTATTAGATCGATATCAACAATAAAAATGTCACCTTGAAGACATGGAACCTCTAAGAGGACCTGATCATGTTGGTCAACCAAAGAGATAATTATATTAAATCCCAACTTAGAATTATTGTAAATTTCCAAACTAGTCACAAAGTTGGCTTCATAGAGGTTAGAGATTGAATTCTAAAGATGTTTATCAATCACCACTTCCTTTCCCTTATCCATCACAACCTAATTATTAATAAGAAAAATAACTTGGTTAGATATAGGACCTTGAAGTGAAGAAACCTCTAATTTGAAATGAGCGAAATTAAGAGCTTCCATTACCAAAATATTATAAGAAAATAATAATTAATAAAAATATTATCACTATCTATTAAACATTTTAACTTCCAGTAGAACTAGAAATACCAATTAATCTCTTCCAAATAAGAGAATTATAATAAAAATTAGCACTATATTTAAGTTCGAATTAGGATTATGCATAGTGGCGAATCTTCGTAAATTTGTGAATATTAGCATTTTCAAAAATGCAAATTGGCAAATTTGGGGACCCTGGATGTCGGCCCATTCGCCCAAAATTTTTGGGTGCAAAAATTTTTAGGGGTCGGTTCGCCACACGTTGATAATAATATTACAGGTATTTTTTTAAATCGCTAGCACTCCCGCCTAAATCATGGACCCATTTCACCTTAAAATTATAAATTTTTTAATTATCCCACCAAATTTGCCTCTTATACCTCTATATAAATAATGCGACAATGATACTTATTAGTGTAAAACATTCAAAGTATTCAAAAAATGAACAACAATAGCGAAAAGTAAAACCTTCCAAGTTGAACCTCATTTTCCACTCGTGTTGGAGCCGGACCCTACTTTGCACCCAAAAAGGAGTCGAACCTTGCCTTGCAACCGAATCGGATCCAAATGTGATTTACCACCCTAAGCGTGAGCCAAACCTTACTTTGCACCTGGAAAGGAGTCAGACCCTACTTTGCTCTCGAATCAGATCCGAAGGTGATTTTCCACCCTGATCGTGAGCCAGACCCTACTTTGCACCCAGATGACATCCAAACCTGAATTTAAACCTAGATCATCTACTTTGCACCAAGAAGACATCCAAACCTAAATTTCCACCTAGACCATCTACTTTGCACCCGAAAAATATTCGAACCTAAAAATCCACCTAGACCGATTACTTTGCAATCAGATGACATCCAAACCTGAATTTCCACCTGAACCATCTACTTTGCACCCGAATGACATCCAAACCTAAATTTCCATTTGACCCATCTGCTTTGCACTCAAACAACATCCAAACCTAAATTTCCACTCAAACCATCTACTTTGCACCCAAATGACATCCAGACCTGAATTTCCACTCGAACTATCTCTTTGCACCCGAATGACATTTAAACCTAAAATTCACTTCATTACATCCTAATAAATACCTACTTTTGCACCTATTGGATCCAAATCTTATTTTCCACCTGAACGGGCTATCAAACCCTATTTTGAACCTAAAAAGGATCTAGATCAAGTTTTGCACCCAAACTCTATCCAGATCATGCATCGATAGTGAAAAATAAAGGTACAAAATTTCACCTCTTTTATTCTTTTTAGAGAATGAGCTCAAGGAGTTGTAGTAGTAACATCTATTTTTCTATTAAAAAATTATTGGTTTTTATTTTGCTCTTTTTCCCTATTTTCCTCTATTCCACATGTGAGTATTTTTATGCATATTTCAGCTAGTTGTCCTTCTCTTAGAACACTATGATTCTCTATTTCTCTTAAGACACCATGATTATCTGTTTCTCTTGTTTTTTAGAGAATATGAGATCTCATTTATTGCAAATATGTCAATGCTCTGTTTGCCATGTTTCCCCTATTTTTCTCTCTTCCACATGTGAGTGTTTTGATGCATTTTTCAGCTAGTTGACCTTCTCTTAAGAGATTGTGATTCTCTATTTCTCTTAAGACATTGTGATTCTCTATTTTTCTATCATAAAATTTGAAATTTTATTTTGCTATATTTCTGTCATTTATTGCAAATAGGTGAATGCTCTATTTCCCATTTTTTCCCTATTTTCCTCTGTTCCACTAGTGAGTGTTTTCATTGATTTTTTAGCTAGCAGACCTTCTCTAAAGACATTGTGTTCCAAGGTCATTTAGTACCATAATCTGGTATTTTTCAACATTTGAATCTCTAAATATATTTCGTATCTACATACCTTTTTTTGTTAAATTATAGAAATTCTTATACATGGCAGTAGATTTGAATTTGTATATTGATTTTGTATGTCCTTTAAATTAATACAAGTGTAGACAATTGTCTATCTCCAGAAAATAGAGTAGTGCATTGCATAAAAAAAATCATGATAAAGCCTGACTAAAAATTGGTATGTATTTTCTACCAACCAACCCTCTGTTTATTTTAGTTACAATATTATTTTGAGGCCTTATAGTAGTAAGATCTGTTCAACATTTTATTAATTTTCTAAAATGAAAAAAATTTTCTTTACTAGTAAAATGGCACCTACTAGCGATGGAAAGAAGGGAGGCAAATCTTCTGCTAAAAAGAGTATCCTAAAATATTTTAGCCATATATCAAAATCCAATGAGCCATCAACATCTGTACAAATTAAAGGTACAAATGATTTTTACCTACTAAAATAGTTTGTTTTGTATTCTATTAATTTTTAGTTAATAATGCTTTCTTCCTTAAAAAGTTAAGTTTTAGTATATGGCTTTGGCCATATTGCATGTTGATCTGAATATTTTTTCTGTTTGTAAAAATACATTCTCTTACATCCAAAAATGATAAAGAATATCATTGTATGCAGAATATATGGTTGACCCTGATATGCCTCCACTTGAAGATATTCCTCATGAAGAGATGCCTTCACAAGAAAATTATTTTAACAATAACATCCAACAAACACTTGAAGATATTTCTCAAAATGACATGCCACTTGAAAAAGAAAGCGATAAATCAAATAATATACAAACTTCTAGGGAATCTTCAAGCCAAAAAACTAAACGTAGAAGGTTAACTAGATGGACTATTGGAAGGTCATTTAAGGTTGAATGGTCATCAACATATCCTTTTATAGAGCCAATCCAGCCAGAGAACAACAATGACACTCCAACAGAATGTAAATGCATAATTTGTAGTTGGAAACTAGGAAAGGAGCATAAGATGCAACTGAAGTTAGATACAATAGAAAAACATTATGGAAAAGTCTATTCAACAATTAATGAAAGTGATGGAACAATTAAGAAAATAGTTAGGTGGAAGGATGCATCAGAATGCATGCATGTTAGATATGCAAAAGAATATGAAAATGAATTGAAGCTACAACAATCTCTTGTTGAGAAAGGTGGTATGATTCAAGCCCAATTTCATAAAATTCATAAGACCACTTTAGCTTCAAAAATCTTGCAGTTTGCTATTGTATATAGTATTCTGAAAAAGGGTAGACCCATATCCGATTTTATTGATTATAAGCACCTATTTCAGCTAGTTGATGTTCAAAACCTTCCTAGTTCACATTGGTCTAATCGAAGTGGTTGGGAAATGGTAAAATATCTATCATTGGTTGAGAAGGAGGACCTGAGGGAGAAAGTAAAACTCGCCAAATTTATTTCACTTTCAATTGATGAGGTGATGGTTGTTGACAACACATCTTGGATTTGCATGCATGTGTACACATTGCAAAATCATGTAAGGCATCCTAGTTTGCTAGCATTACATAAGATGGTGGAAAATTGTAATGCGGAAAACCTCTATCATGTTGTTGTAACTAGTTTAAAAGATATTGCGAGAATGAATGATATTGAAATAGCCACAAAGTTAATATGCGTTGGGGCTGATGGTGCTGCTACAATGCAAGGACACAGATGAATTGCCTTGTATTTGATACCCATTCATTGCATGGCTCATAGAATGAATCTTGCATACAAAATTGTGAGCACTTTCGATAATGTTGCGAGAGTGGAGGATCTTGTTCGTGAGATACATTCTTATTTTTCATGCAATCCAAAGAGGTTTTTAGAGTTTCAACAGTTTGCACTAGGAGTTACAGAAGGAAGAAAATTGTTAAAAGATGTGGATACAAGGTGGATTTCATTGTACCAACCTGCATACAAAGTTTTTACAGAATATAAATCTTTAATGGGGTTTATGTATGAAAATCATAGGGTAGTTGATAAGGCAAAATATTTGCTATACCATTTGTCTGACTTAGAAACACTTCTAACATTATGTGGTATTCTTCCAATGTTGCAAGAAATGAATAGATTGATTAAACATGCACAAGAAAGATCCATCTATATTGTTGATTTCATCAGGATAAGAAAACAAATATGTATGCATATTGATAGGATATACGTATCCGAAGGAAATTTTACAGATCCTTTGTTTGATAGTTGGAAAACACTAACTAACGTGAATGATCCAGAAAGCTTTTTGAAGTTTGACATCAATGATCATCTTTGTATTAGTGTTCATGGAAGGATGATACCTCTTTATTATTTTGAAAGGTGATTAAATATAGTTACAAATGATGTTGAACAAATTCCCATAACACAAAATGGATTTGAAGTAGTTTTACAAAATACTAAGATTAAATTGATTAAAATAGCAGAATCATTGACAAGAGAAATAAGAGATCGATTTCAAAGAGATGAGTTGCTTGAGGCCATGGGTGTGGTTAACCCCATGTTTTGGGGTCCTTGTAATGACTACGAATCTACACATGAATTGTTTATTAAATATATGGGCACACTTTCTAAACATTTCTGTAAAAGTGTGGAAGTCAATGGTATTGAAATCAAAGGTATTCTCAACAAAGAACTTTTAAAACAACAATCATCATGTTTTGGAATGACAATGGTTGAACAAACGTCACTTTTGAGTAACTATCATGAGTCTGGTTCCATTACACGTTTGTGGAAAAAATTGGATCCAAGTAGTGTCTTACAAGATGCAATGAGTGAATATTTTTGTTTATATGAATTATGTCAAACAATGATTTTGGGATCTGTGGAAGATGAGAGGGTTTTTAGTGCACTATATTTTGTGAAATCTAAACACCATAATAGGCTAGATAAAAATTTGGAAAATTGTTTAAGAATTTATGTGTCATCATATGAGCTGGACAAATTTCCCTATGATAGAGCATTAGCATACTAGAAATCCCTAGCAGATAGAAGGGGTATCACTAATACACATGATAATGAGGATATTGATGCTGGTAGTGATCAGATTATGGAGACAAATTTTTGCTATGCTTAACAGTGATTCTGGACAAGTTGATAAGGTTTTGTTTCAGATACCTAAATTGTAATTTTTCCAAGATTTCACAACATTGATAAATTTGAATTTTTTTATCAATTTCGTTGATAAATTTGATTTTACTTGTTATCACAATGCTTATTAGTGATGGTTCTAGACAAGCTGATAAGTGTTTGTTTTAGATACCTGAATTGTAATTTTTCCAAGATTTCACAACATTGATAAATTTGATATTATTTGTTATCAATTTCATTGATAAATTTGATTTTACTTGTTATCACAACATTGCTTCAACTACCTGAATTTTAATTTTATGATTTATATCAGAGTGATATTTTTCAAATTATATGTTTTATATAGTAGTCTTCATAGTGTCCTAACTATGTTCATTCTTAAAACCTTATGTTTTATGTTATAGTATTGTTAATGTATTGATATTTATGTATTGGCACAACTGAGTTATATCATAGTAATATTTCATTTATTATTTGAAATTACAATAGTTGAATCATTCTAAATTTAAATGCAACACAAGAATATAAATGGAAACAACCATTGAATGATAGAAGACACAAATTAATAAAAGCCTTTTTCATTATTTGCAATGAAAATATACAGTGTCCAAATTGTTGATAATAATACAACAAAATTTGTTGTCAACTATGAAACAATCTACAATATCTTAAGTTTCAGATGGGGGCTCAAAGAGAGATTTGGTTGCTCCTTGTGTATCTGGATCACCTTGAGCTTCAGATGCTCCTGAAGTTTTAGGTTCCTTTCCCTTTTCTCCTATGCCAACAACCTCCTCTTGCACTAGTAGTGCTCTAGCTCTCATAAGGCCTTCCTCTGCCTTCTCTAAGCTCCCCACCAATACTCTTTCTTCTCAGGTTGGATCCTCTTGCACTAAATGAATATTTTCTTCATGCTTCTTCTTAAGCAAGATATATGGATCCATATTGTGCTCCTTTATAATATTTCTTAAATAATTATTATCTCTGATCTTGGCTTGTAAGGTCTCCTTCATTGTTATTGTAGCTTGGAGTGATTTCTTTGCAACCTAGATATTAACATTCATGCTTACAACTTGTTTCTTTAAATTATCAAAATTTGACTACAAAAATTAAAAGCAAACATTAGTTAGTTGAGAGTTATATGAAAAAAGATAACCATAAAATTTACTGAAACTAAAATCTCACCTCAATCACATCCCTTGAAGCCTCAACGACTACAACTTTCTTTTTATTAGAAGCCCATTGATTATAATATGCTTGGGCTTCAACATTTAGGTTCTCCAATATGTTCAACATAATATTTAAAATTTCATCATTATATAAAATAAAAGCATTTACTAAGCCTGATTCAACTTGATGTAACAGACCACCAAGCTTTTCTAGTTCATTTTGAACCAGAGAAAACATCTCTTACCTTTTAACAAAATTTTTATATCGAGCATTTAACTCCTTTATAAGGACCTTTGCCCAAAATTCCCAATTCTTCATTTCCTTTACATTGTGAAGCAAATTATCTTTGATCAATGCCTCACAATTATCAGACATTAATTTTTTTGAAAAATTAACTTTTTCATCCTTAGTTTGAGGACCAAGGTCGCTTCCAGAAGGTGATGATGTGGTTTGATGAGCTTCAAGTGATTGTGGTGGTGTCTATTGTGCTTGAAGCACATATACCACTTTAAATCCTTTGATGTTGCCCTATAAAAGATAATCATCCTCTAAAGGAGGATTATCTAAACTTGAGCTCAAAATTTCTTGAATTGAACAACCTATTGAAAATGTCATATATGGAAATGTACCCTGAGAAGTTGTCTACGATGGTGCCCCTCATGATCTCACACCAACAAGTTGTTTTCCACCCATTTGACCTCTCATTAATCATTGTCATGTTGGAGGTGGTGGTGGTGGTGGCATCATTTGTTGCCTTCTTTGAGTATATAGCGAGGAGGCACCTAAATACATTATAATATCTTGTTAAAAGAAAATAAAATTGGTTAAAATTAATACATATTATTTAAAAATACTTACCCGATGTTGACATCTATTGCTGCCCTCCAACCTATGAAGGCAACTTGGTGCGGTTGCGAGGGGGGTGGGGCATAACACTGAAAACATACAAAAAAAGAAAAAAATTATTATAATTTGAACTAAGCAGTAATGGAAATGAATCAAGAAACTCAAAACAATAAACTTACCTATCATTGGTGTGGCCTCACTAGATTCACATTGCACAACATGTTGATGAGAAACTCTAGAAGGATCTACCCTTGGACGTTTATGAGGCATGTGCAGTGGTGATGCTTCAGACCCTATGTCTTCTGAATCACTAGTGGCCTCTAGCATGTGACCCCTAACAACAACATCCTATTTTATTCTGGGTGTTGGCTACCTTACTCTGCATTTAGGTGCAAATAAAAAGTTAAAATATGAAAACATGCTAAAATATAAAATATTATTTGATGGTGAAAAATGGAATAATTACCTTCAACTCCTGGGGTGTCATGGCAATGGCTTGCAGGGTTGCGTGCACTACAGTTGGTACACCAATATCCTACAAATTATGAAAACATTCATAATAAAGAGCTAAAATATAATTTACTATGGCCATTGTGGCCCCATTTTTTATCTGAATTGCATGGATCTCTATTCTGATGCGATCATAAATATATGTACACTAGTCAAATTTTTTGTGGTTAAGACAATGAACTACATAGGCCAATGCCTAGAATGGAATCTCCATTCTTCCATGCAAAAACAACCTTCCTTGAAAGAATTCAAGAATTGCCTTGAAATCTGAGTTTGTAATAGAGGTATTCGTTAACCCCCTTTTCGACTTAGCCATAGAAGTTGCAAAAAAAACAAATTAGATGACAAATCACAAATTTTAAATTGTGAACTTTAAGAGAATTGTGAACTTTAATACCTGACAACAATTCGAAAGAGAGATCGTAGTTGGTCTCCAGGTAAGCCTTATCATCGATAGTGAGCATGAACTTTGGTGAAACAGGAGTGAAACCCTTGTGGGGAAGACCTATCAATCTCTGGATGTTAGAGGGTTTGATGGTGAAGTACATTTTTCTATTCTGTATTGTTAGAGTGATGGTCACAAGATCATTGTCGTAGCCATCAATGATACTGTACAGAACATATTTATCTATTCTAAAATGGGGCATGGAAATCAGAGGTTGTAAACCTGAGTCAATGACCCATGAAAGGTCATAACCAAGGGTGGTTAACAAGTCTAAAATTTTGGTGCAATTTTGGTTTTTGAATGTAATTTTTAGAGAGGTTGTGGAAGTGGTGGCCATTGCTACAAGTTTTGGAAGCAGGGGAAAGTTCACTCTAGAAAGGTGCAGGGTAATGGTCGCTTGGGGATGGAAGGGTTCGCTCTGATCTCGTGCAGAAGGAAAAAACCTGAAAAATAAACTATCGATACATTTTTATAGATACAATTGATAGGGGTGGACACGTGGCAACATTTTATTCGACATGCATAGGGGATGACCGACTATGTGACACATGGCCACGTAAACCTTGGTGCACCATTACTGAAATCAAATATTTTTTGCAATCGGTCTACGATTGAATCTAGTTTTGCAACCGATCAATGATCAGACCTAGTTTTACAACCAGTCTACGATCAAACATTGATTTGCAACCAATTTTTTATCAAACTTGGTTTTGTAATCAAACTATGATCGAACATGATTTTGCAACCAAACTACGATCGAACCTAGTTTTGTAATCAATCTACGATCAGACCTGGTTTTGCAACTGATCTACAATCAAATCTAGTTATGTAACCAATCTACGATCAGACTTGGTTTTGTAACCAAACTACAGTTGGACCTGGTTTTGCATCTAAACTATAGTTGGACCTGGTTTTGCAACCAGTCTATAGTTGGACCTGGTTTTACAATCAGGATATGGTCAGACCTTGTTTTGTAACTGGTCTATGATTGGATTTGGTTTTGCAATCGATCTACGATCGAACCTAGTTTTGTAACCAGACTATGATTGGACCTAGTTTTGCAACTGATCTACAATCGAATCTGGTTTTGCAATCGAGATACGGTTGGACCTTGTTTTGCAACCGACCTATGATCAGATCTGGTTTTGCAATCAGACTATGGTTAGACCTGGTTTTGCAACTAGGATACAGTCAAACCTAGTTGTGCAACTGGTTTATGATCGAATCTTATTTTACAATCGATTTACGATCAGACCTTGTTTTGCAACTGATCTAAGGTTGAACTTGGTTTTGCAACCGGTTTAAGGTTGTACCTTGTTTTGCAATCGATCTATTACTAGACTTAGTTTATCAACCAATATTATGCTAGATCTTATTTTTCAACCGAACCAAAATCTAACTATAAATTTACCATAGTTTTATAATTTTTGGTGAAAATAAAGGTAATTCGCCATACCTCCTACATGAATTTGGTCAAGATTTACCTGCATTTCAAAATTGATTCACCTTTTTTTATAATTACATTTTAGGTTTGACCCCTTATGCATAACCTTGGTTCGAATTGCCAAAATTTGAGTCCAAAGGTACATGAAGGCACCTTATGTAACAAATACTTTGGAGAAACCTATGATCATAATGTAATGGTACACCAAGATAAATAGCATAACCCAAATTATATCAAAAAGTATTAAATTTATATAAATAAACTTTAATATTACCTTGAAATAATTTTGAATATTAATTATAGGATCAAAACTGACAGAATTATTGTTGATATCATACCAAAAAATTCTATCTAAACTAAGAATTTACATAAAAGAAATTTATAACATAAAAAATATGAGTTAAAAAAAACACCATTCTATATAATATATGAGTAAAAAAAACACCATTCTATATAATATAGCTTCTAAATTAGAGTCATGAGCTTAATACTTCTTTATGTAAGAAGAGGTATTCCCCATACAACCTCATTTAACATGAAAGACATTGTTCAAAAATTCAAATAACCCTACTACGAATTATCTTTCGTTCAAATATAGAAGGATAAAGGGGCCTAAGACTAACCAAAACATCATTCTCTATATAATATGAATATTCATAGCTAATCATATCCATATAGATACATTTTTTAAATCATATTACTTAACACTATATGCTCCATCACCTGTTAAGATATTTTGAATATTGTAAGGAGACTAATCTTGAAACAATTTATCATTTTCCCATAATTTATATTGATAGACCTATTAGATTGTTTGATGTTATTAGTCACACATTAGACCAACAATATAATCACATAAACAAGTTTTTCACTTGCTCAACCACTAGATAGGAATAATTCTTTAAATTATATATTTTATAAGAGGGAAATGGTTAAATAAATTACTAAATGGATATTTTTAAGAAAAAAGTATATGGGACATTCAAATGGTCACAAAGATTCTAAAAAATTAACTATAATCCCAAAAATTTATAATTAAGCATTCACAAGTATATGAAATATAGTAATTTGCTGCCAGGATGTACACTATATGGGAACCCCTCCTCCTGGCTAGGTGAAGTTGTATTTTGATGGAGCCTCCAGAGGAAATAATGGCATGGCTAGAGCTGGGGGAGTTCTTAGAGACTCGAATGGGTAAATTTTGTTGGCATTTGTTGAGAATCTAGGAATCTAGACTAGTCACGTAGTAGAAGCTAGAGCACTCTACCAAGGTGCCCTAAAAGTGAACTTTATGAACTGTAGAAAGGTTATTTTTGAGGGAGATTCCTTAAAAATTATCAATATGGTCAATGGGAACTATACTCCCACCTAGACTATAGTAAATATGATAGATGAAGTTCTTAGAATAACTCAAAATCTAGAAGTGGTCCAATTTAATCATAATTTCAATGAAGGAAATAAATCTGCTGACTTCCTGGTTAACTTAGGACTCTCTCAAAATGGTGTGTCAATCTAGTGCGGTGAGTTCCCAAAAGGTTTAAATCGGCTAGATAATGAAGGTAGGAGTAGATAAACTGTTAAGTTCTCTACTGGAGACCAGAAGGAGGGAAAGGCTGAGTGAAATGGTACATTTTTTTATTTTTGAAGAGAGACCTTTATTCAAATATTTTGAATTTGAATAGAAATTTGAGTTGCACAACAACATTAAGTAGCTGGGATAGATGGATTTTCCAAGTGAGTCTAACTCAGAGAAACATTGGAATGCATGTAGATGGGAAGGCCCAAGCCCAAGTTCAAAAGTTTTATTTTGTTTCATGTAGTCTATGTTCTTCCCTGCATGGGTAGCTTGTGCATGTTCTATTTTGAAATCCCCTATGAAGGATTCTGGTGTGTTTAGTTTCATTTGTGGTTGATATTTTTTGTTTTTTTGGCTCCTATAGCTCCTAGGAGAGCGTGCTCTTCTCAGGATCCTAGTTTCTCATGGTGACCTGCATGCCCTTTTACCTCTTTATCGCTTGGATCCTTTTTATATAAGGTTTGGGGACCCTTATAGAACTCCTTCATCTACCTAATAAAAAAAAAATAGTAATTTGCAAAATAATTAATAGGAATAAAGGGTAAGTATAATCATTATCCTCTCACTAAGATTCAATCTACAAGGTAAAATTCACATAAGTAAATTCCACTCAACACCATAGACAATCATAGATTTTTAAAATAAATTGTTTTTTGGTTTGATTAAGTACAAAAATGAAAACAAAATAGTTGTTATAAAATTCTAAGGATCAAAGAATTGATTCTTAGAAATTTTCCCAAGGCACTTATTCATGATGAGTTTCTCAAGTCTAAAAATAGTAGTCTGATTCTAGAAAAATTCAATGCTAAAATTGAAACTTCCTAGTTATAGTCTATCTATACAAAATTGGCAATGATATCCATCATGAGAAATATTATTCTAAATTCTATCCTAAGTTTCATGGATACAATCAAGTCCCATTAAGGATTCATGATTGGAATCTTCAATTTAAAATATATTTTTAGCATAGCTCTTTCTTTCTCATGTATGTTTTGGAAATAATGATCTAGCACCTCCAAGCTTAGATAATGACCTAAATATAGATATGTTTCTCCTTTAAATGTGTACTTGATCTATTTTATTGATTATGGGCTATGAACAGGATATCATTAAGACTGGTTTTAATAAATATCATATTGGAATCCTATGCTTTAACTGATCAAGAGTCTAAAAGATTCATTTCAATGGATTGAGCAAGTTTTACCCTTAAAGCCTTTAAATTTTCTTCCCTAGACTCTAACTAGTTGATTGACATCATCCATCAATGAATGGATGACTTTAACATTTCCTAACAACTCAAATTATTCATTTTCCAAATTTGCTTACTAATTGGTCGTATTGACATCATGCAATGTTGTTATTGATAAATCAATTTCCATTGGATCATATGATAGAGAATTAGATAACAATAGCTCATGTCTAATTTGTTGCTTGACACTTAGAAAAAATTTAGTTTCTTATAAAAAAATCTTGGATATTTTGATTGAATAAGAATTTCTCCTAATGATGCATAGGTTATTTTTAATATCCTTTCTCCATTTCTACTTGCCCCAAATATTTTATTTGAATTCATTCACTTAGCCTTTTGCATATACTATGTAATGGTAGTGTAGTGAATCCTCAATACACTTAGAGGGAGAAATATATATAGACCAAACTGAAAGGATGGGTTCGATGGGGAGTGAGCTACATAGGATTTGAAGGAAAGCAAGGGCATGTGCATAGGTTGATACCCAAAATTTTCAGTTAGAGATGACAATGTAAAATAATGAAACCAAAGTTTTGGTGATAACCCAAAGCAATGATGCACACAACTAGAAGAAAAGATGATAGTTGGAACCATTTCTTGCATCCATAGGATTCGATTGTCATGCTACAAGAAATCATTTGAAACCAACGAGCTATTACAGGCTCTGGTCAACCTGCCTCTTTATTCTGATTAAAGAAATATTGCTAAAAGAAATGTACATAATGGGTAAGGAAACCCTAGTGGTAAACTTATGATTTTACAAGTATTACACACTCTAGATTTTAGTTATACATTATCTATATAAAAATGACCAAGCAAAGACAACTTAATTATTATGCCTTATGTAGACCGATGCCTATCCAATTGGGTTGTTATAGCAATTTAACAACATTCATAATATGAACAAAAAGAATGGGAAAAAGAAGAATCGATGCCATTAAACTCATTCGAATATTGTAATCAGTCTAAGGGTTAACCGATGAAAGAAATGCTCACAACATGTTCGAATATCGTAACCTATTATGAGGAAACACATAGAACTGAAGACAAAGAAATGATAAAACTGAAACCCAAAATTGTATTAATTTCTTCAATAATGATTACATGCAGAGTTGGAAGAATGCCATTAAACTCTATTTTCATAGTTTAATACAATGAGAAAGCCTTGTTCAAATGATGTAACAAGACTTCATCAATTCTCCTTCTAAAATGTTAGCAAGGAGAATCTCTGGACTTTAGGCTCAGAAAGACTAGAAATATTCTCAACTCTCCAAATGCAACATTACCAAAACCTGCATAGCAAAGGGAGGAATGAGGGATGATAGAGAAAAATAGACACAAAGGGAATACAACAACACAACTCAAATGGGCACTCAAGTATACCTCTTAGCAAAAATGCTATCTCTAAATGCTTGATGCAGATTCTGACCCTGGATGCTTCCTTTTATAGCTTCTAGTTCTTGAATCTGTTATTTTTGGCCTGATCTTGGCCTTACACTTGTCATCATCTGGTTCGATCTTCTTTGTATGCTATCCAACTATTGTGACCCTGGATTTCTTATCATGATTTGCTTTTGGTTTGAAGGGAGCTCTCATACTAAATGGATTAGGCGATCTTTGTTTTTCTTCTTCTGCACAGTTAAACGGGGATCTTATACATGTATATAATTTTTATTTCCTACTTAACCTAGTCATTGGATTATAACATTTGGGGTCGACTAGGCTGCTATAGTGAAATTCTAATGTGAGACAGAGGGTGCCTCAATGTGATGATGAAGAGAAGAGATGGAGTGTGGGTGGTAAATGGATGGAATGGCATTGATAACAAGGTGGATATGAGGGAGGAGGGAGCAATGGGAGTTGATTTGCTCAGTGGATGGTGGAGAGATAGTGCTATGTGGAGTGGACAGTGATGATGGTCAAGGGAGAATGCCTAGAAGGAGGAGGGTAGTGGTATGTAGGAGGAAGGACAGAATGGAAAACAAGATCTAGAAGCACCTATATGGTACTTCCATAACTATATTCCATCGAAGTGAACCCTCTATAACTATATTCTATCGAAGTGCTAAGTGTGCAGCCTTTGATGAGCTAAAATAATGTCTCGATCTTCTTGCGCTTCTTACATATTCTGAATATGTAGAGCAGGAAATGATCACGTTCATGTATCTTGCACTCCATTGCCCCTTTGGATGGATCACATTTTACCATCCCTATTTATAAATCGAGCAGACTCATGCATGGCCTCATTTTAGATCGGCTTATCTTGTTGCCTATGTGGTCACACTTAAAAGATCTGATTTTATTCCTTTGTACAAAGCTCATCACCCAAACAGTTTGTATCATCTTTTCTCGGGTACAGTCCATGTGATTTTATTTGATAGTCTGCTTATTTTATCTCTTGATTGTTGCCTAAATTAGTCATTTCTCCTGGTCCTTTGCCTGTATTTCCAATTCATCTTACAGTGGTTGTTGCTTGTCGTAACTTACTCCTATTTAATGGTTGTACCTATTAGTGATTCACCACCTTAGTCCAACTTGCATTGTTCTTAAGTTACTCTTTTCCTCTGGTCGTAGTCCGCTAGATTTGCACATGGAGGATCGTGCTTATTGGATCTACCAATTCATGATCGTAGTTGGATGGAACATGCATCCATACCTCTGTTCGATACTTTTATACCTGCAATAAAGTTAGCTCTACAATATGGAACACATATGTCAATGGTGGTTATGCACATCATAGCAGATATCCTAACATTTTATTGGTTAGTCAATTTCATACTCTAATAATAATCATTGAATTAGGGCTTTTATCCTTCATCGAATATTGATTTATTAAAGGATAATAGCAATTAGAAAAATTACTAACCTTTGGTTAATGCTTATCCCTTAATGACTTGCTTACCTTGCTAGTGGCTCATCGTCCGATCAAACATGATCTTGCACGTTCATTCGATTGTACAGACCTGTACCATCGTTTATTGAAGAGAGGGGGTCATTATCAACGTGTTTAGACCCTTTCTTAACCTTAATTGATTTTTTGTTGGTGAAATAAACCATGTCTCTTAACCTTCAGGTGACTTGATCGTGCATGACCATCGGATCTGGTCGGGGTTCACCGCTATCGTTAGATCTAGTAGAGCTATACTCTTTTTATTGGACTTTATTTTCCTTTGATAGTCATGAATAAGCGCAACCATTGGATCAAATCGAAGGATAAGCACGGTCATCCGATCTTGGTCAAATATTACTTAGTCAATCGACCATTTTGATCTTGTTCATCTTCTTTAATCCAAGCACCATCATTAGATCCGGTTGGATAGAGCGTGACCATCCGATTAGATCATAATTGTACTCTTCTTAATGGGTGATTGCTCCGATAAAGTGCCACCATTGGATCTTCATCTGGAATGAGTGCGATCATTGATTATCTTTAGCTCTTTGACTCATCAACCTTTGATAGCTTCATGGGATCATAGTCATAGGATCAGGTTGCATTTGAGCGTGATCATTAGATCTTAACATAATGAAGCACTATCATAGGATTAACTTACAATCAAGTGCTACCATTGATGTCCTTTGCTTTGCCATCATTAGATCTTCTTCGATTGATCACTACCTTCAGATCATAATTTATCTTTATATGATGTGTTATCAGTAAGGCATGACCCTTAGATATTTATTTGGAATGAGCACGACCATAAGATTTGGCTTGTACATGCTAATGTCTTTTATGTGACCTTGATTAACTCATAGCCATTAGATCTAGGTAAATTGAAGCACCATCATTGATTTATTTTGACCATCATTATATTGGTGATCACCCTGCTAAATATTGATTACTTTTGGGAAAATGTGATCGTTGGATCTAAGCGGGCTTAAGCACCACCGTTGGATCAACCTATGGTGTATGCTCTACATTCTTTTGATTTTTTTGCTTGAGTCACAACCATCAGATCTTATCGGGTTTGAGCGCTACCGTTGATCTGCCAATTGAATACAGAGGCATTTGAATTTGACTTGGATGAAAAATTTTTAATGGTCGAACGTCTTGAGATGCAAGCCATTGGATTTTCTTTAGTGAGGGTGCATCCATTGATATTCCTTGGTCCTGCACATGCTTTAATCATGAGTGTGAATAATTATTTTAGGCTAACCTTGGTGATTCATGGTAAAAGCGCATCCATTGGATCAACTCTCGATCAAGCGCAGTCATGGATCTTCTCGTGACCACTACATAGCTTTCAAACTTTACGACCATAGTGCTTTTATTAATATTTGATTAATTTAATTAATAATATATTAATACCCTTGCTATGCATGATTAATTCTAGATTTACCTCCATGTTACCCGATACTTTTACCATTCCATTGCTTGGACTTTGACTCGAGCACTATCATCAGATCTTGATGAGGATTGATGCAATCATTGATTTTTTCCAACCTGCGGGGTTAGTTACCAAGGGGCACCTATTTTTAACCTTTGATTTAGCAAAAAAGGGGGAAATTAGCTAACGTGTTAGACCCTTACTAATCTCACTTAGCAGCTCTAATTAATATTTCGGCCTTTAACCCTTTTGATGGTAACTTTATGAATTTTTAAGAGGGCACGACCATCCGATTAAATCGTAATCAAGCGCTGCCC
Source organism: Wollemia nobilis (assembly GCA_028583015.1). Classification (NCBI taxonomy): domain Eukaryota; kingdom Viridiplantae; phylum Streptophyta; class Pinopsida; order Araucariales; family Araucariaceae; genus Wollemia; species Wollemia nobilis. The sequence goes on from JAQPPZ010000333.1 coordinate 3,403,562, forward strand.
TTAGATCTCTTGAAATAGCCCACTATTTATTTAAATCAATTTACCACTATGCTTAGGCTTTCAAACTTTAGACCATGGTGCTTACCTTACCCCTTAAATGATTTTATTAAAACTTTACTTAGGCTAGAGGTGACCTCAGGTCCAAATGTTTTAATAATACTTTTAGATACCTTGGGACTTAGGGGTTTATTCATTTGACTTAGGCCCACAAGTTATGATTATTTTTAAAATGAAGGCTCACATTAAATTCATGGATCATAAACCTTACTTTAAAAAGTCAGGTATTTTAATGGTTTGACCTTTGTAGTGGATGTTTATTTAATTTTGACTTTTAGTCCTTTAGGATAAAACAACATTTATAAAAGCAATCCAATAATGGCCAAATATTGAAGGTCAATTTTCTCAGATGAAAATGCAATAGAGGCTAGCAACATTTGCTAATTTTATTGAAACCAAAAAATTTAAAATTGGGGGTTTCAGATGTTGAGTCAATTTTGGCTCCAACATAGGCTCTGACTAGGACAATGTGCTGAAAACATGAGGCACTTGAGAATTCCATAATCTCCTAGTTTTACTACAATCTTGGACAAAATTACAAATCATCAAGACTGATAAGTAAAATTGAAAAACAAAACATAATGACTTTTAAACTAAAAAACTATACAAACAACATGATATCAAAGCAATAGAGTATTGAAAACTGTAATTCCTTTTATTCAATTTGGAAACTAGGGTCAGAATTTTAGAAACAGATGAGTTTTTTAGATATATTGTTATGTTTGTTTTAGCAAGGTCATAGGATATGATTACACATAATTTGTCAAAGCTATTTGTTCCATCATGCTTTGGCCCATGTGTGTGTTAGTGCATTCATTTTGATTCCCAAGTCTTCTAGAACTTTGCCATATTTGAGAAAAATAGTTAAGCTTAGTGTATGATTTCACTCTTAAATATGTTCACCATTCTACAGGGCTCCACTGCCAGTCAAGCATCTATAGCCTCGGTGGAGTTGCTTCTAATCCCATCCAATTTTACTCTACTACCAGTCAAGTATCTATAGCCCCGGTAGAGGTTTTCCAAGATATCTCAGGCAGTGACTCAACTTGCGTTATTTTGATTTTCTTTCTCGTTTGAGAAGTATTTTGATATAAGCAAATTGTGCAATGAGTATGCCTGAGTTGAGGATTAGTTTTTAGCTAAAAAGGATGAGTGTAATGATTTTTAGCTCAACCACCTTCTCAAAGATAACTTTGTTCTTTGGACCTTGAAATCACTTTAAGTATCATTTGTAATGTGAGGCCTCAACATGGTGTTTCAATCAACTCTGATTTCACTTTGTTTTATCTCATATCATATGATCATTGCATAAACATTCATATTTGAAAAATTGTAAACATCATCAAAGTCTAAAATAAATCTCCTTTCTTCTTATTTGTTTTTGGAGGAACCAACAGTAAGGAATACTCATCATACTAAGAATACTATGTGAAACAACAAAACTCAGAACAATTCTGACAAAAAGAAAATTGCTTAACTAGTAAACAAAACACATCACTCTATTTTTGGGGTTTTTGATTTTCTATTTTTTATTATTTTATTTTTATTTATTTTATTATTTATTTTATTATATATATATTCTTTCCTAGTCCCACCACAGGGATTGTACATCTTGAGGTGTTGGCCATTAATAGGGATAGCCATTGGTTCTCCTTGCAAAGTCTACAATTTGTAAGTATTCTGACCAACAACATGGGCTATCTGGTATGGACCAATCCATTTAGGCTCGAGTTTTCCCTTTTCACCATGCTTATCATTTTTAGGGTCCCAATAGATGACTATATCTCCTTGAGAGAAAGGAGTACCTTTGGCTTTCTTATTAAACAATTTCATAGTTTTCTGAGTTTGTTCCATCATTCTATTAAGGGTTTCTCTTCTTTGCTCTTCTAACAGGACAATTTGGTCTAACCTTCTTTGTAAGGGGTTGGGGTCTTCATGATCTTGCAATATGAGGGAAAGTGCTAATTTTTCTATTCTTGAGGGTAACAAGGCCTTCTCTCCATATACCATTTCATAGGGAGTCCTTCCTATGTTTCTTTTGACAGACAACCTATCAGCCCAAAGAGCAAATTTTAGTTCACTATCCCATCCTCTTTTGTTCTTACCCAATGATATTTTTATTCTAGTTATTACATTTTTATTTGATGACTCAACAAGACCATTCCCTTGGGGGTAATAATTAGCAGAATGTGAAAGTTCTATTCCATACTTAGCACAAAATTCTACCATTTCATATGAAACAAAATATTGTCCATTATCTGTTACCAATTTTTGAGGAACTCCAAACCTGGTTAGAATATTTTCTTCCAAGAATTTGATAATGGTGGTGGTTGTGGAGGTTCTTAGAGGAGCAGCCTCTACCCACTTTGTGAAGTAATCCATTGCAGTTATGATCCACTTGTGTTGACCTGATGAGTTAGGCTTGATCTCTCCAATTAGGTCAATGCCCCATTGGGTGAATGGTGCTTCAATGATCACTAGTTTGAGGGGCATGGCTGCTAACTACTTCTTTCCTACAAAAACCTAGCAGTTATGATAGTTCCTAACATATTTATATACATCCTTAAAAAGGGAAGGCCAATAATATCCTCCTCTCATGATTTTATTAGTTGTGGCTTTTGGAGAAAAATGTCCTCCACAGAAACCATCATGGAATTCATTAATTATTTTTGGGACTTCATTTTCATATAAACAGACTAATAACACTCCATCAGGGTGTTTCCAATAAAGCACACCATCTTGCACATGGTATTTCTGAGCTTGAAGCTTTACTGACCTCATTCTATTTGTTGACATATCTCTAGGAAAAGATAGAGTTTGTAAGTATGCTAGAATTTCATCATACCATTTGCATTCTACATTATTGATTCTCCTGTTATCATGTATTTCATCTATTGTGATGACATTATTAGAGTCCTCTCCTTTATATGCCAGGTACTTTGCTAAGCCCTATCCTCTTACAGTTTTGACTATTTTGAATTCAACATCATATTGCAAAAGTTTCACCATCCATCTTGTTGGCCTTCCTAATGGCTCAGATTGAGTAAAAATATCTTTTATTGTTATGAAAGGGATGCAACAGTAAACTTTATTTGTACCGAATATACCTTTGAAATGTTCTAAAGATTGGATGACTGCATAAGCATATTTTTCTAGCAAGGTATATTTAAGATGTGCTCCTTTCAGACCTGAACTCATGAAGGCTATTGGCCTTTCATTATTTTCATCATATTTTTGTGAAATAACTGCAGCAATGGAGTGTTCAGATGCATATGAGTAAATGTTAAAGTCTTTAGAATAATCAGGGCAGCTTAGGGCTGGAGTAGTAGAAATGGCTTCTTTTATTCTATTGAATGCTTCCATGTTTTCTACTATCCATTTTATTTCCCCAATATTCTTAACCATGTCATTTATGGGTTTGGTCATCTCTGCAAAATTTGGGACAAATCTTCTGACAAAATTTATCTTGCCAAAGAATGACCTGACTCCTTTTAAGTTCCTAGGAGGAGGAATTTTGGAAATAGCTTCTATTCTTTCTAGGTCAATGCTTATTCCCTTTTCTGAAACTATATGACCTAATAATTTTCCTTGTGTAGTCCCGAATATGCACTTCTTGGGATTTAGGGAAATTCCAAATTCTTTACACCGAGCAAAGACTGCAACTAAATGTTCTAAGTGATCTTCTAGATTCTTAGAAAATATTGTGATATCATCCAAGTATACAACCACTATTTTGAACATTAATCCTTTGAAGGTAAAGTCCATTGCTCTCTGAAAAGTAGCACCTGCATTCATCAGGCCAAAAGGTATTCTTAAATATTCAAATGTGCCCCAAGGTGTAGTGAATGTTGTTTTATGTCTATCTTCTGGATTTATCTGAATTTGATTGTATCCAGAAAAACCATCCAACAGGGACAATCTGGATGAACCAACTACTGCTTGCAATAGTTGTTCCATATTGGGCAATGGGTAATTGTCCTTTAATGAACTTTTATTTAAATTCCTGAAATCTACATAGAGTCTAATATCACCATTCTTCTTTATGACTGGTACTAAATTGGATATCCAAGAAGAAAATCTTACCTTTATGATTATTTTGGAATCCAGTAATTTTTGTACCTCCTTTTGCATTATTGGGTGCAGAGTAGGGTTATATTTCCTCTGTTTCTATCTAAATGGTTTGGAATCTTCCTTTAGGGGTATTATGTGTGTCATTACATCTATTTTGAAGGTTTTAAGGTCTTCATAAGTCCAAGCAAAATGTTCCTTATTCTTCTTTAAGAAAATTGATGTATCCAACCTTTTCTTTTGTTGGCAAGGCCATATCTACCTTCACTATTCTGGGCTCTCTCATTGTACCAATGTTAATGTCTTTAGATATTACTTCTCTACGTAAAGGCTTGTAAGATTTGTCAAAATCATCAAATAGACTCTCTAGAGAAACCAATCCTTTGGGTATTCTATTTGTTTTCAGTTGGATTACTTCTACTAGCTCACCTATTTGATCTTTTAGCTTATCTTCATCTTTTTCATCACAGATTATATCTGCATATTGATTTTGCAGAGTCATGAAATCTTTAATGTCCACATCATCTTGAAAGACTTGTAGGTAAACTATGTTATCTAGCACAGAGGGCTTATAAACTGAAATAGTTGGGAACCTATCCATATATTCGGTAGTTATGTTTGGATGGTCTAGGCCTGAGGCATTTACAACTAAAAGATCTACAACATGATTTTGTTCTCTTGGAATAAATGAGATATTAAAAGCTAAAAATTTCTCAATTTCTTCCAATACTGCATTTTTATATTGTTTAAGCCTAGGATGCTTAGTCTGATATTTACCTTTGATTTGTTGTATAATTAGTTATGCATCCCCTATTACAGTCAAGTAATTAATGCCTAATTATTTTGCTTTTCTTAATCCTAGCAATAAAGCTTCGTATTCAGCTACATTATTTGTGCAAGGGAATTCTAGTCTATAAGGGATACCAAGGTAGTTTCCTTTTATGTCAATCAAATTAACACCTGCACCAACTCCATATTGGGACTTAGCTCCATCAAAAGACATGGTCCACATTTCTTGAGTTAACACTCTATCTGATTCAGCATCAACCATTTTCATAACTTCTAGATCCATGTTCTTTGCTTCTAGCACTTCTACCAAGAATGGGTTGTGCCATATGGAATAAACTCCCATCCCTTTTTCTTCCATAGAGTTCACTAAGTTTATCATGGTTTCATCTATTTGAATTAACTCTATGGAGTGTTTGTTAAATGGTTCCCTTCGTAAGATTATATTTTCCTTATCTGACATTGGGATAGTAGCATAGGACCAATCCAATTGGATTGAACCTCCCAGTTGTTCTGCCCAATGTCTACTTAATAATAGTGAGAAGAAAGGATCAACATCAACTACTGCAATGTCCATTACTATTCCTTTCTTGGGATATTGATCTAAGAAAACTAATAACCCAGTTATCACTCCCACACAAGGAATTTGTCTACTATCCATTACAGAAATAGGGGTAGAATCTCTTGTACAGATTAACCCCATTTGGTCAGCTATTAATTTGGGCATGATATTATGTGAAGCTCCATTGTCTAGCATACAATTATGAATCACATACCTTTCTCCTTCATCTGAATTATACCTTAATGATACATAGAAGGGTCTGACAGAGGATGGTGATCTTGTATCATGTTGATTTTGTCTAGCAACATGGCAAGTTGGATCTTCTTTTTGTTCAACTAGTCCAAATGCTCTGCAGACTTGTTCTCTGTATTGTTGAACTTTCATAAGCTCTCCAAATGTGATGTTAACTTTCTGTTTATTGAGTTCTGACCCAACATCAAATTCTATATTTTTTATATCCAATGGTCTGTTGCTTTCTTCTTTGGATGTTTCCTCTTCTAATTCTACTATCTCAGGAATAATATTTTTGAAGGTTCTATCAACTTTTTCTTTACTGATATTTTTATTTGTGAAATTTTGTTTTCTTATTTCACTTGTAGAAGCTTTTTCTATTCTATCAAGGACAGTTCTATTTCTTAAACTCAGAGTATTGGTAGCTTCTAATTCTTCCACTTCCTTAGCAGTGGGGATTAATTTCCCTTGCTTCATTTTGTCATATCTTGACTCATGTGGTTTTTGCAAGATTTTAGTTCCTTCAACTACAAAAATTTGAGGATGATGATTTGAAGAATACTTATCCATATTTTCTTCAAACAACCTTTCTCTGGACTCATCTTCTAGAGACCAGCAGGCGTTAATTCTTATATCCTCCTCTGAATCATCATGTAAATCTACATTGCGCTGATCACTTAGGTGAATTCCACATGCATCAGGGTTATGAGGTGCATCACAGGTAGAGAAAAAATAGGGAAAACCTTCTGCTACATTGGTAGATGGTATAGGGTTAGGAACATTATTCTGATCTCTATCAGATTCTCTATTTTTCCAATTATTGTTTCCATTATTCCTATTCCTATTTCCTTCTTCAAGACCATTGTTGTTTCCCCAATTTCTATTGAAATTTTTCTTAAAGGGAGGGTGATTATCAACATGTGGTCACTCTGTTTGTGATGTCTCACCATTATTACCATTATTTCTTTCAATTCTTGCTAACCTATTGTTCATGGTATTGAACATCTCAACCATTTGATTAGTCAGTTTTTCCATGGGATCTATTTCAGTTCTTCTTTGTATATCAAATGCTACCCTTTTGGGCTTTCTCTCAGGTAGATTGACTTCCAGAGAGTAAGGCTTCATCTTACCACTATCAAGCATGTTTCTTTCGATATCCATTGCTTTTTCCATACAACTATCAATGGTAGTGGCTTGTTCTTGCCTTAACTCATAATTAAACTCTCCTTGAAAAGCATTTTTATAGAAACAAATGGACTGAATATCACTAGGCCTAAGGTTGGTAGGGATTTTATTTTTAGTTTTTGAGAACCTTCTATTAAAGTCACTGACAACCTCATTTTCCTTTTTCTTCATAGTGGCTAACTCAGTTAACAGAGATTGTTCATTTTTCCTTTCATCATATTTCTTTAGAAAAACAGCTTCCATTTTAGTGAAATCTGGGATATCATTGTTAGGGAGAGAATTAAACCACTCTCTAGCATATTTTTCTAAAGTTTGTAAAAATAGTCTTAGGACTACATCTTCATGCTCAACCTCTAGGCTATCCATTGCATACAAAAAACTTTTGATGTGATCTTCTCCAGTTACTGCATTATTTCCTACAAACTTGGGAAGGTATTTGTGGGCTTTATTAGGTAAGGCATTCAAATTAGTAGGTAAAGCAAAAGGCCTGTATCTATTAGTTCTCCACAAATGAACATTGTTTTGATTTTGTTGATTTGCCTGAGCCATTGTTACTGTAGGTGTAATGGGATTTGAATTTATAGTAGCAATGCCTACAGGGATTTGGGTCTGGGTAGCCTGAATATAATCTAATGGATTATCTACCATAGTATTACTATTAATCGGGCAATGAGAATAATCACATGTATCTTCTACAACAAAATTCAAATTTTCATCTACAGAGATATCAACAACAATAGTATTCTGATCTTTATTTTTTCTTACGTACCTCTTAATTGTAGGACAAGATTTACTTTCATGCACAATATTCTTAAGAAGTGGAATTCTCTGATTATAGGTAAGTACCTCAAGGTTCTCAAATTCTAGGAATAGCTCCTTACCACTTCTCTTGGTGTGCGCCAGCACGTTCTGCTCTTTCTTCCTTGATTTTTGATTTCTGGGTTCATCCAAATAGAGTCACCAACACAGGTAGTGTAGAAAGAACAGAATGTATAATCAAGATTGCTTGATCCTTAACTCTCAGCCTCACAGGGGATGGTTCTTGGAGGAAATTCAAGAAAATCAAGAAACATAAAAACACTTCAAAATACAATTGAAAACTACGGGTAAAATAAAATAAAGAACATAAAAAGTCATAAAAATCAAGATGTAGGTTCTTTATTCCTATTGGTCACTCATTGATTAAAATATAATCATTGTTAAACTATGGCTAAGAATTTATAAACTCTTTCCTAGCACCAAATTATGTCAGCTTGATTGGTCAGTTTAAATTGCCAATAAAAATATGTCATGAAATCCAAGCTTAGAATGTAAAAATTCTCCCCGACAATGGTGCCAAAAAATTATTGGAACCATTTCTTGCATCCATAGGATTCGATTGTCATGCTACAAGAAATCATTTGAAACCAATGAGCTATTACAGGCTCTGGTCAACCTGCCTCTTTATTCTGATTAAAAGAAGTATTGCTAAAGAAAACTTAATAGAATGGGTAAGGAAACCCCAATGGTAAACTTATGATTTTACAAGTATTACACACTCCAGATTTTAGTTATACATTATCTATATAAAAATGACCAAGCAAAGACAACTTAATTATTATGCCTTATGTAGACCGGTGCCTATCCAATTGGGTTGTTATAGCAATTTAACAACATTCAAAATATGAACAGAAAGAATGGGAAAAAGAAGAATCGGTGCCATTAAACTCATTCAAATATCATAATCAGTCTAAGGGTTAACCGATGAAAGAAACGCTCACAATATGTTCGAATATCGTAACCTATTATGAGGAAACACACATAACTGAAGACAAAGAAATGATAAAACTGAAACCCAAAATTGTATTAATTTCAACAATAATGATTACATGCAGAGTTGGCAGAATGCCATTAAACTCTATTTTCAAAGATTTAATACAATGAGAAAGCCTTGTTCAAATGATGTAACAAGACTTCGTCAATCTTCCTTCTAAAATGTTAGCAAGGAGAATCTCTGGACTTCAGGCTCAGAAAGACTGGAAATATTCTCAGCTCTCCAAACGCAGCATTACCAAAACCTGCACAGCAAAGGGAAGAATGAGGGATGGCAGAGAAAAATAGACACAATGGGAATACAACAACACAACTCAAATGGGCACTCAAGTATACCTCTTAGCAAAAATGCTATCTCTAAATGCTTGATGCAGATTCTGACCCTGGATGCTTCCTTTTATAGCTTCTGGTTCTTGAATCTATTATTTTTGGCCTGATCTTGGCCTTACACTTGTCATCATCTGGTTCGATCTTCTTTGTATGCTATCCAGCTATTGTGACCCTGGATTTCTTATCATGATTTGCTTTTGGTTTGAAGGGAGCTCTTATACTGAATGGATTAGGTGATCTTTGTTTTTCTTCTTCTGCACAGTTAAACGGGGATCTTATACATGTATATAATTTTTTATTTCCTGCTTAACCTAGTCATTGGATTATAACATTTGGGGTCGACTAGGCTGCTATAGTGAAATTTTGATGTGAGACAAAGGGTGCCTCGACGTGACGGTGAAGAGAAGAGATGGAGTGTGGGTGGCAAACGGATGGAATGACATTGATAACAAGGTGGATATGAGGGAGGAGGGAGCAATGGGAGTTGATTTGCTTAGTGGATGGTGGAGAGATGGTGCTATGTGGAGTGGATAGTGATGATGGTCAAGGGAGAATGCCTAGAAGGAGGAGGGCAGTGATATGTAGGAGGAAGGACGGAATGGAAAACAAGATCTGGAAGCACCTATATGGTACTTCCATAACTATATTCCATCGGAGTGAACCCTCTGTAACTATATTCCATCGAAGCGCTAAGTGTGCAGCCTTTGATGAGCTAAAACAATATCTCGATCTTCTTGCACTTCTTACATCTTCTGAATATGCAGAGCAGGAAATGATCACATTCATGTATCTTGCACTCCATTGCCCCTTTGGATGGATCACCTTTTACCATCCCTATTTATAAATCGAGCAGACTCATGCATGGCCTCATTTTAGACCGACTTATCTTGTTGCCTACGTAGTACATGGTCACACTTAAAAGATCTGATTTTATTCCTTTGTACAAAGCTCATCACCCGAACAGTCTGTATCATCCTTGCTCGGGTACAGTCCATGTGATTTTATTTGATAGTCTGCTTATTTTATCTCTTGATTATTGCCTGAATTAGTCATTTCTCCTGGTCCTTTGCCTATATTTCCAATTCACCTTACAGTGGTTGTTGCTTGTCGCAACTTACTCCTATTTAATGGTTGTACCTATTAGTGATTCACCACCTTAGTCCAGCTTGCATTGTTCTTAAGTTACTCTTTTCCTCTGGTTGTAGTCCACCAGATTTGCACATGGAGGATCATGCCTATTGGATCTACCAATTCACGATTATAGTTGGATGGAACATGCATCGCGTACCTCTGTTTGATACTTTCACACCTACAAAAATGTTAGCCCTAAAATATAGTAGATATATGTCAATGGTGGTCCTGCATATTATAGAAGATATCCCAAGATTTTATCGGTTAGTCAATTTCATACTATTATTTTACTAAAAATAATAATCATTAAATTAGAGCTTTATCCTTCATCGAATATTGATTTATTAAAGGATAATCAAAGTGATTAGAAAAATTACTAACCTTTGGTTAATGCTTATCCCTTAATGACTTGCTTACCTTGCTAGTGGCTCACCGTCCGATCAAACACATGATCTTGCATGTTCATCCGATTATTCAGACTTGTACCATCATTTACTAAAGAGAGGGGGTCATTATCAATGTGTTTAGACCCTTTCTTAACCTTAATTGATTTTCTACTAGTGAAATAAACCATGTCTCTTAACCTTTAGGTGAATTGGTCATGTGCGACCATCGGATCTGGTTGGGGTTCACCATTATCATTAGATCTAGTAGAGCTATACACCTTTTATTGGACTTTATTTTCCTTTGATAGTCATGAATAAGCGTAACCATTGGATCAAATCGGGGATAAGCATGGTCATCTGATCTTGGTCAAATATTACTTAGTCAATGACCATTTTGACATTGTTCATCTTCTTTAATCCAAGCACCATCATCAGATCCGATTGGATAGAGCGTGACCATCCGATTAAATCATAATTGTACCCTTCTTAATGGGTGATTGCTTCGATAAAGTGCCATCATTGGATCTTCACCTGGAATGAGCACGATCATTGATTATCTTTAGCTCTTTGACTCATCAATCTTTGATAGCTTCGTGGGATCATAGCCGTAGGATCAAGTTACATTTGAGCACAACCATTATATCTTAACATGTTGAAGCACTGTTGTAGAATTAACTTACGATCAAGCTCTACCATTGAAGTCCTTTGCTTTGCCGTCGTTAGATCTTCTTCAATCGATCACTACCTTCAGATCATAATTTATCTTTATACGATGTGTTATCGATAAGGCGCGGTCGTTGGATATTTATTTGGAATGAGCACGACCATCAGATTTGGCCTATGTGTGCTGATGTATTTTATGTGACCTTGATTAACTTGAGGCCATTAGATATGGGTAAATTGAAGCACCATCGTTGATTTATTTTGACCATCATTATATTGGTGACCACCCTACTAAATGTTGATCACTTTTGAGAAAATACGGTCATTGGATCTAAGTGGGCTTAAGTGCCACCATCAGATCAACCTATGGTGTATGCTCTACATTATTTTGATTTTTCTACTTGAGGCACGACCGTTAGATCTGATCGGGTTTGAGCGCTACTATTGATCTGCCAATTGGATGCGAAGGCATTTGACTTTGACTTGGATGAAAAAATTTTAATGGTCGATCGTCTTGAGATGCACGCTATCGTTGGATTTTTTTAGTGAGGGCACATCCGTTGATTTTCCTTGGTCCTGCACATGCTTTAATCATGAGTGTGAATAATATTTTTGGCCTAACCTTGGTGATTTGTGGTAAAAGCGCATCCATTGGATCAATTCTCGATCAAGCGCAGTCATGGATCTTTCGTGATCACTATACTTAGGCTTTCGAAATTTAGACCATAGTGCTTTAAAGATTTGATTTATTAAATCGAGTGCATCCATTTAATTTCCCTTCGATGAAGCACATTCGTCAATCTTCTGTAACCTACATGTTACCCAATACTTTTACCATTCCATTGCTTGGACTTTGACTCAAGCACTACCATTAGATCTTGATGAGGATTGACACAATTGATTTTTTCCAACCTGCAGGGTTAGTTACCAAGGGGCACCTATTTTTAACCTTTGATTTAGCAAAAAAAGGGGGAAATTAGCTAACGCGTTAGACCCTTACTAATCTCACTTAGCAACTCTAATTAATATTTTGGTCTTTAACCCTTTTGATGGTAACTTTATGAATATTTAAGAGGGCGCAACCATCCGATTAAATCGTAATCAAGCATTGTCGTTGGAACTCTTGAAATAGCCCACTATTTATTTAAAGTAGTTTACCACTGTGCTTAGGCTTTCGAACTTTAGACCATGGTGCTTACCTTACCCCTTAAATGATTTTATTAAAACTTTACTTAGAGCTGCCCTCGGGTCTAAATGTTTTAATAATACTTTTAGATACCTTGGGACTTAGGGGTTTATTCATTAGACTTAGGTCCACAAGTTATGATTATTTTTAAAATGAGGGCTCACATTAAATTCATGGATCATAAACCTTACTTTAAAAAGTTAGGTATTTTTAATGGTTTGACCTTTGTAGCGGATGTTTATTTAATTTTGACTTTTAGTCCTTTAGGATGAAACAACCTTTATAAAAGCAAATCCAATAATGGCCAAATATTGAAGGTCAATTTTCTCAGATGAAAATGCAATGGGGGCCAGCAACATTTGCTAATTTATTGAAACCAAAAATTTAAAATTGGGGGTTTTAGATGTTGAGTCAATTTTTGCTCCAACAATGACCCAGGTACAAACACCCTTTATAAATATTTGATAATCATGAGCTAGTGGTAATAACTAGAACATCAAATGAAGAAAACAAAGAATCAACACCAAGATGCATCACTCGGATCAAATATATGAAACCGTGATTTCAAAAAAAATACAAAGGGGGAGCAATCACTCAAATTTTGATAGAACCAGTTCTAGCTATGCTCCCCAAATCTAGGAGGTCAATTTTTGCTTTAGGGGATCCTACCCCATTTCTTCTTCATGGAGGTTCATCGGCCCCCATCCCCCAACTGAGGCTACTACCATTACCTTGAACTCCACTTATTGTGCAGAGGTGTACAATCCTTTCCTTGTAAAAGGTACAACATAATTCGATGGGATTGTTGATGAATTAAAGACACTAACATGGAGGCTACTAAGACATGACCATTAACCTAACAATATTAATTGCAACATGAGAAGGAATTTTAAAATTTAAGAGGAAAATCTTCCCCACCCTTGTCTATAAATATTAATCTTCTCTTCATTGTAAAGGAGTTTGGATTTTTATTGTGTCAAGTATCTAACTTGTGGTATTTGCTTTCTTTCTTTTCTTCTCTCTTTTCCAGTCTGGACTTGAGCCTTGATCCAACTGCATGTACAATCCTTGAGCCTCTTTTGATTATACATATTGCATAATAATATGAGCAAACCTATGTTCAATTATTTGCCATGCTTGGTTCATGTGTTCATTTATCCCATAGTTCTAATATGGAAATTGCATCTTCTTCTTTGGCACATCATCACCATTAGATAGGCTAGATAGGTTTTCTTTTTTACACTTTACTTTTTGTTGTGTTGCACATTGTAATTCCTCTCTCTATTTTCCCTTGAAGCAATTTTATTAAGAGTAGACTAGCATAGCAACAGAATGAGTGCCAACAAAGACATCCAAAAGTAAGGAACTGGCCTTGGGTAAAAAACCTTGAAGGTAGGCTCTCCTAGACTTTCTAAGACTAGCATCCCCACATGATACATATGGAACTAGATGCACCCACTCGATAGAGGTGGCGAGGATGTCAAAGCCACAACTATGGGGGGTTGCGATGCCTAGGGAGTGCAAGGGGGTCACAACTGACCCCCAAATAGGTAATGACTTGAAAAACACCACACTTCTAGTGACCTTTTGCAACATCATGCTTGTCATAATGGTAAATTCTAAATGTCTTATTCTTTGTGTATGGATTCTTAAAACATGTAACTTTTACTAGTCCTCTATGGCATTAAGATCAACATTGATGTCCATTTAGCAACTATAGGAATGTTTCCATGTAGTCTTTGGTGACTATCTCAACTCCCAGTAACCTTTCCTTTGAAAATATTTGGAGGATTTGACTTTCCTTGATTTAATTGGTCATAATTATCAAAGATATGATATCCTTTGATGATCATATTTATGAGAAAATTCATTGAAAAACACCTAAAAATTTCTAGAAGAGAAAATGGCTCATGAAGAGTTAAACCTTGAAACTTTTTTAAAATATATAAATAATGTGAACCAATACCCTAAGCATCTGATATGAAAAGGATGAATTAAAAATAATACAATCCAAATCTTCCTTCTTTATGCCTCTAAAAGATATTGTTTCTAACTTCAATGTCTTAAATCTAAGGATGAAGATGGAGTAAATAATCTTAATTTTCAAGAATATCCATATATTGTATTTTCCTATTTTAAATGGGTTCTAATTTTTTTAATATCATCACAAAATGAGATATCCATCCACTTATAGTAAGTCTTTGAATAAATACCACCAATAAAAAGAGCTCAAAAATTTGTGAAATGTGAAAAAAAGATCAAATGCATATGTATATGAAATTTATGCCCTCCATAAAGTTTTGCTTCACTAATCCTTAATAAGTAGAGAGTAATAATATTTTTACGCCATATTGTATTAACATTAAACTAAACATTCCCACTTCACATATAAGGATAGGATGGGATATACCTAAAAATCACTACATTGTATGAGCCATGAGAATAATTTAATGGAAAATACCTTGATTTGATTTATCGATCACTTCTATATAGAACACAATTGGTTTTCGTGCCAAGTAGGATCAAAATCACCCACTCTTTCCACAAAATGGCTAAAAATACAAGTTGAACAAAATTATGGTCTTTAAGTGGTGAGCACCCTAGGCTAGCTAGGCTAACCAAGGTTCCATACCCCTCTTCAAAACTAAGATAGAAGCATCCACTAGATAGATGGGAGGATTCCCTCTATCCAAAAAGTATATAATGCAAGGTTTATAGGAATCAAACCCATGACCCACCCCTCTGAAGACATAAAATAGTCATTTTATATTAAAATATTCATGCCTCAATATCATATATGTCATTGCTTGAGGAATACATTACTCCAACCACTCATAGCTATCCTCTCTAGAGTAAAGTGTAACCCTTCATCTCAAGATACCAGGCTCATCTTACATTGATCAATAAATACAACAATATCAATAAGAACGAGGAATACCTTACTTCTTGAAGATAATGTCATTGGTCATGCCTATGTATATAGAGAATGATTACACCATAGATCCATTGCAACAAAAAGGATATGAGGAAAGTCAAATATGTGACTCATAACTACATAATATCCTCACAAAAGTATCCTAGATAACCTATTAGAGACCCTATGCATGAGAAATATTTTAAAATCTCCTTGTAAAATATGAAGCATCCCTCAAAATCCCTTTGAAACCAAATGCCATATGCCTAATATGGAAACTTGGACCTATGTTTGTGGTAATGGAAAAGTTCTTTGAATGAATAGAATGAACCATCATGATATGATAAGAAATGGATTTGTCTTGACCTTGACCAAATCCAAAATGGATCATAAATAGTTAGTCACAATAAACTTTACACCTTCAAACTAGTGAGAAGAAATCATCAAAAAGAATGGATTTTTTAAAATTTAATTTTTTTATTAAAAATGTAAATATTGATTTTGATGTTTATGATGTCAAAAATTGATTCATTGCTCCTTATGTAAAAGTAACTTATGAAACTCTAGAATATATTTTGCCCTTGCAATTAGAAGAAGAAATAGATGCTCGAAATGATTTCTATGCCTAGCCAAGTGATGATGCTCCATACCCACTATGATACCATGTTGGATTTTAAAATACTTTACTAGAATGAATAGAAGAAATATTTTACTCATATATTGTAGAAAGAGAAGTCAGAGATTGAAAATAAGAGTGATTACACATAAGGGATGAAGGATTCCCTTAGGCACGCATAAGATGATCTAGAAAATAGATCACTGATATAATGGATTGACTAGGATAGGTGTATGAATACCTCAATGATTAGTTATAAATTACATAACCATTGATAAGCATAACATTAGGGTAATGGTATAATAAGGTAAACCATTACAACAATAAGCCAAGGCTTGTAGTCCAAATACATAAGTCCTCATTAAACATTATACAATAGATTTTTAACACTAGAATTACACAAATGATTACATCATACAATGGTAGCCTTGGCCTAGTAAGCTTATATTACATCTTTTTTATATTATTAAGCTAGCATATCACTTAAGTTCAAGTGGGTGATGATGACCTTTAGTGCAAAATTTATACCATACTTATTATTAATTTTTAATTCTACTATTTTGTGTTCATTGGTGATGTTCAATTATGGATCGGGTATTTTATTCAAACAAACAAAAAAATATAATTAGCCAATTAAAGGTATGTGTTATTTAAGTTAATATTTAAAATCATAGGAGTATTTGAAAATATTATATATTGTCTATAAGGAGGATAAAATGTGTAGGAAACTCCTACAAAATTGTGATCTCTAGGAGATTTTTAAGGTTTGCACAATAAGAGTTAAGTAACCAATTAAATACTTATGAGATAAGAGATGATTCTATTTGATCTATGATGTCAAATACCATATAGAATTTATTTATATTCATGTCTTGAAAATAATTTAGAAAATATGGTTAGAGATATAAATATATATTGTTTTCTCTTAACAATGCTAATAAAATACAAACCAAATGTGCTAGTAAACATATTAGAAATTAAACAAAAAAAAGACCTTGAAGAGTAAAATTTAAATTTTTTACTATAATATCAATCAAATCAAAGATATTATGGAGTGAATCGTCTAAAATGGAATGAACATGCATTGGGTGTCCCTCGTATGAAATTTATAAATATGCAATATAACCTAGAAGAAATGATTCTAATCGTAATGATCATAAAAGAACATGCCATATGGTGGTCAATGTCCAATTGGATCATGTGCAAGTAGAAGTGGTGCTCCAAGAATGGGTAGGAATGGTGTTGGTGTAAGTGCATAGACTAGTGATAACTCTACCATTTGATTCAATGGTGTTAAACCATAGGTAAATAGTACTTGTAAGAATGGGATAATTATTACTGGTTTTAGTGAAAGCTTAATGATAGGTGAAAACATTAATATTGGAGATAATAGTGTTGAATCATGTACTAATAATTCTCATGACACATGGAATGATAAAATCCCATATAATTTTTCTCCTTGAGATTAAAACTCTACCTTCCCAAGGCATTGTCCTTATGATAAGTGACTAACCAAAATTACCTTGGTGATGAGCTCCTCTCCACTTGATATTAACATTCTTTTCTATTTTTGAGAGAATTTACTTGAATGTTTATTATTTTTATTTCTTAAATGATGATAATAACTTCATGTTTTCTAATTTATCTTATTAGTTTACTATAAGTAGGAATTATTTTATGGATACTCTATAACCTTTAGTAGTAGTATGAGAAATGTTGAGTCGTTGACATTGGATCACACTCATAATGAATTTTTAAATATGTTATATGACTATAAACGTAATGAACCTTAGTTACAATGGTCTTAGAGGAAGAGGTCAAATTCATGTCTATTTGGATTGTGTATAAGTAGTAGTGGTCCTTAAGAACCTAGTGTTAAAATCATATATATTTTCTTGAGGATGCTTTTGCATGACATTTAATTTATATTTAATTGAAATAAAATTGAGCAACGATTTTCCATGCTACCAATCTATGCATAAAGTAATAAGGGTACTTTGAGAACTAGTGGTAGTGATATTGATGGAAGTGCAAAGACTAATAATATATTTATGATTGGAAGCACCCATGCTAAATTATTGGGTGATACTACACAATAATAGAATAAATGTTGATGATTTTTTTGAGAGCATGATTATTCGAGACAACAATGATGAATCTTGGATAAATAATGCTTGAGACACATGGAATCTTAAAACCTTATACATATGATTCTCCTCCTCCAATTGGAACTCTTCCTCTCATTTTTATATATTTATGTGATGATATGGCAATTATGTCGAATTATCTCCTAGGTTAATTTTTCTAGGATTAGATATTAATCACATAAAATCACATTCACAAGTACACAAGTATTGCACAATAAGAATATTCACTATTACATTCATAAACCATATTTTGTTCCATTCAAATTACTTTTCAAAAGATTCAATTACATAGCATGGAGCTTTATCTCCATTATATAACCTTACAAATGATTGTTCAATATTCCTGATTATTGCTTTCCTCAAACTCCTCGTAGATGCAACCTTTCACATGCCTCACATTATGACAAAACTCCTCATGACTCTTTGCTTTCATACTTGACACCTGTCGTTTATGACTCTTCATTTGCACTCTTGGCATCTATCACCTATGACTCTTCACTTGCATACTTGACACCTTGCACTTACAACTCACACTTTGCACTCTTGACACCTTGCACACTTTTATTACATAACACATAACACTCTCCACACTTTGACACATACTTTAGATAAATATTAAACTCACTCCCTAATCTAATATTTACGATAGTACTGCATAGTACTTTTTTTTTTTGAGTAATACTTCTTATACACATCTGCCATGGGGATTGAACCCGGGGTACATCACCGATAATGCAAGTGGCGTCCTTGCCAGTAGACCACATCACGCAGATAGTACTCCATGGTACTTCAATGTTACCAAATAATGTAATATCTCCAACAATAACCACTCAAAAATAAATTTTAGTAGTGCAAAGAGATAATGTATAGTTTTAATTTGTTAAAAAAAAATTAATAATAATTTAATTTAATTTAATATAAAAAGACTACATCAAGTAGCATTAGCTCAACCAATTAAATTCCTCAACAGTTCAAAGAAACCCAGATTCAAATCTTATCAAAAAAAAATACATAAATAATATTCAACCAATTTTAATCCCATATTATTAATTTAAAACAAATTTAAAATTTTAACATTATTTTTATATAAATATATAATTAAAATTAATTTATAAAATAATATATTATATGTAAAACTTAAATAGCATTCATCTATATACAAATATAGACGTCTTTGTACTCTATAGTTTTTTTTTTTTTTTTTTTTCCCCTCAAGGAATAAAAGAAAATGAGCCAATGTTTTTTTTTTCCCTCAAAGAATAAAAGAAAATGAGCCAATGTCCTTCACAATGCATGTATGAGTGCAAAGTTTCTTAATCATTAGAATATCATATCTATCCATCCATCAGTGACATATCCATGGGAGTCACATACTAAAACTCTTATGAAACACATGCATTCAATGGGCCTAAATATTATATTTTTATATATATATATATATATATATATATATATATATATATATATATATAATTATAATTATAATTATAAGTCTATATAAAAGATCTTAACCGTTTAAAAATCGCACCAAAATAATTCAGTAAATTACTACTAGCCGATCTGTCTTTTGAATATCTTGCTATTAATACTCTCTATTATAAATATTATTTTGAATATCCTGCTATTAATTACTCTTTTATAAATATTATTTTTTTATCTGTCATAACAGGTTAACAAGTTAGATCCATCTTTATTTTAAAGAGAAGAGGCCATTTTCTTGAATAAACTATAAAGTATAGCATGAAATATGGAATAAAATCTAACATTGTATAGGAAGAAAGATTTCACAAAGAGAATAAAAAAAAAAAAATTGGCGCCTATGAGGAATGATGAAGTGGTTTGTTGTGGAATCATATCTTATCCTTTTTGAAAGCCATCTCTAAAGTAACCCTTTAAATATTAAGAATTGTAAAAACTAGTTAAATTATGACATGTCTTTTATTCTTTCAACACATGGCTTTTTAATTCTCCATTCATTTGCATCTTTATGTCCATTATCCTTATAGCATTACAAGTAACATTAAAGTTCAAAGGTTTTTGATTGAATTTAACAAATACAAATTTTAAAAACTTAATATTTTTTATAAGTTTTAAAGAAAAATGTTAGATTAGTTTATATAAATTAATTATTATTTTTTTAATTGGTTATATAGAATTTTATTTGGGTTTACTTATATTATATTGTGATTACATAGTAATATTATAATATTTTTTGTAATTATGTATGTATCACTACTCAATAATCAAACTTGAGTTTCTTCCTTAAAAGCTAAGATATTTAATGGATTAAGTTTCTTCATTTAATTAAATGATATTTTTAATAATATTATTTTTAATTAGCTATATAAAATTGAAGCAGGTTCCACCCATATTGGATGATGACCATATAGTGGTATTACAATAACTTGGCAATTATGCATATATGACTGAACAAAATTCAAAAGTGGATCTCCTTTTTGAAATTTTCATTATATAGTGATATTACAATAACTTGGTAGTTATGTGTATAGGGCTTAACAAAATTCAAATGCGGGTCTCATTTTTGAAAGTTGAAAATTTCAACTAGTGATAATGTCATTTGATAATATTTCCAATATTGTTATTGCATTTTAGAATTTGTATATAATAAAATTCAAAATAATGCTAATATTAAAATTATGAAGTATTTTATTATTATAAAACATTGTGGTAACAACACATGCTACTTCACAAATAAAAATTATAATATCTATATTATCTAACAAGGAGTTAATGAAGGCTTGTAGGTTCAACTTGAATCTTCACTAACTTTCAATCTTTTCTTTGTATATAAACTCATCAAAAGCCTCTCAGCTTTCATGAAAATAAACTTTTTCAATTTTATATTGTAGGAGGATCTATATTTGTAGAAAAAAAAAGTATAGTAAGTTTGTGTGTATTAAATGGAGAAAAGTCTTGTCATATATTAAAATGAACCTAAAACAACCTTTAAATAGAACCTCTTTTGAAATTAACTCCATTTTAAAGAGCCTAAAACAACCTTTAAATAGAAAGAACATAAAAAACATGTCATGATCTCTAGTGAATGTTAAAAATATTGATAAAGAAAAGGAGTTTAAAACACAAATTAAAGACTTGAAAATTAAAATAAATTATGAGTTACATCTTATCTAAAACATAATCTAATTTGCTTCTAAAGTTTAAAAAAAAAAAAAAAAGGAATTCAATATAAGCATATAAAGTAGTAGTCCTCCTTTCATACTAGTTGCATCAAAAGAAAAAACTTCATCTGCAGTGTAATCAAAGTTTTTTTCATATATTTTTTTAGAAATGGGTATGCACCTTCTTCTTAGTTTTAATAAATGGTCGTATACCTCCTTCTTGGAAGTATTAAAATATATAGGATGACTACAAGTGTCATTGATTGAGCATTTGAAGGAGGAGTTGTTTTTTATTAAGGATGCTTAAAGTTGCTAACTTTTAGCTAATGATCACTTGGATAGGTGACACAATCATCAAAGAATGGGTATTTACTCAAATAGCATGATGAATGTATCAAATATTTACTTTAATATTAAAATATATTGACCTCAAGAAAACAATTTACAACTGTCACCATAAAATAGAAGTCCTTTCATGTAGTTTTCTATAAGTTTATTTAGAGAACTACAAGCGTATATAGTTGGCTGAGTTATAGATAGTTTATAAATACTTCATTATTTAATTTAAATTTATAGTTTAGTAAATAACTATGATATGAAAATTATGCAAATGTTATATATATTTTTTGATTGGTTGGAAGAAGGGATTTTAAAAGGGTGCCTAAACCTTTACAAAGCGAGAAATCCCACAAAGAGGGACTATCAAAAGAACAAGAAACTAAATTAAGAAAAGGTCCAGAAAGGAGTCAAATATGGGGCTACCAAAAGAACAAGAAACTAAATTAAGAAAAGGTCCAAAAATGAATCAAATTTGAATTTTCCTGTCCAAGCAAGGGTACCACTCAAACAAGAAATTCAAAAATGAAAAACTCTCATCAAGGCATGGGAATCTTGCTCAAACTATCATTTCAAAATTTAAAAAAAAAAATCCTCGTTGAGGGGTCTCTCCAAGATCAATCAAACAAGGAAAAATTCTTGAGACTTGAGGGCAGAGAAGCATCCTAGAGCACTACATACCCAGCAACACGTCGATATAGGTCCATAGGGTGATCTCTTAGGAAGGCAGTTGCATACCACTAAATGAAGATAGGGGGTCCTCCTGGACACTTTTAAAATAAGCTCTTTGAGAGAACGCATTTTCATAGGGTGCTCTCCCAGAAAAGGAAAGCCATCGTAGAATGCTAAATAAAAAATAGGAGGCTAATTTGGCCCCTGGTAAAACATATCTTCGAGAGAGCACATGTCCACAAGATGCTCTTGAAATAATAGAAAGCTATCATAGATTGTCAAAGGAAAAACTGGTCATCCTCTTAGCCCTTGGTAAAATAGCTCTCTGAGAGAGCATGCATCACAAGATGCTCTCCTAGGAAAGAAAAGTTGTTGTAGATCATCAAAGGAAAAACTAGGGGCCCTCATGGCCCCTGGTAAAATAACACTCCAAGAAAGCATGCATCCATAGGATGCTCTCCTAAGAAGGGAAAGTTGTCAAATATTGTCAAATATTGTCGAAGGAAAAACTTGAGGTCCTCTTGGCCCCTAGTAAAATAGCTCTTCAAGAGAGCACGCATCCACAAGATGCTCTCCTAGGAAGGGAAAGCCACCATATACCACTAAATAAAAAATTGGGGGCCCTCCTAATCCTTGGTAAAACAAATCTCTAAGAGAGCATGCATCCATAGGATGCTCTCCCAAGAAGGGAAAGCTATTGTAGACCATAAAATAAAAAATTGGGGATCCTCCTGGCCCCTGGTAAAATAGCTCTTCGAGATAGAATGCATCCATAAGATTCTCTCCCAAGAAGGGAAATCCACCATAGACTTCCAAAGGAGAAATTAGGAGGGGGGTTGGCCCCTAGTAAAATAGCTCTTTGAGAGAGCACACATCCACGGGATGCTCTCCTAGGAAGGGAAACCCACCACAGATTGTCAGAGGAAAAACTAGGGGCCCTTACAGCCCCTGGTAAAAAAACTCTCTAAGAGAGCATGTGTCCACAAGATGCTCTCCCAGGAAGGGAAATTTATCGCACATCATTGAAGGAAAAATTGGGGGCCCCCTGGACCTTGGTAAAACAACTCTCCAAGAGAGCACACATCCATAATATGCTCTCCCAAGAAGTGAAAGTTATCATAGACCATCGAAGGAAAAATTGGGGGCTCTCTTGACCCCTAGTAAAACAACTCTTTGAGAGAGCACGCATCCATAGGATGCTCTCCCAAGAAAGGGAAGTCATCACAAACTACCCAAAAAAAACTAGGGGCTCTCTTGGCCCCTAGTAAAACAACTCTTCAAGAGAGCACATGTCCACAAGATGCTCTCCCAGTAAGGGAAAGCCACCACATACCATCAAAGGAAAAATTGGGGGTCCTTTTGACCCCTAGTAAAATAACTCTCTAAGAGAGCATGCATCCACAGGATGCTCTCCCATGAAGTAAAAGTCATCGGAGACCACCAAAGAAAAATTGGGGACCCTCTTGGCCCTTGGTAAAATAACTCTCCAAGAGAGCCTGCATCCACTGGATTCTCTACCAGGAAGGCGAAGTCGTTGTAGACCATTGAAGAAAAAATTGGGGGCCCTCCTAGCCTCTGGTAAAATAGCTCTCTAAGAGAGCATGCATCCACAAGATGCTCTCCCAAGAAGGGAAAGCCACTGGGGGTCTTCCTGGCCCCTAGTAAAATAGCTCTTCGAGAGAGCACATGTCCATAGGATGCTCTCCCAAGAAGGGAAAGCCATCGCAAACCATCAAAGGAAGAATTGTAGGACCTCCTAGCCCCTGGTAAAACTCCTCGAGAGAGCTTGCATCCATAGGATGCTCTCATATGAATGAAAAGTCATGGCAAGACATCGTAGATCATCGAGGGAAGAATTGGGGTCCTCCTAGCCCCTAGAAAAAAAACTCTCCAAGAGAGCTCGAATCTACAGGATGCTCTCCTAGGAAGGGAAAGTCATCGCAAAACTCCAAAGGAAAGACTAGGAGCCCTCCTAGCCCTTGGTGCAAATGTTATATTTTAAATTGTTGATTTTTTATTCTTTTTAAAATATTTTATTATTATTATTATTAAGTTAGAAGAAGGATTTTTAAAGGGACCCCAAACCTTTTACAATAAACATCAAAGAATAAAATTTACACTTCAAATATGGTTCCAGAGCTTAAACAAAAATATCCACAACATCTATACTATCTAGATTGTTTGACTTTAGGATCATTTAAGATTACAAAAATTGTAACAAACAATGAACAATCAACAGACCTAGAGAAATCTTAAACCAACAGAGATCAAAAACTATCTTTGTGATAAACCATCCCTTTACTGTCCAATGTTTTATGTTGGGTCTTAAGCATTAAGATCCTCCTTTTTAGGTCCTCCAAGTGATTTTTTGCTTCTTTCATTTTTCCAATAACAATTGGAGAAAATATTTTTTTGAATCAAAAATATCTTTTAAAAAGTAGTTTGGTATGTCAATCTTCTATAATGCTTCCATACTCATAATCAAACTTCCATACTATTGATTCACATCCATCCCTTCCACAAAAAATAGAAGGGAGATCGTCAATAGGCATGAGACTCTCATAGAAAATTATTACTCAGTAGGATCAAACATGTCATATTTCCTTCTAATGCTCTGGTTGCTAATACAAATAATGACTGATATTTTATATGTGGACTCAGAATCATGAGTATTGGGACTTATTGAAGCCCCACATATCAACTCCAGTCCCATTGATAAACTAGATGCAACTTATAGCTCACAAAATAAAAATTAGTAAAAAACCAAGGGTAGAACAGGTCAAACAAAAAAGTGGAGTTCGTGAGAGGTAAAATCTTGTTCACTCAATAACACTCATTCCAGCTCAAAAATAAAGGATCCACCATTGTTGGATACTCACTTTCAAGTCCTCTTTTCTTTCCTTCATCTTTGAACTTATACTTGTAGCAATCAAGTTTATTCAAACTCCTCCCTCCAGATGAACAGTAAAGTTTTACGCATAAAATCTTTAGTTTGCATGCATAGAAGAACCCCTATCAAGATAAAAATAACTATCTCCATGAGTGTGGTCTACTGCAAGGATGCCACTTACATTATCGGTGATGTGACCCGAGTTCAATCCCCATGGTGGATGTGTATAAAAAGTATTACTCAAAAAAAAGATAAAAATAACTTTTATAATATATTTATAAAAAATTTAAAACTCAAACTGCTAATATTATCATCATCATTATAATTTAAAAAAAAACTAATACTTTATTTAAATATTTGTGTCAAGTCTAAAACATCTCCTTGAAGATTGTGTGGGATATCAATATTTAATACTAAGGTTTTTTTTCACTTGAGTAGCTTTTATGTCAATAGGGGTTCTACTATGGATGTTATGTATGACAACAAAGTTTTTAGTTACTATTTATCTAATGTATAGTATAAGTTTAAATTATAATGATGATGATAATCCTAACAGTTTGAGTTTAAATTTTTTTATAAATATATTATAAAAGTTCTTTTTATCTTGATAGGGGTTTTTATATGCATACAAACATTGTAGATATAGTTTTTATGCAATAGTCATCTTACATGTATCATGAGATGACCATTACATAACAGTTGATTTTTCATAACTATCAATCATGTAATCAAAAGCATTCACTCTTAACAAATCTAATGTGACTAGCATGAATAAATATATCCAAGATAACAATATGTAGCTAATAATGATAATTGATAATCATGAAATAATTACCATAATTTAGCTTATAAAAATTAAATTATAATTCGGGTTAAAATTACCTCCATAAGGATGGAGGGAAAAAAGTAGAGAGGGGAGGGTCCTGATACCTTCCCTGCTCCCCCTCCCCTAGTTACTGCCCAGTCCCTGGCTCATCTCAGGTCATCCCTCCCTGGGATTGTTTGTTGTAGATGATCTCCTTGAGGGAGATCCTTCTCCTCTTTCTGCACCTCTCCCAGTCGGTCAGGGTTCCCTTGTTTGAGTTTTTGGCCTGGTGCTTCCCAGGGTTCCTTATTATTTTTGGGATTCCTTCCTTTTTTTTTCCCTCAGGCTTCCCCCTGGGGTTTTTTGCAAGTTTTTGGCATGGATCTGGCTCCCTGCGGTTCTCTGGGTGGTGGGGGTGATTGGTTGGGTTTTTAACGGCTTCCTGGGGTTTCCTTTGAGGTCCTTACTGCTTTGGGGGTGGTATGGGGGGGCCTTTTTCCCCCTTTTGTTAGTGAATCCTCTCTGGGATCCTATGGCTGTTGTTGGTCCCATCCCTGTGGGGAGGGCCCTCTTTGATTTCTCGCTTAGAGGCTTATTCATGCTGGTTCTGCTCCTTGGTTGACACCCTGGGCATTTGTTTGGCCTTGGGGGGGGCTTTTTCTCTGCTTGGGTTGTTCCCAGCCTCAGTCCCAGTTCCCTTAAGTTTCTCCTGTGCAAGGTTGGGATTCTTGGCCCCTACTGTTGGGGTTCTCTGGGTTCTGCTACATTTTTCAAATCTTGGGGGGATTTGATCTATGCATGTAGACCTTGGATCCCCCAGGCTAGGCTCCCAGGGATCCCATATTTGTGGCTATTACCTCTTCCCACCTGGGATCCCTAGTCCCTGTATCCCTGGTCCCTTAACCTGTTGTCTTTTCCTGCTGGTTGTCCTGGGAGCGGGATTCTCTTGGTGGTGCTTTCTGGATGATTCCCGATGGGTGGGATATCCTCTTTGTTGGTTTTCATCTGCTTCCTACTGGGCGATATTCCCCCTTTTTTTTGGCAAGATGGTTTCCCGCAGGGCGGGATTCTCTAGAACCGCTGGGTTTCCCACTGGGCGGGTTTTTCTCATTTCTTGTTGGTTTTATCAGGAGGCGGGATTCACTTGGTGGAGGTTTTTGCTGCTTCTCGTTGGGCAAGATCTACACTGGGATGGATTTTAGCTGCTTCTCCCTGGGCGAGATTCACTCTTTGGTGGTTTTTCGACTGCTTCCCGCTAGGTGGGATTTATATTATAATGGTTTTTTGCTACTTCCTACTGGGCGAGATTTACACGATGGCGATTTTTAGATGCTCCCCGTTGGGGGGGATCTTCAAACTTACCTTCCTTCGAAATTGGTAGTTTCCCGTTGGGCGGGATTGTTCAAATTTACCTGTTCTCGCTCGGCGGGATTTCTGTTTGTTTTTCATTTTCAAGGTATTGGTGCCTTGGGCCCATAATTTTGTTGTAATGTCTTATTCTCGGAATGTTATTTCCAACTCTTATGTAATCGGGTTTTGGGATCCTAATTAAAACCCGCTGTAAATACAATAGCTACTTATCAAAAAAAATTAAATTATAATTATAAAACAATCACCATCATTCACTTTTTAGGGGTTGAAAAATAACTAAATCCCAACTATCATAATACTTGAAATATATAACACTAGTTATACTAAGTCAAAATGCATTACATTCTATACTTGAACTTGAACTTATACATTTTATTAGTTTTATTCACTATCAAGAATAAACTATAAGTTCAAATAAGAATAAAATAGATTTGGGAGTGAGTGTGAGTAAGGAGTGAACCTTGCCTTCAAGGTTATTAATCCATATTTTAACAAATAAAATAATAAAGAATTTTCATGATAAAAAAAAATTATATAACAAGAAAAGAAAGTCATTTATAGAAGCCCTAGTTGGATTTATGTGTTAATTTTGTTTTTTGAATTTACATGGTGGAATCGGTGGCCACCACGAATGCGAGTAGGTTGTTTGGATTTTATGGCTGCCACAGTATTCTACATTGTCCACCCCAAAATTTGTCACACAGTTCTTTGCACAGTCCGTCCTTATAACCACCATACCACAATCATTTTAAACCTTTTACGCCATTGAAAGCACCAGGAAAGTGATAAGAATTTAGTCCGAAGAGGCCCAAGATTTGAACCTTGGACCTCTCGCCCCCTTATGGGGTTTGGTCGAACCAATTGGTCTACACCTCGGATCTAGATTTATGTGTTAGTTGAAAGAATGCCCTAGTTTGAAAAAAAAAATAACAATTTATGGTAGTCGTTTTCCAAGTAGCATATGCTTCATCCTAAGTGATTATAAGATATGATATGGTCAAACATGATATAATGGTTCTTAAAGCAAAGGGATAATATGTAAGTATTTGGAGATTTAAAAGTGGATTAAATAGAAGTGGGTATTTAGTTCATATTATTCCATGACTTTTCTTTTGAAAGGATTTTTCTCATCATATTCTGCAATTTAGAAGAGATAAATTAATGGGTATTGGTCCCTGGTTTAGGGGATATGGATTATATCTAAGACCACATAGTAAGAGTCTTTTGTGGAATAGAAAACCTTAAAAGTACTCTAGTTTGGATCGAGCCTTTCAAACTTCCATATTACATTATCAATAATAAGGTTTTGAAGAATAATAATAATACTCTAGGGGATTCCATCTAGGAGGAGTCAAGTGCGAGGGAGTAAAAATTCCTATATATATCAAACATGTGTTTTTTATGTATATTTCAAACCTTTTTTAAATTTCATAAAGTTAAATTCGAATCAAGAGAATGAGATAAACAAGTTTATTGTGAGAACATTGTATTCTAATGCCACAAATTTTGAGAGACTGGCCATATAGAAAGAGATTACAAAATAAGAACAATTTCAAGAAAGATAAAACTTCGACCATGAGACAAACTCAAATATCAATCAAGTAAATCATATTGTAATAGAAACTAGCTTATATTAAGAATTTTTGAGTTTCAAAAATACGGTAAATATATCTCATTTGCTTCATTAAATATTAAAGACCTTCAGATTTTATTTGAAGCAAACATTAGAATAAACTAAGGATGCAAATGCAAGGGATGAGGAATTAACATTATAACACACAAATATAAATCCAAATGGAAATAAAGGCATGAAGGAAAATATGGAGGTAAATTTTCAAAATAAAGAAAGTGGAAGAGGTCAAGTTTAATCCCAGTAAATCATGTTCATTTTCCTCAAGTAGTAGAAAATCATCTCTTTGTAGTAGAAAAAAGTGGTATATATTTTGTCTCTTGTACTTTAGGATTTGAAGAGTAGCATAATAATAATAATAAAGTAGTATATAGAAGTGCGAATTTTTCAAGTCTACCCCTTGAACTTCAAGTTTTCCATGGCAACACACATATATATATATATATATATGATAAGTAAAATAATAAATGATCTAGCAAAATAGAAAATTATGAGGATAAAAGTATTGGTGGGAATAGAAAAAGGAGAGGAAGACCCTTAATGTAAAATCAAAGGAAAAAAGAAACTTAGAGGGATATTGATTTGAGATACTAGAGACAAATATCACTAGTTCTAACAAGAAAGTTAATCCCGTAAATAAGAATAAAAAGTGATGATGAATATGGTAAATTAGAATATATGGAGTGTGAATAAAGTCACATAAAAAAAGTATAAATGAATCAATAGATCATTATACTCTTAAATTTATTTTAATACATGAAACAAAATTAGATAGTAAATAATGCAAAAATGTCTCCTTTCAAATAATGTTAAATGTCACCCAAGGTGGATTTAGTGGGAAACATCATAGGATGGTGACAAACCCTACAAATCCAACCATCTGGAACAAGAAAAGTGATAATTTTTTTAGTCATAAAAAATAAAATTATAGATATATATTAGACAGGGTTTGGATGATGGGGGGAGCAACAAAGGGATAGAGGATTAGTGAGGTAGGACATTCTATTTGGTCGTAGAATTTTTTAGCTATGTTTCTTTTTATCATTTATTATCTTAGAAGTTTTGCATACAAATTATTATAGATTTGTTTTCAAATAATATAATCACTATAAGATATATTGGTAAATTTCAATAGATTTTAAGTTATAGTTTCCTTCCCATGGACCAATTTATAGCTAAATCCTTAGAATCATCCCTAGTAGTAGAGGTTAGTGAGGACCTCATAGAGCATCGATCCTTGTTGCTCAAAGATAGGGTAGTTATTGGTGTTGTCCTCTACAATTGTCTTAGCCACTAAATACGGGGACCAAATGATCAAGACTAAAGCGACATAGTAGGGAAACTTGAAGAGCATGGGGGTTGGCTTAATTTGGTGCCTCCAACAGTTTTTACAATATCAGACCCTTTTAAGATGTGATCTTTAGACCCAGGTGTTGTAGGTGAGTTGGAGAGGAGAGGGAAATCTTCCAAGAGAGGTCCCAGGTTCAAATCTCCACCCTACCAAAAAGCTGAATTGGGTATCCAAAATCCAATTGATAATGTTGGTGCAGGCAGGGTCGGGTGCGACTCTTGGGTGACTTTGACAGTGTAGAACCCCCTGTTCATGGTATCTCAAACCAAGGCAGCCCTGCAAAGGATTTTTCACTTTAAAAAAAAGAAAAAAGGTTCGAGGTGTAGACCAATTGGTTCATACAAATCCCATAAGGGGGCGGAGGTCCAAGGTTCAAATCTCGGGCCTCACCGGACTGAAAGCTTGTCCCTTTCCTGGTGCTTTCAGTGGCGTAAAAGGTTTAAAATTATTGTGGCATGGTGGTTATAGGGGTGGACTACACGGATATCTATGTGGCAAATTTTGGGGCAGACAACATAGAATACTGTGGCGGCCATAAAATCTGGACAACCTGCCCGAATTTGTGGTAGCTATCGATTCCACCATGTAAATACAAAAAAAAAAGATGTGATCTTTAGCCCTCTTCCTACTCTAACCAACTTCAACTAGAAAATGGAAAGGAAAAACAAAGATAGTACAAAGGAAATATATCCTAATATAACCTAAACTAACAGGGGTGATCTGCCAAAATTATAATATCCCTATGCATAATAACAGGATGTACAAACAAGTGACTATAATGCACTAACAAATCAAAGGTGAACACTTTTTTCTCTTAGCATGTTAAGCATAGATTGCATATAAAGAAAATAGGACAAAAATTAGTATGCCATGACCCCAAGCATGCATATATATATATATATATATATATATATATATATATGAATATGAAAATTTATAGATAATGCTAGAAGTGGGGGCTTGAAAGATTGCCTGCAAGACCACTCAAGGTTCAGACATTGCTATACAAAAGAAAATGAATGGAAAATTATACAACTTTTTCAATCATTTGCAATACCTAAACAACTACTATTTATAGATTTAAAAAGGGATTTTCCCTCCAAAATTATATAGGAACCTCTAACAAAAATATTTGCTACCCTCTTGACCTAATCTTCTCTACATCACCTTTTAGTTTATTGATCCTTTTGGGATAGTTATGAGTTGCTAGACATTTAACCATCACCCTAGGGATCTTGAAAACTGGTTAGAAGCAACCTCTGCAAATGTTGTCAAGTTTAGGATTCTTGCTATTGTAGCTACCATATCTTTATCCTCAAAAAACCACATACCTTTCATGGATTATTGAGCTAAAGTGACACTAATAGGTGATTATTTTCTCTTATTAATTTCATATCGGTCTAGCTTATCTACCCCTTATGGGAGGTTGTGCATAATTATTAATGTCTGACAACTTGTTTTGATCCTTCTTATGAGTTGGTTTTTTTTTGTAATATTCTTTAATTTATGGAGCACTCTTATATTTATATAATAATATGGGTTATGGGCTTGTTAAAACTTTTCTATCTTTTTGTATTGGAACTTTGAAAACTTTTGAGATTTGGCTAAATTTATTGTCAAAAACATTATAAGGAAGACCTATATTCTACCCTCCCATCGGGCCTTTTAGCATTCTACCTTTTGAGATTTTTTGTTTCACATAGTCTACCCTTCATAACTTTCTTCCATTTTTTCTTCAAAAATTTAAAAACATTCAACAATTGGAAGTATTTTTATTTCTTGCACTCATCGGTATTCTTTTATGTTCTTTTTTCCTTTTTAGGAATCTAGGTCGCATAAGTACTCAAGTATTTTTCCTTGCTCTCTTGCTTGAAAATTTTTGTAAAGTGATGCTTACCTTTGGTCAAAATTTTACTACCTGCATCTGTCTGATATATTTTTCTTTACCTCCTGTCATCCAGCTTTACTTTATTCTTCCTTCTAAATCTACCTAAGGTAAGAAAATTTGTATATAGTGAGGAAATAACTATAGTTCTAGCAATTCATAGGGGTCTTCTTTCTAGTTTATAGGGGAATTCAGAATTTTTTTCCTTTACCCTTGGGCAAAGAGTCAAAATCAAAGGGATCTATAGAAGGAAACATAAAAGAAAAGAAAAACAAAAATGTTACAAGGTTGGTAACTTGTCTAGTGCTTGCTTGTTTTTTGTCC
This sequence comes from Wollemia nobilis, assembly GCA_028583015.1. Classification (NCBI taxonomy): domain Eukaryota; kingdom Viridiplantae; phylum Streptophyta; class Pinopsida; order Araucariales; family Araucariaceae; genus Wollemia; species Wollemia nobilis. The sequence continues at coordinate 3,436,040 of JAQPPZ010000333.1, forward strand.
ACTCCTCATCTTATGGGCACTAGATCATCCTATATTTTTTGAAGGTTGCTTCCATCACAAACTGGTTATTGGAGAATAAATTCCTTGTGCTATTGATAGTTACGTGCATCTAAGTCAGTGATACTACATGCTCAGTAACTGCAACAATGTCATTTTCTTCTAGAGGATCAGACCATGTCTCAAAAGGAGAGTTATATTCTTTGTAGTTTCTTATCATTTGCATAAATTCATGCTTTGAGATGAGTCTACCACCTGTAGTCTAGGGGGTGGAAGTCCCTTTTGCACCAATGCATCAACTTTACATCTAAGATTGGTAGTAATGGTACTTAAGGTATTCACTTAGTCCTTCCATTTATGTGCAACTCATTTCTTTTAAAGTAAAACCATCACTTTTTGCATTGACATCTCCTTATCATGAACTCTAACAAGCATCAACAAAGAATCTAATGTAAAGATCAACTTTGCTTAATAATCCCTAGCTTCCACTATTTTTGTAGAGATCTTGGAAATATTTGAGTCAATATCCTAACTCACCTAGGTACTTTGTATGTTGGATTCATCACTAAATCTAAACATCTTGAATAATTTCATAGTCATGCTAGTAATCTTATTCCAATATGCATCACTAAGCCCTTTTATTAAGCTCTTGATTTCTTGGCCTTGCTTCATCTTACTTTTCTACCTCTGTAGACACCAAATTATAGCCACTAATCCTCCATCCTAACCATTCCACCACCCACTTGTCCACCATACACCTTTCCCGCCAATTATTTGGCCTAATTCCACTTTTCCCACCTTCAAAAGGCCCACTTTAGACCTTTCCTGCCATTTCCTAACCCAATTAAGATTATTTTAATATTATTTTATATTCTTTCATATTTTATATAATATTTTATATTATATTATAATATATTTATTATAAAATATATATTTATAAACTCAATTAACCACAGTCGTTCGATCCAATCTAATCCCCACCATCCATCTTCATTAATCCATGCCACATCTAAAAAGTAATATCAACCTTAGGATCTAATTTAATCTTAGCCACATGATCAAAAGTGTAAGGCTAAACCCTGTGAAAACCCTAGGTTGGATGCATTTGCAAATGCTCAAACCCTGAAACCTTGATATTAGAATTCGCATCTTGAAGTTATCATTGGCGAAGCCCTAGCGAAGCAGAAAGAGATAGAGCCCTAAAAATCCAAAGTCCTAGCTAGCCAATAGGAAATCTACTATTCTAGCCATCCCCCATATCCATACTTTCCACCTTGCCATCCTCCATTGCCATCGCCACCACTTCCACCAATCCATTGCATTCGTCGCATCCCCCAAATCTACTTCTGCAGATTTTATCCTCACCACAGGTGCTCTCCCAAGCTTACAAAGCTCGTTGTAGAGCTTGCCAACTGCATGCCTATGCCTACTACATTGCAGGCTCACTCTAGGTCCTATGAAGATCACACCAGAGCCTACAAAGTGCACGTCCGAGCCTACTACAACCACATAAATACAAATCAAATCATGTTGCATCATGCCATCTGCTATCAAAACTACAACAACAAAACGAGAAATCATCACAAGAAATGTGTTTTATTTTGTTACATGATTTATAGATTTCACATGCCATTTGATCTATTTTTAGTTATGATTTACTGATTTCTGAGGGTCTCATGTCGTGGAGCCGTCACAGGTGTTATTAATCCCTTTATCTATTTTTGTGTATGCAGATCTAAAGATTCTACATATTGTTAAATGGCTGTTGAATCTGGAGTGGTTCGACATCAGATACCTAAAGCCCACTCATTCCATTGGAAGCGAGGACACACTATCTAAAGACACTTTATTGTTATAGCTAGGGTTTTGAATAACCCTAGCATTTTGTAAATATCTGTATCAAATACTCACTAAGTACATATTGTATCAAAAGGAGTTTATTGGCTCCCCCCGCTTATTGAATAATTCTATCTATTTTGTGTAATCTTGTGTTTATTTGGGTCATTTTATTTCTTTATTGTTTAAGTGTCATGTTAATCTTCACAAATGGCGATCATGGTGGGACATGAACCCACAATATCCCACTATTCATAGGGTACATCAATGGATATCATAATTCAGGTTAGGATTATGGTATGCCTTCTTCCATGAGCCAACCGCAACAAAGCCCAAGTGTTCCAAACACTTACCTCACATCCATCTATTCCAACCCATTGTATGAGGAGTATGTCAATGTTGCCTCACAAATATCTAACCACCAAGTTGTCACATCAAATGCAACTTGTGCCATACTCATGTCTTCTCATCCATCATCATCCACCCCTCCATTATCTCACTTAGCCACCATAACCATATCTTCTCATCCATCATCATCCACCTTCCCATCATCTCATCCAACCACAACCCCATCCTTTGATACATGGTCAAATCAAAAACTTACGGACACATTAGGGCTCATAAATAGGCTACTTTCACAACAAACAAAAGGAAAACAACTGGTTAACACAAACCCTATGACCCAAGTAGTTCCAAATCAACCTCCACTCACCAATAAAAATCCAACATGGGTTCCCCAACCTTCCATAGTGTCCATCCCTAATCCACCATCAATCCACATATCAACCATACCAATTACCATTGTTTCCTGACAACCACTCAACTCATTCTTCCATAAACATCCTCATAAATCATCCCCATCCTTCAACCATCAATATTCACCACACACCCATCCCAAATCATTTCACAATACCATGTTGGTCACACCCCAACATCTACCATCTAGCCCATCAACCAACCACCACACAATCCAAGGTCCTCATATTCCAGTAGAAGATCTTAGATTCCAAGCAATACAAAAGCAAATTGATCATTTGATGCAAAATTCACCAGGAATAATGAGTCAAAAGATCACATTAAGCCAACTGATCCATCAACCAATCCACCCTTTGGTACCATTACCGCCATATCCGATAGATTTTACGATACCAAAATTTGACAAGTTCAAGGGAACCGAGGATCCTAAGGAGCATGTGAGTTCATTTGTCCATGTATGTTTTTGGATTAACGATGATAATGCTCTTATGCTCTGAAAATTTCCTCAAACATTAGGTGGAGATGCCATTGAATGGTACAATCAATTGCCTACACATAGTATTTATACTTTTGATCAATTGATAGATCTATTCTTGGAATGCTTCACCCTTAATATTAGAAAGAAGGTTTACTTATCAGATATATATTATTTGAAACAATGGGATGAGGAACCTATCTATGATTTTGGAAACCATTGGAGGGCAGTCAACCAAGTTGTCATTCTCCCTCCCAATGGAAGAAATTATCAAACTTTTTATCAAGAGTTGCTTAAAACCCATATCTTGGATGCTACAACTCAATACTTATAGAACATTTGAGGAAGCTTTAGTACAGGCTAGTGTCATTGAGGAGATAAAAATACAAGAGGGTGTCATTAAGCTTAAGAAGAAAGAATGGTAAAATAGGGGCCAATATCAAAATAATCAAACTGGCCAAACCAAATCAACACGAGCCTCAATGGCTAACACAACTAATCAATTCAATCAAGTGGTAATGAGCCAACCCGTAATAGCTCAAAATCTAGTGCAACAACAAATTACCTATCATGCAGTCCCATCAGTAACCCAAGCACCAACGGTACACAACACAATGCAAACTATGGAACAACCTACCCACCGCCAGTTCAATCGACCCCAACTTCAATACACTCCTTTTGCGAAATCATATTCATCCATATTTTGAAGGTTGTATGAGACCAACAAATTAGCCTTACCGGACATTAGGCCCGATGATCCCACAAAAAGACCTAAAAATTATAGAGAGCACTTATTTTTCCCATACCATCGGCAAAATGGGCATGATATCAATTCTTGTCATATGTTCAAAAACATAGTGCAAGACATCATAGACCTAGGGGCCATTAACGTGGATAACCCCTTAGCTCCATAAAATCAAAATTTGGGCATATATTAGACACATCTACCTAAACATGGGGAGGTCCAACATAATGTATGAGGTAACAATCAACAACCACCTCCTAATCAAGTAAATCATGTCCAACAATACCAAAACTTTGTAGGAGTAGTCCATGTGGTCACTAGAGGGCAAAGGCAAAATCAACAAAATGCTCAACAACCTTCGAACCCACCTCCCATCCAAACATCGCCTTATCCATCTCATTCCACCACCCACTTGTCCACCATACACCTTTCCCACCTTCAAAAGGTCCACTTCAGCCCTTTCATGCCATTTCCTAACCCAATTGAGATTATTTTAATATTATTTTATATTTAATATAATATTTTATATTATATTATGATATATTTATTATAAAATATATATTTATAAACTCAATTAACCACAGTTGTCCATCTTCATTCAAAATGCTCCCAAGCCCAACACTGTAGGAGGAAGCTGCATCCAATCCCCTTCCTCTCCCTTCGAATCACCTCATATAGCTCCCGCTATAACTATGCCAACAAGGCAGGCACCCATGCATACTTTTGAGGATCCCTCAATAGATCACTCACCAATCCCAATAGGTTCCAAAGGAACCTACAACCAGTGCTATTAGGTAGCACTATTTTTGCTAAAACGAACATCATCAAGGCTAGGAGTGCGTCCAAATCCTTCGCCTTGTACATGCTAAAATATCATATACCCCCATATCCCATCCGGACCTCCTGCCATTGGTCCCCAAACATCCGATCCATCTCCACCTTATTATCATGACCAACTACCACCCTCACCCCTTCTACTGGCAAATTGAGAATGTGGTATACATCCCCTCCATTGCACATAATGGCCCTAATAGACAGAAAGCCATTCAAAAGAGTCCTTATTGATACTAACTCATCAATCAATATCATTACTACTGCTGCCCTTATCCACCTCAAATTACCTCCATCCCACATTTCCAAATCATCATTCACCCGCAAAGCATTTAAAGATGCTTTGTGTACCACAATTGGCATTGTTGTTTTACCTATAGAATTAAGGGCCAGAACATTGCACACCATGTTTCACATCTTGGAAGGAGTCATGGCGTATAATATACTCCTTGGTAGACCTTGAATGAGGGAAATGAAATGTGTTCCTTCAATTCTCCACCAATGCTTGAAGTATGTTCATGATGGACAAGTCCATTACATCCATACGGATGTCGAACCTTTTAAGTATTATAATTTCATTTAAAATCCTTATGAATCCATGTTACCTTCCACCAATTTATTCTTGGTGCAATCATTGAATCCATCCACATCATCTCTTAATCCGCCTTCTTCTAATCCATTGGCATCCTCTTCTAAAGCTCCTATCATAGAGGAGCTATCCATCACATCACCTCCTCAAACATCCATTTCTTCTTGTACATGTGGTCATAGTCAGTCTACTGTTAGCACATCGTACATCACATATATCCCTTCTTCTACAACCACTTCTATTTCATCATTATCACAACCTCCATCTTCTAATTCCACACATCCATCCAATCCCACTCCATCGACTGATGTTTCACAAGTCGAACTCTCGAATTGTGATTTAATTCACCACCATCCATAACCAATCCAGAGTCATCTGAGTCCCCACCATCAACCATGCTAGCCCAAGTCAAAGTCCACATCACCAATCCTAGTATAGGTGAATACGTTGTCCAAGATGTCACCATCACACCCCTATCCATTCCAACAGCCAAAGACTTTTGGCGTCCTCAAGACTGTTCTTTATCCATAGGTGTTGTTTACGACATGAGTGCAGTTCCAAATAGCATTAACCTTGTTTATGGAGGGTTGAATTGCTCAACTGGGGCAAACCCACCCAAAGACCCACAAGAGCCTAGGCATGCCAATGTCCCTAACATAGAGGATTTTCCCGCTCACTAATTTAACATGTTATTTTATATGGGACCTCTAAAATATCATGCATCCCTTTCCCACTATTTTATAACCCATGATCAAGGGATGCATGATATTTTAGAGGTCCCATATAGAGGCACCCATGATCGTTTCGATTTAGGCTATACCTCGTTGTCTTCCACTGCTTCTCTTGAGAAAGCCTTTAAAAAGCTTAGCCTCAATGACGAAGATCACCCCATCCACCCATTACCCTCAACATCTTCTCTTGAACAAGCCCTTCAAGAACTTCGTATCAACAAAGTAAACGAGGATGACCCCATCAACTTCTCATATCCTATATTTAATTTCGAAGATGAAAGTTATGAATAATTTGAAGTCATGTCAAACACTTCTAATGATTCTGAAGAGGAGTCACATCTCATTGTCCCCATCACCCAATAGGAAGAGTTTTACCTCTGAATGTTCCCCATCCATCATCCCATATTTTGCCTACTTCTTCCACAAGAACAAGCAGACCCACCTGGTAATCCACCTTGAGCTACACACATAAGCTAAGAAATGTAACATATGTACATATTTCAAAAAAAACAAAAACAAAAAAAAATACGTTGCTCATGTTAATGCCATTTTTATTACAGGTATAACACCATTCGACATCGGTTCAGCTCTAATCATTCCTCCAAGCCACCCTTCCTTCCACTAAGTCAATATAAATCCTATTGACTTATTCACCCCGCTCTGTAATCCATATGATCTGGATAGGCCAATTCCAATTGACATTAGCCTTATTTACTTAGACCGGATTTCCTCCCCACCCTCCTTTTCGGAGCTCATCCTATCTTAGGAACTGCTAAGGGCTTCGGCCAACTACATTCCTCCTTCATCGTCACATTCACCCACATCACCTTCCACTAGAGGTCCCGAGGTCTTTCAGGCAGAGTTAGGCAGTGATGAGAAGGAAAATTTGGATGATATTTTAGATGACATAAATCTAACCCAACACCACATCAACTTGAGGACGGCTCACACATTTCCATTGAATATACCATCGATGTGAACCTTAGTTCGGATCCCGACAACCCCCAAGTTGTCAAGCTTGGCAAAATTTTAACATCCGACGAACAAGAGCAATTCATTGCTCCCCTAAATAAAAAAAAGAAGTGTTTGCATGGTCCTACAAGGATATGTCTGGCCTTGACCCTGACCTTGTTGTCCATAATCTCACCTTGCATCCTGACGCCAAGCCGGTCAAACAAAAACTTAGGAGAATGCATCCTACCGTGGCCCTCATAGTCAAAGAGAAAATACCGAAGCTATTGGATGTACATTTTATCGTTCCTATTGACTATCCTAAGTGGTTTTCAAACATGGTACCCGTTCGCAAGCCCAACGGGATGATACGCGTGTGTAATGAATTTCAAGATCTAAATAAAGCGTGTCCTAAGGATGACTTCCCTCTTCCAAACATTGATACTCTTGTCAACACCTGTGCATGCCACAAAATGCTTTCCCTCATGGATGGTTTTTCAGGATACAACCAAATTTGAATAAATCTTGATGACCAACACAAAACGGCATTCACAACACCTTGGGGAACATTTTATTTTAGGGTTATGCCCTTTGGTCTCAAAAATGTAGGAGCTACTTACCAATGAGCCATGACTTATATTTTTCATGATTATATGCACAAAATCATCAAATATTATGTCGATGATCTCTTGGCTAAATCTAAAACTTGGCAAGAACATATTGATGTCTTGGAAAATATTTTTGATTGACTTCTAGAATACAAGGTGAGGTTAAATCCCAAAAAGTGTGTCTTTGGTGTTACCTCTGGTAAAATTTTAGGATTCATTATCTCTAAAAGAGGCATTGAAGTGGACCCAAATAATATTAAGGTCATCATGGAAATGACACCCCCAACTAATATCAAGGAATTGCATATCTTGCAAGGTAAAATTCAATCAATCAAACGTTTCATTATGCAATTTTCTGATAAGTGTATATCATTTAACCACTTACTACAAAATGGGATGGCATTCATATGGTTAGAAGAATGTCAAAAAGCATTTGAGGACATCAAGCAATACCTAACTTCTCCACCAGTCTTAACTCCTCCTAGGTTGGGGGTCCCTTTTCATCTATATGTCTTAGCCACAAAGGCTGCTTTAGGGACGATGCTTGCACAAAAAAATGAACAAAATCAAGAGCAAGAAATCTATTACATTAGTCAAACATTGGTAAGTTATGAAATAAGATACACTTATGTAGAAAATTTATGCCTAGCAGTGGTCCGAGACACTAAGAATCTATGCTATTATATGCTATGTCAAACAACCTATGTCATAGCTAGATAAAATCCTTTGCATTATATGATGTCTCACACTTATAACAACACCCGTACCACTAAATGGATAATGCTACTCACAGAATTTGATCTCAAATTTATTAGCCAAAAATCCATTAAAGGTCAGGTTATTGTCGATCAACTTGCGGAAGCTCCACTACCTAGTGATCATCCTTTGATTATTGAGCTCCCATATGATTCGGTATTTTTAGTCATTGAAGTAGACAATGATGTCATTCCCAAGGAAGATGTTGATATCACATTATTCTTTGACGGATCTAAGTGCAAGAAAGGTCAAGGTGTGGGAGTTGTCTTTCATACACCACAGGGGATTCCTATCCCCTTATCATTCAAGTTAGACTTCTCATGTACAAACAACATAGCAGAGGATGAAGTCTTAATATTAGGTCTTCAATCAGCTATCGCTATGGGTATTAAGCATATTCGAATATTTGGGGATTCTCAACTTGTAGTGAAACAAGTAACAGGAGAATACCAATGCAAAGAGCCTACCATTAAACTTTATCATGAAGTAGCAATGAGATTGCTCTCAAAATTTGAATGGTATGAAATCAATAACTTACCTCATTCAACTAATATATTTGTAGATGCAATGGCCTCTCTTGGATCCTTGATTCCAAAGAATGACTTAGGAGAGGTACAACCCCTAATAATATCAATAATATCTAAAGCAGCCATTGTGCGTGCTGATCCAAAATATGGACAAGACGTTTGCTTTATCCATATGGAATCATGTGAGTCTTGTTCAATCCCAATAGTAGCCTTCTTAAAATTTGTAACACTCCCAGGGGACATGTCTTGGTCTGCCAAATGCGCTTTCAAGCAAAGAGTAGCCCGTTTTGTCCTCTTGGGTGACGTGTTGTATAAACGTGATTATGATGGAATCCTACTTCGTTGTCTCGAACACAAGGAGGCCCAAAGGGCCATTTACAAAGCTCATGATGATAATTTTGGTGGTCATTTTAGTGGAATAGCCATTGCAAAGCACCTTTTACGCATGGGTTATTATTGGTCCACAATGGAACACGGTTGTTGCACATATGTCAAAAATTGCAAACAATGTCAAACACATGCTAATTTAACTCACATACCATCACAAGCTATACAACCAATAAAAAGTCTCTGGCCTTTTTCACAATGGGATCTAGACCTAATTCACAATATTTTGCCCTCCTATTTGGGACAACATACATTCATCATCACCGCCACAGAATACTTCACAAAGTGGGTTGAGGCCATACCTCTAACTAGTATGATAGGATCTCGAATTGTGGATTTCATACTCCATCATATCATCTGTCATTTTTGCATTCCTTCTAAAATCATTTCGGATAACGATAATTCTTTCAAGAACAAGGATGTTCGAGCACTTTGCAAAAATTATAATATCCAACATAGTTTCTCGACTCCTTATTACCCACAAACAAATGGAAAAGTTGAAGCTACTAATAAGAACTTAATTGTCATTCTTAAGAAACTTTTCAAATAAAATCATAAATATTGGCATACACAAATCTTGTTGGCACTTTGGGCTTATCGAACAAGCATCCGAACGCCAAAAGGAGCAACACCATTCTCTCTGGTATATGGAGTTGAAGCTATTATACCTCTTGAACTTGAGATTCCCTCCTTACAAGTTTCCTTGCAATAATTCATAGATGACGATACAGCTAGACAAGCACGACTTGACCAACTCATGCTTTTAGACGAAAGGCAAGTCAACGCATTAGAACATTTACGAGTTTATCAAGACCGCCTCAAGCATGCTTACAATGTTAAATTCTATCTTTGAAAATTTCAAGGAGGGGATATGGTACTCAAATAGAACCAACAAAACACCAATGCTTTGCCACACCTTCGTGACAAATTTGCATCAAATTGGTTAGGTCCATACATAATAACTCAAAAAGTGGGTAATGGTACTTATAGACTTACCAATTTAGAGGGAATAGAGGAACCCGAACCACTTAATGTTCTTCATTTAAAGGTATTCTATTGTTAAAAGTGACACTTTATATGTATATATACATGGCATTTAAAAAAAAAATTCACATAGGCATGCACACATTGCATACACTCCATTTGCATTTACATTTTGACATGCATCTTCACTTTTTGCATTCATACATTGTTTCATTCGCATACATTAAATCATACATATTCCATTGCACTATACAACTTCCATTTGCATATCACCACTCCATTACATTAGGAATATACATTTGCATCCATACCATCCTATGTTCAAAGATCTGGCATAGTAATGATGATATGGCCATAAACAAAAAGTCAAGTTATAAAAATTAGGGGTACCTAGTTTGAAACAATCATGCAACTTTTACAAAATACATAAGCCAACAATACCATATGCCAAAATCACAAATCCCAGGTTTTCAGTCACTCAGCCATTTCTAGTGTAGCAAGCAACCTCCAAACGGATGTCCAATTTTCTTTAGGACCAAAACACACTTTATACACTAAGAAAGTCTTGAGCATTGTCAATCAATCACGAAACAGTCTTGAACCAACCACATTCCATCACATCTTAAAAATGTTATGAGATAGGGGGGGCTAGTACCATCCTTGGGCAGTACCTCGTGGCAAAAAGGAGATATCCCTCGCTTGTCCCATTACGTAACATAGTCCAAAAATAGTGGTTTTCACCACTACCAACAATACTCCAAACATAAATGTAAAAACATAGAGTAGTAAGGATAGGGTCAAAATTCTCATCACACCTCGATTGAGAATCCGATTCCCCAAATCTCTATACAAAACTAACAAATAAGATCCCAAATACCCTTGATCCCTAAAATCATAAGGATTTGTACTACATGCCCCTGACCAGGATGGGTAGTCATCCCCAAGGCCTAAAAGATCAATCCTATAGGACTATGGAGTGAATCTCCACCAGGGCTATAGATGCTTGAATGGCAGTGGAGTAAGCTCATGCGAGGCGACATATCTCTCCTCCAAAAAAGGAGACCTTTGAACACACATAAGGGTAGTCTAGTCTCATGTCATCTCCATAACAGGTCATACCTAACTTACTTATAATGGGTTAATGAACCTCACATGCACACACATAGGTTATTGATTGGATAGATCATTTTCATACTCAAGACTTGGTAATTGAACCTCACTCGCACACACATTTGGTCCTAAATAAAGTTAGACAACTTAGTGAGTTTGGTTGATGACACTAGTATGTTTGAGTCTTTGAAAACCTTTTAGTATTTCATATCAACATCCATGTCTTCTTTCATATCAACATCCATATCTTCTTCCATATCAACATCCATGTCTTCTTCCATATATGCTTCCATATCAACATCCATGTCTTCATTAAAATTTAAGTTGCAAAAACTCCAACAAATTCAATACCCTTGATTTCCAAACAATGGCCAATAAAAATTTTGAACTATAAAAAGATCATTCGAACACTATGCATTCCTTTCATATAGTTCAGATTCATTATACATTTACTTGCATTAATCATCCATAACACATGTCATTTAGCTGGCATTAATCATCTACATAAACATCATTCATATACATGTCATTTAGCTTGCATTAATCATTTATATAGGCATTATGCATACACATCATGATTAGCCTACATTAAGCATCCATAAAATATTCAACACAAATTGCATAAAATATAAAAGCATTCACACAAAATATGACACAAATATATAAAAGGCCATGTATATATATATAAAAATCACATATACAATGAACGCCAAAAAGGCTACAAGGGAGCACCAAGGATCATATACAAAATAGTGCATCTAAGCACTATGCTAATGTCCATGAGAGGACCCATGAGACCTAGTAGGAGCCCTTGGCCTAGTACTCTGCCTAGACTCAGTATGCCTAGATGAATCAACCATAGAATAAGAAGGAGGATTCGACAATGTAATATGGTTTTGCATACACACATCCTCCAAGGAATGTGCATATGCCTCACTAGCCCATAGACGTCGTAAGTCCATATGATGTCGATGCTCCTTCGCCAACATCTTTGACTAAATTCATGTGATCGTAACCTGATCACTAGCCACAGCTACTGCCTGCTTCACCTCCAGCCGAGCTATAGTAACCTGTGACTCCCTATGAGTCTCGAGCATAACCTTGTGCTCCTCATGAAGTTGCTCCAACTCCACTCACAACCTAGCCACCTCTGATATATCACCCATACCCTCATCATCCTTCCTCTCCTCCTTGGCCAACCCCATATTCGATATCTATTGAGCTGATCCCCTCGACCGTCTCTGACTCGTCGTTCACTGAGCCCTCATCCTCTTTAGAGTTGTCCCCGACCCCGTAGTTGTTGCCTCATCACCCGCAATATTTGGTACCCATACTGGTTGGGCACCAAACCACTCCACATACTCTAGAGTCACCCTAGCATCATCTATTTCGGGGACCTCCATCTCCTTGTAATCCTCAATCACCACTCGCTATGGCTCTGCACATGGCAACATCCCCTCATCTCATCGATGTCGATACAACACTGGCTCATCTAGCACACCCTGAGGTAAGCCAAATTGCCTCAACACCTATGAGTACTATAATTACTCCACCTCTTCATCCCTTCACCCAACCAACCATCGAGCCTGCATCACCTGACGTAGCTGCTCCCCATCACCATCCCATCAAGCTCCACACCATGACCTCTAGGTCATGTCTGCCCCGAGTCAACCCCAACCACATATCTTGATACCACTATACGATATCCACCTCCCAACTCAGCTGAACTTCCTCAGCCACTGCCCATCACCTAGCATATGGCTTCCCCCATTTTTTATGACTCGCATGGTAACCCCTCAGGCCGAGCCATAGCAAAATGCTTCCAATCCCAACACTGTAGGAGGAAGCTGTATTCAATCCCCTTCCTATCCCTTCGAATCACCTCATATAGCTCCTGGTATAACTATGCCAACAAGGCAGGCACCCATGCATACTCCTAGGGATCCCTTAATAGATCACTCACCAATCCCAATAGGTTCCAAGGGAACCTACAACTAGTGCTATTAGGTAGCACTATGTTCACTAATATGAACATGATCAAGGTTGGGAGTGCATCCAACTCCTTCACTTTGTACATGCTCAAATATCATATACCCCCATATCCCATCCGGGCCTCCCGCCATCGGTCCCCAAACATTCGCTCCATATCCACCTTCTTATCATGACCAACTACCACCCTCACCCCTTCTACTGGCACCTTGAGAATGCGATATACATCCTCAAGCGTGATAGTAGCCTCCCCAGTCGATAGCTGGAACGTCCCCCTATCAGGATCCCATCTCTCTATCAGTGATGAGAGATATCCCTCATTTGCCCTCACCACATCAAGCCTAGCCACACCCTCTAGGCCTACCCTATCCAAAAATGCCCAATCATTAGCCATCATCTTCTTCCTCATCCCATAAATGAGAGGAGAAAACTGATGTCGAGGCTCTATGTCCCTCAACTACAACAAAAAACAATTTCATTAATACTATTACCAATAATAATAATAATTATAATAATAACAAAAACATGCACAAGAGATAAGTGTTTTTAAACATTACCAGGGCAAATGGTGCCTCAGCTCTGCCAGTAGTAGTCAATCCCTCTGCCGCCATAGCTTTTGCACAATTTCTCACTAGCCTTACTAATCTCACACACCCACTCCACTCCTCATACACAGCTTCTCAAAGTTATAAACACACAAGTGAGCCTCAAAATTCACTAAGAAAGCTATTTATAGCTTTCCCTAGCACATTCAGGCGTAGGTATGTGCCTACAATTTTGCAGGCTCATCTGGGCGCCTGCGGGCACACCCAGGCGCATCTGCATGCCTGCAGGACACCACAGGCACAACCGTGCGCCCAACAAAAAATGTCACAAAGACAAAATCAATCAAAATGGTAGCTTACGTCCTCCAAATTTCACCAAATTTTATCCACACATCATACACATCCTAAAATAAGATTTTGTAAAAATAGAAATTGTTTTGCAAGCATAAGTCCTTTTATTAAGCTTTTGATTTCTTGGCCTTGCTTCATCTTACTTTTCTACCTCAACTCCAATTTTTGTTGGACACCTCCAATCTCTTGACTAAATTCAACTTCTTACTGAGTAAGCCTATTTGAAAGGTTTTATATTTGTTCTTCTTTTTCTTTTAGAATAGACTCTAGAGGCTACTCCCTTAGATGTTCAATTAGTGCATTAATTTGGTTTTAGAGGGCTTTGGCTTACATATGCGAGTCACTCAAGGTACTCTTCACATACTCTAATTCTTCCCCCATTTTCATTATTTTCTAACTCAATGACTCACAATTATATGAGACTACCTCTTCGATTGCTTGCATGATTTAGACTTTATCTCTAACTTGGATATTTTTTAGGTCAATCCTTTCAATCTCTATCCATCAATCTTATTCTATAATTTCATCCTTAGGCTTTGACACTATTGGCTCTTCTATCATGATTAACAAAGACTTATTTTACATGGTAAAATAGATGACTACTTGAGTTGTGGTTGGTAATTGGGTCAACAAAGCCCACTTCTTTTGATTGTATTGCTTTATTTGTTGTTCAACCTTTTGAAGCTCTTAAAGTTGATTCAAGAGTGGAACGGTTTCTTGTGGATATTCATACTACCCTAGAGGTGTAAGAAACACGACCAAAGATTTGAAAAATAGATTTTATGGAGGAAGAGGAATTGAGGTATCTAAAGCCAATGGATTTGGAGTGTTCAAGGATGGATGAGCTATTTCTTCTTGAATGGCCAAGGCTATTGGGGACTTTGAAGGATCATTGGTGGATATGTTTATAACAATGGGCATCTAAATTGACCAAGCTAGAGTATTTTGAGAAGTCAGAGGCTCACCAAAGGGAGATAATGGAGAAAGTAGTGGGGCAACTTTATTAGTGAGTAGTTTGACTTTAGGGGTCTTATTTACTTCTTTCTTTTGGACTAGCAATTGGATCAGGAATGGTAACTAATATTGTAACTATATCTTCATCAATTGGAATTGCTTTCTCCGACATCTGGACAATTAATTCAGAAACCTATTTTGGTGATTGAGGAGTACTCTGATGTGGGGTTGTATTCCCCTCTCCTTCCTCTGGTGATTCTGACTAAAGTATTGATTTTTTATTTCTTGGAAGGGTCCCATTTCTTCTTATTTTTTTTGTGTTACTTTCTTTCTCAGAGGCTTTGGCTAAACTTCTATAACTTTGACTAGTAGTGCGAGGATATCATCTATGATTGAAACCCCTTTTTTATACCCCCTTTAGCCTTGTCCTTAACCTTGAGTGGTGTTTCTTCTAGGTGCTCCACATCATAGCACCAATTGAAGGCTTCATATTCATTTGGATTTAAGGTTCCAAAATTCACCTTAGTCTGATCATTTTTTTTATGAAACTTCTAGCAGACTCTAATTTTGTTACTACATTTTTTATTCTACAAGAATTTCTTCATTGTTGTGCTCAATGGAAGCATGAGATAAAATTCCTTTACTTTTGCATAAAATCTCTCCTATAGCTTTTTTTTGGGTTCTCACAACAATAATTCTCCTTTTTAAGGGGTGAGAAAGCCTCTTCATGTATCCTCCAAAAAAAATCAAGATCAAGCCTAGGCTCATACATAAATTTTCTAGAAAAATGAACACATTTTAGCCATGCAAAAAAAAATTATCTGGATCATAGCTCCAAACATCATCCAATATTTCTGACCCTAACTCCTTTATCTTGGCCTCTATCTCATTATTTTTTTTATTTTATCTTGAGTTATAGTCCCCGAAAAAATTGGGGTTCTTTAAAACATTTTTTTTTCCTACCCAATTGTGTAGGAGGAATCCACTAAATCTACTTGTCTTAATATCTTAATACATGTCACTATCTTAGTTACATACTTTGGTAAAAAATGTAGGCATAAGATCCAAGAAGTAAATGGAAGTGTTTATAAAAATGGCCAAGTAGAAAACACTAAATTGTAATGAAATAAAATGTAGTCAAATATAGTCAAAATGAAATGTAAGGAAATGTGCTTAAATGAAATATTAATGTTGTCGCCATTGCAAATATTAATATATTAATTAATTATAATGTTGCTAAGATTAGTAAGATAATTAAGTAGGAAGTTTGGGTAGTTTTTTAACATCCTAGAAATCGGTTATGTCAATCATCAGTACATTTCTTTAAATACCCCCTTTACTTCATTTTGAGTATCATGCTAAGACATGCAATGCAATGTTGTAATAGCATGAATACTAGGTTGATAAGTCTTAGAGTGGTCACAAATACTAGAATCTCTACCATGTTTGTATGCTATGGAATTCTGATAATGAAGATAGATTCATTTTTCTCTTCAATCATGTCTAATATCATGATGATGATTACTATGATAGAATGTTAGGATCATCACCATATAAATTCCAAGTGCAACCAAAATTACAATTGATGACACCATTAGGAGTGTCGATATCATTAGGATTTTCATTGTTGATATTGGAGAAAGTTGACATATCATGTCATCATGATGATCATTTTATAATATTGTAGTTGTCATCATACCTGAGTGCCATCAAACTAAAGTGTTGAATGCCTATCATCTATCTTGCATCATCGTTTGAGACTAACATGTCGAATAAAGATAGATTATCGTCTAAATCATGATGTCATCTTGGATAGAGTATTCTCTCATGAAATTCAATTTCTTTATCTAATAACTATCATTTCCTCATCTCTAGGAATCCTCATCATTATGCTACAGAAAATATATAGGCTTGTTGAAACCAAAAACATGAAAAACAATGGCTTATTCTAGGAAATACCAATACCCTTTAATTTATAATCATAGATTTTAATAAAATCCTTTAGTATACATTAGGGGATTTCTCCCTTGATTGAATATATAGCCAATACTAAGAATTTATTTGAGAATTTATAGTATGAATATTTTTGGTATAGGATTGTTGTCCAAATGGTGACTGACTTTGCTCACCCTTCCTCATCCTCCATCCTTAGATTTAGATGCTCAAACAACCAAACATTTTTATGTAATACCAAATAAGCAAGGAATGAGCAATATCAAAAGCTTTTATTTTCCCTAAAACTACTAAGTGCCTCATGAATTTGTTGTGCTATATGGTTTCTAAATCAAATATGAAAGATCTGCACTTAGATTTTCCTCTAAGCATGTGAATGATAGCCAATTCCTCTTATGCCATCTCTTTATTATCATCACCAAAGATGAATGCTACCATAATCAAGATATATTTGGCCTTTCTTTTGAACATTTCTTATGATAAGGGAAGATTTGGCATAGCCCCTTTGGATGTGTTGAGCTCCTGATTCAAGCACTTTAGCTTATGCTTAATTTTTGTATATTATTAGTTTGCAATCTCCAAATTTATCTTGAGCCCACTTGATTGTAGCAGCATTTTCCATATGGCTTCACCACACACAATCACCTGAAAAATGTCATATGTAGAGAATATTGAAAAGCAATATTCAAGCCCAATAAAATTGATATGCAAAGCACCAAATTGTAGAGAAGCTCAAGAACTGATTATTCCATGATAGGGACCTTGCATTAAATAGGAAAGGTATAAAATATGAGCCATAGAATCATAACAAACTAAATAGATCTTAGCCACACAAAAAACTAGGAGTTTACCAACCTCATGCAAGAGAGATAACTCCCAAAAAAGCAATAAGATAATATCTAGAAAATAAATATCCTAAATATACCTAGTAACAAATTAATTTATACTCCCACCACCCCCCCTTAAGTGGTACTAGGAGGTAGTGAATCAAAAAAACCAAACAAGTGGTATATCCATAGATATGAGTCCCGACAATAAGGCCTGATAAGGTACTCATGTACAATATATCCATAAAAAACTCTATTAGAGAGATGATGAAAAACCATGTGGGAAAAAACCATCTGCCAAAAGAGAAAGAAGAAATATGAAATATGTGGAAGGAGGATGGAGAGGAAGATGTCCTCTTCAACACCCCCTAGGAAAAATTTCATCAAGAAGGTCCTACAAAGGATCCATGTGATGTCCCCAAAATGTATAGATGCCTCATCATCGAACTGAATGTCTCCCATGAGGAAGAAAGAAGCCAAGAGGTATACATCAAAAATCTTCCCACTCTAAGAAGGTATGATAAGGGAACAACAAGAAATCTAGTGCTTGTGATGACGAACAAGGTTGCGAACCATATCAAAGTGAAGAAGTCATCAACAAACCAATGAGTGTAGAGTCTGAAGACTCAATGTTCTGCTACATAAGAAAAATAGCAATGGAAGCAGCAAGAGAAGAAGGTAAAGAAGCTATAAAATGGTCTTCGGGATCTCCTAAAGAGAGTCCAACCAAAGATACTTGTGAGAGAGTCTCACAAGACTCTTGATGCAAGACAAAGGAAGCAAAAGAAGGCTCCAAGGCAACAAGAGTAGGAGGACAATGTGGCTCATCAAAACAAGGAAGGCACACCACAATAAAGTCCTCAAAATGCTCTGCATGAGCAACATATGGAGGGACATAAAACAAGGATGTAAGATCCTCATTAAGATCAACAACATCCAAAATGTGTGACTCAATGAAAATAGAAGAAACTCCATCCAAAATGTCCTCTTCAAGTGTGGATAAATTAGGATGATCCATAGAAGGATGTAGGGACTCCAAAGTCTCTAAAGTTGTATCAGTATCCTGCAAAATATCTTCAACTGGCACAGAAACATTGACCTCATCCAAAGCATCTTTATGCATCATATATTATTCATCACAAGATAATATATTCTCAAATTATGCACAAAGTATGGAAAAAATTGTATGGGGAGATGCCTTTGAATCCCAGTTTACAAGTGGTAAAATATCATCAAAAACAATATCAGTAGTATATCTGATAATAGTGCACACATGATTTAATCTAGCTCGCCAAAAATACCACTGAGGTGTGTAAGGGTGAGGCTCAGGAATAAGACCAAGAAGATATGGCAAAAGCTCAATTGAGTGCAAGTGCTCAACAATACTATCTCACCAAGCAATATATGAATCACGATCAATGCATGGAGTGATGGGAAGTTTTGAAAGATCAAATAAAATATCCAACATGGTAACTTGCAAAGACACCAATGTAGTTTTCGAACTATGAAAAAGTCACCAAAGAAAACCCCCTTTAAACCAAAGTGTCTCACAAAAGGAGAGTGAGAAGATAGGATGGAGAAAGAAGCACCACAATCACAAGGGTAGTCCAAAATGACTCCTTAAGCACAAATATATGGTTTCCACCTATACGAACACAATGGGTTGATAACAAGATCCAAACTGTGTGGAAAAATAGGCAAACAAGGATAAAAGGGACTTTATAAATGTAGTCCATAGGATCAACAAAACCTCCCAAAAAATACCTTTATAATTCAGGCTTACAACCAATTTTACTAAAAAAAGGCTTAGAATCTACTCCATAATAAAAAAATTACACTCAAAACAGAAAGAAAAGCCCCCCACTGAAAAAGCACATTTTTTTTAAATACACGGTAGCAAAAAATAATTTTGTAATAAAATAGGGTCACCAAATCTAAATTCTGAATGCACTAGTGTGAAGCCCTCGAAAAATCAGTCAATATATAAAAAAAAAAATTGACCCAAAACGAATTTCATAAGAGGGAGAAATGACCTCCAAAAGTTGCTTCTCCAGAAAACTGCAGGGCCACGGGTATACAGTTAAAAAAATTGTGGTTTTCTAAAAAAACCGTCCACCAAACTGTAGATCTGACTAAACCAATGTGAAACCCTCAAAAAATAAGTCAATATCAAAAACAATTTGATCAAAAACTTATTCCATAAGAGGGACAAATGACCTCCATAAATTGCTTCTCCTGGAAAAATGTGTGGTTGCGGGTTTGTAGTTAAAAAATATGGTTTTCTAAAAATCCTGTCCACCAAAATGTATATCTGAATACACCAATGTAAAGCCCTCAAAAAATCAATCAATATAAAAAAACAGTGATAGAAAACTGATTCTGAAAGAGGGAGAAACATCCTCCAAAAGTTGCTTCCCCAAATAACTACGGGGCTGCAGGTTTACAGTGAAAAATCCACGACTTGAGTCTGAAAAGGGGGACCTGCAACAAAGGTTTGGAACCACTTTCTGATCACCAAGATCCCTAAAAGAGGTGAGGTGAGAGCATAATATGGCCAAACTCTAAAATGCGAGATCCACACTTTCGCAATGTACCTTCAAATATCTTCAATCCTGCAAAAAACAAATTCATAAAATTTCTTGAATGCTTGCAAAAAATCTATCCGACTCTGGTACCATGTAGAGAATATTGAAAATCAATATTCAAGCCCAAGAAAATAGATATGCAAAGCACCACAATAAATTGGAGAGAAGCTCAAGAACTGATTATTCCATGATAAGGACCTTGCCTTAATTAGCAAAGGTGTACAATATGAGTCATCGGATCATAACAAACTATATAGATCTTAGCCATACAAAAAAACTAGGAGTTTACCAACCTCATGCAAGAGAGATAACTCCAAAAAAAACAATAAGATAATATCTAGAAAATAAATATCCTAAATATACCTAGTAACAACTTAATATATACTCTAACATCATCATGGATTGCGATAATTGTATTTTGACAAGAGTCATAATGCAACATGCATGTTTCTACTACTTCATAGCAAGGATGGACCTAAGGAACAAGACATGGAGCTAAACATTTGATCTAGACTATTTCTAAAAAATATTCTTCTTCATACTCTAGGTATCTCTAACACTCTTCCTCCCTTAATGCCCTTGTATCTTTTATCAATTTAGGGTCATGCATCTCTTCTATTGCATCTTCTATGAAATTTAAGGTTCGATTATTGTAGCTTGAGCACTAGTGACCATTTTTGTAGTTGGATTTGAAGGTGTTGTGACAACCTTGTTCTTCTTTGTAGCTTCCATGGTTGATGCATCCTTTTGTATTTTAAAGTTTGTCTTGTATTCACTATTAAAGATGTAATAGGTCTTCTTTGATGCAATATAAAAATGACCTTGTGATCAAGAATGATATTATAAGTCTTTAGTGCTTTGGCATTTCCTTTAATGCGGGTATGGGCATTAGGTCTTGGTTTGGTAACACTTGATGGCCCTGGTCCTTCTTGGATAGCAAGCCTATTTGGTTCACATATTATTGCTTGATATTGGTTGATTTCAAATTAGTTGCTTTGATGTTGCATGTTTGTGGTCATGTTGCACAATCTTATTTTATGTCTATTTCCGCTTGATTTTGTTGAAAATTTGAGTATATTGTTGTCATTGATGTCAAAGTCATTAAGGTTAAAATGTCGAAGGCCCAAGTTTAATACTATGGTTTACAATAAAGTAGGTGACTAAGGATTAAAAGAGACAATATTATAATATTTTAATATTATAATATTTAAATCAAAAAGGACTTAAAAAAAGGAGGGTTGAAAATGCATTGGATAAAGGTCTCAAAAAGAAATTAAATTGACAAAGGACTACAAGCAAAATATTATTTAACACCAAGGTTAAATATTATATTAAAAATAAAATAAATTTTAATTATCAAAAGGCACCAAGAATTCAAATTTAAAATGTGGAAAATAAAAGGTTGAGCCGACATCTAAGTAAGGCAAGCAAAAGGGTATAAAAATGTTTAGTTATTTGCATGGATAAATGTTTTTTAACCCAAAGGCATAATCACATTTGTTCGAGCACGTTGTGGAGGTAGAGAATAAGACAAGTGTTTTTGCACATTTTGAGGGCAGTGAAGAAATTAAGGAGGAAGCACATATTTTTGGTTCTACATGGATAGATAGCCCAAGTGGTAGGCACGAATTACGAAGAGCATGGTAGGCGAGAGGATACACATTCAAATCACGAAAAAGGTTTTTTTTTTTGGTTGAGAAGAGCACCCAACATAGAAGGTAAAAGGAGTGTGTGCTCCTTGGTGATCATGTGGGTGCCTAGCCCACGTGGTGTTCGCCCTAGTGCTAGGGTGCGGGCCAGCAGGGAGATGCAGGATCAAGTCACAGTGGCAGTGCGGCAGTGCTTGAGGCAAGGTAAATTTTTTTATTAAATTAAGGTATGCATAGTGCACGACTTAGGGAGATATAAGGATTAAATTTTTATTGTTTGGTGTGCAATTTTCTAGGGAGACATAAGGTTGTAAGCTTTGTTGTGTGACATTTCTGATTTTGTGTTTAATTAAATTGAAATATATTAGGAGGTATAAGGTATATTGAAGTTGAATTTAATTTGTGATTTGCACTTAAGTTTTGGTTGCTAATATTGAAAATCACTTAGGATTAATAAGGTGTTAAATGGTTAAGTATTGTGTGTAGTCCAACATTGTGAAAGAGAATTTGAGAGGAGTTGTTTAGTGATTAAAAACCTTGCATTAGAAAAATAAAAGAAGTGGTAAAATAATATTTTGTGCACTATTTTTAAGGAAAGGTTTCTTATATGGATGGTTGAAAAATATTGTGCTAACTAACCTTCGAAGAGGCATAAAAGGATAGAATAATTTTTGAGAAAAATTTTTGAGAGCTCATATCCATCCAAAGCAAGCTAAGAGGTATAGTAACATTACTCCTTATTTGAGGTATTTGCTTGTGTGATGTTATAAGGAGGATATATAAGGATTAAGTTCATATGCATTTTTAGAAATATTTGAGTTAGGGTTTGTGTTTCATTGTTGAATGGTTGTGGAAATATTTGGGATAGAGTTTGAGAACAAGTTGTGCTTCCATTATTGAAAAAGTTTGAGATATTTGTGCTAGAAATTATGAACTACTTGTATTAGGTTTGAAGACAAGTCAGTGCATCATTGTGAAAAATTTTGAGCATTTGTTTGAGAGATATTGAAATCAATTGTGAAAGTGTTTGATATCAATCTTGTGAGGGAAATTTGTGCATTAGTGTGGTTGATCTTTGAGAGCACATTTGCAAGAGAAATAGACTAGATTTGTGAAGCAATTTATACACTTTGTTGATATGATTTGAAAGGGATTTTGAAGAACACAAGCTTATACCGAGAGGGGGGGTGAACAGTATAAGACCTCTTTTTACTTTTTCCTTTATACTTCAAAACAGTAAAGCAATATACCCAAAGCAATATCAAAGCAATGCACAATATCATCCACAAAGTGACACCAATTTTAACGTGGTTCACCCGTAATGGTTGGGCTACGTCCACAAAACTTTTCTCTAAAAGTTATCTCAAAGTTCTTTGGGAATCCTTCCCAATTACAATGTTTATGAGCCTCGGCCCAAAGGAGATACCTTCCCCCAATCAGAATTTATGAGCCTCTCCTCAAAGGAGATACCTTCCCCCAATCAGAATTTATGAGCCTCTCGCTCAAAGGAGATACCTTCCCCTCTCGCTCCGGAAATGATCCCTCAGAAGATCAACCGCCTCTACCTCTTGCCAGCACGTGGAACTCCTTTCCACCGAAGACCTCCTGTCCTCAATGCTTAGCCTAAGAGACCTCTGCCTTCTATGATCACGTCCACAAGCAGCTCAAGAACCCGTACCAAACACAGTCGATCGGTCTAGTACAAGTCTTCCTCTCGTCTCGTCAGATCCTGTCCAACTCTTGAACAAATCAATCCTCTGCATACAAGCCTTCTCAAAGACTTGCCAACTATCCTCAGGTTCTTCTCATAGAACCAATGCACCTCTGTCCTCAAGTTCTCTCGTAGAACTATCAAACTCAACTCACAAGTCCTCTGCTAGGACCTGTCCAAATCTGCTCACAAGTCCCCACCGGAACCTATCCAAAACTTCTCACAAGTCCCCACCGAAACCTGTCCAAAACTGCTCACAAGTCCCCACCAAAACCTGTCCAAAAACTGCTCACAAGTCCCCACCGGAACCTATCCAAAATCTGCTCACAAGTCCCCACCAGAACCTGTCCAAAACTGCTCACAAGTCCCCACCAGAACCTGTCCAAAAACTCAGCAAGCTCACCAAGAAAAACTTTCTTAGTAGGAAATCACAAAGTGAATTGTTAGAGACCCAATGTGATTTGTCAAACTCATAGAAGCATAAAGAGAATTGTTAGAGACTCAATATGTTCTATACTCAAATCCCAATCTCAAAACTCAACTCAAATCAACTCAGCTCAATCTCAATCTCAAATCTGAAAACTCAACTCAATATCTGAAATGGATAGGATAGAATGTTTTCTTTCAAGAACATGAAACCCCAACAATTGCCAACTATGCAAAGAATCACATAACAATGATACTCATGTTCTTTTCACCATCAATTAGGGTTTCAACAACAATGCTCATCAAACAAGGTTTAGTCAACCAACACCATTCAACTCAACATCAACCTTGAAGCATTCAACCAATCATCACAAGAAAAGGAAACAAGTAGAAATCCTTTTCCCTCCAAAGATATTTGAACAAAACAACCACCAACACAATATCACCAAATGCAAAGAATAACTTGCTCAAATCAACTCAATGGAGTAAGCCCAATATCATGAATCAAGTAAAGCAATAACTTGATCAAACAACCTCTATGGAAGCAACTCAACCATCAAACTCAAAACAGCCAACCAAGGGTTCCACCAACTCAATGCAAGTAGCTAGACTCACAAATATAAACCCTAGTGCACAAAGCTTCCACTATCTCAAACCAAAAATTATGCATTCACCAAAAACTCTCCTTAAGGATAACAATGCATAAGTAGTCTTCAACAAACCAGAAAATAGGATTTACACCTAGCCAAAGGATACCTAGTAGAATACCTTTTCACTCCAACCTTATTTCAGAAAACATACACCAATCATACTCATAAGAAGAATGTGCCCATACCTTATTGGAGTAGAAGATAATTGAACCTTCAAGCTCTCACCACACACAACTCTCAAACTTCCAACCAAGTTAGGGTTAGAATAAAAAGAAATGAGCAATAATATAAACTTCCTTTATTACACCTTTTAGCTCCACTTCTTTAAACACAACCACCATAACATGCCAATAAATCAACAATCACAGACTCACACCTTATACCTCCATTTTTAATTTTAGCATAGCAAAGAATAATCTTAAAAATACATCCAAAGAAATATGCCCTTATTTCTCCTAAGATTTTATTCAATGCTAATCACAAAAGCCAAAACTCATAAAATTTAATCACACCTTATAAATCGCTGTCCAAGAAACTTCGAATTTCATGGCATAAAGACGTTTTAATAAAAACGTGTGTTACTCTAGCAAAGCACCCCCGCGAGACTCGAAACGGTGACCTCCGCCAATGCAGTGCCCAACAGCAGCCTTCGCTGCCACTAGCCCACGTGGGCTACGAAGTTCACAAGTGAACTTCCCTCCACTTCACCCTCGAAAAAAACTCTCGAAGACTTTTCAACCGCACGTGCTTCTAAGTCTTCCTTCGATCGCAACGAATACAGAGCACAAACACCGCAAATTGCATTCGAGGAATTTCGAATTAATTAGCCTTCCAACCTTAGGAGTTGGAGAATAAATAGTCTCTTCGAAGACACCTTGACGTCGGCAAAATAAAGACCATTTCGAAATTAATCAAAAGTCTTTTCAAAAAGGGTTTAAAAACCCTTAAATAATTTTAATAAATTAAGAATAAAAAAGGTTTAAAAACCTTTAAGTATTTTTAATAAATTAAAAATAATTTCTCCCTTAATAATTAATTAATTAAAACCTTGAAGGGTTTTAAATAATAATTAAATAAATAATAAAGAGAACCTCCATTGGTTTTAATAAAAACCATTTAACTTGGTTTTAATAAAAACCCTATCCAATGGAATCTCTCCGGATTCTCTTAAAAATATTCTCTTGGAATCTTCCACCTTTGAAGCCAACACATCCTCTTAACATTAATGCCATTTCCTTTTGACATCAATGACAACTCATAGACAAGAAGCTAGGATCTCAAACCCAAAATTGCCAACAATCTCCCCCTTTGTCATTGATGGCAAACCATGCTTCTCAACAACATAGAAACTCAACATAAACAGCTCCCCCTGTCTTGAGGCTCTCCCCCTTACTCAAATCTCTCCCCCTTTGTCATCAATGGCAAAGGGTCACCTTTGGGGCTCGGGACTAAGAATGAGCCTCTTAGCTTAGTCCCTCCCCCACCTCCTCGATGAGGTGATTAATTCTTGGGTGGGAGTAAAACTCCCATTAGGCACTGATCATCATCAGCATCTATAACTTCCTTGTCGGGCCTTCTCTTGAACTCTTTGTCCATATTCCTGTTCCTGTCACTGTTCTTGTTCTTGTTCTCATCCCTGTTCTTGTCCATGCCTTGATCCTTGGACCCGATCATGCCACTGTTCCTGTTCCTGTATTCTGGAATTTTAGCTCTACACCGTCTGATTATGTGACCTTCATTGTTGCACTTGAAACACTTGACGATGTTGTTTCTCCGAGGTAAACCTCGATCTTTGAATCCACCAGCTTCGACCAAACCTGTTTCGACCAAACCCGTTCCGGCCAAACTCGTTCTCGTTATTTGCCTTGCAATAAACTCGCCTTGTGCCCAAACTCGTTGACAAGAGTAGCAATACCCTTGAAAGTAACTAGCACTTCTGAAACTGTCATTTACCTCCTTCACTTGAGCCATGCAATGTGAAGCCATGTGACCAAACCCGTGACAAGCAAAACATCTGCCTTGAAACTTTCCTTTAATTGACCTCTTAGGTTCTGAAAACTTCTTCTTCTCATTCTGAATTCTGTTTTCCGTGCATCTATAATTCAAGGACTCCTTTTTTGAAATACTTTCCTCATCGAAACTCTCTTCCATTTGGAGTCTCTTACTAGACTCTCCAACTTGTTCCTTGTGTGGCTTAACAAAACCAAGGCCTGTTTTATCTCGTTGTCTTTCTTTGACCTTTGATGAGTGACTTAACCTTTTTGGAGCTATCTTGAAACCTCGTAAAGCTTATCCTTGTACTCTTTAGTTTCCTCTTTCAAAGAAGCCATTTTCTGTTCTAACTCACTATACTCAAGAACCTTAGACTCTAACTCATCCTTGAGTTCTTGTGTCTTAGCCATAGAGAAGTCAAGACTTTCTATAAGATCATCTCTCTCCATACAACATTCATCTAACTTATCCTTGAGTCTAGCATTCTTCTTTCTTTCCTTTTTCAAAGCACTAAGAGCACTAATAAGTTCACCTTCAAGATCTACTTCACCTTCCTCTATATCTTCCTCTATTTGTTTGCTTTTTGAATCATCAAAGCCTTTTTCGGATTTCTTATCACTAGAGGTGCTACCCTTTTCAAAAACCATACATGCATCTTCCTTATAGTTTTCTGAAGCATCCTCATACATACTAGAAACCAAATCATTATTTGTGCAATCATCCTCAAGGTGACCAAAATTTCCACATCTAAGACATTTCATGATAATGAATCTATGTTTCGGTTCTTCCTCTTTTTCGATATGAACAACATCTCATTTTCATTATCACTTGAAGAACTTTCACTATCACTACTAGAACACTTACTTGCTTTGTCTAGGTAGAAACTCTTCTTGTGCTTGTGAGAATACCTCTTTCCTTGATTGTTGTGCTCATCTTTGTTTTTCCTGTGATGCTTGTGCTTTTTAGAATCCTTGCTCTTAGAATCCTGTTTATCTTCATCACTTTCATTCTTGGGAAAAGTACAATTAGTAGCATAATGACCAAACTTTCCACAATTGAAACATCTTATATTTTTCATACTTTTGTGCTTTCTAGAGAACTTGCCTTTCTTGTCGTAATATGCCTCTTCATCACTAGAAGACTCATCACTATCTTGAAGTTGTTTACCCTTGGAATTCTTGGTAGCCTTGAAAGTCGCCTCTTTCTTGACATCAACCTTCACTTGAGTTCTCAACTCAAATGCTGCAAGTATACTATGGAGCTCATCCTTTTTCAACTTATCCAAATCTTTAGCTTCCTCAATAGCAGAAATCTTTTCACTAAATCTATTAGGAAGAGATCTTAAAATCTTATCACAAACATCATTTTCAGCAAGCTCAAGACCTAAGTCTTTCATGGAGTTAACAACCTCATCCATACGAAGCATGTAGTCACTAATATTTTCATCATCATTCATCTTGAGTTGTTCAAACATACCTTTGAAGTGTCTCAACTTGGCCTTTCTCGACATTTGTATCACCTCGTATGAACCACCTTCAACTGTTTCCACATTTCACTAGTTGTCTTGCAGATGAATCACTTTGGTGAGATCTGCTTTCCGTAAGCCTTTCAGGATTGCATTCATTGCTTTTGAATTGTTGTGATGTAGGAGCCTTTCTTCTTTAGTATTAGGACCATGTTCAGGAATAGTGTACTCATCTTCAATCACTTCCCAAACCTCATTCCCAAGTGCCATTAGATGAACCTTCATCCTTGCACTCCAAAGACCAAAATCTGACCCATCAAGAATAGGTGTTGCATTGCCACTTGAATGATCCATTGTGTTCTTTACTAGCTTTTCCTTCAAGTTGTTAAACTTTTCGAAGGCACCTGCTCTGATACCAATTGAAGAACACAAGCTTATACTGAGAGGGGGGTGAACAAGATAAGACCTCTTTTTACTTTTTCCTTTATACTTCAAAATAGTAAAGCAATATACCCAAAGCAATATCAAAGCAATGCACAATATCATCCATAAAGTGACACCAATTTTAACGTGGTTCACCCGGAATGGTCAGGCTACGTCCACAAAACTTTTCTCTAAAAGTTATCTCAAAGTTCTTTGGGAATCCTTCCCAATTACAATGTTTATGAGCCTCGGCCCAAAGGAGATACCTTCCCCCAATCAAAATTTATGAGCCTCTCGCTCAAAGGAGATACCTTCCCCCAATCAGAATTTATGAGCCTCTCGCTCAAAGGAGATACCTTCCCCTCTCGCTCTGGAAATGATCCCTCGAAGATCAACTGCCTCTACCTCTTGCCAAGGACGTGGAACTCCTTTCCACCGAAGACCTCCTATCCTCAATGCTTAGCCTAAGAGACCTCTCGCCTTCTATGATCACGTCCACAGCAGCTCAAGGAACTCTGTACCAAACACAGTCAATCGGTCTAGTACAAGTCTTCCTCTGTCTGTCAGATCTGTCCAACTCTTGAACAAATCAATCCTCTGCATACAAGCCTTCTCAAAGACTTGCCAACTATCCTCAAGTTCTTCTCATAGAACCAATGCACCTCTGTCCTCAAGTTCTCTGATAGAACTATCAAACTCAGCTCACAAGTCCTCTGCTAGGACCTGTCCAAATCTGCTCACAAGTCCCCACCGAAACCTGTCCAAAAACTGCTCACAAGTCCCCACCGAAACCTGTCCAAAACTGCTCACAAGTCCCCACCGAAACCTATCCAAAAACTGCTCACAAGTCCCCACCGGAACCTGTCCAAAAACTGCTCACAAGTCCCCACTCGGAACCTATCCAAAACTGCTCACAAGTCCCCACCGGAACCTATCCAAAAACTCAGCAAGCTCACCAAGAAAAACTTTCTTAGTAGGAAATCACAAAGTGAATTGTTAGAGACCCAATGTGATTTGTCAAACTCATAGAAGCATAAAGAGAATTGTTAGAGACTCAATATGTTCTATACTCAAATCCCAATCTCAAAACTCAACTCAAATCAACTCAACTCAATCTCAATCTCAAATCTAAAAACTCAACTCAATATCTGAAATGGATAGGATAGAATGTTTTCTTTCAAGAACATGAAACCCCAACAATTGCCAACTATGCAAAGAATCACATAACAATGATACTCATGTTCTTTTCACCATCAATTAGGGTTTCAACAACAATGCTCATCAAACAAGGTTTAGTCAACCAACACCATTCAACTCAACATCAACCTTGAAGCATTCAACCAATCATCACAAGAAAAGGAAACAAGTAGAAATCCTTTTCCCTCCAAAGATATTTGAACAAAATAGCCACCAACACAATATCACCAAATGCAAAGAATAACTTGCTCAAATCAACTCAATGGAGTAAGCCCAATATCATGAATCAAGTAAAGCAATAACTTGATCAAACAACCTCTATGGAAGCAACTCAACCATCAAACTCAAAACAGCCAACCAAGGGTTCCACCAACTCAATGCAAGTAGCTAGACTCACAAATATAAACCCTAGTGCACAAAGCTTCCACTATCTCAAACCAAAAATTATGCATTCACCAAAAACTCTCCTTAAGGATA
Source organism: Wollemia nobilis (assembly GCA_028583015.1). Lineage (NCBI taxonomy): Eukaryota > Viridiplantae > Streptophyta > Pinopsida > Araucariales > Araucariaceae > Wollemia > Wollemia nobilis. Next base: position 3,466,517 of record JAQPPZ010000333.1, read on the forward strand.
ACAATGCATAAGTAGTCTTCAACAAACCATAAAATAGGATTTACACCTAGCCAAAGGATACCTAGTAGAATACCTTTTCACTCCAACCTTATTTTAGAAAACATACACCAATCATACTCATAAGAAGAATGTGCCCATACCTTATTGGAGTAGAAGATAATTGAACCTTCAAGTTGTCACCACACACAACTCTCAAACTTCCAACCAAGTTAGGGTTAGAATAAAAAGAAATGAGCAATAATATAAACTTCCTTTATTACACCTTTTAGCTCCACTTCTTTAAACACAACCACCATAACATGCCAATAAATCAACAATCACGGACTCACACCTTATACCTCCATTTTTAATTTTAGCATAGCAAAGAATAATCTTAAAAATACATCCAAAGAAATATGCCCTTATTTCTCCTAAGCTTTTATTCAATGCTAATCACAAAAGCCAAAACTCATAAAATTTAATCACACCTTATAAATCGCTGTCCAAGAAACTCCGAATTTCGTGGCATAAAGACGTTTTAATAAAAACGTGTGTTACTCTAGCAAAGCACCCCCGCGAGACTCGAAACGGCGACCTCCGCCAATGCAGCGCCCAACAGCAGCCTTTGCAGCCACTAGCCCATGCGTGCTACGAAGTTCACAAGTGAACTTCCCTCCACTTCACCCTCGAAAAAAACTCCCGAAGACTTTTCAACCGCACGTGCTTCTAAGTCTTCCTTCGATCGCAGCGAATACAGAGCACAAACACCGCAAATTGCATTCGGGGAATTTTGAATTAATTAGCCTTCCAACCTTAGGAGTTGGAGAATAAATAGTCTCTTCGAAGACACCTTGACGTCGACGGAAATAAAGACCATTTCGAAATTAATCAAAAGTCTTTTCAAAAAGGGTTTAAAAACCCTTAAATAATTTTAATAAATTAAGAATAAAAAAAGGTTTAAAAACCTTTAAGTATTTTTAATAAATTAAAAATAATTTCTCCCTTAATTAATTAAATAATTAATTAATTAAAACCTTGAAGGGTTTTAAATAATAATTAAATAAATAATAAAGAGAACCTCCATTGGTTTTAATAAAAACCATTTAACTTGGTTTTAATAAAAACCCTATCCAATGGAATCTCTCCGATTCTCTTAAAAAGATTCTCTTGGAATCTTCCACCTTTGAAGCCAACACATCCTCTTAACATTAATGCCATTTCCTTTTGACATCAATGACAACTCATAGACAAGAAGCTAGGATCTCAAACCCAAAATTGCCAACATGATTTTGCAAGATATAGATATTGGATTAATTGAATGCAATATTTGTGAATGTGAAGAACATATTGAGTTTTTTATAGTGCATATCATTCTCTATATGTTCCAAAGGTTAAACAAATTCTAGGTAGAATATGTCTGAATTGCCTAGTTGAAGAAAGTATTTCTGAAAGAGATATAAGCATTTGTTTGTATGCAATATTTGAAAATATTTGAATAGGTACAGTGAGTAGCATTGAGGCAAGTTTGATCAAGTCTTGTGAGAAGAATTGAAGCAGCTTTAGGGTAGATTTGAGATATATTTGAGAGCATGTTTAGTTGTTGATTTGATCAAGCTTTGTGTTAAGGCTTGGGGCATATTTGAGACAGAGTTGAGAGTAGGTTTGGTTGTAGATTTGATCAAGATTTGTGTTAAGGCTTGGGGAATATTTGAGATGGATTTGAGAGTAGGTTTGTTTGCTAATTTGATCAAGCTTTGTGTTAAGGCTTGGGGCAGATTTGAGATAGAGTTGAGAGCAAATTTGGTTGCTGATTTGATCAAACTTTGTGTTAATGCTTGAGGTAAATTAGATTAGAGGGGATAGAGTTATTCTATGGATAGATATCCATGAACTAGAGTAGAGGGGGTAGAGTTCTCCTATGGAGAGAGATCCACAAACCAGAACAAAGTGGAATTAGTTCTCCTGTGGAGAGAGATCCATGAACGAAAGAAAAGGGGATAGATTTCTCCTGTGGAGAGATATCCACAAACCAGAGCAAAGGGAAAAGAGTTCTCCTGTGGAGAGAGATCCATGAATTAGAGTAAATGGGAAAGAGTTCTCCTGTGGAGAGAGATCCATGAACCAGAGCAAAGGGGAAAGAGTTCTCCTATGGAGAGAGATCCATGAACCAAAGTAAAGGGGAAATATTTCTCTTGTGGAGAGAGATCCATGAACCAGAGAAAAGAGGATATATTTCTCCTATGGAGATAGATCCACAAAATAGAGTATTGAGGATTGAAATCTCCTTTGGACAAAGGTCCATAAACATTGTAATAGGGAATTGATTCCCAAGAGCTTTGTTGATCAAATATAGAAGAAATATTTTCTCCATGGATGTAACCCACATTGGGTGAACCACGTTAAATTTATGTCTCTCATTTTTGTGATGATTTATGCATTGCTTTGATTACTGATATTGATACTGCAATTGATAATATTGGATAATATTGTTTAGAAAATAAAATAAAAAGTTGATCTTATACTATTCACCCCCATCTTAGTATAAGCTTGTGTTCTTCAGATTTTACAGCTCAGGCTTCATCCTCCATTTTTTTAAAGAATTGAAGGGGCCTTAATTCAATCCATTCCTATTGGCTAAAACATCTAATTAAGATCGAGATCCCAGGCTTTGGCCACCCTTTCATCCTACACTATGAAGGCCTGACTACTACTTGTGCTTTTTAAAGGTAAATATGATGTGTGTGAAAGGGATTTGATGTAATTGTTATCTTGGCTCAATATTGAGTCTTTAAGATCATTAATAACCAATTCATATGGATATATTATTTTATCTTAGTAGTGAAGTTTTTTGATAGAAAAATGTTGAATAACACTAGAATATCAATTCCTATTATATCCTAAAGTATCATGTGATTTGGACAAGCATGTAAAGCAAGTGGAAGGCTCTTAATGAATCCTAATGTCTAAACTGAAATTCCATATAATTGCACCACCATTTTATCCACATGTTGGTAATCCAGTCCTAATGCATCTACCACCCCTTTTGGTATGATTGAAGTTCTAGCCCTAGAGTCTATCTTATAGTTTTTGATTAAGTTATCTTTATAAATCAAGGATAGATAAAAAAGGGTTCATTTGGACTTGCTCACTTCTAGGGTAGACATATTCAAGAGCCATACATCTCTTGTTAGTTCCTCTCCTTTTCTCCTTCTTCTAGAGCCTTCTTTAGATACTCCTTTTTTTCAGGTATAGATAGGATATCCCAGGTAGGCAATGCTACTATAGATTTTTTCAAATGGTCCATGATGTTGAATGACCCAAGGGTGGTAGTCTTTTGTGCAACATGTGTTGGTAGTCATATTCTTGTCTTATACTTAGTTAATTGTAATGTTTTAATTGGATCTAGCTTAGGTGCATGTTGCTTCTGGTTCATCAGGGGCTCTAGTACTATACAACTATTACATGATTCTTATTAATATTAGTTTTTTCTAGTCTGACTACTTAGGACCACCTGGTTGCTGCTTTTAATGCTAGTAGGAGGTACCAGTATGCTTAGCTTTAAAGGTAGCACAACAAGAGGTTATTGACTTGATTTATCCAGCCCATTCTGGTTTCCCAAAGTCATCATATTGCTTTTATCCTACTCCTCCATCACCTACTTGTTAGTCCTTATTAAATAGTCTGATTGGACTTAAGGATTGTCAGCTATCAGATTGCCCACTCTATTAAATACCACGTATACCTCTTCCTCATCCCAAGTAACTAGGATTTTCTCTAGATGAGCACAATTTGACTTAAGGAAAGAGTATGGAAGGGTAAATTGGTTTACCATCTAGGTATTGCTTGAATGTATTGCTTCACTTAACATTGCTACAATGAGATAGTAAATTTCTCCAAGATAAACTTGGGTGGAGCAAATATCTAGGGTTGGGAAGTACCAGGAAGAAGACTCCTCTACATAACATTTCTTAATGGGAGCTATCTCCTTGGCATGTTTAGGAGGATCTTGTTTTAGCAGGGTTGGTATTGGCACTATTTTCTAATTTTGGTTCTATTTCCAGATATTGGCCTAAAACAAGGGTCTAGGATAGCCATTGAATGGAGGTATGTTGCATTGGTTGCCTTGCAAGAAAGGATGTCTTAGATTATTCTGGTATTGAAACCTCCAAGAATTTTCTTGTCTCCTCATAGACAACACTTCATTGGTGATCAATATAAGTAGGATTTTGATTTATTTAGATATTTATTTATCTAAAGCAAATGGCACTAGGGTAGGTAGGGGAGTAGGCATGGTAGTGGTTACTATAGGCAATAATGAGATTGGATGGAAACTTTATTATTAGCACAAATTACAATGATGAGGAATAGTTTATTTAAGAAAATTGGGCAATGGATCCTTTACTTTTAAAAGGATTTTTAATGAAACAAAAATAACTCTATTTTAAAATTAAATAGTTTTATATATTTTTTTATATTTTACATTAAGTTTTAAATATTAAATATATTTATGATGGGAAATTTTAATAAAATTATAAGTAATTAAATTATATTATTTCAATTGTTTAAATTTTTGGGCTTTTGAGAATATGTGAAACAATCCTAAGAATAATATACCTTCAAAAGCGATGATGAACTTAGGTGGATGAACTCAGGTGGGATCGACAATTTCAAAATTATGAAAGGTGGGAACCAAAAATTAGCTATAATTGAAGGATATGGCTAGATTACTGGTGATGGTGAGACCCTATAAGATGATATCGATGGCTCTGGTTCCCAAGGACTCCTCGGAGAGGGAGTGGAAGTCATGGGATTTGGGGGACCCCTTGAAAGATCACCAAAAATCAAATTATGTCTCCTTTGTGGAGATATTTCAAAATGGCTTAGGGACCATACCTCCATCTCATTAGTCATGTCCCTTCTCCCTCACCTCAAAAGTTAGGGATTTGGTCATTCCCTCTGATGTAATGGAATCTCTCACAGCTTGAGAGTCTTTATCCCTTATTGGTAAATTTATCAATGGTAGACCTGATATAGAAACCATCCAAAGATGGGAAACCTCCAAGTGGTGACCCTATGGCAACATGGACCTGGTTGTACTCCCTAGAGGATTTTTCATGATCAAACTTAACAACCAATATGACACCATCCGCATCCTTGCTGGGGGACCTTGGTTTTTAGGTCATTGTAGTCTCTTCATTAGAATATGGACAGAATATTTTGATCCTAAAATCCAAAGCATAAATACAGCACCTATCTAGGTAAGGCTCCCAAGTCTCCCAGCTTAGTTTTAGGTTGAAGGAATCTTCAGAGGTATTGCCCAAACCATTGGTGAGATAGTTGCCCTTGACTAGACAACTAAAGCTAGAAGTCAAATGGTTCATATCCGCATTTGTGTCAACATAAATCTTGAATTTGAATTTCCTACTCATGTTAACCTCATCTATGGCTCATATAATAGACACCAAGCTATTGAATCCAGATTTATGCATCGAATGCCATTCTCAAGGTCACATTAGAACCCAAATCTCGATCTTGAAGAAGTAACTAAGGAAGAAATTTTAAGCTTGATCAAAGATTCATTTCGAATCTTCCATGAAGAGCTGATCCATTTTGCAAAGCCTCCTTCTAAGGACGTTCATCCTGGATCCAAAGGCAATAAAATTGTATCTCCTCATTAGGTTGAGTCCTAGGATCAAGTAAGCTCCCTCTTCACTTTCTCCATTTATTTTGATTCCCTCTCCAAATCTATTTATGCTTTGAATGATGTCACTCATCCAGTTGACCTTCTCTTCCTTGATTCCCTTCATCGTCCCCTCAAGGACTTTGCCCCCACCAATAGTATTTGGTCTCACTCCTCGTCCAAGTCTGGACTATATTGTCCACCTCATCATAACATTCCTAAACCCCCTATCACATCCCCCCTTTACATTGGCCACCTTGACCTTATCCGCAACCCTCTCAAGCATAACTTCCCTGACCAATGCCTTCCAAAAATCTATATTTTGCTAAAGTCACCTAGCCACCCCAACCTTTATGAAACCTGTAGCCCATTCAAACCCATTATTGACTCTCCTGAAAACCTCAGTCCTTTGAGATAGCACACAAGAAGCTATAAAAATATTCCATTGATGTGGGTAGTGACAAAAAGAAGAGAAGACCCTCCATACAAGACCAAATACAAAAAGAAGTTTAAGATGACATCACCAATGGCATCCAATCCACTCTCTTCACTGCCCTTGGTGATTTATCCAATGATGATGAAAAGAAATCCAAACCCCCCTCGCAGCAGGGCCAAGGAAAAAAATCCTCTATCAAAATCCATAAATGAAGATCATCTCATGGAACGTGAGTGATCTGAACAATAAAAAACTAGTTTCAACCATGAGGAAAGAGCACAAACCCACCATTTTTGTTCTTCAAGATATCAAGACTAAAGAAACCAAATTACCAAATTTATTTGGAAAAATAATGAGTTTTTTGCAAGCCCACCAAGGAACCTTAGGAATTATTTACCTATGGGACCCGACCAAAGTTGAAGGAAGACTTATATCCTCCTTTGACAGGATCACAAACATCCTCTTTTTTTGTAAATATAGTAAAGCTACCTAGATCCTTTCTAATATCTATGCCCCTAACAACCCTCAGGTAAGGCACTCCTTATAAAACAACCTCACCTAGATGAGATTTGTGTTTACCAATGAGCCTTGGATTATAACGGGAGACTTCAAATCCCTCCTCTATACATTTGATAAAAATGGTGGGTTAGCTATAACGCAAAAATACTTTGAATATTTTAAATATTTTGTGGACAACAACAAGCTCGTGGATGTTCAACTCAAGGGAATAAAATTCACTTTGAGCAATAGAAGAATTGAAAACCAACTTATCTAGCTAATACTTGATAGATTTCTCTTATCCAAGGAAGATATTCATTTGTTTGGGGATGCTACCCTTCATTCCCTTCCCAATATTGGATCAGATCACCTCTTGATGTTTGAAGGCCTAAGATCTGCATTTATCTACAAAACACCATTCAAATTCGAGAACATGTGGATCCAACATCTTGACGTTAAAAAATAGTTGAATGGTGGAATCAAGACTTCTCTAGCCGTCCCCATCTCCAATATTATCAAAAAGCTTCGATTCATCAAAACAACCTCTAGGCTTGGAATAATAAAATCTTCAGCAACATTTTTTTTAAGTAAAAAAGCCATCAAAGACCAATTGCAGAGGATCGAAGATCAAATCCAAAATGGAAACATGACCCAACAGATCAGGGATGAAGAGAGAAAAATCCTAGCCAACTACCATAATATGCTTGCAAAAGAAGAAACCTTCTAGAGGTAGAAATCTAGGGCTCTATGGTTAAAATAAGGAGATTCTAATACAAAAAAAATTATGCCTCAAATCTCAAGCATCGGAGTTTTAATAAGATAAGGGAGTTGGTCAAAAGTAATGGTTTTTTCACGTAGGTTTTGGATGAGGTTCACGCTGAAGCAGTCTATCACTAAGAATCTATTAGGCCCACATCCTCCTTGCTTCGTTCAGACCTATAATTCCTTGCTCTCAAACATTCCCTATCTGGTTACTTATGAATCCAATTTGTGCCTCCTTAAAACCTTCTCCTATGATGAAATTAGAAAGGCCCTCTTTTCCATGTAGCCAAAAAAATCCCTTGGCCCAGATGGCTTCCCACCTTGCTTCTTTTAGTGTTTCTAGAACATTTTTTGTAGTGACATATGTAAATCTATCCAAGATATCGAAAATTCAAAGACTATTCCCGAGGATGTCAACTCCACTTTCATGGCCTTCATCCCTAAGTAATCCACCTATAGAAGTTTTTTTGACCATTGGACTATAAGCCTTTGCAATGTTATCTATAAAATTATTACCAATATCATGACCAATAGGATGAAAAGATCCTCCCACTCATCATTTATCTCGACCAAGGAAGCATTGTCTGGGGGAGAACCATCACTAACAGAGTTATCACCATCCATGAACTTCTGCACTCTATGTCCAAAAGCAAAAAAATAACATTTTTCCTCAAGATTGACATGAACAAATCCTTTTATATATTTTTTTGGGGCTTTCTCTTCCAGGTCCTTTCCAAGTTTGGATTTCATAATGACTGGATTGACCTTATCAAAGCCTACATATCTTCAACTTGGTTTTCTATCATCGTAAATGGATCTACAATGGGCTACTTCAAAACTTCCAAATGGCTTAGATAGTGTGACCTACTATCCCCCTTCGTCTTCATCAACTTGGCTAAATCTCTTGGTAGAAATATTAAATCCACATGTTCCATAGGGGTAATTTTTGGCATTAATACGGATTCCTCTCTCAGACCTATCATGCATCAACAGTTTGTTGATGACATGATCCTGGCTACCCTTGCATCTATTGTTGAAGCCAAATCCATAAATATCATCCTCAATCTCTATGAATAAGTTGTTGGGTAGGTGATCAACTAAATAAAAAGAAAAATATTTTTCATCAACACCCCTATGGCTAGACAACTTAAGATTGCTTGAGTTATGGGATTCACAAGTTCAGACTTCTCAACCTCTTATCTTGGTCTTCCCTTATTCTCTGGCAATCCCACTGAAGGTATGTGGAACAACATCCTTAAAATACTTCACAAAAAGCTTACTGGATGGAAAGAGATGCTCCTAAGCCAAGCAACCAAATCGACTTTGGTACATGCTCACCTTCAAAGTATCCTAGTGTATTTCATGTCCATATTCAAGTCCCCAATAGCAATATACCACAAAATTGAGCAAATCCAAAATAAAATCTATGGTCTAGACTAGAGAATAAGAAAATATTTCCTCTGGTCACTTGGGACAAGGTCTACACCAATAAATCCCAAGGTGGGTTAGGCTTCAGGAAAATTGGCAAGATGAACATGGCCTTGGTGGCCAAGCAGGCACTACATCAATAAGGGCATTAATGATGAATTTTAATCGCCCTAAAATACCTTTAAGGGTGGTTATTTAGTCGCCATCTATGGGACATCATTAAGAGTCTGCACCCATACGATGATGTCTAAAAATTAAATATGGCAGTTTAAAATCGCGTCTTATTATTAAAGACAATAGTTTAAAACCATCGTATTTTTATTTATTTCAAAAATCCCTAAGAGAGTGGTTTAAAACCGTCGTCTTAAGGTGATTTTTAAAAATATATATAAAACCATGACAATGTGGATTTCAATTTTGACTTTTGCATTTATCAAATGTACTATACTATTCCCGAATCAGGACTTCATTTGTTACAATGGTCGTCACATGGCAGAAGCATGGACGAAGATAGGGAGTATGGACCTTAATGGGGATCTACCTTTTTACCTATAGCTAGAATCTTGTCTCACCTATGTTTTCCAAGTTTTAAATACAGACCAAAAAAATTATGTACACAAATGTCTATGCATGCTTTCTTAGGCAAAATACCAAAACATGAACGGTACTTCAATCCTCTGTAATATTTTTTAAATCATTGTTTTATGTACTACTTATTTTGATTTGGCATAAATTTTTTATTATCTGGGGACAGAATGACAAAATTTTCAAGCTGGAAAAGGCCTAAGCTCTCCAAAGGTAGCAAAATTTAGTAGTTTAGAAAATCTGAATACAAATTTTTTTAGATCATTCAGTGTTTGATATTTGCACTTGAGTTTGTGACTTGAAGCCCGCATTTTCTTATGCATGTATTTGTGATACAGCCATCATGGATAGAAAGCTACTCTAGTAGTGATAGAGGAGTTCAGGCATGTTTCTTCTTTGGAGAAATCAAGAGAGTTGAACGGATTACTGCTAAAATTTTTGCTAAATAAAGAGGTGTCTTCTAGCAAATAATTGAAATGGAATAAGTAACTGGAAAAAAGAGACAAAGGGAAAATGGACATACATCAAAAGAGAACAATTTTAAAAAATCAAAATTTATGCGGAAAATTTATCAAACATGAAAATTAGGCGGCTTTGTTAAGATTCTGAATTCTATACACGTATGTATCTATGTCTTTGTGTTAAAAACCAAAATGCTTACAATACCAGAATAAAAATTTTAACTACTTAACAATATATCAGGACAACGATCTTCATTTTTGTCGTGATTTCGCGACACCCTTTCTCTTCGGTAGCGTTCTTACTTCTTGTAGCGATTTCGCGACTCCTTTTTTTCCCGGGCACGGTCTTCTTTCATGTCACGATTTCGTGACTCTTCTTCTCGTCCGGCTCCAACCTAGCAACTTGTCGCGATATCATGACACTTTGCAACATGTCGCGATATCGTGACTTCTTCCCTTCTTCGGCTCTGATGGTGCTTCTTGTCGTGATTTCGTGACTTCCTTTCTTTTATTGGCTTCAACGGTGCAACTTGTGATTTCATGACATCACCAATTTGGTCGCAATTTCGTGACACCTTCTCTAGTGTGGAGGTTTTCCCTCTCTCTATTCCTTTCTTCTTGGACCACCTCGGTCGATATGGAATTCATGTAATCTCTCTTGTTCAAGGTTCAGGGACCTTTCAACACCCTTTCTACCAATCAAAAAATATATATCAGGACACATCTTACAGACAGAGACAAACTAAAATCAACATTAAGACACATATATTTTTCCTTATAGATAGATATCAACCTCTCTTAACAATCATGGACCTTGCTATTCTTTTTGTATCCCTCTTGGTCAAGTCTGAAGCATAGTCTATACCTTAGATTGCAATACATATACATCCATAATTGATTAGAAAGATGGTTTTGCTTGATTTACCAAGTTTTTGAAAGAGTTTCGGAAAGGACATGTACAATATGTGCCATAAACAGTAAAAAGGATTCCAAAAATTAAAATAGCCATATCAATGGTTTTTTGGAAAAATTTAGAGAAATTTTAATAGCTTTAAGCTGGTTCAATGCTGGAAAAAAATGTAAGTAATGTACAGAGTGAGCTTTCCACCCAAGAAACAAATATGCTGAGTCCAAAAATAAATGATGCAAGTACTACATGCCTAAAAACAAATCCCACATGAAGAATCTTAAACAGGGTCATTGGCATATATAAGAATGTTGTTTTCTGAAACGAGCTATTTTTCATCAATTTCATTTTAAATTTTTCTTCATGACTTGAAATATGAATAAAATGGCTCCTCTTTTGAGCAAATGTGAACCAGTCACTTGAAAGTTTTGAATTTCAAGATATCCTCTTTAGTGTAAAACCAACATAAAAAGTAGTATCAGTGTAAAATTCAAAACCTAATACTTCAAAATTTCCATCTCTTTGTCATTGTAGCTTCATGTGATGATGTCAAACTAAATTTCTCAAGTAAAACATTAAAATACCAGTAGTAGAATGTGAGGCCAACAAGCATGTGAAATCATTTACCTTCTGGTTGACATTAAAATGATATAAAATCATTCCTCATGATAATTTTCATAGTCATAGTTGTGCAGACATCTGATAAAAATAAAGAAGAAAAGTAAGTGATGTCAATGCTATACCAAGGCTAACACACTCTCCCCATTAACTAAAATATAAATGAAAAATGAGTTTTTCGAGGTTGACCCAATGAATATTAACATGTGACTTATAGTGTGTATTTTCATGAGTTTTCTAAGTTGACCCAATGAATATTAACATGTGACTTATAACATGTATTTGTACAAAATTGAACTACTTGGGAATATAGATCGACTAATAAAGACTTTAGGACATGTTCAAAATGTGTCATAAACAGTAAAAAGGATTCCAAAAAATGAATGCACCAAGGGTAGTTTAGGATCAATCATGCATGCTTCATTTTCATCAAGCAAAGAAAATATAACGTCTAATGTTCATCTACTCTAGACCTTTTCTCCAATATATAAGACTAAGGTATTGATGAAGGAATCTTCCAAAGAAATAAGATTGTGAAGATTGAGCAAAATGAAAACTAAAATGGTAAAGAAGAACTCCTTGTAAAATGGAAAGGTGACTTTCAACATATATAAATCCACAAAAGAGTGAAGCCTACTTTATAGAACTACCTAATTAGAAATAAAATTTAAAATTAACAAATTACAAGTTCAATAAAGCTAAAAAAATGTACATGACATTTGATTGGCGTTTTTGAAGAACACAAGCTTATACTGAGAGGGGGGGTGAACAGTATAAGAGCACTTTTTACTTTTCTTTTCAAATCAATATTATGCAGTGTATAGATAGTAGTATCAATAGCAGTAATAAAAGCAATGCACAAAACACCATACACAATAGAGACACAAATTTAACGTGGTTCACCCAAAGATGGCTACCTCCACGGAGAAAATATTTCTTCTAAATATTTCTCAAATAATCTCTTGGGAATCCTTCCCAATTACAATGTTTATGGACCTCTGTTCAAAGGAGATGTTGATCCCCTAAATCTAGTTTGTGGATATCTATCAAGAGAACTCCTCCTCTCCTCTGTCTGGTGATCCTCTAGAAGACTACTGCCTCCACTACACTGGCTTGTGGATCTCTCTCCACTGAAGACTCTTGTCCCCACTCAGAAGACCTATCCTCACTACCCTGGCTGATGGATCTCTATCCACTGGAGACTTTGTCCTCTCTGCTCTATCACCTCCAAAGCTCTGTCTCAATTCTGTACTAAACACAGTCCAGTCGATCTAGCACAACTCTGCTCAATCTCTTGCACTAAACATAGTCTAGTCGATCTAGCACAAGTCTACTCAATAAGCTCACTCAAATCTGCACTAAACATAGTCCATTCGATCTAGCACAAATATTCTCAACTCTTGCACTAAACACAATCCAGTCGATCTAGCACAAATCCACTCAAATCTACACTAAACACAATCCAGTCGGTCTTGTACAAATCTGCTCAATAGGTCCACTTAGAACCTACTCAAATATTCTCAACAGGTCCACTTAGAACCTATACAAATTTTCTCGATAGGTCCACTCAGAACCTGCTCAAATCTGCTCAATAGGTCCACACAGAACCTGCTCAAATATGCTCAACAAGTCCACACAGAACTTGCACAACTCTGCTCAACAGGTCCACTTAGAACCTGTCCAAATCTGCTCAACAGGTCCACAAAGAACCTGTCCAAATATGCTCAACAAGCTCACATAGAAATTGTCCAAATTTGCTCAATAGGTCCACACAGAACTTGTCCAAATCTGCTCAATAGGTCCACACAGAACTTGTCCAAATCTACTCAACAAACTCACATAGAACCTATCCAAATATTCTCAACAAGCTCACACATAACTTGTCCAAATTTTGCTCAATAAGTCCTCTCTAGGACTTGCTCAAATCTGTATTGTAAGCTTCCACAAAAGCTCACACAAAATCAGTCCACAAGTCTTCTCAAATACTTGCCTCAAATCTGCTTAACAAGTCCACACAGAACTTGTCCAATCTCATAGAAACATAAAGAGAATTGTTAGAGACTCAATATGTTCTTTACTCAATGCTCAATCACTTTCTCAACTCAATCTCATAGAAGCATAAAGAGAATTGTTAGAGACTCAATATGTTCTATACTCAAAGCTCAATCACTTTCTTAACTCAATCTCATAGAAGCATAAAGAGAATTGTTAGAGACTCAATATGTTCTATTCTCAAGACTCAATCACTTTCACAACTCAATATCATAGAAGCATAAAGAGAATTGTTAGAGACTCAATATGTTCTATACTCAAAGCTCAATCTCAACTCAAATCAGAATATAGAATGGTTTGTTTTATGGAACTTGAACAATCACTTCATACATCCACTTGACTAGGCTCAATCAACTCTACTCAACCAATCACTTCAAGAAACAACTCTTTCTCACAAACCCTAGTCCAAGCATGTATACTCCCACTCAAAATGTTTCCAACAATGCTCAACAACAAATCTCACATAACAATGATACTCATGTTCTTTTCTAACTCAATTTCAAGTTCTTTGCATAACAACTCACTTCAACAACCATGCTTATAAAACATTCTTCACATAACAATGATACTCATGATATTTTCAAACCCTAACTCAGGTTTTTCACACAACCAATGGCTTCAACAACAATGCTTATAAAACAAGGTTTTAATCACAACTCTCAATTCAGAAAACCTTGAAGCATTAACTCAAAATACTCCACTCAACCAATGGTCTCAACAACAATGCTTATAAAACAAGGTTTAATCACAACTCTCAATTCAGAAAACCTTGAAGCATTAACTCAAACACTTTCAAAAAGGAAACCCTAATCAAATCCTTTTCACTCCAAACTTAATTTTCAAGTAAGCCAATCAACCAACTCAACCAAAGAAGAATTTGCCCATACCTTTTTTGCTTGACAAGGAGTTGATCTCACAAATCTGCCACACTCACAAATTTCTCTTTTCCAATATCAATAAGGGTTAGAAGACTTCAATCAAATCACAATACAAAATAATGACCCAAAATACACCTTATTACTCCAACTCAAAAATAACATTCACCATAGTCTTCTTTTAATAGAAAAACCCTTATACAAAAAATAATGCTCAAAAGTCTTAATAAGAAATTAATTAAGACTTTACTAAAACTCCTTATTACTCCTAAAATAATAAATCTCAAATATCAATCCTTCCAAAATAATCCTCAACAATCATTCACCATTAATTTCAAATATCAATCCTTCCACTATAATCCTCAACAAACATTCACCATAAACTTCAAATATCAAACCTTCCACAATAATCCTCAACAAACATTCACCATAAACTTCATGCCTTAATGTATAAAAATAATAATCAATTATGCACCCTTATTCCTCCAACATTAGGCAACTAACAAAATTTAAATCAAAATTAAATACCTTGTCTTCGGAGGGAATCGAACCCTCAACCTCGTCTCACCACAAGCACCTTAACCGTGGCCAAAGTCATCGCATGAGCCAAGTGCTCATTCGATATTAAAGAAGCACCACGTGCTTCTTAATCTCACGTCACCTTCCACCAGGGGCAAAAGGTCGTGCGCCTTGGGCGCCTCAATCAACACACCAAACAATGCATGTGGGGATTCGAAACGTCAACCACCTTGCTGCCAACGCCTTTGCACTTTCCCAACTACCACTAGGCCATGCTTGCCCAATGAAACTTGAGGATGAAAACTTCCTCCTTTATTCCCTTCATTGCCACATTTTCATAAATGCACAAGCTCTCTTTTCGCATGCCACCGATTCTTAATTCGAGCAAGGGTAAATAAAACTTAGGTTTGTTGGGCATATTTATATGCTCCTTCATTGCATTAATGATGTTGGCGCTCACGTGCTTCCTTCCATGACGTCGGTGGTAAAGGCTTTGAATGCCTTTTATTAAACCCAACCTTTGGGTTTAATTTACTTTAAACTTTGCGCTTTGAAATATTTTTCCCTCCAAAACCCAACCTTAGGGTTTTATAAAAAATAATTAATTGTCCTTTGTAAACCAAATAATATTATAATTAAAATTATAATAATTTATTTGGGTTTTTCACCACCTTGGATAAATATTATAATAAATATTATAATATTATATCCTTCCATTGCTTCGGATATATTTGCTTCCAAAGGAGAAATGAAACCACTTTCTGACCCATTCTTTTGGGTGTAAAATAAAAATATTTTAACCCATTATAAAATTCCTTTAAACTTTGCACTCGAACTGAAGAAGAACTATCACTAGCATCTTGACATCAATGACAACTTTGGCTTAGGGACTCAAAATGTCCAACAATCTCCCCCTTTGTCATTGATGGCAACCCACATTCTTTTTATTGAAACCTGACATTTATTTTTTCTTCTGCTCCCCCTGGGACATTGCTCCCCCTGGCTCAATGCTCTCTCAGATATATAAAATCTCTCCCCAATACACAAATCTCTCCCCCTTTGACATCAATGGCAAAGGGTCACCTTTGGGGCTCGGGGCTAAGAATGAGCCTCTTAGCTTAGCCCCTCCCCCACCTCCTTTGAGGTGGTTAATTCTGGGGTGGGAGTATTTCTACTCCTAAAAGGCATTATTCTTTGCCTTTATCCTCTTCCCTTATTTTATAAATTTTTTTATTCTTCTGATTGTTTCTATCTGTGTCATCATTCATGTTATCGTTTTTGTGCCTGTTCTCATCCATGTTCATGTTCATGTTCATGTTCTTGTTCTTGTTCATGTTCATGTTTATGTTCCTATTTTTGTCATCATTCCTATTCCTACTCCTGTTCTTATCCATGTTCATGTTCCTGTTCCTGTTCCTTCCTCTCTCCTTCCCTTCCTGTTCCTCTTCCCTTCTTTCCTGTTCCTGTTCATATTCCTAAACTTGTTCATATTCTTGTTCCTGTTCATACCTATTTCTAGAATATTTTCTCTACACCATTTTGGTGTGTGACCATCATTATTGCACTTATAACACTTAATGTTATTATTCCTTGGAGGTGCAAATGTCTTAGGATCTCTTCTATTGAAACCATATCCTCTTCTTTCATGAACCCTACAATTCATTGCCTTGTGACCAAACTTATTACATGAGTAGAAATACCCATGGAAAATCTATCCTTTCCCATATTCCTGTCTTTCATGTGTCCTGCACTGTGAAGCCATGTGCCCAAACCTATGACATAAAAAATATCTTCCATTGAAGCTTCCTTGTCTTGACCTCATTGGTCTCCTATTATTATTGTTGTTCCATCTGTATATTTTCTGTGCATTGTTCCTATCTTTGTTGAACTCTTTATTGTCCAACTCATCCTCTAATGTCTCACTCCCTCTTACAATGTCTTCTTCTGATGTATCTTCAATTGGATTTTATTCTTCTTCAATACTTGAAGTAGACTCTTCTTCCATTTTATTTTCAACCTGTTTGGAACCAAGACCTATTTTTTTTGTTGCTCCTCTCTGTATCTTGATTATTTTATCCACATTCTTTGCACTGTTCACATATTTGTATAGCTTATTCTTGGAGCCTTCTAAATCTTCCTTTAGTAGTGCCACTTCTTGTGCTAACTTCTCACTTTCCAAGATCTTTGCTTCTAACTTATCTTTGAACTTATTTTCCTTAGCCTTTGATTTTTCTAAATCCTCTATGAGCAATAATATTTCTTCATCACATTCTTGAAACTAAATTTCAAGTTTAGAGTGTTGCTTTCTTACCTTCTTTACCATGTCAAGGGCATAGATAAGTTCTCCCTTGAGATCATAATCATTCTCTATTTAATAATCCTCTATTTGTTTGTCTTTGTCCATATCATTACTTTCTTTTGGCTTGTCTTCTATAGGATCACTCACTTCTTCTTCTAATGCCATTAGAATAGTTTCATCTGGTCTTTCAAGTGCATCTTCATAGTCATCATCACTGAAACTATAACCATCCCTTGTGCAATCATCTTCAAATGTCCAAATCTACCACATCTAAAACACTTGAGAATAACTAGAGTCCTTTTCTTAACTTGTTCTTTCTCTTCAATCATAAATAGGACTTCATCTCTATCATTTTCTGAAAATCTAGCATCACTATCATTTAAGTACTTACTTGCATTATCCGTATAATAGCTCCTCTTTTGTCTTTAGAAGAGCTTCTTTCCTTGTCTGATTTGTCCATCCTTGCTTTTCTTTTGGTGCCTGTATCTTTCTGATTCCATGTACCCATGATCCTATTTTTCTTCACCATTGTTGTTCTTTGGATCTTTACAATCTGTTGCAAAATATCCATACTTTCCATAATTGAAACACTTAACAGATATTAGATCTATGGGTCTTCTGGAACCTTTATCTCTTCTACCATAATTTTCTTCTTCATCACTGGATGACTCACTGCTTGATTATGACTTCTTACCCTTTATCTTCTTGTTTACTTTGAATGCAACCTCTTTCGAAGGGATAGGATATTTTATTCTTATCTCAAAAGTTGTAAGCATGCCAAGTAAGGAATTTCTTTTCAGAAAATCACTATCAATTGATGTTTCTATAGCAGAGACCTTTTCACTGTACCTTTTTGGAAGAGTTCTCAAGATCTTATCACAAGCATCAGATTCATCGACCTTTATTCCAAGACCTCTCATCTCATGTACAAGTTCATCAATATTACTAAGATAGTCACGAATGTTTTCATCATCCCGCATTCTTAAGTTTTCAAATTCTCCTTTGAGATTTCTGATCTTAGCTTTCCTAACACCTTTATCTCCTTCATATATGTTATGCAGTAGTTCCCACATTTATTTTGTTGTTTTACAATCCATAGCCTTCATAGATTTTGATCTATGAAATCCTTTTATAATTGCATTCATAGCTCTTGAATTTGCATGCATTAGAAGCTTACCTTCCTTTTCTGTATGAGGATTGATTACTGAATCATATCCAATTTCCACTGCATCCCAAACTTCATTTTCAAGTGCCATCAGGTGAAATCTCATCAACATACACCAATACAAGAAGTCACTTCCATAAAAGATTGGTACTGTATTATTGATGGACCCATCCCTTTGATCCTTTTGATCCATTGTGTTATTGACCTCTTTTTCTTCAAGTTGTCAAACTCTTCTGAAGGAACCCGCTCTGATACCAATTGAAGAACATAAGCTTATACTGAGAGGGGGGGTGAACAGTATAAGAGCACTTTTTACTTTTCTTTTCAAATCAATATTATGTAGTGTATAGATAACAATAATCAAAGCAATTCACAAAACACCATATACAATAGAGACACAGATTTAACATGGTTCACCCAATATGGCTACCTCCACGGAGAAAATATTTCTTCTAAATATTTCTCAAATAATCTCTTGGGAATCCTTCCCAATTACAATATTTATGGACCTCTATCCAAAGGAGATGTTGATCCTCTAAATCTGGTTTTTATCCACATGATAACTCCTTCTCCTCTGCTCTAGCTAGTGATCCTCTATAAGACTACTGCCTCCACTACACTGGCTTGTGGATCTCTCTCCACTAAAGATTCTTTTTCCCACTTAGAAGACTTGTCCTCACTACCCTGATTGATGGATCTATATCCACTAGAGACTCTGTCCTCTCTGCTCTATCACCTCAAAATATTTATCTCAATTATGTACTAAACATATTCCAATCGGTCTAGCACAACTCTACTCAATCTCTTGCACTAAACATAGTCCAATCGGTCTAGCATAAGTTTGGTCAATAATCTCACTCAAATCTGCACTAAACACAGTTTATTTGGTCTAGCACAAATCTGCTCAACTCTTGCACTAAACATAGTCTAGTCGGTCTAGCACAAGTCCACTCAAATTTGGACTAAACACAGTCTAGTCGGTCTAGCACAAATCTGCTCAATAGGTCCACTCATAACCTACTCAAATTTGCTCAACAAGTCCACTCAAAACCTGCACAACTCTACTCAATAGGTCCACTCCAAACCTGATCAAATCTACTCAACAAGTCCACATAGAACCTACTCAAATCTTCTCAACAGGTCCACACAGAACCTACACAACTCTGCTCAACAGGCACACTCGAAACCTATCCAAATATGCTCAATAGGTCCACACAGAACCTGTCCAAATCTGCTCAACAAGCTCATACATAACTTGTCCAAATCTGCTTAACAGGTCCACACATAACCTATCTAAATATTCTCAACAAACACACATAACCTATCCAAATCTGCTCAACAAGCTCACACAGAACTTGTCCAAATCTGCTCAATAATTCCTCTCTAGGACTTGCTCAAATCTATATTGTAAGCTTCCACAAAATCTCACACAAAATCAGTCCACAAGTCTTCTCAAAGACTTACCTCAAATATGTTTAACAAGTCCACACAGAACTTGTCCAATCTCATAAAAACATAAAGAGAATTGTTAGAGACTCAATATGTTCTTTACTCAATGCTCAATCACTTTCTCAACTCAATCTCATAGAAGCATAAAGAGAATTTTTAGAGACTCAATATGTTCTATACTCAAAGCTCAATCACTTTCTTAACCCAATCTCATAGAAGCATAAAGATAATTGTTAGAGACTTGTTGAGTGGTATTTTCACCCAGTCATGAAAGTACACTCTCCTTTAGGATTTGGGTTCCAAATCCCCTCTTGCAAAGAAATTAAACAAACAAATTCTCCAAGGTCTCTGATGTATTAGCATTTACAAACTATGTATTAGTGATCTCCAATAAAGATATTCAATTTAAATGCTTGGAACACCTTAGTGATTGCAAGTAACTGTAAACAAGGGGCAATGTTGTTTTATTTCACCATGAAACTTTAGTGATTGTTCATTGTTCTTTTTTGATTTTTTAATTTTTAAATGTTTATTTTAAATAAGTAAAACTTTCTGAAAAAAATAAAATGCAAAAAATGAAAATGAAATGCAAAAAAAACTGAAAATAAAATACACTTAGTATGATGCTATCTTGTTCCGACAAAATCGAAGATGTGAGGTCTCCATGCATGCAACCTAACCTATTGAAGATGCAAAACATGCACAATCCCCATAGACTAAGTGTCGGTTCCTAGGGTACGAATAAAATTTTAGATTTCAAATATTCGCCTAATGCAACCCAAAAAAATGGCATTTAACATTATCTATAAATTCGAAATCTGAAAAATGAAAGAATAAACATTAAATCCATAGCATGCATAGAAAATCTCCTTCTTTCTTGCCCACAAGATGCAAATTTTTGAACACTTCTACATTAAAAATATGTCATTTTACAATGGCAGGATTTCTGGTTTTTTCAAACCAGTTTGTGGAAGAGAAACAACTCAAACAGGTCCAGAATGGCCTTCTCGCCTTCAGCTCTACAACTCTGCTTGCAGCAGTTTCCAACCCAGTCCATGGAAGAAAAACGAATCAAATAGGCCCATAATGGTCCTGTCACCTTTAGCTCTACAACTTTGTTTGTAGTCGTTTCGACCCCCCCCTTTTTTGGCCTCTTTGAATGGCGTATTTAAACTTCTAAAAAAAAATTGTTTCTCCTTCCATGACGATTTGTTTCATTTTTTGATGGTTGTTTGTTTCACCTTCCCTGACTGTTAGTTTCACCTTCCCTTGTATGTGTGTGCTTTGGTTTCCATTTGTGGCCCTTCGTTGCATTTCTCCACATGGGCTTGCATCCATTTCCCTCCGTGTGTAACAACCATCTTAAATGATCATGTAACGCTTTGTCTTATTCATTAGATTTTGTCCTTATGTCCACGTCACTATGCAGGTCCGTTACCTTGGTGAAACTGGAACATGTCGCGATATCACAACACTTTTGCCTCCTTACTCTCTTTTGTTTCTTGTGGTCATGATAGTGCAACATGTTGCGACACTATTTCCTCTTGGCCTTCTCTCTATGCTTTGAATCGCGAAAATGCAACATGTCGCGATATCGTGACACTTTTTCTCTTTTGACCGTGACCATGCAACATGTCGCGATATCGTGACACTTTTTCTCTTTTGCCTTCTATCTATGCTTTGAATCGTGAAAATGCAACATGTCACGATATCACGACACTTTTTCTCTTTTGACCATGACCATGCAACATGTCGCGATATCGCGACACTTTTTCTCTTTTGACCGCGACCATGCAACATGTCGCGATATCGCGACACTTTTTCTCTTTTGCCTTCTCTCTATGCTTTGAATCGTGAAAACGCAACATGTCACGATATCGCGACACTTTTTCTTGTTTGGCCGCAAAAATGCAACATGTCGCGATATCGCGACACTTTTCTTTCTAGTTCTTTCTTTTCTCATTTGGTCACGAAAATGCAACATGTTGCGATATCGCGACACTTTTCTTTCTAGTTCTTTCTTTTCTCATTTGGTCACAAAAATGCAACATGTCGCAATATCGCGACACTTTTCTTTCTAGTTGTTTCTTTTCTCATTTGGTCGTGAAAATGCAACATGTCATGATATTGCGACACTTTTTCCTATATGGCCATGAAAACGCAACATGTGGCGATATCGCGACACTTTTCTTTTCTTGCTCTTTCTTGTCTTTTTTGGTTGCAAAAATGGAACATGTCGCGATATCATGACACTTTTTTCCTTTTGGTCGTGACAGTGCAACATGTCGCGATATCGCGACACTTTTTCTCCTTTGGCCACCACGATGCAACATGTCGCAATATCGCGACACTTTTTCTCCTTTTGCCATGATGGTGCAACATGTCGCGACATCACGACACTTTTTCTCCTTTGGCCGTGATGGTGCAACATGTCGCGATATCGTGACACTTTTTCTCCTTTTTCCGTGATGGTGCAACATGTCACGATATCGTGACACTTTTCCTGCTTGTGGTATTTTGCTTTTTTTTCTTGATCTTTAGCCTATGGGCCACTTCGGTCTTCTTGGAACACATGCAAAAAATGTGGATCCCCAATTTTGGGGTACATTGTGGAGC
The DNA here is from genome assembly GCA_028583015.1 of Wollemia nobilis. Classification (NCBI taxonomy): domain Eukaryota; kingdom Viridiplantae; phylum Streptophyta; class Pinopsida; order Araucariales; family Araucariaceae; genus Wollemia; species Wollemia nobilis. The sequence continues at coordinate 3,488,846 of JAQPPZ010000333.1, forward strand.
AGCCACAACAAGACTCAATATGTTCTATTCTCAAGACTCAATCACTTTCACAACTCAATCTCATAGAAGCATAAAGAGAATTGTTAGAGACTCAATATGTTCTATACTCAAAGCTCAATCTCAACTCAAATCAGAATATAGAATGGTTTATTTTATGGAACTTGAACAATCACTTCATACATCCACTTGACAAGGCTCAATCAACTCTACTCAACCAATCACTTCAAGAAACAACTCTTTCTCACAAACCCTAGTCCAAGCATGTATACTCCCACTCACAATGTTTCCAAAAATGTTCAACAAATCTCACATAACAATGATACTCATATTCTTTTCTAACTCAAGTTCAAGTTCTTTACATAACAACTCACTTCAAAAACCATGCTTATAAAATATTCTTCACATAACAATGATACTTATGATCTTTTCAAACCCTAACTCAGGTTTTTCACACAACCAATGGCTTCAACAACAATGCTTATAAAACAAGGTTTTAATCACAACTCTCAATTCAGAAAACCTTGAAGCATTAACTCAAAACACTCCACTCAACCAATGGTCTCAACAACAATGCTTATCAAACAAGGTTTAATCACAACTCTCAATTCAGAAAACCTTGAAGCATTAACTCAAACACTTTCAAAAAGGAAACCCTAATCTAATCCTTTTCACTCCAAACTTAATTTTCAAGTAATTCAATCAACCGACTCAACCAAAGAAGAATTTACCCATACCTTTTTGCTTGACAAGGAGTTGATCTCACAAATCTGCCACACTCACAAATTTCTCTTTTTCAATCTCAATAAGGGTTAGAAGACTTCAATCAAATCACAATACAAAATAATGACCCAAAATACATCTTATTACTCCAACTCAAAAATAATATTCACCATGGTCTTCTTTTAATATAAAAACCCTTATACAAAGAGTAATGCTCAAAAGTCTTAATAAGAAATTAATTTTACTAAAAATCCTTATTACTCCTAAAATAATAAATCTCAAATATCAATCCTTCCAAAATAATCCTCAACAATCATTCACCATTAATTTCAAATATCAATCCTTCCACTATAATCCTCAACAAACATTTACCATAAACTTCAAATATCAAACCTTCCACAATAATCCTCAACAAACATTCACCATAAACTTCATGCCTTAATGTATAAAAATAATAATCAATTATGCACCCTTATTCCTCCAACATTAGGAAACTACAAAATTTAAATCAAAATTAAATACCTTGTCTTCGGAGGGAATCGAACCCTCAACCTCGTCTCACCACAAGTGCCTTAACCACGGCCAAAGTCGTCGCACAATCCAAGCACTCGTTTGAGATTCAAGAAGCACCATGTGCTTCTTAATCGCACGTCACCTTCCACCAAGGACAAAAGGTCGTGCACCTTGGGCACCTCAATCAACACACAAAATAATGCATGTAGTGATTCGAAATGTCAACCACCTTGATGCCAGCACCTTTGCACTTTTACAACTACCACTAGGCCATGCTTGCCCAATGAAACTTGAGGATGAAAACTTTCTCTTTTATTCCCTTCGCTGCCATGTTTTTGTAAATGAACAAGCTCTCTTTTTGCATGCCACCCACTCTTCATTCAAGCAAGGGTAAATAAAACTTAGGTTTGTTGGGCATATTTATATGCTCTTTCATTGCATTAATGACGTCAGCGCTCACATGCTTCCTTCCAAGACGTCGGCATAAAGTCTTCGAATGCCTTTTATTAAACCCAAACTTTGTGTTTAATTTACTTCAAAATTTGCATTTTGAAATATTTTTCCCTCCAAAACCCAACATTAGGGTTTTATAAAAAATAATTAATTTTCCTTTGTAAACCAAATAATATTATAATTAAAATTATAATAATTTATTTGGGTTTTTCACCACCTTGGATAAATATTATAATATTATATCCTTCCATTGCTTCGGATATATTTGCTTCCAAAGGAGAAATGAAACCACTTTTTGACCCATTCTTTTGGGTGTAAAATAAAAATATTTTAACCCATTATAAACTTCCTTTAAACTTTGCACTCGAACTGAAGAAGAACTATCACTGGCATCTTGACATCAATAACAACTTTTGTTTAGGGACTCAAAATTTCCAACAATTTCAAGTTGAGATGATTGTTAGAATGTAAGACCACCATTAATAGAAGAGTATAACAACTTCTCTGAATAGGTTTCTCAGAGAAGATGTTTTTGATAAGCCAGCCCCTGTGAGTCATTCCCACATGGAGAATTTTGAAGAATTTCATTAACCATAAAAATTGCAGACGGTTCTGAATACAACCTAAGTTCAAAATTAAACCTGTAAGTCAAGCTTTGTTGTCTCAGAATAATTCATTAAAGAAGAGGAAATTTGAGTTGCAAAGACAACAAAGAACTAGAAGCTAAGTTTTTTGATACAATTATGGAGTGCCAACCGATGAAAAAGAGAGCTTGTCAAAAGACCCATTTGAAGGACACGAATAATATAGTCATGGAGACAATCAACAAATGCTTTGACAACTTCTCAGGAAAATGCTTTCTAAAGGTGCAAATGGAAAAACTTGTGGCAAAAAATAAATTAATTATAGGGAGGACCTTAATGAACTGTGATCTTTTTCATCAGCATCTATGGTTTCCATATCTTTCAAATGGTTGGCATTGCAGAAGTTGATGGAAGGGATTTGGATATTACTTGGGCTCCTGACTCACTATAGTATGGCATATAAGGCCCATACAAAGTTCAAGAGTTCACATAGAGGTTTATCATGTTTTGAAAGTCAATTAGTATGTCAATGCCATTCCTCTTAAACTTTTGTGATTGCCCTCTCAGTGACCTGCTTTCTTAGAGATGCATGTCACTTACACTGAAATACTACAACGACACGATACAAGTGTCAAGAAGGAAAATAAAGAGAAAATGCAAAGCCATGAGATAAACACACTGACGTCACACCTTGCGCTCTTTAACATTCTCATTCAATATTACAAATATGCAAACATTCAAGCTTTAAGCACAAATACAATTGTGTTAGTTAACTAGGTTTCAGAGCTTAAACTACCTTTCCTTCTATGATAAAGAAATCTATGCTTCTATATGGCAATGTATCAAAGATTTATGATCCCAATATTTCACATCTATATCAATATAGTATTTACCATTAACTTACCAAAAATGCATGACTGCTAATTTCAGCCATTTCATAATTCAATGTTTTCAAGAATTGTAATGTAATGATTAAAAAATATCAAAGAATTTCTCAAACCACATATAATCTTAACGATATATCTAAAATATCAAAATAACAGCACAATCCAACTCATATTTCACATAGAGCTTACCTGATGCTTGGACAGTCCTACAAAGTAAGCGACATGCTTCCACAAGATGAAAAATATCACCATCATAATTTGCTCGAAAGAAGAACAACTGGCAAAGATATTTCGAACTTGGCTTGAAAGCATTCCTAAATAAATGTAAAATTATCACACAAGAAGTTTCTGAACAAAAGCCTTCTACTCCTACACTAAAGAACTATATAATCAACTTTCAAAATAGCATCAAAGACACAATGTAGAAAAAATAATATTAGTAAAAGCAACAGGAAAGGACACTGATAAATGTCAATTCACCTGTCAGCTCATTCACCATACTCTCCAAACTGAGTGCAGAATTGTCTCCCTCTAAAACATTTCTGGCATAAACACAACAAGCATGATGAATACAATATCTTAAATAAATCAAAAGTACAAATTACCATAACACATAACCAACCATTGGAAGTGAAAGCAAAGTATCAAATTACCAATGAAGTAATACCAAATAAAAAAGGTGCATTCTTAGTCAAAAGTAAGTTAAAGATATACATGTGTGCAAATTTTGATGTTATGCTAGCACAATTTTGCAGTCAAATCAGTCCTCAAACAAAACTTTGGTTAAGACAATCAAAGTCTTCCAAAAGACTTGTCAAGAGGGTAATCACTTCCTTCTATGGCTCATCAGTATTGCCCCTCTAGGATTTTCTCATTCTTTCCTTACAATGTTTATGCATTATCACATGGGAGTAAATATATTTGATGAGCTACAATATATATTGTAACATCTTGAAACTCAAAAGAAATTAAAAAATAGTAGGTTTATCAAATTGTTATCCTAGCCATCAAGTGGCATTAGCTCAATCGGTTAGATTTCTCAACATTTAAGGAGGAGACCAAGGTTCAAATCTTGCATGATGATAACAAGCTTCTTTACCCATGGCATTGGACTTAATGTTGAGAATGATAGGTGGCCCTCTATGGTCCACACCCTCACCAAAGACCAACCTACTTATCAAAGAAAGACATGGCTAGGAACTAAAATATGATAACCAGATAAGACTCATGTTTCAATGTTGTTAAGTAATTTGAAATGCTAAAGTCTGGGTTTCCAAATAGAATGTTTATTCATTATTCCAATTTTCACTTCACAAATATTCTTGTATATTTCTATGGTTGAAACATCTAAATCTCAACATGGATGGCAGACCTCTACTGTTGTATTGCAATTAGTAAACTTCACAAGCAAAACAATTGTTATCAAATAATAGCAACATCAGAAGTAGGACTGTAAGAAAGACATTCCAGAATGATTACCTGCAACCAACACACGTTAGGATAAAATTGATATATATGCACAAGTTACGGATTTGCACTTTACACAAAAAATTATATTTTTGGATATTTGTTGTCTTTATTGTGTATGATAATTATAAAGAGGAGTTCATATCTTGAGCTGCACAGAAAATACAAACCAAATTAGATCAGAATCAAGTGCATAAGCTAGAGGTCTTCGAAGGACCAAACTTGAGCAGATGTCAGATTCACTCAGTTTCCAACTTATATCTTCTATTTTCCTACATCAAAGTAGTTTACCAACAATCAAGCCTTCTGATATTTGTTGTCTTTATTATGCATGATAATTATAAATAGGAGTTCATATCTTGAGCTACATAGGAAAGACAAACCAAATTAGATTAGAATCAAGTGCATAAGCTAGAGGTCTTCGAAGGACCAAACCTGAGCAGATGTCAGATTCACTCAGTTTCCAACTTATATCTTCTATTTTCCTACATCAAAGTAGTTTACCAACAATCAAGCCTTCTCACATTTGCACATTTCATATGGCATACACATAAATCCACACACACTTCACCATTGATATAGAGCACCTTGATAGATGATAGAAACAAAACCTTAAAATATTTCAGTTTCAAGTAGTTTAGAATGAAGATGTCAAAATGATAAAGCAAGGTTCAAATTCCATAGGTAAACCTTAGTGTTCTAATCTAAAATTTATTGTCTTAATCTAAACCTTGGTGTTTTAATCAAATGGCATTAGCTTAACTGACCTTCCAAGAAGACCAAGATTAAAATCTTGCCAGGCCATACAAGCATAATTTCTAGTAGAACTATTGTAATACTACTAATTTTTCAAAGTCATACTTACATGGTACTTACATATGATGTAAATTAGGTTGGGCAGTTTCATTCCATATAAATATACTATACAAAATGGATACTTAGGATAAATACATAAAATTTCATACACTCCATGAAACATAAACTACATATACATAAATCTATCCAAACAAGGCTTCACTTTTTTATCTTAAGAGTCAACTTGCCAATATAAGCCTCTCAAAAGTATTTTCCTAAAATAAATATGTCCCAGTATATTGCACTTCTCAAGCTCACATATACTTCAATAAATAAATAAATAGATAAATAAAAGAAGAATGTTCATCATCAGGTTCAACTTTCTCTCATCCACAAACCCAACTCTGAGTGTGTAAGAAGGTGTCCTAAGATAATGTTTGTCTTCCTCATTTGATGAACCATCCTATTGTACAACAATACATGCATATTCAGAATACTAATCTATAATCCACAACTCAGACTAAGTAATCATCATAATATAAATGCCTCACAAATAATTTTGTTTCAAGGAACTAACCCTCTTCCCACGTAACCGATTCAAATAAGGTTACACAAGGTAATCAATATCAGATGAAAACAAAGGGTAGCAAGAGGAGGTTACAACCACCACTTTTACTCTTCGATTGAACTGTGACAAAATAAAAACAACAGGACAATTTGTAACCCCCCTTTCAATTTTTAGTGACAAGATGTAATCTCCTCAATATTTAAATTAAAATAATAGTTGGGTTCTTCCATTTATCAATATCCTGACTCCAATCTAGTAATGACATTTTGTAAAGTGCAGATTCTGAGGTCAAGCACAAAGTATATTAAGTTAATATTTAGTGAGAATAGTCAGAGTTCTATATGCATGGTACTGATAATAATGAACAAACATGGTCACTAGATACTCTATCTCTGACATTATGGACCATATGGATCTTAAGCCTATGGCCACCCTTGTGATCATAAAAGAGCCCCATTGCATGTTTTGATTTGCACAACTCTTACTATTTTTCATGTTCAATTATGACTTGATGACCATGTTTTCCTTGTAGGGGCTCCTGCTAGTCTTTTGACAATACCTGTTTATGTTAGTGTTGTGTACTGTAGTTGTTTTGCTCTTATTGGATAGGCTTCTATGCTGATTTTTGTACTCTTTTATTTAACATTCCTCCTATATTAAAAAAATACTACGAAAAAGAAAAGTAAAACTTATGCTCAATTAGTACATAATGTTTTCAATGCAACATCAACATCATTCTAGGTCATAGTTGAATAAATTGCACCTATCTCCCAAACAAGTTACAAGTTTGGTTGCCCTGTTAAGACACAGGACAAATATACGTAAAGCTGAACTTTCTTGAATATGTGGTTCTTTTCATTTTGTAGTTAAATTAAAGTGGCAATTCCTCCAACAAAATCTAGAGGTCTAATTTGTTGAAAGGAGGCTTATTGCAGTGGAGACGTGGATGTAATGCCCTGTTGATAACAAGCTAATGTTTGGATGACTTGCAATATTGGCATTTGCATAAATGTAATAACATACGAAGATTGCAAGGTAATATAAGGAGCATATCCAATACCCAAAAAAATAGATAAAATCATACTTTGTCAGCTCCTAACATCAACACTTTGATACAAACTAATGTAAGGATAGGGGATCATATTGGGCATAATGAAATTCCAATTTGGTACACAAACCTTCGTAGAAACAATGCGTAACAAGTTAAGGCCTATCTGAAAAGGGTAGTCACAACTCAGAATTCATTGATTTCAATGTTTAGTATGGTTTACTCTTCCTGAAGGTAATTCCTGTCGAACCAAATGTTTAAACAAATTTGAATGGCTCTTTCTACCTCTAGTTTTCTAGGGTCATATGAAAGTAACCCAGTGGTATTTGAAGAATTTTGAACCTTGAATTAATTTCATTGTATTTCCATCGCAACACCTAGAACTTGCTTCATTTTAAAAGTTTTTTTATAAATACAAATGTTACCACTATGAAGGTACTGTAGACTCTAATTTTTAACTTTTTTATAACAAGTTCGTATTTAGACCCATTTACTCTCGAATGTTAAGGAGGCTAAAACCTTTAACCTACAGGTGTTTAATGAAGAAGGCAAGGAGAAGGTTATTAACCTCCTCAGGAAACTACTCCTAGACAAAATGGCTTCCTTCTGGCAAAAATATGATGTCGAGATTGGGCACATCAGCCTTGAGCTTCTCACTGCCAACATATGCTTTCAGACCTGGAAACTTGAAGACATAATATTTGGTACCCATAATCAGCAGAGTGGGAGATTTTACAACAAAATCTATCAGATGAGACATACACTCCCAAGTCCTGCAAAGGAGCATCCAAAATCAAAAGAAAAATCATTCAGCTCTATGGGATAAATAAGCTTTGTGGGCAGTTCAGATATCAAACTATAAATGGGTTTTGCAGCCTTGCCTCTCTTTACTTTGGTATGGAATTTGGAGAGCTAATCTAAACCTAAATTTTTCATACAGGCTTGCATAAACATTGAGGTCATCTTCAGTGAACCACGGTGGTAGAGGAGTGGAAGGGTTACAGAGATCCATAATCTCCTTACCCTCTTCTGCCACAGGTAGCTCAATCCTAGAAAAAAGTACGTAGATATTCCTCACCACTGTCTTCACATCAAAACACCCAAAATCTACCTCTGCTCTCCCAGGCTCCTATAAAAGTAACCATACAATGAAAAGGTTTATGTTAAAATACAAAGGTATTCCTATTCTACTCTATAAAAGTGTGTATAGAATATTTTTCCACTTTCCCCTAAATTTACCTGCTAGCGATTCAAATAAAATCCTTCTGGTAATAGGTGTGACTGACTTAATGAGCCAACAGGTCTGTTGTATGGGATACCCAAAGTCTGCATACCAACATACACAATACATGCCTAAATGCATACAGTTGCAGGAATTAACAACATAAGATCTCTTCAGCTCAAAATGGGATCGCTTGGCCATCCCCGTAGGAAGAAAATCTGCATAACCATTCTCGTGTTCCCATGGTAGAAGAAAAACATTAAAACCATACAATAAAATGTTGCAATTGATGAACACTTTGGCTTCATTCCTCCAGGTCCCATCCCACGCGTCCTTTCCAAGAGCCAAGAGAAGAGGGAAATGCCAAATATTTCCCATGAAGAGTAACATTACAATTCGATTTTCCCATGCCTTCTTTAATTTTTTTAAGTGAGACGGGCTAAGATGACGGTTTTAAACCACCCTCTTAGGTGTGACCTAAGATGATGGTTTTAAACCGCCATATTTTATTTCTTTTAATTTTTATTTTTTTATGGTGGTTTATCTCTATGATGGTGGTTATAAACCGCCCTCTTAGTCCTATTATGGCAATTTTTTATCGCCATAAAAAACTACCTTAATTCAGCCTCTGTTAAAACCCTTTTTTGGTGTAGTGAGGTATGGAAAAGCTTCACGAACACCAGCCTAGAATGGGTGTCTATCCTCAAAAGGAACTATTTGTAGAACTATAACTTTTTGTATGAAGATCTACCCCATGGAGGATCTACCTTTTAGAATTTAGTTGTCAAGTCTAGATTTATTATTCATAAAGGCACCATGTGGCAACTTGGTAGTGGTCACCTTATCAACTTTTGAAAATACCTATGGATCTATGACCATCTTTTAATTGATAATCCCAGCCTTCTCATTCTAAATCCCACAACTAATCAACTCTTTGGGACTAAAGTCTTCAAATTTTGCAACAACCTTGCTTGGAAACCTCTTCCCAATAATTTTATTGATCCCAATCTCAATGTTATTTTTAATACACTAGATTTTCTTCTTAATTATTGCATCATTCCATCTACCCATCCTCTGGACCACCCTATTTGGAGATATTGTGACAACAAACAATTCTCATTCAAGATGACTTACTTCCTTCAAGATGACCCCATTGCTTCTTCCCTCCCGGCTAAAGCCATTTGGTCCAAAGGTATTAACCCAAAAATTATTTTTTTCTCATGGTTGGTTTCCCAAAGCAAAATTCTAACCATCAATAATCTCATAATCAGAGGCTTGATCCTTCCTAATTACTTCTATTTGTTTCATTCCAACTAGGAGTCAACCTATCATCTCTTCCTTGAGTGTACCTTCTCCAGAGTTATCCTCAATTTCCTCTTGTTGACCTTCAACATTAGGTGGGTTCAATAAAACATTATTCATGATATTTTCACTCAATGGCCCAACCTATTTTGGAATATTCATTTTAAATCTCTATGGTCCTTATGCCTACACCATTTTCTATGGTAAGTTTGGCTTGAGTACAACAACAAAGCTTTTACCAACCTTTCTAAGGATCTTCTTTCTATCGATGCTAGAGTGTTATGTGTTGCTATTGAGAATGCCTAGTTAGTCCCTTGCTCTAAATCTCTTGATCCAAGGCTTGAGGTAACCATCACCTCATCCCTCAACCTCTTATTGAAGCTATCATAGTTTTCCATCCCATCAAGAGCATCAGTCAAATGGATCCCACCTCCTATTGAATGGCTTAAGTTGAATTTTAATGGTGCTGTAAAAGGGAATCCTGAGAAAGTTAGGGGTGGAAAATTTGATAGAGATCATAACAGGAGTGTTAGCCTTGCCTTCATTGATAACTTAGGAGTCCAGACTAATCACGTCGTCAAGCTAGAGCTTTGTTCAAATGCCTCTCCATTCTCAGTGACCTTCCATGAAAACTCATCATCGAAGGTCACTCACTAAACATCATCCAGTATATTAGAAGACATAAGATGTTGGTGTGGAGAGTGGCTACTTGCATTCAAGAATCCAAACATCCCATTCACACCCATGATAGCATCATCATTCAACACATTTATAGGGAAGGCAACCACACTACTGACTTAATGGCTAATCTCGACCTTTGCACGAAGTATTTTTAGATTTGGTAGGATGACTTTCCCCAATCGCTCAAAGGCTTATCCTCTAATGATTGGCTCCTTTGAATAATAGTCATTGGCCTCCTATAGCATTATTCCCATCATCCCTGACCCCTTCCCCAAGTCCACCATCTGTCACCTCCATTATTGGCCCTTTAAGCATCCTTGGCTTACCACCTGTCACCCCCATCCCCATTCCCCTACCTTTCCTAACCCCATCATATCAACCACACTTCACCCCCACCCTTACTCCCCTGCATTTCTTAACCCTACCACCTTAGTCACCCTAATCAACACCACTATATCCGTCACACTCTCACCCTCCCCCACCCTCCTACCACTTGTTCTACCCCCATTGTGTCCTTACCTTTAAACCTTTTTGGTACCAAAACTATCCATACCATAATAAAAATCATCACCACCTTTGGCCCCACATAAGTTAATTACTTCCAAAGTACTTTGTTTTATCATTCGAGGATTGCTCATTTTCAAGACAAGTACTCTGTAGCTAGAAATCGTGACTCATGTTAGCTTGGGGTGTACCTTTCCCACACCTTTCGTCCCATGTGTGACAGAGTAATCCAATCCTAAAATTTCAACTCACCTATTGTTAATTTTGATTTTTCCCAGCTTTGGGCATTCCTTTCCCACATGGTGACTTTGGTGTAAATCTTGACTCATGCTTCCAAGATCACCAACACTAGAGTCCATTAATATCTACTGAAGTGTTTCATTTTTAAAATTTTTGACATGTGTTCAACACATTCTTCCCAAAAAGCACCATCATCGTGCAACACTATTTAGAGGACCTCAAGGTTTCTTGCCACCATTTTGTGGAGAACAGATCTTGCATAATACAGAAAACTAGAGAAACAAGAGCCCAAAATTTGTATTCAATACTTCGAAAGAATTTTACAAGAATATATAGCCAAACTGCCATTTTCCAACCCCCTCTCATTACAATCCATGGGTTTTTATCGAGGTCCCGATCCTCTGTGCTTTCAAACTTCCCACGATCTACAATTGCCACCTGGGACAATTCTGGAAAGTTGCATTGATGAGACTCTAGGTGAGGTGCGCAACTGGCTGCCATATCCAACGGAATCTTCTTCTCGATCTGTTGCTTGCTGTTAGTTGCTTTAAACGCGTCTTCCAGATATCCTGCGCGAGTGGCCAACATGCCCGTTGAAATCCTTCTTTGGAACTGCTGCTTCACTACCGCTAACTTGCCGCGCACGAAGGGCCGCCTTTAAGAAAGCTGGGAGTGCGTGTTTTCTTGTTTGGTCGCGATATCGCGACATGTCACGATATCGCGACCATTTCCTTCCTGTGCTTTCTCTCTCCTGCTCCCGTCGCGATATCGTGACATGTCGCGATATCGCGACATTTCCTCCGTCAAGCCTTCTCTCTCCGTTTTGGCCGCGATATCGCGACCTGTCGCGATATCGCGCCATTTTTGTCTGTCGGCCTCCGTTCTCCTGCTCTGGTCGTGAAATCGTGACATGTCACGATTTCGTGACCATTTGTCTTCCGCGCCTTGCCTTCCCTGCTTTGGTCACGATTTCGTGACGTGTCGCGAAATCGCGACCTTTGTTCCTCCGTGCCTTTGTTCTCTGGCTTTGGTCGCGATTTCGTGACCTTTGGTCTTCGCGCCTTTGTTTCCCCTGTGGTGGTCGCGATTTCGTGACCTTTGGTCTCTGCGCCTTTGTTTCCCCTGCGGTGGTCGCGATTTCGTGACATGTCGTGAAATCGTGACATGTCGCGATTTTGCGACCTTGTGTCCGCTGCTCCCCTATCTTCCGTTTTGGTCACGATATCGCGACACTTTTTGTGTCGCGATATCGCGACACATATTTTTCTTGCAACACTTAGAAAAAAATAACATTGCAACACTTAGAAAAAAAATAACAACAAAAAGTTTGGTTGATGCTCGATTGCTTTGCTGCCCTCGGATGCTCCTGCATCAGACACCCGGGGTGGATTGAGAAGTGATCCTCACTTCTGATCTTTGGGAGGAAGACCCAGGCGGTCAACCTCTATTTTCGATAACCAAGTTGCATCTTCTACGAGTCTGCCCTTCCACTTGATCAAATACTCAGAATATTGTTTGTTCCTTGTGCTTCTGCCTTCACGAGTATCTAATATTTCCTCGATCTCATCTTTGGTTGGGTTAGATGCTGGAATGCTCCATAATTATGTGCTTGGTGCCTCTGTACTATCTCCTTCATGGTATTCCACTAAATCAGATATGTTAAAAATAGGTGAAATGTCAAGCCCACTTGGCAATTCCACTTCATATGCATTGCCTGAATCCCGTTTTTCCAGTATTTTGCATGGCCCAAACTTCTTCATCTTCAACTTGTTATAAGTTTTGGCTGGAAATATTTCTTTTCTGAGATGGACCATGACTTCATCCCCCACTTCGAACTCTTTGAACCGCCACTTTTGGTCTGCTCTTGCTTTATACTGAGTATTCATTTTTGTAATTTGTTTCTTCACTTCTTCATGCAGGCTTTTCATCTGTTTCACGAATTCCTCAGCCTCTGCACTGCACTTTTCTCCTTTATCTAATTTTCTCAGCTCAGAAACGTTTCTCGGATTGTTTCCATATATGATTTGGAATGGAGATTTGTTTGTACTCTTATTGATAGAATTGTTGTATGCAAATTCTGCCTGCGGCAAAACTAAATCCCATCCCTTGGGTTTATCTGCTATCAAGCATCTTAATAAATTACCCAGACTTCTATTTACCACCTCTGTCTGTCCATCAGTTTGTGGGTGGTATGCAGAACTGAACTTCAGATCTGTCTTCAACTTCTTCCACAATGTTCTCCAGAAATACCCAACAAACTTTGTATCTCTGTCAGAAACTATGCTTCTTGGTAGACCGTGAAGTCGTACCACTTCCTTGAAAAATAACCCTGCAATGTGAACTGCATCACTTGTTTTTTGGCAGGGAATAAAATGTGCCATCTTGGAGAATCTGTCAACCACCACAAATACAGAGTCATTTCCCCTCTGTGTTCTGGGCAATCCAAGAATAAAATCCATGCTTATGTCCTCCCATGGCCTCTCAGGTACAGGTAACGGCTGGTATAATCCTGTGTTTTGCCTTACGCCTTTTGCCATCTGGCATATTCTGCGACTTTGCACAAACTTTTTCACATCTTGTTGAAGTTGCGGCCAGTAGTAATTTTCATTCACCAGGGCAATGGTCTTATCCCGACCAAAATGCCCAGCCAGTCCTCCACTGTGCTTTTCCTTGATTAAGTTCTCCCGCATGGAACTCCTTGGAATGCATAATTTACTTCCCTTGAACAGCATTCCGTCTTGGATTAGGAAATCTAACCATTTTGTCCTGTCCACAGTAACAGGTGCCAAGCAAGCCGTCCAGGCTTCTGCAAAATCAGGATCTTCAGGATAAAGACCCTTCAGTTCTTCGAATCCTACCACTTCCACTGTCATTTCAATCAGCAGATTCTGCCTTCTACTTAAGGCATCTGCAACTCTGTTTGATTTCCTGCTTCTGTGCTTTAACACAAAGGTATAGCTTTGGAGAAACTCAACCCACTTCATGTGCCTCTGATTCAGTTTTGTTTGGCTGTTGATGTACTGCAATGCCTGATGATCCGTAAATAGAACAAACTCTTTTGGCAACAAATAATGCCTCCACTTCTTCAGAGCCTGAACTATAGCATAAAATTCCTGGTCATAAACTGAATACTTTTTCCGAGCATCATTGAGCTTTTCACTAAAATAAGCAACGAGTCTGCCTTCTTGACTCAGTATAGCCCCTATTGCACTGCCATTGGCATCACAGTCTACCGAAATACTTTGTTAAAGTCTGGGAGTGCCAAAACAGGCTATTCTGTGACCCTTTTCTTTAATGCATCAAAGCTCCTTTCAGCCCCTAAGGTCCACTTGAATTCTTTCTTATCCCCTCTCATTGTTTCTGTGAGGGGTGCACAAATGCTGTTGAAGTTTCTTATGAACTTTTTGTAAAAGCTGGCTAGACCATGAAATGATCTTACCTCTATTGTGCTTCTTGGGGTAGGCCATTCGATGATAGCTCTCACCTTCTCTGGGTCCATTTTTAGACCTTCTATTGAGATTACAAATCCCAGGTATACTAACTCTTTCTTGACAAAATTACACTTTTTCAGATTTATTAATAACTTGCTCCTCTCATGACTTTTCAAAAACCCTCTCGATGTGCATCAGGTGTTCCTCCAGGGTTCTGCTGAATATTAATATATCATCTAAATAAACAATGACAAATTTTCCTAAAAACTCTTTCAGTACCTCATTCATCAGCCGCATGAAGGTACTTGGTGCATTGGACAGCCCAAATGGCATGACCAACCACTCATACAAGCCCTCTCTTGTCTTGAAGGTTGTCTTCCACTCATCTCCTTCCCTGACACGGATCTGGTGGTAACCACTCTTGAGGTCAATTTTGGTGAAGTACTTGGCTCCACTCAAACAGTCCATTATGTCATCCATCCTTGGCAGTGGAAATCTGTATTTTATTGTGATCTTGTTGATGGCTCGAGAGTCTGTGCACATTCTCCACTCTCCATCCTTCTTGGGTGCTAGTACTGCAGGTACTGCACACGGGCTAAGACTCTCCCTAATCAATCCCTTCTCCGGCAACTCCTGGACTTGCTGTTTAGTTCTTCAGTTTCTATAGGTGTCATTCTATGTGCAACTTTATTGGGCAAGCTTGACCCTGGCACCAAATCAATATGGTGACTAATTTTTCTTCCTTGGGGTAAACCCTCAGGCACATTATCGGATATGATATCTGGAAATTCCTTCAATAGATCTTGGACTTCTGTTGGGGCATCTTTGCATTTTGTATCCACGACTCTAGGAATTAATGCATAACACATATGTTCATGCTTTAAATCATCTAAAAATTTTCTTCCGTCAACCAAGCAAATTCTTGCACTGCCACATACCTTTTCTTCCACCTCCTTCAGGGGTTTCAACTTATGACGCATTCCATTCTTGGTCACGGAATAGGTGTTGGCTCGGCCATCATGAACCGCACACCTATCAAACTGCCATGGCCTTCCCAGTAGCAAATGGCACGCATCCATGGGCAGAATGTCGCACAGAACCTCATCACGGTAATTTCCAATACTAAATTTTACCAGGCACTTTTCATTGACCAAAACCTTATGGTCTTTCTGCAACCACGCGATCCGATATGGATGCGGGTGTTTCTTTCTCTCCAGTTGTAGCTTTGTAACCATTCCCTCTGAAACTAGGTTATCTATGCTACCGTTGTCAATGATAATGTTGCAAATCTTACCCGCGCATTTACACCTTGTGCGGAATAAGCTTTTCCTCTGATCTGTAGCTCCCTCTTCATTCAGCAGGACTCTCCTTGCAATCATTACTTCTCCTCTCTCAGCTTCTTCAGAATGCTCAGATCCAGCATCTTCATCAGCGACTGCTACTCTGGCATTTCCTTTCGGCCTCCGATTATTTCTTTCTCGTTGTTGTGGGCACTCATATTGGTGATGTCCCTCTTCCCCAAACTGGAAGCAAGTTCCACGAAATCTTCCTCTTCCTTGACCACGTCCAGCTCTGCCTCTTCCCCCTCGGTAACCATTATTTTGATTACGGGGGCGGTCTGTATTTTCTCTCCTTTGTTCTTGATTCCTGCTACCTTCTCCATTTTTTTGAGAATCTTCATTTCTTCTTCCACTGTTCCTTTCGTCGGTTCTTCCGCCATGACCTCTTCCTCTTTGCTTGTTTTCAAACCTCCTATTGAGCTTCTCTTCAACCTTTAAAGCAAATTGGTAAGCGTCCTCTATGGTGGTCATCCGGACTAGACTTAATTCTTCCTGAATACTTGCTCGTAACCCATTAATGTAACGGGCTACCTTCTCCTTGTTGGCCTCTGAGTGGCCTGTTCTAATCATTATTTTATGAAATTCTTCTGTGTATTCTTTCACAGACTTGCTTGATTGCCTCAATCCTTGCATTTTCTTTAGCAGGTCTAACTCATAATCACCAGGGATGAACTGCCTCTTTAGCTTTTCTGCCATCCGTTCCCACTTAGTTATTCTCTCTTTCCCTCTTTTATTTCGCTCTAGCTGCACTCCCTTCCACCAAATGCTAGCATGACCTTTCAGTTTGGTCTTTGCGAATCTGACCCTATCAGGATCCTCAACCTCTTCGTACTCAAAGTACTCTTCCAGGTCGTTGATCCGGTCGATCAATTCCTCTGGATCAAGGTTCCCGAAATATGTGGAAACCTCCATCTTCGGCCTCTTCCCAATCTGGGATATGGCTTTGTATAGTTTGGCTTGAGTCGGATCTACTGCTTCTTCTTCTTCCTCAGGTTGGTCTTCTTCTTCATCATCTTCCTCTTCACTACCTTCGTCTCTTCTTGGCTCCAATCTTCTGCGCATTTCTTCTTGCAGGGCTTGCATTTGCTGCTGCAAAGCTCGAACATCTTTCGCTGCTGCCATGCCTCTCCCACCAATCGGGTTTCTCCTTGGAGGCATTCTGCTCACCCAATTCCAAGCCCTTCCATAGATCCTGGTGTAACTGCCTCTCCTCCGGTGATCTGCTACACACTCAGGAACTACTGGCTCTGATACCACTTGGTGGAGAACAGATCTTGCATAATACAGAAAACCAGAGAAACAAGAGCCCAAAATTTGTATTCAATACTTCGGAAGAATTTTACAAGAATATACAACCAAACTACCATTTGCCAACCCCCTCTCATTACAATCCATGGGTTTTTATCGAGGTCCCGATCCTCTGTGCTTTCAAACTTCCCACGATCTACAATTGCCACTGGGACAATTCTGGAAAGTTGCATTGATGAGACTCTAGGTGAGGTGCGTGACTGGCTGCCATATCCAACGGAATCTTCTTCTCGATCTGTTGCTTGTTGTTAGTTGCTTTAAACGCGTCTTCCAGATATCCTGCGCGAGTGGCCAACATGCCCATTGAAATCCTTCTTTGGAACTGCTGCTTCACTGCCGCTAACTTGCCACGCACGAAGGGCCGCCTTTAAGAAAGCTGGGAGTGCATGTTTTCCTGTTTGGTCACGATATCGTGACATGTCGCGATATCGTGACCATTTCCTTCTTGTGCTTTCTCTCTCCTGCTCCCGTCGCGATATCGCGACATGTCGCGATATCGCGACATTTCCTCCATCAAGCCTTCCTCTCTCTCGCGATATCACGCCGTTTTTGTCTGTCGGCCTCCGTTCTCCTGCTTTGGTCGTGAAATCGTGACATGTCACGATTTCATGACCATTTGTCTTCCGTGCCTTGCCTTCCCTACTTTGGTCGCGATTTCGTGACGTGTCGCGAAATCGTGACCTTTGTTCCTCCGCGCCTTTGTTCTCCGGCTTTGGTCGCGATTTCGCGACCTTTGGTCTCCGCGCCTTTGTTTCCCCTGCGGTGGTCACGATTTCGCGACCTTTGGTCTCCGCGCCTTTGTTTCCCCTACGGTGGTCACGATTTCGTGACCTTTGGTCTCTGCGCCTTTGTTTTCCCTACGGTGGTCGCGATTTCGTGACCTTGTGTCCGCTGCTCCCCTATCTTCCGTTTTGGTCGCGATATCGCGACACTTTTTGTGTCGCGATATCGCGACACATATTTTTCTTGCAACACTTAGAAAAAAATAACATTGCAACACTTAGAAAAAAATAACAACAAAAAGTTTGGTTGATGCTCGATTGCTTTGCTGCCCTCGGATGCTCCTGCATCACCATTGCTTCCTAAATTCCCTAGACTCCCTTAGATTAAACGGTGATTTTATCCCTAATATTTTTCTTTGTTGCTCGATAATGGTCATATTGGAACCTGAATTCCTACAACTCGACCCTATCATCGAGGATATCCTCAACATCCATGACTTCCTCCTATTCATGAGGAATTTCAAATGGAGGGATACCAAGATTTCTGTAGAATTCATAAAAATATAGAATCACAATCATGTTATTGTTCATGGCCTAGAATTTAATATGAGCATCTGACGTCTTGCTAAAATTATGAGGTTACCAATTGATGGTAGAGTCATCTATAGGGATAGGAATTCATTGGCCAAGGAGACCAACTCCTTTTCTAACCAGGGAAAGAATATCATTTGGGAGAATGGTGGCATTGTTCACAAACCCCTCCCCAGCCCATGGGACCAAGTCATGATATCAATGATGCAATACTTCACCATGAATAAAATTGACTCACCCCTTCACAACTTCCATCTCACCTTTTTGAACCACTTACGAATGTGAAGTTCATTAATGTTCCTAATTATCTCTATCGTTCCATTGAGATCTCTATTTACAATGTTGCAAAAAATAACTCCTCCCACCCTATTCATCAAGGCCTCCACTTAATCCTTTACAGTGATGCTCTTGAAATACAAGCCCAAAAAGGTAGCATTTCAACAATCCCATCCAAACAGACCTCCGTCCATATCGCTAGCCAGGATACCCCTAAAATTAACATTGATGATGATGATGATGATGAGCTAGAAAATGAATCCCTTGTTTCTTCCAAATAGGGCAAGAATCCACCTTCTGAGCTGTCACCTAGTACCACCCCATAGTCTATTGTTTTTCAGTCCACTAGATCCAAGTTGATAGGGGTCAAGTGAAAAGATAGCCCTGGTACATCAAGAAAGTCTTCTCGCTTGAAGCAAGTTAATATTGAGAATTCACCCTCAAAGGTGATGATTGAGGAAAATATTCCTATTATAAAATTATTTGAGCCCTTGGGTGTGCTCACCACCAACCTATTCTAGAATATTATCTTAGACCCTCTTGCTATAACTATGGTGACCTTGTATGCCACTGTGAATGTAGCAAATATTGCATGGACGTTTTATCACCAACTTGAAAATATTCTGGATGAACTCCTCTACCAGCTCAAGGACATTTAGAAGAACGAGGATGCGAAGCCAACCAATAATGCTGAGTCTGAGTGAGGTGGTAGCCTCTTTGCTTCCCAGGATCATCTTCGTAGCTTTCGAGATCATCCTAATATTTTTTGTCTTTCTATTTGTTCGATCTTCCTGGGTTGGCCTCCATGGGCCCAATTTCTAGTTTTGCTATAAACTTCCATGTGACTTGGTTTTCCTTTTTGTTGTGGCTATGTGGCATCTTTGTATGCTATTTTTATATCCAGTCTACATGACCTGATGGTTTTTTTATCACTTTTTAAGAAGGTTTTGGGTTCGTTTCAAAATCCCTCCTCCAATCAATCAAAAAAAAATTGGGATTTTAAGGAGAAGAGTCACTTTTTAATATACACATTTACCAAGTTATTAAATTAATACATGGTCACAATATAACATCAGTGTGTCCCCTATTTCAATCCCATATAATTAAGTAAAAATAAATAAGAATATAACTAAATAGGGGTAATCCAATTGAGCCACTCATTTTCACATATTGTGTGTCAAATATGAAATAATATATATGTTTACCTTTTGTAGCTATTTATATCCCTTAAGTAATGTAATTTGGCTCAAGTTTTTGGCTATTTTTTATTAATATATAATAAACTAACCTCTCTTTTTTCCCATTATCTATGTAGTATGAAAATATAAGGTAAGAATTTATGATACCACCAACATTTTTTTCAATTGTGGTAATAAACTATAATATATGATATAGAGCGATAAATTTTCAATTATACTAATAGTTATACACACTATAAAGCAAAGGGACTTTACATGTTCATGATTGCTTTTTCTCTTCATTATGGTTTTACAAAATATTTTGATTAATCTTCAACTTAGTATGTCTACAAAATTACCTTAAATGCATGTAATATTTTTGCATGCATAATTATTAACAAGTGAAAAAAATCACCCTATACTTGACATGCAAGATTTCCTTCTTATAGATTTGTTAGAAAATATGTCCAATCCTCCTTATACTTAACTTATAAACTTTCCACCTTATGGTATCTCCTATTTCTACTACCAAACTTACCACTTTATAAATACCTTTATTGCATTTGATTTCCTATATAGGCATTACCTTACTCATTGATGTTATAGAGGAAAAAATTGTCCTTATCTTTATGGTGTTATTATCATAACAATATTCTTCTACTCATCATATCTAGAATGTAAATTTTTGAAGTGGAATACGTTTTGTTTCATTAGGTAGTAAATTATAGGAACTAAATAAGAGTTAAAATAATATTGTAATGGATCCAGTATAGCTATGTCGGCTACCTTTATTTTTATTAACTTGGGCCCTAGGTTTAGATCAACTTTCATTTTCAAATATTAGTAGCATCTGCTATGTATATGATACTTCACTCTCTCCAAGTAGTTATAAGACTTCATACTCTCCAAGTGGCTATGAGATTTCATCCTCTCTAAGTGGCTAAGAATTTGCATTTATTTGAATCTAGAATTTGATTATTACATATTTGGTTTTTTGGCAATTAGATCTGAATTATTATTATCATTTAGGTAATGTTATTTGTGTATTATTGGATTGCTACCACTATTTCTATAATTCTTGAAGTTTTTTTTAACAAGTGGTATTAGATCTTTGATATTTGCTCCTTTTGGGGTGTAAATTTGTAGCAGAAGGGCACACAAACCATTCTAAAACTTCTACTAAACATTATTATTGCTTATTTCTTGGTAATTTTTTCATGATTTTTTGGTCCATCTTCTGGTGCAACTATCCTCTAGAATATTTTTAGTTCAGTGTTCTTACTTTCTTTTTCTAAATCCAACTGGAAAAACGAGGTGTCACTAAACCCATGTGAGAGACCTATACCATTATGATCATCTCTTGGAGATGATCAAAACAAGGGGTATTTCCAACAACACTTTTTTGAAAGGTGAGTGTCCTAGGATCCTTGAGGGAGATCTATCTCTTTGTGATAATCTCTTCAAGCTGATCAAAATAAGAGGCATTTTTTATAACATATTTTTAGTAGTTTTCTCTACTGTATAAGTGAACCTACTACTATTATTTGGGCATGATTCAACAACCAATTGTAGTGTATTGTTCATTTAGAGGATGTTTGTATGAGTAGAAAGGAGCACCAACCCTAAAATCTTGGTAAGCATCACAAGACTTTCCCAAATATCAATATTTTTGACCAATGTCTTCTTTATTATTTAAATGCTCTGGTTTTACCTTTGTTAGAGTTAATGTAATGTGCACTATGCCAGTTTGACACTTGTCAGTTTCATTGACAAGTGTCATGTTCATCATATAGGCTTATGCCTATATATTGTAACCTTTTTATCAATAATATCATCCCCTTGAGTTTTCCCTCTTGAAAACCTCCTCCCAATGCCTTGGATTCTTTCTCCTCCTCCCAATAACCCTTCCCTGGTCTCTCCTCCTTCTATCCCTCCAATTGGTAATCCTCTTCCTAGTACTATTAACCCCGATCTTAATGCATATATTTCGAATCAAGAACAAATGATTAATTTCATTATCAAATCCTTAAATAATCAATACCATACAATTACCTCCATTGTCAAGTCCTTGGATAACATCCAAAGAGTCATATAATTACCTGCTACTATACCTCATTTTATCCAAGGGTCTAGGGTTATGTTTAAGGGGTCAGCCCCAAAATGTATTAATAAAAATTTGGCGAATCAGTTTTGAAATCCATGCGAATAGTATCCAAACGCATGTAGAAGGTTCACTATTATTAGGGGCAATATTGGAAATTTAAACTTAAAATGGTCAAATTATTATAAAATTGGGACGAATCGACCCAAAAAAAAATTGCACCTAGAAATTTTTGGCTAATGGGCCTTAGTCAAGGGTCCCAAATATTAGCCAATTCCAAATTTTGAAAATCCTAATTTTAACCAATTTTGCGATAAATAGCAGCTATGCATAACCTTGCAAGGGTCACAAAAAACTATGGAGAAACAACATCCAATCATTTATTATGCACTAAATACTAGTGTTCTTCCACAACCACCATTTGATCATAGTTCTTCAAATTCATAAGGAAGTCACTCAACTCCTTATGCCAACCAATTTTCTCCTCCAATATGGATGCTTATGACATAGGCTTTGCTTCTCTAGATTCCATGGTATGAGGTGCTTCTAATTTATTGATTGAACTCATGAAGTTTGTATTCCTTGCATCGACATACCCACCTTTAAAGGTGTTGATCCATGAGGGTGGCTAGACAAGATGGATAACCCTGTTTGTTTGCACTATGTTCCTAAAGTAGGTTGTCACATTAGTAACTTTTAAGTTGGGAATATAATTTCATCAATAGTTGTTGTGATAGATTTACCAACATAGGGTTTCTCTTTTATGGCCTGACTTCAAAGAATAATTTCCTCAAATATTTGACAAAGGATTTTTTACGTCATATATGGTTTATCTTATGTAAAAAAAGCAAATAGAAGCAATGGAGGAGTATTACACTGAGTTCACCATTCTTCTCACCTATTTCCACAAATTGAATCCAATGGTGGTGTTCTTAGTCTTGCATGATGGTCTTAAGGATAAATTTGATTGGAATTTGACATGCTTGGCCCTGGTACTCTCAATGATCCTCGACATATAGCTTTAGCAACAAAATAGAAACTCCAAAATTCCAATCTCCAACATAGATGTGAGTTCAACTCTCATTGTCCTTACTACAACAATGAGCATTATCAAGGAATATCATATTTTAAATGTCATTCTCACCATCCCCTATATCAATCCTATGAAGAATATCATAAATTTCAAGTGGAAGGTAAAGATATTAGTATATGAAGATGAGATTCATTACAATAGGAGCAACCAATACAAGTAGATGAGGTGGATAATGAGGATGATACCATGTCTCTCTCTACTTAGGCTCTTATGTGACTCCATGTTCATCATACCATTAAAGTATAAAATTTTATTAAATGATGGGTATCTATGCATTGACTGATTCAAGTAGCACTCATAACTTTGTAGATAGTAAGACTACATAGTCCTTGGGCTTGTAAATCTTTCTTAAAATTAAGATAAATTTTAAGTATTAATTGCAAATAGGAGTTTCAGTCAATGTGTGGGTTGAAAAACTGAAGTTAACATCCAAATTAAGGATTATACTTGGTTAGGCATCCTCTTTTCCATGAACCTAGGTAATCCAAATATCATATTTAGAGCATAATGGCCATCTCATATTGGTGATGTTACTACTAATATACAAAATAGATATATCAAGTGGATAGGGAAGATAATATTCATTTATCTCCAAGGAATCCAACCCCCTCCCTCCAAGGTGATTAGTTCATATAACATGGAAAATATATTAAAGAAATATGGTTATAGACTCTTTGCCCAAGTCAATTACATGGAGGTTTAGCCTTTGAAACTGCTTCTTCTAGATATTCCTTTGGAGTTACAAAATAATGTGGATAACTATGAGGAGGTATTTTGTAAGCCCACAGGTCTTCCTTCTAAGTGCACACATGATCATGCCATCCACCTTATTCCAAATCAACCTTCTATTGTACAACCTTACCACTATTCCTAGCCCTAGAAGTTAGAAATTAAGAAGTTGGTTCAGGAAATATTGGAGCAAGGAATCATCCATCCAAGCATTAGTCTATACTACTCTCTGTGGTGATGGTATGACATAAGAATAATTTATGGTGCATATGTCTTGGTTGTTATCCTCTCAACAAGATCATTATCACATATAAGTTTCCTATCCTTATTATATATGATTTATTGGAGGAATTACATGGTACTATATACTTTACAAAACTAGACTTGTGTTATGGATTTCATCAAATTAGGATAATGGAATTAAGTATCCCTAAGACTACTTTTGGTACACATGAGGGTCATTGTGAGTTACTAGTCATACCTTTTGGTCTTACTAATGCTTGTTGCACTTTCTAAAGTCTCATGAACTTCGTCTTTCATCCTCTTCTTAGAAATTTTTTCTTAGTTTTATTTGATGATATTTTAAATCATAGCAAATCCTAGGAGTATCATCTAGTTCATGTTGACAAAGTTCTTCATCTATTATAAAAAGAAAAACCTTTTGTCAAAAGGTCCAAATGTTCCTTTGGGGTCTAGGAGGAAGACTACTTGGGACATATAGTAACTTGAGAAGAAGTCAAGGTAGACTCTAGCAACATCAAAGCTAAACATGATTGGTCCTTGCCCAACTCCTTTAACAACTCCATGGATTTTTATGACTCATAGACTACTATAGAAAATTTATCTACAAGTATGGCAAATTGTCATTCCTCTCACTACTCTTACTAAAATGGATGCCTTTATTTGGTCTAAAGTTACTTCCCAAGACTTCCAAGCCCTCAAATAAGTTATGTGCACCACTATTATTTTAGCCACTCCTAGATTTAGCAAACATTTTACATCCACTATGATACTTTTGGCATAGGTATTGGAGTTGTTTTGATGCAATATGGACACCCATTAGCCTTTGAAAGTAAGCAACCTTCGAGTAAGAATTTAGGATGGTCCACTTATGAGAAGGAAATTTTAGCTATTATGCAATCCATACAAAAAAGAGGTCTTATTTGTTGTGACGTTGTTTCATTATCAATACTAACCATAGCAGCCTTAAACATTTCTTAGAGCAACATCTCTCATACCCTAAATAGAATAAATGGATGAATAAACTCTTAGGCTATGATTCTCTCATTGACTACAAGTTTCAAATCAACTTCGAAATTAAAATAAATTCAAATCCTTAGCCACTTAGAGAGGCCAAAGTCTCATAGCCACTTGGAGAGGACAAATTATCATATGCATAGAAAATGCAACAAATATTTGAATATAAAAGGTGATTTAAACCTAAGGCCTAAGATAATAAAAATAAAGATAAATGGCATGGCTATATTGGAGTTGTTAAAATATTTTTATTATCACCTTTCATATTCAAATCTTAGTCACATCTACTGCACGTAAGAGACTTCACTCTGTTCAAGTGGCTATGAGACTTTGCCCTCTCTAATAAGGATTTGTACTTATTTAAATCTAAAATTTTATTATTGCATGTTTTATTTTATAGCAATTGGATCTTAATTATTATTATCACTTGGATAATGTTATTTGTGCATTATTAGATTGCTACTACAGTTGCTATAATTCTCAAAGTTATTTTATAACAAGTGGCATCGGATCTTTGATATCTACTTCCTATGGGGTGAAAATTTATAGCAAAAGGTTGTGCAAACCATTCTAGAACCTCTATTGAACATTGCTTGTTTCTTGGTAACTTTTTTCATAAAATATTTTGGTCCATCTTTTTGTGCAATTATCCTCTAGAATATTGTGATTTTGTTTTTCTTACTTCCTTTTCCCAAAACTGATAAAAAAATGGGTGTTTCCAAGCCCATGTGAGAGACCTATACCATTGCAATTGTCTCTTCAAGATGGTCAAAACAAAGGGTATCTTCAACAACTCTTTTTTGGAAGGTGAGTGTCCTAGGACCCTTGCAGGAGACCTATCTTTTTGTGATCATATTTTCAAGCTAATCAAAGTTTAAGGTATTTTTAGAACACTTTTTTTAGTAGCTTTCTAAGTATCTGTGGGGTTTTTCAATTTCCCCTAGTGTATGACTAAACTAGTTGCTACTAATGGTTGGGTGTCATTCAATGGTTGATTACAGTGTATTGTTCATTTAGAGGATGTGTATGAGTAGAAAAAAGCACCATCCCAAAAATCTTGATAAGCATCATAACACTATTCCAATATCAATAGTTTTAATAGTCTTATTTGCTCCTTAAAAACCATGGTTTCACCTCATACCAACACCTTGGATTCTTTCTCTCCTCCTAATAACCCTTCATTGGTCACTCCTTCCACTACCCCTCCAACTTTAATCCTATTTCTAGTACTATTAACCATAATTTGTGTGCATATATTTTGAATCAAGAATAAATTATTACTTTCATTGTCAAGTCCTTAGATAATCAATACCAAACAATTACTTCCTTTTCCAAGTCCTTGGATAACATCCAAATAGTCATATAATTATCTGCTACTATACCTTCTCTTATCCAAGGATCAACAAACCATGGGAAAGTAGTCTTTGATCATTCACCAAGAACCAAATCCTAGTGTTCTTCCAAACCACCATCTGGTTATAGTTCTCCAAATTCTTATGGAAGTCACTCAACTTCTTATGCCACTTGAGGTTCTCCTCTAATTATGGGTGCTTACAACCTAGAATTTTCTTTTAATATAGATTCCATGGTAAGAGGTGTGTCTAATTTCCTTGAATAGCCTCATGATGATGCAAATGGGAGAAGTAAATCCACTTAATGATGGCCTTCTAAAGCAACAAGTTATCAATTCAACTTATGACTATTGATGCATGATAATCACACATGCAATTCATTCCAACATGATGGTACTTGATAGCCAAGGTCTCAAGATGTCAACACAACAAGATGGTAAGGCAAGATCCTAGGGTAGTAATGTTGTATGATTGGAGTCTTATGAGACAAAAATGTTTGATTCCCTTAGTATGACAATGTCTTGTGATGATAGTTCCATGAGATAACAAGATATTGTGATATGATATGGTGATATCATGACGACAACCGATTTATATGATAATATCTCGATATGACAACACTTAAGTTAGTGATACTTTGAGAAGGTAACATCTCATGGTGGTGATTCCACTAGACATTCTTCAATAGGCTCAATTTGTATGGCAATTTTCTTTTGTTTGAAAGGTGTTATAACCTTGTAAGAATGGTAATCAAACATTCTTGGTTACATGAAATCATGGATAATTAAACATCCTCATAATTATGCTTTAGCAATGACCTAGCCTTGTCTTCTTCTCCAACCTGCACATATAAACTTGTGCATACTAAATTTTATACAGGACTATAATATACTATTCAATAATGCAAGGGAATTCTCACTCCAACACATAGAAGGAAATAAGAGAAATTATTATATATTATTATGCAAGCAAGGCACTAATACACCAACATACAACAATTCTTAGCATTTGTTTTAGATTTGTAGGTATAATTTGGACATATTCATGGCAATGTTTTTTTCTCTTTTCTTGTATCTCCTATTCTCTTTTCTCTCTTCTCTACCATTCTTAGATGACTTTCCTCTCCTTCCTCTCTACTTGCTATTTTTTTGTCATTCTTCGATGTTTCTCTCTAAAATTTTTGCTTCCTCTTCTACATAGTCTAGGTGATTATTTATCCTTTTCTTTTCATACTCCTATGCATCTCCCTAATTTTTTTGCTTACTCTTCTACATGATTTGTGTGGTTATGTCAACCATTTTGCATAGGTCATGGATGCTCCCACATCATATCATTAGCTAAATCGAAATATTTCATGAGCAAAAGCTTATTAACCTTTTTGAAATCTATAATTTGTTGGACATTTTGAGTAGATGAGTTGTCATTGATGTCAAGAGTGAGTGGTCATTGATGTCAAGCCTTCAGCACCAGTCAGTGGTAGTTTCAGTGGGCAACATCAGTTTCAGGTTCTCCAATAAGTGCAAAAGGATAGTCCATTTTAAGTTAATCAAAGACCCGGTTCCAAGCAGTCAGATGTGGTCCAAAGTGCAAAGAAGAAGCCCAGATGAATAATATTATAATAATTCTTTATAATATTATAAAGGGAAGTTTAAATTAATTATAAATTAATTAATATAATTTTTATTATAAATTAATTTATTAATTAATTTACTTAACTTATAAGTTATTTAAATTAATTATTAATTAATTTTAATATTAATTATAAGTTAATTTATATTAATTTTAAATAACCCTAAGGTGGGTTATTGAATTAAAATTTGAATTCTTAGCGCCGACATGGGAGAAAAATCAACCAAACGTGTATAAAAAGAGGGACTACCCCACCTTAGCCAAACTTACCTTATGCCTTCGAATTAAATTGATTAATGCGAGCTTGTGCGAATCGTGCTGCATCAAAGAGGATTGCTTTGTGGTTTTTGTGTGAAGTCAACGACGCACGAAGGGTTAATAGGAAGGAAGCCTTCCTCCCTTCACGTGGGTGCCTATAGCCCACGCGGTGGGCTCCAAAGCGCTAAGGTGCTTGGCGCTTGGGGAGACGGCGGTTCGAATCACGTCGAAACCCTTTTGGGGAGAAAAACGAAGGTATGCATTAGTTGAGCACCAAAATTTTTGGAGGAGTTAGTTGAGGTATTAAAAATTAATTTTTGCATATTTTATTTGGTTTGTAAGGTTGTAAGGGGAGTTATAAGGTTGATGCAAAATAAAATTTTGGGTGTTATTTGCTTTAGTGTTTGAAAAGGGTAGTAAGGTGTTTTAGGAAGATTGTTTGAGGTTTTGTGGTGTTGGATATTATTTTAAGTTGGAGATTATAAGGTGTATCAAAATGATTATTTTTCATGTATGATTTGATGGATGTTATTTTCAAAAGGGAGCAATAAGGCATAATTGAGCTTTGATTATTTTTGTGTCTAAGGAATATTTTGAGAAAGTGTTGAAGTGATATTTTGTCATTTAACCATTGAAATTGGAAAGAAGAAAATTGTGATTGAGACAGGTTTTCCAAGGGCACTTTTACATCAAACAAAAGGTATGGGCACATCTTCCTAGTGAGTGATTGTTGAATGTTGTGAATGCAAAGTTGGAGTGAAAAGGATTGTTTGGTAAGCATTGTTGAGTGTGTTTTGAATTAATGCTTCAAGGTTTTTTGGAATAAAGAGTTGTTGATAAAACCTTGTTTTATAAGCATTGTTGTTGAAGTGATTAATTGAGTGAACTTGAACTAGGGTTTGCAAAGATCATGAGTATCATTGTTATGTGAGATTAGCATTGTTGTTGAAGAACTTAGTTGAGTGAGAAACTTGGAACTAGGGTTTGCAAAGATCATGAGTATCATTGTTATGTGATATTGATTGATAAGCATTGTTGGAAATATTTGAGTGAGTGTTCATATGCTTGGACTAGGGTTTGTAAGAAAAGGTTAATTCATTGAGTGATTGGTTGAGTAGAGTTGGTTGAGCCTAGTCAAGTGGATGTGTTGAAGTGATAGTTCAAGTTCTATGAAACAAATTATTCTATATTCTGAATTGATTTGAGAAAGAGGTTGAGTGTTGGTGAGTGTGAAACATATTGAGTCTCTAACAATTCTCTATATGGTTTTGTGGTAAAAAAATTGATTAAAAGTGATTGAGCATTGTGGTGAATGTGAAGCATATTGAGTCTCTAACAATTCTCTATATGTTTCTATGGTAAAAAGAGTGATTGAAATTAATTGAGCATTGTGGTGAATGTGAAGCATATTGAGTCTCTAACAATTCTCTATATGTTTTTGTGGTAAAAAGAGTGATTGAAAGTGATTGAGCATTGTGATGAATGTGAAGCATATTGAGTCTCTAACAATTCTCTTTATGTTTCTATGAGATTGGACAAGTTCTAGTGTGGACTTGTTGAGTAGATTTGAGGTAAGTCTTAGAGAAGACTTGTGGATAGATTTGTGTGAGCTTTTGAGGAAGCTTACAATACAGTTTGAGAAAAGAGATTGAGAGCAGAGTTGGACAAGTTCTAGTGAGGACTTGTTGAGCAGATTTGGACAAGTTCTAGAGAGAACTTGTGGATAGATTAGTGTGAGATTTTGTGGAAGCTTACAAGGCAGATTTGAGACAAGTCTTTGAGAAGACTTGTGAGCAGAATTGATTGATTGATTTGTTCAAACCTTGAGTTAAGGTTTGGGGCAGATCTAGCAGTGTTGATTTGTGATTGGATCAAGATTTGTGTTAAGGCTTGAGGATAGATATTGAGGATAGATTTGTGCTAGACCGAAGGACTGTGTTTAGTGCAAATCAGAGGATAGATATTGAGGATAGATTTGTGCTAGATCGAAGGATTGTGTTTAGTGTAGATCAGAGGACAGAGATTGAGGACATATTTGTGCTAGATTGAAGGACTATGTTTAGTACATATTTGAGGATAGATTTTGGTGCAGATTTGAGGATAGGTTTGTGCCAGACTAGAGATAGATATTGAGCAGATTTGTGCTAGACCGAAGGACTGTGTTTAGTGCAGATTTGAGATAGAGCTTTGAAGGTGATAGAGTATAGAGGATGATAGTCTCCAGTGGATAGAGATCCATTAGCCAGGGCAGTGAGGATAGGTGTCTTCAGTGGATAGAGATCCATTAGCCAGAGTAGTGGGGGTAGCAGTTCTTCTAGAAGATCACCAGTCAGAGCTAAGGAGAAAGAGTTCTCCTATGGATAGAGATCCATGAACTTGATTAGGGGATTGGTGTCTCCTTTGGACAGAGGTCCATAAACATTGTAATAGGGAAAGGATTCCCAAGAGATTGATTGAGAAAATTTTAGTGAAATATTTTCTCCGTGGAGTAGCCCACATTGGGTGAACCACGTTAAATTGGTGTCTCTATTGTGTGTGGTGATTTATGCATTGCTTTGATTACTATTGTTGATATTGCTATCTATA
The DNA here is from genome assembly GCA_028583015.1 of Wollemia nobilis. Taxonomy (NCBI): domain Eukaryota; kingdom Viridiplantae; phylum Streptophyta; class Pinopsida; order Araucariales; family Araucariaceae; genus Wollemia; species Wollemia nobilis. Next base: position 3,519,681 of record JAQPPZ010000333.1, read on the forward strand.
CATTGCATAATATTTATTGGGAAAAAAAAGTAAAAAGTGGTCTTATACTGTTCACCCCCCTCTCAATATAAGCTTGTGTTCTTCAATTGGTATCAGAGCGGGTTCCTTCGGAAGAGTTTAACAACTTGAAGGAAAATATTTCAAGAACACAATGGATTCTAAGAATGTGTCCTCAGATAATTCAACACCAATATTTTATGGAAGTGATTATATATTTTGGAGTATGAGAATGAAGATTCACCTGATGGCACTTGGCAATGAAATTTGGGAAGTAGTTGAAAATGGATACATACCACCAATTGATCCACCTACAGATAAGGAAGGTAAGCTTCTACAACATTACAATTCAAAAGCAATGAATGCAATTTTGAGAGGTTTGCATAGAACAAAATCCATAAAATTTATGCATTGTAAAGATGCAAAAGGAATTTGGGATAAGTTGCAAAGCATATATGAAGGAGATAAAAGTGTCAAAAAGGAAAAGATACGAAATCTCAAAGGACAATTTGAAGAATTAAGAATGAAGGATGAGGAAAACATTAGTACTTATCTACTTTGGGTAGATGAGGTTGTTAATGCCATGCAAGGACTTGGACTTAATGTTGAAGAATCAGATGTTTGTGATAAAGTCTTAAGATCTCTTCCAAAAATATTTAGTGAAAATATTTCTACTATAGAAGAATCAAAAGATGGTGATTCTTTGACAAGAGATATGTTACTTGGTATTCTTACAACTTTTGAGTTAAGAACAAAAGAGGAACCTAATCTCCGGAAGGAAGCAACATTCAAAGCTACTAAGAAGACAAAGGGCAAAAAGTCAGATTCAAGCAATGAGTCATCCAGTGATGAAGAAGCTAATTATGGCAGAAGGAATAAGGATTCAAGAAGATTTAAAGATGCAAAATTTGTTAGATGTTTCAATTGTGGAAAGTATGGTCACTATGCAACTGATTTTCAAGAAGCTAAAAATAACAATGATGAAGAAAAATAGGATCACAGGAACATGGAATCAAAAAGATACAGGTACCAAAAGAAAGGTAAGGATGGACAAGGCAAACAAGGAAAGAAGTTCTTTCAAAGACAAAAGAGGAGCTACTATGCAGAAAAGGCAAGTAAGTACTCAAGTGATAGTGATGCTAGTTCTTCAAGTAATGATAAAGATGAAGTCCTATTTCTGATTGAAGAAAAATAAGAAGTTAAGAAAAGGTCACCAATAATTCTCAAGTGTTTTAGATGTGGTAATTTTGGACATCTTGAAGATAGTTGTACAAGGAATGGTTTCAGTTTTAGTGATGATGAATATGAGGATGCACTTGAAGAATCAAAAGAGAATATTCTAATGGCACTAGAAGAAGAAGGAGGTGATCCTATAGAAGACAAGTCAGAAAAGAATGAAGATGTTCTCAAAGGCAAACAAATAGAGGAAGAATCAGAAAAAGGAGGAGTTGATCTTGAGGGAGAGCTTATTTATGCTCTTAAAACCTTAAAGAAGGTAAGAAAGCAAAACTCTCAACTTGAGATTCAGTTTCAAGAATGTGATGAAGAGAGAGGAAAGCTTATAGAGGATCTAAACAAGTCAATGGCTAAGACAAAGAAGTTCAAGGATAAGCTAGAAGCAAAGGTCTTAGAATGTGAAAGGTTAGAACAAGAAGTAGCTCTACTAAGGGAAGAATTAGAAAAGTCCAAGGACAAGCTACACAAGTTTGGAAAGAGCTCAAATATTGTAGATAAGATGATCAAGGTACAAATAAGGTCAACAAACAAAATAGGTCTTGGTTTTGAACAGGCTCAAAAGAAACAAGAAGAAGAGTCAACCTCAAGTTCTGAAGAAGAAGAAACTTCAGAAGAAGATAGTGTAAGAGAAAGTGAGACTTCTGAGGATGAGTTGGATAACAGAAATTTCAACAAGGAAAGGAACAATGCACAAAGAAGAAATAGATGGAACAGGAACCAGCACAGGGTAAAAGAGACTAAGAGACCAATGAGGTCAAGGCAAGGAAATTTCAATGGATGATGTTTCTCATGTCATAGATTTGGGCACATGGCTTCACAGTGCAGGACACATGAAATACAGGAGTATGGGAACTTCAGAAATAGGTAGCTTTTCCATGGGTATTGCTACTCATGTAATCAGTTTGGTCACAAGGCAATGAATTGCAAGGTACATGATAGGAACAAAGATGGCTTCACTAGGAGAAATCCCAAGACATTTGCACCTCCAAGGAATAATAACATTAAGTGTTATAAGTGCAATAATGATGGACATACAACAAAGTGGTGTAGAGCAGACATTCCAGAATCAAGCATGAACAAGAATAGGAATAGGAATATGGACATGAACAGGAACAGGAATAGGAATAGGAATATGGACATGAACAGGAACAAGAATATGGATATGAATAGGAACAGGAACATGGACATGAATAGGAATATATAAAGGAATCAGAAGGATCATATGAGAAGGAAATAGGACAAAGGTAAAGACCAATGCTTGCTAGGAGTAGAAATACTCCCACCCTAGAATTAACCACCTCAAGAGGAGGTGGGGGAGGGGCTAAGCTAAGAGACTCATTCTTAGCCCCGAGCCCCAAAGGTGACCCTTTGCCATTGATGTCAAAGGGGGAGAGATTTGGTTTAAGAAGAGAGCATTGAGTCAGGGGGAGCAATTTCCCAGGGGAAGCAGAATAGGAAAAAGGTCAAGTTTTGGTAAAAAGAATTTGGGTTGCCATCAATGACAAAGGGGGAGATTGTTGGACATTTTGAGTAGATGAGTTGTCATTGATGTCAAGAGTGAGTGGTCATTGATGTCAAGCCTTCAACACCAATTAGTGGCAGTTTTAGTGGGCAGCATCAGTTTCAGGTTCTCCAATAAGTGCAAAAGGATAGTCCATTTTTAGTTAATCAAAGACCCGGTTCCAGGCAGTCAGATGTGGTCCAAAGTGCAAAGAAGAAGCCCAAATGAATAATATTATAATAATTCTTTATAATATTATACAGGGAATTTTAAATTAATTAATATAATTTTTATTATAAATTAATTTATTAATTAATTTACTTAACTTATAAGTTATTTAAATTAATTATTAATTAATTTTAATATTAATTATAAGTTAATTTATATTAATTTTAAATAACCCTAAGGTGGGTTATTGAATTAAAATTTGAATTTCGAATTCGAATTCTTAGCATCGACGTGGGAGCAAAATCAACCAAACGTGTATAAAAGAGGGACTACCCCACCTTAGCCAAACTTACCTTATGCCTTCGAATTAAATTGATTAATGCAAGCTTGTGCGAATCGTGCTGCATCAAAGAGGATTGCTTTGTGGTTTTCATGTGAAGTCAACGGTGCATGAAGGGTTAATAGGAAGGAAGCCTTCCTCCCTTCACGTGGGTGCCTATAGCCCACGTGGTGGGCTCCAAAGTGCTAAGGTGCTTGGCGCTTGGGGAGACGGTGGTTCGAATCATGCCGAAACCCTTTTGGGGAGAAAAACGAAGGTATGCATTAGTTGAGCACCAAAATTTTTGGAGGAGTTAGTTGAGGTATTAAAAATTAATTTTTGCATATTTTATTTGGTTTGTAAGGTTGTAAGGGGAGTTATAAGGTTGATGCAAAATAAATTTTTGGGTGTTATTTTCTTTAGTGTTTGAAAAGGGTAGTAAGGTGTTTTAGGAAGATTGTTTGAGGTTTTGTGGTGTTGGATATTATTTTAAGTTGGAGATTATAAGGTGTATCAAAATGATTATTTTTCATGTATGATTTGATGGATGTTATTTTCAAAAGGGAGCAATAAGGCATAATTGAGCTTTGATTATTTTTGTGTCTAAGGAATATTTTGAGAAAGTGTTGAAGTGATATTTTATCATTTAACCATTGAAATTGGAAAGAAAAAAATTGTGATTGAGACAGGTTTTCCAAGGGCACTTTTACATCAAACAAAAGGTATGGGCACATCTTCCTAGTGAGTGATTGTTGAATGTTGTGAATGCAAAGTTGGAGTGAAAAGGATTTTTTGGTAAGCATTGTTGAGTGTGTTTTGAATTAATGCTTCAAGGTTTTCTGGAATAAAGAGTTGTTGATAAAACCTTGTTTTATAAGCATTGTTGTTGAAGTGATTAATTGAGTGAACTTGAACTAGGGTTTGCAAAGATCATGAGTATCATTGTTATGTGAGATTAGCATTGTTGTTGAAGCACTTAGTTGAGTGAGGAACTTGAACTAGGGTTTGCAAAGATCATGAGTATCATTGTTATGTGAGATTAATTGATAAGCATTGTTGGAAACATTTGAGTGAGTGTTCATATGCTTGGACTAGGGTTTGTAAGCAAAGGTTAATTCATTGAGTGATTGGTTGAGTAGAGTTGGTTGAGCCTAGTCAGGTGGATGTGTTGAAGTGATAGTTCAAGTTCTATGAAACAAATTATTCTATATTCTGAATTGATTTGAGAAAGAGGTTGAGTGTTGGTGAGTGTGAAACATATTGAGTCTCTAACAATTCTCTATATGTTTATGTGGTAAAAAGAGTGATTGAAAGTAATTGAGCATTATGGTGAATGTGAAGCATATTGAGTCTCTAACAATTCTCTATATGTTTATGTGGTAAAAAGAGTGATTGAAAGTAATTGAGCATTGTGGTGAATGTGAAGCATATTGAGTCTCTAAAAATTCTCTATATGTTTATGTGGTAAAAAGAGAGAGTGATTGAGCATTGTGATGAATAAAGTCCTGGTTATTTTCTTCGTAAATTCTTGTATCATACATTTAAGATCACCATTTTATTTTGTAAATGTGCCAAAACTAAGTCACCCACCTAAACTTCTTGTGTCATACATTTAAGATCGCCAAAATGCTTATATATTATAGCATTCTTCTCCAACTCAATTTTTACCTCCTTATGTAAATCATGTATGTGGTCAACAAAGTCCTTTGTGACTCCACTTGGTCTCTATAAATTTATTGTACTCTACAACTCATCCACTCTTATTAGACATATTTTATATACTATTTGGAATGATTTTTTGAACATACTTCTATTGATTGAATTGTTATATACAAATTCAACCTATGCCAAAATGATATTCCACAATTTAGGTTTCTTTCCAACTAAGCACCTCAAAAAATTTCTAAGTCTTTTGTTCACCACTTTGATTTATCCATCCATTTATCAGTGATAAGTTGAAATGAAAATCAATCTTGTGCCCAAATTATTCTATAAGGTCCACCAAAAATGACCTACAAACTTCGCATCTCTATCTGACATAATACTTTTTGGTAAACCAAGTAGTCTTACAATTTCTTGAAAGAATAAATCAGCAATATATGTAGCATCATTCATTTTATTACAATGTATAAAATGTCCCATATTCAAAATCCATCAACTACAACAAAAATTGAATCATTCCTTTTTTTGTGTTTGTTGGTTGTGGAGCCTAATTCTCTCTCTAATTTTAAGGTCTTGTTTTCAACCGCACTTGGACCCACTCCACGAAGGGGGGTTGTAGGGGTCCAACACCCCCCTACTAATATCACAAAAAATAGATGTTTTTCCATTTGTAAATGTGGACCATTCATTATTAGGTCACAGATTGAACGGTAGTAGTTTATGTTGGCAGTCTTACTCTAAAATGTAACTCTCTTTTTTAAGAAGACGATGTATGGCGACTGTAGAAGTAGTATAGAATAGACTGTGAGAGAAATAAGAGGAGGTTACAATGAATGTTTTGTAGGTTGTATCACTTCATTTTTGCTGGATGGAATAAATAAAGGCCTGGTTATTTTCTCCGTGGATGTATCCCATGTTGGGTGAACCACGTATATCTATGTCTCTCTTGTATTATATATTTCTACATTATATTTTTTGTGTTTTATTATTGCTTGCATTTATTATTTCTAATAGTGTTTAAGGTAATATAAGGATAAATTCCATACTTATGTCTTCCCATGGCCTTTACAGTATTAATAATAGATGATACAACCCAATGTTTGAACTCTTTCCTTTTGCATGTTGATAGACTTGAAAAATCTACACAAATATATGCACATCCATGCTTATTATTAGGTAATAATAGCTTCCACAAAGTTGTTTCAAAGTTTTATCTATTGTCTAACTAGTCCTCCACTATGTTTTTCTCTTATCAAGTTCTCCCTCCTTGAGTTATGTGGTATACATAATGTTGTCCCTTGAACAATAACCTCTCTTGAATGAAATAATCCAACCATGATTTTCTATATTCTATAGTAGGATCATTGCAAGTTTTCCATGATTCCAAGTCAAAATTATCAACATAAAAGTCTTTCATAGCTTGCCACTTTAATCTTCATTGTGTTCATCAACAAGTTTCTTCTACTCAAAGCATCAGCTACCCGATTTGAACTACCACTTCTATGCTTCAAAAAAAATGAGTAACTTTGAAGATACTCTACCCATTTCATATGTATTTGGTTCAGTTTGCCTTGGTTTTTAATTAATTACAAAGCATGATGATCCATAAATAACACAAATTCCTTTGGTAGTAGGTAATGCCTCCACTTCTTTAGTGCTTGCATAATGGCTTAAAATTCATAATCATAAACTGGATATTTATTCTTGGCTTCATTTAGTTTCTCACTGAAATAAGCAATGGGTCTACCTTCTTGGCTCAAAACTCCTCCAATGGATATCCCATTGGCATCACAATATACTCAAAAAAATTTGTTAAAATTTGGCAAAATTTGGTTGCTCTATGACTTTCTCCTTCAATATTTGAAATATTTTTTCTATTGTGTATATCGATTTGAATTCATGTCTACCTCCCTTCATAATTTTCATGATTGGAGCACAAATTCCTCTAAAATTCTTGATAAAATTTCTAGAAAAAATTTCCAAAACATGAAAAGTTTGACTTCAAACATACTCCTTGGCAATGGCCACTCCACAATAGCCTTCACCTTTGTTGGACCCATTTGCAAACCATCCTTGGATATGACAAAACCTAAATATACTAGTTCCTTCTTCATAAAACTATATTTCTTCAAATTGATTAGCAATTGCTCTTCCTTCAACTTCTCTTAAACAAGAAAAGGCTTCAAGACTTCATTCATCAATCACATAAATATACTAGGTGTATTTTTCAACCCAAATGACATAACTAGACATTCATACAAGACTTATTTGATCTTAAACATGGTCTTCCACTCATTTCCTTCTCTGATTTGAATTTAATAGTAACCACTATTCAAAAAAATATTTGTAAAGTAATCTACTCCACTCAAACAATCCATCAAGTCATTCATACAATTTAATGGAAATCTATACTTTATTGTGATCTTATTAATAACTTAAGAGTCCATACACATACATCATTCTCCACATTTCTTGGATTCTAGGATAGCTAGTACTACACATGGGCTTAAGCTTTCCCTAATCAACCCTTTTTCCAACAGCTTGGACTTGTCTCTTCATTCTCTAGTGGTTTCATCCTATAAGTTTTTTTATTTGCTCCATGTATGAAGTCTATCCGATGACTAATGCTTCTCATAGATGGTAACCCATTGGGTAATATTTTTGAAAGAATCTTAGTATATTCTTCTAATAAATCCTTCACTTCATATGGAATGGCATCCAGCTTATTCATTGTCCCATCTTCCATGGGTTTAGTAATGAAGGAAAAACATGTTTCCCCCTTCTTCATATCCTTCAATAATTATTTTCTCGATACCAAGAAAACTTTATAAATGCTATCCGCATCTTTTCTTTTGTTCTTCAAAGGAATCAATGCATAACTCGTACCATCCTTTACAATTAAATAGGTGTTTAGTCTTCCATCATGTATTACTTTCCAATCAAATTGCCATGGTCTTTTCAACAAAATATGACACACATCCATCAACATGATGTTATATACAATCACATCCTTATAAGAGCCAATCTAGAAATTTAGTATGAATTATTTAGTTATCAAAATTTGGTGCCCATTTTTTAACCAAAATACTTTGTAAGGATTCAGATGATTCATTCTCTTCAAGCTAATTTTTTCTATCATCTTTATTGACACTAAGTTGTTTGTGTTTTCAATATCCACAATTACCTTGCAACATTTGCCTCCCAATTTACAAATTATCATGAATATGCTCCTTTTTTAGATTCATGCACCTCCTTTTATAGTTTCAACAATACCCTTTTCATCAAAAGATATTCTCCTTGTTCTAGTTCCTCCATGTGCTTTGGTGTGGCTACACTTTCTTCGTTCGCTTGTGTAACATGGCTATGTGCTTCCTTTCCATGCCCACTAGTTTGTTATGCTTTAGGGTATTCATATTCATTATGGATAGCTTCTCCACATCTATAATAATCTTTGGGGACTCCTCTACACCTTCCTCTACCAAATCCACCTTGTTCTCTTGAGAAATATCAATTTTCTCTATTATTCTAGAAGTACTAGCTTCTCCTTCATGCCTTTGTTATCCTCTTCCATGATAGTATTGTCCTCTTCCTCTAACATTATTTTGTTACCTTCATAATATTTTTTCCTTTTTCTTGAGTGCATATTGATATGCCTCTTCAATGATTCTAATTCAAATCATACCAATTTCATCTTGTCTGGATAATCTTAGTCCATTTATGAATCTTGCCACGTTCTCTTCATCATCTTCAATATGACCTGCTCTGATGGTTAATTTATAGAAATTATTCATAAATTATTTTACTCCTAACTCTTTTTGCTTGAGTTTTTGAAGTCTTCTAAACAATCCTAATTTCTTTTTTCTTAAGGTTTTGAATTCTTATAAACAATCCTATTTTATAATCCATAGGTAAAAAAATAAATTTCAACTTGGATACAAAATTTTTCCATGTTTGGATTTTATCCTTCTCTTTTTGTTGTCTCTCAGTTTGAACATGATCTCACCAAATTAAAGCACATCCCTTCAGTCATGTACACACAATTTGACCTATTTTGGATCCTCCATAGATTCATAATTAAAGAATATCTCCATGTATATTATCCAATTTATCAATTCTTTAGGATTCAAATATATATTAAAATTAGGAATATCCATCTTTGGTTTACATCTCATATTTGAGATTGCCCAAATCAACTATTGTTCTAGTTCTTTTCCTTGCTCTTCATCTCAAGATTTCAAGTGACCAACTTCCTCCTCTTCACTATCACTAATCTCCTCAAGATGAATGCCTCTCCTTTAGGTAGTCTCAATCACATCTAACCTAATAGTGTTTCCTCCCATCATTTTTGCTAAATCCATTGGTTGGGGTCCCAAACCATACAACCTTCCTCTTTCATGTAATGTCATCTTTCCTCTAATGTATAGCATAAAATCTTACTTTAATACCAAATGATACAGATGTGAGAAGAGAATCCACTTAAGGATGGCCTTCTTAAGCAACATATTATCAACTCAACTTATAACTACTAATGCACGATAATCACATATGCAAACCATTCCAACACGATGATATTTGATAACCTAGGTCTCAATATGTCAACACAATAAGATAACAAGATAATATTCTAGGGTGATAATCTTATATGACTATAGTCTTATGAGACAACAATTTTGTATTCACTTAGATGGCAACATCTTGCAACTATGGTTCCATGACACGACAAGATCTTTTGATACAAGATAATGATATCCACGATGATAACTAGTTGAGATGGAAATGTCTCAAGAAGGTGATTTTTCACATTGATATGCCCACCTTTGAAGGTGTTAATCAATGAGGATGGCTAGCCAATATGGATAGCCTTATTCACCTACACCATGTTCATGAAGTAGGTTGTGTCCCATTATTAACTTCTAAGTTGAAAACCCAAGCACATTAGTAGTTGTCATATTTTTTTAACATGGGGGTTCTTTTTGGTGGCCTAACTTTAAATAATAATTTCTTTGAAGATTTGACAAAATATCATCCACATTATATGTGGCCCATATTATGTTGAAAATTTTATTCACTTATTACAAATGGAAAAGAAAATTGTTAAAAGGTCCAAATATTCCTTTGACGTCTAGGAGGTAGAATACTAGGGACACATAGTAGATTAGGAAGGAGACAAGGTAGATCTTAACAATATCAAAGCTATGCAAGATTGGCCCTTGCCCAAATCTCTTAAATAGCTCCATGGATTTTTAGGACTCATAGGCTACTATAGAATTTGTGTACATGTATGGAAAGATTGGTGTTCCTCTCACTGCTCTTACTAAAAGGAAGCTTTTGTTTGTCTGAAGCTACTTCCCAAGCATTCCAAGCCCTCAAAGAAGTTATGTACCACCCCTATTTTATCCACTCCTAACTTTAGCAAACCGTGTATCATTGAGCATGACCCTTATGACATAGGTATTGGAGTTGTTTTGATGCAATATGGACACCCATTAGCATTTAAAAGTAACAAATGCTCAGGCAAAAATCTAGGATAGTCCACTTATGAGAAGGAAATGTTAGATATTTTGCATACCATAGAGAAATAGAGGCTTTGTTTGTTGGGGCATCGTTTCATAAACAAGATTGATTAAAGCAGCCTTAAGCATTTCATAGGGTAGTGTCTCTCATGCCCTAAATAGAATAAATGGATAACCAAGCTCTTAAGTTATGATTTTGTCATTGAATACAAGAAAGGAAAGGAGAAGGAAGTCATTGATGCCTTGTCTTGCAAATACAAGGATGTTGTTGTTGTTAATATTATCTCTATTCCTCTTCAATAATGGCTTTCTCAAATTTAAGAATATTAGTTGTGTTACGTACAGATTATGTAGATATTTTAGGAAAGGGAGGGGGGATCATCATTGCATTCTATTTCTTATATGTTTATGGAATGCTTCACAAAAAGTATTTCATTTATCTTACTCATTCTTTGACTATTAAGTCAAATATTCTCCAAGAATTGCATGCATATCCTTTGGTTGGACATTCAAGTTTCTTGAAAATATACCAACGGGTGAAGCAATATTTTTCTTAAAAAATACTGAAATTCGGTGTCAAGATGTTTGTGGTTAAGTGTGAGGTGTATTAGCATAGCAAATAGGAAATATTTAAATCTATTGGATTCTTGCAACTCTTACCTATCCTTGATCATCAAAGGGAACAAATATCCATGAATTTCATTACAAGCCTTCTCAAATCTAAGCGTAAAATAGTGATCTTTGTGGTGGCCAAGGTATTTCCAAGCATACTCATTTCAGTGCATTACATCATCCATGTTCCTTAAGTAAGGTGGCCAAGGTATTTCTTGTTTAAGTTTTTAAATTAAATGGTAAACGCAAAATCATTATGATTGTGACCTTGTCTTCACTAGTAAATTTTGAAAAGAATTGTATTGTATTAGTGGTACCAAGTTGAGTATGTCCTCTTCTTATCACTCTTAGTTGGATGGTCATACAAAGATTGTTAATAAATTTTTGGGTACTTACCTTCATTGTTTTACTCAAGACAATCAGTATTACTAGGTGCATTGGATCTCATTAGTTGAATGGTGGTACAATACTTCTTATCATTCATCCCTCAAGGTTATCCCTATTTGAAACATTGTATGGTTAAAAACCTCCATCAATGGTAGACTATGTTCTAGTCAAAGTTTACCAGGTAGATGATTTTTTATAGCAACAATGGCTTATGCTTCAACTTTTTAAAGATAACTTGACCTATGCCTAGAATCCTATGAAGCAATAGTAAGTTTCACAATGTTTTGATTGATAATATACCATAGAAGATATGGTATTTTTATGCTTGCAACCCTACAAGCAATTGTCCTTGAAGACCAAGTCTAGTCAAAAGTTAGCTCCTCTATTTTATATACCCTATAAGGTGGCTCATCGCATTGGTGAAGTGGTTTATTAGTTAGAGCTTCCACCATATTCTAGCATCCATCCTATCTTTCATTTATCTTGTCTCAAACAGGTTATTAGCCAGAAGGTGTAGTCCTATATGGAACCTAATGAAGAAGGTCAAATCACTCTCTAGCCTAAAGTATTATTACAGTCCATAGTTTGTTATATTTGGTCTCGACAAATTTTGGAGCTCCTCGTCAAGTGGTAGGACCATCTAGAAGAAGATGTTACATGGGAGCCTGAGAGAATTTTCTAGTATTTTATAGCTTTAAGTACAAAGCTTATAAGGGAGGATCCATGTAACGGGTCCAATATAGACACATCTACTATTTTTATTTTTACTAGCCCGAGCCCTTGGTTTACATAGTTGGGCCTTGAGCATTAGAGTTAGGGTTAATGATTGATTTAATCAATGAATAGAAAGAATTAGATGGTAATTGATATCATCTTTCATTTTCAAATCTTAGGTGCATCTACTATGCATATGAGACTTCATCCTCTCTAAGTGGCTATGAGACTTTTCCCTCTCTAAGTGGCTAAGGATTTGCATTGATTTAAATCTAGAATTTGATTATTGTATATTTGATTTTTTTGCAATTGGATCTAAATTATTATTATCATTTGGGTAATTTTATTTGCACATTATTGGATTGCTACTGCTATTGCTATAATTCTTGAAGTTTTTTTGTAATAAATACCTTATCCTTTCTTTCCCTTTTCTTTATTTAAGATGCTCACTTTAGTTGAGACAAATTATAACCCCCATGAAAGTTGAAGAGTGATCAAATATCAAATATTTATTAAATTACATACCTCTTTTTCATGGGTATTGTATTATCTATTAAGCTTGACTATTTTGACGAGGATTTTTTTTATTTTTATCTTTTTAGTTTGTTAGGCTCTTGAAAAGCATTATGCTTGTGAGTCAGCATTCACTTTATTTGAGACTAAAATTATAATCCCCATAAAATTTGAAAAGTAATCAAGTATTAAATATTTATTAGATTATATACCTCTTTTCATGAGTATTGTCTTATCTATCATAAGATTGACTAATTTGACAAGGCAAATTTTTTATTTTTCTCTATAGTTTTGTAAAAAAAATTATCTCTTTAGTTTGGTATGATCTTGAAAATTATTATCCATATGAGTCAGCATATATCAATTTTTGAATGCATATTATAAAATTCTCATGAAGAAAATAATTATGAATACCTATTCTAATATTCTTATGAAGAAAATAAATCTAATGGGTCCAAGGAATCCAAGTCTCATATTAAAGTTGGAAATGACATTTACAAGTACATAGTCAACCCTTTTTTGGTCAAGAATGTTATAATGCTTACTCTAAATTTTATTATTTTATTGACTAACAAAACTATTTAAATATATATCCATAAGTTTCAAATGTTTTGATTTAGTTATTATTTTACCATCGTAATTCCATGTGTTTGGAATAAATTAACCACATTATACCAATATATATATCTATCTAGAAATTAAGATAAAATAAAAAATTATTAACTTTCATGCTAAAGTGAATGGTTTTTATCATTTTTAATGAAACATAAATTTGAATGCTTAATGACAAAGGAATTATGATGACGGTGCAATTAGATTTGAAAGCTTGACAACTAAGTAACATTCATCGACATATTTAGTTGTCACAATATTGGTTGTTTTTATATTTGCTTATTGTAGAATATTGGGGTAAAAAATTTATTTGCCTATGCGCTTGAAGTTTAACTTTTGGAGTAGCTCATTTATGTGCGTATGTCTGCATACACATATGCATGCACATACACAAATTTAAAGTATAAGTTCTTTTATATTACAAACTACATGCATTTAAATTTTTATATGCATGGAACAATGGGTATATAAAAAATTAAGTCAAAAAATTAAGGTTGAGATTGTTTTACTATTCACACAAACTTTTTAACTATTCAAACTCAAGTTCTTCATAATTCTTAAGTTGATTTTTTAAGTATAATTTTAACTTAAGGAGATAATGTTGAGGAAGTGGTAATGTCAAGAAATTCAAGCTTCATATGGAACAAAGTTACAAAATAATTTGAATATAAACCTTGAAATCTCACATTTTTCTTGGTTTTTGAAGTTAATTAATAAAAATAATTTTGATATTCTAAAAAAGTTGGCACTGGGTATTTGATTTAAGTTTTAGAAAGAAAGGAATATTTTCTACATGAACATTGCTTTGAATTTCATGGCGTCGAATTTTTGTTTTAGAGAGAAGTACACATCTTGCCAAAGTTAACGAATCCTCTATGTTAGATGATATGTGAAAATGGTAAACCTACTAGCTCAATTCCATAACACTCAACTAATGTTGTTGCTAATATTAACTACTTAATAGATGTTGTTTGTGGCATTAACCACCTTCACTAGAAGATGCTAATAATATCTTAAATAGAAGAGAAATTAAACATTGCATACTAGAAAATGATAATCTATAATAATGTATAAAATGATGATGTTTTAGATAAAGATCTCTATCTATACCTATAAGGTTTCATTAAGAACATAAAAATATACAAGTTAAACAATGGTTCAAGTTAATGGACCCTTTATGCTGAATAATAAATGAAAATTGTAAACTTACTAGCTCATATACATAACACTCACTTGATGTTGTCTCTAGAGTTAGTCATTCATTGTTATCTCTAATATTAACCACCTTCACCATAAGACACTAATGATGTCTTGAGTATGAAACAAGTTGAATATTATAGACTAGAACACAACAACCTATAATGATATTTTGGCTAAAGATACGTATCTATGACTATGAGGTTTCATTAAGAACATAAAATATATAAGCTAAACATTACTTTTTAGTAGTTTGCTTTATAATATTTTTTATTAATTTATAATTTACACACATAAAATGTATTTTTAAATAAATATAAAGATTATGACAAATTTTATAATTTTAAAAAAATCATTGTTTTTTAAATTTTGTACATTCATAGTCCCATGGGACAAAGTAATGGTTCGGGCTTTGGCTCTTCTTTGGGAGGTCCAAGGTTCAAACCATGGCGTGGGCGAGTGTGTGAGGAGGTGGGTGTGTGGTGGTTGTGTGTTAAATTATTTATTGATAAGCATAGCTCTCGACTCTCAATTTTAGGAGGGATCATGGTTGGAGGGAGCCTGCTCAACCCTATGTGTTGGTCGTAGAGGTTTCTTACACTAACCAAATTAAAAAAAAACAATTGTACATTCATATATTTTTACACAATAAATAAAAACATACATCATTTTTAACAACAATTGTTTGCATGCATGTAGAATATCAAACTCAAAATTAGTAGTTCATACATGTAACTAATGACCCTATTTAACACTTTATTGAGAAGTCGTGTGATTTTGTTTTAACACTTTGTTGACATAATTATTGATCCTATGGTTTAATTAAATAAAATTGAAATAAATAATCTTGTTTAAATAATTTTCCACCAATAACAATAAATATTTAAATTAATATTATCATTAAACAAATGGTAGAAGAATAAACAAGTCTATATTAATATGGGTCAAAATTGCACACCCTTAAAATACTATTTTACCCTTTTGAAAATGATTTGAAAAAAATTATTCTTTCTTACAAAAGAAACTCATGTTTCATTTTGTATTTTTATTTTTTTCTTTTTACCTTCAACCTTGAAGTAAAGGAAGTAGTTCAACTTTTCATTTAAAGGTAACTTACCTATTAAAAACTAATACAACCCCAGTGGTTTGAACCTTGCACTTGTCAGTTATTAAAAATAGTGTGGTTGTGACCAACTCTCCTATGTAACCAAAACAAAACTTGTTGTGCATTGGTCGTAGGGGTTTCGGTGGAAAAATCTTGTCTATTGCATTAACACCGTCTTGAGATGGTGTTAGTTTGCCCTTTTTAATGGCTATTGCTCATGCAATCGCCTCCATTTATTCTAAGTCTATTGGAGAGATCAATTGTACCAAGGAAGCGTCCATGCAAGTTCATTCTGACAATGTATCATGAGGTAAATGTCTTGTCCCTGAAGCTATTATTCCTTTGCATGAGTTTCATATGACTTGTGAGTGGTTTGAGAGTCATACCCTGGTGGGTTATTTTTTGGGTCGTATCCCATATGATACCCTTATTCGTTCATGGGTCTAGCAAGTTTGGGGTCCATATGGAGTTAAAGTGGAGAATGTACAAAACCTTACCAAAGGGTATTTCCTTTTTCACTTTTCAAACCCAACTCAAGCACAAAAGGTTCTATCTAGGGGTCCATGGATTGTTCATAATTCTCTATTGATTCTGCAACCCTACTCTCGAAATTTCCAAGTCAATGATCAAGTTGCATTGGAATTCCCGATGTGGGTTGAATTCCCTGGTGTTCCTGTTCCTCTTTGGGGTTTTTTGCAGACTTTAGTTGCCCCCTTAGGTAAGTTTGTTTTCCTTGAGCTAGAAAAGTTTTTCTCCGCTCGACCCACTAGAAGGGTTTGTACCAAATTTGACCTTACCAAGGATTTGCAGGAGTTTATTGGTATTAAAATCGGGGACCTATATAGAAGGTAAAGAGTTGTCTATATCAATTTACCCAATACCTGTTATCGATGTCAATCTACAAATAACAAAATTTGGGAGTGCCCTCTGATGGAATGGAAATATAAGGTAAATCGCTCGCCCATTCCTGCAGCTCCCGCTAATGGCTCGCGGGGGAACATTGAAGAATGGACTATTGTCTCTAGTAGGAAATCTCATGGTGCTAAGCAGCAGGAAGCTTCTATTTCCTCTGCGCAACCTGCCCCTTATCCTTCTCAAGACATGCAAGCTTCTACTGAAGCCGTTCAAACTCTTGTTGATACGGCCCCTCCAGTTGTTGGCATGCAACCCCTAGTTCCACTAGTGTCTCAACTTCTTTGGTCGGGCCCTTATTTGGCCTCAGTGGTGGTGGCTCTAGATAATTCTTTAGTGGAGGAGGGTCGGTCCTTGAAGGTTATTTGCTCTCGTAGCCCTGTTCAGAATGACAAACATCGGTAGCTAAACAGTGATGCTTTCCACGCGATCTCCAACTATTTTGGCTCGCTTATAGGTTTGGGTGATGCAGAGGATGTCATGGAGATCATGCATCCTGACAAATCCCAATGATTTTCTTCTCATGGAATGTTCAAGGACTGACGAACCCGATCATAAAATATTTGGTCCGAAATGAGATGTCAAATGTTTCTCGAATGCATGAAAGCCTCGATTTTTTATGTCTACAAGAAGTTAATATTTTTTATTTCAAACTACGGTGTGCATGAATTTTTATGGCCACGAAGTATCTCTTTTACCACAAAGCATTCCCCAAGAAAAGGAGGAGCCATCACTATCCTTGGGCCTCGATTATAGAAGAATGTTGTGACTTGGGGTGTTGACCCATTCAATCAAGTTGTCTGGATTTTTCTTGAGATCTACAGAAAACCGTTTGGGGTGGTTAATGTGTATGCCTCAAATATCGCTTATGATAGATGTGAGTTGTGGAGATGGCTTACCATGAATCTACCATTTTCCACTTGGGTGCTCTGTGGAGATTTTAATATGGTGGAGAAAGCTTATGATAAGGTCAGTCATGTCCCGATGCGATGGTGTTTAGGTGAAACATAAGCTTAGTTTTTTATTAAAAACAAGCTTCGTCTTTATGACCCTAATTCCTAATTCTCGCCTTCTGACTTCCTGTAGGCTCTTTGGTACACCTGGTCCAATTTTTAGGCTGCTTCTGCCAGGGTTTTGGTAAGATTGGATAAAGCCATAATTTTTGAGTGTGACAACTTTCAGTTCTCCCATATTTTGCCTTCTTCACCGCATGTGCTGACTTTTCCTGGTACTACATTGTCTGATCATTCACCTATTTTATTCTCGGTGGAAATGCTAAACTTTCAACCTAGAGTGCTTTCTTCATAGTTTTACCTGAATGTTTCTTTTTTGCATAGCTTTAGCATGAAAGCTCATTTATGTCGTATTTAGAATTTTATTCCTAGACCTGGTGGTATTTCTAGAAGGATTGAATTTTAGAATGTTGCCATTAAACGAACCACTAAGGTGTTGCGTACTTTGGGTGTTGAAGTTGCAAAATGGTGAAAACAAGCTAAGTTTGCCTTGCAAAGTGAGCTATCCAAAGCCTGTCTCAGGCTTGAAGCCTCTTCTTTTAGCTTTATTGCTCAATCCTAAGTTTCTTCCATTCGGTATGAGCTAAAAAAAGTTGATTTGTATGAAGCCAAGGGGGCTCAATTACGTGCTCAAACGTATTGGCTCAAAGTGCGGGACAGAGTGACCAAAGATTTTTTTTAATGCCTCAAACCTCCTGCTCAGTATTCTCAGTTTCAAGCCATTCAAGTTGATGGGTAGAGATTTACAGATATTTCAAACATTTTCAAAGCCTTTGTTTCACATTATCAAGGTATTTTTGCTTCTCAACCCCTTTATGATGCTAGAAGGTAAGTTCTTGCTGATTGTATCGATGTTGTCCCCAACAAGTTTTCTCCTAAGATAATGTTATTCTATGACACTCCTCTTTCTCTGGAAGATCTGAAAAATGCCTTGTCACTCATGGCCAATGATAAGGCACATAGGCTTGATGGCTTCCCATGTGAATTCTATAAAGAATTCTGGGATATGCTTGGTTCTGATCTCCACAAAGTTTATCTTGAAGCTCCGCAATGTGGTTCACTGGGTTCCATTATTAACAAAGGTAATGTTAAATTTATTTCTAAGTCTGGAGATCCTGATATCATCACCAATTGGAGGCATATCACCTTGCTTAATGTGAGATACAATATTATTGCTAAGTCCCTTGCGCTTAAGCTTAAATATCTCCTACCTTTGTGTAACAACCCACCCTATTCTGGATTGTTTCCTATCTATTTTGACTAGTAAAAAAAACACAAATTTTTGCTCTTTTTATTCAAATATATGCTCTTTTTTTTGGGTATTTTTATGGGATTTAAACATACAGTATACTGCTGAAAGAAAGCTTCACAAACTGGAACAACTTAATTGCAAGGGAAATTACAATGATGAACAACACTGAAAATACCCGATTTTCCTCAAGTCTGAAAACAAATCGCAGCAATCCACGTTCTGGAAATAGTTTGTGAATAGTGCCGTGAATAGTAATTTGCTACAGTGCCGCGTGAATAGTAACTGCTACAGTGCCGCGTGAATAGTAAACTGCTACAGTGCCGCATGAATAGTAAACTGCTACAGTGCCGCATGAATAGTAAACTGCTACAGTGCCGCATGAATAGTAAACTGCTACAGTGCCGCGTGAATAGTAAACTGCTACAGTACCGCGTGAATAGTAAACTGCTACAGCCTCCAAATAAGTACCGTCTACAGGTCTAAATCGCTGCTATCTCCCAACACACACAAGATATCAATGACGAACCAGAAATTCTCTTTGATCTCCAATTTGCCCTCTGAATGAAGACAATCAAAATCCAATAGAGCTGATCTTTCACAGCCGTAGTGGATGTCCTTGCCGAGAGTTTCCGTTCTCAACAAGCTCGAATCTGCAAGCAAATTCTCCAGAATGCATCAAGCAATATATTCAATGTTCAAGGATGCTGGAATGAGAGCCCGACCACTTTATTTATTATTGACTCGGGCCTGGCTGTATCATAACATAACCAATGTGGGATAAAAAACCCCCTTTTTAATAAATCCTTATGTCTCCCTAAGTCACTTTATCAAATAATTAATAATTCACTTAAGTGACTTATGTGCACACATAATATAAAGTCTATTTAATTAAATACGACTTTATAATTAAATAATTACGAGTATTAAAATAATTGCACCAGAAGACCCAAGCCAACATCTGATAGCATTTTTGGATACCCTTTTGGTCGAACTGTCCAAATATAGAAACTGTTCTGAAAAAAGCACGGCCCTAAAAAATAGGAAACTGCTCCAACTGACTTCCAAGATCCTTAAACTGCTCCCATAGCCTACAGGATCGCGTGAATAGGCTATGCACTGTGCCAATGCTGACGAGCTCAGAAAGGGGACATGACAGTCCTCCCTCCCAAAAATTGCTTGTCCCCAAGCAATATTAGTGCCGGATGCTGTAGAATGTCTTCATGTTCCCAGGTAGCATCATCAGAATCACCTAATCAGAACCACCTGTGATTCCAGGGTCCCAAACCAATCTCAACACAATTATTACAGCTGCCACTTCTATATAAAAATCAAAACAAAAATCTGAGTGTGAGGCCAAGATGCAAATCAACAATGCGTGGACCCAAGGTTGCCTCAAACATTCATCCAAGACTGTTCCCAAACCTTCTTCAAGCTGACCAAAGATTGTCTTCATGCTATTCCAAAACTGTCCAAAGGCTGCAATTGTGCAAAAACTGAGTGGAAATAGGCTCAAACTCTCACAGACCAGATCTGAGGTGATGCATAGCAGTTCTGATTTGTCATGTACAGCAATGGTAAATAACTGTTTAATCTCTTCAAAGATGTGTAAACTCAATTCTCCTTTATTTATAATGGCTGTACTATGCAAGAGTGTAATAAAATTAGCAAAGGTAATGAATGAATCAACACCAAAGAGAGTGAAAAGGAAATTATAATCAACAAACTCTGGCTCTCCATATGCATAAGTCAAGTACATCACCTCTTCCTTTCCCCAAGGGAAATCCAATACTCCCCAACCTTGAGAAACATTATCAACATCATAAATGTCAAGTTTTATGACCAAAATACTCCTACATACCTCACTCCATGCTTTTCTTAACTGCTGTTCCAAAATGGGACTGAAAGTGCATGTCAATGGCTGAAGCTCTACTTTTCCCATGTTTCCAACTCCAAAACAACTTGCCCCCAAATGTATCAAAACTGAAAATGCAACTTTATCTCCATTATGTGCCATCAAATCCAAGTGTAACAGCTGCTCCAACTTCCTCAAAAACTGACAATGCTCCCTCTTCATGTCTTGCAAGTGAGCATACCTGTAAACTACTAACTTATGCTCATACTCAGCTCTAAGAACAGCCTTTAACATTATGAAAGACACCTTATTATATCTCCCAAAATGGACTAACACAGGCCTCATACAATTCTCACCCAAAACTGAAAACACGTGTGGTGTAGCAATTCCTCTTGTCACCAAAAACTCAGCGAATGTAAGTAAATCAGACCTGATGTGATGTGCAGTCGTTGGTGCCTTACCGATCAGTCTACGTGAAACCCATATTGTCTCCAATTCTGTCTCACAAGGTGTTAAAGATGCAACTCTTTTTTTTGCCAAATGAGACCTCAATTTCTCCATCGTTCCTTCCTTCATAGCCTTCCCAAATGCCGCTTCTGAAATCAGCAGACAATCAGTCCTATTGGTACCAAAATTCTCCCTCACAACAGTCCCAAAATCAATCTTGAAAATCAGCGAAGTGTTTGTCCAAAACAACATTGTTTGGTCATCAAATTTCCTCCACAAAGCTGCGCAAAACTCCTTGTATACTGCCTCCTCAGTTGTCTTCACATGTGCAGCCCAAATTGCACCAAGTAATGTAACAAATTCCAACACAACCATCCAATAACTCCTATACAACAACGTCTCATCATAGGCATGTAGTGCGCCAAGTTGAGTGGTACAAGGTTCCAATTGACCCAACGTCCCTGCTAAGACTGTTCTTGCAAATGCATCCTCTGAAATAAGCAAATATTGTATCTTTTGTGTATCATAAACAGTCTTCATATGTGGCACAAACCTTCTAACAACAATGTGACATCTTTCCTCATCATTTCCTATGGCTGTGAAATGTAAAACTCTGACAAAATCAGTGATGGTGATGAACAAATCTGAAGACTGATCTATATACATGGCTGCCACTAACACATAATTGAATTTTACACCTGGATTCCATGCATTTAAGGGCTGATGCCTTCCTTCTGACAAAGTGTGCTCATTGTGAATCCCATGAACAGCAATGTGTAAAAGTTGTTCAATGTCCTTAACGTCAACCGAACTTAGTTTACTACTTCTATCAAAGACTGTACTATGCAAAAAATGAATAGAACCATCAAACATTGAGGAGAAATGAGTGAGAAAGAGTTTAAATTTTGAGTCAACAATCTCTGTCTCCTCATTCATGTAATCAGTTTTATACACAAGCATCATATCATCACCAACTCTGAGTGCTTCCTTTGTTAATACAGTCCCATCAAGTGCTCCAACTATCCAAAAACATGCAGCCCATATGATTCTTAACAGCATGGAAGAATGTGGTGCAAGAGTCCCATCCTTCTCATACATCATTAGTCTTATCAAACACATTGTTGCCACTAATTCATGAGTGCCAAAATATCTCAATCTGCTGCTATAAAAATCAGGATGAAGCTCATACCTTATGGGAGTAATATCATGGCTGATCCATGATCTCAATGGATGTAGAGATGACTCCAACTGGCGGCCGTTCTCATCCAAACACCCCAAAACTGAAGATGTACTCTCAACTCTGTCCAATACTGAATCTAAGCTAGGTTGGTTGGAAAAATAGTTGCCACCATTTATTATGAATAAACTTGGCATATTTGGGTGTGTATTGCTCTCTTCTAGGATCTCCAAATCTGAACGCTTTTCTTCAAAGGCTGAAACTGCGAAAGAGAAGCCTCCAATGGCCTCCATGCCTTCATCATACCTTGGTACCAAAACACCTGGATCCCAAGGAACTAGGAGCTGATCTGAAAAGGTATGTTCATTGTGATCCTCATGAGGGATTGATTTCTCCCACACATCACTCTCCAAATCCAAGGAGTTGGAACTAGTGTGAACACTTCTATCCAAGGATTTAGTTTGGGAATCTAGACCATATCCATTATCATCACAAACTGATTTGGGAACTTTAATACATTCATCTGCATCATGTTCTTTCACAACAATCTCATGTGGTGATTCAATCTCTTGGTTAACCATTTCTGATTTGAATTCTTCTTCGTCCAGGGTAGGTACAACTTCAGAATTTTCCACTGAATTCTTCTTTAGATCCACAAGCTCTTCTTTACTAGCTTCCTCATGTGAAATTTCTGCCATGGACTGCTCTTCTCCCCTAATATCCTCATTGTCCAAGAAAGGTTTCAGCTTCCTCTCACATTGTTTAACAACACTATTAACCAATTCATGTGCAGCAGTGGAAGCAACCAAGTCTTGCCTCCAAACGTCCAATAACATTGATAAGAGTGGTTGGTAAATATAATCACTTTCATCTATAATCAAAATCATAATGTCTCTCATAGCTGCAATAACATTATTAGCATGTTCTTTTCTAGCTGAAGCAATGAAATGATGAAACATTTCGTAAACCAACTCATCCATGTCCAAATCTAACAAGATGTTGCCCATTCTAGTTTTTGCAAATAATTCAAGTATGGAAACTCTCCTAGAGAAATGAGAACAAGTAACATCCTCCAAACTTTCAAAACTATCAACAAACAACTCGAAATATTGTTCTCAATGTGTCATCATTGTAAGGAGCTTTAGGAGCTGAAATTCTCAAAATTTCACTCAAGCAAGAAGTGACCATGAGTCTTACCTCCTTATCCGTGTGTTTCAACCATCTAGGCTTGCCCAAAGACTTCACCACCGGAGTCATAGCTGCTTGTAATATCTGAGAAGGTGATGAATCCATCATATACAAACAATCTTCTACCTCCCCTAGGACACAGTAGAGAACATCTTTTGGCTGAGATATGAATCCAAGTTTTCTTCCTGCATTAGTAAGCCTTTCGACCAACTCGTTTTCGCCCAATAGTGCCATGATCCACAATTAAAAATTTAATGTTCAAGAACCCTAGGTTTCATTTCAGCAAAATTCCACCACAAACCCTTCAAAAGTGCCCAGAAAATTTTTGAATGCTGATCTACTCAGGGATGCTGAATCCTCCTCATGAAACCCTAATTCAGATCTGATCACAGGCTGGCAGGAAACCAGCTCTGATACCACTGTAACAACCCACCCTATTCTGGATTGTTTCCTATCTATTTTGACTAGTAAAAAAAACACAAATTTTTGCTCTTTTTATTCAAATATATGCTCTTTTTTTTGGGTATTTTTATGGGATTTAAACATACAGTATACTGCTGAAAGAAAGCTTCACAAACTGGAACAACTTAATTGCAAGGGAAATTACAATGATGATCAGCACTGAAAATACCCGATTTTCCTCAAGTCTGAAAACAAATCGCAGCAATCCACGTTCTGGAAATAGTTTGTGAATAGTGCCGTGAATAGTAATTTGCTACAGTGTCGCGTGAATAGTAACTTCTACAGTGCCGCGTGAATAGTAAACTGCTACAGTACCACGTGAATAGTAAACTGCTACAGTGCCGCATGAATAGTAAACTGCTACAGTGCCGCTTGAATAGTAAACTGCTACAATGCCGCGTGAATAGTAAACTGCTACAGTACCGCGTGAATAGTGAACTGCTACAGCCTCCAAATAAGTACCATCTACAGGTCTAAATCGCTGCTATCTCCCAACACACACAAGATATCAATGACGAACCAGAAATTCTCTTTGATCTCCAATTTGCCCTCTGAATGAAGACAATCAAAATCCAATAGAGCTGATCTTTCACAACCGTAGTGGATGTCCTTGCCGAGAGTTTCCGTTCTCAACAAGCTCGAATCTGCAAGCAAATTCTCCAGAATGCATCAAGCAATATATTCAATGTTCAAGGATGCTGGAATGAGAGCCCGACCACTTTATTTATTATTGACTCGGGCCTGGCTGTATCATAACATAACCAATGTGGGATAAAAAACCCCCTTTTTAATAAATCCTTATGTCTCCCTAAGTCACTTTATCAAATAATTAATAATTCACTTAAGTGACTTATGTGCACACATAATATAAAGTCTATTTAATTAAATACGACTTTATAATTAAATAATTACGAGTATTAAAATAATTGCACCAGAAGACCCAAGCCAACATCTGATAGCATTTTTGGATACCCTTTTGGTCGAACTGTCCAAATATAGAAACTGTTCTGAAAAAAGCACGGCCCTAAAAAATAGGAAACTGCTCCAACTGACTTCCAAGATCCTTAAACTGCTCCCATAGCCTACAGGATCGCGTGAATAGGCTATGCACTGTGCCAATGCTGACGAGCTCAGAAAGGGGACATGACACTTTGATTTTCAGACCTGAACAAACTAGCTTTGTTAAGGGAAGATACATTCTTGATAATGTTCTTACTATTTGGGAAGGTATGGAGTGGGCAAGAAATTCTGAACAAGATGCTTTATTCAATAAGATTGACTTTGAGAAAGCCTATGATAAGATGGAGTGGTACTTCATAACTGCCATGCTTCAGGCTCTAGGTTTTGGGCCAGTGTTTGTGAGCACCATTCTTATGTTATTTCATGATGCTTCAGTTGTTCTTACCTTGAATAATAGTCAATCTCAGTCAATTTCTCTTGGTCACTCTATAAGACAGGGGTGTCGTCTTACTCCATCTCTTTTCATTCTTGCTGCAGAGGCTTTTGTCTATTTGTTGGCCCATAATATGGATCAAAGATTAATCATGGGTATTGCTCTCCCCAATTCGGACCGTTAGTTGGTAAATGGTCATTTTACAAATGATTCTTTCTTAACGCTTCGAGAAGATGAGCAATCCCTTTCCTCGACTATTAGTTGCTTAGAGGTATTTTGTTTGGCCTTTGGTTCTTCTATACAATGGAAAAAAAACCTCCTATTTTTAGCAATATCAATCTCAGCTGCCATGTTGGTTGCATCATTTCCAATGGACTTGGATTCAGCCAAGTGAGGTGTTTAAATTTCTTGGAATTCCTTTTGTGTTTCATGGTTCCTCTGCTCAATTGTGGCAGTATGTTATTGATAAAGTGGAAAAGAAGCTTTCTTACTTGACTAGTAAGAAACTTTCTCTGGCAGGAAAATTTTAGACTTGTTCTATAGTTTTAGCCACTACCCATGTCTATTAGTTGTCTTGTTGGGTTCCATCCAAATCTTGTTATAAAAAGCTGGATAATCTTATGAGAGACTTCTTGTGGGCTAAAGACTCTATCAAGCAAGGTTTTCATTGGGTAGCCTAGGAAATTTTTTGTTTGCCAAAGGACTATGGAGGCGTGGGTTTGTTTGATTGTCACTGACAAGGTTTTGTCCTTTGTGCTAAATGGATCACCCGATCTTTAATTGGAGATGAACCTTGGAAAGTGTTGGTCATGCATTGCATTTCTTCTAGTTTGCTTTAGGGAAAAAAAATTGGAAAGGGGTGGGATTGCAATCCATTCTTACTGCCCTTGTCCCTATTAAAGTTAAAGGTTCTTTTGTCATTCAAAGTATTTGGAAAGCCTGGGAGGCCTTCAAACCCTGGTTTAGTTGGAAAGGTATTTTTTGCAAAGCAGGTGCCTCTTTGCCTTCCATGAATATTTGGTGGTCTCTTGTTATCACTTGGCAAGGTTCTCCCCTAGCTCTGGTGTAGTGGGTCAGATCACAGAGGTTTTATAATTGTGGTATTGCTTCCATTTTTTATTTCTTCTCCCGACATACCAGGTGTTGGATACCTTGGGAAATTTTTTGTCAAATTCACAATTTAAATCCTGGTGATAGAGATACTTATGAGGTGGTTATTGATAGTATTCCATTTTCTATTTGGAGCAAACTGCATAAGCATTTTCAAAAACCCTGGTGGTCATATTGGTGTTGACTTGGGGAGCTTCACGTTTTGCAATATAAAACTCATCTTGCTTACAAATGGCTCACCCCGCAAGTTCCAATGGTTGATAAGCTCACTCTGATATGGGACTTAGTCTCTCTTCCATCTCGATGGAATAAGAGGTTTCAGATTGCTTTGGATACTTATATTGAACCTAAACAAAGTCTTTTTTCTTGGAGCCTCTTACGCCAAGGGTTACCTGTTGGTAATAGGCTCAAGCAACTGGGTGTTCATAATCCCATTTGCATGGTTTGTGGACAGACGAAATATTTATTGCATGTTTTTTGGTTTTGTGATCGGGCTCAATCGGCCTGGGAGTGGCTTCTTGAATTTTTTAGACCTTTTATGCAAGAGGATTTTACTTGGGTGCATGCTATTTTGGGTGACCCTATTGCTTTTTCCTTCAACTTGGGTGTTGTTTGGAATATTTTTAGAATTGGTACCATGTTTTATCTATGGAAGTCCCGGAATAGAGCTATTTTTTCTCAGCAATATGTCGGGCGTGTCTTCTCTATTGTTGATAAATATGATATATTCTTTGATTGTTGGTTACAAATTCAAGTATAGGTTGAAAAAGTACAGGTGGAGCTGCAGTACTTACGTACCCTCATGGATCATTGGGGGAATGCACCCTGCGTTATGAGTCATGTGCCTCTTCCTTCCCCTTCCAGGTGGCAGTGATTTCTCAACTTCTTTCTTTCTGAATGCATATTTGACACTATTTTGGCAGTTGTTATCTGGCAGTTTGTGGACTGTTTCTGACACTCTTGTATACTCCTAACCACAATGGTTAATGTATTGGTTTACGGGATGTGTTAATCCCACCCACCATTTTTTGTATGATTAGACATTATTTTATTAATATAATGGCCTTTTCATCAAAAAAAACTAATACATATAATATTTTAAAATAAAATTAATAAACATATATATTTTTATAAATATATATATATTATTTATTATAATGATTGGAAGATAAAAATTTAGAAAGAAAACATTTGGAGAGTGAGGAGGGTTAAACAAATGACCAAGAAAATATATGAACATAAGAAAGTGCAATTAGAAAGGATCAAGGAGAACCACATCAACAATTTCATAAGAAACATTATTTTATTTGTATATATGATTTTTTTTATTTGGTTAGTGTGAGAAACCCCTACTATGAATGCACAGGGTTGAGCAGTCTCCTCCCAACCATGACCCAGCTATGCTTATCAATAGGGAATTTAACACACCCACCTCCTCACACACTTGCCCCACGTCACGGTTTGAACCTTGGACCTTCCAAAGAAGAGCCAAAGCCCGAATTGTTGTGCTATTCTCCCCTAGGACAAAATAATAATAATCCATATATATATATATATATATCCTTTAGATTTGGACAGAATAAAATCAAATAAAAAATGGAGCTTGGTAGATAAGAGCTACTTTCTATGGCACTAGCCTGATAATCATTTTTATTAATTATATTTTTTTTGTTAAATTTATTTTTATAAATAAATATTTTAAATATATTTTTTTGTTAAATTTATTTTTATAAATAAATATTTAACATGATAATTTTTTATTATTTATAAATTTAAATATTTGATTAAAACTTTAATCTTTTGGAAATGATAACCACCTATTAGAGTGTTCTTATTTCTTGGTTATAATAATGGGATTTATGGGATTTGGAGAAGTGGTGTGTGTCCTAAAATGGTGGGGAGAGATAATTTTATATTATAAAATAAGGTTATAATGGAGGGGTGAAACTTACCAATTTTTTGTCCATCAAGTTAAATTTAGATGAAATGGGTAGTTATCCATAAAAAATTCAAGTTGAAGTCTTTATGAGCAAAAGGGTTAGTGCAAATGAGTGGTGGGTGCTAACCTCAAATGAGGTATCTTGACCTCCTTATAAATTAGACCATGATGATTGGTGGATCATTTTTATAAATTTTATATATTTTTTTGTTAAATTTATTTTTATAGATAAATATTTAATACGATAAATTTGAAAAGAATTGTTTTTCATTAATAGTCCTAACACCGTAATGGTAAAAATATTGGGCTCTCCCGGTGAATACCCAAGTTCAATTAATGAGGAAGGTGGCCCCAATTGTATGCTTTGGTTGTTACTGCGGTTTTCTTTTTAAAAAGTTTTACATTAATATGTGTGTAGTATGAAGGAATGATAAATGGGTTGCTTGTGTATGAGTGTGAATTGGATTCAAAATTTTATGTTAATGTTATTAAATACTCTCTTAGATTTTGTTTACGCTTTTGTGCTTGAACTATGAGTAGACCTAAGGTTGAAATTGGTCTGGTCATAAAAAATTTGTTGTGTACTCTATTGAAAAACCTACAAATGGTTCTATTAATCCCCAAGATTAGTCTCCCAATTTAACAAGCACTGGGAGTTAATTATCTCAAAAAACTTGACTGAAATATATACATAGCTTGACTACTATCAGTAGAGCTAAAGAAGACAGTTTTTGCATGGTCTCTTTTATTAGGTGGTCTCCTAGTAGGGAGTTGACTCATCCATCTTGGTCTTACTCTCCCAATTTGCTTTATTTGTCTAGTCTTGCTCCATTTGCCCTCAAACCTAAGAATGGTGTCAAATTTTTCTTAGAAGTTGAAAGATCCTTCAAATTATGTGGACTATGGTTGTTCTAGGAATGGATGACTCCTAAGAACGATGCAAGTGTAAAGCATGACACATTATCCATATTGATTTTTTTCTATGAAATTGTGGTAATAAAAGAATGTTTAGAAATGAATAGCATAAATTTGTAAGAGAAGATGTTTTATCTCTAATCTTTTCATTGAATTTTTTAATTTAAGTACAAGCTCAAAAGGTGCGGATGTAGCTAGAGCACCTTGATAATTTATTAGAGTTATGGGAAAATATCCCATGTAACATAGAAATCCTTGAAAGATTGTAATAGTAGCTCATCAGTTGCAATATTAGTTTTGGTAGTTACTTGAGCCTAATTTAATGTTTTCTTATTTTTGAGATTTAAAATTTCTTCGTTTTTTTTTTATCCCATAAAATAATATATAAGTGAACATATTGAAGATAAGCACTTTGACTATCTTTTTTTTATTACAGTTTCCAAGTTTAATCAAATAAAATTATTCAATAAATAAAATGAATTAAGTTAAATACTTTTATGATAATATTGTTTGAATTTAAATATTTCAATTACAATGAACCTTAATAAAATAATTTGCTATAATACATTATCCATAGTAATACAACTTATCTTAACCTGTAATAGAATAATTTATTATAATACATGTAGTAAAATAGTTTGCATAAATATAATCTATTATAATAACACAATTTTGTATTTATATTTTCTTTTTTACAAGAAAAAAACGTAATTTTATTTCAAGAGTGAAAGAAAATTACACTTCTTAGGTACTTTAGTACAAACAAAAACCCAAATAAAAGCAGAGATTACTAGAATACAAGATACAATTACAATCGAAAAGAGAGGGAAAAAAACTCATCTTCAAAATAGTATGAGGATAATAAGGATAAATATCCTTATATATTAATACTTAATCAATTAAACAACCTCCATGACCAAAACCTGGATAATAACCAAGCAAAATAGAAAAGAAAGTGAGAAACTGTTATTAAGCTCTAATCAAATTAAACAATTTTATATATATATAAAGTGACATGTAAATTTTATATTTAATTTTTGATAAAAATAATAATTTGTAGCTCTTCAGGATCACAAGGTGTTAGAGAGATAGGAATCTTTAATTTCATCCTTGAATTTTGATTTTTTTAAATTAAAAATATAACAACTCGCACACATCTACATTATAGTTTGAAATTAATTTTTTTATAACAACTCACTCACATCTACCTACAGCGATTTCTTAGGCTCCTTTTTTTTTTGTGAATGCATATTTGACACTGATTTGTTATCTGACTTTTTGTGGACTGTTTCTTTCACTCTTTTGTACTTCTAACTACAATGGTTAGAATCTGTTTCTCACACTCTTTTGTACTCCTAACTACAATTGTTAGTGTGTTGGTTTATGGGGTGTGCTAATCCCAGTGACTTTTTTTTTTTTTTTATGATTAAACATTATTTTATTAATATAATGACTTTTCATCCTAAAATTAAAAACATATCAATTTAATATCCCAAAAAAATCTTTAAGATAGATAGTGAAGTTATTAAATAGTACAAAGATGGATTTGTTTTCCCTTAATGGAGTGGGGCCTCTTTAAGAAGGAGAAACTAAATAAATAAAATCCATTGGATAAGTCTTATATGATTTTGTCATTGTATATATCCATACAAAGGTTTTAAATCAGATTTCATTAGTTTGACGTTTAGACTCGATGAATACGGAACATTTGTTTTTTTAAATATTCGACATATTTTAGATATTAAAAAAAAAAATTTAATTAAATTAAAAAGTATTGGTCGTACGGCCATGACACGTCATCAATAGTGTAAGCAAGTAACATCCAATTCGTATATTTAAACAACTTGCCACCCAAGTTATGTCTGAAAACGCAATATAAATTATTAAATATTTGGTGGGCAAACAATAAAACATATAATATATTAAATTGACCATCTAGATATTTTTCATAATTAGGTGGATTTAAGCATAAAATAAAAAAGAGAATCCTATCTTTAATATGATTATCCATCTATGGACGTTTCCTCTAGGAAAAAAAATATAAGGAGATCTGATGGGAATCTATCACCCTTTTATCTCAATAATATATAATTTTGATGCGTCTTTTCCTTATGAATGAGATATACCTTATGCATGACACTGGTTTACAACCAAGGCTATGGTATTTGTTTATTTATTTATTTGAATTTATTTAAGAGGAAAGGGAAAGATTAAGATAGATGAGATGTAGAATGACCACAATTTAGGATTATTAAAGGGGGGCATTATTGAACGTCGCTTTCAAATGGTGACACGGAGTGCGCTTTTAAGGGACACAACTCGATGATTTTTTGGATTTATATGCGCTTTTAAGAATCCAACTCGATGAGTTTTGGATTTTTTTGGATATTTTTTTTTGGATTTCATTCCTTGCAAAATTATGTGAACCACATAATAAAAACCCGTTAACAATGCCCTTTCAGGTTGCTAAAGACACGTTGGAGTTGGTGACAGCTTGGTGTGAGTCTTATCCGTTTGAGTGCGGATTTGGAGCAAAAGTCATACCGAATCCACAAGTCATCATCAGATATTTACTAGAGATATCGGTTTGGTATCCACTCTCTCCATGTCAATTTTTTATTTTTTAAATTAAGGTGAAGGTACATGTGGCACAATTGGTCTCCAGGTCAATTTTTTAAAAAATTAAGGTGAAGGTACATGTGGCACAATTGGTCTCCATGCCAATTTTTTATTTTTTAAATTAAGGTGAAGGTACATGTGGCACAATTGGAGCCAAATTTCTTTGCGATATATTGGGGTCTTCTTTTCGTGATTGGAACTTAAATAGATTACATAACAGTTCAACAATATAGGATGTTCAATAGTGATCTTTATATTCAAAATATTTTTTCAAAATATTAGAATAACATGCCCTCAAAATTTGATACTCAAAATATATGGCATATGTTATTTTAAAAAAAAATAAAACTGTTTTTAAAGTTTATGAGGTTATATTCTACAAAAAGATGTTATTTACACAATATATGATTATTCAGCCATTACTTCATTTTTATATTAGTGAATAATTTTATTTTACATGGAGTTCGAATCTTCGACCTTGTACTTAAAGTTATAAATATAAGGCTAACAATTACTTTTAAAGGAGTAAAGATAAACCATTAGACATCTTTTGAAAATAAAATAAATATATTAAAATTTTAATAGTTTTGGAAGCATAATTTAGTAGTATAAAGTTATAATAAAATTTATTTTTTATAATAAGTAAAAGGAAAAAGTATGGATGATGTAAGTCATATCAAGGTTTCAATTTTGGTGGTACTACATAGGCTATATAGTTCAACATGATTAAGTTGATGTAAAAAAGAAAGGACAACCTTTTTGAAATCTTACTTTAAAAAATAAAAAATAAAATTTAATGTGTTTAAGATATTTGCTATCCAAAGTTGAAAAAAAAAGGACTTTTAACCATAGACATAGTTTTCAAACTTATAGGTAAACTTTAACATTTAAAAAATTGACATGAGTTCAATCACTTAAATTTCTTAACATTCAAGCTAAGATTATGTTCAAGTCTTGCAAGCTAAGATTATGTTCAAGTCTTGCTGAAATTACATCATTTTACACCAAAGACATAGTTTTCAAACTTTTAGGTAAAATCTAACATTTAAAAAATTGATATGAGTTTGGTTAGTTAAATATCTTGACATTCAAGTTAAGACTATGTTCAAGTCTTGCCCATAATGACCACATAATAGTATTATAATAACTTTAATAATTATGCATGTGACATGAGTTTAGTCAGTTAAATATCTTTACATTGAAGCTAAAACTATGTCCAAATC
Organism: Wollemia nobilis; assembly: GCA_028583015.1. Taxonomy (NCBI): domain Eukaryota; kingdom Viridiplantae; phylum Streptophyta; class Pinopsida; order Araucariales; family Araucariaceae; genus Wollemia; species Wollemia nobilis. Next base: position 3,552,719 of record JAQPPZ010000333.1, read on the forward strand.
TTGACCATATTATTCCAATGACCACATAATAGTAATATAACAACTTGATAATTATGCCTATGTCACTTGGCAAGACTTGAACCTTGTCTCCTTGAAAGTCAAAAAAGTTAGTCGAATTAGCTAATGCCATTTGATTCAATACTTATTTGTTTTATAAGAATTTGTTGAAATATCCTTTTACATCACCTCAACTTATTAAACAAGTAGGCTTTCAAGTTGAAGACTAATGCTTAAGTCATGTCAAAGCATGCATAAATAATTATCAAAAATGTTGTTGGAATATCGCTATAGATTCTAATTCATTATAAGTTAAAAAATATATATTTATTTCCATTTTATTTTATTTTAGTTTTGGTATGTTATGTATTGTAATATTTACACCACTCAATGTTTTGTAATTGTCAATGTTGTTTTTAAAGTGGTGACATTTATGTTTGAATTTTATTTTACTTTGAGTATTGGTTAAGTTACAATTAGAGAGTCCATGGCTTGTAATCAAATGTGTTTTGATTTCAAAATAATTTATTATTACTATTTTTAAAAGTTATACGTGGTTTCTTTTAGGGTTACACCTATTACAATACCAAAATATTATATTTGTTATTAGGTCAATTAAACTATATCGAACTTGCTCTTTTACAAATATACTTTTCATTTCTTTTTCTATCAAATATATTTTTCATGTTTCTCAAACTCCGCACAATCAACTCCTTGTAATTCTCTTCATTAAGAGATAAAATGTCATTCAATAAGTTCCTTCTAGATTTGGAATTTCACCAAGATGAAGATTAACACCATGATTGGCTAAATTATCTACTACCTAATTTCCTTCTATATAGATATTCTCACACTTCCAAGAGGTTGCCTCCAGCAATAGTTGATAAACATTAGCAATAATGCTATTTTTTATCCATTCGCCACAACTATTTTTGTTGATACCATTAATGATAATTTGTGAACACCTCTTAATTGAAATATATTTCCATCCTTTTTCAAATATAATTTTGATCCTTATAAGAAGTGCCCTAGCCTCTATGTAGTTGTTAGTTGAATTTCCATAAGACTATGAGTAAGTGACGAGAATTTTGTCTTCATTATTTCAAAAAACACCACCTACACTAGCTTTTCTCAAATTTTCTTTAGAAGCACCATCAAAATTAATTTTGATAAACCTAATTTTTTGACATTTCTATTTTATCATAGGTCAAAGCAAATCCTTTATGTTAATTCCATTGTCATAGACGAGCCTTTCATGTATATCAAATCATGCAACCAAGAGGCTAGCTTTTTTTTTTACACTCAAGACTTACCATGATGAGCACCATGTTTGTCAATATTTTACAAGAGAGGCAATACTATGGTTCCAAACTTGGGCATGATTTTAAGATTTATATTTAAAAATTCTTTGTTATTTCAAGCTATAAATTCCAATAAATTATGATAGGACCAACCCTCCACGAAATACATAATGCTTTAACTTTGAAATAATTAATTTAATATTTTATCATCTCTTTTAATGTTGATGGAGCTACCCAATATATTATTATATTTTTGAAAAAACATCCCCAAATGGTGTAAGCAAAGGGGCAGTAAAGAAGTAAATGACTTGATGTTTCTAGATCCTTCTTACACAACATACGCCTAAAAGTTCCATGATATTCTTTTCTTTACAAACTCTCACCTATAAGAATATTGCTTTGAACTAGTAACTAAAAATTTTGATGCCTTAGGGAGGGCCTCAAGTGATTAAACATTCTTCCAAGGCAAGTCATTAGGAGTAAGAAACTTTGATTGCCCTAAATTCTTGTATCTCAACTTGTTTAAGTATCAACCATCTTTAGGTAGATTCCAAACCAATTCATCCTTTTTGCATAAAGGCAAATGGAATTCTTAAAACTTCTTTTGAAGCTCATCTACTATTCTTCTGAGGTCCTCTCCTTCGACCATGTTGCTATTATAAATTCATGATTTAGAATTACTGTTCATAGTAATATATTTTTTGACCTTTGGACTTCTACAAGCTAAACATACTTGTGTCATTTTGGATAAAAATAAGAGGATAATGCTTCAATCAATCATCAAACCGAAAAACATAGAATCCCTCTCATTGAATACCAGTCTTATATGTTTCATTATCAAATACAAATTGTTTGATATGAAGTTTTATTTTGTCAAGCCTTTAGGTAGGGTTTATTTTTTGAATAATTTTATTGAATCAATATAACCTTATTTACTTTTGAAGTAACACTTTTACCCAATTCCTTCCTTGATCTTTGAACTATCTCCAACCAAGTTTTTCCCCTAACGTCAAACTTGTAAGTCTACAAATTTACAATATGTATCCTCTAATATTATTTTATTTTTAAATCCTATCCTACTTATGAAGAGAAAACCTAATTTTTTATTCACATCCTTTCCAAATAAATATCATTGAATTTTATCAAATTTAGATGTTATACCTACTAAAAATCTTGAAAGTGGCATCATATATAGGAATACATTGTAATGTATTATTTATGAGTTATAGTCTTCCATCCAAGATTAAGAATTTATCTTTCCAACCTACCAAACAAGATTTTCTTCTATCCAAAATTTTGTCTCAGAGTTCCTTCTTCTTTCCGTTATTAGACAAAGCAATACCTTGATATGTTGATGCCATTATTCCAAATTTAAAATCTAAAATATTGACAATAATTTATTGTAAATCTAGAGTAGTAATAATTAAAACAAATATAGATCATGAAGGATTAATCAATTTTCCATCAACCCTCTCATAACATGATAACATTGATTTAAACACTATGGATTTATTGACAGAGATTACCCAAAAAAATGTATCATCAATAAATTGGACATGAGATTCAACGGAAATATTTTTTACAACTTGAGTACCCTTGATTTTTGCTTCTAATTTTATCTTTAAGAAAAATTTCCCCAATGCCTCAAAAAGGATAATAAGTAGATAAGGAAATAGTGGGTCACCTTGGCAATGTCCATGAGATGATTCAAAGTATCATATGGAGGTTCATTTATTAAAATAAAATATTTTGGAATGCTCCAACAACATCTAATCAACTCACACCATTCGTGCTCGAAACCAATATTTCTAAGAATATCATGTAGAAAATACCAACAAACCCTACCTATCATATGCTTTATTCATATCTATTTTTATAAGCATACCTAGCATATGTTTTTTCATGGAATGAAGCGAATGTACGGTGTGCTATACAAGTATTACACCATAATATAAAAAATTTATCGCAGATAAAATCACCCCATTCCTATAAGATAACACAATCTAGAATGATTTTCAATCTATTTTCCATCATTTTTTAAATAATTTTATAAATCATATTACAAAGGCTTATTGGATGCAAATTATCAAAATATTGTCTCACCTTTATTAGAAACTAATGCAATTAGCATTGATTTCACTTATTATATCCTTCTTTCTCCTAGCTTAACCAATATATCATTCTTCAACAAATTCTTTTTTCTTTAAGTTAAACTTAGGAAATCCATCAATGCTAGTGCCTTAATAGGATGGAAAAGAGAAAAATTTCTCCTATAGATCCTCCATAGAGATATTCCTCATCAATTTTTTACTCTAGATCCCTATGCAATTATTGATGGAATATTTTAGAAATGATTTCCTTGAGCCTCATTATCTTGCCCAAATTCTTAAGAATATCTTTCAAATTATTAATCATTTCTTTTCTAATGTCTTCTTCTTCCTTAAAATATCTTCTACTTGAATTTGAATTATTTTTTATTCAATAAACAGGTAAATATATTTTGATTATAACATGAACAATTTGAATTTGTTGTCCATTTCCTTAATCCATCACTCCCTACATTTTTGGGCCCAATATGACTCTTTCTTTTTAATGATACATTATAACAATTAGAAGATAATTATTTTTCTAGCATATAAGTGGCCTAGTCCATTCAATTGGATTTTACCACCTTTTATAAAATGTTGCTCTTAAATTTAATTTACTCTTTTGTTTAATATGCTAGCAAATGTCGTAGCATTGGAGATCTTATGTTTTTTCTTCAGATATTTTGAACAAAAATGTGCATACATGATCCTTCAAACCTTGTGTAGTCTAACCATAACATAACCATCAAAAATATACTAGGGACTTAGATCCACCTAGATTAAAATCGAAATGAATTTGGATGGTCATTGTTGAGTAAATCATAACTCAAGAGAATGGGTTTGTGATCTAATCTTTCTCACTATAAAATGTCTAAAGAGATTGTATACATTATTTACAACGATGTATTAGATAACATAAATATATTTAATCTTTTTGTTATATGAGTTTGTTCAATGGATCTATTATCTCATGTACATTGATAGCTTGAAGAAATAAACATCCCATGACCATTGGTAGCTTGAATAAATAACATCCCATATTATATTTTTCTTTTTCTTGCAAAAGGAACCAACAACCTTATTACTTTTTGCTTCTAGCAATTTTCCATCCTATTTGCATTTGTTCCATATTGTTGTAATACCTCCTAAATATCCTATAGTAGAAATTGCTAGACATTCATCCATTTTCCTATTCATTTTAAATGCATCCATATATTCCTCACTATTTTTTTTTTTATTATTCTATTAAAATAAATACAAGACTATAACAATTTATTAGTTCCATAATAACTCTTTTTCTATGAATCTCATTCATACCCCTAATATTCAAAGATACCATTTTTAACATCACTTTTTATTTTTATTTTTATTTATGGGCTTAGCCCCACTTCTTAACAATTTTGGTATTTGTTTTTATTTTTCGATATTGATATTCCTCTAAGTTTCTTTTTCTCTTTGTTTCTGATTTAAGGGTCTTCCTCTCTCATTTTCATGCTCACCAGCACTTTCATCTTCATCAATCTCTTCATTTTTCAAGATTTTCCATTATGATATTTCTCATCAATATGTTTATATTGGTTTGGATAATATGAAGTGTGAATAATAGCCTCAAAACACTTTCTTCTTTATGTTTCCCTAGAAACCCTAAAGTGAAAGGATAATCCTCCATAGTAATTACTTTATTGTGCAACTTTAAAAAACCTATTGAATTGCAAAAAGGTCTAAAATCTATTGCATCCATAATTTTGTTTCAACAATAGGAAGAAGGGAGATCATGTCCCCTTCAACCTTTGAATTTAGGTTGGTTCCCCATTATCCTAACTATATTAATCTAATCTAATTCTAAGTATTATAGCTAATTACAAAAATTGAATGCATAGAAGTAAATATTTGAAGGTTAGGATGTGAGAGATTAAATCAAATTACATATAAGTAAATACAGTCATAGTCGTAGCAAAGAAAGTGTGTGATCAATAAACACATAAGAAAATTGAATAGATCAAGGATACCCATGCATGTGAAATAGAAATTACAAGAGGAAAAAAGGGCAATGCCACAATTATATTACATACCACAATCCAAAAGAGCAATGCCACAATTAGAAAGCAAAAAGTGTTACAAAATCTCTTACTATTTCCAAGATGAGAGCAATTACAATGTGGGTCTCACAAAGCATGGATATAATTCCCTCAAGGCCAAAAGTTATTTACAATGGATCCCATGGGTCCTATTGTTAGAAGGAATTCATCCCTGAATTACCTTTGGTGAAAAAAATTCTAGTAAAAATGAATATTTGGGGTCATATTTATCAAAATGGTGCACTTCCAAATGTTACATGGTTCTAAATGCAATTCTTAATGGATTGGAATCCTTATAAAATGGTCAATGGTGTAATTAAATGATAAAATATTACTTTCTAAAGATATTATTTAGGATCCATGTGCTCTTATTCTACTTAGCTTGTCACTGAGTGATTCACTCCTAGAAAGGGAACAATTCCCTCTTATTTGGGAGTGAGTGCTCATGTCTAATATTCACTCTTAGTAGACCAATCATACCTCGAACCTAATTATAAATTTATACTTGACTTTATAAATTTGGCTTCCCATAGGCTTCAATTGATCAATCATCTAGTTTTGCATATCTTCAAAATGTCAAGGATACTAGGGTAGTAACTAAATTACTAATTTTTTGTTGACTTCATGAGTTCTAAACTTGATTTGTGAGAGGTTCTAGTTCTTTTATTCATCCTTGGGCATGAAGTCCATAAAATTGGAACCACTTAAAAATAAAAATTACAAAATGATTGGTGCCTCTTATCCTCCTATGGTGGTATTTCTTGCAAAATTTGACATTCACCATCTCCAAGTAGCCTTAATTTTATCAAGTTTTTGGCATCCCATGTAATATATTTATATGGAATTTTATATAGACTATCTTGTTCCTCCATTGGTTTCTTTAATTTTCCTAGTAGTTCCTTCAACTTCCCTAGATATTCTAGAGCAATCTACTACAAATATGGTCTTCTTCTCTTTGAATATAATTTGAATCATGTCTTCATCTAGGAGTCTTCTTTGATCATTAAATATGCTAGGCAATCCAATATTTACCAACCCCTATATTTCTTCTATCATTTCTTGTGTAAAATTTACTATGATGGCTATTTTATCTTTATAGACTTGAAGTCATTTCTTAGAGTTTGGGATTACCTCATTTTATTTGACTAATTCCTTCCTATTCACCCCTAATTGTATGATTGAGGATGGCCTCAATGCTAGCCATAAATTCAAAATATATCCTAGTATTTATTACCTTAGCTTTTAATTAATCCAATAAGGACTTCACTTGTTCTATGTTTGATCCCTTGTTCTATGATCAATCTTTTCTTCAAATCTTCATTCTCTTTTTTAAATATTTTTTTCCTAATCGTTGTGATATTGTACAACTTGCATTCATTTAACAATAAGCTCAAGTTCTTTATTTTTCTTCTCTAATTATTGCCTAAGTTGATTTATCCCTAAGCAAGTTGTATGGATAGGTCTTCTAGTTGCTTCCTTTGGTCATTGCTTCTAGTGAACTTACATAGAAGTTCTTCAACTTATCTTCATAATTGGGCACCTTCGATGACATCTTTCTTGAGAGTTTCCAATCCTTGCTAAAGCTATTTTTTTGTACTATGAGCTAGGATATTTCTTGGGCATTGCTTTGGGATTTCTTCTTGTTAGAAATTTTTATTTTGACTAACTTGTATTGCATGATTGTCTTGAGTGATGGTCGGATAGATAGTTAGATCATTTGATGTGGATATATCCTAGTAAGATATAAATCTAAAGTACTAGTCATGAATTTAGAAAATTTTATGGATACTCTATATCAATCTATCTTTAAATGTTTGATGATAGAGATATTATTTCCACTTATCCACTTGTGACCATTTGTGCTATTGTACAACTTACATTCATTTAAGAAGTAAATCAAGTTATTTTTTTCCTTATCTAGTTGTTTTCCAAGTTGGTTTTACCCCTAAGCAAGTTGCGTGGATAGGTCTTATAGTTGCTTCCTTTGGTCATTGCTTCTAGTGAGCTTACCTTGAAGTTCTTCAACTTTTCTTCATAGTTGGGCACCTTCAAAAACATATTTCTTGAGGGCTTCCAACTCTTACTAAAGATAATTTTTTTGTATTATGTGTTAGGATATTGCTTGGGCTTTACTTTGGGATTTCTTCTTAGCCTCATATTTCTCACTAACTTGTTACATTTCATGATTGTACCAAATGATAGTTGGTTAGATAGTTGGATCATCTGATGTGGATATATCCTAGTAAGATCTAAATCTAAAAACTTGGTCGAGAAATTAGATAAATTTATGGAGGCTTTTAAAATATATATATTTAGAGCTTTTATTATCAAGATATTGTTTCCACCCTTATCCACTTGTGAGTGCATGATCGCCAACATTCTTGGAGTTTATTTCTTGATTTGGTTTAACTCCTCCCTAATGTTTATCTCTTCTTCTTACAAGAAGTCCAATATTTCTTGTATATTTTTTATTTTAGGTATAAAAGTTATTTGATAGACATAAGCTTGGCTTATACTTTAGTATCTTGTTGTTTCTAGGTGGTTCAAATAGACTTAGTCACATAATCTTGTACTTATAATATCATGGTCTTTACTTGGGGTATCAAGGATGAGACACTTGGCAAACATGTGGGAGAGATGACATGGTGTGTAGAGTGAACTAAGTGGAAATGGTAGCACATGTTGAAGTTTTTGCCACTTAAATGCATATTTATGTCAATCAAGTGGATAGAGGTGATACTAGTGGGGATGAAGATGATGAACTTTTATCATATGCAACCAATGGGATATTGGTAGTAACTTTGACTATAGGGATGCAAATGATGTGATGGGGATAGTTGAAACACTAGAGATCTAACTATGCATGGGAGGTGGTGTATCTTTAGGAACATCTACAACTAAGGGGAAGGAAAACACAATAGAAAAAGTATAAAGGATCAAAACAAACAACCATAGGAGAATTAGGAGGGAAATAATGAATGGGAGAAGAAGAAGGGAAACATGGGTTTTTTTCAAGGAGGGGATATGTTTTAGAAACTACCACTTTTCTAATGACCCCACTTAGGTATTTTATTACCTTAGTGGTATCACTAATTTCTTCTATTGTGGTGTTATTTTGGTGACCCTTTTCTTGATATTAATCATCATGTGCCTTGACTTCTTTGATTTTTATGCTAGCGATGAAAGATTTTAAATCCATCCTTTGTGTCTTTATGATTTTTGCTTTGATATGTGGCTTCCTAGAGATATCTCTCCTTTTTCAAGTGTGGGTGCTTCTTCACCTAGGATAATCCCTAGTGTTGCTTTAGTCCTTATAGCTATCCTTTAAAAAATTGATCCAAAAGAATCTTCTTCACTCTTTTCTATTTGCTTCCTAGCCATATATTCTACAACACTACTTATCATAGCCAATGTTGAAGTTATAACTGAAATAATAATTTATGAGCAGTGGTGGGAGATCCTTGGATATCTAGGCTAACAATAAGGGATCCTTCAGTAGTCCTTGCCCTCTTGGATGTCTTCTTGTGATATCGATCTTAAACATCAAGTGGTCCTTAGTGAACATTCCTTTTATTAAGTATTGGTTTTGTATCTCATCATCTGTTAGGTAAGGATCTTTCTTTTCATGTACATGAGATTCTTTAAGACATTTTTTGTTTGATGTTTGATCTTATAATTTGGATCAAAATCATGTTTGACCTTGATATTTGCATAGAAAGTAAACCATTTTGGGAGGTGCACATGTCATTGCTAGAGTTCATACTTGTACCTATGTAGCTCTCCTAGTTTGATTAGGGCTACATCCTCTAATGGGTTGGATTATTTTTCAATCCTATACCTCCTTTCATAGAAATAAAAGATATGTAACCCCTTAGCCTCTAGCTTCCTTCAGAAATAACATTCAAGATCATAAGACTAAAATTCCTTCAACTGCTCTAGCCCCATTCTCCTTAGATTTTTCTCTATGATAGTGGAGAATCCTCGTAAATTTGGTGTAATGGCCATAATTTGTTGTTTGAGAGATTAAAGGTTACCCTTTATGGCCTTTAAATACTTGTATAAATATTAAATCTACCACACATATTCTAAGATAAAAAGGTAGTTTGGCACAAAGGTATATAACTCAAAAGGTATAGCAAAGAAGCCAAAAAGAGAAATGAATAACCACTACTTTCCAAGGTAATAATCACCATTCATTTATTCCTCTTATTTTAATAGGTTCAAAGCTTTATTTGATAGACTCAACACTCTCTCCTTCATATTCAACATAATGAGGTGGTACACTATGTCATAGACATTATAGGAAGTCTTCCCCTCTTCTCAATAGGGTACATCTATGCATTCTATAATGGATATAAGACTACAATAAAGTCTTGATTGGTTAAATTTATAGTTATGGAAACCATGCTTTATTTTGGTAGAGGATGAGCTAGACCAAGTAAGATGTGTAGGTGAAATTTCTAGTTTCCTTAAAATCTTATAATTATTTCTTTCATTTGGTTGGATATATACTTCACACAACCGATTATTTAGAAGTAACTAGGAATCTTGTCCTCATTGCCTTGGCTAATGAATATCTATCCACTGGAGACTTGCATCCTCTATACTTTGTCACCTTAAAATATCTGTCTCAAATTTGCACTAAACATAGTCCTTCGGTCTAGAACAAATCTATCCTCAATCTTTATCCTCTGATATGCACTAAACACAGTCCTTTGGTCTAGCACAAATCTGTCCTCAATATCTATCCTCTAATCTCCACTAAACATAATCCTTCGGTCTAGCACAAATTTATCCTCAATCTGAAGAGTTTATACCCAGACTTATTCTAGAATAATAATGCAAAAATAAATAACTCGGATGAAAATAACAAATCACACAATACATGCACATAGAACACAAGATATTTATCCTAGTTCACATGATATGGTCTACGTCCAACAAACAAGAGCCACACCTCCTTTTTTATTTTTATTCACCTTGTCTATAATGGGACATTACAATCAATATAAAGGAAACTCTTACAACCCTAAACCATAATGTGGTATTAGAATACCGTGGGTACAATACCATGGGCTAAAACCACCCATACCCACTAATCACGGGAATCCCACCAACGCCTTCGAAAATAGCTTTGATAATATATTCAAAAAAAGGGGGCCCGAAGTAGGGGTCTGTCATTCAGTACTTCCTCTGCAAAGTATGAGACACATCCAACATTCTCCCACTTGTTGAATACTTTGCATAAAGATTGTAATCAATGTTAGTTCCAACATCCAGTATTGTCAGACCCATTTCAACTATACAAAACATGAACTTTTATGTGCTAACTGCCTTGGTTAAAGCATCTACAACATTTTTCTTGGTATCCACTTTTTCCAGCAACACTTTCTTATGTTCAATCATGTCCTTGCTAAAGTGGTACTTTGTATCAATATGTTTTGTTCTTGAATGGTAAGCAGGGTTCTTTGCAAAAAATATATCACTTTGGCTATCACAATCTATCTTCATAGCTCCTTAAAAAAATCTAATTTTAGCACATAGTCTTTGTAGCCATACTGCTTCCTTACTTGCATCAGTGGCTGCCATGTACTCAGCTTCAGTGGTTGAAAGAGCAACAAAAGTTTACCTTTTGCTCATCCAACTAATAGACCCTCCAAATGAGTTGAATATATATGCACTAGTAGATCTTCTGTTGTAAAGATCTTCAGTCCAAACTGCATCAACAAAACCTTCTATATCCAAGGATTTGTTTTTGTTTCTTGTACCTTCATAATAGATTGAAAAATCAGATGTACCACACAAATATCTTAAAACCCTTTTTACAACAGTCCAATGCTCTTTACCAAGCTTAGACATGTATCTGCTCAAAACTCCCATTGCATGAGCAATATCTGGTCTAGTACACACCATGGCATACATTAAACTCCCTACAACATTTGCATAAGGAACATGGGACATTTCTTCTACCTCTTCTTCTATTTTTTGACATTGTTTAGCAGATAATTTTTCACCCAACGGAATAGGTACCTTCAATGGTTTGCAATCCTACATACTAAATCTCTTCAATACTATCTCAATATACTTTTTCTGATTCAGCCACAACTTTCTATTTGAACAATCTCTATTTATTTGTATGCCCAAAATAAAATTTGTAGGGATATTTCATGTCAAGCTATGATTCTAATGCTAACTAAGACTTCACTTCCCTGATCATTTCCTTACTATTTCTAATTAATAACATATCATCAACATACAAAACTATAATGACAAGTTCATTACCAATTTTCTTTGAGTATACACAATGATCAGCATTGCTACGAACAAAATCAAGTCCTAAAACATAAGTATCAAATTTTTGATACCACATTCTAGGTGACTATTTCAATTCGTACAAAGATTTATTTAACTTACATACAAAATCCTCCTTTCCTTCAACAATGAATACTTCAAGCTGTCTCATATAGATTTCTTCCTTCAAATTTCCATGAAGGAATGCAATTTTTACATCCATTTGCTCTATTTCAAGATCAAATGCAATAGCCACAGATAAAAGAAATCTTATTGAGGTAAGTTTTTCAACAGGGGAAATACTTCACCATAATCAATTCCCTCTACCTGAGAAAAACCTTTAGCAATCAGGCGAGCTTTATACTTCTCCACTTTACCTTCAACATTCTGCTTCTTCTTGAAAATCCATTTACAACCTATTGCTTTTATTCCACCAGGTAATTTTATTGGATCCCATGTCTAGTTATTTTTTAGGGTCATCATTTCCTCATTCATGGCTCCTTCCCAAAGGTTTACCTCTTCAAAATTAACAGCTTCTCTAACTGTTCTAGGATCTTCATCAGTAATAGATAAAACAAAGGAAGAAGGAAAATTAGATGGACTATACCTTTTAGGTTGCCTTCTTTCTTGTGTTGATCTCCTTACCATATGTGTATGAACCTCTGGTTCATCCTCTTTTGATGAGTAGGATTCTTCTTCCATGAGATCAAATTGCACCTTTTTAGGTTCTTCTTCTATTACTTCATTCCTATGATCACTTTTCATTTCTCTAAACACCACATCTCTACTATAAACTGTACTCTTAGTTTCTATATTTCAAATTTTATATCCTTTAACACCATATTTATAACCAATAAAGATACATTTAATAGTCTTATTATCAAGCTTACTTCTTTTCTTCTTTGTAATATGCATGTATGCATCACAACTAAAAACTCTAAGATGTGAAAGAGAGGGTTTCTTACCAAACCATGCTTCAAATGGAGTTTGATCCGGCAATGCTGATGTAGGAGATCAATTCCATAAGTAACATGTTGCATTCACTACCTCTGCCCAGAATTCTTGTGCTAGACCAGCACCACTAAGCATACTTCTAGCCTTTCTATCAGTGATCTATTCAACCTCTCAACAACTCCATTTTGTTGAGGTGTATATGGAGTAGTCTTATGTCTCGCAATAGCACATTGCTTACAAAAATTCTCAAATTTATTTGAAAAATACTCTCCTCCATTATCAGACCTCAACACCTTAATCTTTTTCCCAGTTTGATTTTCAACAAGTGCTTTAAATTCTCTAAACTTATAAAACACTTCAGCTTTACTTTTAAGAAAATAAATTCATGCATATCTTGAAAAATTATCAATGAAAGAAGCATAGTACTGTGATTGTCCAAGGTATGGAATAAGGATAGGACCAAAGATATCACTATGAATTAGATCTAATATCCCTTTTGATCTTGCAACACCAGATGGAAAACTCACACGATTCTGCTTGCCATAAATACAATGTTCACATAAATTAAAAACCATTGAGCAATTAGGGATACCTTGAACCATACCTTTCATGTACAGCATACACAATACCTTTTCTCCAATATGTCCCATTCTTTGATGCTAGAGCATTAAAATTTTATATGATTCAACCTCAGGAATAGTCGAGTTATTGCACTCATTTGTTATAGTGCTTCCCAATAGCTTATACAAGGTTCCAATCCAAACTCATCTTGCTAACACCATAGATCCACAAACCATTTTGCATGAATCCTTACTAAAATTGATTTTCACTACTGCATCAACCATTTTTCTTATAGAAATTAAATTTCTAGCAAGGCCAGGAATATGCATCACACCTGGGAGGGTTTTAACCCTACCATCATGCAATAGTATTTTCGTTGTTCCACGACCAATGATTCTAAGTGGTGAATCATCTCCCAAAAGTACCTCCCCTCCATCATATCTTTTATATTCACTAAACCACCCCCTATGAGGAATCATATGAAAATAGGCATCAATATCAATCAACCAATATTTACTATCTGAACGTGTGGAGAAAGATGCCAAATATACATCCCCTCTTTCATCAGTGGATTTATTTATCTCCGTGGAAGTGGAATCATCATATCTCTTTCCATAATCAACATTTTTTTGTGTCCAAGATTACCACATTTCCAATATTTTCTCTAAAACCTTACTCGAGACTTGGATCTCCCTCTCGACTTAGATCTATCACCAGATCTCGTTTTATCTTTCTTCTTGGCATGCCCTCTCACTATTAGGACATCCCTTGATGTACCCTCCATGGCTTTTATCCTCATATTCTTTGATAATAGAGATGCCACAACATCTTCAAAATTTAATGTGGATGAGGTTGTACTACCAATTGCTACAACCAGGTTATCCCACGAATCTAGTAAAGAGCATAGCAAAGTAATACATTTATCTTCCTCACTCAACTTAATTTCAACAAATGTAAGTTGACTTACCACTGTATTGAATGTATTAAGATAATCTGCTATTGAATCCTCTTCATTCATCCTCAAATTATATAATTTCTTTCGAAGGAATAATTTGTTCACCAGGGACTTAGATTAATACAGAGCCCCTAACTTCTTTCAAATATTATTTGCAGTCGCTTCTCCAAAAACATTGATTAAGACTGAATCTGCAAGGCACAGTCGAATTAGACTCCTCACTTTTTTATTCAACTTTTCCCAATCTTCATCGGATGTACTAGCAGGTTTTTGTTCAGAAATAACATACCATTGATCTCTATCCACGAGCAAATCCTCTATCTTTAATTTCCATAGCTCAAAAAAAATTTCATCAAATTTCTCTATCTCTATCCTTGAATTATTTAATGTCATTTTACTTCAAGCTATTTCTACCTAAAACTCCCACTCCGACATAGGTTTTCTATAACTCCTAGAAAATCTAGATCCTCTTCAATGAACTAAAACCCTAGCAATAAAGGCATCCCTCTATGGCTAACAATTTTTCTTTAATACCAGATGAAGAGTTTATGCCCAAACTTATTCTAGAATAATAATGCAGAAATAAATAACTCAGAAGAAAATAACAATTCACACAATACATGCACATAGAACACAAGAGATTTATAGGGGTTCACCCAATATGGGCTACGTCCAGCAAACAAGAGTCACACCTCCTTTTTTATTATTATTCACCTTGTTCGTAATGAGACATTACAATCAATATAAAAGAAACTCTTACAACCCTAAACCATAATGTGGTATTAGAATACCATGGGCACAATACCATGGGCTAAAACCACCCATACCCACTAATCACGAGAATCCCACCAACGCCTCCAAAAATAGCTTCGATAATATCTCCAAAAAAGGGGGCTCGAAGTAGGGGCCTATCGTACAGTACTTTCTCTGCAAAGGATGAGACACATCCAACACAATCTCTATCCTTTGATCTGCACTAAACACAATCCTTCGATCTAGCACAAATCTGTCCTCAATCTTTGTCCTTTGATTTGTGCTAAACACAATCCTTCGATCTAACACAAATATATCCTCAAACTATATCCTCTAATTTACACTAAACATAATCCTTTGGTCTAGCACAAATTTGTCCTCAATCTCTATCCTCAAGCCTTAACACAAAGCTTGACTCCAATTTAATGTGGTTCACCCAATGTGAGCTACTCCACAGAGAAAATCTTTCACTAATATTTTCTCAATAAATCTCTTGGGAATCCTTTCCCTATTACAATGTTTATGGATCTCTATCCAAAGGAGACACCAATCCCCTAATCAAGTTCATGGATCTTTATCCATAGGATAACTCCTTTCTCATTAGCTCTAATTGGTGATCTTCTAGAAGAACTATTACCCCCACTACTCTGGCTAATGGATCTTTATCCACTGAAAACTTTTGTCCTCACTACCTTGGCTAATGGATCTCTATCCATTGGAGAATGTCGTCCTCTATACTTTGTCGCCTTCAAATATTTGTCTCAAATATACACTAAACACAGTCCTTCGATCTAGCACAAATCTATCCTCAATATCTATCCTCTAATCTGCACTAAACACAGTCCTTCGGTCTAGCACAAATTTATCCTTAATCTCTATCCTTTGATCTGCACTAAACACAGTCCTTCGATCTAACAAAAATATGTCCTCAATATCTGTCCTCTGATCTGTACTAAACACAATCCTTTGGTCTAGCACAAATTTATCTTCAATCTCTATCCTCTGATCTACACTGAAAATAGTCCTTCGATCTATCACAAATCTATCCTCAATATCTATCTATGATCTGCACTAAACATAGTCCTTCGATCTAGCACAAATCTATCCTCAATATTTGTCCTCAAGCCTTAACACAAATTTTGACTTAATCTTAAATCAACTCTGCTGGATCTGCCCCAAATCTTAACTCAAGGTTTGAACAAATCAATCAATCAATTCTACTCTCAAGTCTTCTTAGATACTTATCTCAAATCTGCCTTGTAAGCTTCCACAAAAGCTCACACTAATCTATCGACAAGTCATCTCTAGAACTTGTCCAATCTGCTCAATAAGTCCTCAGTAGAACTTATCCAAATCTGCTCAATAAGTCCTCACTATAACTTATCCAAATCTTTTCTCAATATATATTGTAAGCTTTCATAAAATCTCACATAAATCTATCCACAAGTCTTCTCAAAGACTTACCTCAAATCTGCTCAACAAGTCCTCACTAGAACTTGTCCAATCTCATAGAAATATAGAGAGAATTGTTAGACTCAATATGCTCTACATTCATCACAATTCTCAATCACTCTCTTAGAAACATATAGAGAATTGTTAGAGACTCAATATGCTTCACATTCACCTTAATACTCAATCACTTTCAATCACTCTCTTAGAAACATATAGAGAATTGTTAGAGACTCAATATGCTTCACATTCACCTCAATACTCAATCACTTTCAATCACTCTCTTAGAAACATATAGAGAATTGTTAGAGACTCAATATGTTTCACATTCACCTCAATACTCAATCACTTTCTCAACTCAATTCAGAATATAGAATAATTTGTTTCATAGAACTTGAACAATCACTTCAACACATTCACTTGACTAGGCTTAACCAACTCTACTCAACCAATCACTCAATGAAATAATCCTTGCTTACAAACCCTAGTCCAATCACATGAACACTCACTCAAATGTTTCCAACAATGCTTATCAATCAATCTCACATAACAATGATACTCATGTTATTTGCAAACCCTAGTTCAAGTTCCTCACTCACTTACTTACTTCAACAACAATGCTTATAAAATAAGGTTTTATCAACAACTCTTTTATTCCAGAAAACCTTGAAGCATTAAATCAAGACACTCTCAACAATGCTAACCAAACAATCCTTTTCACTCCAACTTTTCATACACAATTGTCAACAATCACTCACTAGGAAGAATATGCCCATACCTTTTGTTTGATGTAAAAGTGCCTTTGGAAAAACCTATCTTAATCCAATTTCCTTCTTTCCAAATTCAATGGTTAAACACAACAATATCACTTCAATACTTTCTCAAACATATTCCCTTAGACACAAAATAATCACAACTCAATTTATGCCTTATTGCTCCCTTTTAAAAATAACACTCATCATAACATACATAAAAATAATTTCTTTGATACACCTTATAAACTCCAACTTGAAATAATATCCAACACAATAAAATATCAACCAAACACCTTACAATCCTTTCAAAACCTTTGAGCAAATAACATTAAAATTTTAATTTTGTAAAACCCTTATATCTCCCTTTGCAACCTTAGAACCAAATAAAAATATGCAAAAAATTAATTTTTAAATTCCCAAACTATATTCCTGAAATTTTTGGCAACCAATATCAAAGCATACCTCTTTCTTCCCCAAATGGGGATTCGGCAAGATTCGATCCGTCATCTCCTCTATCCTAAGTTTCTTAGCACTTAGTAGCCCATCGCATGGGCTACTAAGGCCCACGTTAAGGAATTATAAGGTCCTTCCTCTTATGCCTCAGTCGTCATCTTATCTTTCACGAATTTTGTATGCTTTCTCTTCCTTGGACGCAACACAAATTACAAGGGTCGCAATTTATTTCAAAGGCATGGTAATTTTTGGTGAAGTGGGTGTTCACCCTTATATACACTTTTTGAACTCCTCCTCACGTCAGCGCTTTATCATTCGAAATCGAATTTTGAATTTTAATTTTAATAACCCACTTTAGGGTTATTTAACCTTAGCTTAAATTAATTTATAATTAATAATTAATTTAAATAAATTTATAAGTTAAGTAAATTAACTAATAAATTAATTTTAAACTTCCTTTGTATAATATTATTAAAGAATATTATAATATTATTCACTTGGGCTTCTTTTGCATTTTGGACCAAATCTGACTTCCTAGAACCGGGTCTTGAAACTGAAATCGAATTATCCTTTTGCATTTATTGGAGAACCAGAAACTGATGCTGCCAACTAAAATTGCCATTGAAAGTTTGACATCAATGACCACTCACTTTTGACATCAATGACAACTTATCACTCAAAATGTCCAATAGGGTTCACCAGGAACAGTTTAAGAACTCGCTCCAAGTCCTCTGGTTTTCAAGAATGTTTGATGTATCTGATTCAAGACAAACACCTAGATTTGGCCTTTCTAGATCTATGATATAAAATATAAAAGATAATGCAAAAATACACAATGTAAGAAGACAAGAGCTAACCCTAGTATGATTATTTATTTGAATGCTTTTCTAACCCTAGGGTTTTAAAAATACAACCTTTAATTAAGGGCTTAATAAGGGATGCATAAACATAATTAACCCTAAGTGCACACTATATGTTGTTTATCTTTGAAATACATAGAAATTAATTAGATGTATTCCTTATAAATTAGATCTAGGGTTTTACAATAGAAATATCAAGCACTCAACAAAATAGCCTAAAGACTAATCAGAACACTTAGCTTATCGTGTGATTTATCCTTACCTTTATCCCTTTATCCAATGTTATCAACAATTCATGTTCCTATAAGATAACTTGGCAACCACTTGGATAATATAATTAGCGTTAAGGGGCATTCTTAGGCTATTGTACAACAATGCTAGGAGGTGCAATATTCAAGCCCCCTAGGTCCTTTTATCTGACCTTTGATAAAAAAAAGTGGAAATTGACCTTTGGAAGAAAAAAAAGTATATCATGATACAACAGAATAAAATGATGGAACCACAAAATAAAATTTAGTATTATGCTCTAAATGTATTCTAGAATGCGATGACAAAATCTGGAATAGCAGTTTACACCTAAATATGGCTTAGGAGAAATCACATCCTATAACAAGCGACTGTGATAACCCACAGACGAAATCGCACCCCGTAGAGACCCAAGCATGATTTCGCAGAAGTGAGATGAAACATCATAAATCAAAGCAAAATAATAAATCATAAGTGCAACAAACAAAACTAAACATGCAATAGAGCACTTTCACTTGGCAGAGAGCAAGGAAGTAGACAGAAAGGTTTGAGACCTCCCAGATAGTTGATCTCTCCTTAGGGCTTCAACACAAATCCATCAAGAGCGAGCAACAACAATCAACAATCCAATGCAGCTAAAAACCAATCAGACTTCACACTCCCAAGCTAACTTGCTTGCGAAATAAGAAGGATGTAGACTGAATAAGAATACTTTGTAAGAAATAATAATCGTAAGCATTAAATCATCAAATATGTTTGTGCAATATTTTCGTGTTGTGTGTGAAAAGTGAATTCAAACCCTCCTTATATAGTGGATTTGAAGGTGAGATGAGCGGGAAAACCAAGGAGGGCCAACATAAAACACGCCAAACCTAAAGAATTAGGGTTTTCTTAGAATAAACTTTAAAAATGCAAAATCGTGCCCCATCAAGGCCGACCATGATTTCATCTATGTGAAGTCGCGCCCCGTCAAGGGTAAGCATGATTTTCATAGAGAGAGAGAGAGAGAGAGAGAGAGAGAGAGAGAGAGAGAGAGAGAATCCAAAAGAGGGGAGGAGAAGCCTTACCCTTGCCCTAGGCAAATCCAAGGGGTCTCCTAGAGGGCTCAGGGAATATTTTCCACTAAAGTGGGTCAATTTTTTGTGTCTACATTTAGTATAGGCCTCTACCAACTCTAGGAAATTCTAAACCTAGGGTACCAAGTTCTTAGCAAGGCCTAAGGTCCATACCTTATCGGTACTCCATGAGTTTATGCTTGACCCCAAGTTTTACTATGTTAACATCTCCTTTCTCATTTTAGTTGGTGAATGCTTATATTTTCTATATTCCACCCTTCTATAAGGTTTTTCAAATTATTTTAGTATATTAGTTAGAGAGGAAGCCTTCTTCTTTCCCTTATCTTTATTTTTTTCCTTAGATACACTACCTTGTGTTGTTGGTGTCTAGATTTGAATTAGCTAGACAATATTATCAATTGGTAAACTAACAATGGTAGTGGGTGGAATCACTAGGTTTTCCTTAGGCTAGGATGAACTATCAAAATCAATAATGGTATTAATGATGTTGCTTTAGGGTATTTGGACACTTCTGAAGTAAATAATAAATTGCTAAGTTTTAGAAGCTAGAGCAATTTACTCAAATGGTTGGAGCAAAATATTAGCTTTTTAAAATTTAAGTAAATCTTGATTTTTTTCTTTCAATCGAGCAAATCACCTAGCTTTGGAGGAGAGAATTCATTCCTGAGTACTTATATGGTTTATCTTAATAAATTTTGGTGCAACTCACTAATTATGGAGCAACTCGCTACTCAAAACAACAATTTAAAAAATTTAAGTTAGTTTTGAGTTTGTCAGGCATGGTGTGCTCAATATTATAGTAGGATCATGGGAGGATTAAAAAAGAAGTTCAAATTTATAACTTAGTTGAGTATTAATAATGAGGAGGGTGGTGGGAAATAGGACATGACCTTTTTCATCTATAGACAAGCCAAGGTTCAAACAATGAGGACTTGCTAAAGATAAGCATTAATTCTTATTGTAATGCATTGATGCCTTGCCTATTAATAATATGGTCATGTGTTTACAAGCATTGGAGATGGCAACAATGATATTGAAAAATGGATTTTTATATTTTTTACATAGGTTTACTATATCTATATTATACCATAAAAATGGGGTTAAAATTTTCTTTACCTTCCTCTACCTCTACCACCAAGAACCTGCTCTTCTTTATTTTTGTGATGTGTAGAAAACTCATTCAATTTTTGAGTGATTTGCATGCCTCTATCAAGCTTTCACAATTTATTTCCACTTTTGAACTCTTTGGGTGATTCACTCTAAGGTTTAGATAAATGTATTCTAAAAATCTAAGTGATGCCTTCTTTTGGGGAGCCAATTGTTTCCCTTTTAAACTTTGGTAAAAAAATCAAAATATTTTACAAAAAAGCTTTTAAAAATGGGGAGAAAAGGAAAGGAGAATAAGGGGTGTTTGAGCACTTTTTCAAATGTTCATTCAAACTTGGAATTTTTTTCTTTTTCTTTTGTATTTTCCATTTATCATTTTTTTTTCTTTTTTCCAAAATAGGAATATAGAAGCAGAAATAATAGTGGGGATAAAACATAAAATAAGTATGATATACATATTTACATTGTCCTTTTCTTTTGGATCTTTTATATGGGCCTTAAGTGCTACCCATTGACCAAAATAGGTAGTGACCTTCCATTAAGCATTACAAGTTGGTATGCATTTGGTATTGCAATTCAAAGAATCTAGTACAACCCACTCTAGAGTGAATCCAACTTCCCATCAATTCCAATATTTTCCTTATCTTCATCCCGTTTGAGCACCAAGTCACTTTGTTTGTATTCAATTTTAATATCCCTCTTATTGGACCAAAATTACCATCTAATGCTACAAAAAACCTTTTGAAGTTATTTTCTTTTTCTTTTTCTAGAGCTAGTAAAGTGTTTATCATACCTACATTGGATTGATATGCATATCTTCAAGCTCTAATGGATGGGGAATTTTAATAAAAGGGAAAACTAGATTAACGGGTGTTGAAGCTTTAGGTGTTACATTATCTTCCCATAATTCCTTTTTGAGCTTATTATGTCAATTTCTTTATGAATCAACTATTTTCCTTTTCAATATCCTAACTATACTTTTATTTGTGGATTCTACCAAACCATTTCCTTAAGGGTACGAATTAAACATTGTTTTTTACACAACCATATTCAAGTACAAAATTCATTATCTTGGACCCTGTGAAGGCTATGAATTATCAATAGATATTGTTGAAGAGGTACCAAAATTGGTGAACTATCTCTTGATTTTACTAGTATCATCTTAGTCCATCTAGTAAACTAGTTGTTAATCCATCTATGTCATGTTCTTGATAAGGGATTAATTTTGCTAATAAAATCTAAACTCTGTTATTGAAAAGATTCAATGACAATGATGGGTTTCAAGGACATTGATACTTTTCTTCTCTTACCCATGAAGGTACTATAGGATTTTTATTTTTTTACCTATTCGAAACAACCAAAAAATATGGTAGGCCAATAACCTAAGAATGTTATGATTTGTGGTTTGGGTAGAATAGTTTCCATCATGGTACTCCTATATTAGGGATTTTATCTTTTCTTCCTCCATACACCATAATAGTACCCCATCATATCCTTAATATATATATATATATATATATATATATATATATATATATATATATATATATATATATATATATATTGTCTAACCATGTGTATTGCATCATCTTTTTCCTGAATCTAGCTCTTATTTTAGGTGTTAAACCTTATGGAACATGTCCTAAAATCATGTATCTTACAATGTATCTCATCCATCCTAGTTGATCATCAAGTTTAATATCTTCTACCAATAATACCTGGTCCTTGAGAGCTAACATAAAAATATTTTTACACAAAGTTCTACTTCTAGCCAATTTAGTGGGTTTGATCTCTATGTCAAATTCCTAGATTTTATTTATCCAACTTATTCTTTTTTCTTCCAACTCACCATGCAACATTGTACATTTGACATCAAGATGTACTATAAAATTGTATCCTTGTTTTGAGATGGGTAATATCTAAACTTCCTTAAGTATTTAATCTTAGCAAACATTTGTTTTTCTATAAAAGTATACCTTTCTTCATAGTTGTGGAGCACTAAACTCATGAAGGAGATTAGGTGGTCTTCCTCTCTACATTTTTTGAGTCAAATGGATGCAATAATTTTCATTAGTGCAAAACACATGCAGTTTGAAATATTTGGAGAAATATAGGTTAATGAGGACTAGGACATTCATGATTACATCCTTTATATTCTAGAAAGCCTTTTTGTATTCTTCAACCTATATCAAGGTAGCATCTTTCTTCAACATCTTGATTATTGATCTAACTAGTACACAATTTATTATGAACTTGGCTACAAATTGGATTTGTTTGAGGAATGACCTAATCCCCTTGACAAATGTGGGAAAGGGTAACTCTTGAATATATTTTATCCTATTTAGATATATTATAAGACCATCCTTAGACACCATAGACCCTAATAACTTTCCTTCTTACACCATAAATATATTTTTTTTTGAATTCAAATATATTGCATACTAAACAAGTTGTAGATGTTCAATATGTTTATTCCTTCTTTATAAAAGACAATTGAATAATCAAAGTATATAAGTTTAATTTCATCTATCAAACCTACAAAAGCAATATTCATGGATCTTTGGAATGTGGCCCCACAAATTAATAAACCAAAATCTATTCTCCGGTATGCAAAGTTTCCCTATATTATAGTTAATGTTGTTTTGTGTTGGTCATTGTCCTTGATCTAAATTTGGTTGTACCCTAATAAGCCATTTAGTAATGATAACATTTGAGATCTAGCTACTATATGTAGAATATGCTCTATGGTTGGTAATATGTAGTGGTCTTTTAATGATGCTCTATTCAAGTAACTAAAATAGAGAGATGGCTTGATATCATCATTTTATTGTGAACATATATCATATTGGCCACCCATGTGAAATACTTGATGAGAAATATAATATAGACTTATAGAAGCTTTAGAAGTTGCTTTTCATTATTATTTCAATTTTAGGATTGATGGGGTTATGCTTCTACCAAAAGGGGTTTGCATTATAATGTGTTCAATGATATTTCTATCATATACCTTTAAATCTTCATATGACAAAGCAATAATGTGACCATACTTCCCATAAAGTTCTTTTAGTAGGCTTACCTCTTCTTCAATAAAAATTTTGCGTAACAACTAATTATTTCCTCCTAAGACTTCTAAAGTCTTTACTATTAGGCCAACTCAAATTTTAATAAAACAACCCCACCCATATTACATTGCAACCACATAGTGATATTACAATAGCTTAGCTATTATACATGTATTGCTTGGTAATATTCAAACTTGGATATCCTCTTAGAAAGCCTAGGAATTTAATTTAATTGATTGAGTTAATGTTATTTGATATCAATTGTTTTTCAAAAACAACTTCATATATAATAAAATTTTATCAATTTAAAAAAAGTAGTTATATGAAATTGAAATGACCCCAATGTGCATCACATCATGACCATATTAAATTGGAATTCCAACAAACCATATAGTAATATATAGTGGTATTGTCCAATGGTGTTACATATTCCCCTGCGTATTAAAATAAAATAAATTTATGTCTCACCTTTAGAGTCAACTTATTTACCCACTTAAACTTATATAATTTAAAAACTAAGATCTATGACTATTTTTTTAAAATAAAGGTATACATTTTATGCATTAAAAGTTTTATTATATATTTTTTGATTTGGTTATTGTGAGAAACCTCTATGACCGATGCGCAGGGCTGAGCAGTCTCCTCCCAACCATGAACCCTCGTAAAGCCGAGAGCTATTTTTTATTTTTATAAAAAAATTAAATATTTTTAGTTAATTTAAAAACTAAGATCTATGATTATTTTTTAAAATAAAAGGTATACATTTTATGCATTAAAAGTTTATATATATATATATATATATATGGTTATTGTGAGAAACCTTTATGACCGATGCGCACGGCTGACAGTCTCCTCCCAACCATGACCCCTCGTAACGTTGAGAACTATTTTTTATTTTTTATTTGTTATTTGAAATTAAAACATGTCCCAGTAGTATTACATCATGACCATATAGTAGTATTACAATAACACTTTGACAATTATGAATGTATCTCTCGACAAAATGCAAACCTATATCTCCTTAAAAGTTTTGGAATATAAATGATTGACTTAATACCACTTGATCAACCTTATTTATTTTCCTACTTTGCATTTTAAAAAATTATTTTGGTTACAAATATATATATATTAATTTAATAATATCACATAATAATAAACCTTATATTTAAAGTTCTAATATTTTTATATTTAAAAAATATTTGATTGATTTCACTTGACGAGCTTCATTGTGTGTAGATTGTACCTTTTGTTTTGAGTTTTCAATAGTAAATATTTAAAAAATCTAACAATTTTATGTTTGATTTAAATTTTATTTTTTAAATCAAATACCAAGTCCTTTTTATATCATTTTAAAAGTTTTAGTAACATTTAGTCATTTTAGCGCCATGTCTTCATTTACCTTAATGTTTTACATAAAAACATTAAAGTTTTTATAGCAATATTAGTCAAAAATAAGTTAAGTATGATTGTTGAAAACGGATAGAAATTATATTTATTTGCTTTATAATACTTTGAGGCTTCATTTTGAATAATAATAAAAAAAGGATTACGTGTAATTCTAGAATATATATTAAAAAATCGTTTTAATACTTTTTAGTTTTGTTTTATGCATCCTAAAATATCTATTTAAATATCTTTATAATACTTTTAGTTTTGTTTTCTAAAATATTTATTAAAATATCTTTATAATACTTTTTAGTTTTGTTTTATGCATTCTAAAATATCTATTGAAATATCTTTGTAATATTTTTTGTTTTATTTATTTTAAAATATTTATTGAAAAAATATCTATAATGCTTTTCAGCTTTTGTTTCTGCACCATGAGGTCTACTCTTGATGCGTCTTATTACTTTACAACATAGAGAACGAATATTGTTACCAAGGATAGAGACTTTTCCTTATTTGCATTAAATTTTAGTATTTGAATAAATGTTCTTACAGCCTAAGAAGAATTTTTTATTAATAGGAGTTAGGAGATGTATGATCTTAAAAGAATTATGGTAATTTTGTTTTTAAATGATTTATTTTATATTTTTGTATAGAGTTGTTTGATTTAGAAGATTTTTATATCATTTTCTGTAGAAATTGAAAAGTTTTAAAATGAATGGTCATACAAAAGAATCTAAATATTATTAAGGGAGATATTACTATGTGAAGACAATTCTTTAAAATAAGGGTAATGTTAAAGCAATTGCTTTAGAAAAACGTCTCATATTTTAGGAGACATATATTTGAGAAGAGTTGTTTAATTCAAATGATTCTTAGATTAATTTGTGCAGAATTTTAAGAGCTTTAAAATAAGTAGTCATATGAAGGAATCCGAGTAGTATTGAAGGAAATACAACCATGTGAAGTTAGTCATCTAGAGCAAGGGAAGTGACAATTTTTCAAGTCATGAGAAACCAAATTGTAGACATCTTTCAACCAAGGTTTGAATGATAGGAGGAACAATGAAGGGCCAAGGCATCAACAAGATGGAACATTCTATCTAGATATGGAAATTTTTACCTAAATGTCATTTACCTCTTTATTATCTCAAAATTTTTGCATGCAAATTATTGTAGGTTTATTTTCAAATAGTATAATCTCTATAAGATATATTAGTAAATTTCAAAAATTTGAGGCCGCTTGAAAATCCATTGAGACAAGAACCAAGTATAAGCCTATGATTAATAAGAAGCTCCTGAGAAGAATATCCATTGATTGAGGTCATTTGAAGCCATCTACTGCCCATATATCTAAGTAGTTTGATTAGTCTACGAGGTTCATTTTTTGGAATGCACCAAGAAAAAAATGAATCATTCCTTATGACATTTTTGTGAAGCATAAAGGAGGAAAACAAGTCTAAGAAGAAGTGACATCCCTTGAGTGTCGAAAAATGAAATGCTAGAGGAAAGTGATGACTTGCATGGGAATTTGTGCAACAAAATAGAACAATGTGGATGTTGCATAGTTTTTGTTGGTCACATCATGTCAGGCTAGCAAGAGTCAAATGTAAGTCCTTTGATTTAATATTTGGTGCAAAATATTAAGACTTGGGTGCATAATAGTTATTTTGAATATCTAGGAACACATTTGAACATTAGCACATTATCTAATGCATATTGATTAAAATATTTAGACATTAGAAAGTTGGAAGAGTAAGATAACTAAAGCAGCAATTAAAAAAAATTGGAAGTTATAAGAAGAATTTTAAAAATTGAAATTGAAACTTGATTCCTAAAAATTGAAAAATAGATATTTGTAAATTATTTTTGTAATTTGATTTTAAAAACTTGATTTTTGAATAATGTTAAAATTTTGGAGAGGTGAGGTTTTTTTTTTTTTTTGATAAAAAGGGGTAAATTTTTTATTGAAATCAGAAAAACATACAAGAGTCAAGAATCATATTACAACAAAACTACCTCATCTAGGCATATCAACTTTCAATAAACTAGTAAGAGTTTAAGAGCACGTTGAAGGAAGCTGATGCCACTCCCTAACACTCCAACCTTCTTGAAATTCAGAGGCCCATTTAGCCAAACAATCAGCAACACCATTCCACTCCCTTGGAATATGAGTAAAAGCGATGAACTCCATATGACAATGAAAACGAAGAATCTGCCTAACCACCCCTGCCAACCTCCAATTAACATTGGTAATATTACAAGTATTCAACAAATTAATGATAATTTGAGAATCTGATTCACAAATTATCCTACGCCAACCCAAAGCATATCCTTGCTCCAATGTATAAAGAACAACAAGGGCTTCCATATAATTATTGATATACTTTCCTTTAAAACATGAGAAAAAGAAACATACCACACCACTGCAATCACGTCCAACTCCACCAATACCAACATTTCTAAGATTACCTCTTGAAGACCCATCGATATTAATCTTAAGAACCCCCTAGGAGGGGGCTGCCATCTGCCATCTCTTTGCACTTTGTTATTGAATCCCCTCATGCTAAAAGAAATAGTAGCACATGGACCAGACACTGTCAAACCCAAACCATGCATAATTTGGACCTCCACTATATTCACAAGAATATTAATATATTTAGTAGACACATTTCCTGGATCATTCTCAAAATACTTTGCCAAACTTGAAAAACAGAGAGCTTTCTCCCTTGAAAAATCCTTCGATTCCTTTCAAGCTAGATTTTCCAAAAGATGCAGGAGGGACCAATATGCCAAGCAACTTGTAAAAATAAGACCTTAGTTGGAGGCCTTCCCAAACTCCTCCAAAAATCCAAAAGAGAAGAAGAATGAACACAAGATTGTTTCCACACACCCCACCACAAATGCCAAAGCTGACGCACAAAACCACATTGAAGAAGCACATGACCAACAGATTCCTCACTATTCTCACATAGGAAAAAAAAGGAAGGGCCATGAAAAACTCTCTTCTAAAGGTTATCCCAAGTGAGACATTGATTACAAGTGGCAAACCACAAGTAAAAATTACATTTAGACCATGAAAATTTATTCCACACTTGCTTCCACCAAAGAACTTCCTCATTACCGTAATATTGGCGATCCAATTCATGATATCTAGAGGCAACTGAGAAAATTCCTCTCCCAAGCCAACACATCATCATCTTGCAAAGAAAAGCATTCTCTAGAATCAAGAATGCATGTCAACTCCTCTCTATCCTCCATAGAGCCTCCAACATACCATTCATTGGGATCTCTCCATTGGAACATTTCCATCTGACCAATTCTCTTAACAACTTTAAAATCTATCACTCTAGACCAACCAACAGCCAAAAAATATTGAGAAAGACCAAGAAGATGAGGATACTCAGATAAAAGAGCAGGAAAACCATCCCAAGAATCGTGCCAAAAAAGAACCTTAGGCCTTTATGACAAATCCAAAACAACCCCTGTTTGATAAGAGAATCTCCCTTATTTAGAGTGCTCCAAACAAAAGAACCTTTCCCAATCAAGCTATAACGAGGAAGCTCATCACCTTCCACCCCACAAAGATATTTATAAAAAATAATTTTAGCCCAAGTTTGGTCATGATTAGTACACCAGGGCCAATAAATTTTGGCAGCCAGAGCTTGCCCAGAAAGAGAACTCATATGAAGACCCAAACTGCCCTCTTGTTTAGGTCTACAAAGAGACTCCCATTTCACCAAAATCCATTTAGAGGATTCCAAATTACCAGCCCATAAAAATCTCTGTGAAAGAGAATCAAGATCATGAAGAAAACTTGTCGAAGCAACCTGAATTAAACACCTGTACACAAGTAATGATTGAACCACAAATTTAAGGAGCAAAACCCGGTCAACAAAAGACAACCATATGTAAGTCCAATAACTAACCCAAGTACACAATTTCCCCAAAATGTTGGACCAAATACTCCTAGGCAGAGGACCAACAGAGGTAGGAATACCCAAGTACTTAAAAGGAAGAACTCCAACCTGAAATATAAGAATCTAAATAATTATGGCCTGAATACGGGGATTAGTATTAAAGAAAAAATGGAAGATTTAGCCTCATTAATCTTCTGCCCAAAATCAGCCAAGTAAATATCCAAAATTCTTCTAAAATTAGTTGCCCCCTAATAGAAGCAACACCCATCAGAGTAGTATCATCAAAAAACTGCAAATGAGAATACGCAGGCAAATTACTACCCCACCTCCAACCATGAAGTAGAACCTGATTCACGTGAGATTTTAACAACCTGCTCAAAACCTCAACCATAATGATGAACAAGTACGGAGACAAGGGATCACCTTGATGCAAACCTCGCGAAGCATTAAACAAAGAAGAATGATCTCCATTAATAAGAACAGAAAAATATGGAGTTGTAATACAAATCATAACCCAATTAATGCACATAGGATCAAACCCAAAGGCTGTAAGAATTTTTTGAAGAAATGACCATTGAACCCTGTTAAGCCTTAGCCATGTCAAGTTTCATAAACATAGCTTTTTCCTTAGACATACCCATTGAATGAATGGTCTCAACAACTATAACAACACCATAAAAAATCTAACGGCCTACCACAAAGCCTCCTTGCTCATCATAAATAATCATTCCCAACCAAGGTTTCAGCCTCTCAACAATCAACTTAGTAATGATTTTATAAACAACATTACACAGAGCTATAGGTCAAAACATATCAAAAGAATTTGCTCCCTCCCGTTTAGGAATAAGATCCAGGAAGGTAGAATTCAAAGCCTTCAACATCTGTTTATTGTTCAAGGACTCCTGCAAAACCCTTAACAAATAAAATTTGATGATTTCCCAAAACTCTTGAAAGAATTCAACTGGAAAACCATCTGGCCCCGGAGCTTTCCCTTTTTCATATGAAAACAATAACTTCTAGCTCTGCAAGAGAAATAGGCCTTAAAATATCAGCATTTATCTCAGCAGAAATAACTGAAGGTATACATCCCAAAATAACATTCTCCTCAACATCTGCCCCAAAAGAATCCTCAGTATAAAGTGAGGAAAAGAAGGTAATTGCCTCCTGTAAAATATCATGGGTAGTTTTCAAATAAACTCCTCGAGAAGAGACAATGGAAGAAATAACTTTAACATGCCTTCTAGCTTTAACCGAGTTAAAGAAAAAAGTAGTATTCCTATCTCCTTTTTGCAAACAATCCAAACGAGCTTTTTGCTTTCAATAAATTTTCTCATGAAGTTCCCATTCTGCCAAGTCCTTCAAAGCCTCTGATTCCTCTTGAAGAGTGTGTTCAGAAAGTCCCTGATCCCTGATTTGTCTAGTAATAGAATCAAGACGGTATTGAGCCATAACTTTAGCATGATAAATATTACCAAAAAATTGCTTGTTCCACTTTTTAAGACAATATTTCAAGATTCATTGAGTATGAATTAGAGAAAAATATTAGTACTTTTAAAGTACAATTAGTTAATGGCTTTTAATCCTTTGATAAAGTATTAATTAATTTGATAATGTTAAAGGAATTAATTAATACCAAAAGGTGCTAAATTGGATTTAAGATTAATGTTGAAGCAACTTTGGTTTAAAGATCATTTAAGAAAATAAGTTTAGCTCACTAAAGAGGGTACTTCATTAGTAGTGACCAAGGTGGCAAGAATCTT
Source organism: Wollemia nobilis (assembly GCA_028583015.1). Taxonomy (NCBI): domain Eukaryota; kingdom Viridiplantae; phylum Streptophyta; class Pinopsida; order Araucariales; family Araucariaceae; genus Wollemia; species Wollemia nobilis. Next base: position 3,583,769 of record JAQPPZ010000333.1, read on the forward strand.
TGGATAACGCCTTCTTGAACGCTTCAAGGGTGATCACCTCCATGCAAATTCGTGTTTGTTTTCTCTCTTTGTGGTTTTAAGCTTGAGTTAAGCAAGGGATTGGGTTAGGATGGAAAGGAGAAGAGCTCGAGGCTACAAAAAGAGGAGCGCAATGTTCATAAAAAATATAGGTGTTATCTCTTTTATGGTTGGCTTAGCTGATGTTTCTATGTTTGTTAATCTTAGATGTAAGGTTTAAATCCTTTTTGCTACCATGGCTTGGTTATTTCAGATAGTGTGAAGTTTTTGTTTAATGTTGAATGTGATTCATTACCTAACATCTACCTATGTTTGCATTTTTTTATTCTAAGTTTTGTTACTTTGGTTTGAATTAACTCTTTCACCTGTGTAGGAAAGTCGAGTCCATGGCTATTTTCCCTGAGTTGTTGTTGGGAATACATGAGGTTGCTAAGGGTTATCTGGGCCTTGGTTGCTCACTAGATTCATGATTTAGACTTTTATGTCATTGGATGAGTACTGGATTGTGTCCTATTTGCTTAGCTCTTCTTTTGCTTTATATTTTGCTTAGCATTTGGATTAGTATGTGTTTTGGATGGTCAAGTGTAGACGTAAATGCACTTAGTGATCTTAGTAAAATGCATGTTAATCATAGAACATTTAGGGATTAAACTTGCTCTTTAATTATTCGTGAATAATAAAGCAAGCCCCTTTTGATAATTTTTATTAAAGGGAATCATAACTTTAGGTTTTTCAAAATAAATGTAAAGAAAGTTAAATAGTTTGTTCTTTCTCTAAAGTTGAAGAATGCTTTATGTTAGAGAAAGTTACTTAAGATATTTCTTTAATTGTTGTAAAGAAAGTTAAATAGTTTGTTCTTTCTCTAAATTTGAAGAATGCTTTATGTTAGAGAAAGTTACTTAAGATCTTTCTTTAATTGTTGTAAAGAAAGTTAAATAGTTTGTTCTTTATCTAAAGTTGAATAATATTTTATGTTAGAGAAAGTTACTTAAGATATTTCTTTAATTGTTGTAAAGAAAGTTAAATAGTTTGTTCTTTCTCTAAAGTTGAAGAATGCTACCTGAAATACAAATTTTAACATCACCTCTAAGCAAACAGTCACAACATCATCCATTTAGCACCATAGACCATAAGCAACAATAAATATTTCTATCATAAAATTGGGATATATATGTTAGTTTTTGATACACTTATTATATAATAAATGCATATAAAAGGTAAAAATGTAGACACCCAATTTTATATATAGGGCTAATCTTCAAGTTGGACAAACCCTTCATTAATCAACCAAACTGAATCAATCCTCCTTATGTCCAAATTTGGCTCATTTATTGCTCCAATAGCAAAAGTGCCAAGGTATGGGCGATAGCACTGATGCCACTTTCGTGAACACAATACTTTTTCAAGGTTTGACATTTGACCTTTCTCTGCCTAATTTTGACCTGCAATAGTCATGAGGCAAAAACACCATCACAAAAGTACCACTAGTGCTATTGACTGTCATGCACCAAAATTTAAAAAATTTGACTTTTTGTCCCTCTCAAGCCACCCACCATTAATGGACCAAATTCAATAGATCTGATTCGCAGCCCTTGCAAAAATATCAAATTCAAGAATTGTCATTTTTTTAATATTCTTTTATTAATGGCTCCTTTATCTCTTTAAAATTCTTATCATCTCCAATCTTGTCATCTTTAATGTATTTCTTCCCCCAAGGAGCCATGGCTTCCTATAAAGCCAACACTTGGGGTGACCCTTTCATCAAGAGCTATGAATCAATAAAATTTTGCCAAAATCTCTCTACAATAGTAGGTTTCAATAATTTTGCATAGCAAGATTTTACCAAAATTTTGTCACAATCTTGTGTAGGCCATCCTTCAAGCATATAAGATCTCATCCTTGCAAGCATTTAATCCTTTGTATCTTGCAAGCAATCAAGCATCAAACATTCAAGCTATCAAGTCTCTAAGCACTCAATCTCAAGCAATCATCAAGTCTCTAAGCCTCCAAGCTTAAGAATTCAAGTGCTCACAAGCAAGCTACCAAGATTTGAACAAGCTTCCACAAACAAGGAAAAAACAACCTTGTGTCTTGGGTTATGCTCTTTTCTCTTATTTTTTAGCACTCATTTTTTTTTTATAGCTTTAGCTTTTTGTCTTATTACATGTTTAGCTAATTTTGCATCTTGCATTTAACTAGTATCTTGTTTTATCATTTAATTTATATTTTAAGCAAGCAAATCCCTATTTTTCTACTATTTGGAAGGGTCTTTGTACTCCCAGGTCATATCCCTTCTTCATTGTAATCATAATCTTAGCATATCTCATATTTAATCTTATGTTATGTTCTCAGAAGCAAAAGCACTACTAGACTATAGGTCGATAGCGCTATCACTCTCTAGTGTACATGAAGCAAAAGTATTGACGACACTATCACCAATCCTATAGTGCTTTTGCCACTAAGCATTCATTATGTATTTTTATCATTTTTTATCTGTCTGAATAAGGACCTAATTATTGTCCAAGGGAGTCTAACATCTTCTTCTAGCTTAGATAGACCCCTCTGTCACTGATCCTATTTGTTTATGTTTATTTTGTAGATTAAATAAAAGTACCATCGAAAGACATATCAATGGTGCTTTTGTAGAATGATAACGTTCCTGCCTCTATGGAAGAAACATGTTTTTTCATCCCAAAACTTTATCATAAATTCTAGCTGTTATCTAATTATATTGGTTAAATTTTCCATTTATTTAGCAAATAAGCAAAAGGAAATAAGGAACTGGGTTTAGTAGTTAATCAAAAGAGCATAGAGCTACATCTAGGACCTTTTGATTGCATTTTGTGCACTCTTGTCTTGAAAGAGAAAACATTATTTATTTCCTCATTAAAAGCAAGTCATTTTAGCATTAGGTCTTGTTTGTTACATTTGTATGTTGCATTAGGACTAGATTAAGATTGAGCTTAGACAAAAGAGTATCTTAAGAGAAACACAAGTGTTTTTTTATCTAATCCATTAAACATAAAGCTCACAAATTACTCTTAATCTTGAAGTGACATAGAGGTAAGAGAAGCACAATGGATTCCCTAAAAGGCACTTTGCAATCTTCTTTTTTCTCCTTGCCGAATTAACTTTTTAAGAAAATTAAATAAATGCAGGTTGAAAACAACAAGCTTGAGGTACAAACCAAGTTATAAATTATATATCTAATTCTATAGTAAAATTAATCTAGGAAAAAATTGAACTAATTTTATTCTTTAAATATTTTAATATTTAAATATTATTTAAAAATAATAAATGCTTATAAAATTAAAAGACAAACTAAAAATTCTTAGAAAGGATGTTTTTTATTAAATATATGGTTATCCAACCATATTTTGATAATTGGGAATACAATTATATTTAGAGTTTCAACTTAGGCTATATAAAAAGTATACTAAAATATAAAAAAAAATATCATAAAAATGATTAATCGTGTTTATTTATTTAAAAAATAATTTAGTTATTTAACGTCAAAACAATTAAATAATATATTTTAATTGATTATAAAATATGAAATAAGTTTTATATACATTAGGTCATTACCATGTTGTTACCTTATTTTAAAATTTATATTTTTAACTAGTTGAATTTATACCATAATACTTTAAAAATATTAAATACATAAAAGTTACTTATCAAACAAGTAATAATCAAATACTTAAATTAAATTATTATATATAGAATACACTTACACACTCATAAATAATTTGAACTTAGTTTAAAAACATTTCAATATAATATTTCTTTCTTAAAATTGTCATAATATATTTAATTATATTTTAAAATTAACTATAATAATATATAAAATAAAACAATATTACACCAAAACGTCACCCAAAATTTAAATAAGTTTTATCCAACATTTTTATTAGACTTTACTCACATGGAATCAATTAATAGAGTCTTAAACTGTTGTTATATTATATATTATCATATTAGCAGAAGTTTATTTGTATCTAGTAATTATATATTTAATTTTTAAATTTAATTATATATTGATTAGGTTATTATTCTCTTTCATAATTAAAAAAATTTAACTAATTAACCCAATAAACTAAAACAAATATTATGTTCCAGGAAGTTTGAGCTTTAATTTTTTTGGAAGGTTCAAAATTCAAACAATGGCTTAAATAAGTGTGTAAAGAGTAGGTGCATTCATTAAAAATAAAAAAAATATCCTAAGAAGGCGGTGATGATAATCAACGTCATCCGCTTCAAGAAACCGTACTAGTATAGTAAAATATTAGTTGTTCCAACCGCCACTAGAAGCTACGTAGGGGCCCACTTAACAAAAGCGAATTAAAATAATGATGCGACAATTATGATGCTTCTACTTCCAAGTCCATCCCACCATACTCATATTCCACCGCATCAGTTAAAAAATAGGTTGCAAAACGAAACCTTCTTTAGGCCGAAGAAGATTTTTATTCAACTGTCACCGCAGGCGCTGACGTGGCAACGAGATGTTTCCATTTTCAAAACCAGACCCCACTTGCCTCGACCGATATTTAACGCCAAAACACCGGTAAGACTTAAAAAGCCCCGTCATCCATAACACAGACGAATTTAAAAAGACTTTAACCAAGTTGAGGCCGAGGCCGTTGCCGATGCCATCGCCACGTGGCAACGAGAAGTGACAGGCAAGAAAACAATACGATTTTTTTGTAGTGACCTGCACAGGAAAAAGCCGAGGTGGACCCGATTGCCGTGTCGACGTGGCATTTAAAAAGCGCAAAAAGCGAAAGATGAGCTGGCGGATGTGGATGAGCATAGAGAGGTGTGGATGCACTTTTCATCTTCTTATTCTCTTGTGGCCCTCGTTTTTCCTAAACATCTAGAGGCTCTAGATATTTCATCGTCTTTCCCAAATATTTCTCCCCCCAAAAAAATCCCCAAACCCAACCTCTCACCTAATTAAATAATGACGAAATCCATGGCGTATCCCAAAAAAGTCCTAAAATATTAAAAAGGTTTTGGCTCCATCCGACGTAGGCAATCGTCGGCCGCCACGTCAAAAAGCCGCCCGGTGATGCCAGCCACAAGCTGAATTACGGGAATTTCGGGTTAAAAAAAAAAAAATATTTGGGGAAAAAAAATCGTGGCTGAAGATCTCTGGCCTTCTGTTGGTCTTCCCTATACAAAGAAAGAATGGGAGGCACGGCATCAGTGGTCTATGCGTGCATTCCTATCTCTGTTGGCGGACGTTTGAAATTCAATGGCCGGACTTGACAGAAACCCCTAGTTTTTTCAGTTCTGCCTGTTGCTTCTGGTTCTGGTTCTTGTTTTTTATTTTTCTTTGGTTGATGATGATGGCTTTCCAGTCGATTGTGGGAGAAATCTCCTCGTCCGGTGATGAACTTACTGCAAAGGTGAGTGATGCGGAAAGAATGTCGTTTCGTTTTTTTGTTTTGCGTGATTTTTAGGGGTTGGAGAGAGAATTAACATGGTGCGCTCTGGAATAGGTGAGGAAGCCTTATACGATAACGAAGCAGAGGGAGAGATGGACGGAGGAAGAGCATCTGAAATTTCTGGAAGCCCTCAAGCTGTATGGCCGGGCGTGGCGGCGAATTGAAGGTATTTATTTATTTTCTTTCTTTCTTTGTTTGCAGGTTATTTAATAACTTCCATTTCTTTGTTTTGAGCCTCCTGAAAGATGAGATGTTGATGGTTTGAATTTGGGAAGGTGTAAATTACACAGAGACGGCTGGGGCTTTACTTGCTATAGATGTACTTTGTATTTTAATTTTTAATTTTTTAATTCTGAGTTTGTGACTGGGGTTTGCAGAGCATATTGGAACAAAGACAGCTGTTCAGATTAGAAGCCATGCTCAGAAATTTTTCTCAAAGGTTTGTAATTTTTCCTTACATCGCTCTAGTCAGATGCTCTAGTCAGATTTACGGTCTCTAACTGAATGAATGAGTTTTTATTTTATTTCTCAAAATAAATGAATTTATTAGGCAGAAAACATAGATATCAACCCCCTCCCCAGGCTTAATTGCTTCGTACGGGAAGAAAGGGGTTGTTGAATGATTATTTGTGTAGTTCTGAAATAATTGCGTTCAAGTTTATGAAAATTACGTGTAAAGTTCTCTCGTCTGGAGAAAAAAAAGTCTTCTACACAGATTTCAGAAACTTGAACGCAGTTTTTCCGGAAGGCTTCTTATATAATTATTGTTCTGTGGAAGTATCACAGACTTTCATTCTTTGTTTGGAATTTTCCTAGATTATAGTGTACTAAAGATTTTGTCTAAACCTATTGGGTGAGGTTCTTTATCTATCGTCGGTTAAGAAGCCCATCTGAAACATCAGAACCGAAATCCTCACTATGGATTCTAAAAAATTGAGAAAATTGTGTGCTTTTTTTTCCTTTTCCCTTTTAACTGACTCGATGTAACTAATATTTTCTTCAACATCCGAGGACGTTTAGCACGTTGCTTGAATATAATTGTTTTCCCCACTTATGTTGATTTGTGCAATTCTGAAGGTGGAGGAATCTATTGCTAAACTTGTTTTCATGCTCTTTTTTGCAGTTGGTAAGGGGATCTTCAGGTAGAGGAGTTTCCTCCACGGAGAAATCCCAGGATATAGAGATTCCCCCTCCTCGGCCTAAAAGGAAGCCGAGGCATCCTTATCCTCGTAAGGCAGGCGGTACCCAAGCAACTGCTAAAGAAGGGAGCACCTCACCTTCTGCTGTTTCATCTGCAACGACACTCACCCTGAGAGATAAACCTTTAGAGGTATTTTTCTACTTATGCTGGGAAAACACCTTGATTTTTTAAGTGGGGGCATGAAAGTTTTAGTTTTTGGTACCATGATGGCCATTTGACCTTTCATTTGTCTGTGATATCCATGTCTGTTTTGTTGATGTCTAATTTTGTGATCCTCTGCAGTTTGTTTTTACAGACCAACAAGCTTTTACATTCTGTTGCTTTTATTCTTTCTGCTTTATCTATTTGAATGCAACTAAATCTTACATCCAACTTTACTCATGGTACAGCATGCTGGATTTGCTCCTTATGATGCAAGACGAACGCTTAATGGACATGAAACCAAAATGGAGTTGTCCCCAAGAAAGGGGTCTCCATTTAGCCTCAAGCTTTTTGGCCAGACAATGATGGTCGCAGGTGCTGAGAGGCCAACTATTTCCGCATCCAAACCATCTGTAAGTGGTCTTTCTCAAGGGGATTTTCTTGAATTTGTTTCTGCGAAAGAAGAAATTACTTCTGTGAAGATTAAAAGTGAGGATAAAGCGCTGGAGAATGGAGGTGAAGGACTACACGCACTTGGACTAGGTCTCCACACAAAACAAGCTACAAATTCTGCAGTACTTTCTGAGTCAGTAATTGATTCAGCTACACCTTCAGAAGAAAAGACCAACATGCTTCTACTTGATACTCTATCAAGTGCAACTAGGGATTCCAGAGGAAAACAAGACTCTGAAATACAAGCGTCCAGTGGACAGGGTTCCAATTCGAGTAGTTTTTCAAGCGACCAAGAACTTCCTGGTACTCTACCAGGGTGCCCAAGACATACAGCAATGCAGTGTGTCGTCGATGGAATGTCTAGAGAGAATGGACATGAGGCTGTTAAAAACTGGCTAGGCATCGCCCCTTCGGGCTATCCAACCTCTGCAATGGGGGTTGCCTCTGACAATGCCTCAGTTCCTCAGTTGCCTCCCATGTTTCCTTGGATCCAGATTCAGCAAGGCAACACAACAGCTGCAGACGCAGTCGCAGCAGCCACCGTTGCTGCAGCCTCGGCCTGGTTGTCCCTGTGTGGTGCTGTGCCCTCTTTTCTCCATCCAGGTTTTTTCGAGACAGCAACAGCTGCAGCAAATGATTTTTCTGCATGCAAAGCTCAAACTATGATGGGAGCTATGGAACAAGAAGGGTCAATTATGGTCGAAAGAGAAGGTGAAGTCTTGCTACAAGGCTCACATTCTGAGAAATGCACATGTAATGTAATGAAAGAGTTAGATGATTCTCAAGATCACGGAGAAAATCTAAGCTGTCAGACTGAAGAACAGGACCAATTAGTGGAAGACAGAGAGTTGTCAAATGAAAGATCGTCAAGTTGTTCAAATAACCCTTTGAACAATGATCAAGAATTTGATCCTCACTCAGGAACTAACATTGAGGAGAATAGGGAAGTTTGCCAACAGGGCTTTCAATTTAATGGAGGAAGATGTGCTTCTGAAGAAGAAGATTCTTCCAAAGAGGAGGAAGATGCAGCTAGCAACAATGGTGGTGGACAATGTACGGAAATGCAAAGAGAGGTTCGTAATAAGAACAATAACATCTTTCCCTATACTCTTGGCTTCAATTGTAACCTTATAGAGGAGGTCTAGTGTTAAGTGCATGCTTTCTTCTAAGTGAGAATTATATTATATTTTTCTTATGGCTGTATCTAAAAAAGGAATGTGTTTTCTTTCTGCAGGGTCAATATGCATGTGGAACTTTCTCACAAGAATTTTTACCTCAAAGCTTTTCTATGCCAACCAGTGTTGGAGGTGGCTTGTCCTTCAATATAAACAATAAGGACACATTTCCTGAAGATGGAAAGCATGATACAAGCAGAATTGGTGGAGGCAAGATGCGTCCTGATCTCAGAGGTAGTATATCCTGCGAGGGAAAAGCATATGCAGGTGAAGGAAACGAACAGACACCAAAGTCCCCTTGTGCTTATAGGGAGAAGAAACTTGAAGATTCAAAACCTACCATGAACCATCAATTGCTAGAAAAGCCGGTTGCAAAGTTCTGCAAATCTAACAAATTCATTGCTTCAAGCATTGGAAAGTCACAATCTGGAGCCGGTTTTGTCCCATACCAAAGATGTTCAATTCAAGCAAGCAAAAATAGACTTCATTCCCGGTCCGTGGACAGCTCTGACGTCATAAGAGAAGAAAAAAGAATTTGTTCAAAACAGTAAGCAAACCATGCTTAAGATCAATTTATCATGAAACATCTCGAAGAGCTGCCTATGTTGAAGTATATTCTGGTCCAAGATTCTGCTTGAGGAGATTCACCAGTTGTGCTCTTCAATGCATTTTGTCTGAAACATCAAAAGCTCTTTGCAACAGATAAAGGGGCCGGTCAACACTGTCAAACTTGTTATGAGAATTACTTATATTCTGACAGAGCCTGGGCTGGGCTGGGCTGGGCTGGGCTGGGCTGGGATGGGTTGGGCAGGGCAGTTTGTAAAAGTTGAAACCGTTGTAAAATTATTGGTAATATCTATGGCAGGATGTGAAGAACAGACCAATGTGATCAAGAAATTTTCCTCTAGTACAATAGGCTGTAATATAGTTGCTGACTGTACAGCCAACAAGCTAGGTTTTCCTGTACCCTTTAAAAAAATTCCTTTTTGTTGGCACATGTTTTTGCTAAAAGCAAAAATTCTATATATAATTTTTTTAAACATATGGAGTATTATTATCTCAATTTAGTTTCATTTCATTGAAAATTGCTTAGAAAGTACATAACCAGAAGTAATTTTTGTTTTTAAACCCTCTCCAGATCATATGGGGTTTGATTGGCATGATTTACAATGTTTGAAGGGCCTCTTGAAAAGATGTTTGTATATCGTATGCTATGCCTTTTTAATATTATCATCTACAGCAAAACAATAAACTTCTCTATATGCTTCGGAGTTCAGTGCTGGCACAGACTTGTAGTGAGCAGTGTTGACATCTAAGAAAGATTCTGCCTGCACATCATTTTCTTCTAATACAATGTTTAAGTGAAAACTTTCGCTTTCTCACACAAGATCTGATCTCTTCTAATACAATGTTTTAAGTGAAAACTATCGCTTTCTCGCACAAGATCTGATTTCTAAGAGGCTATGTTTTTTTTTTCAATTGGTTATATGGTATTGAAATGAGCCCTACTTGTATTATATCATCACCATGTAGTGGTATTACAGCAGCTTGGATATTATTCATGTAGTGCTGGATAAGATTGGAACTTGAGTCTCCTCCTTGAGTGTTGAGGAATCTAACTTGTTGAGCTAATGCCATTTGATAATTGTAGGGTAAAGCACGAGTTTTTGAAAGGGGCCTTGGTCCCCTTGTAATGGGGTTGAACATAGGTCTCCTGGATGAAGACATAGGACTACGATATCTTTCACTAGTTTATATTTAGGGTAAAGCACAGGTTTTTTATAAGGGTCTTCGTCCTCTCATTGCGGGTCTTGAGTCTCCTAAATAAAAACCCAAAGACATACCACTCTAATATCCCTCAGACTAAAATTTTAGGGTAAAGCACGGGTTTTTGAAAGGAGCCCCGGTCCCCTTGTATTGGGGTTTGAACTTGGATCTCCTAGATGAAAACCCAAAGACATCTCTACTGGATGAAAACCAAAAGACATACCACTACAGTATCCTTCACTAGTTTATAATATTTATGGTAAAGCACGGGTTTTTTAAAAGGGTCGCCTTCCTCTCATATCGGGTCTTGGGTTTCCCAAATAAAAACCCAAAGACATACCACTCTAGTATCCTTCAAACTAAAATTTTAGGATAAAGTACGAGTTTTTGAAAGGAGCCTTGGTCTTCTTGTATCGGGGTTTTGAACTTGGGTCTCCTAGATAAAAACCAAAGACATATTACTAAGATATCCTTCATGGCACTAAAAATTTTAGAAAAAAGCACAGGTTTTTAAAAAGGCCCATAGTCCCCTTGTATTAGGGTTTGAACTTGGATCTCTTGAATGAAAACCTTAAGACATACCACTAGAGATACCAAAAGACATACCACTCTAGTATTAAGGGCCCCAATCCCTTTGTATTGGGGTTTGAACTTGGGTCTCTTAGATGAAAACCTTAAGACATACCACTAGAGAATACCCAAAGACATATCACTCTAGTATCATGCAAGACTAAAATTTTAGGGTGTCCAGTATCCTCCAGACTAAAATTTTAGGATAAAACACGGGTTTTTGAAAGGGGCCTCGTTCCCCTTGTATCGAGGTTTGAACTTGGGTTAGATGAAAACCCAAAGACATACCACTACAGTATCCCTCACGGGACTAAACATTTTAGGGTAAAGCATGGGTTTTTGAGAAGGGCCCCAGTCCCTTTGTACTGGGGTTTGAACTTGGGTCTCTTGGATACGTTATCCCTCAGGGGACTAAAAATTTAGGTTAAAGCATGAGTTTTTGAAATGGGTCTTGGTCCTCCTGTACCGGGGTTTGAACTTGTGTCTCCGATATAAAAACCCAAAGACATACCACTTCAGTATCCCTTACAAAAGCTCTATGAGGCTATGTTGCTATGATTGAAAAAATCACTTTTAACTCTTTTCTTTGTATGGGATTGTACCCCTCTCATATTACATCATATCGCATACTGCTATTACAACAGCTTAGCTATTATACCACTTTTAACTTTTATTACAATAAACCTTTAGATTAGCCAAGCAGTTCGAGCTTTCTCACTACTCACTTGCAAAGAGGTAGAGGACACTAGCCTATCACCAACGAACAAGCCTATATTTTAACTATAACACATGTTTTTTCTGGGACGAGTTTTCGAATCCTTTTGTGTGAAGGAAGAGGAAGGAAATATTGAATCCAACAAAAGTTTTAAGGAATTCTATCCATATCTTATGAAATGACTATGATATGCCTTCATTAAATGTTCAAACAGCAGAAATTGAACATTGAACATTTAATCTTTGCAGAAAGCAAATTACAAATACATACCTCAGATTGACATGGAAAAAATTACAAAATGACTATGATATGCCTTTATTAAATGTTCAAACTTTTATTACAATAAACCTTTAGATTAGCCAACAAGCAGTTCGAGCTTTCTCACTATTCACTTGCAAAGAGGTAGAGGACACTAGCCTATCACCAACGAAGAAGCCTATTTTAACTATTGTGAAGAACGTCTTAAATCCAACACAAATGTTTTTCTGGGACGAGTTTTGGAATCCTTTTGTGTGAAGGAAGAGGAAGGAAATATTGAATCCAACAAAAGTTCTAAGGAATTCTATCAATATCTTATGAAATGACTATGATATGCCTTCATTAAATGTTCAAACAGCAGAAATTGAACATTGTACATTTAATCTTTGCAGAAAGCAAATTACAAATACATACCTCAGATTGACATGGAAAAAATTACAAAATGACTATGTTATGCCTTTTTTAAATGTTCAAACAGCAGAAATTGAACATTTAATCTTTGCAGAAAGCAAATTACAAACACGTACCTCAGATTGACATGGTAAAAATTCCAATGGATTAAAGCTAGGTGGAAGACTAGAAAGATTCAGTTCCTCGACAAAACTAAGGGTATAGATCCATAAAACAAAAGAAACTAGGGTCAAAACCACTGTGGATCCTGTTCTTTAATTTGTTATAACTATCTCAAATGCTTCTATTTGCTTGCAAATCCTTTCCTGTGATCTGGTACAGCCGGAGAAAACCCCTTTACCTGGAAAACCCTAAGGGTATTATAAGGCCATTTCATTTGATTCCTTACATGTATAAAACAAAAGCAGCTAGGTTGACAGAGGCAAACCATTGTGGACTCCCTTCTCTAGTTTGTAAGAGCTATCTCAAATGCTTTTCTTTGCTTCCTTTGATCTGAAAGTGCCAAAAAAAAAAAAAAATCCCTTTCTCCTGCAAGTCCCTCGGGTTTTAGTAAGTCCTCCTTGAAATTTTATTGCTAAATAGGAAGTCAGAAGCCCACGTCCTTGAAGCTGTTGGATTTGCAAAACATGTCACCCTCGACTATTTGTCTCATTTCTAAGGAGTCTGTTGCTTATTTAGATGATTTTGTGTTTCTAAAAATTGGTGACTTAACACCATATTGATGCCATCCCTATGTCAGTAGCATATATAAATTTTCTACCCTACTCATGTCTGTCATACTAATTCATGGAGCTTCAAACGTGAATAGTGACCAAGGGAAATTTATCAAAAGGTTTAATGGGATTGCAAGTATTTTTGAAGTGCTGACTAGTTTGAACATGATTGTTCATATTTTCGCTGTCAGGCACAAATCTTCAAATCCAGTTGGACCACTGGTTGTGACAAATCTTAAAATCCTCTGAAGCTTTGTAGGCCCTCTTCGTCTGCTGTTTCTTACCTTCGAAAAGATGAAACTGTAAATATTTTGCATATTTCTATATTTAGTGTTGTTAGTTGAATTTTTTTTTTTGTTTTTGGTTGAAAGTGACATTACATTATCTTAAAAAAGAAAAGAATAATAAGGTTACACAGTTATAAAAAAAGCAGGTGGTATGGAAGCACACCCAAAAAAAGCCATGCCAGAGACTTAAGCTAGAAACCAACAAGGTTATGAGAATTAACAACTGAATACCACATAGGGAAATGAGAACCCTCTAGGGGTCATGGAACAACAAAATATCTGACACAGAAAAAACCAGAAGACCCGAAAAATCCTGCTGACGCTTGGCTGCCCTTACATAACATTTTATCTAACAACATATCTTCACCGTCAAAATATTCCAAAACTCAAACTTGTTGATGGACTCTAGATCAAGTTTGTAGCTCCCCAACTGCATGTTTGAGAGGTGCAACCTTTTTTCAAGTAAAAACTCCCCTACCTGCATCTCTTGGCGTGGACTACGGGAGCATCAGGAGCTTGCTGGTTGGGATTGAGGGGGAGAGCTTGTTAAGGAGATAGGCTTAGCGATCCTTTTCACCGCCTTTGGGTTCTGCTTCACCAAAACTTTGGAGCCTTTTTACTAATAATCTTGCCAATGGAGGATTGGCAATTGCTTGCTCTTTCGCCTTCTCTACAGGCTTTGGATCTAGCGCGACAATTGTCGTAACAACTGGCTTGGGTTGTGGGGCCTTGGAAGCCTTTTTGCACCCTTCAAAAGTGGTCCAACCACCCTCATTGGGTTGAAGGGGGGTCAAACTAGCTGTCTTGGGGTCGATTTGCTCCTATTACGGGGCAAGAGAGGACAGTCCTTGACCTTATGGTTAGATGCTTGACACCGAAAGCAGGTAATTGTCAGGTTAAATACACAACTCGGTGAATAATAATGTCACCAACCTGACTCGATGGAGTCTTGAGGTCTTTGGCCAGGTCCACTTCTACGTAGACTCTTTTGAGGATGTACATAAAAAAACTTATCTGGTTCAACCCGGATAACATGACCCAGTGCCACTTCTATGTGGTTCAAAAAGGGCTAGAGGGGGAGGGGAAGGCTGAGAAACTCGACCCATACTTGGACCTTGGTGGTTTGCTCTTCTGAAAATGAACCATGGGGAGAAAACCAGCAAGGAACTCCTTATAAACCAATACCCATGTTCATAAATTGTCTTGGCGTGTGTCAATTCTGCAAAGCGAAACAAAAAATAACCCTTAATCAGGTTTTGGATTAACTCAAGCTTGACTCCATGAGGAGCCCAAGTAGAGTTTACCCAAAGCTTGTAATGTAGCTTCATTAGGGATGCGGCCCACAAAGTATTCTACTAGAGTAAAGGACTCTACCCACTTGCATGGATTGTCAAACTTCGGGCAAAACCACATTAGGAGAAGGAGAGCCTCTAAGTTTTCCTCGGTATAAATTAACTGGGCCGTTTGAAAGGAACCCTCACTCCATGCCTTACCACAAGCATTGCCAGCGTCCCCGGCTGCCCCGTCCAGATTGGGGGCCATGAAGCATCCCACAGATAAGACAGAGCAAACTGCACAACCCCTACTCAGCGTGCTGCGGCGAAACCCTAGCAGAGCCTTCAATTCGCAGAGTGAAATTTTAGAATTTTTTTGTTAGTTGAAGTTTTGAAAGTGGTTAATGAGAATAAAATTTTGTTAGTTGAAGTTTTGAAAGTGGTTAATGAGAATAAAAACTTCCTTTCCCTTTGTCTCGCCTACCGAAAAAAACTACTAATAATTTTTGTATTTATACCATCGTTATTTTGTCAGTAAGGAAAAATTGAGTAGCATTTATGTGTATGTGTATACGTGTGCGTGTGATGCATGTGTGAAATAGGTATACAATATAGATCTTATAGGAGGCAACAATGAATGCATGAATCAGTCAAACAACTTGGCGAGCTACAGATTCAGGTAAATCAGAACATCAGAGATCAGCAAGTGCTAAAGGAAGATCTCAAATCCGCTACAGAAATCTTGAGGCAATGCCAGTCCAACTAAAGTCGAATGAGCTGTTTTTTAGAGAGATCATTGCCTTAGAAAAATTACCACAAGCCAACATGGCTGACCTGGGAAAGCATTTGGTTGTCAACTTGGGAGGTGTCCTTTATGTGGAAGTGCCATCTGAGGACATGAAGAAGTAGTCCTTTTCTCTTATTGACATGTTTTGGTTTTGATATGGGTCCTGTTCCACTTACAGGGACCATTATGACTGCTGTTGATGAATGTTTTTCTCAGTTTGGATGCTTTTGTTAAGCTTTAGCTCCTTTTGATCTATGGCTGTTTGTTTTGAGTACCAAATAGGGAGGTTCAACTGCTGTGAAGCTCTATTGTCCTCTATTTACACATTCAATACAAAAATTACACCAATTTTATAAGGTTAAGAAGGTATTTCTTTTGGTAAAATGTATGACTTCCATCTAACAGGGTCTCTACCTCGTGCGGAGCTTAACTTCTCATTTGGAATAAAACCATGGGGGATTGTGAATTAGTCATGTTGAATTCACCCAGAACAAAACAATTATGAATTGTGTATGGATAGTATCAATTTCATTTTGATTGAGTCGGAGAGATGTGAATTTTGAAATATCATGTGAAGTGAAATCTCAAAATCTGCAATCACGAGAATGTCCACATCAACTCGCATAAACTTTACCTTATTGTTTTTATATTTATTTTTGGCCCAAACATTTACCTTATTTTACCAAAGCAACACCTGTTATATCCCAGTGGAACGGAATGTTTAGTGAACCTTCTATATCAGGTTATCATTCAGAGTTACAACTCATGGAGGAACAATTGACACTTCTAATACTATCCAACACGTTATTCTGTCGACTGTAAATCATACAAATTCCTATAACTCATAATATGTAAACAAAAATCAGCCATATGTTACTATTTAATACGACAATGAAATAAACATCTAATTTGACATTTATTGAGGTGATCTTCGGTCAGAAATTTAGCCATGATGTCGGGTGCATGGCCGCCACTATTCACAAACATCATCATCTCGTGAATACAATGAAACATTTGGCTTTTCTCTTTATTTGCTCAAAATGCAACTCCAAAGATGGTTGTTACTACCGTCTCTATAATCACGCATTGCAGACCTCTTCTCGACTCTTCCACCATGTCAAGCATCGCTTTCCCCACCACCATTCGAAGATTTTTGCGTATCTTTTTAGCGACCAAGCTCCTCAACTTCCCATAAATTTCATCCACTCTCCTAAGCTCTTCCACCGTGGCCTCCAATCTAGACAGGCTCACTTTGAGCTTTTTTATGGTTTGAACCTAATCTTCACCAAACTAGTCGTGCCTATTGCAAATAGAGATTCATTTTGTTGATAATTCACTTCCCCATGACATCCAGAGATTCATTTTGTTGATAATTCACTTCCCCCATTGGTGTTCGGCGAGAGTCATAACTGTATGGTTTTCTGTACAGAAGGTTTAAAATTCGAATCCACGCAAACTGTGTGGTATGATTTTCTGTACAATTTGAGTATAGGAATTTCATAAGAGGTCTAACATTCAAATCCTTTAGTAGCATAGTACACTATATTCTATTATCTAAAATCTAGTTGAATAAAATAAACGTATATTTGATAAGCATCTTCCATGAGAATTCTCTTCCAACGCTATCTTATTCCATATTCCATATGACGTACAATCTTATAAACCATGAAAACTACCTTATATTTTTTTAACTCTCTTCATCGCCATCAAAGTGTTATGCATTTCTTTGATGGAGGAAATCGAGTTACCAGCTACCCATTGCACGCTCACCAATAGACCCCATAGATTCACTTGATGCCGTTGTGCCTTTCTCTCCTTCCTTTCTCTGTTGCTTTCAAACTGGGCACTTCTTTCATGCAGGCTTCCAAGACACTACGAAAGACCTTTCCCTATTGGGCCCTAAGAGGTCAGCCCTGGTCCCTTCAGTGCCACAATCACACTGTCAACACTAAATCTTCATTAAACGGTTGCCTTCAGGTTCAAAATGGCAACATCGAGAGTCCTTCAAATGTCATTTTAAATGAAAATTACCCTTCTTAAATTTTTCTTTTCCATCCTTAAACTTTGAAACGTAGGCAGGCAGAAGTCCAACTTTGAATGGTTTAAAATTTTATCCATGGAAAATTAATATGCCTTATACTATGCAAGTTTGGTATCAAATGATATTAGTTCAATACGTTATATTTCTCAATTTTCGTATCAAATGATATTAGTTCAATACGTTATATTTCTCAATTTTCAAAGAAGAAACGAGTTATATTCTTTGATTTTTAAGGAAAAAACTCAGGTTTAAATTTTGCCAAGGATACAACTGTTATAATATTATTATGTGCCCATGATGTAATATGGGTGAGACCATTTTCAAGGAAGAGACTAAGTTTAAATTTTGCCAAAGATACATGCATAATTATCAAAGTCTGAGACCATTTCAATTGCATATAACCATGCATAATTATCAAACTCTGAGACCATTTCAATTGCATATAACCATGCATAATTATCAAACTGTTATAATATTATTGTGTGGTCATGATTTAAATATTGGTGAGACCATTTCAATTGCATATAACCAAGAGACTCAGGTTTGAATTTTTTTTATTGAATATTTTACTTTTTTTTGTTGCATAGGGGAATCAATAACACCTTTTACCAAAATTTTAGGATAAAACGTAGGTTTTTGAAAGGGTACTGATCTCTTGTGTAGTGGTTTGAACCTGGGTCTCTTGGATAAAAACCCAAAGCCATACCACTATGGTATCCCAACAAGGATTACTAAACTTCGGAAGCACAATATAAAGAAAGGACAACTTATACATATTTTTTGGGTTAATAATTATCTAAGAACAAAATGGTAAAAAAAGCTTAAAATTCATAGTATAGAATCGTCAAAATAAAAACTAAGGAAGAAATTTTCAATTTGAAAAACACAAAAACATTAAGCTACCAAAATTAATGTTGAAACTAATGAGCCATCAGAATCTCTGGAGGGTTTCTATGTTACATGGGGCATCTCCTTAGAGCTCTAGTAAATGATGAAGGTGTTCTAGTTCCAACCGCACCTTCTGAGCTTGTACTGAAATCTACAAATTATAAGAAGAGATGAGACCAAAACATCTTCCATTCCAAACTCATTGTTGTTTATTTTTGAACATTCTTTTATTTCTACAGTTTATAGGAAAATAAGGATTTTAATTCGGATCATGTGCCAAGTTTTATTCTTATACCGTTTCCAAGAGTCATCCATTTCTAGAATGGCCATAGCCCAAGTAATCTAAGGAATCTTCGAAGTTAGAAAACTTTGACACCATTCCCAAGCTTGAGTGGCCAATGAGCAAGACCAAAATATATGCATTGGATTTTCCAACTACTAAAATGGAAAATAGACTGAGGGAGTAAGGCAAAGATGGTTGAGTTGGCTCCCCACTGGGAGACCTAGTAAAAGAGACCATACAAAAACCGCCTTCTTTGGCGGCAACTAGAGTTTGTGTATATGTTTTAGCCAATTTTCTTGAGAAAGATTAACTTCCAAGTACTTGTTAAATTAGGGGGCTAAGCTTGGGCTGAATAGATCCATTTGCAGGCTTCTTTAAAAGAGTAGACAACAAAATTTGAGGCCAATTTTAGTTTTAGGTCCACTCATAATTTGGTATAGATGGGACAAGGGCTTTAATAAAGTCTTGGGAGAGACTATTTAATAGCGTTAATATAGGTAAGATCCCTACTATTCACTTTATAGTATTGTTTAATTTCTATATTTGAGAGCCATTCTCTTGTATTTATGTTTCATAAATCAACCAAATATCTTATATACTTTTTTACAGTCTTTTTGCTAGGATATCCCTATTGAGGACAAGCGAATTAGAATTGTTTGTGAAATGCAGGGAATACCATACACTTTGAAAAAGAGCTAAAAAACCTTTTATGGAAAATAATCCCCTATAAAAAATCCTTAATTTTATCCTGAGCGTGGCAAATGCTCTAGGAAATAAAGATGCCAAAAAGTCTTTACCTGGCCTAGCCGATCCAAAAGATTTTGAAGGTCAAGGACTTTCCATTTAGATAATCCTTTTAGATGGGCTGTAAAAAGTGTTAAGAAATCATTTTCATGGCTCATTAATTGTAGCCATACGAACCATCCATTTTACAACTAGGGACAATCGTTGTTTTTTAATATCAATTAAACCTAGGCCCTCCAGCCCCAGGGGTACAACAAAAGTCTTAGTTAATTTGATGAAAACAAGTATTGCCATCATTTTTAGCCCATAATTTTTTTTTTCTCTATCTTTTTATAAGAGGCTTGAGAGCTTGCCCAACAAGATGAATAATAAACATGAGTACTAGTTAGAACTTTAGAACAAATCTAAAATTTTCCAACCAATGAGAGTGGTTTAGGCACCCATTTCTCCAACTTGGCTGCAACTTTATCTACCACACTACTCTATAAAGTTGAGGGATGACATTCAAAGGCCAAAGGAATTCCCAACAACTTAAAAATTTGGCCTAGTTGCAACTAGATTTAATCTTTGCTTTGTAGCCATTGAGTTATTGGGCCTTTACCGGTTGTGTAAACATAAACCTTACACCATTAGATTATGGATTCTGAAGTTTTAGAGTAGATATGCATGCATCTTTCACTTGTTTCAATATAGTCTTGACTTTTCTCAACAATTGAATGTGTCATTAGCAAAACAACCATAAGTGAAAGAATGCCAAAGTTTATCCGGGTATGGGATCCCCTAGATTATTCTTTCTATCTAAAACTATAAAGTATCCAAATGCATGAACATCAAGAATGAAAAGTAATGGTGCGAGAGTGTAGCTCTAACAAATAGATCATGTCAGACAGGAGATTTTGGATATTTGGTCATTGAATTTTGCCAAGGGATACATACATAAATGCCAATCTATTGTAATTCTATTGTGTGGTCGTTATGTAATACGAGTGGGACTTGTTCTAATCCCTTATAACCAATTTAAAAAATATACCAAGTCTCATCTTTTACTAGCCATAAAGTGGATAAAAATAAAAATAAAAATAAAAAGATTAGATTTATTTTCAGCAACTTAAAAGGCTTAAAATGATTGTGGCATGGTGGTTATAGGGGCGAACTGCGCAAATATCTTTGTGGCGACTTTCGGGGCGAACAATGTTGAATACTGTGGCGGCCATAAAAGCCGGACAGCCTGCCCGGATTCGTGGCGGCTATCGATTCCACCATGTAAATTAAAAAAAAATTAAAAAATTAGTATGATTTACATATTGTTGAATTTTTCTTATAAAGAAACAATTAATCTAAACAAGTGATTTGTTATAAATATAGACTTATTTTCTCCATGTTTTTATTATTGATTAATTACATTTTACTTCAGGTTAAAATAAAATTTTCATTTTGGAAGAAGTTCATTTAACTCTTTTCTCTTTTGATAATGATGAATCCCCAGGTCTGGATGGGCTCTCGACAACATTCTATGAGCATAACTAGAAAATAGTGAAGGATTCTTTATTGGTGGCACTGGAACTATCTAAGGTAAAACAATACATACCTTATAAAACAAATGTAACATATCTTACCTTGATTAAAAAAAAGAAGAATTCAGAATTGTTTGATTCATTTAGACCCATAAGCCTATGCAATATGGCATATAAGATAATCTCCAAAGTGATAGCAAATCGGTTAAAACCATTGTTAGAAAAAATTATTTCAAAAGAGCAAGAAGGATTTGTTAAAGGGAGAAATATTTTGGATATATATATATATATATATATATATATATATATATATATATATATATATATATATTTGGTTACATAGGGGAGTTGGTTATAGCCACTATTTTTAGTAATTGGAAAGTGTAGGGTTCAAACCACATGGACTGCTCCCAACAACTTATTTGTCTCGTTGTTGTTGACCCGATGTGAGATGGAGACCATCGATCACTCGGGGTTTGTACCATCATCGTTGGTCTGACACACTCTTAGAGGATTCAACACGAACTACTACCTTTGCTAAAGTTGGTAGCATGCCCCCAAGGTTTGAACCTAGGTCTCTTCTTGGCAAGTACTTGGCCAGTCAAGCCTTTGCCAATCCACCTAGCCCTTGGTAGTTGGATGAGATATTAGTAGCTCATGAAGTAATGCATTCAACAACTTCGAGAAAAGAGAGAACAATGATCTTAAAACTTGATATGAATAAAGTCTATGATAAAGTTAAACGAGTTTTTCTTTTTGTACTATTAGAAAAGTTTGGATTTGGGAAGAAATGGGTTAGATGAATTAAACCTTGTGTCTCCACAACATCATACTCAATACTAGTCAATGGGTTGGTAACTATCATTTAAAGCCAAGAGGGGTCTTAGACAAGGAGATCCTCTCACACCATATTTTTTTTATTATTATGGTAGAGGTATTGAGAAGGAACTTGAAGAAGACATACAAAGATGAGCTAATAAGTGAACTTATGGTTAGTAATAACATCGATAATATATCTCATCAACAATTTGTAGATGATACAACCCTTTTTGGGAGGGTAGGGATAAACAAGACCAGAGCTTTAAATGACTTATAAAAGGATTATGAAAGAGTGTCAGGGTAGAAATTTAATAGGACAAAATCCAAAATTTACTTCTTAAACACTCTAGCTAGAATCAAAGTAGAGATATGCATGTTACTTCAAATGGAGGCAAATTTGCCAACAACATATCTAAGGATGCCCTTGTTTGAGGGGAGAATGAAGATAGACTTGTGGAATCTAGTTATAAGTAAACTTCATAATAAACTACAAGCATGAAAAGGTAGATGGTTATCATTGGCAGGAAGAGTGTAGCTTATTAAATCAGTTTTACAAGCCATTCCAACATATATATGTCCTTTGTATATTATGCCAAAATTAGTAGAAAAAAATTAATATATATTATGTGGTCATTTTTGTGGTTAGGATTACATGATAAAAATAGTTTTCCTTTGGTGAAATGGAGCAAGGTGTGTGATGATAAAACTAGGGGAGGTCTCGGTTTAAGAGTTCTTACGGATGCAAACATAGCTCTAAGGGGGAAAATAATTTGGAGATTGTACAAAGAGAGTCAAAGACAATGGGCAAGAATTCATATAAGTATGTTTGAGCCTAATGACCCAAGCCAAATCTTACTACATTCTCACTAATGGTTCTGCACTATGAAACAATAAAAAAAAACAATTGATCTGGTGATTAAAGGTCTAAGATGGGTGGTGGGAGCTGGAGAAAAAAATTCAATTTGGATGGATACTTGGTGTGATAAAAAACCAATCAATCTAGATCCAATTTTGAAACCATGAATGAGATTACTTGAAGACAAATATGCTGATAGGGTTTCAAACATCATGTATATAGATTAAAAAGGAGGATACAAATGGAAAGATATTTTACAAGTATAACGAACATTATTGCTAGGAGACAGTTAAGCAAAAGGATAACAACAATGATTATTTTGAGGGGAACCGAGGATAAGTTGATTTGGTAGTTGAATAACTTAGGAGAATACACAACAAGAAGAGGATATAATGTAAAACACCAACAAAATAGGAATAGTGCAAGAATATGGAGAGATATTAGGGATAGCCCGAGTATTTTTAAAGTCAAAATGTTTGTATGACTAATAAGTCATTAAAATTTTTATTCTAGAACAACCTAATTTAAAGAGGTTTTCATGGCCCCTCACAATGTGTTCTATGTAAAAAGGAGAATATAGACCATCTCTTGGATCATTGTTCAATAGTTTGAGAACAATGGCAATGGATTTTTAATATGTTTGGTAAATGCATGGCAATGAATTATAGAGTTGAAGAATGGTTCAAATAATGGTAGAGCACTTTTAAAAGTGATGCATTATACACAATCTGAGATATATCGAAAGATACAATACTTTGGACTGTATAACTAAAAAGGAACAAAGAATATTTAAAGGAAAGCGAATTAGTTTGGAGGTAATGAAAAGAAAGACTTGTTTAGCCAAAGAGGATTCTAAACCAACCCTATCAACTCACCCTATTTCTAATCTTGAAGTAGAGAGCCTTCATAGATGGAGTCAATTCATCAAATGAAATTATGATGTTGGGTATAGGAGAAAAAAAAAGAAGACACAATATAAAGTGAAAATCACTAGAAATGGAGTTGGTCAAATTGAATTTTGATGGAGCATCTAAAAGAAATCCAAGACCAACAAGAGGGGGAGAAATAATGAGCGATAATAGGGATGAGATTTTATCACATTATGCTTTCAATAATGGATTTAAGACAAATAATGAAGCTAAAGCTTGGGCGGTTTTGGAAGGGTTAAAAATACAAAGTATGGATGAAAGTCAATTCACTATAGTAATAAATGCAATTTTAAAGGAAAGCAAAGACTCCATGGAACATATAAGAGATCATTAAGAAAATACAAGATCTTGCTACAAAGTTTGAAGAAATCAAATTTACACATACATTAAGGGAATGTAACAAATGTGTAGATAGGCTAGCCAAATAGAAGGGTTTTAATAGAGGATTGTGAAGTTAAATTATTTTTTTCATATTTAGAGGAATTAATAAGTTTAGCTAAAGCTGACAAGAAAATGTTGATTGTTTGAATGAAATAATGATTAAAATTTACTTTAATGTTTTCCATTGATAATCTTTGTTGTATTTTATAACATTAATGTGTTTTCATATAAACTATTTATTGCAATTCTTGTGGTTACAATTATGTTTTAGGAAGGAAACTCGTAGTCCAAATCTAAAAAAATAAAATATAATAGCACAAAGTTTAGGAAATATTACTCCGCTAAAATGCAATGCAAACTATTGTAGGAAAATGTTAAGAAGGGTGCTGATTTTTGGAATATTTATATTTACAAAAAAAATTCAAAAAGATCCATAAAATAAAAATAAAAAATCACACTTTTTTTTTTTTTTTTGAAAAAGATGTAAATATCTAGTTATAGCAACTCAATTAAAATTAAGATGAGTATGAAAGTTGTTTCTAAACTCTCAAATTTTAAAAGAGAGAGTTGAGATTATTAATAGTAGAAGACTGTAACCCTTTTTCTCTAACTCAAAAAAATAAAAATACATTTATTATTTTAAAAATAATAAAATTATATTATTGTTTTTTTTTTTTATTCTATGATGCACCTTGATCTAATCTTAGCTGATATAACGTAGGTAACCGTTATAATTTGATTCTTATAAGAAGAATAAATCATGTTGTAAGCTCTTATATTATATATATATATATATATATATATATATATATATATATATATATATATATATAACTCCTATTTGAACATAGTCGAAAAATAAAACTACATTTATAATTTTCGACTTTGCGCTTTCTCCTCGCAAAGCGGTAGAGGACACTAGCCTATCACCAACGCGGAAGCCAATTTTAATTATTGCGAAGAACGTCTTAAATACAACCCCAAATGTTTTTCTGGGATGAGTTTTGGATTCCTGTGAAGGAAAAGGAAGGACATCTTGAATCCAACAAATGTTTTAAGGAATTTTATTATCATATCTTATGAAATGACTATGATATGCCTTTATTAAATGCTCAATCAGCAGAAATTGAACATTTAAACTTTGCAGAGAGCAAATTACAAATATGTACCTCAGATTGACGTGGAAAAAATTATAATGGGTTAAAGCTCCGTGGAAGAATAGAAAGATTCGGTTCCTCGAGGAAAATCAAGGTATAGATCCATAAAACAAAAGAAATTAGGGTGACAGTCAAAACCACTGTGGATCTTGTTCTCTAATTTGTTAGAACTATCTCAAATGCTTCTCTTTGCTTGCAAATCCTTTCCTTTGATCTGAAACTGCTGGAGGAAACCCCTTTTCCTGCAAAATCCCAAGGGTTTTATAAGGCCATTTCATTCAATTCCTTAGATGTATAAAACAAAAACAGCTAGGTTGACTGAGCCAAAACCATTGTGCACTCTGTTCTCTAGTTTGTAAGAACTATATTAAATGCTTTTCTTTGTTTCTTTTGGTTTGAATGTGCCAAAAAAAAAAATCCCTTCTGAAAATCCCTAGGGTTTTAGTAAGTCCTCCTTGAAATTTTAATAGGAAGTCACAAGCCCACGTCGTCCTTGAAGCTGTTGGATGTGCAAGGCATGTCACCCTTGATTATTTGTCTCATTTCGAAAGAGCCTGTTGCTTATTTAGATGATTTTGTGTTTCTAAAAATTGGTGACTTAACAACATATTGATGCCATCCCTATGTCAGTACCATATATTAATTTTCTACCCTACTCACGTCTGTCATACTAATGCATGGAGCTTCAAACATGAATCCTCACCAAGGGAAATTTATTAAAAGGTTTAATGGGATTGCAAGTATTTTCGAAGTGCCGACTACTTTGAACATGATTGTTAATATTATCGCTGTCAGACACAAATCTTCAAATCCAGTTGGACCACTGGTTGTGACAACTCTTAAAATCTTCTGATTCTTTGTAGGCCCTCTTCCTCTGCTGTTTCTTGCCTTCGAAAAGGATGAAAATGTTAATATTCTGCATATTTCTATTTGCAGTAGTGTTGTTGGTTGAAGTTTTGAAAGTGGTTAATGAGAATGAAAACCTCCTTTTCCTTTGTCTCGTTTACCAAGGAAGATAAAACTAGTAATAATTTGTGTGTTTATACCATCATTATGTTCTCAGTAAGGGGGCAATGTTACTGATTGAACTAAAAATTGAGTAGCATTTTTGTGTATACGTGTACAGATATACCAGACAGATCTCACTTGAGGCAACAATGAATGTAGAAATCAGTCAACAAGTTGTTGAGCTGTAGATTATCAGAGATCAGCAAGTGCTAAAGGAGGATCTCAAATCAGCTACAGCAATCTTGAGAGGAATGCCAGTCCAACTAAAGTCCAGTGAGCTGTTTTTTAAAAAGATCCTTGCCTAAGAGAAATTGCCACGAGCCAACATGGCTGACACTTGGGAGGTGTCCTTTATATGGAAGTGCCATCTGAGGACATGAAGAAGGTAGTCCTTTCTCTTATTGAGATGTTTTGGTTTTGATATGGGTCCTGTTTCACTTACAGGGACCATTATGACTGATGTTGATGAATGTTTTTCTCAGTTTGGATGGTCTTGTTAAGCTTAGCTCCTGATCTATGGCTGTTTGTTTTGATTACTAAATAGGGAGTTTCAACTGTGAAGCTCTACTGTACCCTATTTGCACATTCAATACAAAAATTACACCAATTTTATAAGGTTAAGAAGGTATTTCTTTTGGTAAAATTTATGACTTCCACTTAACAGGGTCTCGGGTCTCTACCTCGCGCGGAGCTTAACATTTCGTTTGGAATAAAACTATGGTGGATTGTGTACTAGTCATGTCGAATTTACCCAGAACAAAACAATTATGAATTTTTGTATAGATAGTATCAATTTCATTTAATGAGTGAGCCTAGACAGAAATGTATCAATTTGAAATATTTTGTGTGGTTGTAAATTTATTATAATAATAAAAGTTTTAGTTTTTTTAAAGTTCAATATTCAAAAACCAAAGCCTTTCATAAAAACTTATATAAATTCATTAAAAAAAATACCACATAAACTCACATAACCTTTACCTTTGGCCCAAACATTTACCTTCTTTTACCAAAGCAACACCTGTTATATCCCAATGGAACGGAATGTTTAGTGAACCTTCTATGTCAGGTTACCATTCAGAGTTACAAATCCTATACCAACCATGGAGGAACAATCGACACACTCCTAATACTATCCAACACATTATTCTGTCGACTGTAAATCATACAAATTCCTATAACTCATAATATGTAAACAAAAATGGCAGTGAAAGACACCAGAAAAACAAACATTTAAATTGAAATTTATTGAGGTGATCTTAAGACATAGAGATTTAGCCATGATGTCGGATGCATGGCTGCCACTATGCTCACACATCTTCATCTCGTGAATACAACGAAACATTTGGCTTTTCCCTTTATTTGCTCAAAATGCAACTTCCAAGATGGTGGTTGCTACTGTCTCTGTTATCACGCATTGCAGACCTCTTCTCGACTCTTCCACCATGTCAACCATCGTTTTCCCCACCAACATTCGAAGATTTGTGCGTACCTTTTCAGCGACCAAGCTCCTCAACTTACCATATACCTCATCCACTCTACTACGCTCTTCCACCGTGGCCTCCAATCTAGACAGGCTCCCTTTGAGCTCCCTCATGACTTGTTGAAACTAATATTCACCAAACTATTAAGACGGATAGATTTGGTGGATATAGTGATTTAAATATGATTGTAATCAATTTTTCTATATAACAAAAAAAATATTCACTAACTAATCTTGCCTATTGGAACGAGAGGTTCATTTTGTTGATAATTTACTTCCCCATGACATCCAGAGATTCATTTTGTTGATTATTTACTTCCCCACTGATATGATATTCCCCGTTGCTATATGAGGTGTATGGTATGGTTTTCTGTATAACGAAATTTAAATATGGTCCATAAAAGATCTCCTATAACTTTAATAAACACTATCTTAAGAATTCTCCCATAACGTTAATAAACACTATCTTATTCCATATGACGTACAATCTTATAAACCATAAAAACTACCGTACTTTTAACTTCTTAACTCTCTTCATCGCCATCAAAGTGATGGAGGAAATCGAGTTAGCAGCTACCAGTTGCATGACACGCTCACCAATAGATCCCATGGATTCACTTAGTGCCGTTCTTCCTTTCTCTCCTTCCTTTCAAACCAGGCACTTCTTTCATGCAGGGTTCCAAAACACTACAAAAGGCCTTTCCCTGTTGGGCCCTTTAGTAAGAGTCAGAGGTCAGCCCTGGTCTCTTTATCCCTTTCTCGGTGCCACAAACACACTGTCAACACTAATTCTTCACTAAATGGTTTGCCTTCAGGTCCAAAATTGCAACATCTAGTCCTTCAAATGTCATTTTATGAAAAAATTATTTTATTATCCTTAAACTTTGAAATGCTGACGGAAGTCCAATTTTTTTTTTTTTTAATACTTTTTTAAACCAGCTAGGTCAAACAACGCACAGGCGGGTTATGAAATCAACATCACAAGGTTTCCTATTCAAAGTTGGCTCAGAAGTCAGTCCAACTTTGAATAGTTTAAAATTTTATGTATGGAAAATTAATATAGCTTAAGGAAGAATTTTATCGAGAAATGTATATAGGATTACTATGATTTCATAGGCATAGTATTAGTTCATTCGGGTAGGGATGTGTAATTATCAAATAATTACAATATTATTTTGTGGTCATGATGTAATAAGGGTGGGATTATTTTAATCTTATATAATAAAGTGACTCAGGTTTGATTTTTTTTATTGAACAATATTATATGATTAAACTTGTAAAGTACACTATAACAAAAGGGTAGTTTAGTCATCATATCTTGGGTTAATAATTCTCTAGGAGCAAAATGTTAAAAAAGCTCAAAAGTCATTGAGCAAGTCTTCAAAATAAAAATTAAGGAAGAAATCTTAAATTTGAAAAAAAAAAAAACGACGTTTAGTTAAGCTCAAGCAACTACCAAAATTAATGTTGAAGCTAATGAGCCATTAAGATCTCCTAAGGGTTTCCATGTTAGATAGGACATTTCCCTAAAAATCTAGTAAATGATGAAGGTGTTCTAGTTCTATTTGCATCTTCTGAGCTTGTATTGAAATCTACAAATTCAAAGAAGAGATGAGACACAAAACATTTTCTATTCCAAACTTATGTTATTTATTTTTTAATATTTTAATATTTTTTATTTCTACAATTATATATATATATATATATATATATATATATATATATATATATATATATAAGAATTTCAATTTGGATCATGTGCCGAGTTTTACACGTACCTCATATCTAGCAGTCATTCATTCCTAAAATGGTCGCAACCCAAATAATATGAGGAATCTTCCAAGTTATGATAAAAATTTAACACCATTGCCAAACTTGAGTGGCACATGAGCAAGACCAAAATATATGCATTGAATTTTCCAACTACTAACATGCAAAGTAGATTAAGGGAGCAAGGCCAAGATCGTTGAGCTGGCTCCCCACTCGGAGAACTCTTAGTAAAAGAGAACATACAAAAACTCATTTCGTTGGATCGATTGGTGGTAGCCAAACTATGTATACATTTTAGCCAAGTTTCCTAAGAAAGATTAACTTCCTAGTACTTGTTACATCGGGGGGCTAAGATAGGGGCTAAACAAAGCCATTTGTAGACTTCTTTAACAGAGTACACAACAAGATTTTTATGACCAAGCCAATTTCAGTCTTGGGTCCACTCATAATTCGATATAGATGGGACAAGGGCTTTAATAAAGTCTAGCAGAGACTATTTAATAATGTTAATACAAGTAAGACCCTTGCTATTCACTATATAATACTACTTAAGTTATGTTTTTGTGAGTCATTCTCTTGTATTTATGTTTAATAAATCAACCAAAGATATTATATACTTCTTATGTAGTCTTTTTGTTGGGATATATCTATTGAGGGCAAGCAAACCATAATTATTTGTGAAATGCAAGGACCACCATACACTTTGAGAAAGAGTTGAAAAACCTTTTCTAGAAGAAAATCCTCCCAGTATTAAAAAAAACCCTTAATTTTATTCCAAGCTTGTCAAATGCTCTTCGAAGTAAAGGTGTTGAAATTATTTATCTAGCCTCACCAAAATAAAAGAGTTTTAAGGTCAAGTCCATGAAGATTATCCTTTTGGATGGGTCTTAAAAAGTGTATTCCTAAGAAATCATTTTCATGGCTCATTAATTGTAGTCATACAAACCAAGAGTTTGAAGGTCAAGTCCATGAAGATAATCCTTTTGGATGGGTCTTAAAAAGTGTATTTCTAAGAAATCATTTTCATCTCATTAATTGTAGTCATACAAACCACCCATTTTGCAGCTTGGGCCAGTCCTTGTTTTTTAATATCAACTAAACCTAGGCCCCTTGTCCCAAGGGGTACAAAAAAGGTCCTAGTCAATTAAATGAAAACAAGTATTGCCATCATTTTTATCTCATAGAAAAATATTAAAATTTTCTCTATCTTTTTATAAGAGGCCTAAGAGCCTGCCCAACAAGATAAATAATAGACATGAGTACTGATGAGAACTATAAACAAATTTGAAATTTGCTAGTCAATGAGAGTGGTTTAGACACCCACTTCTCCAATTTGACTGCAAATTTCTTCACCACACTACCCCTTAAGGCTGAGGGATGATATTCAAAGGCTAAAGGCATTCCCAACAACTTGAAATTTGACTTAGTTGCAACCAGATCCAATATTTGCTTTGCAACAACTAGGGCATTGGGACTTTACTAGTTGTGTAGGCATAAACCTTACGCCATTAGATCATGGATTCAAAATTTTCAGAGTAGATATGCATGGATCTTTCACTTTTTTCAATACAATATTGAATTTCCTCAATAGTCAAGAACGTGTCATCAACAAAACAACCATAAAGAAAAGAATGTGTCATCAACAAAACAACCATAAAGAAAAGAATGTCAGAGACTATCTGGATATAGGATCCCCTAGATTGCTCTTCTTTCTATCTGAAACTATAGCAAGTATCTGAATACATCAACAATAAGAATGAAAAGTGATGGGACAAGAGTACATCACTATCAAATGGATCATGTTAGAGAGAAGCTTCTAGAAATCTAGCCATTGAATTTTGCCAAGGGATATATAATAAATGCCAAATTGTTGTAATACTACTATGTGGTCATGATGTAGTGCGAGTAGGACCTATTTCAATCCCATATAACCAGTTTAAAAATACACAAGTCTCATATTTTACTAGCCATAAAGTGGATTAAAATAAAAAGAAAAAGAAAAAGGTTATATTTTTAATGTTAAACAATTAGTATGATTTACTTATTGTTACATTTATTCTAATAAAGAAATAATTAACATAAAAAGTGATTTGTTATAAATATGGACTTATTTTCTCCATGTTTTATTATTGATTAATTACATTTTACATTTAAAGTTAAAATAAAAATACTTTATGGATAAAGTTCATTTAGTTCTTTTCGCTATTGATAAGGATGAATCTCTAGGTCTAGATGTGCTCTCAAAAACATTCCATCAACATAACTAGGAAATAGTGTTATTGGTGGAAGTGGAACAATCTAGGGTAAAATGATACATACTTTATAAAATAAATGCAACATATTTTACCTTGATTCCAAAAATGAAGGGTACATAACTATTTGATTCATTTAGGCTCATAAGCCTATGTAATATGCCATATATGATAATCTTCAAAGTGATAACAAATCGGTTAAGACCACTGTTAGATAAAATTATTTCAAAAGAGCAATGAGGATTTGTTAAAGGGAAACATATTCTGGATGGGATCATAGGAGGTCATGAAGTAATGCATTCAAAAACATCAAGAAAAGAGAGAAATTATATTAAAACTTGATATGAATAAAGCCTATGATAGAATGTGATTTTCTTTTTGCAGTATTAGAAAATATTAGATTTGGGAAGAATTTTTAGATGGATTAAAGCTTATGTCTCCACAGTATCATATTTAGTGCTGGTAAATGGGCTAGTACTAGAATCATTTAAAGCTAAGAGGGATCTTAGACAAGGAGATCCTCTATCACCATATTTGTTCATTATTATGGTAGAGGTATTGGAAAGGAACTTGAAGAAGACATCCAAATATGGGCTAATAAGTAGACTTAAGGCTAGTAATAACATCAATAACATCACCCATAAATAATATGTAGATGATACAACCCTTTTTGGGAGGGTAGGGATAAATGAGGTGAGAACTTTGAAAAACTTATTAAAGGTTTATGATAGAGCATTAGGACATAAAGTTAATATGACAAAATCCAAAATTTACTTCCTAAACACTCCATCTAGAATCAAAACAGGGATATGTAGGTTATTTCAAATGGAGGAGACAAATTTGCTAGCATCATATCTAGGGGTGCCTTTATTTAAGGGGAGATAAGGATAGAATTGTGGAATCTAGTTGATGAGGCCAGGAATTGCCTCATCCATAAACACTTTTTGATACATTCTACTGTTTTGAAACACCCTTTTTATTATGTTTTTATGCTAATTTTGGATAGAATGCATTATGTAATAATATTTGCATATTCTGAAATGTTAAGTGCATATAGTCTGTTTTTATTGTTTATTTCTGCAGTTTTCAGTTAATTCATTAATAGGAAGTCAGAATCAATAAGCATTATTGAATGTTTGGTGCTTAGTAATAATGTTCCTCTATTTTGAATTAATTTAAATGCAAAAGGCGCCAAGGAATTTGTCACCTGTAGTCGATCGTGCAGGAAAACAGGGTAAAACTGTGACAGTTCCAACCAGCTGTACATTTACGACAGGGCTGGGAAACAGTCACTTCCGCACATGTCACCTATGCAATAGGATAAGGGAAGATCATCCAGGTGGTCTAAAACTTCCTCTTTATGCGTTTAAAGCACGAAAAAGCAACTGAAACTCGCCTCCACGATATTTCGGAGCGGTGCAGAAATAATAGCGCAGGAACAAGGAATAGCGCAGGAACAACAAAACGCAGTCAAAAAGTGACAAATCGGTAAAATAAATGAATGGCAATTGACCAGACAGTTGTCCCAACTCATGATAACTGATTCCCTCAACGAATGCAATTTAATGGGGTTGAATGGACCAAGTTTTGACAAAGTAAGCTCATGCATTTTAGGAAAGCAGTTGTACAACAGTTGTAAATCCCTGCAAATCAGCAACCAAGCATATCAACACTGCATTATAAATAATAAAGCTCCCAGCACGGTTGAGCATATAGTGATATAGGCATTTAGGCATATAGGAGAAGAATAGGCAGTAAAGTGCAATCATTTCTGTAGCAGAACAGTAATCTGCAGGTTTTCCCTGCATTACTGTTATGCATTTTCAGAATTAATAACAAGTGCAATTTTCCAGTTATCAAATTAGCATGATTAAGTTTATGGTTGGCATTTAAGTTCCCTTAGCATAAATTCTACACCTTCATCTGGTTCTGGAAGCAAGGGCCACTTGCGGGACCGAGAAGAAGGCAACTTTTGACGAGAATATCCTGCTGATTTTCTTACTGCAACGAGTCAGCGAGATTCTGTCATTCTTTTCATTTCTTTAGCAGCTTTAAGTTCAGATTTCAGTATTTGACATATTTCTCATATTCCCATGCAATTTCAATACGTCTGTTTCATCTTTGCAGCAATTTCAGGTTTCTTGTCAATTTACAGATTTGCAGCAATTTCCAGTTTTTCTGTAATTTACTGCAGTTTCCAGATTTGAAGCATTTACAGTTTGCAAATAGGTGTTATTTGATTTCATGGATTTATAATATGCTTAGAGAAATTGTATTGAGTTTATTCTTTAGCAGTTGTTTTGTGGTTTCCTGTAATTTGCTTTCTGTCAATTCTGCAGCAACATTTCATTTCCTGCTCTTTCAAATTCTGCAATTTCCATTTACTGCAGTTTTTAGTTTAGTTTCATCTTACGCAATTTGATTTTCAGTATTAGGAGTTATAAAACACACAAAACCCCCCAAAACACTAACTATTCCACCAATAAAAGCCACTGTTCGGAATAACTTGAACCTGCGAGTCTGTGACACCTTCTATCGCATACAGCCTTTGGACACCGCACTGAGTGACACATATAATGATTAAATGATGAATGAACAACGACACTCATCATTTTTGGCGCCGTTGCCGGGGAACAATAGGTGTTGTTAGAAAAAGTGAAACAGGTCAAAAATTGTGTTACAATTCTTGAAACACTGCATTTCAGTTTATTTTGTGAATAGGCATGAATGCATAGGCTAAGGGACGAAAGAGGGAGGTTTATCCGAAGTGGCTCTGAGCCACCAAAGAGACCTACTCGGTCGATGAAGATTTATCTTCATTTGAAATCACTGAGGAAAAGCCAGAGATACCTTCTTCATCAGAAGAATTGTTGGACAAATTAGAAAAGGAGCTTTTTGAAGCACTTGCTGCTAAACACTCCCCTCTAACTAGACTATTCCCATCATCCTTTAGAAAGAAAACAACTATGGCTGCAGCAGCAGCAGGGGGATATGATAATCCTGATGATACTCCCAAGACTTTTGAATATCCCATAAGATTGGATCCACTGCTAGAGGCACCCATGAAAACAATCTCCCCATCCATATTGCCAATTTTTAGGGGAACTGTTTCAGAAGATCCTGATCAATTTCTGTTTGAATTTAAGGTATTATGTCAAACTTATGACTACATAAATGATAATCAGAAATTGAAATTGTTTCCTTCTACACTTAAGGACGCTGCTCTCCGATGGTTCATGAGCAATCTTGAACCAAACTCAATCACTACCTGGGATGAGATGGAGACTGCATTCTTAAACAAATATCAAGATTATTGTAGAGTAAGAAACAGGAAAGATGAGTTGTTTAGGATCAAGCAAGAAGAAGATGAGAGTCTAGAAGATTATCTTGATCGCTTTGCCTTTGTTCAAAAGAGGTGTGGTGCTGTAGAACCTGATTTCTTAAAGCCTATTCTCTTAAGAGGATTACGGGATGAATCTAGGGAAGTGTTAGATTTAATGGGAAAAGGAGACATAGATCAACTTGACCTTGGAGAAATTGTGGAGTTATGTAAAAACTATTCCCGCACTCACCACCGGAGGAAAAAAAGGAATTCTGGTAATAATGGCATAAAAGAGTTGATGGAAGAAATGGCCAATTTAAAAACTGATATCCTTGTTCAACTTAACACTGCATTAGGTGAGAAAAACACAAGATCTAATTCTACACCACCTTTAGCAATCTATTGTCCAAGGTGTAGGAGTAAGCATGCTTTGCAAGACTGCCCCTTAAACAAGACTTCTATTTGTGGAATTTGTTCCAAGGAACATTCAACAGATAAATGCCCTTTGTTGCCTCATCTAAAATCTGTTTTGGGCACCCAAACAGAAGAACTCAATGCTATTGGGCAGAGATCCGGTGGTGGTTATGCACAATATCCCACTTCTCCTAGATTTCCAAACTGGGCACAATCTCCTTGGAATATGAATATGCCATGGGGACAAGCAAAAGCTTCTGCACAACCTTGGAACCAACCTTGGACAGCTCCTCCAGATTGGTCACAATTTGGATGGATGAACCCACCTTGGCATACCATGCCTCCACAATGGACACAACAAGGACAGAGATGGGGACAACAATATCAGGGACAGCCATATCCACCGCAGCAATATCAACCCCAGCAATATCAAGGACAACAAAGGTATCAAGGGCAAACCCAACACTTGCTGCCTGCTCCTAATCCAAATTTTTAGGGAAGAACACAACAACAACAAATGCAGCCAGTAAAACAACCTCCACTCCCAGCTCAGCCTGTGACTAACCCCAATAATGCCAGACAAACAACCCCTGTTTATGAGGCTGAGTCTGAAGACACTGCTGCAGTTCATGTACTTGACTGTAGTAACATTCAGCTGCGTTCAGGGAAGACTTTACCTGAACCTATTCCACCCACCATTAAAGAAATAAAAGAGAAACAAGAACCTCCAAACCAAGAGGCACTGCAACAGCAACAAAAAGAAGAAAAAATAGCAAAAATGCAGGAATCTTCTCCAATAGCTTTGCCATACCCTGAAAGGTTTGAACAGGTTGACACCACCCCTGAATCAGAATTAGTAACAGAACTCAAAAAGGTGTCAATTTCTCTTCCTTTGCTGCAAGCAATAAGAGATATACCTTTAATCAAAAAGACTATTCAGGAGTTATGTATCAAGAAACCTGGTAGAAAAAAGAAAGCCTTTCCTAAAACTGTTCAGGTAGAAGGGAAATTAGCTGATCTATTGGCTGGGAAACTGATTCCTCCTAAGTATAGTGACCCGAGAAATCCAGTAGTAACAGTTACTATTGGAGTGATGCAAATTCCTAATGTATTAATTGACCTTGGGGCTGCAATTAATGTAATGACTAAAGACACAATGCAAAAACTGCAGCTCCATAATCTTAGTCCTACTACCACAGTCTTGGAAATGGCAGATAGATCAGTAGCTAAACCAGAAGGTATCTTAGAAGATGTGGCCGTTAAAGTCTCTTCATGGGAATATCCTGTGGACTTCTTGGTGTTGCAGCCTAGGACTTCGATCAATGGATACCCTATCATTCTAGGACGACCTTGGTGAGCTCTGCAGTTGCATTTATAGACTGCAGATCGGGGAAATGACCATTTCCAATGGTATTGACCTACAGAAAATTTCTTTGTATCCACCGAGCTCAACCTTCAACTAAATTTTTTGGACAAATTTGGTATCCTGAATCTGATGAAGAATCTGAACAAGAAACCATTGCTACTTTGGCTACAATCATAGTGAAGGAACATATTGAGGAAATCACAACACCTGGGAGAGAAATATTTGAGAGTGAAACTGTCCTAGTTGAAACGTTACATTCAGAAGGACTAACTGATGATCAAACTCTTGTTCATCGGTTGTTGTGGCAAGAGGAGGAACAAAATTTTGAACTTCTGTCATCCGTACCCAATCAAACGAGATCATTCACATTACCACATGGATGGCATCATCATCTTCTTAACACATTCAAATGTCCTTTGATTCCATCAGGTATCACCTCTGAGTCAGATTCTAGAACATTTCATACTCTGCAGCCACATCATTGTCCCTTAAATGCATTGATCAGTAGCTATGAAGCAGTTAATTCTATCTATCCAAGGGATCAAACAAATTGAAATCCGACCGGGTAAATTTCTAAACATTAATAGGCAGCTAGCGAGGACCAGGAAGCCAAGTTGTTTGCAATCCTACAAAAGCATGTTCAAGCTTTTGCATGGAATTATAAAGACATGACAGGCATTCATCCTGAGGTATGTACACATAGGATATACATAGAAAATGTAAAACCAGTAAGGCAACCTCAGAGACGTTTGAATCCTGCTCTAAAAGAAATTGTGAAAGAGGAAATTGAAAAACTCTTAGATGTTGGATTCATTTATCCAATTTCCGACAGTAAATGGGTTTCACCACTGGTCATTGTTCCAAAGAAAAATGGTAAAATGAGAGTATGTGTGGATTATAGGGAGTTGAATAAGGCCACACATAAGGATCATTTTCCATTACCATTCATAGACCAAGTATTGGATACCCTTCTTTGGAAAGAAATTTTTTGTTTCCTTGATGGTTTCAGTGGGTATAACCAAATTCAAGTTGCGCCAGAAGATCAGGAAAAAACTACCTTTACATGTCCTTGGGGAACCTTTGCTTACAGAGTTTTACCCTTTGGATTATGTAATGCTCCAGCAACATTTCAGAGAGTTGTTTTAGCAATTTTTTCTGATTTAACCAATGAAAGTGTTGAAATTTATATGGATGATTTCACAGTGTTTGGGGATAATTTTGAATATGCATTAGAACAACTTGAAAAAGTGTTGATCCGTTGTGAAACATACCATCTCTCTCTTAATCCTGAGAAATGCTTTTTAATGATGGAAGAAGGAATTGTTTTAGGACATCATATTTCTTCTTATGGAATCAAGGTTGATCCTAAGAAGGTTGAAGTCATCAAAAACCTCCCTCCTCCACAAACTCAGATTGATGTACGCAGTTTCTTAGGACACATTGGTTTTTATCGTAGATTCATTGCTAATTTCAGTACCATAGCAAATCCCATGTTTGCTTTGCTCATGAAAGATTCTGAATTTGTTTGGTCTTCTGAATGTCAAGATTCCTTTGAAAAGTTAAAGGAGAAGTTAACCACTCCACCTGTTTTAAGAGGTCCTAATTGGGAGTTACCCTTTCATATTCAAACTGATGCTTCCAATAATGCTATTGGAGCTGTGTTAGGACAGATTGAAAATGGGGAACATTATGCAATATATTATATCAGTAAAAACTTGATAGGAGCTGAGAAAAACTACACTACCATCGAAAAAGAATTCTTGGCTGTAGTCTATGCTATTAACAAATTTCGACACTACATCACAGGGTATCAAGTATTCATCCATACAGACCATTCTGCAATCAAATACTTGATGAATAAACCATTGGTTAGCGCAAGAATTATTCGTTGGTTAATTATGTTGCAGGAATTTGATGTTACCATAGTAAACAAGCCTGGGAAATCTAATGTTGTTGCAGATTTCTTGTCAAGAATACCAAATGCAGATACAGGGGAAGTTGTGGAAGATACCTTCCCAGATGAAAAGTTGTTTCTTGTCTCTGTACGAGTCTCCATGGTTTGCAGACATAGCAAATTACTTAGTTACAGGGAAGATTCCTCTTCACTTTACCCCTAAACAAAGGAAACAGTTAATCAAGCAAAGCTCTTCCTTTAAATGGATAAAAGGATTACTTGTTTAAATGCAGTCCTGATCATGTTTTACGCAGGTGTATCCGCCAGGATGAAACATATGACATCCTACGAGCATGCCATGATGAACCATCGGGAGGACATTATTCGGTCAAAAGCACTATTCGCAAAATCTTGGGTACTGGATACTATTGGCCATCTTTGCACAAAGATGTCAAAAGGTACGTAAGACATTGTGATGCTTGCCAACGAATGGGACAACCTACTTTTACTAGTGAAATGCCATTACAACCTCAGATAGGAACAGAACCATTTGAAATATGGGGTTTAGATTTTGTAGGACCCATTAATCCTCCTTCCAAAGGCAAAGTACATATCTTGGTATGTACTTATTATGTTACCAAATGGGTAGAAGCTCGAGCCTTTAAGCATGCTCGTGAAGAGAAAGTTGCTGATTTTCTGTATTCACAGATTTTTCTGCGTTTTGGAGCCCCACAATCTATCACAACTGATCAAGGTCCCCAATTTACTTCAAAAATTGTTGAAGCCTTCACTCAACTCTATCAAGTCAAACACAGGAAATCCTCACCTTATCATCCACAAGCCAATGGCCAAGTTGAAGTGACCAATAGAGAATTAGAACGAATTCGACCAAAACCATAGCGAGTCCATAGAAAGAATTGGTTATACAAGTTACCAGAAGCTATTTGGGCTTATAATACCACATGGAAATCCACCACTGGATTTACCCCATATGAATTAGTTTATGGAAAACAACCTCTTTTGCCTATTGAATTTGAATTACTAACTCTTCGAACTGCTTTGGAAGTAGGTATTGATCTATCACAGGCACAAGAAGATCGCATTCTGCAACTTGATGCATTGGATGAACTGCGCATGGATGCCCTACATCAGACAGAGGTGATCCAAGCACAAAGGAAAATGTGGCATGATAGTCACATTCAGCAGCGAAGATTTCAGCAAGGTGACTGGGCCTTGTTGTTTGATTCACAATACAAGGACTTTCCTGGAAAGTTGCAGACCAGATGGCTTGGGCCATACCAAATTGAGGAAGTGTTTGACAATGGAGCTGTTCGCCTTACACCTATCGATGATTCTCAACGCAAATTGGTGGTAAATGGACATCGTCTTCGTATGTACCATAAACCACAAAACAAGGAGGAATTTCTCAAGCAATTGGGAAGTTTGGATGTACACCTTTGGGAAGAAAGCTCTTCTTCCATCTCGAATTCAGCAGAATGATAAAAAAAAAATAAAAAATAAAAATAAAAAATAAGAAACTCAGAAAGTGAAAACCTCTTTGAGGCGCTTCTGAGTTGGGTTTACATGAAAACCGGGATTCCGGCATGTTTTCCTAATTGGTTTCACCCTCATTGTTCCATGACCATTGTTTTACCTATTTTCAGATTGCACCTGCCTCAGTTCAAAGATTGGTTAGCTGGAAATTTCATTAGGAGCACCCTGAAATGTGGAGAAAATGGTTTTAACAGGTATGTGCCTTTTCATTTTCTGAATTGTGTAAATTATTAGTATATAGTGTTTATATCCTCAATTAGTATAAAGCATGTGAAAAGGGGAATCAAAAGTAGAAAGTGTTTTACAAATGCCTCTGCCTAATCCTGCTCTAGAATGAAAAAGAAAACTGCGCTGGAACTAGTAAAAAGAGAGCGCAGGAATAAAACTATTTTTATTCCAGAGCGCAGGAATAAACTGTTTTTTATTCCAAAGCACAGGAATAAACAGTTTATATCACTAAGCGCAGGAATCAATCACTAAGCGCAGGAATAATTCATTAAAGGCAGGAATAAAAAGTTTGAATAAAGTTTGATGACATGTGGCTAGCAGCGATTTATTTGGTTTGAAAAAGGAGTTATTAGTCTCGGATTATATGCAGCATGTGGAAGGTGGCAATTATAACGAAATTGGGCGAAGATTGCGGATTTACGACGTCGTAAAAGGAGCCACGTATTCTCCATGTTTCGAAGCGGTTTGACGACTGGTCAAGGGAATTAAAAAGTCTTAAAAATAGAAAATTGATAAGTTCAGAAATAAAGGAACAGACATACAGGACGCAGCAGAATGCCTTTGATTATCACTCCTGTCCCCTATTTCTTTGACACTGATCTACAGCCTGATGAGGACTTCCAACAGTGGTTTCAGTCTGTGAAAGCAGTCAGTGGGTTCTACAAGATTGGTGGTGCATTGCTAAAGTTTCGAGAGAGATGCCTGGATCTGGACCTGTGTGCTTTCGTAGCTGCACAAAATGCATGAGGACATGCATTACCATCAGTTGGGGGGAAAATGATGAGGCCAGGAATTGCCTCATCCATAAACACTTTTTGATACATTCTACTGTTTTGAAACATCCTTTTTATTATGTTTTTATGCTAATTTTGGATAGAATGCATTATGTAATAATATTTGCATATTCTGAAATGTTAAGTGCATATAGTCTGTTTTTACTGTTTATTTCTGTAGTTTTCAGTTAATTCATTAATAGGAAGTCAGAATCAATAAGCATTATTGAATGTTTGGTGCTTAGTAATAATGTTCCTCTATTTTGAATTAATTTAAATGCAAAAGGCGCCAAGGAATTTGTCACCTGTAGCTGACTGTGCAAGAAAACAGGGTAAAACTGTGACAGTTCCAGCCAGCTGTACATTTACAGTAGGGCTGGGAAACAGTCACTTCCGCACATGTCACCTATGCAATAGGATAAGGGAAGATCATCCAGGTGGTCTAAAACCTCCTCTTTATGCGTTTAAAGCACAGAAAAGCAACTGAAACTCGCCTCCCTGATATTCCGGAGTAGTGCAGAAATAATAGCGCAGGAACAAGGAATAGCGCAAGAACAACAAAACACAGTCAAAAAGTGACAAATCGGTAAAATAAATGAATGGAAATTGACCAGACAGTTGTCCCAGCTCATGATAACTGATTTCCTCAACGAATGCAATTTAATGGGGTTGAATGGACCAAGTTTTGACAAAGTAAGCTCATGCATTTCAGAAAGCAATTGTACAACAGATTGTAAATCCCCGCAAATCAGCAACCAAGCATATCAACACTGCATTATAAATAATAAAGCTTCCAAGCACGGTTGAGCATATAGTGATATAGGCATTTAAGCATATAGGAGAGGAATAGGCAGTAAAGTGCAATCATTTCTGTAGCAGAACAGTAATCTGCAGGTTTTCCCTGCATTACTGCAATGCATTTCCAGAATTAATAACAAGTGCAATTTTCCAGTTATCAGATTAGCATGATTAAGTTTATGGTTGGCATTTAAGTTCCCTTAGCATAAATTCTACACCTTCATCTAGTTCTGGAAGCAAGGGCCACTTGCAGGACCAGAAGAAGGCAACTTTTGACAGAATATCCTGCTGATTTTCTACTTGCAGAGGTTAGCGAATTCTGTCATTCTTTTCATTTCTTTAGCAGCTTTAAGTTCAGATTTCAGCATTTGACATATTTCTCATATTTCCATGCAATTTTAGTAGTTCTGTTTCATCTTTGCAGCAATTTCAGGTTTCTTGTCAATTTACAGATTTGCAGCAATTTCCAGTTTCCTGTAATTCACTGCAGTTTTCAGATTTGTGGCATTTCCAGTTTGCAAATAGGTGTTAATTTGATTTTATGGATTTATAATATGCTTAGAGAAATTGTATTTAGTTTATTCTTCAGCAACTGTTTTGTGGTTTCCTGTAATTTGCTTTCTGTCAATTCTGCAGCAACATTTCATTTCTTGCTCTTTCAAATTCTGTAATTTCCATTCACTGTAGTTTTAGTTTAGTGTTTATCTTCTGCAATTGGATTTTCAGTACTAAGAGTTAGAAAACACACAAAACCCCCAAAAACACTAACTATTCCACCAATAAAAGCCCTGTTCTGGAATAACCTGAACTTGCAGCTGTGACACCTTCTATCGCATACAACCTTTGGACACCGCCCTGGACTGACACATATAATGATTAAATGATGAATGAACAACGACACTCATCACTAGTTATAAGTAAAGTTTAAAATAAACTATGAGGATGGAAAGGTAGATGGTTATTGTTAGCAAGAAGAGTGCAACTTATTAAATTAGTCTTACATACCATTCCAACATATTATATGTCCTTATATATTATGCCAAAATTAGTAGAAAAAAATTTAATCTATATTATGCGATCATTTTTGTGGTTAGGATTACATGATAAAATAATTTTCCTTTGGTGAAATGAAGCAAGATGTGTAATGATAAAACTAGGGGAGGTATCGGTTTAAGAGTTCTTATGGATGCAAACTTAGCTCTAAGGGGAAAAATAATTTGGAGATTGTATAAAGAGAGTCAAATACAATGTGCGAGAATTCTTCAAAGTATTACATTGAACCCAATGGTCCAAGTGTAATATTTACTACATTATCACTACTAGATGATTTTGCACTATTGAACAATTTAAAAAAAATAATTGATCTAGTGATTAAATGTCTAAGATGGGTGGTGGGATTTGGAGAAATTTTTTTATTGGATGGATACTTGATGTAGTAAAAAATCACTCAATTTAGATCCAATTTTGAAATCATGGATGAGATTACTTGAAGATAAACATGGTGATAGGGTTTCAAACATTATGTACAAGGATGAGGAAGGAGATACAAATGGAAATAATTTTTTTTTACAAGTATACTGGACATTGTTGCTAGGAGGCAATGAATAGAAAAATAACCTTTATTATTCCAAGGGGAGTCGAGGATAAGTTGATTTGAGAGTTGAATAGCTCAGGAGAATACACAACAAGAAACAGATATAATGCAAAGAATCGACAAAATAGGAATACAACAAGAATATGGAGAGATATTTGGGATAGCCCAAGCATTCCAAAAGATAAAATGTTTGTATGACTAGTGAGTCATAGGAAATTTTTTATCTTGGGATAACCTAATGAAAAGAGGTTTTCATGGTCGCTCACAATGTGCTATATGCAAAAAGGAGGAGGAGAGTATAAATCATCTCTTGGGTCATTGTTCAATAGTATGGAAACTATGGCAATGGATTCTTAATATGTGTGCATGGTGATAAATGCTAGAATTGAAGAATGGTTAAAGAAATGGTAGAAAACTTTTATAAGTGAGACATTATAGACAATCAAAGATATATTGAAAGATATAATACTTTGGACTGTGTGGCTGAAAAGGAAAAAATAATATTTCAAGGAAAGAAAAATAGTTAAGAGGTAATGAAAATGAAGACTTGTTTAGCCATAGAGGAGCCTAAACCAACCCTATCAACTTATCCAATCCCAAATATTGAAGCAAAAAGCATTGATAGATGGAATCAAGTCATCAAATGGAATTATGATGTTGGGTATAGGAGAAATAAAAGGAAGGCAAAGAATATAAAGTGGAAACCATTAGAAATGGAGTTTGTCAAATTAATTTTTATGGAGCATCTAAACGAATTAGGACCAACAAAAGGAGGAATAATTAGAAATAATAGGGATGCTATTTTGTCATATTAAGTTTTAAATAATGGATTTAAGACAAATAATGAAGCTGAAGCTTGGGTTTGAAAGGGCTAAAAATATGCAAACAAATGAAATGGAACAAAGTATGGATGGAAGGCAATTCACTAATAGTAATA
The DNA here is from genome assembly GCA_028583015.1 of Wollemia nobilis. Classification (NCBI taxonomy): domain Eukaryota; kingdom Viridiplantae; phylum Streptophyta; class Pinopsida; order Araucariales; family Araucariaceae; genus Wollemia; species Wollemia nobilis. The sequence goes on from JAQPPZ010000333.1 coordinate 3,627,991, forward strand.
AATGCAATTTTAAGGAAAGCAAAGGCTCCATGGAACATACAAGAGATCATTGTGGAAATAAAAGACCTTGCTATAGAGTTTGAAGAAATCAGATTTACATATACATTAAGGGAAGAGAACAAATGTGAAGATAGACTAGCCAATAGAGGATCATCAAGTTAAATTCTCTTTTCCATGGTTAGAGGAAGTAGAGCTTAACTTGACAAAAAATGTTGACTGACTGAATCAAATAATGATTAATATTTACTTTAATGTTTTCCATTGGTAATATTTATTGTATTTTATAACATTAATGTTTTTTCATATAAACTTTTTTTTACAATTCTTGTGGTTACACTTATGCTTTAGGAAGGAAACTAGCAATCTAGATATGGTAAAATGGATAATAATAGCGTAAAGTTTTGGAAATATTACTCTACTAAGATGTAATGTGTAGATAATAGAGGTGAAGTTTTGGTATTGTGAAGGCTATTGCAAGAAAATGTCAAGAAGAAGGATGCTGAATTTTGGAATATTTGTATTTATAAAGAAATTTGAAGAAGATCCAGAAAATGAAAATCAAGAGTTCAAACTTTTTATGAAAAAGATGTAGGTATCTAACTATAGCAACTCAATTGAGATGAGAAATGAATCTAGTTGTAAACTCTCAAACTCTAAGAAAAAAGTTGTAATTTATAAATGATATGAAACTTGCGTACAACTCCATTTTATTCAACAAAAATAGTTAAAATACATTTATTATTTTAAAAATTAAAAAATTATATTATTATTATTATTTGATTTAGTTAGTATGAGAAACCCCCAAGCTCCCTCCAGCCATGACCCCTCCAAAAGTTGAGAGCTATGCTTATCAATAGGAAATTTAATGCACAACCACCACATACACACAATCACCTACGTCACGGTTTAAACCTTAAACCTCCGAAAAAAAACCAAAACCCAAAACGAATTATATTATTATTTTTTAATTCTACAGCACACCTTAATCTATAAGAATCTTAACTAAAACCTAGGTAACAACCTAACTATAATTTGATGCTTATAAGAATGAATCATGTTGTCTATTTTCAAGCTCTTATTGGACATATACATATCCATTACTCCTATTTGAACATAGTTAGTCGACATTAATTTATAAAATTAGAACTAGATTTATAATATTCCACTTTTACTACAATAATTTAGATTAGTCAACAAGCAGTTTGAACTCACTTGCAAAGAGGTAGAGGACACTAGCCTATCAGCAATGAAGAAGCCTACTTTTTAATTATTGTGAAGAACATCTTAAATCCAACCCAAATATTTCTCTTGGATGAGTTTTGCAATCCTTGTGTGTGAAGGAAGAGGAAGGACATCTTGAGTCCAACAAATGTTTTAAGGAATTCTATCAATATCTTATGAAATGACTATGATATGCCTTTATTAAATGCTCAAACAACAGAAATTAAAATGGATTAAAGCTCGGTGGAAGAAGAGAAAGATTCAGTTCCTCGAGAAAAACAAGGGTATAGATCCATAAAACAAAAGAAACTAGGGTGACTGAGTCAAAACCACTGTGGATCCTGTTCTTTAGTTTGTTATAACTATCTCAAATGCTTCTCTTTGCTCGCAAATCCTTTCCTTTGATCTGAAACTGCTGGAGAAAACCTATTTTCCTGCAAAACCCCAAGGGTTTTATAAAGCCATAGAATTCGATTCCTTAGATGTATAAAACAAAAGCAGCTAGGTTGACTCAGCCAAAACCATTGTGCACTCTTTTCTCTAGTTTGTAAGAGCTATCTCAAATGCTTTTCTTTGCTTCCTTTGATCTGAAAGTGCCAAAAAAAATCCCTTCTCCTGCAAATCCCTAGGGTTTTAGTAAGTCCTCCTTGAAATTTTACTGCTAAATAGGAAGGCAAAAGCCCACGTCCTTGAAGCTGTTGGATGTGCAAAACATGTCACCCTCGACTATTTGTCTCATTTCTAAGGAGTCTGTTGCTTATTTAGATGATTTTGTGTTTCTAAAAATTGGTGACTTAACATCATATTGATGCCATCCCTATGTCAGTAGCATATATAAATTTTCTACCCTACTCATGTCTGTCATACTAATTCATGGAGCTTCAAACATGAATATTGACCAAGGGAAATTTATCAAAAAGGTTTAATGGGATTGCAAGTATTTTTGAAGTGCTGACTAGTTTGAACAATGATTGTTAATATTTTCGCTGTCAGGCACAAATCTTCAAATCCAGTTGGACCATTCGCTGTGACAAATCTTAAAATCTTCTGAATCTTTGTAGGCCCTCTTCCTCTGCTGTTTCTAAAAGGATGAAACTGCTAATATTCTGCATATTTTTAAAAAGGATGAAACTATTAATAATTTAATATTTTGCATATTTTTAGTGCGGATCATATTGAGGATGATGACTGTACGAATCCTGAGCACCTAGTGGCCCATTTCACATCATACTGACAACGACCGTACAAGTCCTCGAGCACCTGGTGGCCTATTTCACATCAGGCTAAATAATATATAAATGAAATAATAAACAGATGAAATAGGAATTATAAGAATAATAGTCCTAAAATTTGAACAACTTCCTTTACCTTTATTTTGCCTACAAAGAAATAAAACTAATAATAATTTTTGTGTTTATACCATCATTATGTTGTCAGTAAGGGGGCAATGTAACTGATTGAACTTGACAAATTGGGAAGCATTGGGAAACATTTATGTGTATACATGTACGTGTGATGCATGTCTGAGATAGTTATACCAGACAGATCTCAATGGAGGAAACAATGAATGCAGAAATCAGTAAACAACTTGGCGAGCTACAGGTTCAGGTAAATCAGATTATCAGAGATGAGCAAGTTCTAAAGGAAGATCTCAAATCCGCTACAGCAATCTTGAGACCAATTCCAGTCCAATAAATTCCAATGACCTATTTTTTTTAGAGAGATCCTTGCCTGAGAGAAATTGCCACGAGAAAACATGGTTGACCTGGTAAAGCATTTGGGTGTTAACTTGGGAGGTGTCCTTTATGTGGAAGTGCCATCTGACGACATGAAGAAGAAGTCCTTTCTCTTATGAGATGATTTGGTTTTGATATGGGTTTCTCTCATAAAAATTCTCCTATAACCTTAATAAACACTATCTTATTTCAGATGACTTACAATCGTATATACGATAAAATCTACCTTACTTTTCATTTTTTTTTAACTCTCTTCATCGCCATTGAAGTGTCCTCCATTTCTTTGATGGAGGAAATCGAGTTAGCAGGTACCAGTTCCATTGCACGCTCACCAATAGATTCACTTGGTGCCGTTGTGCTTTTCTCTCATTCATTTCTCCGTTCCTTTCAAACTGGGCACTTCTTTCATGCAGGCTTCCAAGACACTAATAAAGGCCTTTCCCTGTTGGGCCCTATGGTAAGAAGTCAGCCCTGGTCTCTTTATCCCTTTCTCGGTGCCACAAACACACTGTCAACACTAATTCTTCACTAAATGGTTGCCTTCAGGTTCAAAAATGCAATATCCGGAGTCCTTCAAATGTTATTTTAAATTAAAATTAGCCTTCTTACAAAAATTAATTTATTATAACGTTGAAATGTAGACGAAGTCTAACTTTGAATAGTTTAAAATTTTATCGATGGAAAATTAATATAGCTTAACGAAGTTAATAAATAATTTTATAGAGAAATGTATATATATAGGATTACTACATAGCATCAAATCATATTAGTCATTGAATTATATTTTTTAACTTTTATACTGTAAGTTTAGTATCAAATGATATTAGTTCATTGGATTATATTCCTCAACTTTTAAGGAGTGGTTCATATTTAAATTTTGCATAGGGATATATTTATAATTATAATTACGCCCATAGGCGTCCTACAATGGCAACCACGCCGTAAACAATATTAATATTTTATTAAAAAACCGATATTAAGAAAATTATCCATAGACATTAAGGGTTACGGTGGATTTTAAATATTTAAAAAATATTTAAACTATTTAAACTAAAATGGCGCCTTGAAACGTTTATAAATATATATATTTTATATATCTAAGCTAATTATCAAACAATTACAATAATATTATGTGGTCATGATGCAATAGGTGGGACCATTTCAATCCCACGTTTATAAATATATATATTTTATATATCTAAGCTAATTATCAAACAATTACAATAATATTATGTGGTCATGATGTAATAGGTGGGACCATTTCAATCCCATATAACCAAGAGACTTAGGTTTGATTTTTTTTGTATTGAATAATTTTATATGATTAAACTTGGAAAGCACAATATAAAAAAGAGTAGTTTATACATTTTTTTGGGTTAATAAATTTAAAAAAGAGTAGTTTATACATTTTGTTGGGTTAATAAATTTAAAAAATAGTAGTTTATACATTTTTTTAGGTTAATAAATATATATGAGTAAAATGTTAAAAAGCTCAAAAGTTACAGTGCAGATTCTTCAAAAGAAAAACTAAGAAATCTTAAATTTGAAAAACAAAAAAACATCAAGCTAGGCTCAAGTAACTACTAAAATTAATGTTGAAGCTAATGAACCATCAAGATCTCTTGAGGGTTTTCATGTTACATAGGATATCTTCCTATAACTCTAGTAAATGATAAAGGTGTTCTAGTTATATCTGCACCTTTTGAACTTGTATTGAAATCTACAAACCTTCTAAACTTGTATTGAAATCGACAAATTCAAAGAAGAGATGAGACACAAAACATCTCTCTTCCAAACTCATCTTATTTTTTTAATATTCTTTTATTCCTACAATTCTATAGGAAAAAATAATTTCAATTCGGGTCATATACCAAGTTTTATGCTTACATATTTTCCAAGAGTCATCCATTCCTAGAATGGCCATAGCCCAAGTAATATGAGGAATATTCAAAGTTTTGAGAAAATTTTGACACCATTCCCATGACTGAGTGACTTATGCATTGGATTTTCCAATTACTAACATGCAAATTAGACTAAAGGACTAACCAAGATGGTTGAGCTAGCTCCCCTTTGGGAAACCTCCTAGTAAAAGAGACCATACAAAAATTTCCTTCTTTGGCTTGATTGATGACAACCAGACTATGGCTATATATTTTAGCCAAGTTTCTTAAGAAAGATTAACTTCCTAGTACTTAATAAGTCGGGGGACTAAGCTTAGCGCTGAATAGAGCCATTTGTAGGCTTCTTTAACAGAGTACACAACAAAATTTTTATGACCAAGCCAATTTCAATCTTAGGTCCACTCATAGTTCGGTATAGATGGGACAAGGGCTTAAATAAAGTTTAGGAGAGACTATTTAATAGTGTTAACATAGGTAAGACCCCTGCTATTCACTTTATAGTATTGTTTAACTTATGTTTGTGAGAGCCATTTTCCTGTATCTATGTTTAATATATCAGCCAAAGATCTTATATATTTCTTGTATAATCTTTTTGCTGGGATATATCTATTGAAGGCAAGAAAACCATAATTTTTTTGTGAAATGTAGGGACCACCATACACTTTGAGAAAGAGATGAAAAACCTTTTGCGGAAGAAAATCTCCTCACTATTAAAAAAAAAACCCTTAATTTTATTCCAAGCCTTTCAAATGCTTTAGGAAGTAAAGGTGCCATAAATATTTATCTGATTTTGTCAAAATAGAAGATTTTGAAGGTCAAGGCCTTTTAGATGGGCCTTAAAAAATATATTTTTAAGAAATCATTTTTATGGCTCGTTAATTGTAGTTATACAAATCACCCATTTTGCAGTCAGTCCTTGTTTTTTAATACCAACTAAACCTAGGCCCTTGTCCCAAGGAATACAACAAAGGTCCCAATTAATTTGATGACTTAATAAAAATTGGTTATATGAGATTGAACCTTACACTATTACAACAACTCAACAACTTGACTATTATACCATTTTAAACTTTTATTACGATTAAACTTTAAATTATGCTATTATACCACTTTTAACTTTTATTATAATAAACTTTAAATGAGTCAACAAGTTTGAGCTTTCTCACTACTCACTTGCAAAGAGGTAGAGGACACTAGCCTATCACCAATGGAGAAGCCTATTTAAATTATTGTGAAGAACGTCTTAAATCCAACATCACTGCTTTTCTGGGATGAGTTTTCGAATCCTTGTGTGTGTGAAGGAAGAGGAGGGACATCGTGAATTCAACAAATGTTTTAAGGAATTCTATCAATATCTTATTTAATGACTATGATATGCCTTTATTAAATGCTCAAACAGCAGAAATTGAACACTTAATTTTTGCAGAGAGCAAATTACAAATACGTACCTCAGATTGACATTGAGAAAATTACAATGGATTAAAGATAGGTGAAAGGATAGAAAAATTCAGTTCCTCGACAAAAATTAAAGGTATAGATCCATAAAACAAAAATAAAAACTAGGGTGACCGAGTCAAAACCACTCTGGATCCTGTTCTCTAATTTGTTTTAACTATCTCAAATGCTTCTCTTTGCTCGCAAATCCTTTCCTTTGATCAGAAACTGCCGGAGAAAACCTATTAGAAGACCATTTCATTTGATTCCTTAGATGTATTAAACAAAAGCAGCTATGTTGACCGAGCCAAAACCATTGTGGACTCTGTTCTCTAGTTTGTAAGAGCTATCTCAAATGCTTTTCTTTGCTTCCTATGATCTGAAAGTGCCAAAAAAAAAAAATCCCTTCTCCTGCAAATCCCTAGGGTTTTAGTAAGTCCCCCTTGAAATCTTATTGCTAAATAGGAAGTCAAAAGCCCACGTCCTTGAAGCTCTTGGATGTGCAAGACATGTCACCCTTGACTATTTGTCTCATTTCTAAGGAGCCTGTTGCTTATTTAGATGATTTTGTGTTTCTAAAAACTGGTGACCTAACACCACATTGATGCCATTCCTATGTCAGCAGCATATATAAATTTCCTACCCTACTCGTGTCTGTCATACTAATGCATGGAGCTTCAAACATGAATCGTCAGAGATGAGCAAGTGCTAAAGGAAGATCTCAAATCCGCTACAGCAATCTTGAGAGCAATGCCAGTCCAACTAAAGTCCAATGAGCTGTTTTTTAGAGAGATCATTGCCTTAGAGAAATTACCACAAGCCAACATGGCTGACCTGGGAAAACATTTGGGTGTTAACTTGGGAGGTGTCCTTTATGTGGAAGTGCCATCTGAGGACATGAAAAAGTAGTCCTTTCTCTTATTGACATGTTTTGGTTTTGATATAGGCTCCTGTTCCACTTACAGTGGCCATTATGACTGCTGTTGATGAATGTTGTTCTGAGTTTGGATGGTCTTGTTAAGCTTAGCTCCTTCGGATCTATGGCTGTTTGTTTTGATTACCAAATAGGGAGGTTCAACTTGCTGTGAAGCTCTATTGTACTCCCTTTGCACATTCAATAGAAAAAAGACATCAATTTTATAAGGTTAAGAAGGTATTTCTTTTGGTAACATTTTATGGCTTCCCCTTAACGGGGTCTCTACCTTGTGCAGAGCCTAACATTTCATTTGGAGTAAAACCAAGGTGGATTGTGTATTAGTCATGTCGATTTCACCAGAACAAAACAATTGTGAATTGTGTATCGATAGTATCAATTTCATTTTAAGAGTGAGCCTAGACAGAAATACAGAGAGATGTGAAATTTGAAATATCATATGAAGTGAAAACTCAAAAGTTGTAATCACCAGAATGTCCACTTCAACTAGCATAAACTTTACCTTATTGCTTTTATATTTGTTTTTGGCCCAAACATCTACCTTCTTTTACCAAAGCAACATCTGTTATATTCCAATAGAACGGAATGTTTTGTGAACCTTCTATGCCAGGTTATCATTCAGTACAAATCCTACACCACCCCATGCAGGAACAATTGACACTCCTATTACCATCCAACACATTATTCTGTCGACTGTAAATCATACAAATTCCTATAACTCATATATGTCAAGAATCGTTTTCCCCACCACCATTCGAAGATTTTTGCGTACCTTTTCAACGACCAAGCTCCTCATCTTCCCATAAACTTCATCGACTCTCCTAAGCTCTTCCACCGTGGCCTCCAATCTAGACAGGCTCCCTTTGAGCTCCTTTATGGCTTAAACCAAACTAGTCGTGCCTATTGGAACCAGAGATTCATTTTGTTGATAATTCACTTCCCCCATGACATCCAAATATTCATTTTGTTGATAATTCACTTACCCCATGATATTCCTCCATTGCCATATGATGTGTTCGGCCAGAGGCATAACTGTATGGTATGGTTTTCTGTACAACGAACTCTAAGTAGAATGTTCAAAATTCGAATCCTTTGTAGCGTGATTTTATTTTTTTTATTTTTTATTTTATTTTTTTGTTTTGTTTGTGTGTACAACTTGAGTATTGGAACTCCAAATAGAAGTCCAACATATAAATCTTTTAGGTTAGTTATATTTTAGTAGCTAGACTTTAGTTTTATGTATGTATATATATATAAATATAAAAGCATCTTTCATTTAAAAAAAAAATTCTATAATTTTAATGACAAAAATAATGTTTAATGTAGTTGTAGTAGTTTCCAGACTTTTTCAGATCTCAGAATTGTTTTAGAAATTTCAAATTGTTTCTAATATTGTTTACTGCACACAATCTTTACAAGCTTCCAAATCATTTTCAAAATTCTTCCTGAAGGTTTTCAAGTTTTCAGATTTCTTTACTGTGAAATAGTCCAAAATTGTCTTCTACTGTCAAAGATTTCAGATTTTTCTACAATACTCTATGTATACCCTATTCTAAATTGTTCATACTAGAAACTTCTTGATTGAGGCTTCAAGCCTATAAATACTTGAGCTCTATAGTCATTTTGTAATGTAATGAATGCAATGTAATGGATTGAATAAAGATAATTAAATTGCAACATCAATTAGCGTGCCTTGTTTTTATACTCTATTTTTAAATCCCTTGTTCTTTTATGCATGCTTTGTTTTATTTATTAGTTCTCTCTTAAAACCAACATTTGGTATCAAAGCAGGTTGTTAATAGATTGCAGTTGTTGAAGAAGAGATTGTGGGTGCAAGTTTTTAGAGTTGAGCTAAAGTTTGGTTAAAATGACTACCATCAGCAGTAGTCTAAATATTTCCCAACCTCAATTTTCTTTCTTCAAAGAGGAGAATTATGATTTTTGGAGTATTAAGATGAAGACTCTATTCATTTCCCAAGATTTGTGGGATTTGGTTGAGAATGGCTACATAGAACCAACAGATGCACAAGTTCTTGCTATTTGGAGTCAACCACAACGAGATTAGCTAAAGGAGAATATGACTCAAAAAACGTTTTTTTTATTCAACAAGTAGTGGATGAATCAATATTTCCCTGAGTGACAACAATAACAAAATCAAAGCAAGCATGGGATAAACTGCAGATTGCATATCAAGGAACAAAAATGGTAAAAATCATCAAACTTCAATCTCTTAGAAGATATTTTGAAAATCTTTTTATGAACTCTGAATCTATGCAGGAATTTTTTACTTGAGTGATGGGCCTGACAAATCAAATTAGATCTTATGGAGAGGATATAACACATCAAAAAATTGTAGATTTTTTTTTGAGAAGTCTTCCACCATGATTTGATCCCATCGTGGCTGCTATTAAATATTATAATAATCTAACAATATTATAAGTCAATGAGTTTATGGGATCTTTGCAAACCCATGAACAATGGTTGAATTTAACAACTAATTCCTCTCTAGAACAAGCATTCAAATCTCAATTTACTTTGAATGAGAAGGGAAAGAGAAAATAATTTTAGCAAGGAGCATATCTTAGTATGGATAGAGAAAGCAATAGGGGCAGAGGAGGAAGAAGACTTGTAAGAGGTAAGACTAACAATTATAATAGTGGAAGCAACAACACCTATACACAAAGAAGCACCAACAATTACTATCAAGGTAGCAGTAGAGGACGAGGTGGTAGCCACACACAAGGTGGAAGAAATTAAAGGTATGACAAATCTAGCACTCAATGCCATTATTGTAAGAAATATGGGCATTATAGTTATGAATGTAGAAAGAAAATGTATGATGAAAATAGAGAAAATGCAAATTATTCAAATGAGAATAAGAATGAAAAGAATGAGTGTGGTTCATTATTGTTAGCATGTAATGTTGTTAAAGAAATCCCAAAGGATGTGTGGTATTTAGATAGCGGTTGTAGTAATCACATGTCTGGAAACAAGGAGATATTTTCAAAGTTGGATGAATCAGTAAAATCAAAAGTCAAAATGGGGAATAACACCAAGGTTCCAGTTATGGGCAAGGGCATCATTCAAATTCGGACTAAGCAAGGTGAGAGAAAACACATTCCTGATGTCTATTATGTGCTAGGATTGAAGCACAATTTAATAAGCATAGGGCAACTTGTGCAAAAAGGATATAGAGTCTATTTTGAAAAAGACACTTGCATAATCCTTGATAGAGGTGATAGCAACAAGATAGTTGCAAAAGTAGACATGACAAAAAATAAAATGTTTTCTCTAAAGATTCAAAATGAGATGATACACTCCCTTAATGCCATTGTCAAAGACAACTCATGGTTGTGGCATATGATATTTGGTCATTTAAGTTTCAATGGGCTAAATTTATTATATAAGAAATACATGGTTAAAGGATTGCCAATGATTGAGCAACCAAATTATTATATAAGAAACACATGGTTAAAGGATTGCCAATGATTGAGTAACCAAATTAAATTTGTGAAGGATGTATTCTTGGAAAACAACATAGAGATGCATTTCAAGTTGGCAAATCATATAGAGCTAGAGCACCTCTTGAGTTAGTACATTCAAATTTGTGTGGACCAATGCAAACACCTTCACTTGGCAATAGTAGGTATTTTATGACTTTCATTGATGATTACAATAGGAAAACATGGGTGTTCTTAAAACAAAAATCAGAAGCATTTAGTGTCTTCCAACAATTTAAAGCATTAGTGGAGAAGCAAAGTGGGTATTTTATGAAGACATTAAGGACTGATAGAGGAGGTGAGTATATAACAAATGAGTTTCACAAATTTTGTAAAATGCATGGAATTAATAGGTAACCATATACACACCACAACAAAATGGTGTCTTTGAAAGGAAAAATAAAACTATTGTAAAAATGGCTAAAAGCATGCTTAAGGGGAAAAAACTACCAAATGAGTTTTGGGTTGAATCAATAGCATGTTCAATATCTTTATTAAATAAATGCCCAACAAAAAGTGTTCGTAATGTTATTCCACAAGAAGCATGGAGTAAAATAAAACTGAATGTGGACCATTTAAGAGTATTTGGTTGTATTGCATATGCACATGTTCTAGAAGAGAAGAAGAAGAAATTGGATGATATAGGAGAAAAATGTATATTTATACATTATAGTGAGAAATATAAGACCTATAAGTATATAATCCAATTACCAAGAAAGTTATAATCAACAGAGATGTTATTTTTAATGAATATGATGCATGGCAATGGGATGAAAATAATGAACAACAAAAATCAAGAGGTATTGAGATGAAATATTCTAATGAAAACATGAAAAATCAGCCCTCCTTACCTAGCAACAACTCTAGTACAATCAACAATCCTATTTCATCATCAACAATATCTTCAAATGCAAGAGGAAGGACAAGTTCAATGCCAAAGAAGACAAGAAGCTTAAGGGAAATTTATGAGGCAACACAAGATGATGAAGAAGATAATCAATTTGTTGATTTTGCATTATTTTCAGGCTGATCCAATATGTATTGAAGATGCAATTGAGAATAGTAAATGGGTAACAACTATGAATGATGAAATTGAGGCTATAGAGAAAAATCGGACATAGGAATTGATAGATATTCTAGCAAGAAAGAAAACTATTGATGTGAAATGGTATATAAAACAAAGTTTAATGCAAACTAGATGCAAAAGAGGAAGAATGCAAAGAAACTAGAAATAACTTTGATCCTTTTGAGGGGCCCAATGGAGGCTTCACTTTCTCATTATTTTATCATTTATGGGGTTTTATAAACCACTATAAGGAGGCTTTCGTTAAGGCTATGGAAGAGGAATCCCAACTCAAAAGAGGTGGGATGCCTCTTCCTCCTACCATCTCTTATAGGAATGTTCATAATAATCCTTTCTTTGAATATTCACATCATGTTAATCCTTTTCATAAACCAACATATTCTACTCCTATGAGGGAAGTCCACAAGCTCCTCCAACCGGTAATGCATCCCATAATTATGCTCAATTTCCTCCTCATTCTACTCATCTCAACATTCATGCTTTTGTTCCACCAAATATCAGTTATCCTTCACAGCAAGATACCACATATCATAACCCATACCATAACAGCTTCAATACCTCCAACATTGTCCAAGTTCCCTTCCAACAACCTACCTATACCCCTCCCCTAGGGAACCTAGGGGTATTGCACAACAATAATCCTAATATGCAAAGTTTGACAAGTGTGGTGAATTAATTGGTTTCAAGAGTGGATATGATTCAACCTCCAAATTTCACTTACAACTACGAGGAGATGTGCAATCAGCCCTTAGACCCTGTTGTCACTTCTCGGCCCTATGCAAAGCATTTTTCAATGTTGGTTTTCCCTATTTATAAGAGAACAGAGGACCCAATTGAACATTTAAGGATATTTAGGACAACATGCCATGATATTATATATGATGACATGCTATTGCTAAAGATGTTCCTTAAGAGCCTTTGTGGTATGGCATTGGAATGGTATTATCAACTACCTCATCATTCTTTGAGGAATTTTGAAAAGATAGCGAAATTGTTTGTTCAACAATTTAGAGCTTAATTTGAGAAAAATATGACTATTAAAGATGTTTATATGTTGAAACAAGGTAAGGATGAAAGTTTTTCAAAATTCTTGTCTTGTTGGAGAATTTTAGTTGGACGATTGAGATATACTTTACCTCCTCAAGACATGTTATAGATTTTTATTGGAAATTTGCAAGAGAAAATATCATATGAATTGGAAACAACTATCACTTCTTTTTACCAAGCAATATATTTGGAAATAAGGGTAGAGCAAGCCCTTATTTGAAGAGGTCAAATTAAGCCAAGGAAAGAAGAAGATAGGACCATGAAAAATTAGTAAAATAACAAGCATATCGTTGGCGATGGGGTGACGGATAGTAGGCATGTTAAAAATATTGTTAACACCCTACAAAAGATGGTGCTTAGCCAACCTCAAAACCCTCCACCAAGGAATTTCAAAAGACTCAACATGCCTATGAACGTGGTCCTAAAACAACTTTTGAAACCAAATATGATAGAGTTGCATCCCATAAGGTAACATAATACCATGACTAATTGGTATAAGCCTGGTCAATATTGTGAGTATCATAGAGTGGAGGGGTACATGAAAAATTTATGTAGGAGGTTGAAACATGTGGTTCAAGACTTAATTGACAAATATCACCTTGTTATAGAGGGTCCTCAACTTAATCCTCCAACAAATAATCAACCTCCTACTCAAAAAGCACTCACAACTAATAAAGACATGGGAATATTTCAAGACCCCCTACCTAAGCATGGGAAATAGGCAACTAATGAAGTGTCATATTGTAATGTGCCACCTCCCTACAACAATATGGTTGGTATGATAGCAATAACTACAAGGCAACAAGCTCAAGCTCAACCGACTTAATGATATCAACAAGAGATAAGTTCTACATCCAATCAACCTTCGAAATTGTACTTAGTTTTGAAGAGTACCCAAAGAAGGAGCACAAGAGTAGAAAACCCACCTTTAGTGTTGAAGCCATAACCTATAGTCTCCTTTGATATTCAACAACAGTTAGCTAGTACCCTAGCTAAGATCTCCCTCTTAGAACTTTTACAAACTTCTCCTATTCATAGGAAAGCCTTTTTAAAGCTTCTAAAACAATAGTCTATTCCTTAATACATTTCCCCTAGCGCTATAGCTGATGTTGTAGGTTCCTTTGGGATACATCATATCACATTTTCGAATGATGATATTACTTCCTCAAACTTGCAATGGGATTCTTCCCCCTACATCACTGCATTTATTGGGGAAATGTTTATCAAATGGATTTTGATAGACAATGGTTCTTCCCTCAATCTATGCACTTATCAATTTTTCCAAAATTTTGGATTAAAAGAGGAAGACTTAAATAAATCTGATATCATCATCAAAGATTTTAAAAATGAACCCCAAGAGGCCTACGCCATTATATCCCTCCTCCTTAGGGTTGGATCTAAGATCTTAGATACCTTGTTCTATGTGGTATATTGCCCTACATATTTTAATATTCTTCTTGGATGCCCTTGGATTCATGCGATAAGGATTGTCCATTCCACCTTTCATCAATGTTTGAAGTTCAAATTCAAAGATCAACTTGTCACCATTCTGGGTGACCCTCATCCATTTCAATATTTTTCAATGGATGAGCAAGCTCAATATGATCTCAATTTATGCCCATCAGTTTCTTCATCTCACATCACCAAGAAAATTGAAAATCTAAATATGAGTGAGGAACCGTTAACCAATGTTTCAACACAAGATCAAGTCAATCATTTTCTTCACGAACCTCTTCTAGATCTTGCCAAGATACCATCTTCATCAGGCACTACGGGTTTACCCTATTATAAAGGTGAAGTCATACACATTGGCATGTGTACCTTTATCTTTGTAGGAGTCCCTCAAAGAAAAGATCTAAGATCTATGGTAGCAACCCTATTCCCATAGAGAATTTTTTTTGCCATTGTTATCTATCCAATGATTACCTACTTTCCAAGAAAATCCTGTCTAGTATGGGATATATAGGTAAATGTTTGAGACCACAATAGAAAGGTATTAAAGAGCCTTTGGAGGTCGAGATTTGACATGGGATATTAAAGAGCCTTTGGAGGTTGAGATTTGACATGGGATATCAAAGAGCCTTTGGAGGTTGAGATTTGACATGGAAGATGTGGCATAGGCTAAATCCCTAATAAAAACCAATATTTACCCTTTGATAATGAATATCACCTTATTACTTATGATAAATATTTAGATCATCAAGGCTTGGAGTGAAGTGATGAGGATGAGGGTCTACCTTATCTTATTGGCATTTGTTTTTGCAATGCACCCTAGGTTGGTTCCCCCTTGGATGGTGAAAAACTTAAAGAACCAATGAACATAATACTATATATAACTTGGCACTCTGCACTTTTTATCTTGTATTTATCTTAGTTTTCATACTACATTTGGTTTTCTTGTTCATAGTCCATGACTACCTGTCATATCTTGCATGGTTTGCCTACCATTTTGTTCCATTTGCATTCTGCTTATCATATAATTGCATTGTTGCTTGACCATATTTGCATTATTGCTTGATCATAGAGATTTTTGGGGACTTCATAAGGATGACAAGTGATGAAACTTAGTTAGGTCTTATATCACATGTATTGCACTCATACTAGGGCTCTGATGCCTAGTCAATACCTAACCTAGGGCTCATCTCTATGCATTATGATATTTGCATCTTGTCCATATTTTCTTCTTTGCTTTTCTTCTCTTATATTATTTGACCTCGGATGTATAAAATGATCATCAAAATTTCTCTCCAAGTCAAGGGATATAGTTCTTCATTTCTTGTATGTCATTTATCCTTGAAAGTCTTAATCATTTCTTATCCTCCCCAAGATAAAGAATGTATTTTCCTTCTTCTCTCTGCTTTTACTTTTGCTCACACCTCTTTCTTGATCTTTCACCTGCTAAGGGGTCATCATAAAATAGGGTAGATATCGCATGGATATTATTTATGGTACTCATATGACCACTGACTATATTACACACACCTCTTAGCTCTTGAAATTTCATTAAGGATGCACACACACACACATACACACACTATATTTTGTTTCTTGCTTCTCTCTTTCTTTAATATTCTTCTAACACACACACTCACATGGCTTTTGTCATGCTTTTCTTTGCTCATACATATTTTACATACACCACACCCCTATCAGGTAGTAATAATTTTGGAAAATCAATCACTCCTTTTTCACCCCATAAAGGATAAGCTTCATGGACACATATGAGGGGTAGCCTCCATCTTGATCATTTGTGAGCATACATCCTAGCGGGTATCTCTTTATATTTGACCATTAGCGAGCACTACACCCATGGTGGGTACTACTTCACACTTGACCATCTTCATGAGCATCAAACCCTTGTAAGATAGATTCATGGCCACACATGAGGAGCAGCCTCCATCCTGGTCATTTGCGAGCATACATCCTTACAAAGGTTTTGAACATGTTTTTCTTTTCATTTCCTTTTTTGACCTTCTTTAGAGCTTTGCTTTCTTCTTCTTCCATATTTCTCTTCTTTCACAGTTTGTTTCCTTCTCTCTTCTTTCTTTCCATCCTCTCATGTGTGCATTCATTTTAGATTACATTTCATTTAGTTAGGACCATCATGCATTGTATTCATTATGTTCATGATCATCATACATCAATAAAAAAACAAAACATAATAAAAAATTATTTACATAACACAATAAAATATAAAGCAACTTGTATTAATCGAAAGCATTGAGTGCATCCCAATCGATCAGTGTGCCATAGTAGAGAGCTTGACACACTCGCCCATCCCTAAGGATGCATGCCACAATAAAAATTGACATGTCACCCTCATCCCTACCCTAGCCGTGCAAGCCTGTCCCCTCTACTCTACCTACTGGAGGTGGTGGAGGATCCATGTTCATAGATCATGAAATAGATCATGTCGATGCTTAAAAGCAACTTTGTGATCATATAGATGATGATAGAGGAACCCTATGATCTATTGGGATGACATGGAAGTATACCATTTGGTAGTAGGCTTCCCTCTACACCACCATCTCATGTGACTCCCTCGCCCTCTATAGCTCTATTAGTAGTAGGTGGCCTACCTCTCTCTGTTGGTTGCTTGCAATGACAACCATCCTATCTACCTATGTTTGTTGACACTATCACTCCAACTAGTCCATCTTCCCTCTTGGGTGCTCTTCATTAGCCCTCATCGTGTCCTACTCCACTCAGGCTTGGTCCAACGCTATGTGGATGGTGTCCATATCTGCTTACATAGCCACTATTGTGGCCTGTAGCATGTCTATCTCCCTCATATGCTCCCATAGAATTGCCACCTTATCAGGTCCTACTTATGTCATTATGGGGGCAACTCTTGAACTTCCCCCTCCCCCTGAGCCAAAGATCATTATTATCCCTATTGTGGATATCACTATCTCCACCCAAACCTATGCCCAAGATAGTCTCAATGGGACTATGCTCCTCTGCTCCCACTATCTGGTGCATTGAGTGGCATCTCAAAGTTATAGCTACACTCATCAACTTATAACTTGGCATCTGTACACTAACACTGGTGGGGAGATCCTCAAGGGTACAATGCTATTGTACCATCTCCTATACCTAAAGGCCACCTTAATGTCACCCACAATTGGATCCACGTATAGTGGGTCATCTAGGTCCTCCATCCATCTGACCACATTAAGAGCACCTTCGAATCTTAGTGGATTCCTCCACACCCTCATGAACTAGTAGTCCTCAAGGTCTAAAATATCTAGCAGAATACCAAACTAGTGCTATAATTGATCAAATTGGTATAGCTCCTACTCGCCATTCTCAATGACAACCCACTAGATCTTCTCACCCAAGACAACTCCTCCATTTCCTCCATCTAGCCATGGTGTAGATGCCATGATCGCCATATCATCTGGTGAACCCGTAGCTCATCTATCACCCGCATTCCTAGTGACAAGACACCAATGTATACCCTATGATCATGCTTGTAGTATCGGCTCCACCTATATGCTACTAGTTGCTCTACATTGGGTAATGGTCTTGGTAGTGCATTTGGCCTCTAGATTTCTATGTTCTTCCAACACCACACCTAGAGCAATGTCATACTAATCAACCTTGTCTACCACTTATACACAATGTTGTGTAGCATCTTGTACAAGCAAAACAATACATATGGTCTCCATTTAAATCTAACTCCCTAATATTGTATGTCTACCACTACTCTTTCCAGTACCCATGGTAGGTGTTACCTACTTGTGTGGCACACCAGCATCCCCAACATCACCCCACATAGTATGAATGTCAGTGCCCCAAATCCATATCGACATGGCATCTCATTGACATGGAATCTACTCTGATGGATCACATGTATCAGGTCCCTTGAAACCATCTCAGATGCCACCATCAGCACCTGTACCATGTAAACCATCCTCCCCTTGATGGGGATCCTCAAGATGTGCCACACATTTTCCAATGTGATAGTCATCTTCCTTGTTAGTAACTAGAATGTGGATGATTCAAAATATCATCTATTTTCCAGAGTTGTTAGTAGTGCCTTATTAACCTCAACGTAGGGCATTTATACTAGATATAAGAGCCCCACATTCTCTAGTGCCTCCTTGTCTATCACTGTGAAATATTTCATAGCCTCCTTGAGTGTGCTTGAATAGCACTCCCTGCTCTCAAGTACATCTATCTGCAAAATCAACATAACACCATTCACACATTTCATCAGGATTATTATTATTAAAAACAAAAGTGCATTTTTTTGCAAAATTTATCAAATTCATGCCTTGAAATTATTAGGCATGAATTTGGCAAAGGGAATTGACCAAATTTGTATTCTGCAACCAAATTCACACTCTACGATGAATTTTGCTAAAAATCCACAAAAATTAAAAAAATTTCTAAACATTTGGTGTGTGCAAGTAAAGCATCTAATTATAGCAAGTGGGTTTTGATCTATACATTTGTCAATCAGTGATAGTGCTAGCATTTCCTCTCACCATGGCAACATAGTGAGTTGGAAGCACCATTCTCCTTTTTCTTCTCAAGAGCTCTTTTCTCCTCCCCACATGGTCAAAATGAGCCCCATTTTCCCTCATTTTTCCTCTTTTCTTCCCTCCTTTTCCCTTCTTTTTTTCTTTCTCCATTTTTTTCCGTCCTTTTCTTCTCTCTCTTCCCCTTATTCCTTTTGTCTTTTTCTCTTTCTCTTATTTTATTTTCTTGTTTTCTCTTCCTTTTTGCACCTTTTTTTTTCCAGGAATCTTGTTTTGCTTCAAAAACTCAAGGGTTACCCTAGACTTAGAGGTATTTATGGTAGTAATGCCTTGATTTTCATGTAAATTTATGGTGTTCAAGGTAAAACCCATTTTTGCACTGCCCTTCGTCCAAACTTGACCACCCATTTTTGTGTGTGTTTGTTGTTTTTACCTACAAGAGTCTACATATTTCTTTGACGCATTTATTTGGCCATAAATGCATTAAAGAGGGGAGAAAATGTAGACATGGAAAATTGATCCATCAAAATGAGTCAATATTTCCTTAGATCCTTAGGAAGCCACCCAAGCTTGCTAAGCACAAAATTGGGGCATGTTTCTCGTCTGCCTTTGTCATTTTTCCCTAGCTTTACCAAATTCATGCCTGGTTCACATGGGTTGTGAATTTGGATTGCAAAATTCACACCCTATAATTTGGTGTTCTAGGGTTTTTCCTCTCAAAAACCTCGCGCCTTGTCATCTTGTTTTGGTGTTGGCCCTTGCCTACAATGAAATTTTATTTTACCACCATTTTAGCCCTCCTAACCTCTTATAAATAGAGGATTGGATTCCCTATTTTACTCCAATAAATATTTTAGAGAATCCTAGATTTTAACACACTCATTGTTCACTAACAAGTGCTCTTTTGCTACAATTTGTTATTTTTGTTGTTTTTCCTGCTATGCTATTGGATGCCCTTGAGGATCAAGTGGAGGAGTCTTGATTATTGGATAAGACAACCATTTTGGAGTGCTTACTTCATATTATCATTGATCCTCGCTTCCTCCATCAACTAACCATGTTATTTACTTGCCTTATTAGTCATTAGCTCTATTTTTTGTTGTTTTGCATCACATTTTTTTTAGCATTTTGGGACCCAAAAATTGCATCTAAAAAAAATTCATGTCGTACCCATACAGGGTGTGAATTTTTCAAGACATATTCATGCCCCATCATTAGAGGGTATGAATTTGGTCAATTAGGGATTGAGGGTAAAGTTTTGCTTTCCAAAATCCTAGTTCACTACTTGCATTTTATCTTTCTGTCACCTACATTCTATTTCATTTCATTTCATTATTGCATGTCTATTTGATCTTGCTTTTGTTTGTTCCAAAGGTCAAAGATCATTTTATTTTTGAATGGTCAGCTAAAAGGACCAAAGGGGCTTGATTGTTGCACCTCCAAGCTCAGTCATATAGTGGCCTAAGCAAGCCCCCAAACAGTGATAAAATTTTCTAGGGTTTGTAAACTATTTTGTAGGTTTGAAGTTGTTTGGATATTTTGGATACAAGTTAAAGCTAGGACCAACCATCAGTTTAGGTAAAATACCTAGTAGGTATTTAGGCTATTTGGTGAGTGTCTTTGGTCTTTTTTGTTTCAGATCTTGATCATAAAAAGAAAAGAAAAATATTTGACTTTTATTTGTAGTCATTTGAAAGAGTAAAAGCATATAGTTTGTATCGTAGGGTTAAATTTGTTTGTGCATTATCTTAAACCCTTGATCAAAAGAAAAAATCTATTTTATTGCAAGTTAGGGTTTAGTCATCATAAAAAATCAAGAATCATATTAGGGTTAGTTTCTTGTCTTCTTACATCTTTGGTTGTATTGCATTGTTCTTTCATTTTCATAGCTTAGATTTTAGAAAGGCCAAACATAGGTGTTTGTTCAATATACACATCAAACATCTTCATCTTGGACTTGAAGCAAGTCCTTAAACCATTCTTAGTGAACCCCTCGATCCCCAAGCCCCCAAGTGTAGAGAATATAACACACCCCCGATAACCTTGGTTCCTAGTGTATCCAACCAAGAACTGTACATGGTAGGGCAGTTTTCCCCCTTTATAGAAAGCAAAATCATCATTCCTTAATCACATTAGTGTCTCAAATGATATTATTTCCCACGAGGCTATATTTTGAAGGCTCTGCTATCCTTCATTTTTGGTGTTTATCTTCACTATGTTTCTTCCTCCTCTCACTTGAAGGGCTTCTTAAATTCTAATTCCAACACCATGATTCTTCCTTACTGGACAGTAACATACTAAATTATCCTTAGGAACCTACACAAATAGAAACAAAAAAATACACACAATTCCAAATATGCAATTTACAATAGCAGGTATCACAAAGGTAAATGGATAAAGAAGCTTTTATTTATTTATCAGAATTACAAATCCAATTGGAAACCTTCCTTTCAACTCTTTGCCAAACCCCTCTTAAACAAAAGCAAATAATTTATAATTTTAGTCGCATAACATGTGGACTATTGACTTTTCACTTCCATGATTCTTCATCTTCTAGACATTGTCAGGATGCTCCCACATCATACTTGTCGGGTAGAAGAAATGGTTCATGAACATTTAGCAAGTCTTCAATTTGAACTCCATATTTGGAAATCTTAGATGCATTCATCCATGTGGCATCCTTAGTTACCCAATTCTTCCATTTGACCAAGTATTCATGATATTCCTTACCTCTTGTCCTTTTGGTAACCCTAGAATCTATGATCATCTCAATTTCATCATGTTCCTTTTCTGGCAGCTGTTGTACCCAATCAATCTGTGAAAATTTCTAAGTTGCATCCTCTTGTTCATAAGTTGATCCTTCATGGTAAGGATATAGATATACTACATTGAATATGGGTGATATATCCACTCCTTCAGGTAGTTCTATTTTGTAAGCATTGGTGACAAACTTCCTCAAGACTTTACAAGGTCCAATATTCTTCCAATTTAACTTATTGTAAGTACCTTTTGGGAATCGCTCCTTTTGTAAATATGCTAGAACCAAATATCCAACCTAAAATTCTAGCACTCTTTGCTTACAATCAACATGTTGTTTATACTTCATGGTATTTTTTGTAAATCACATTGTACCTTTTGATGTAAGTCATGAATATAGTCAAAAAAATCCTTTGCAATAACACTTGGCTTTTACAAATCAACTATCTTTCATAACTCATCTACTCCTTGTGGACGTACTCCATATACAATTTGAAATGGAATTTTACCCATGCTTTGATTCATTGAGTTGTTGCATGTAAACTCTCCTTATGCTAAAATAGTATCCCAAAGCTTCATCTTCTTGCCGACCAAGCATCTCAACAAATTTCCTAGACTCCTATTCACAATCTTAGTTTGTCCATTGGTTTGTGGATGATAAGTTGAACTGAATGCAAAATTTCTACCCAATATCTTCCATAATGTTCTCCAAAATGGCCCACAAATTTACTATATTTATCTAAAATAATACTCTTAGGTAACCCATGTAATCTCACTACTTTTGTAAGTAGCTATATGAGTCACATCATTTATCTTTCTGCAAGGTATGAAATGTGTCATATTTGATAATCTATCCACCACAACAAAAATAGAGTCATTTCTCTTTTGTATCCTTGGCAATCCAAGAATAAAATCCATGCTTATATCCTGCCATGATCTCTATGGAATTGGTAATGGTTGATATAATCTAGCATTTTGACTTTTCCCTTTTGCATGTTGGCATACTTGAAAAACTTGTATAAATTTTCTTACATTTGTATTCATTCCAAGTCAATAGGAACCTTCTTCAAGCTATCTCAAGACTTTATCCATTCCAAAATATACTACAAGTCCTCCATTATGTTTTTCCCTTATTAGATTTTCT
Organism: Wollemia nobilis; assembly: GCA_028583015.1. Classification (NCBI taxonomy): domain Eukaryota; kingdom Viridiplantae; phylum Streptophyta; class Pinopsida; order Araucariales; family Araucariaceae; genus Wollemia; species Wollemia nobilis. The sequence goes on from JAQPPZ010000333.1 coordinate 3,650,736, forward strand.
CTCATTGAACTTCATGGTATGCATAGTCAATGCCCCTTCAATAACATTCCTTCTTGGAGGATATATTCAAGCCATGGGATCCTATATCCTATGGTAGGATAACTGCATGTTGCCCAAGCTTCCTTGAAATATTCATCACCCTTATAAAGCTCCTTCATGGCATCAAAACCAAAAACTTCTACCTTCATCATATTCACCAACAAAATTTTCCTGCTCAAGGCATTAACTACTCGATTTGATTTACCACTTCTATGCTTCAAGATAAATGAATATCCTTGGAGGAACTCTACCCACTTCATATGCCTTTGATTCAAATTACCCTGATTATTAATAAACTACAAAGCATGATTATCTATGAACAAGATAAACTCTTTTGGCAGCAAATAGTGCCTTCATTTTTTAGGGCTTGAATTATAGCATAAAAATATTGGTCATAGATAAAGTATCTCCTCTTTGCTTCATTTATATTCTCACTGAGATAGACAATAGGCTTACCTTCCTTGCTTAGAACTCCTCCTATTGTTGTCCCACTTGCATCACAATCCACCTAAAAAATCTTATTAAAATATGGCAAGGCTAGAACTGGTTGCTCTGTTATATTTTCCTTCAGAACTCAAAAAATCCTTTCTATTGCACTTGTCCACTTAAATTCATACCTTCCTCCTTTTAGGGTCTCTGTAATCAATGTAAAAATACCACTAAAGTTTTTGATAAAATTTCTATAGAAACATGGTAGACCATGAAAAGTCCTTGCCTTGAACTTACTTCTTAGCAATGGTCAATTGACAATGACCTTAGACTTCTCAAGATCCATTAAAAATCCTTTTGATGAAATCACAAAACCTAAGTACACCAATTCTTCTTTCATAAAACTACACTTCTTCAAGTTGATCAACTTATCTTCCTTCAATATCTACAAGATCAATCTTAAATGTGTCAAATGTTCTTCCTTGCTCTTATTGAATATTAAAATATCATCCAAATAGAAAGCCATAATTTTTCTAATAAATGGCTTAAGCACTTCATTCATTAACCACATAAATGTACTGGGTGCATTTGTTAATCTGAATTGTATAACCAACCACTCATACAATCTATCCTTTGTCTTGAATGCAATTTTCCACTCATCTCCTTCCCTGATCTAGATTTTATGATAAACACTCTTCAAATTTATATTCATAAAGTACTTTTCTCCACTCAAGTAGTCCATTAAATCATCCATGCATGGCAAATGAAATCTATATTTTATGGTTATCTTATTAATAGTCCTTGAATTTGTACACATTTGCCATTCTCCACTTTTCTTTGGTGTAAGTACAATTGGTACTGCACATGGGATCAAACTCTCCCCGATCAACCACTTGTCTATTTATTTCCTCATTCTCTATTGGTGTCAGTCTATATGCTACCTTATTGGATAAACTCAATCTTGAAATTAAATCAATGTGATGGCTAATACTCCTTATTGGTGGTAATCCATCTGATAATTCTTCTGATAAAATTTTTGTATATTCTTCTAAAAACTCCTTGAATTTACCTAGAACCTCATCCTTTCAGTATATCATCCCACCTTCTATGGGTTTGACAATCAATGCAAAATACGCCTTCTTATTTATCATTTCCTTTAAAAATTATTTTCTAGAAATTAAACATACCTTTGGATCATTGTCCTTCCTTTCATCCTTATCCTTTAATGGACTCAACATATACTTATTACCATCCTTCATAATTGTGTAGGTGTTCTTCCTACCATCATGTTCAATATTTCTATCAAATTGCCAAGGTCTTCCCAACAACACATGGCAAGCATCCATAGGCATAATATCACATAGGACCTCATCCATGTAAGATCCAATTTGGAATTTCACTTGATACTATTCATTGACTAAAATTTGGTGTCCCTTTTGTAGCCAAGATACTTTGTACAGATTGGGGTACTCTTTTCAACTCAACTGATGAGTGTCGTCAATCACACCATTTAATCATTATAATTGTCAGTCTAGGGTGGTGTCCAATGGTTGTATAAGATAGTAGAGGTAAGCAGCTTGAAGTTCTATCTACTCAAGAAATGGCTTTATTGATAAGACCAGTTTGTTTTGGGGGTTTCTGGTGTTACCTCTAATCCTATGAGCTAAATTGGACTCCTAATTACAATTGCTGAAAAAAATTGTAGAAATGGAAATATTGCAGCAAAATGAAACTAAATACTCTTTGCAAAATCTAAAACAACAAAAATGAAACCTATTTATGCTTGCAGAATGAAAATGACAGAAATAATAGCTTTGCAGAAATTAAATCTTAATTATATTAGGAGAATGGAAATAACAGAAATGAAAAGAATTGCAGATCTGAAGTACACAAGTTGCTAATTGACCAACATGATGGAATTGTTGGACATCTGGAAATAACTACTAAAAATAGGGTAAAATCACAAGTGCTGTCAAATTCCAAAACCTATGCTACATATATTTACTACACACCACATATATTACATGCATGCATCTACAAACACACATCTAATAATATGAAATGGAAATTTCTAGGTTTATGCTATTCTACTACAGTAAGAAGTGAATAGAAAAACCTGCAAAAGTTGATCCTTCTCCTAGGCCTGAAAGTGGCCCTTGCTCCCCGATCTAGAAGAAGGCAAGATGACTGCTATTAACTACCTAGCACTCACACATTCACTCATAATACTTATATGGATGAAAAAACTGCACCTTTATTGATTATGGAAAGACATTACAGTAATGCAAGAGAAATCCTGCTGAACTACTGCTATGTTACAACTAAAAACTATGAAAATCCTCTTCCTATATCAATATCTATCTATGTATATCTATATGCTCAACCAATATGGGAGCTTGGTTATTTATAATACTCTATTACATGTGCTGATCTGTTCTGTTGCTGCTTTTTAGGGATTCAACAACTGTTTTGGAGTTGTCTTCCTGAAATGTAGGAAACTATTCTTCTGCAACATATCCATTTTACTTTCTAGGTGCAATCCATTGGGAGAAATGCATTGGAAGGGGTGATAAAACCCCTCATACAGCTGTATCCACCTTTATCTCGCTATTTGCCACCTTTTTGACTGTTTTGTTGATAGTTTTGACCAAAACTGGTTTTGCTCCCTCATTTCGGAGTTGCTCTAGAATATCAAGCAGTGTAACAGTTTTGATGCTTATTCGTGCATCAATTGCTCAAGACGATGGGTTTAACTAACTAGGTAGTGTTATTCAATATTCAAAATACTAATTCCATAGGTTTTATGTGCTGGAGCTGACCAATTCCAAGCCATGCTATTTATGCACAACTGGCTAGAATTTGTATGGTCAAATTCTATTTTCTACACAGTCAGACTAGTTTGAACAAGTTTTGGCACCTTTTTGCAACTTGAACCAGTTAGGAGGTAAAGAAAATAAATGAAATGATCCCAAAATAGAATACACATCAATATACATTATTACATATTCAAATAAATGTTTATTTTCTAGGTAAATCAGCTAAAACAGTGCAAAAAATGTAGAAAATGGTCAAAAAAAATACTATGCTTCTGAAAATTCAAACATGTAAATATTAATACATAATGCATTCCATCATCAAAATTAGCACAAAAACATAACATAAGATCTATCAAATAGTTTATGAAATATCCAAAAATGGTCTATGAATGAGGCAATTTCAGGCCTCATCCCTTCCCCCTAGCCTATTGTAATGCATGTCCTCATGCATTCTGTGAAGCCACAAAAACACATATATTTATGTCCAAATTTTATTCTTGATAACTCAATTTTTACCCTGGAACCTGATAGTATCCTTTGGTTGTCTATATTTTATTGAGCCAATTCTGGAACTGCTCATATGGCTGGGGATCATTATCAAAGAAATATGGAACAAGGGTTATAACAATTGGTAACCTATATCTCAAACCTATCCAGTGATCTTTTAGTTTGTGGATGACCTACACTATGCCCTCTTCTCTTCTCTTGGACCACAACAAGTTGTTGGGCGAGATAGGTTCCCTTTTCTGAAGTGATATTGACAATTCTTCCTACATGGTATTACAAGATGATAGAGCATTACTAAAATGTTGGTTACAAAAGACCTGAAAACTCATTACACAATCAGTAAGATTGCTTATATAAACTTCTCTGATTCTCTACTCCCTCATCATAGTGAAATGTTGGTTTATGGAGGTCCTATAATTGGCATGGGAAGGTCTTATTAACAGTTTAGCTTTCAATTCCATTTCTTTGCTTACCTTTTTCTCCTCATCCCAATGCATCTAATTTTACAATGTAGATATGAAATATCTCAACTGGATATCTCTTGTGAAGATATGTGGCAATAATGTTACATTCTCAGGTATGAAGAAGTTATGCAGAAACAACTCACAAAGTAAATTCCTCTATTCTTCTAGACTGTGCCAAAATGTTTCTAGAAATTCCTCAGCAGTGTCTAGCTTGTAGGGAAGATTAGAACTAACTCTCATTACCTACCAGCGGAGATATTTTTCCTTCAAGATCAAACTATAAAACCTTGCTGGTCTTCTACATTGGACTAAACATTCTACAATTTGGCACATACCCTGTATATGTTCCTATAATTTAGTTATGTCTGCATTTTGGGCATCCAACTTCTGTTTCAAAGGTTTCAGAGATGAAATTTGTGCCTCCATCTGTTGACACTGTAGCATCCAATGTGCTATATCTTCATTATACTTTAGTAGTGTAATTGTCTATGGGGGCCTTATGATTGGTTGTATTTTTGGAGGTAAGTCCACTTGTATGCCAATTTTTGTTGTGTCAACAGGGAGTAAATCTACTTGCACCCCAATTTTTGTTGTTTTAATTTGAGGTGAACCAGATGTAGTCAATTCAACAGAAACTTGAGGGGAATGCACATTTACCTGTTCCTATACTTCCTCTTGTTTACTAGCATCCACTGCTGCTTGTGATGTTTGTGTTTCCTCATGTTCTACAAAAGCCTCTAAATCTTCATGTTATGTCATACTTACATCCTGCTAGAAGATTTGTGTTGCTACCTCTTCTATTTCTACTCGTCTGATGGGTGATCCTCCTTCAGGTAGGGCTACCTCCCTATGTTACTCTACTAATTCCAACAAAATTTTGGCCAACTCATATTTAGGTTCATACTCTATATACTGTTTCTCCATAGTTGAAAATATATCCTTCAATTCATTTACCTCCTGCTACAAATCATCAATAAATTTATCCTTCTCTTTGATAGAGGCTTCATTTTTTTCAATCCAACCCATCTGCATCCTAATGAGACTTCTAGTAGCACACAACTTTTCTTGTACATCTTCCTTCTCTTCCTCTTCTATGGGCTCTTCTTTAGAATCAAAATAATCAACAAGTGGGATATGCATTGTAGGCATTGTTGTATCTATGTCTGTAATTGTTGTGCCTACCTCTGCATCCTCTGTGCCTATATATGCTTCTTATGTACTTATCTCTACAATATCATCTATAAGCACTTCTTCCTGCAACATAACTTCAATATATGTATCAATGTATTTTTCTAGCACTATACTTATTTACTGGGATAGTGATGCTACCTCTTCATCCTCTTCCTCCTCCATTATTTTCTGTTTCTGAAGTCTAAAGGACCTTCACAACCCCATAGTAGATTGTTTATGTTTGAAATTTTTGGGAGATTCTAGAACAAATTCTGGAGCAGAGTCTGCTCCAGGTGTCTCCTTCTCCATATGCTATTCCCTCCTTGAACTCTCAAGTGGCTCAGTGGACTATGTTGAAAAAAGAGTTACATTTTTAGAAAATGTGACCTTCCTTCTTTTTCTTATAGAACCAGCCTTAGATTATTTCTCTCTTTACTTCCTATTCCTAGAATATGGAGGTCCTTGTGGTGAAGAGGGAACTTCATTTTCAGAGGATTCAGTTTCAATTTCAGGGTTTTTAGGGCTCTTATCTTTTGTTTCTTCTGTAGATTCAGGGCTTTCAACCTCCAAATCATTCCATGCATAGAAAAACCTATCAAAAATTTGAGGATTTCTGTAGATACCTAAAACACGTCATATGAATGGCAACTACTCATATGGACACGCTACAAGACCATATGGAGGATCTTGGACAGACTCCAAGATAGAGCAGTGGTTCTAACCACTCAATTTAGGCATTTTGGCCTAATAATTATGAACCGTAGCCCAGACCAGTGGTCTCCAGTCTAAACCATGGTTGACACCTACAGTATACAATCTGGACCGCAACTATGACCTATGATATTAACTGAAGTTCAGTTAGGCCTTCCATCTAAGCCAAATTTGTTGGAATGACCAAAATATCTAGAAGAAGGCAGTTGAAGGACGGAAGATTCTAGAGGCTTCCATCCCAACTATCCTAACCACCCTTCTTGGTCTTGGCTTCTCCATGAAGCCACCCCTAGCCCTAGGGGCATGTTATAAATACCCCCTCCAAATGGGAAGAAAAATAGAAGCAAGCATTGGAGATTTGAGCAGTGAAGCCCTGGCGAATTGTACACTCAAACTGAGTATACTAAGAGATAGAGCTATTTCACTTAATCCCCGAACCTTTTGCCAATATTCATGATGAATTGCATTATGGATGCCCTAGGTGCCTAGGAGAATCAAGAAACACAAATATGGGTAAACGAAGGCCCTTCACATCGAATTGACCGCAAAATCAGTCTAAGGACAACAAAGGCGACCCTTGAACATCAATTTGGACAAGGAGATCAAGCCCACTGTCCATGATTTTGAAGGTAAACCTATAAGAGGTCAAACCACGGCTGTCAGCCGCGGTTCAAAGTGTAGACCACTCACCAGAGCTGCAATTTGCAACAGGTGATAGATCACCTTATTCTTTTCATTTTTATCATGTTAAATAGGTTAGATTAATTATTTCTTAGGTTTAATTGTAGTTTAGAAGAATTCTAACCATAGGAATTAGCTTAGAATAGATAGTTCATGCTTTGCATTAATTAGGACATTTGTGGATATTTTATGCACCTCTATGCTTCTATTTCATTATATGATCCATGCATTATTTTTCTAACGATCTCCTTTATGCTATATTACAAATCTTGATTCAATTAGCATAGTTTAAAGGTTTTCTTTATGTTTTCTTGGTCATTAGTGTAAATGGCATTATCATGTATGTTTCCTTGAAGGGCCTCATTATGAGAGGCTATCTATCTTTTTGATCATGTGTTGTTGTTTCTTGATCGTAGGAAGACAGGTACAAGAGGAGTCCATATCATAATCCTTGTGGGGTTCAACTCCACCCCAAGGTAGTTTGTGACTAGTCAAAGGGTAATATTAATGTGCCTACCCTATTAAGGGCATTGGCAATTGTATAAATTGTATCATCATTCAAGTGACCCTAATAGGGGCATATTTGTAATAGAGATTCATTCTTAATCAATATAAGAAATATTATTTTATTGAATTTATGCAATGTGTCATTTACACTTTTATGATGACTATAGACTAATACAATAGATAGGTGCATGCTTTTTGGTTATGTCAGAAGGCGATCATGGCAGAACTTCATGTTTATAGCCCTTGAGTGCTGACATTCTTGAGTTTTATTATCTTAGGTGCTAACCACAGCTAACAGCTATGATTATTTGTTGACCCACAACTTTCACCCATAGTTCACACTACAGCCTGCAGACCAGAGCTATGGTTTATAGCAAAAGTAGCAAACAACAGAGAAACCACTTGGCATCAGATCTCGAGCTAAGGTAGGTTCTATTTTTATTCTCTGTTTTGTATTTTATTTTCTATGTTTTTTATAGTGAGCTTTAAATCGATTGCAAATTAGGTACACTAAAAAAAGGGGTGAATGAATAGTCCTAGTTTGCTTTCACATTCCTTCCATTAGAAAGGCGCTGCTAGGAACAAGTGGAACTCTGATTGTAGTCCGCCCTAGAATACAGTGACCTTGATAAAAATTGAGTGGTCGTTTGCATGCTTAAGGGCCAATTAAAGGCTAGGTCATCGTAATCTCATTGTCATAAAATCATGTAGGACATAGCATGCATAACTTTCTGAATTTGAAACATTCATTTTCTTTTTATGCATATCATGTAGGAATGATCATATGAATGCTCTTTTATGCATTTGTCTTTATGCAAAGTAAAATGAACCACACACACCACGTTTCATTTAAACATCAGTGGCGTTGGGCTCTCACATCCAACCCATTTTATTGAGACCAACAGTGGATGTCATTACCATTTGGTTGGCTCATTTGAAATTGTATTATCGGGACTTGCTCGTTGCCAAGGCTAACCCAAGAACTGTCCTATCCATGCAAAATAGCACGCACTCCTCTTAGGAAGAGTGTATCGCTGTGCACAGTGTGCTGGGTGAGGGTTGGTAGTACCTATGATACCTCGTTGAGTATGGACTTCATTCCCATATTCAACTTGTGCGAGTATATAGGTGAAAGCCAATTAAACTAAGAATAAAATCCAACGATTTTGCAAAACATGCGAGAGTTTCTCATACTAATACAACACATTTTGAAACAACATCAAATAGTTTAGGGCTCATTTTAAAATTTAAAAATAATATAAGCATCATTGTATACCTTGTTTGATAATAAATATACATCTAGACATTAGGTACACTATGGTAGATACACGAGGTGGTCGGTAAAGGTGCAATCTTGATGCCAATGACCAAGCCCCAACCGATTCACAATTACATATGTCTAGTCCTCAACCACATGAGCAAACTGAATGACATTTGGTGAGAATTAGAGGAGACAACTCAACACAAGGGGATTTAATTGAGTGTACCCCTAATAGACTAGCATCAATGCATTTTGTTAGATGTAGATTAGAGCATGGAGCTTCTCAGCTTGAGGGTGCTCCACTCAAAATCCATTATCGAGACCGAAGTGCACGTGCATCCATGGGATCGACCAAAGAGTATGTCGTGCAGGGGACTAGATTGGTACCCATTCACACTAAGTCTATAGGGTGTACTATACCCCCACCTTCTAAGTATAGAAGGAATAGAGATCTATCCATTCAGGGGCAAGTAGATAGGCTCCCTATTGAGCGCAAGTCTACCCATACTTCCACATGTACTATAGCATGCAATATCACCATCGATATGTTGAAGGTGGGAGCTAATGGAACACCACCCCATGAGAGGTGGAGGTATAGATAGCTAGATGGTCTAGGTAGTGTGTTAGAACAGCTAGGATACAAGCCTTCGGCTCTGCTCACTCATGCTTTGAGTGAGCATAGTGGGAGGACCATTAGAACTACTAGAGAACATGGAGAGGCTTCTAAGTGCCCTCATGTCTCACGTCCACCATCCATGCATGGTGGCATGCATCATAGGACACGACACGATGTTGATGTCATCTTCACAAAAAGAGACAAAGGCACAACACATCAGTTTGATGGGTACAAAACCCACAAGGTCGCTCGTACAGAGCAAGCATACCAAAGACCTTTGATGGCTGACCAAGTCGAAAGATCATATTAACTGGCCTCTGAACAAAAATGCCAAATCCTCTAAGATCAATTAGAGAATGCTCACCTAGAGAGGTAGTGCATTGAAGACAAAGATATTCAAGCACAGAGGCTTGCTAGACAGAGGTTGTATGAGCAATGCTTGCGCGAGGAGCGCATCCTCATCTAGAAGGAGCGTGTAGAGTAGCAAGTGTTGAGCAAAGTGCAGCAACATGATTGTCATTGTTATCAACTCAATCAGCTAGATCATTTGATTTAGTGCAGCAACAGGAAGTTTAGATGCAGCAAACAGGAAGTTCAGAGATCTCTCAGAATATGTACAGTGTTTTTCCAAAAAGACCTAAGTGGCCCATATGCAAAAATTCAAAGAAAAAGACAAGGAAAGTGTCGCGATATCGCGACATATTCAAAAAATAGAAAAACTGTCATGATTTCATGACATATTGGAGGGGAGAGAAAGTGTAAAGAAAAATGTCATGATTTCGCACCATATTCGAGGAGAGAGAAAGTACAAGGAAAAACTGTTGTGATTTCATGACATATTGGAGGAGAGAGAAACAATAGAGAAAACTGTCGCAATTTTGCGACATGTTCGAAGTAGAGGCGCAAGTAGGTAAAACTGTCATGATTTCGTGACATGTTGGAAGAGAGAGAAACAACAGGAAAAACTATCGCGATTTCGTGACATGTTGGAAAGAAAAAACACAAGTGGAAAAACCATCACGATTTTGCGACATGTTTGAAGAGAGAGAAAGCGCAAGGAAAACTGTCACGATTTCGTGACATGTTTGGAAAGAAGGTGCAAGCAAAGAAAACTGTCACGATTTCGTGACATGTTTGGAGAGAAAGAGCTCGCAAAGAAAAGTGTCGCAATTTCATGACAATTTGCAAGAAGGATTGTACGGACGAAAAAGTGTCGCGACAGGTTCGAGAGAAAGAGCTCATAAGGAAAAGTGTCACGATATCGCGACAATTTGCAAGAAATATTGTACAGACAAAAAAGTGTCACGATTTCACGACAGGTTCGAAAGAAAGAGCTCGCAAAGAAAAGGGTCACGATTTCACGACAATTTGCAAGAGCAAGTGTATGGACGAAAAAGTGTCGCGATATCGCGACATGTCTTGTTTTCGCTAGTGCAAGCCGAACAATGAATCAAGACAACGAAAGTGTCACGATTTTGCAATGTGTTCCATTTTTGCGGGTGAAAGACAGAAAAGAGTATGGATGCAAAAAGCGTCATGATTTCATGACATGTTCCATTTTTATGGGTGAAAGGCAGAGAAAGGCACAAGGCAGCGAAAGTGTCACGATTTCGTGATGTGTTCCATTTTCACGAGCGAAAGACAAAAAAGAGTACGAATGCAGAAAGCGTCGCGATTTCGTGACATGTTCCATTTTCATGGGCGAAATGCAGAGAAAGGCACAAGGCAGTGAAAGTGTCATGATTTTGCAACGTGTTCCATTTTCACGGGTGAAAGACATAAAAGAGTATGCATCACGATTTCGTGACATGTTTCGTTTTCACGGGTGAAAGACAAAGAAGAGTTCGAAGTGAGAACTGTCGCAATTTTGTGACATGCTACAGAGGAAAGAGTTCAAAGTGAGAACTGTCATGATTTCACGACATGTCATGTTTTCGCGGATGCATGCCGAGAAGAGTGCAAGGAAGCGAAAAGTGTCACGATTTTGCGACATGTCTAGTTTTTGCTGGTGCAAGCCAAGTAGAGTGTACGAAAGCTAAAAGTGTCACGATATCGCGACATGTTGTGTTTTCATGGCAAAAACAATAGAAGAGTTATAGGGGTAGTTGAGGCCGACGAAGACCGATGTAAGCCGACAAAAATTAGGGTTTGTAGCTAACTAAGTTTAGGGTTTGCAACCGACTAAGATTAGGGTACTTCAGTCGACTAAGATTAGATTTTTCATCATGAAAATTTTGTTATAAAAGGAGGGCTATTTGGAGATTTGAGTTGTATCGAATTTGTGTGAATTAATCCTGTAGTGCATAGAGAGCGAGTCGTGTCGAATTGAGCTAAGTGCAAAGCAAGAGCGCACAGAGAGTAGAAAAGTGCAAAGGGGCAGAAGCGATTGTTCGATTGTTTCAAAGTAGAGTGTGTGAGGCATTTGCACAGAAGTAGACTATTCTAAAATAGATTGTGCAAAGCGATTGCACAAAAGAAGCAGAGTGCATAGAATCAGCAGACTATGCATGAAAAGGGTGAAGTTTTATAAATTTCAAGTTATTTGAAGTCAAAGTTGTAGTTTGGCACAGTGGTGGCTAAGAGGTAATAAATGGTGGTGTTTTTTGAAAAATTGAGGGGTTGGTGCTCCTTCCAGTTGATGCTGGTAAATAGATTGTAAAGTTGTTGCTTTGCAAAGGCTGGATTTGGATGGTAGTCCAAGCAGTTATTTTTAAGGAGTAGCCACATTGGTGAACCTCGTTAAATCTTGTGTTGTGTGATGCTCTCTTGTTAACTTATTGTATCTGTTTGAGTTTGCTTTATTTCAGCATTAAGATTTGCAAATTTAAAGTTTTAAAAGAACACACTGATTCACCCCCCCTCTCAATGTCACTATGAGTATAACAATTGGTATCAGAGCAAGGTTCTTGAACAGGCTCAATCATCTAGGGTGATCTTGGAAGTGACGCAATGGCAAGTGGTGAAGGTTTCTCCTCAAACAAAGCACCATTGTTTGACGGAACTAATTATGCATTTTGGAAAATCAGGATGCAGAAATATCTCTATGCTTTGGGATTTGATATCTAGAATGTAGTAGTTAATGGTTACATAGCTCCTGCCACTACTCCAATCGACAACACCGGTAAAAAGGCATTTGAAAATGACTCAAAAGCAAAAAATGCCATCATGTGTGGATTAGTGGACAGTGAGCTGGTCAAGATCATAAGTTGTGAATCAGCAAAAGATGTATGGGACAAACTAGAGAATATTCATGAAGGAGACGATAAGATCAAGGAAGCCAAGCTTCAAACATATCAAGCTCAATTTGAATCATTAAAGATGACCGACAATGAGAACATAGAGGCTTTTATGCTAAGAGTTAATGGAATCACTAATTCGATCAGAGGTCTCGGCGAAGATTTGGATGATGCTACTATCATGAAAAAGGTATTAAGATCACTTCCTCAAAGGTTTGATTCTAAAGTCTCAGCCATAGAAGAAGCTAAAAATCTAAATCGCTTTAGTATTGATGAGATGCATGGTTCTTTTACTGCTTATGAAATGAGAATAGGAAGGTCTAATCCCACAGATAGAGAAGCAGCTTTTAAAGCCCTAAAAGGTAAAGACACAAAAAAAAAGTCTGAAGAAGAAGAGACATCAAATGAAATGGAAGCAAATTTTGTCAGAAAAATGAGAAAGGGAAAAGGAAAATATAGAGGAAAGCTACCATTTAAATGTTTCAACTGTGGAGGCATTGGGCACTTTGCGACCAAATGTCCACTCAATGAGAAGAACAAGGGTGAGGAAACATCACACCAAGAAAGAAGTGACTGGAAGAAGAAAATAAACTTTAGAAAAGACAACTTCAAAAAGAAAAGTTTCATCTCCAGGAATGCAAATTTTCAAAGGACAGCTCAAGTGAGGATTCTGAAGAAGAAACATGTGAAGCTCTATTCATGGCATTTGAAGTAGAAAAATCAGAAGAGGTAGAAAAATTAGAAAAGAGGGAAGGAATGAACTCTAAAGTATCTATTGAAAAACCTGAGGCTGAAGTAGATCTAGAAGGTGAGTTGGTCTCTGCACTTGAAGAATGGAAATCTGAGAAAATAAAGAATAATAAACTTTTAAGAAAGGTTGAGGATGCGAACGACATCATAACCAGCTTAAAAATACAGATAGAAGAATACAAGAAAATGTCTAAAGATCTCGAAGTTCAGATAACCATGAAAATAGATTACTGCTATAAACTAGAAGAAGAGAATGTTGGTCTACGAATGCAAATACAAGAGCTGGATCAAAAAATTAGCTGCTATCACAAATGTGAAGAAAGTTCGATGAAGCTGGATAAAATTTTAAGTGATCAAAGACCTGCAGGCATCAAATTTGGTCTGGGCTTCGTTGAAGGAGAATCGTCAAATGGACCAAAATCCAGAAATGTAGAAACTATAAGGAATGAAGATAAGAAACAGGATGATGAAAGAAAAACAACTCATGCAAAAGAAAGTAGTAATGCCAGGCCCGAAAGGAGAACTGACAATGATGGATTTACCAAGGTCACACATCAAAGGAGAAGAAGACCTATGGCTCCTACAACAACCTGGCAAAGACCATCTTTCAGGTTCAATAATTTCTTTTCTCGGTTTCTCGTTTCAAATGTAATGGTTATGGGCATAAAATTGCAGACTGCAAGTATAATGTAGGACAAAGAAACTTCACTACTAGAAATGCTTTTTCACCGCTAATAAATTATGCAATAGAATGTTTTAACTGTCATAATTTTGGGCATATTGCAAGAAACTGTCGTAGCACTTATGTTTCATATCAACCTCAGAAAATAAAATTTCAACCAAATAGGACAAGACAAAATAGAAAACTTCCTGAAAGATATGCACAAGATACTAAAAAGGGAAAGTCCAAACTAGAGCCCAATACGGTAGTCAAAACAAAGTGGAAACAGAAAGAGCAGCTTAAGAAAGAAAAAGAATCCCTAATAGTACAAACATCTTTCAAGGCATAGAATAAAAGTGTACCATGGATACTTGACAGTGGATGCTCAAGTCATATGATAGGTGATAAACAAAAATTTGAAAAATTACAGAAATATGAGGGTGGTTCTATAAAGTTTGGGAATAATGATGGAGCTAAGATAATCGAAAAAGGATCAGTTAAAATTAGTGATGGGAAAATCAAGTCAGAAGAAGTTTTGTTTGTGGATGGGTTAAAACACAACCTGTTAAGTGTCAGTCAGATCTGTGATAAAGGACATGAAGTAGTTTTCAAGAAGCAGGGTTGTGAAGTCAGAAAAACTAACAGTGGAAAATTGATAGCAACTGGATCAAGGATGTCTGGCAACTTGTACACACTCTCAAAAACTTTAGAAGGTACTTGTCTCATTGGACAGGAAGAAGAAAACTGGTTGTGGCACAAGAGGCTTGGACATATCAGTTTTGATAATCTGGTGAAAATCAGCTCGAAATAGGCAGTGAGAGATATTCCAACCATTAGAAAACATTCAAATAGCATTTGTGCTTCATGTCAAAAGGGAAAGCAAACCAGAGTCTCATTCAAAACAAAAGAGTACCACACTAGCAAACCTTTGGAACTTATACATACAGATTTATGTGGACCCATGAGAACACAAAGCATAAATGGTGACAAATACTTTGTGTATTGATGATTATTCCAGAATGACATGGATATTTTTATTAAAGAATAAAACAGAAGCTTTTGAAATGTTCATATCCTTCAAACATCTAGTTGAGAATGAAATAGAAAAAAAGATCAAATGTTTAAGATCAGATAGAGGAGGAGAATTCATTTCAGATGAGTTTACAGAATACTATGAAAAACATGGTATCAAGAGACAATATTCAGCAGCTAGAACACCCCAGCAGAATGGAGTGGTAGAAAGAAAGAATAGAACAGTACAGGAAATGGCATGCACTATGCTGGCTAAGAACAAAATAATAGACAGATTTTGGAAAGAAGTAGTCCACACTGCAGTGTACATCCAAAACAGGTACATGCTGAGAACACATGAAAGCAAAACTCCTTATGAATTGTGGTTCGATAGAAAGGCAACAACAAAACACCTCAAAGTTTTTGGCTGTAAGTGTTACATCAGAAAAACTAAATATAATCTTGGGAAGTTTGAAAATAGAGCAGATGAAGGTGTCTTCGTTGGCTATTCGTCAAAAAACAAAGCTTACAAATGCTACAACAAGAGACTCAAGAAAATTATGGACAGTGCCGATGTTAAATTTGATGAAGGTAGGGAATGAGTAGTTAACTGTGAAAAAAACTACCCAATTTATGAAGAAGTCATTGAAGGTGATGAGGAAAATGAAACAGAAAAGAAACCAACACTTGACTCAGATGACTTAATTGATGACTCAGAGGTGGAAGAAAATAAGAAATTCAAAACAGGAAATGGCAGAAAAATCATTCTAGAAATCAAATAATTGGAGATCCCACAGCTGGTGTTCAGACAAGAAGGAATGCAGTAAGTAACTACTCTCTTTTATCCAGCATTGAGCCCAAAAATATAGCTGAGGCAAGCAAAGATGATAGCTGGATGAAGGCAATAAATGAAGAATTAGATCAGATTGAAAATAATAAAACTTGGGAATTAGTACCTAGACCTGCAAATAAGAATGTAATCAACACCAAATGGATATTTCGAAACAAATTGAATGAATACGGACAGGTAGTTAGGAATAAAGCAAGACTGGTTTGTAAAGGTTATGCACAAGTTGAAGGCATTGATTTTGAGGAGACTTTTGCACCAGTGGCTAGACTAGAAGCAATCAGAATGTTTCTAGCCTTAGCAGTCTACAAGAATTTCAGAGTTTATTAGATGGATGTAAAATCAGCTTTTTTAAATGGGAAACTTGAAGAAGAGGTTTATATTGAACAACCAGATGGTTTCCAAATTGGTGAAGATCCCAACCTTGTCTGCAAATTAAAGAAAGCTTTATATGGCTTAAAACAGGCACCCCGAGCATGGTATGCAAGGCTAGACAACTATCTCTCTCAATAGGGGTTTAAGAAAGGTATGGTGGACAATAATCTGTATGTCAAAATAGAAGGTGGGCATCTCATTGTTCTTGTTGTTTATGTAGATGATATCATATTTGGTAGCAGCAAAGATGAATCATGTAAAGACTTAGAAAATAAGATGTAGAAAGAATTTGAAATGTCTATGATTGGTGAACTGTCTTACTTTCTTGGGTTACAAGTTAATCAAAATGAGAAAGGCATATTTATTTCCCAAGTCAAATATGTGAAAGAGATGCTAAAAAGGTTCACAATGGAGGATTGTAAGCCGGTTAGCACTCCCATGATGACAAGTCGCAAGTTGAGAAAATATGAAAAATCTCCACCTGTTGATCAAACCATGTACAAATCAATGATTGGAAGCTTACTATATTTAACAGCTACCAGACCAGATATTCTGCAGGCAGATTGCATGGTAGCAAGATTTCGAGCCGATCCCAAAGAGACTCATGTGACAACAAGAAAAGGATTCTTAGGTATCTCAAGGGTACTATGGAGTATGGGTTATGGTATCCGAAAGGTAAAGACTTCACCCTTATTTCATATTCAGATACAGATTAGGCAGGATGTGTTGATGACAAGAAGAGTACCAGTGGAGGTGCATTCTATCTTGGTGACAGGTTGGTTGCTTGGCACAACAAGAAACAAGAGTCAGTTTCTTTATCAACAATTGAGGCAGAATATATTGTAGCAACAACATGTTGTACACAAGTTTTGTGGATGAAACAAACTCTAAAAGATCTTGGTATTAATTTTAGTGAGCCAATATCAGTTAAGTGTGATAATACCAGTGCAATTAACATCTCCAAGAATCCGGTAATGCATTCACAGACAAAACACATTGTTATCAGATATCATTTTTTGAAAGAGAAAGTTGCTGAGGGTGAGGTTAAGCTGGATTTTGTTCCAACTACAAAACAAGTAGCAGATATCTTCAAAAAACCTTTGCCCAAGGATGTTTTTGAATACCTTCGCAATAAATTGGGAGTGGTGACCCTTCCAAAGAAATGACTAGCTATAGGGATCACATTCTCAAGGGGAGCATTGAAGTATTTGTTTATCTTCTTGCTCATGTTCTTGTTTATTACCAAGTGTAATAAATTTTGCCTGAGAATGTTGTGCTTGGGCTCAGGGGGAGTCTGCAGTAGCCCTTTGGTATTATTGTCAAAGGGGGAGAAAAGCTACAAGAAGCTGCACATGTGTTGCCAACAATTCCAAAGGGGGAGATTGTTGAGCAAAGTGCAACAACAGGATTGTCATTATTGTCAACTCAATTAGCTAGATCATTTGATTCAGTGTAGCAACAGGAAGTTCAGATGCAGCAAACAGGAAGTTCAGAGATCTCTCAGAATATGTACAATGTTTTTCCAAAAAGACCTAAGTGGCCCATATGCAAAAATTCAAAGAAAAAGACAAGTAAGGAAAGTGTCACGATATCGCGACATATTTAGAAAATAGGAAAACTGTCACAATTTCACGACATATTGGAGGAGAGAGAAAGTGCAAAGAAAAATGTCATGATTTCGCGACATATTGGAGGAGAGAGAAAGTATAGGGAAAAACTATCGTGATTTCGCGACATACTGGAGGAGAGAGAAACAATAGAGAAAACTGTCATGATTTCGCGACATGTTCGAAGCAGAGGCGCAAGTAGGTAAAACTATTTTGTGACATGTTGGAAGAGAGAGAAGCAGCAGGAAAAACTGTCACGATTTCACGATATGTTGGAAAGAAAAAACACAAGTGGAAAAATCGTCGTGATTTCGCGACATGTTCGAAGAGAGAGAAAGCGCAAGGAAAACTGTCACGATTTCGTGACATGTTCGGAAAGAAGGTGCAAGAAAAGAAAACTGTCATGATTTCGTGACATGTTTGGAGAGAAAGAGCTTGCAAAGAAAAGTGTCACGATTTCACGACAATTTGCAAGAAGGATTGTACGGACGAAAAAGTGTCGTGATTTCGCGATAGGTTCGAGAGAAAGAGCTCGCAAGGAAAAGTGTCGTGATATCGCGACAATTTGCAAGAAGGATTGTACAGATGAAAAAGTGTCACAATTTTGTGACAGGTTAGAAAGAAAGAGCTCATAAAGAAAAGGGTCGCGATTTCACGACAAATTGCAAGAGCAAGTGTACGGACGAAAAAGTGTCGCGATATCGCGACATGTCTTGTTTTCGCTAGTGCAAGCCGAACAATGAATCAAGGCAGTGAAAGTGTCACGATTTTGTGACGTGTTCCATTTTCATGGGTGAAAGATAGAAAAGAGTACGGATGCAGAAAGCATCGCGATTTTGTGACATGTTTCATTTTCGCGGGCGAAAGGCAGAGAAAGGCACAAGGCAACGAAAGTGTCACGATTTTGCGACATGTTCCATTTTTGCGGGCGAAAGACAAAAAAGAGTACGGATGCAGAAAGCGTCGTGATTTCGTGACATGTTCCGTTTTCATGGGCGAAAGGCAGAGAAAGACACAAGGTAGCGAAAGTGTCACGATTTCATGATGTGTTCCATTTTTGTGGGCGAAATACAGAAAAGAGTACATATGCAGAAAGCGTCACGATTTCGTGACATGTTCTGTTTTCGCGGGTGAAAGACAGAAAAGAGTTCGAAGTGAGAACTGTCACGATTTCACGACATGCTGCAGATGAAAGAGTTCAAAGTGAGAACTGTCACGATTTTGTGACATGTCATGTTTTTGTGAATACATGCCGAGAAGAGTGCAAGGAAGCAAAAAGTGTCACGATTTCGTGACATGTCTAGTTTTCGCTGGTGCAAGCCAAGTAGAGTGTACGGAAGCTAAAAGTGTTGCGATATCATGACATGTTGTGTTTTCGTGGCAATAGCAATAGAAGAGTTATAGGGGTAGTTGAGGCCGACGAAGACCAATGTAAGCCAACAAAAATTAGGGTTTGCAGCCGACTAAGTTTAGGGTTTGCAGCCAACTAAGATTAGGGTACTTCAACCGACTAAGATTAGATTTTTCATCATGAAAAGTTTGTTATAAAAGGAGGGTTGTTTGGAGATTTGAGTTGTATCGAATTTGTGTGAATTAAGCCTATAGTGCGCAGAGAGCGAGTCGTGTCGAATCAAGCTAAGTGCGAAGCAAGAGCGCACAGAGAGCAGAAAAGCGCAAAGGGGTAGAAGCGATCGTTCGATTGTTTCAAAGCAAAGTGTGTGAGGCATTTGCATAGAAGTAGACTATTCTAAAATAGATTGCACAAAGCGATTGTGCAGAAGAAGTAGAGTGCATAGAATCAACAGATTATGTGTGAAAAGGGTGAAGAAAAATTGAGGGGTTGGTGCTCCTTCCAGTTGGTGCTGGTAAATAGATTGTAAAGTTGTTACTTTGCAAAGGCTGGATTTGGATGGTAGTCCAAGTAGTCATTTTTGAGGAGTAGCCACATCGATGAACCTCGTTAAATCTTGTGTTGTGTGATGCTCTCTTGTTAACTTGCTGTATCTGTTTGAGTTTGCTTTATTTCAGCATTAAGATTTGCAAATTTAAAGTTTTAAAAGAACACACTGATTCACCCCCCCTCTTAGTGTCACTGTGAGTATAACAGGAAGATAGGTTGGCTAGGGCCGGCCTATATTCTTAGGATGAGCATAGAGAGCAGGTGCATAGGAAGGCTCTTTCGCAAGCCGACATGCACCATGAGCGCATAAGCATTCACACTCATATCACTGCCCATCAAAGAGAGCGACCGCCCTCGATCGACAATCAGAGGTAGCAACATTATGAGGAACAAGAGGGGAACAGATGCAACCAGGAATATCCTGAGAGTTCCCAAGATGAGGAGGAGGAAGAGCAATACCCTCCACCTCGATAGAAGAGGAGTGTACCTCCCAAACCACCTCTATGTTGACTTAGGGAGGAGGACTTTCTATCTTCTGAGGCTTACAAAGCTTTGGTCGAGAAAGTCAAAGCAATTGAGAAACAAGGCATGGCTATCCAAAAGCCGACACTGAGGAAAATTCACAATGAACCTTTAGATCCCTCGGTGCCTACGCCCCCATACCCTGAGCATTTTGAGATGCCCAAGTTAGACAAATTCAAGGGTGATGAAGAGGCGCAAGAACATGTCATGAGATTTCTGGATGCTTGCTTCCAGATAGAGAACAATGATGCACTATTATTGTGTACGTTTGTCACGACACTCTCTAGGCCAGCCCGAGAGTGGTTTAATCAACTAAAGAAACATAACATAACAAATTTTGAGCAATTAGTTGATGCCTTTCTTGAACGCTATTCCTTCGACATCAAGAAATAGGCCAACCTTTCTGATTTGGTTGTGCTAGCTCAGTGCGACGACGAGCCAATAGAACAGTATGGGAAGAGGTGGAGGAGATTAATGGCAAAGTTGTCATTCCCGATTCCTACCATAGAATTAACCCGAATGTTTACAAAGAGTTGTGCCAAGCACATCTCGCTACTATTGTAGCTGCAATAGTATGCTACATTCGAAGAAGCTTTGGCGCAAGCCAAGGTAATTGAGGACATCAAGTTGCAGGAGGGCAACTTGAAGCTCAAAACCAAGAAAGAGGGATATAGGAAGAGTACCTCAAAGCAATAGGGCAAGCAGGCCCATGTGAATCAGGTGGTACTAAATCTCCAAAATGAGGATAAGGGGCAAAAGAAATAGAATTATCAAGCCCATCCTCCTCCTATGCAATACGACCAATGCAAGAATAACTACAAGGGCAAGAACAAAGAGCAACGCCCACCTCGCATATTCACGCCATTGACGGAATCATTGACATCAATTTTTTGTCAGCTCTACGAGGCCAAGGCAATAAGATTACCCGAAGTCAAGATGGTTGATCCTAATCAGCCCAAGCCCAAAGATTATCAGGAAGATCTATTTTACATATTTCATAGAGTGAAAGGCCATGACATCAAGGTATGTTGGTCTTTCAAACATATTGTGCAAAATATGATAGAAAGGGGAGAGCTTGTGGTACCAAGCAATCCCCAGGCATCGAACAACCAAAACATGGGGATTTTTAAAAATTCATTACCAAACCATGAGGCGCCCCGTAACCATGTTGGCCACGTCAATCAAGTGCGAGTCGAACCACCTACCCAGGGGTTCATCGGCATGGTCAATGTTGTTACCAGACATGGGAGGTATGAATGACTGAATCAACCTCATGCTCCCATTCAAATACAGGCCACGCCCCAACAGTGGTAGACACAAAATATTCCAGGCCCACCAACGAGACCGGTGGTGACCATTAGGAGCAGGCTGGTTCAAAACCTGCAGATGACTCCTACGAAGTTGTCAATATATGAGCTTATACAACAGTCCCCCAAGCACAGGGAGACTCTTATGGACATTCTGAGGTCCATTGAGGTACAGTCCCAAGATGCACAAGCATTCACAAACTTCGTGGGGCACGTACAACAGTGCCAAGAACCAATGATCCAATTCTACGATCATGAAGTGAAAATGGTTTCTGCAAGCATGGCTGACCCGCCACTACATATCATTGCATGTGTTAACCACGTGTCATTCAAAAGGGTCTTGATTGACACTAGTTCATCGATCAATATAATCATGACTAAGGCACTGCACCATTTGAAATTGCCTAAATCACTCATCATACCAACCACCTTTACATTGAGAGCATTTAACGATGCACTATGCTCTACGGTTGGCATGATTGTCCTACCTATTCAGGTGGGACTAAAGACCATTCCCATAATGTGTCACATGATAGAGGGTGCCTTGCAGTATAACATCCTACTGGGGAGGCCTTGGATTCATGAAATGCATTGTGTTCCCTCGATATTGCATCAATGTGTCAAGTATATACACGAGGGACAAGTTCACGTGGTTTCATCAGATGAAGAACCATTCAAGTTCATGAACTTAGCAGATTTTCCAGGGGGCTTCGTACTCCCATCAATGCACTTGGACATACGGCCCACATCGTCGGTGAGGGTTCCAAGAGGTAAAAAGGTGGTGCATGTTCAACCATCGGTATCTATATCAAATAGATCTGAACATACCACTACAACTTCTTTGAGATCGAGTGCATCAACAATGCATCGAGATGATGAGAAATTAAAGGTGAAATTGGGCAGGAAAGAAGCAAAGAACGTACCCAAACCAGTCGCCATTGAGGCTGCCACTCCCATGGAGGTGGAGGAAGCCTAGGATCAAGTCGAGGAGGCACCTCAGCCTGCTTCTCCTACATCATCAATAGGGTCATCCACACCACAGGTGACTGTTCACCTAGCCAATACAGGTCTAGGTGAATATCTTGTGCAAAATGTGACCTTTGGTCCTATTTTAGAGACTGCACGAGACATGGGCCGATCGATAGCCCATCGATACCTAGTTGGATCCATAGTGCCATTGGGTGAGCCACCCAACCAAACAAACTTCATCTATGTCGGGTTGGATCAAGTTCCAATGTGAGCACCCATGGAGATGGATGATGAGGAACAGTTCACGATGAACGTTCGGTACTTGTCCAACCCAGAGTATGCCATGCACATTTTTGAGCTCTATCATTGGCATGGATACGACCTTGGTATTTTTGAACAAGGATGAAGAACCCCTCTTGAACTACGTTATCAGTTGGCAACTGATAGGTTTGGATTGGGATTGCAGATTCAGGGACATGATGATTTACTCACTGCATCATTGGATCATTTATACCTGAGTCTGGGGGACGACATGGATTTTAATCCATATCATCCTAACATGTCTAGTCTTTGGGGCAACAACCCAATGGTGTCAGTCATCACCATCGAGAGACCGGAGCTTGAACATGAAGAGTTCTCAAAGTAGAACCCCAGAGGCAACCTAGGTCATCAAAACCGTATCACAACCGATGATACTGGCATGCAGGGGCACAACCCCACCATTCTAGGTGATCTCGAGTCAGGAGATCTTTGTAGTGAATATGGAGAGGAGTCCACCTCCAAAATAAGTGGACCGAGTTATGATGCAGATGGTGAGTCCTCAAATAATGATCAATCTGAAGAGGAAATTGATCGAGCCTTCGTGGTTTCGGTATTTCTATGCCATTTGCTGCCTAGAGAGCAATTAGATGAGATACAAGAGCATTTCATAGTCGATAGTGATTATGAAGATGAGATAGAGTAGGCCTACTTAAGGCCTCATCCAGCTAATCTCCCAATATTTGTGGACACGATAGAGTGGTCTGCTCATAGTAGCAATCATAGCGATGAGGTTGAGATGACCGATCCGAGGCTAGTATATCCGCTACATCTATTGTCTATGGAGTCGGAGTATGTTATAGAAGAAGTGCCTCTTAACACTGATCACTCTGAAGAGGAAGCAGAGCCAATTTTTATATCGGTGTCATATATACGATCATTTTATCCAGTTTATCCGGATAGTGATGATAGTGACCGTAGAATCAGATACATGGGACCACATCTGGCAGATCACCCCTTGCATATGGGGGGAAGTGAAGGATTATATCTGTATAGTGATGATGAGGATTCATTGGAGATGGCCTATTTGGGGCCTCATCACCTACGTAATCGGAATCCACCTCGGGGTCCGCCACCTATTACAACTGTAGGTTTGCATCGAGAGATTAATCTCCAGCATCGCCTCAGGGAAAGAATAAATCTAGAAGAGGAATATCAAAGACTCTTTCCCCATCCACCTACTTATGCTGAGCTACTTGAGCCGAGAGATCCCATTTTGTAGTTAGTGCACAGAGAGGATCCAGTTGTTCGGGCATCCCATAGGGAGGACCCATTCATCCCCATACCATCTGAGCCAGATCTTGGGTATGAAAGCTACACAGATGATGTAGAGTTCAGTCCGTGTGGTCCTAGAGATCAATTCCATTCCATCAACATGGTCTCCATTGATTTGACCACTCCACTCTACAATCCAGTAGATCCATCCAAACCATTGCATCTAAACATGGATGCTATCGATTGGGATCATGTTGATTCACCTAGTAGAGCCTGAAGACTTCTTCCCGAATGAAGAGATGCTACAACCATTTCATTTTGGACCAGGTTATGCTTATGATGTCTATCATACTGAACATGCTTCCAATGAAGAACATATAAATCCAGATGATGACATCCATTTGATCCCTACGCCTCATCAACTTGAGGAGGGATCCCATATGTCAGTAGAGGAAACCTTCGAAGTGGATATCGGTAATGACCCCACCAATCCAATGAAGGTTAAATTTGGAATGAGTCTCACTCCAGATGAGCGCGCTAGCATCATCCCTCTACTGAAAGAGAGACCTAACCTTTTTCCTTGGACATACAAAGATATGCCTGGTCTAGACCCAAAGTTGGTTACTCATAACCTTTCGCTAGACCCATCCAAGAAGCCCGTCAAGTAGAAGCTCAGAAAGATGCATCCAACAATAGCCTTAATGGTGAAAGATGAATTGCAAAAATTGTTGGATGTAGAATTTGTCATTTCCATCGACTATCCAGAATGGGTATCCAATATGGTGCCTGTAGGAAAACCAGATGGAAGGATCCATATTTGTATGGATTTTAGAGATCTCAACAAGGCAACACCCAAAGATTCATTTTCGTTGCCCAATATCGATGCTCTAGTAGACTCTACTATCGGTCACGAAATGCTCTCCTTAATGGATGATTTTTTTGGTTACAATCAAATTTGGATTAAGCCCGAAGACCAGCACAAAACCATATTTATAACGCCATGGGGAACATTTTGCTACAAAGTTATGCCATTTGGTCTCAAAAATGCTGGTGCCACATACCAGCGGGCCATGACATACATTTTTCATGACTATATGCACAAAATTCTTGAAGATTATATCGATGATTTGCTAGCCAAGTCATTGCTATGAGAAGAGCATGCAGAGGTCTTAAGAAAAGTCTTCGATCACCTGATAGAGCACAACGTCAGGCTGAATCCTAAGAAGTGCGTATTTGGCATAACTTCTAGAAAATTACTAGGGTTCATTATCTCCAAGAGAGGCATCGAAGTAGACCCAATGAAGGTCAAGGCCATTTTGGAAATGCGTCCTCCCACCAATATTAAGGAATTAAGGAGCCTTCAAGGCAAGGTAGCCTCGATAAAGTGATTTATCACCCAACTATCGGATAAATGTCGACCCATGAATCGACTGCTACATAAGGGTGTCCCATTCAACTGGGATGAGGACTGCAAGGTAGCCTTCACTGAGATAAAGCAATACCTGGTGATGCCACCAGTGTTAGCTCCACCAAGGCCAGAAGAGCCTTTTATACTATATATATCGGCAATAGACTTTGCGTTAGGGACCATGTTGGCCCAAAAGAATGTACAAGGCAAAGAGCAAGCCATATATTACATTAGCCGAACCTTGGTGAGTTACGAGCTAGGATATGCATATGTGGAAAAACTATGTTTAGCAATAGTGTTCGCTACCAAGAAATTGTGGCACTACATGTTAAGTCACATGACATATGTGATATCAAAACAAAATCCTTTGTAGTATATGATGAGCAAGACATATCATAATACACGTACTACAAAGTGGATCATGCTATTGATAGAATTTGATCTAGAATTCATAAGCCAGAAGTCCATTAAGGGATAGGTCATAGCAGATCAGTTAGTTGAGGTGCCACTATCCAACAGTAGGCCTCTAACAATCGAGCTTTTAGATGATGCAGTGTTTGTAGTATCCGAAGCTCCCAAACTCGAAGAACCAGAGAACAATGTTGATATGACTCTATTCTTTGATGGTTCAAAGTGTGAGCAAGGAGCTGGCGTAGGGATAGTGTTTTTCATACCGCAAGGAGCTCCAATGCCCTTGTCATTCAAACTAGACTTCCCATGCACCAACAATAATGTTGAATATGAAGCCCTACTTTTGGGCCTCCATACAGCCATCGCCATGAATATCAAGAGACTAAACATCTTTGGTGATTCCCTGCTCATAATTAACCAAGTGAAGGGACTATTTTAGTGTCGATGTTTGGTACTGAAAGCCTACAAAGATCTTGTTGCCACATATCTAGCTAAACTAGAATGGTACGACATCGAGGTAGTCCCTCATTCATCAAATAGGTTCGCAGACACCATGGCATCTTTGGGATCCTTGATCCCTCAGAATCCATCTATCGACTTCACTACCATCCACGTCAAGATGCTCTCGCATCCTACAGTAGAGCGTGCAGCCTTTGATAACAAAGAATCAGTCAACATGATTAGTGTGGAGCCAAAAGCTGATTGGTTCTGCAAAGTTGAAGACTTTCTCAAGAAAGCACCCTAGGGGTCTTTAACCTCCTAGAGTCCTACGGGGAGTGGCACCACCATTCACCACAAGGTTGTTTCCTAGTCTGCATTTGCAAAAGTAAATACATAGGGGGTACAGGTTGTCTTAGCAGTCAAAGCTGAGGCTCATCAGAATTGGATGTCACAGATTCAAGACTTCCTAAGACTTGGTTTTGTCCCGGAGGGATTATCATGTGTCGCAAGATGCACATTTAAATAGAAAGTGACTAAATATGTCTTGATAGGAGACATTTTGTACCGCCAAAGTTATGATGGAGTTCTCCTTCATTGTCTTGAGCCCCAAGAGTCATCTTGGGCAATTTTAGAAGCTCATGATGGTACATGCGGTGGCCATTTCAATGGCATGGCCATCATCAAGTGCATCCTTCAAATGGGTTATTATTGGCCCACTATGGAGAAGGATTGCAATGTATATGTCAAGAAATGCATCAAATGTCAGCATCATGCTAATCTTACGCACCTGCCATCACAGGCCTTACAGCCCATCCAAGCGGCTTGGCCATTTGCTCAGTGGGGGTTTGATCTAATTGGCAAGATCTCTCCTCCATCATCAGGCCGACATACATTCATTATTATGGCTACTGAGTATTTTACAAAGTGGGTGGAGGCCATTCCCTTAACAATGACCATTGGAGCTCGCATAGCAGAGTTCATAATGGAGCATATCATAAGTCATTTTGGGATACCATCCAAAATAGTTTTGGATAATGGAACTTCTTTTAAGAACAAAATTATGTGAGCTTTAACATCTAAGTACCGCATCAAACATAGTTTTGCAACTCCATACTATCCGTAGGAAAATGGGCAAGTTGAGGCCTCAAACAAGACTATGGTAGCCATCTTGAAAAATATAGTGCAAGAACACCACAAGGATTGGCATATACAACTACCCCTTGCATTATGGGCTTATAGGACTAGCATTCGGACTCCCACTAGGGTGACTCCATTTTCACTAGTATATGGCACTGAGGCCATTATGCCCTTAGAGTTGGAAATTCCAACGCTGTGCATCGCATTGAAAGAGTTCATCGATGATGACACCGTGCGACAAGCTCGACTAGACCAATTGATGCTACTGGATGAACATCGCGTGAATGCCCTGGAGCATCTCCACGTCTATCAAGAGCGATTAAAATGAGCTTACAATATCAAAGTCCACCAGAGAGACTTTGAAGTTGGGGATCTTATGCTGAAAGAAAACCAATAGAACTCAAATTTGTTGCCCGATATGCGAGACAAATTTATGGCTAATTGGCTAGGACCCTATATCATATCTAAAAATATTGGTCCAGGTACCTATCACCTGACATCGCTAGGGGGTGTTGAAGAGCCTGAACCTCTCAACATCATCCATATTAAGGCATTCTATGCTTAGAGAGTGTAGCAGAAAAGGCTCCAAAGGCATCTGTAAGCCCTTTGGTCAGTCAAAAAGGCACCAAGGATTTCTAAAAATCGCTTGGTCAACCCAAAGGCTCCAAGAGTTCCTATAACTACTCGATCATCCCAAAAGGCTCCAAGCTCTCATTCAAGTGATTTGGTCATGTCAAAAAAGCTCCAAAGGCATCTATAAGCCCTTTGGTCAGTCAAAAAGGCACCAAGGATTTCTAAAAATTGCTTGGTCAACCCAAAGGCTTCGAGGGTTGCTTAAAGCCACTCGGTCATCCCAAAAAGGCACCAAGGATTTCTAAAAATCACTTGGTCAACCCAAAGGCTCCGAGAGTTCCTATAGCTTCTCGGTCATCCTAAAAGGCTCCAAGCTCTCTTGCTGAGAGTTTGGTCAACTAAAAGGTTCCAAAGGCATCTGTAAGCCCTTTGGTCAATCCAAAAAGCTCCAAGGATTTCTAAAAATCACTTGGTCAACCCCAAAAAGCTCCAAAGGCATATATACTCATCGTTTGGTCAAATATGAAAGCTCAAAAATTCATAAAAATTTGAAAATATATAAAATTCCAAAAAAATTGGTAAAGCATAAAATCCAAAAACATTTGCTTTTGCAGTTTGCATTTTCATACATGCATTCACATCATCATATTGCATTTAGGCATTTTTCATTCATTGCATTCCACAGTAGAGTGTAATGTGTCTATCAAAATCTTACAAATGGTCGCACGTTTGTGTTTCAATCATGCACCCTTGCATTTATCATAATTCATTGCATTCATACACGATACCTATTGCGGAGAAATATGTATGTATATTAAGTTTTCCAGTCATTCAAACATACCTAGTGGGTTCTTCAGATATTGTAGAAAGCTTACTTTGCTTTTATAGATGAGGTCATTAGTTGGGATAGTGCTTCAACATATCAGGATCCCATCACTAAGCAAAACAATATAAAATCCTGCTAAGACAAGAGATGATGAAAGCTATGAAAGCAGTCTTAGGTATCTAGAGAGATGGGTTTCATGACCTGCTTATCTTGCAAATAGTTCGGTCTAGAGTGGTGAACTTTGGCAAAAGGACAAGAATTTCCCCTATAAATCCCAAAGTTACAAAGTTTAAATCCCAAGTTACAAAGTGCAAATTTCAAAGTACAAAGTTCAAATCAAATGTAAAGTGACATAGTGAATCAAAAGCACTATAAAAATCCCTTGCTCAAAGAAAATGGTAACACGTGGACTAACAATGATTTTTATCACTACATATGAGCAAGTAAGAAGGGTGAGAACTTGAATCCCTAGATTGTCCACCTTTTGAAAGCCATAGAGTGATCCTCGATCGCAACAATGGGTTGGAAGAGTCCCGCCTGCAATCGGAGGGGTAGTTCTATTGGGTGATCCCCAAACGTAGCAATGGGTTGAAAGAGTCCCACCTGCATTTGGAGGGGTAGCCCTGATCAATTTGCAAGATGAGCTAGCTCTAGGTGCCTAGGTTTGTCTAGTTGTATAAGTCTAATCAAAGCTGAAACAAGGATGGTACGATCGTATGAGGAACCCTATCTCACATATGGGTTGAAAGAGTCCCGACTGACATACGGGGTATGCTTATGGTCTATCTAAAAATACTCACATGCACACACAGGGATAATGAATAGTTGGGTCTATCATGACAAAAGCCTTGTCCAATAAAAGCCTTGTACAATTAGTATGTGATTTTTGGAGAAGTCTACTAGGGTGTTTGAGTCTCATGGAAAACCTCAAAAAGTTCTCTAATAGCAACAAAATACCAAATATCATTAGACATAAAAAATGTGAGTCATTCATTTATCAGAATGCATTTTACAAAGCACAATCAAACATATAGGATAGATACCGCATGAATATCAGAAATGATGTTTAGACGACCACTGACTATATAGTGCAACAAAGAAAAATATACAGAATGACATATTCATTCATTAGCATTATACCAATCCATTTCACTGCATTTCATATATGGGTGATTAATTGATTAAGTTCTTGTAATGAGAATTATCAATTATTTTGCATGATTGTTATACATTCTGTGGTGTCGTATTTTAAAATTGATATACACAGTTTACATTCATTCCTTATGTTTTAAGTGATTAAAGCATACAGGTTCATTCCCATTAGATTACGATTATGTACATAATGCATTACCATACATTGCATAGCATACCATAACTTCATAAAAATGAATGCATGCCCACAAAGCAAAAACAAATATGCATTCAAAATAAATAGTGCATCCATATGCATGCATCATACATGGCACATCTAATCATCTAGATCACTGCATCTCATCAACATCATCATAAATAAGATAGCTATCTAGTGCATGTCATCCATACATCGCATCATATAAACATAGCATCAACATAAGCATTGCATCCATGTGCATCAAATAAACATAAAATCAAAAATAAATAATCGGTACACATAATGAGCCATAAATGATCAAGTCGTATATATATGTGTCCAAAAGAGTACATAGGGAGTGTATCAAAATGCCCATAGGCTACAAAGTGTGTAGGTCCTCGACCTTACACCCAAAATAAATATGGCATATCAAAAATATAGTCTGCATCTAGCAGAGCCCAGATCTAGTCTGCTCCCCCTATACTGGAGCTCTCATCGCCTCCCTCAACACTATGCTCTGGAGCCTGCTCTCCTATCTACTCTAGCACCCATGGTGGGTCCTACTATGGATCCTGCCTACCTCCAAATCCTAAGGCGCCCAACACATGAGAAACTGGTAACTACAGTAGGCTAGTCCTCTGACCGGTGGCCCCTGAAGTCTGCCCTGCATCTCTAGGCCTGGCATGCGATGTCGCACCATGTGAGCTAGAGGACCTATGCGTCCTCTCAGTCCTATGAGTCCTATGACTCGAGCTCACCATAGACTATCTAGAGGTCCTAGACCTGGTCTACTGAGACTCTGAAGTGAAAGGATCCTCAAGAACCTGTAGCCCATGCATCTCAATGTAGCCGACTAGCTGATCAACATGAGCAAGTCGGGCTGCATGCATCTCATTGGTCCTCATGACCATGCTATGTAGTCGCTCTACCTCAGCCATCAGATCCTGAACACCTACTGGAGCTACCATTGGTGCTGTCGGAGGCCCCATAGTAACCTGAGGAGGTGGCATAGCCCCCCTCGATACCCGAAAGAGATCCCTCTCTACCTCTACTATAGTTCATTATGCCTAGGCTAACTCTAGTGTAGTCTATAGTCTCTAAACCTAGGCCTCTACATCTATGGCCCATGTAGTAAGATCCTATATCTGACCCTATACCTCAGTTAGGTGCCTATCCCTATCAGCTACTCTCACCTCTAGAGTGGCGATAGTAGTATCTCGCTCTAGCTATTATGTATGGAATCATTCGAGCTGACTCTACAAGTCAGCCACCTAAGCTAAGAGTAGACCCTCTATACTATCGAGAGGGACCTCACCCTCCTCTAGAGCCTCCTCATCTAGGTCAATCTTGAGAGCCTCCTCGATGGTGGCCTCTATGCCCCAGCCACCCTCTATCCATTGGCACACCCTACGCCCATCGGGATCCACCTCTACCTCTACCTGATCTAGCTCTCGACCTAGAGGCCCTATGTCATACCATATAAACATGGACCACCACCCATCATACTCTAGAGTGGTCCCAATAGTCTCAACTCTAGTCTCCTAGTAGTCATCAACAACATCTCCTAGAGGCTCAAGAATGATCCACTATAGATCGTGCTCCATGACCAAGCATCTATATCTAAGTGGGATATCTAGAATATCTTGTATGAGCCCAAACTATCATAGGACCCGAGAGTAGAACTGGTACTCTCAAATCTTGGCCTTATGACCGATCAGCCATCTATCATGGTGCCTATCTCAACCACTAGCCCTCCTTCGGCCATGCTGGGCAATCCATATAGGGCCACCACTGAACATCATTCAGGCCAAGTGCCATGAACTGAGTGATATAATGTTGGACATCACCAGCATGGATCCGACTATGGGTACCCTCCTCCTCATAAGGCCAATAGGTGGCATAACACTGATGCTCATCAACAATAGAAGTGATGCATAGTGGAAGATCTATAGGATGCTCGATCCGGATGTGCTGCCACCCCCAGATCTACAATAGAAGACTACAGCTGATGCCCTTATGGCTATGCTTAGTAATTTGATACAGCTCCCTATAGAGCTGACATAGTAGGGTGCTCCCCCATGATAGAAGTAAGGGCTCCTCTATAGAACTCTGAAGAACCCTCCAAGCAGTGGACAAGAGGTTCCAGGGAATCCTCACACCCGAGGAGTCTGGAAGGACAATATGTACTATGAGGTGCATGAAGAGGGCTTCCCATGTAGAGAAGACATCCTCATGATACCACTCACCGATGTGCACCCCTCCATGGTCAATCGCATCCTGAGCATCCTCGCTCTAGTCATCAAAGATAGAATAAAAAATAGCCTCCTTTACCCTAGAGGTAGAGGAGATGATGGCCTCGCCATCAATGGGGATCCTGAAGATCCTGTAGACATCCTCCAAAGTAATAGTCATTTCACCTATAGGCAGGTGAAATGTGTTGGTCCATGCATTCCAACATCGGGCCAACGTAGTCAGGTAGGCTTGATCTACCCTAATAGTGGGTAGATCCATGACATAGCCAAACTCGACAGCTCGAAACCAATCTCGGTCATCATCAGATAGAGCCTCATAGAGAGTCTTTAGAATGTCAGGCTCTCAGGCTCTAGAAGTCAATCTCTAAAATAAAAAGCATAATGTAAAACAAAATCTAGCTAAACAGAGCTAAAAACAATGCTAAAAATGACAAAAAAAAAATACAGTTGAAACCTACGGTCCCCAATTTTCCAATTGGGAACCATAGCTACCAGCTACGGTTTAGGAGAGGCACCCATTTTGGGTACCCTCCTAGTCCACTAAGTCACAAAATTAAAATCCTAAGCTAACCTAGACTAGTGGGGTTCATTACCAGCAGTTTAGTGAGGTTCATTATCCGCATTACTTAATGTGGTTCATTTTACTGGTATTGAGTGTGAGGTCTCGATTTTGAGTTACCTTGCCCGCACCCTGGCCTCGGCTAGTAGATGGCTGATCAGGATCCACCATCGAGGTAGATGAGTGTAATTACGATAGAGTGTGGTAGCATTTCGGATCAGGGAAGGTTATCTCACTCTTAGAGCTCTCAAATTGCTAGTGCTTGCAAGAAAATAATGAAAAATTTCAAATGGGAATTCAATTTATAGGTTCTCCTAGTCTCGATGAACCGTAGCTGACACCTACGGTTTCGAAACTAGGGTTTTTCCCGTAGGTCTGACCCGCGGTTCCCAAAATTTGAAAAATTAAACCGTAGACCATACCCACGGTCCATAGCTAGCATTAAATGCACTCAAAACCCATCGTGGGAAGGTCTAAAAGAGCAAATTAATGACTCCCATTGGATAAAAATTCAAAATCAATGATTAAAATTGCAAATTTGGTGATGTTAAAAGCACCAGGATCAATCAAATAAATGCAAAATTAAAACAAAAAAAATCAAATAATTAAAAACCAAATGTGCCTCGTATTCAGTGATTTATCCTATACACTTGGCGGTTGCAGTGAGTTGTGATCCATGCAATCCGGCAAGATGAGTAAATCACCATAAGGACATTTGGGGTAAAATTGTCATTTCTTTTATGACATCTTTCAGCAAATCATCGATAAATATGATTCAACACAAGTCTAATTGCATTTGTATCATTTTGATTCCTTAAGACGGCTATTGTAGCCTACTGCTCCATGGGATAGAAATGTGCAAATACTACTAAGAGTTGCAATCATAAGCTGAACTAGGCCTAGCCAAGGCATTAAAAGGCTCGAATCTAAATTTGTTTAGGATCATTCATTATGGTCAAGCGATTTCGTCGCTTCATACATTGTCATTACCCTCATCGACTCATCACTTGAGGGGGTAGTCATAATTTCATAATCATAATCAAAGTCAGCAGAAGATCCCTGAGATCGTAGATCCCTTGATCTTGTCAAAATTGTGTTCATTCTTGTGAATCATTGTCAACAACTATCATAAGCTTCCCCCTTTGCTTGGGGTAAACAACAAATATGATAATTGGTTTGTAACTCTCATCCTTCGGATTTATGGGTCAGAAGATACCCATACTTGGCATTGATGCTATCCGAACGTCTGATGACGAGTGCAGACTTGTCAAAATGTAAGCCTTTCATGAGTTGGAAGCAATGATTCTAAGATGCACATCCTTTTGCTAGACCTGGGGCATCTAATGTTGATCCAACTAATGATCATCATAGAACCTTAGGCATCATTTTAGGATGTATATTTTTGCTCAGCGTTGTTCAATCTCACAATGCATCTCAAAAGGGGCATCTGTAGACACCTAAAATGCGTCATGCCGAGGGTGACTACTCATATGGACATGCTACAAGACCATATGGAGGATCTTGGATAGACTCCAAGATAGAGTAGTGGTTCTAACCACTCAATTTAGGCATTTTGGCCTAATCAGTCTGAATCGTAGCCCAGACCTATGGTCTCCAGTCTAAACCATGGTTGACACCTACGGTCTGTAGTCTGGACCACAACTGTGACCTGCGGTCTTAACTGAAGTTCAGTTAGGCCTTCCATCCGAGCCAAATTGGTTGGAATGGCCAAAATATCTAGAAGAAGGTAGTTGAAGGATGAAATATTCTAGAGGCTTCCATCCCAACTGTCCTAACCACCCTTCTTGGTCTTGGCTTCTCCATGAAGCCACCCCTAGCCCTAGGGGCATGCTATAAATACCCCCTCCAAATGGGGAGAAAAAGAGAAGCAAGCATTGGAGATTTGAGCAGTGAAGCCCTAGAGAATTGTACACTCAAACTGAGTATACTAAGAGATAGAGCTATTGCACTTAATCCTCGACCCTTTTGCCAACATTCATGATGAATTGCATTATGGATGCCCTAGGTGCCTAGGAGGATCAAGAAATGCAAATTCGAGCAAACGAAGGCCCTTCACATCGAATTGATCACCAAATCAGTCTGAGGACAACGAAGGTGACCCTTGAACATCAATTTGGACAAGGAGATCAAGCCCACTACCCCTGATTTTGAGGGTAAACCTATCAGAGGTCAAACCATGGCTGTCAACCATGGTTCATAGTGTAGACCGCTCACCAGAGCTATGGTTTGCAATAGGTGATAGATCACCTTACTCTTTTCATTTATGTCTGGTTAAATAGGTTAGATTAATCATTTCTTAGGTTTAATTGTAGTTTAGAAGAATTTTGACCGTAGGAATTAGCTTAGAATAGATAGTTCATGCTTTGCATTAATTAGGATATTTGTGGATCTTTTATGCACCTCTATGCTTCTATTTTGTTATCTGATCCATGCATTATTTGTCTAACGATCTCCTTTATGCTATATTACAAATCTTGATTCAATTAGCATAGTTTAAAGGTTTTCTTTATGTTTTCTTGATTATTAGTTTAAATGGCATTATCATGTATGTTTCCTTAAAGGGCCTCATTATGAGAGGCTATCTATATTTTTGATCATGTGTTGTTGTTTCTTGATCGTAGGAAGATAGGTACAAGAGGAGTCCATATCATAATCCTTCCACATCACGAAGAAGGGGGTCAACTCCACCCCAAGGCAGTTTATGACTAGTCAAAGGGCAATATTAATGTGCCTACCCTATTGAGGGCATTGGCAATTGTATAAACTGTATCATCATTCAAGTGACCCTAAGAGGGGCATATTTGTAATAGAGATTCATTCATAATCAATATAAGAAATATCATTTTGTTGAATTTATGCAATGTGTCAAGCTTTTACGCTTTTATGATGACTATAGACTAATACAGTAGATAGGTGCATGCTTTTTGGTTATGTCAGTTTCCCCTAAAATGATGTTTACAAATTAGTTTAATGAGCCCATGGTGTTTAGGAGTCCCTTTCCCTTCTTGGTATCGTTTGGCCATATTTTGTAACTCCTAGTACAAATACAGAAGGAGATTTATTCTGAATTCTGGGTTTGAGCCACCATGCCTCAAATGGTTTAAAATTCTAATATGGTGTCCAGATAAAATGACAAATTGCCCATCACAAGTCAGAAATATGATTACCCAAACTGCTACATTCTCCCAAGGATGTTGTAAACTGGTTCTTTTTACCCCTTTGTAGACATTATTGTTCATTAAAAACTCAATTGGTTTATCCCCTTCTTCCTTAAACTGGTTAACTATTTCAGTTAGGGCATTTTTACCAACTTTTAAAATATGTAACCCTTGTAGAGGTAATTCAGTAATGTGGCTTAGGATTTTTGGTGTTACCTGGATTGTCATGCCACTGATGTGAGCCTGGTTGTCCCTGAGAGTGCACACAAATTCTACCACCAATCCTTCAGAGTGTCCATTGAATTTATGTAGAAATGGCATCAATCCTCCTTCTATAAATATACCTAGTGACCCAGGATCTCCATGTAGACAATCTACATTTTTTGGCTCAATTTTATTCTTCTTTCCTCCCATTTTCAATTTTTTGTGCTCTATTTTCTCTCAGCCTTCTGGAGTAGGTCATTTTTGGGTTTGGATCGAACAATTTGCATCTGCGGGGGCTATAATATTTTTGGCTACGGAATTTATTTTTTCAGCACAGGAACCAGCTTTGGAACGTGTCAGAGTGTTTGAAAAATTAAATCCCCTTTTACTCATCACGTGGCAGACTCCTATTCCCTATAGGAATGTGATTTATCTTTTTCTGTTGCTTGTGATTAAATGGTTACGGCTTGCTGAGGTGGCAGTTAATCATTGGCTTCATCATGTACAACGTGTAGAGTTTCCTTCTACCAAAGTGCCTTGTTGCGTGTGCCAATAATTTTGCATATCGTGAAGCACGCAACGGTTCCCCATGATCTCTTTCCCACCTGTAGCTTGGAATGCGTGCCCTGATTTGTTATTTCCAACTCCAAATGGTGAAATTAAAAACACTCTTATGCCATGTGACATTTCATCCTTTGCCCCTGCTCATTTCGGAGTTTATTTTTCATTCTGAAGTGTGACATTATTTCATTTCGAAGGTAAAAAATCCTTCCTCATTCCGGAGCACAAACCCTTTCCATTCTGAAGTTATTTTTTTTTAGAAACAACAGTTTCATTCTGGAGCTTTCATCATTTCGAAGCTCTTTCTGGCACAAACTGCAATTTTCCAATTTTTGTTTCCTTCATCTCCTTAAGACAACCTAGAATGTTTTATTTCTCGTTTACCAGATGGATATCTTATGGATCAAACCTTATGAATGCTTTATGTACTAATTAGTGACTTTACACACTACATACCAAATATCTACAATGTTTAAAATGTAAAGGGCACATACCTAATTTAACCACTTATCTACATTTGTACAGATGGTTGTTCCTGCTGACTACCAGTTGGCTCCTCTACTGAATAAGACAAGCGTAGTCTGAAAATAGGTGAAATAATGATTGTGAGAAAATATGGGATAGTGATTGTGAATCTGACAAGGCAAACATGTCGGACAACCGGTTTTCATGTAAGCCAATTCAGAAGTGCCTCCTAGGAGGTTTTCACTTTCTGAATTATTCATTTTTTTATTTTTTTATATATTCTTTTATTCTGTTATAGTTGGTGTGGAAGAATTGGTTTCTTCCAACATGAGTACATCCAATTGCTCCACTTGCTTTAGAAATTCATCCTTAGTTAGTGGTGTATGGTAGATCCGGAGACGATGCCCATTAACCACTAACTTTCTTCGTGAATCATCAATGGGTGAAAGACGAACAACTCCATTCTCGAACACTTCTTCAATCAGATAAGGTCCAAGCCATCTGGTTTGTAACTTCCCAGGAAAATCTTCATAGCGTGAATCAAATAACAAAGCCCAATCGCCTTGCTGAAATTCCCATTTCTAAATGTGACTATCATGCCACAATTTTTGTTGTGCTTGAATCATCTCAGTCTGGTGCAATGCATCCATTCGTAGTTCATCCAATGCATTGAGCTACAAAATTCGGTCTGCTTGTGCCTATGACAAATCAATACCAACTTCCAAAGCAGTTCGAAGTGTTAGTAATTCAAATTCAATAGGAAAAAGAGGCTTTTTACCATAAACCAATTCATAAGGTGTAAATCCAGTGGTAGATTTCCAAGTAGTGTTATAAGCCCAAACTGCTTCAGGTAGCTTATCCAGCCAATTTCTCCTATGGGAAGCTACTATTTTGGTTAAGATTCATTCCAGTTCCCGATTTGTTACTTCAACTTGACCATTCGCTTGAGGGTGATAAGGTGAGGATTTCCTATGCTTGATTTCATATAGTTTGGTGAAGGCTTCAACAACCTTTGATGTAAATTGAGGTCCCTGATCTGTGGTAATAGTGTGGGGGGCTCCAAAATGCAAAAAAATTTGTGAATACATAAAATCAACAACCTTTTCCTCTCGCGCATGCTTAAAAGCACGCGCTTCTACCCATTTAGTCACATAATCAGTACATACCAGAATATGCACCTTACCTTGAGAAGGTGGATCAATAGGTCCTACAAAATCTAACCCCCACCTTTCAAATGGTTCTATACCTACTTGAGGTTGCAATGGCATTTCACTGGTATAGGTAGGCTTTCCCATCCTTTGGCATGCATCACAATGTCTGATATACTTCTTCACATCCTTATGCAAGGATGGCCAGTAGTAACCAGTACCTAAGATCTTTTGAATTGTACTTTTTACTGAATAATGCCCTCTTGATGGTTCATCATGGCATGCACGCAAGATATCATATACCTCATCTTTGCGGATACACCTACGCAAAACATGGTCAGGACTGCATTTAAAAAGTAAATCTCCTATCCATTTGAAAGAAGAGCTTTGTTTGATTAACTGTTTCTTTTGTTTAGGAGTGAAGTGAAGAGGAATTTTTCCTGTAGCCAAGTAATTAGCTATATCTGCAAACCATGGAGATTGCACAGAAATAGCAAATAGTTTTTCATCAGGAAAAGCATCTTCAACCATTTCCCCTATGTTTGTGTTTGGCAACCTGGACAAAAAATCTGCCACTACATTAGCTTTTCCTAGTTTATTAACTATGGTGATATCAAATTCCTACAACAGTATTAACCAGCGAATAATTCTTGCACTAACCAAAGGTTTATTCATCAAGTATTTAATAGCAACATGATCTGTGTGGATGAACACTTGATATCCTGTGATATAGTGTCAGAATTTATTGATAGCATATACCACGACTAAGAATTCCTTCTCAGTGGTGGTGTAGTTTTTCTTTGCTCCTATCAAATTTTTACTAATGTAGTAAATGGCATAATGTTCTCCATTTTTAATCTGACCTAGTGCTGCTCCAATAGCAGTATTGGAAGCATCAATCTGAATATGGAATGGAAGTTCCCAATTAGGTCCTCTCAACACAGGGGGAGTTGTTAATTTCTCTTTCAATGCTTCAAAAGACTTTTGACATTTAATAGACCAAGTAAATTCAGAATCCTTAGTCAATAATGCAAACATTGGATTAGCTATGGTACTAAAATTTGCAATAAATCTACGGTAGAAACCAATATGTCCCAAAAAACTCCTTACATCAGTTTGAGTTTTTGGAGGAGGAAGTTCTTTGATGACTTCCACCTTCTTGGGGTCAACCTTGATACCATGAGAGGAAATATGATGACCAAGGACAATCCCCTCCTCCATCATGAGAAAAAAAAATTTAGGATTTAAAGACAAATGGTATGTTTCACAACGTGTTAAAACTTTTTCAAGTTGTTCTAAGGTATAATCAAAAGTTTCTCCACATACTGTGAAATCATCCATATAAATTTCTACACTTTCATTTGTCAAATCAGAGAATATTGCCAAAATAACTCTTTGAAAAGTTGTTGGAGCATTACATAAGCCAAAAGGCAAGACCCTATAAGAAAATGTTCCCCAAGGGCATGTAAAAGTAGTTTTCTCTTGGTCTTTAGGTGCAACTTGTATCTGATTATATCCACTAAATCCATCAAGAAAATAGAAGAATTTCTTGCCAGCAAGGGTATCTAACACTTGGTCTATGAAAGGTAATGGGAAATGGTCCTTATGTGTGACCTTGTTCAACTCTCTGTAGTCTACACACACTCTCATTTTCCCATTTTTCTTTGGAACAATAACCAATGGAGAAACCCACTAACTGTCTGAAATTGGATAAATGAATCCTACATCTAAAAGTTTTTCAATTTCTTCCTTGACAATATCTTTCAAAGCAGGATTCAAACATCTTTGAGGTTGTCTCACAGGTTTAACATCTTCAGTGTATATCCTATGTGTACACACATCAGGGTGAATTCTAGTCATATCCTTATAACTCCAAGCAAAAGCCTAAACATGTTTTTGCAGAACAACAAATAATTTTGCTTCTTGCTCATTAGTCAACCAGCTATTAATGTTCAAAACTTTACCTGGTTGTACTTCAATTTGTTTTATTCCTGGATGAACATAATTGATTGCTCCATACTTGTTGATTAAAGAATTTAATGGACAGTGATGTGGTTGCAAAGTATGAAATACTCTGGATTCTATTTCAAAAGTAACACCTGATGGAATCATTCCTTGCATAGGACATGTGAAAGAAGTAAGAAGATGTTGATGCCATCCATGTGGTAGTGTGAAAGAGCTTTCTTGTATTGGAATGGATGACAGATGTTCTGAGGTTTGTTCTTCATCCTTCCACAACAAGCGATGAACAAGGACTTGATCATATTTAAGTCCTTCTTCCTGTAATGTCTCAACTAGGACAGTTTCATCCTCAAAGATTTCTCTTTCTTGTGAGTTGATTTCCTCAATATGCTCCTTTACTATTATTGTGGCCAGAGTGGAAACAGTTTCTTCTTGTTCTTCATCAGACTCAGGAAACCATATTTATCCAAAAAATTTGGTTGAAGGTTGGGCAAGTGGATAAAGGGAAATATTTTTGAGATCAATACCATTTGAGATAGTCATTTCCCCATATCTGCAGTCTATAAAAGTAGCTGCAGTGGCAAGCCAAGGTCATCCTAGAATGATGGGATAGCCATTAGCTGAGTTTCTAGGCTGCAATACCAAAAAATCTACAGGATATTCCCAAGAAGAAACTTCTATGGAAATATCTTCTAATATCCCTTCTGGTTTTGCAACTGACCTATCAGCCATTTCTAAAATTGTAGTTGTAGGACTGAGATTATTGAGCTGCAATTTTTGCATTGTGTCTTTAGTCATTACATTAATTGCAGCTCCAAGATCAATCAACACATTTGGAATTTGAACTAGACCAATAGTGATTGTGACAACTGGACTTCCTGGATCACTATATTTTGGAGGAACAAGTTTCCTAGATAATAGGTCAGCCAATTTTCCTTCTACTTGCACAGTTTTAGGAAAGGCCTTCTTCTCTACCAGGTTTCTTGATACACAACTCCTGAATGGTTTTATTGATTAATGGCACATCCTTTATTGCTTGCAACAAAGGAAGGGATATAGTCATTTTCTTAAGTTCTATGACTAATTCTGATTCAGGGATAGTTGTAGTATTTTCAAACCTTTCAGGGTATGGTATTATGTCTGCAAGGGGTACTTGTTTTTCCTGCTCATTTTTTGGTTTTTTCTTTTTCTGTTTGCACTTGTTTTGGACTTGGAGACTCTTGCTTTCCATCAATTTCTTCAATGGTGGGTGGAGTAGGGTTAGGTAATACCTTCCCTGAATGCAATTGGATATTACTACAGTCAAGGGCATGAACTGCAATAGTTTCTTCAGATTCAGCTCCATAGACAGGAGTTGCTTGTCTGGTATTATTTGGGTTAGCCATAGGTTGAGTCGGAAGTGGAGGTTATTTTACCGGTTGTGCTTGTTGTGGTTGCATTCTTCCCTAAAATTTTTGATTAGGAGAAAGAAGCAGGTTTTGAGTTTGTCCTTGATACCTTTGTTGCCCTTGATATGATGGGTATTGTTGCCCCCATCTTTGCCCATATTGTTGATTTTGTGTCCAAGGTGGATTAACTAGTGGATTTGTCCATCCAGAGTGTGACCAATCTTGAGGAGTTGACCATGATTGATTCCAAGGTTGTGAGGGTGGTTCTGCATATCCCCATGGCATATTCCAAGGATTTTGTCCCCATCCTGTAGGAAAACGAGGGGCATTTTGATAATGTGAAAAATTGCCTCCTTGCCTTTGTCCAATAACATTAAGTTCTTCAGTCTAGGTTTCCAAAATGTTTTTGAGTTGAGGCAACAGATGGCATTTATCAGTTATATGTCCCCTTGAACAAATACCACAAATGGTTGAGATAGAAGTTTTGTTTAAGGGATAATCTTGTAAAGCATGCTTGTTTCTGCATCTTGGGCAATAGATAGCCAAGGGTGGTGTAGAGTCAAATTTTGCATTTCTCTCCCCTAATGCGGAATTCAACTGGACAAGAATATCAGTTTTCATGTTAGCCATTTCTTCCATTAAGTATTTGATATCATTATTATTAGAATTTTGCTTCTTTCTTCTTTGCCTAGTGTGAGAATAATTTTTGCATAACCCCACGATTTCATTAATGTCAAGTTGGTTCACATCTCCTTTTCCCATTAAATCTAATACTTCCCTGGAATCATCCTGCAAACCTCTTAAGAATATGGTCTTTAACAAATCGGATTCTACAGGACCACATCTCTTTTGGATAAAGGTAAATCTATCAAGATAGTCCTCCAAATTCTCATCCTCCTCTTGTTTAATCCGAAACAATTCATCCTTTCTATTCCACACTCTATAATACTCCTAATATTTATCCAAGAATACAGTTTCCATTTGTTCCCAAGTGTGAATTGAATCAGGTTCAAGACTCATAAACCAACGTAAAGCTGCATCTTTAAGTGTATATGGAAACAATTTTAGTTTTTTATTGTCATTTACATAGTCATAAGTCTGACACAGAACCTTAAATTCAAACAAGAATTGGTCAGGATCCTCAGAGACAATTCCCCTAAAGGTTGGCAATACAGAAGGTGATATTGTTTTCATAGGAGCATTCTGAGTAGGATTCAACCAAATAGGATATTCAAAAGTCCTAGTAGGGTTTTCACCTTGAACTATAACATCCCTATCATGTTCTTCTGCCATAGTGTCTCCCTCACTTTTGACTTCTACAATTTGTTCAGATGGACCAGGTCCAGAGAGATGTCTGGAAGTAAGTGCTTCTAAGAGTTCTTCTTCCAAAGGTCCCAAAATTTTGGCTGATGAAGAAGATGATTCTCGTTTAAGTCTTTCAGGGATTTCATACACAGGCAAGTCTTCACCTGATCGTGAAGGCCTTTCAGGAAAAGAACCGGTTCTGATAAACCTCCCTCTTTCGTCTCTTGGCCTATGCATTCATGCTTATTTGCTAAATAAACTGAAGTACAAGTTTTCAAGAACTGTTACTTGTATCAAGACAACAATTCTTGGCCTGCTTTACTTCTCCTAACAACACCTTGGTTCCCTGAAAATGGTGCCAAAAATGATGAGTGTCGTCAATCACACCATTTAATCATTATAATTGTCAGTCCAGGGCGGTGTCCAATGGTTGTATACGATAGCAGAGGTAAGCAGCTTGAAGGTCAGTCTACTCAAGAAATGGCTTTATTGATAAGACCAGTCAGTTTTGGGGGTTTCTGGTGTCACCTCTAATCCTATGAGCTAAATTGAACTCCTAATTACAATTGTTGAAACAAAATTGCAGAAATGGAAAGATTGCAGCAAAATGAAACTAATTACTCTTTGCAGAATCTGAAACAACAAGAATGAAACCTATTTATGCTTGTAGAATGAAAATGATAGAAATAATAGCTTTGTAGAAAGTAAATCCTAATTATATTAGCAGAATGGAAATAACAGAAATGAAAAGAATTGCAGATCTGAAGTACACAAGTTGCTAATTGATCAACATGATGGAATTGTTGGAAATCTGGAAATAACTACTAAAAATAGGGTAAAATCACAAGTGTTGTCAAATTCCAAAACCTATGCTACATACATTTACTACACACCACAGATATTACATGCATGCATCTACAAACACACAGCTAATAACATGAAATGGAAATTTCTAGGTTTCTGCTATTCTACTGCAGTAAGAAATGAACAAAAAAACCTGCAAAAGTTGATCCTTCTCCTAGGCCTGGAAGTGGCCCTTGCTCCCTAATCTAGAAGAAGGCAAGAAGACTGCTCTTAACTACCTAGCACTCACACATTCACTCATAATACTTAGATGGATGACAAAACTGCACCTTTATTGATTATGGAATGACATTACAATAATGCAGGAGAAATCCTGTTGAACTACTGCTCTGTTACAGCTGAAAACTATGAAAAACCTCTCCCTATCTCAATATCTATCTATGCATATCTATATGCTCAACCAATATGGGAGCTTGGTTATTTATACTACTCTATTACATATGTTGATTCATTATGTTGTTGCTTTTCAGGGATTCAACAACTGTTCTGGAGTTGTCTTCCTGAAATGCAGGAAACTGTTCTTCTGTAGCATATCCATTTTACTTGTTGGGTGCAATCCATTGGGATAAATGCATTGGAAGGGGTGAGATATCAAAGCGGTTTACATTTCGATTTTATATCCACAAATAAGGGATCAAGACATTGGAAACTTAGGTATTAAACATGAGATCCATCTAATTATCTTCCTTTCCATTCCAAATGATATTAGGTAGAAAATTAAAAGGAAAATAGATATAATCAATCTTTGAGACCCTTGTGAAATAGAAAAATGAGATGCTAGATAAATTTTCTATAATTTTTGAATTTCTACTAAGAATTCTATA
This sequence comes from Wollemia nobilis, assembly GCA_028583015.1. NCBI lineage: Eukaryota > Viridiplantae > Streptophyta > Pinopsida > Araucariales > Araucariaceae > Wollemia > Wollemia nobilis. The sequence continues at coordinate 3,695,492 of JAQPPZ010000333.1, forward strand.
ACCTCATCCTCCACATACCCTCTTGCTACCCTAGAACCATTTAGTTCCTTCATTTCTATTAAGGTGTGGGTGAATTTTGATATTCCTATTTTAATAGAAAAATAATGTTAATGTAATTGAAAATTAGTTGGACTATTTGTATTCATATTTTATTTAAATAAATTTATCATTAAATAGAAAAATTAATTTTACATGACTAAAAGTTTTATTATGTTGGAGAATATTACATTATTTGGTACATGCTAATGTACCCCTATAGTACCTTTATGGTACAAATGTAAATATATAATAGATTAGGGTGTGAATCTATAGTTTAGGAGTGTGATTTATATTTCCTCTTTATGTATGTATTCATGTGTAGGATGTGCATGTGTCATGTAATTATGTGTGCAAGTGTGAGGAGTGATAATGTGCACAAGTGACATGTAATAGAGTGTGCAAATAGGAGTATGCAAGTTTCATAAAGTGTCCAAGAGTAGATAGAATCCAAAAGACATGAGAGAATTATCTTATACATGGAATAGGAAAAGATGCATCTCCTAGATATATGAGGAGAGCAAAAGATAAAGCATCCAACAATAATCTTTCTAAGGTTATGTTATGGAGATAAAACTCCATGTTTATCGAAGAATTCATTCAAACAATTATAATATTGAAGATTTTATATAGTTTAAACAATTCTATTGTAAGTTTTTTTCATGTTATTTCATGAATGACAGTGGCCATTTTAATTCATATTATTGTTATTTTATATGAATTTTATATTGTTTAATATTGGCCATATTATTGAAATCCCAAATATTATTCGTATTGATCTTGAACATTGGGACTTGTGATATTTGGCTAAAAAGCTAATGATGATATCAAAGCTACCACACTCTATCCATCTTGTTAGAGGAGTCATATTTGAAGCTCGTATTGAAGAAGGATTCTGATATGAATTTAATTTAGAAAAAAGGTTTAGGATAGAAGTTAGCATCAGAGAAAAATTTTCTAGTGTGAATTTGAAAATTGAAGATTGAATTCTAGAGAGCCACATGAAGAAAACATAGGCCAAAATTTGTGTAATTTATTACCTTGATAATGTTTTATATTTATAGCCAATAAAAGATAAAAGGGAGGTCAAAGGTGCCACCTAAGTTGGAGAATATCCAACTTTATTCTGCCTAAAGCAGAAGGGACTGCAAGATAAGTTTCAAGAGAACATATATTTTTAAGTACCATAAAAAGTATAATATTTGAAGATATCAAAATAAATAAGGTGCTATCAAAAGCACTAAGGCCAAGATAAATAGTTGTAGAGCATAGTTAGATTGGTAGTAGCAAGCATCAAGGATACCAAAATAGTTTCTAAGGAATATTGACCCAAGGAGACAAACATATTGAGACATCTCAAATAGCACTAATGGATATTGGTGAATATAGTAGAAGGTCCCACAACCTAAAGAAATCCTAAGCACTTGAAAGACTATGACTGGTGATGGACATTGAGAGCTTGAGAGTCAAGATTTTAGAGCATGGGTGTAAATTGTGGATCCTGAGTAGAATACCTCTACAAATCAAAGGTTGATAAGGGGTGACAAGATGAACCCCGAGCAAGAATACCTTTGCAATATAGAGAGCAAATAGCAGTTCAAAGTAGTAAGATGAGGCTTGAGAAGAATAACCCCTACAAATTTGGGAATAGAGGATGATATAGAGAAACAAGGCAAGTTGTAGAAGACGTTAGGCCTAAGACCTAAGAATAATGCTTTTTGGAGTCTATGTCTATTTTCATTGCAAAGTCCATGATTTCCACATGGACTTTTACATGCGCCAAGCTTAAAGGTAATACATAACCTTTGCTTAATATTTTATTTTATGAGCACGTAAATGTAGAAATTGAATTTAGATATATTTATATTTGGAGTGATAAGGAATTACATTTTATCTTTGAAAATTAAAATTTTTAGAATTGATTAACTAGGGAGTCAAAAGAAATTCAACTTTAAAAAGGAATTTTTTTAAAATTTGAAATTTTATATTTATAAATTGTTTTTGTAATTAGATTTTTGAAAAATTTGGAAAATTGTTTTGAAGAATTTATTTTGAAAAAAAAAAAAATTGATATTTTATAAAGCTTTGGAGAGATAAGGCTTTCTACTCCAAAAGAAAAAATTTAATTGATTTCAAAAACTTGATTTTTAAAAATTATTGATTTGAAGATTGAATGCAAAATTAAATATTTTTGCATATTGAAAAATTTTTTGATTGATTGAATTTAACTTTGGAGCTATAAGGTTGTCTACTCCAAAGGAATTGAAAGGACCTAATTTTTTTTGGAAAAACAAAATGAGATCAATTCTCATTCTCATTAGCGAAAAACTATGGCCAATAGTAAATGGTACAAAGGTAAAACCTATTGAAGATAAAATATATATACAAAAAATTGAATAAAGTGATGCAAAAGCTCTTATGCTAATTACATTTGGGGTAGTTGATGAAATATTACCATACATAAGTGAAGCTTAGACTTCAATAGTAGCTTGGGAGAAACTATGTAAAATATTTGAAGGGAAGAACAAAGCAACCATCTTGAATTTACACTCTCAGTTATATTCATTGAAGGTTAATAGTGGAGAGAGTATAGAACTCTTTCTTTGAAGAATAGCAAATATAAAGGCTAAATTATTAACTCTAGAAGAAAAATTTGAAGATAAATTTCTAGTTCAAGTAACATTAAGAGCACTTCTAGAGAGTTACAAACATTTAGTTACTTCACTTCAAGTACTAAATAAGGAAACAACCTTTGATGATTTGGTTAATGTTATTCAAGAATATGAAGTGGATAATTTAGTCAAATATGAAATGACTAATAATGCTTTGATATCTAAATAAAATGTACCAAGTAATACTACAACATCATCATCAAAGTCTCAACCCAAATGGAAATAAATATTTTATCACATATGCAGGAAAAAAGGTCATACTACAAATTTTTGTAGATATAATTCCTTGAATTAAGGAAATCAAATGAATAGACCTTATCAAAATTTTCATCCAAAGCAATACCAACCTTAGTACCAATATAGACAACAACAATAATTACAATAAAGAGAAGATAATGATAAGGGCAATTTAGTCCAATAAATTCAAGAGATTCAAGAAATAGAAGAGAGTATAGAAGGGAATGAAATTAGAGCCCTTACAACAGGAATTCTAATTGAAAATTAAATTGAAGATAGTCTGGAAAAGGATAATAATAAAAATTATTCAAAGATTTCTAATGGCATTGATGATATAGGTGATATAGTAGAGGATAATATTAAGACCAATATAGAGAAGAACAAAGTGAATATCAAACAGAAGATCAAGCACAATAGTGCCAAAACCAGAGCAGGAGGACAAAAGCTAGAATCAGATATTGAAGACTAAAGTCTTCAATAACCAAATAATGTAATACGAGGAGGGGGTGTTGGATAATATTATATTATTTGGTACATGCTAATGTACCCCCATTGTACCTTAATGTTACAACTAAAAATGTAATATATTAGGGTGTGTATCTATAGTTTAGGAGTGTGATTTACATTTTTTCTTTATGTAATGTATAAGATGTTCACAAGTATCATGTATTTATGTGTGCAAGTATGAGGAGTGATAATGTGCACAAGTGTCATAAAGTGTGCAAGAGTAGATAGAGAGTCAAGAGTCAAGTATACAAGTGGTAAGATGAGAAGCCAAAAGACATGAGAGAATTATCTTATGCGTGGAATAGAAAAATATGCATCTCCTGGATATGTGAGGAGAGAAATAGACAAAGAGTCCAAGAGTCACCTTTCTAAGGTTATATTATGGAGACAAAGCTCCATGTTGTATATCGAAGAATTCATTCAAGCAATTATAATATTGAAGCTTGTATATAGTTTGAGCAATTCTATTGTAAGTTTTCTTCATGTTATTTCATGAATGATATTGGCCATTTTACTTCATATTATTGTTATTTAATATTGACCATATATAATGAATGCTCAAATATTATTCATAAATTTGATCCTGAACCTTGGGACCTATGATAATCTAGCTAAAAATCTAACATATTACCTATTCAAAATTAGTGGGATGCATATTGTAATAGGATAAAGTATTGGAATATGTAGTGGTTAAGCTTCTATTGAGGCCACAACTAACTTTTGTACTTGTATTGTTCATATTTTCCCTTTGGGACCATATAAAACTTGAAAAGGTACTTTTGTAATATTTATAATATTTTATTCCCAAAGGTCGGTCTCACAACCTTGAACTAAAGGCAACTTATATATTTGGGTTTAAATTCCCTTTTGTATAAACCATTTTGCTTATCGGTTGGAGTGTACTTTGATTTTTATTTAGTGAGATTATCTGGTGTCCACAGACACCCCCAATATATTCTATATTCTTCATTATTTATTCTTTATATTTCTCTTTCAAGCAATATTGGGTCATATTTTATTTCATTCATTTTTAGGAACTATTGTGAAATCTAATATAGTATCATATTGGGTGTGAATCTCCATTACTCAGTTGCTTCTATTGGTAAGTGAACTCTATAGATTATCCTAAGGGTAACTATGATGGGGTTAGAAAAAGGGTTTCTGATAAAAGCCTAGGTGGTCTTGGATCACGAGGATCTCATTAAGATTAGTAGTTTTGCTCTGGGAGAAGTATTCATTGATATTTTCCTTTTGTTCTTCTCATTGATACTCAATACTTTTCATAAATTTTGACTAGGTGGATGCCCTGGTTTTAGGATTGAGTTTTTAAATATTTTTTGAAAACTCATTTGTCTTTTATACATTTTAAAAAAGTCCATTTCATTTTCCCTTCTAATTTCTTGTGTCTAATAGAAGTACAAATGAGAGGGTAGACTACTTATATGCCATGAAAGAAGAAAAAAAGGCTAAATATTTTTAGATAAAAACCTAGTTCCATAGAAACCATGTGTAGGGTTCTCTACTTAACAAAGACCTCCAAGCCACTTGATAAAGTTGCAAAAATGGTTGAACAATGTTTTTGTTGCATATACATGAGAGGAATTTCTAATTGGTTATTTTTGATAAAAGGATTATGTAGGTAAAACTATGATAGATAACTATTAATCATTAGTATTTTTGGATCCTTTGTGAACTTTTAATGGGGGTCATAATTTATCACTTTTACTCATTTTGCCTCTACATACCTCATTTTTGCATCCAAAAAGTTGTTCTTTTTTTGCAAAACTTAAAAAATTGAATTTCAAATTAGGAATATTCCAACAAATATTACTTGATTTGGTGGGAAGTATAGAGTGCATTGGCACATGCTTGCATAAAAATAACAAAGGGTTGCACCAATGAGATGCAAGAAGGGGGCATTGGCCATTTGGTTGATTTTAAATATTGTTTTTCCTTTTCATATCCTAAGCAGAGTTCTTGGATATATGGCTAGCTAAGCACAATTAAGGTTGTTGTGCATGTGAGATCACTGGTTTGATTTCCCTAATGCCAAAACCTTTATATATTAGAGACGGTATTAGAAAAACCCATGATAAAATTTCAATCCCTGGTGACATGGAATTTTTTGGTAATATGACACCCTATGATGATGTGGTAGTGGATGATGTCACTTTTTTAGCAACTATATGAATGATATAAATGATGACCTAGCAACTATGTTTAGTTAAACAATTATTATCTATAAGATTGATGTGGTAGTCCATACAAGTGACATGACAGATAGTGCATAAATCTCAATATGACAAATGGGAATTTGTATAGGTGATGTAGTAGTCCATACAAATGATATGGCATGATATATGACAACTAATGTGATAGTCCGTATAGGTGGCTACCATGACATATGGTGGCTAGTGGAAGTGCTAATGTAGCTAATGATATGGTATGAATCCTAAGGTAACATATGGTAGGTGATGCAGGAAGTCATGTATACACTGCCATGATAGGTTTTGATTGGGCCAACATGGTAGGTTGTATGGTGGTTAACATGGTAGAACATACACAATTGGATATGTATAAATATGAGTTTGACCAATCGAATTGAATCCACATAAATTGGTAAATTGGAGGATAAGCTTACAACATTTTCCATGGACTCATTTGATACGATTGATGAGTATATTAGCCAACTCAAGAAACTACAATAAGACTACCTAAGGAGAGATAATAAGGATAGGAAGAATTAGAAAAGGAATAATAACAATGAAATTCTCAATATCATGTTCAACTATGTGTCAAAAACATTTAAAATAGTTTTTATTGTCTGATATGCTTTGTGTGTATTTACCAAACTCCCTTATGCTGACAATCGATGATGTATTTAAGTACTTTTTCACCACTAGGCTAGAAGATATAGGTATGAAGGAAATTGTGTTTTCAATCAAGCTCACCCAAAGGATGTTGTTGCCATAGTTCAAAATGACAAAAAGCCAAAATAGAATGAGAAGCCAAATAAACCTTTTAGGAAGCCCACATGTGAATTTAAAAAAAAGGAATTTCACATGGTAGATTTTTTCAAGATTTAGATCAAGAAACTTGAGGAAGCATCAAGAAAGGGGTTGTCAATATTTCTCTCTTCTATGCTCAAGGTGAGGAAATTTTTTATGGAGAAACCACACAAGCACATGTATTGGTTAACTCAACATATTAGACATCTACTACCTCTGATGAGTGGATTGCATATTCATGGGAAACTAAGCATATAATGAAGCACAAACATCTCATACAAGGTTACAAAAAAGCACATTCAAGGGAATGTGTGTTTATTAGAGATGATTTTTCATTATAGGTTGTACAGTGTGGAGATGTCAACATTGGATCTTTGTATTTTTAAGAGATACTTCATGTTCCTAATGTTGGACCTAAATTTTTATCAATTTATTGCATTACTTATACAAATAAGAAGGTAGAATTTTATCCTGATAGATGAGTAATTAATGATATAGACAATGGGTTCAAAATGATTGTTTTTTGCTATTATGATGAGATTGACCACATGCATAAGTTGGGAGAAAGACCAGTCACTTCTATACACTCTTCTCACAAGAAAAACTTTATTGATATGGTTGTTTATTAAGACAATGGAAACTAGAAGTGGCATCATGGGCTTGGACATTCACCTATGGTCCATTGAGAGACATGAGTCATCATCATATGGCCATTGGGCTTCCATTCATATCCTCCCTAATTGTTGCATGTAAGGGATGTATTCTAGGGAAGAATCATAGAGAGATATTTCTAAAATGGGTTGTAATATTGGCCTATCACCCCTTTTAGGTCATACACAATGATATTTATGGACCTATGGGTATACCATCCCTCTCAAGAAACATGTACTTCCTTGTTTTTATTCATGATTTTTCTAGTCATGTGTGGTTATACACTTCACACTAAGGTTGAGTTTTTTTTAGAGATTCAATATCTTCAAGGCTCTTGTTGAGAAACATATATATATATATATATATATATAAGTCAAATGTATAAGGATAGATGGTGGAGATGAGTATGTTAGCTATGGTTTTAATTATTTCTAGCTTCTTGTAAAATTTCATATCATAAAACTATTTACTATACTCCTAAAGAATGGTGTGGCTAAAAGGAAAAATGGGCAATCATGGATATAGTATGATATATGATTCATGTCAGGGGGATGTATCATAAATAATAGGTTAAGGCTATCACTTGTGCAACATACATCATCAAAAGAGTTTTTATGAATGCATTCTAGGATATGATACCTCTTGAAAGGTTGATAAGAGATAAGCATACCTAATGTGTCCTAATTTTGTATCTTGGGATCTATAGCATGATATCATATCATGTATGATTTTTATTGGGTATTCAGATACCTCAAAGGAATATCATCTTTACAATCCTCATATGTATGAGGTTTTGATATAAAGATATGTCAAATTTTATGAGGTTTGTCTAGGTATTCCTTGGACCTCACCTCTTGAGATTTTTGCAAATGACTCTTTTGATCCTTTGACCATCCTATATTCAAATATTTTTTTTGATATTCTGGTTGGATCTATTCCCATTGAAGTATCTTCTTCAAATTATCTATTTGCATCTTCATGTTTTAGTAGAGGTACTTTGCCTATTGATTTTACTCCTTCATGGACAGTACCATAGGTAGCATAATTTTCTATAGATTTAGGGATTTATTAGTAGGACACATTATTCTAGACTGTTTTAGTCTTTCATGATGAGGTGAGTGATGATTCTGACTTGGATTCTATAGTTTTAACTTTTAAAATTGAATTCCCAGAGTACACATGATTATTCCTCAATTTGTTGCACATCCAAGTGAGTTAAGATACTTCTAAAGGATGCTCATCATATTCTATATCTTGAGTGAGTTTAGAAGGATCCTTCTCATGCATTGCTTTTGAAGGCAGCTTATTCTCAAGATCCTCTCATATATTCTTAGGCTAAAATATAACTAGAATAACAAGATGCTATGTTGATAGAATATAAGGCTCTTATGAAGAACAAGACTCGGGAGTTGGTTCCTCTTCCAAAATGAAAGAATATTGTTGGATACAAATGGGTATAAAGGACTGAAATAATTTGGATGGTTAGTGTTGGTCTGAAATTTGCCTAAGGATTCATTTGTGCCCCAATATTTGACCAAAGTTGGAATATGATGAAGAAGAAATGCTTTGTGCACCAACCTATGGAGCATGTCGGTTCCTTTGAAATTCTAACTAGATAACTATGGAAATGGAGGGTTGAAAAGAGTGTAGAAAGGGATAAGAGAAAAGTAGCTAGAATTATGATGGCACATATTTAGCAACATCAATACACATCATATATAAAGAACTTTGATATTCAGTCATAAACATATCACCTAACAAATGAGATTGTCATTATTACTTAAATAATGATTCATATATTCAAATAATAAATCATTTGTCATACATTCTAGAACTAGAGAACAAATATTCAATAAGAAATCCAAGAAGCAAAATAACCATTGTAGTTGTTCAACTAGTTTTTAATGGAAATGAGTAAATGATAATACATACATTTTTAGCAAGATTTTGGACAAGAGGCTAGACAACAATCCAATTTTATTCCTCAAAGGCACAAAGTGCCTACATACATTTATGCCAATTATAAATACTAAAGAGATGACCTCTAGAATCTATTACATTCTAGTATGTAGAATTTTACAATTAGTTCTATTAGTTGAACATCATTACCATGAGAATATATTGTTGTTATGTTAGAGCACTTGCCAACCTACATGCATGCTTGAAAAATTACTCTATTACAACTAACGGGGCATGATTATGTTGATGTGGCCTAATCAGTTTCCATCTAAAGAAGTTGGAGCTGCATTATCTACATTTGATCACTAGGATCACCTGATAAGTTTGTTATACATCCTCTAACAATTTTGTTATGTTGTTGGTTTCTCCATAACTTCTTATCATCATGAGTTTCCATGAGTGGTTTGAGTGTTGGGATTCTCTAAAAAAATATCTAAACTACTGGATGTGTTCTAGAAAGCATCAAATTTTATCTTTAATAAATTTATACTGCATCAACATCTAAAGTCTTCTTGCTTTTTCTTGCACAACTATATTCGATAACTTTTACACTTAGCCAATTATGTGTTTCCTAATGGTTGTCGAGCAAACTCTTGATAGCTGCTAGGTGAAATATTTGTGGTACCTCCTTACTAACATCAGTGGTACAAAATTCTTGAATACTTCCATATGAAAACTTTGCAATTCTTCTTAGCTGTCAGACGATAGACTTTTAGTCCCTCTCTACTAACATCATCAGTACAAAATCTTGGGTGGATTCCATACTTATGCAAAATTTATAACGTTTATTAGCTATCAAGTGGTAAAATTTTGATTGTCCTCTATTGAAGTCACTAGTACAAAATCCCTGACAACTTCTACACTTAGACAATTTTACAATGTTGCATGGTTGTTGGATGATGGACTTTTGGTCACCCTCTATTGATGTCATTGGTAAAAAAATCTTCGATGGCTTCTACACTTGGCCAATTTTTTAATGTTGTATGGCTATCAAGCAATGGATTTTTTCCCTCCTCTACCAATTTTGCAATACTGCATGGCTACTAGGTGATATACTTTTAGTCCCCCTCTACTGGCATCACTAGTACAAAATCCTTGATGACTTCTACACTTAGCCAATTTTGCAATGTTGCATGGCTATCGGGTAATAAAATTTTAGCCACCCTCTATTGATGTCACTGGTACAAAATACCTAACTTCTATACTTAGCTAGTTTTATAATGTTGCATAGCTACAAGACGATGGATTTTTAGTCCCCCTATACTGACATCACTAGTACAAAATCCTCAGTGGATTGTACACTTAACTGATTTTGCAATACTGCATAACTATCGAATGATAGAATTTTGGTCACCCTCTACTAATATCACTAGTACAAAATCTCTAATGGCTTCTACACTTAACAAATTTCCAATGTTGCATGGTTTTTGGGAAACACACTTTTAGTCCCCCTCTACTGATGTTGTGTTAGTCTCACAATGGCACTGAGAGGGGGGGGTGAATCAGTGCAGCTATTTAAAACTTAAAACTTTAACTCTTAAAGCCAAAACAATGAAAGCTTAAAACCAGAAACAACAAGTACCACAAGAGAGCATCACATAACACAAGATGTAACGAGGTTCACCAGTTTTGGCTACTCCTCAAATTAGACTGCTTGGACTCCCATCCAAATCCAGCCATTGCAAAGCACCAACTTTACAATCAATTTACCAGCATCCACTGGAAGGAGCACCAACCCCTAATTTACCAGCACCAACTGGAAGGAGCACCAACCCCTGATTCCAAGCACCAACTTGGATTTCTATTTTAAATCTTGATTGACATAAAAATGCCTTCTGTGTTACAAGACCCTCACTGGTCTATCTTAACTCAAATCAATCTCATGGAAGCATAAGGAGAATTGTTAGAGACTCAATATATTCTATTTCTTACTCTTAATCTCAACTTCCTGTCCACAAAGCATACACTCTTTTACAGCTCTACCTACTGCACACTTACAACCCTTTCATATGGCTTGCACTTGCAGCTCTCACAGCTCTGTACTTCTTACAACATTCTTCCAGCCCACAACACTATCCCTCTATACAGCAACACTCTTTCCTCACCGCTCTTTTCTCTCAATAGTTCTCTATCTCTCTTAACCAGCTCTCCAACGCACCTCCTCTATGGATAGCGACACACTTTATTTTCTCTTACTGTACTGAGCTTAAACCCTAAATTCTTGTGGCTCTACGCTCTGACAGCCTTATCTTCTTATTTCGATGCTCTGACATCCTTATCAATGACACCTTCCCTCTTTATGGCGGCACCCTTTTCAATTCTGAGCAGCATTCACTTCTACACGCAACTGCCCTTTTATAATAATATATTCATCTTGAAACCCTAAGTCTTCTGTAACTGCCATAATCTCGCATGCAGCCTATTAATAGATTTGTCTCTTTAATTTGGATTCTCGGAGCCACCGCTCATCGAATTTACTCCGTAATGGACCCTGTAACTGCCGCTCTGACTTCACTGACACTCCTGTAACTGCAGTTCTGACTCCCATTTATTGTTACTATAACTGCCCCTTTAACTGTCGCTCTTTCTCAGCTTTTGCATGTTTTACAGCAACCTATTATATTCTATTACAGCCCATGCTTTCTGCGCTCTTTTTGCAGCACTGCGGACCCACTACTGCACTCTGCTTTTTCCTTGTTTTCTCGCGTTTTCCTTTTTACCATATTTTGTCGTGCTTCCTTTTTCTTATTTTGCCATGCTTTCATTTTCCTCGTTTGCCATGCTCATTCCGTCGCACTGTAGTTTCTGTCTGCTTGTTACACTGAGCATTTCTGTAACCCCACCTATAACAGTTCTTGTTTTGCTGCATGATTTTATTCTGCAACTGTCCCTGTGTATGCTTCTCGGCTTTTACCCATGAAACTAAGACATGTCGTGAAATCGTGACATCTTTTTCTCTCTCCTCTTTCCTTCGCTTTCACCCAAAAAACATGTCAAATTACATCTTTTCTCTCTCCTCTTTCCTTCGCTTTCCCAAAAATGAAGACATGTCACGAAATCGCGTGACATCTTTTTCTCTCTCCTCTTTCCTTCGCTTTCCCACAAAAATGAAACATGTCGCAAAATCGTGACATCTTTTTCTCTCTCCTCTTTCCTTCGCTTTCACCTACGAAAATGAAACATGTCACGAAATCGTGACACTTTCGCTTCCTTGCACTCTTCTCTGCATGCACCAGCGAAAACATGACATGTCACGAAATCGTGACACTTTCACTCCTTACATTCTTCTTTGCATGCACCAGAAAACATGACATGTCACAAAATCGTGACACTTTTCCGTACTTCTTTTCGCATGCACCAGCGAAATCAGAACATGTCACGAAATCGTGACACTTTCGCTGCCTTGCACTTCCTCCTTGACTTTGTCACGAAATCATGACGCTTTCGCTTCCTTGCTCTTTCATTTTGCTTCTGTCACGAAATCATGACACTTCATCCTTCGGAGCCTTCCTCTCTGCTACTGTCACGAAAATGTGACATGTCACGAAATCGTGACATCTTTTCTCCTTAGCTCTTCTCTTCTCTTCAGGTCACGAAAACGTGACATGTCACGATATCACGACACTTTTTCTCTCGAGCTCTTCCTTATGCAATATGTCACGAAATCGTGACACTTTTTATCTTGCCTTCTCTCTCCTGCAATATGTCATGAAATCATGACACTTTTTCTCCTTAGCGCTTTCTCTTCGAACCTGTCGTGAAATCGTGACACTTTCTCTCCTTGGCGCTTTCTCTTCAATCCTGTCATGAAATCATGACACTTTCTCTCCTTGGCGCTTTTCTTCTCATCGGATCGAAAACCCAACATGTCACGAAATCATGACAGTTTTCTTTGCTTGTGCCTTCTCTCCAACCATGTCGCGAAATCGTGACAGTTTTCTTTGCTTGTGCCTTCTTTCCAAACATGTCACAAAATCGTGACAGTTTTCTTACTTGCCTTCTTTGCTTCCAACATGTCGCGAAATCGCGACAGTTTTTCCACTTGGCTTCTTTGCCTCCAACATGTCACGAAATCGTGATTTCAAAAATATTTTCCTTCCTTCTCTCTCCAAAATCATGACAATTTTCTTCGCCTTCTCTCTCCTCGGCCATGTCGAGAAATCATGACAATTTTGCTTGCGCCTTCTCTCTCCTCGGCCATGTCACGAAATCGTGACAATTTTGCTTGCGCCTTCTCTCTCCTCGGCCATGTCACGAAATCGCGACAAAAAACATGTCGCGATATCGCGACAGTTTTCTTACTTGTCTTTTTCTTTGATTTTCTGAATCTGGGCCACTTCTGTCTTCTTGGAAATTCACTGTACATGTTCTGACTGACCTCTGAACTCCTGTCCACTGCATCAACTGATCTATCTATTTGTGTTGACAACAATGACAATACTTTTGCTGCAACTTGCTCATCAATCAACTCCTGTCCATTGCATCAACTGATCAACCTGACTGTGTTGACAACAATGACAATACTTTGGTTGCACCTTGCTCATCAATCTCCCCCTTTGGAATTGTTGGCAACACACGTAATTGCGTGCAATTACCTATAATTCTTCTCCCCCTTTGACAATAATACCAAAGGGCGGCTGCAAACTCCCCCTGAGTCCATGCACAACATTCTCAGGCAAAAATTATTACAGTTAGCAAAAGCATAAACATGAGCAGTATGATAAACAAATGCATAAATGCTCCCCCTGAGTCCAAGACCACTTCATTTCACTGATTGACAACATCATGATAAGCATAATAGGCATCAACAAAATCAACAATGTGAATAGCAGCAATAACCAGTGAATGACACCATCACCGTCAACTTCACCAATATAACATGTGTAAGAACATGACTGGACCACTGTCTTCTGTGCAACTACCCTCTGTTGCTTTGCAAACTCAAACTTGTCCACTGTTAGTGAAGGCATACAATAATCTTATATAGCCAACTTTTTGTTCTGCAATGCCAGCAGCATCTGCATACATCTCCACCATGCATCTTGGATATATTCTCAACAAGCTTGAACCCAATGACAGTTGTTTGTCTCTCTCTGCAGTGAGAATCCAGCAGGCTACCTCAATCCACCCAGCCACAACCAATTTTCTTCTTCTCAATCAATTAGGGCTCTAACAACAATGCTTATAGACAAGGTTTAACCAATCATCATCCAACTCAAGATTAACCTTGAAGCATTCAACCAATCACTACATGAAAAGGAAACTAGTAGACATCCTTTTCCTTCCAAAGGTATTTGAACAAGACAACCACCAACATAAATCACCAATGCAAAGAATAACTTGCTCAAATCAATCTCAATGGAGTAGGCCCAAATCATGTATCAAGTAAAGCATTAACTTGATCAAACACAACCTCTATGAAAGCAACTCAATCATCAATCTCAAAACAGCCAACTAAGGGTTTCACCATCTTAATGCAAGTAGCAAGACTTACTAACATAAACCCTAGTGCAACATGCTTCCTCTTTATTTGAGGAAGAAGAGAATAGTTCTTCAACCTTCCCACCCCCCCCCCCCTTCCCCCCATTAGGGGTAATCATAAAAAAAACCCCCAAATATATTATACCATAAAACCCCCCATCCCCCCACCCCAAAAACAACAAAAAAAAAATAAAAAAACCATACAAAATATCCTTCCTCCCCCCCCCACACCCACCCCCCCCCCCCCACCTCTAGCGTTGGAACCTCAAACTGTGCCCAGTAATCAACTCTCGTTATTCTACTTCCTCGAGAAATATCTCGCATTCCTCAAATAATGCAAGACTTTCTTAGGTGCATAGGCATCTTGTCCTCCTTGACGCTTCACCACCTGGGCACTATTCTCTCAACGTCTCTGCCTTGCATGTGCAACTTGGCACTCTTGACGAACTGGGTGCAAGTGTCACTGTTTGTTTTGACTCTGGCATCTCTTTGCTACAAGTTCTATCTCAGATAACGCCAATCAGCTGCTGCATCGAAACACAAGTACGCAGCTAGGGCACGCACGCATTCTTGCATTAAACCAAAAAATCTGAACTGTTATGATCCATAATTTTGAATAGTGGTAGAAGAATCATCAACAGTATAACAATGACAAATATCAAAACTACCAAGGGTGCCAGCTCTCAAATTAATCACAACCCTTCACGGTACTTCCACAGTCCACTACATAAACCGACAAAAAAACTTTGACAACTATACAACAATTTCTCGACTGCTGGTCTTTCATCCTCAGATACCCAGACAAATACATAGGAGCATTTAAAATAAAACTTTAATATTGCTCCCCCTGAGGATGTGCCACCTGGAGTTGCTTAGAGCAATGGCGGAGTAGCCTCCTTCAGTCCAAGGAGACACGATTTCCTTTCTTCTGCCTTTCTCCAGACTTTCCTGAACTTGGGCTTGGGTTTTTCAACAACATCCCTATTTTGCCCCTGTTCGTGAACTTGAACATTTCTCTTGCGGGGTTGTCTCTTGTGCATTCTTGATGGATGATTATTTTCTTTTCTTTTATGCACATGATATGTTCCTTGTCTGTGTTGTCCTCTTTGTGTCTGATGAAATCTAGGGTTTTGCCTTAGATTAGATACATAAGTGCTTGGACAGAACCTTGCTATGTGCCCTTGACCGTTGCATTTAAAACATTGCACATGTTTTATTCCCTGTCTGTATTGCATTCTGTGTGTATGATGAAATCTATGGTCTTGCCTTAGATTGGATACAGAAGTGCTTGGACAAAACCTTGCTATGTGCCCATGGCCATTACATTTAAAACATTGCACAGGGTGTTCACTCAGAAAAGCAGATGTATTTTTATCAGCATAACTCTTTGATCTATTGTTCAGTCCACAATAAATTGCCTTGTGACCAAAGTGGTTGCATTTAGAACAATAGCCATTAAAAGCATTATTATTAAAAGAGTGAGAGTGAGAGAACCTCTTTTGCTGTGGTTGCTTTGCTGTAGATCTTCTTTGATATTTTCTTCCTTTTGAGGATTCAGCTTCAGACTTTTCTTGCTTCAATCCTTCAACCGTGGACTTCTTCTTCTCTGCATATTTGGAGGATGAAGGTTGTTCAACTTCATATCCAAGACCAAACTTAGCCGTGGAGCTTCTTTGTTGATTTATCATTGTATCTAGCAACTCTGTGCTCTTCTCAAATTTGAGATTTATATTGGCCTCTTTTAGTTGTTTCTTCAATGAAACAATCTCTTCTTCTTGTTGGCAGCATACAGTCTCTTTCTCATTGATTTGAGACCTGAGAATATCTTCAATCCTTTTGTACTGTTCTACTTGCAACTTTAGATCAACAATAACTTTGTTAGATTCCTCTTCACTTGTGCTTCATACATCATCCTCATCATCCAGGTGTGTCTTCAAGGCTTCTTCTGATTTCTTGGCCTTTTGAACTTGTAGGAAGAGATCTTCAATCTCATCCCCATATTCTTCTAACTTCTTGGACATTCTTTTGTTCTTTTTCTTTTCTATACTCAACTCTTCAAGTGCAGATATCAACTCTCCTTCAAGATCTACTTCAGCCTCAAGATTTTCATCACAAACTTCAGGATTCACTTCTTCTACCTTTTTTGGTTCAAATTTCTCTTCTACAAGAACTGAAACTGACTGGGATGCCTTTTTGGAGGAGGATCTATTCTTCTTAGCCATTGTGTACTAATCCAAGATCAACCCTGACTGATTTAGCCAAAACTGGGAACTTGGCTCTGATACCAATTGTTAGTCTTACAATGGCACTGAGAGGGGGGGTGAATCAGTGCAGCTATTTAAAACTTAAAACTTTAACTCTTAAAGCCAAAACAATGAAAGCTTAAAACCAGAAACAACAAGTACCACAAGAGAGCATCACATAACACAAGATGTAACGAGGTTCACCAGTTTTGGCTACTCCTCAAATTAGACTGCTTGGACTCCCATCCAAATCCAGCCATTGCAAAGCACCAACTTTACAATCAATTTACCAGCATCCACCTGGAAGGAGCACCAACCCCTAATTTACCAGCACCAACTGGAAGGAGCACCAACCCCTGATTCCAAGCACCAACTTGGATTTCTATTTTAAATCTTGATTGACATAAAAATGCCTTCTGTGTTACAAGACCCTCACTGGTCTATCTTAACTCAAATCAATCTCATGGAAGCATAAGGAGAATTGTTAGAGACTCAATATATTCTATTTCTTACTCTTAATCTCAACTTCCTGTCCACAAAGCATACACTCTTTTATAGCTCTACCTACTGCACACTTACAACCCTTTCATATGGCTTGCACTTGCAGCTCTCACAGCTCTGTACTTCTTACAACATTCTTCCAGCCCACAACACTATCCCTCTATACAACAACACTCTTTCCTCACCGCTATTTTCTCTCAGCAGTTCTCTATCTCTCTTAACCAGCTCTCCAACGCACCTCCTCTATGGATAGCGACACACTTTATTTTCTCTTACTGTACTGAGCTTAAACCCTAAATTCTTGTGGCTCTATGCTCTGACAGCCTTATCTTCTTATTTCGACGCTCTGACATCCTTATCAACGACACCTTCCCTCTTTATGGTGGCACACTTTTCAATTCTGAGCTACATTCACTTCTACATGCAACTGCCCTTTTATAATAATATATTCATCTTGAAACCCTAAGTCTTCTGTAACTGCCATAATCCCGCATGCAGCCTATTAATAGATTTGTCTCTTTAATTTGGATTCTCGGAGCCATCGCTCGTCGAATTTACTCCATAATGGACCCTGTAACTGCCGCTCTGACTTCACTGACACTCCTGTAACTGTAGTTCTGACTCCCATTTACTGTTACTATAACTGCCCCTTTAACTGCCACTCTTTCTCAGCTTTTGCATGTTTTACAGCAACCTATTATATTCTATTACAGCCCATGCTTTCTGCGCTCTTTTTGCAGCACTGCGGACCCACTACTGCACTCTGCTTTTTCCTTGTTTTCTCGTGTTTTCCTTTTTACCATATTTTGTCATGCTTCCTTTTTCCTATTTTGCCATGCTTTCATTTTCCTCGTTTGCCGTGCTCATTCTGCCGCACTGTAGTTTCTGTCTGCTTGTTACACTGAGCATTTCTGTAACCCCACCTGTAACAGTTCTTGTTTTGCTGCATGATTTTATTCTGCAACTGTCCCTGTGTATGCTTCTCGACTTTTACCCATGAAACTAAGACATGTCGCGAAATCGTGACATCTTTTTCTCTCTCCTCTTTCCTTCGCTTTCGCCCGAAAATGAAACATGTCACGAAATCGTGACATCTTTTTCTCTCTCCTCTTTCCTTCGCAAAAACATCTTTTCTCTCCTCTCTCAAAAACATGTCCAAATCGTGACTTTCTCTTCCTCTTCTCTCACCCAAAAATGAAACATGTCACGAAATCATGACACTTTCGCTTCCTTGCACTCTTCTCTACATGCACCAACAAAAACATGTCATCGAAATCGTGACATCTTTCGCTTCCTTGACACTCTTCTTTGCATGCACCAAAATCGAAACATGTCACGAAATCGTGACACTTTCGCTACCTTATACTTCTTTTCGCATGCACCAGCAAAATCGGAACATGTCACGAAATCATGACACTTTCGCTGCCTTGCACTTCCTCCTTGACTTTGTCACGAAATCGTGACGCTTCGCTTCCTTGCTCTTTCATTTTGCTTCTGTCATGAAATCATGACACTTCATCCTTCGGAGCCTTCCTCTCTGCTGTCATGAAAATGCGACATGTCACGAAATCGTGACATCTTTTCTCCTTAGCTCTTCTCTTCTCTTCAGGTCACGAAAACGCGACATGTCGCGATATCGTGACACTTTTTCTCTCGAGCTCTTCCTTATGCAATATGTCACGAAATCGTGACACTTTTTATCTTGCCTTCTCTCTCCTACAATATGTCATGAAATCGTGACACTTTTTCTCCTTAGCGCTTTCTCTTCGAACCTGTCGTGAAATCGTGACACTTTCTCTCCTTGCTTCGAACCTATCATGAAATCGTGACACTTTCTCTCCTTGGCGCTTTTCTTCTCATCGGATCGCGAAAACCCGACATGTCACGAAATCATGACAGTTTTCTTTGCCTGTGCCTTCTCTCCAACCATGTCACGAAATCGCGATAGTTTTCTTTGCTTGCGCCTTCTTTCCAAACATGTCACGAAATCACGACAGTTTTCTTACTTGCCTTCTTTGCTTCCAACATGTCGCGAAATCGTGACAGTTTTTCCACTTGGCTTCTTTGCCTCCAACATGTCGCAAAATCGTGACGTTTTCCCTCTCTTTCCCCAACAGCACAAACGAAGTTTCCACTGCTCTTTCCTCCAACATGTCGCGAAATCGCGACAGTTTTCCTTGCGCCTTCTCTCTCCTCGGCCATGTCGCGAAATCACGACAATTTTGCTTGTGCCTTCTCTCTCCTCGGCCATGTCACGAAATCATGACAATTTTGCTTGCGCCTTCTCTCTCCTCGGCCATGTCATGAAATCATGACAATTTTGCTTGCACCTTCTCTCTCCTCGGCCATGTCGCGAAATCGCGATAGAAAACATGTCGCGATATCGCGACAATTTTCTTACTTGTCTTTTAAACGAGAAATTTCTTACTTGTCTTTTTCTTTGATTTTTTGAATCTAGGCCACTTTTGTCTTCTTGGAAATTCACTGTACATGTTCTGATTGACCTCTGAACTCCTGTCCACTGCATCAACTGCATCAACTGATCTATCTGTTTGTGTTGACAACAATGACAATACTTTTGCTGCACCTTGCTCATCAATCAACTCCTGTCCATTGCATCAACTGATCAACCTGACTGTGTTGACAACAATGACAATACTTTGGTTGCACCTTGCTCATCATGTTGCTAGTACAAATTTCTCAATGATTTCTACATATCCAATTTTGCAATACCACCACTTTTTACTATCTCACAATGAGATACATGTGGGTGATTGAAAAATACTACCCACATTATTGGTAACTCATAGGGGCCTTCTATTTATAAAGGTATAGAACCCATACAACCTTATTCTTTGGGCTTTAGAGTCAAAAAGGTATAAATAGGAAACAAAAATTAAAAACTATACAAAAGTAAAAGACTGCATAAATAAAATCTCATTGTACATCCCTTGTTACTAGAGAGTAAACTAGCTCACTTTATTTTTTGGATTTTTCCCCTAAAGCTACCCCTGATGATTCACCCTATCATGTTATTGTTTGAATTAAAGGTGGCATTGCAATTTGAAATAGTCAACACATCTTATTCCATGTATTTGGGAGAGGTATATGAATCCCTCTAAGCTTGTAAAGAATATATTGTAGTTCATAGTGGTGCTTATAAGAGGAATCTCAGTATCTCTTGGTCATTTATTCATATTTGGCCAAAAGGTAGGGAAGGTTATGAAATAGAGTGAAGACTTGCTCTATCACCAATGGTTCTAGCAATGACTCGATTTCGCTCTCATCCTTGAGTAGTTGATCCAATGGTTGGTTAATTTGCTCTTGTGTATAAAATTATTCCTTTTTATCCTAGAACCCTAGAGAGCTGAGTGCTTTAATTTCTTGAGCAGCCTTGCTCATTTTATTAGTGTTTTTCTTAAGAATATTGAGCACTTCTTCTCCTACATGAATCAACTCACTTCCTAAATCAACTTGATGAATTGCAAATTTACATTCAACTAAATATACCTCTATTTGTCGGTTTAGATAAGGATGATTTTCTCTATTTTTTAGCATTTTTTTAGATACATGTGCTTCCACAAGCTTATTTATCAGATCTCTTCTACCTTTGGCAAAATATCTTTTTGTCTCCTGGGTCACCTTGGCAGTATCTTTTATTTTCTTGACAAAAGGATGAAAATTCTACAAGGTAGGCACTTTTATTTTCTTCCAATATTGGCCTCTGATCTATTTGGGCAGGTCTTTATATATATCCTAGCCATCGGGCTTCTCCTTTTCTAGTTTTAGTTTTTATTGACCAGTAGCAAGATCTTCATCTTGTTGTTGTAGCTTAGATTTTATTTCTTATAACATTGTATCCTATTGTTGTCTTTCACTATAAATAACTTGTAGCTTCTCCCACAAGGTCTATATTCTCTCATATTTTTACTGCAACTCCTTCTCAAAAGAAAACTTTTAAATGACTCGCTTCAGTTCCTAGAATTCCTATTTAAGAGCCTTTTGCTCGATTTTTTCTCTACTCAACCTTAGTTCCAGGGCTTCAATATTTTTCTTAGCAGCTTCACACTTTCTATCAGCTTTATGGCCTTGCAAAAATAGTGTATCCACTTTCATATGGAGGGCCTAGAGTGTATGATTTTGAAATCTTAAATATGTCCTATTTATATTCAATCTAATAATCATTCAACCTCATTTTTTTAGCTGCCTTTTTAAATTTTGGATGGGCAATCATTTTTACCCTTTCCTCAGTAATTATATCTACTACATTGTATGTCAAGGTGCTCGTATATTTGGTTTTGTCTTTTTGATGCTGCTCTTCTACCCACTTTTGCTTATTGTATTCCAAATTCTAGATGATGGAGAACACCTTGGGAAGTGGGTTTTTAAAAACAAGGGGTGGAGTAGGGGTAGCTAAAAATAAATAGAAATAGATAGGGTATTTGATGATAAGACACTAGTTTTTACAGGGGTGAGTCTTTCTTGGATTATTTGCCTCTTAATGGATGGAGGGGAAGTTTATGTTGGGAATTTGTGCAGGGGTAATGCTAGTGCTTGATGGGAGGACGATGAGGGTTACATTTTTGGTGGAGGCTATGCTATTGATGGGATAATTTCAAGGAAATAAGAGGATTGAGGAGAAAAAGGAGAATATTGAGAAGACATACATGGTCCTTGCACTCCCTACTTTGGCTCCACCCTTTTTGCTGCTTCAATTCTAGATGCTTCAATTACTGCTTCTATCCTTCATACTTCTTGCCATAATTGTTACATCTTGATTACTACCCTCATTGTATCTGAATCTACAAGGCTTGAATAATTTTTTATTTTGTCTCCTGTACAATCCTTTGATGAGAAGACCTAGGTTTAGTTTTTGAATGAGACCTAAAGGGTTTAGGAGCACTTATTTCTCTCATATAGTTGGTTGGTTGAGATACCTCAATACCTACAACATATCTCGTAGTCACTTTTTTAGCACATTCTATGGTTGTTGGACTTGCTAGAAGGACTTTTGTGTGTTTTCTTCTTTGGAGCTGGGACTCTTCTATGCTTGTTTTTTTTTCAAAATTATCATAGGCTACCAAAGCAACTGCTTGCAAAGGAGGTCGAACAACTTCCTCTGATTCTTCCTCTTATACTTCCTCCTCTAAATCCTCTATTATTTTAATCCCTAGAAATATCTCTTTCTCATATTTTTTCATCCAATTGATATAATTTTCTTTAAATTTTGTAATAAATAATTTATTATGATCATTGGAAAAATCATTTCTATGCTTATTTTATTCACAACATGAAATCCACCATTCATTTATCTTGTGATCTTCCCATCCTATTTCATATTTGATCTTCTGTATAACTTCAACCTTCATCCACTAGTATTCATTTTGATCAGGGTCAAATATGTGAATGTATTCATGCCAAGTCCTCCATGGTGGCCTCTCTTGCATCGTCTTGATGTTCAACTTCGCTCTCTGATTGTCATCAAGATTTTTGAACATCTTGATAGTAAGTATTGATACATGCTCAAATGGAGGAGTCTTTTTAAGGCTTCCAATCTAGACTTGAATATATCTTTTGGGTCATAATGTCTTCCGTGAGGCACTACTACCAACTAAAGCGTGCTAAGATTTTCATCCAAAACTTTGTATTACCCCATATTTGTCATTATTATATCTTCAAATTTTATAGGGAGGTAGAATATGACAATCTTCTTAACTCTATCCCCTTAATGCTTCTCTACTTTGTCAATCTATCTATAGAATTCTAATCCAAATACCCAATTCATAACATAATATGGGAGAAAATATGGGATACGCGAGAACCCATATATTCTGATTATTATACCTTTAAAAAATACCGGTAACCTAGCTCCCACTTCTTGCTTCTGAGATAAGGTGTGGTTAATGCCCAAAAATGTCAACATGTGCTAGGCCCAAAAATATTTTGTTAAAATGCATGTATGATGCACTTTCTCTAAGGTCATGAGTCTAGTCTACAATAGGGTGCATATTCCCTTCTTTGTACCATTTTTTCATCTCAAGGCCATGTACGTTTGGGGGTATGTTGAATAAAACTAACCAGGCCAAATAATATGTATAAGTAAATTCTTCACTTTGGATAGTTTTAAGTGTCACCAATTGGCTAGGCATTCTGTAGCTCACAAATTCAGCCTAGTCTAAAAAATTGGGACATGTGCGCTAGTTGCAGTGTAATTGCTCACATTAGTTACCTCATAGGATAATGATAGCTATTGCAAATATACAATAACATGTGTTTCCAACCCCAAATTTACATCCAACATAAATAAAACATGTGCATTACACCATTAAAATTTCTTAGCTTTACAGTTATTTTTGTATAATTGCTTGGAAGCGTCCCAAAAAAATTGCCAACCAATTTCTAAAAGTTGGATTGGTGAGAAATCCCCTTTATTCATCTATATCTATTATTATTTTTGGATTGAAATCTAGCACAACCCCTGCTACAAAAGCTCTAGTGATTTATTTCTTTGTTATTGTAAGCAACATCTCTTGCTTTAAATTATACACTATTGCTATATTTAGATCGTATCATTGTGCAATTGCTTTCACTAGCTTTGGGCATGGGTGAAAAGGCTTGGGCATATAGGACGACAATAATGAATTCCATGGATTAGAGTCTAGATGGTTCATTGATAGTCTTCTTCCTTTCTCTTCTATAATTTCTCTAAAAAAAATTAATTTTGACTTAACTATCAAAATGGGGTTGTGAATACCAACCAATTTATCCTAGAGCTCTTTGGTGGACTTTTGCACTTTTTTGCTTTTCTTTGTTGAAGCCATTTTGCAATCTGAATTGGTTATGCTCTACAACCACTCTCTTCAGCAGACTACCTGGGTCCACAAATTACATCGATTGTGTAGTGTTTTGTTTTAGTTTCTTTTATAATGCAAAGCAAAATATCATTCAATGCATGGTCGTTATTCTTTGCATATCGTAGAAATATTTGCTCATAATTGCTATATTTTATAGATAATTAAGGTGCATGCTCTTAAATATCATGCTTCCAACCAATGAGGTTGTAGCAAATTTAAATTTTGGTAACTAGTAGGAATTTTTGCCTATAAGCAATTCTGACAGCTCTCATTTTCTATACATATATTTACATGTGTAGTTATATACATATGTGCAAGTAAGCGATACATATCTTTATGCATAATGCTTTAGATACTGGTCATTTACTATTATAGATAAAACATGACCTTGCAAATTTTGAAGCTTGAATGCATTTAAAGCTTTCTTTAAATAAGGTCCAAACCACATGGAGTCTGATTTATTGTGTCCACCTAGCTTGGCTTGATCTGCATCCCACTTGAGTATAATATCTCCCTCCCTAAATTATTTTGGTACCATTTTTTTATCAAACCACTGCTTGATAGCTATTTGATGATGCTAAAATTTATTATAAGCCTTTTTATGCTCCTCTTCCACCATCCTTTTCTCTATTGGCTTCACATATTCTAAATCATTTTGATCAATCAACTTCAAAGCTTATAGTTCTAGGTTGATAGGCAATATCACCTCTTTTTCATATACCAAAGCATAAGGTGAAGTCTTTAATGCTTTATTAATTATTATCCTATCAATCCATAATGCTTGATTAAGCAATAAATGCATGATTCTTGGATTATCATTGATGCTTTTTTTAATTATTATCAACAAATTTTTATTTGTGGATTCAATCAATACATTACCCCATGGATAATAATTTGGAGTCGTGTTCCAATAGATGTCATATTTTGTAGTGAAATCCATTGTCTTAGCTCCAAAACATGATCCTCTATTGTTTAACACTATCGTGGCTAGGATTCCAAATCTAGTGATGAGTTTCTCTAAGAATTAAATGACAATATCTTGGTTTGTATGCTTGGTAGCTTCAACTTTAGACCACCTGGTGAAGTATTTAGTTACCATAAATATGAATTTATATCTAATGGATGAATTGGGATTGATTACCCTAATAAAATCTAAGCCCCACTATTGAAAGGGTTCTTTCACAATTATTGGCTAGAGGCATAGTTGAATGTTTATTTCTACCCACAAACCTTTGGAATTTATTGCATGATTTGGCCATTTTGAATGCATAAAAAAATATAGGCCAATAGTATCCAGCTTTGAGGATTTTAATTGTTGTAGTTTATTTTGAAATAATGCCCACCTGAGAAGCCAACATGGAACTCCTTTAAGAATTTTTTGCTTTATTCGGATGTAAACATCTTAGAAACACACCATCAATTTTTTTTCAATATATTATACCATCAATAACTAAATAATTCATGATTTAAAATCTATACTTACATCTTTGGAAAGTCGTAAAACCATCTAAACATATACTAGATTCAAAAAAGTATCAATTGCTCAATCCAAGTATCTTGACCTATTTGTGTACTTTTTGGTTGGGAAATTTGATGCTCTTCCAATAACATATTAACATTTTGCAATGTCTATTCTACTAGTTTCTAACACAATGCTTTCCCTCTCATGATCTTAGTTGGTTTCATCTCAATAACATATTCTTGAATCTTTGTAACCCAACCAACTTGTTTATCACCCAATTCTCCTTATATTATAAAATTTTGGACATCTACATGTACGACATATGTTGTTGTTTTGCTCTATGATATAAAGTGTTTAAACATTTTTAATGATTTCATCAAAGCATCGACCTATTTCTCTATAAAATTATACCATTCCTCATGGTCATGCAATGTCTAGATTAGGAATGCTATAGGTCGATCATCATTTTTCTCATTCTTTCAAGTGAGTACAACTTTATAGCTTTCTTCTAACCTGAATACATAAATAATAAAATATTTGGCATAACCTATGTTAGCTAACATTTGAGCTCTAGTGGTGGCTTCGTTTATATTTTTGAAGGCTTTTT
The DNA here is from genome assembly GCA_028583015.1 of Wollemia nobilis. Taxonomy (NCBI): domain Eukaryota; kingdom Viridiplantae; phylum Streptophyta; class Pinopsida; order Araucariales; family Araucariaceae; genus Wollemia; species Wollemia nobilis. The sequence continues at coordinate 3,721,710 of JAQPPZ010000333.1, forward strand.
TTTGACATCCATCCATGTGAAATTTGTTTGCTTCTTTAGCATCTCAGTCATAGGTTTTATAATATGAGCAAAATCAGAGATAAAATTTTATATGAAGTTGATCTTACCAAATATTGACTATAGGTCTTTCTTGTTAGGTGGTAATATAAGTTTCAATATAGCATTCACGCTATCTATATCAATAGCTAACACCTTTTTAGACACAATGTGTCCTAGCATTTTTCCTTCTTATACAAAAAATATTGATTTCTTTGGATTTAACATCACCCTAAATTCTCTATTTTTTTGGAACACCAACCTAAGGTGTTCAACATTTTTTTCTTGTTTATGAGAAAAGACTCTCATATCATCCAAATAAATCACTATTATTTCATTTACCAATTCTCCAAATGCTAAGTCCATTTCCCTTTGAAAAGTAGGTCCAACATTAGATAAACCAAAAGGTATTCCTTGATAAGCAAAAGTTCCCCATTTGGTAGTGAAAGAAGTCTTATATTGATCTTCAACTATGACCCATACTTGATTAAATCTAGAAATCCCATCTAGTTTTTACTCTAGCTAATGTATGCAATATTTGGTCAATTTGGGGTAAAGGATAATTGTCCTTCAGGGATGTCGTGTTTAAATTTCAAAATTCTATAAATAGGCTAATATCGCCTTTCTTCTTTCTCACTGGCACTAAATTAGCTACCCATGTGGAATGTTTTATTGGGTAGATAGTTTTAGCATTCAAATGCTTCTATCTTTGTATTAATCAGTCTTTGCTTTTGCCAAAAAAAATTAGTGTTCGACATGAGTTCAATGGTGTGTTGAATGGTATCTTTGTTGTATACCTTAAGATCATCATAAGCCCATGTAATAATATCATTGAACTCTTGGCATAAGTCTGAAATTTGATTAATTCATCTTTAGAGCAATGCACTCCAACTTTAATATGTTTTCCTAGCTCAATCTGGATCTCTTTATATCCTTGCTTATCAATTTCCATTTTTTGGGTTGTTGGTCGATCATTGCTATCAAATAGAATTTCAAGGGTGATCAATCTTTTTTTAATATGAATGTTTTTAACTGTATCAAATCACCTTCATCTTCATTTTTTTGTAGCCTACTGGTTTCTTTTGCATAGTTCATCTCTTGTATCAAAAAAATGACTATATGCTCATCATTGTCAAATATTTACCAAAATGTCTCTTTATCTAGCATTGATGATCTATATAGTAGCTTAACTATCATGAATTTACATATTGTATTGGATACTAGATATACATTAGCTCCATCAAAAGCTAATGTATCAACATTTGTATTGTTCTCCCTAGGGATTGCTTTTATGTTAAGTACTTCAAAGCTTTACAATAGATCCCACACTCTATTTTGGTAATTTTTAAGGTAATGTTGTTTACTGTTGCACCTCTATGTAACTTGATTGACAAACAATTATAATTCACCTTAGATTAACAACTATTTGATTCCTATTTATTTATTTTTTATTTCTTGAGGCCAAGGCAAATTGCTTCATATTCTGCTACATTGTTTGTATAGCTCTAGGTCAGCCTATATGAAAATATTTTTTTACCCCATCTGGTGATATTAACATTATGCCCACTTTGGCACCATTCTTACACCTTGCTCCATCAAAGTAGAGCTTCCACATTGCATCTTGCCAAATTTCTTGTTTTACAATAACTAAGGTTTTCTTTTCCTCTGGATTCATAATTGAATATGTACCAATTCCTATTTCAACCATGGTTTTAAAATCCCTTAGTGAGAATTGTTCTTCTATTTGTAATTCATCTACAATGTCCTCCATCATATCAAATTATTCATTAATCATGCCAATTGTATTAGCTTGTTGATTTTCTTCTTTAATCTTCTCTATGTGATAGGTGGATGGATTCTTAGCATAGATCTTCATTCTTCTATTCTTGCATGGTATCCCCATATGTGAGTAATATAGAGAGATACATCCACCTAATTTAATTGTAAACTCCATAGATATGTACAATCCAAAATAAGGCTTTGAATTTACCACTACCACCTCCTAAATAAATATTATTTGATGCATCATATGCAAAACTATAGGAATATATTTAACTCCTCTCATAGTCTTTACTGGAGTAGCATCCAGTTGTCGCACACTAGGGCTACTTCAGGTATATTCCATACCCATTATCTCACAAACCATATTGGGCACTACTGTTGTTGTTGCACTAGAATCTATCATACAATTATGAACTACCCATCCTTCCATACTTAAAAACAAGTAGAATTGTGGTGGCTTGTTTTTTCCTACTCTTGGAGTGGTATTTGCTTGGGCTAAATTGAGTTTTGGTTGGTGTTGTCCTTTATGTTAAATGGATTTTAATGATGCCTAAAGTAGGTCAATTTGCCCTAGAATCATTAGAGCATCATACATGCTAGCTTTGGACGGTGTTATTTTCAACTCATCAACTATATTGAAGTTGTGATATTTAGGTTGTTTTATCATTTATTTTTTAGGTTCCTTAAATCTTATCTTATATTCATGATTTTCTTCCAATATATGTTGCTTGGTGACAAAAGAATATTGGATCTTATCTCTTGCTTGCTCTTGAGCTTCAACTTCTTTAACTAGCTTTTACTGTTCTTGAGCAGGCTCTTGAATTGAAGGTTGATTTGTCTTATGAGTAGATTGAGAGCTATCCATTTTGGGTTGGCTTCCCTAGTTAGAGGGAATCTTAAAGGGATCCATTTATTTGGGATCAAAATTTAATGGCTTCTTTCTTGATCGTGTTAAAACTTCCACTTGTTCACTTGATGACATCATGAAGTTATGATCAAACTCCCTTAGCATATTTACCTACCCTTTCTAGTTTCTTTTTGCTTTCTCAATTGCAATATTTTATGTGATGTTGTAGCATACAAGAACTTTAACCATGTGGATAATTATTGGTTGAACACCAATAATCTGCTTTAAAATTTTGAATGGAGGGCTTAGTTTCCTAATTATTGTATATTGTGTTAGATTTCTTAGTGGTTTCATTGGGAGAGACTGCTTGATCCTTCATCACATATGGGAATCTTATGAGTTGAAAATTTTACTTAGCTTATCTCATTTTTATAGAAGTAACTTAATTTGTCAATTTCTTCATAGTTGTAACTATTTTTTGCAAGGCAACCATTTAAGGGTCCAGGTATGGTAATGCAAGTATAGGAGGAGGTGTTGGTAATGTTGGAAATGTTGTAGGTGCTAGCAATGCTTGGGTTATAAATGATGCTGACAATGTTGGGAATTTGATGGTTGGAGGTAAAACTATGAAAGAATTATTTGTAGGGGCTTGTATTCACAGTTGGATGATCTTTGGGAAAACTGACATTATAGTCTTGGGAGAAAGGCTGCCTATAGCAATCAATTATTTTTATATCATTAATGCTACTTGGATTTTTTTGGAATATAAATACATTGGACTGCCTTATAGCCATACCTAGATCTTAATTGAAATCCCTTAGGTAATAATACATTGTTTGTTCATCAATTGTCCATAGACCTTTAGGCACTCTTTTCCATGCATGGTTAAATTTGATATTGAAGTCCATTATTTTCTCCTTTGGATGCCTTTGTATTATAGTGAGCTTTGTCAGTAATGAGAATGGATCAACCTATTCATTAAAATTTTGTACTAGCCTATCAGCAATTTGTGCCCATGAATTTATTCAATGATATGATAGGATTCGGTACTAGTACAAAACTTTCCCTTTTAATGATATTACTAACAACCTTATCCTGACATCCTCTTTTTGGATATTATGTATAGCAACTAATGAAGCCACATCCTGGTAATGCTCATTTGTAGTCTTTTCGGTACCATCATATTTCAATAATACTTTTAATACTACCTAAGATATTAGATTTTGATGAATCAGGTCAAAGGCCCTATGTGATTCCAATTTGGAAATTTCTATGGATTTTGATTATTGTTAGCCATTGGTGATGATATATCTAAAGATATTGAAGATGTGAGGTCTATGGTCTCTTGATATTCTAAAATTCTTGAAGAGAATTATGATTTGAAGTATGTGTTGAAATCTTATCTTTTGAATACAAGCGTGGGTAATTTTAAAATTTTTACTAGTTCATCCAACCTTCTAGCTACTTGTCTCGTGATCATATAGCTTATAAATCAAAGAAACTAATTTTCTAAAGTTGATTTGAAGTTCATATATATATATATATATATATATATATATATATATATATATATATATATATATTTGGGTTTCTATATGGATGGAGTCACTAGGTGATTAGGAAATAATCTATTAGAGTAGAGTATCACCAAATATCTGATCTACCAATATGGTGAGGTTTGGGTCCTACTAGGCATGCTAAAAAATATTGGTCTAAAATATGCCTAAGGATTCACTTGCACCTTGATATTTTACCAACATTGGAATATGATGAAGAAGTAATGCATTGTGCATTAACCTCCAAAGCAATCCAGTTCCTTTGAAATTCTAACTAGCTAACTATGGAAATGGGGAGATGAAAAGAGTGTAGAAAGAGATAAGAGAAAACTAGCTAGAATTATGATGGCACAAATTTAGCATCATAAATACACATCATATATAAATAAATTTGATATTCAATCATAATATCACAAATAATGATCCATATATTCAAATAATAAATCACAAAGATTTAATAAGAAATCCAAGAAGCAGAATAACCATTGCATTTATTCAACTAGTTTTTAACAAAAATGAGTAAATGATAACACATATTTTTAGCAAGAGCTCGAAAAAGAGGTTAGGAAAAAATCCAATTTTATTCCTCAAAGGCATAGAGTGCTTACATTTATTGATGTCAATTATAAATACTAGAGTTGACCTCTAGAATCTATTACATTCTAGTTTATATAGTTTTACAATTAGTTCTATTAATTGAACATCATTACCTTGATAATAGATTGTTGTTATGTTAGAGCACTTGCCAACCTACATGTATGCTTGACAACTTACTCTATTACAAATAACTAGGCATGATTATGCTGATGTGGCCTAATCAGGTTCCATCTAAATAAGTTGGAGCTATGTTGTCTATATTTGATCACTAGGATACCCTAAAACGTTTGTTATGCATCCTATGACAAGTTTGTTATGTTGTTGGCCACTCCATGACTACTTACCATCATGAGCCATGAGTGGTTTTATTGTTGGTATTCTCTTATAGAATATCTAAACTATTGGATGTGTTCTATAAACCATCAAATTTTGTCTTTAATAAGTTTATTCTATGTCAACATATAAATTATTCTTGTTTCTTGCATAACTATCTTCGACAATCTCTATACTTAACCAATTATATGCTACCTAATGGTTGTCAAGTGACCTATCGATAGTTGTTCGTTGATAGATTTTTGGTACCTCCTTGCTGACTTCAATGGTAAAAAATCCCCAATGGCTTCTATATGCAAAATTTGCAATGCTTCTTAGCTATTAGGCAATAAAATTTTGGTCCCTCTCTACAGACATCATCAGTGCAAAATATCTGATGACTTCCATACTTATGCAAAATTTACAGTGCTTCTTATTTATTGAGTGATAAAATTTTGGTTACCCTCTACTAACATCACTGGTACAAAATCCTTGATGGATTCTACACTTAGTAAATTTTGTAATGTTGCATGGCTACCGGTTGATGGACTTTTGGTTATCCTTTGCTGACATCACCAGTACAAAAATCTTGATGGCTTCTACACAACCAATTTTGCAATGTTGCATGGCTATTGAGCGATGTAAATTTAGTCCCCCTCTATAAATTTTGCAATGCTACATGGCTATTGAGCAACTAAATTTTAGTCCTCCTCTACTAACATCACTGGTACAAAATCCCTGATGGCTTCTACACTTAGTCCATTTTGCAATGCTACATGGAAACTAGGCAATGGACTTTTGGTCACCCTCTGTTGACATCATTGGTATAAAATCCCCGATGGCTTCTACACTTAGTTGATTTTGCAATATTGCATGGTTGTCGAGCGATAGACTTTTAGTCCTCTACTAATATCACTAGTATAAAATCCTTGGTGACTTCTACACTTAGCCAATTTTGTAATGTTGTATGGCTATCAAGCAATGGACTTTTGGTCACCCTTTATTGATGTCACTGATATAAAATACCTAATGACTTCTATACTTAGCCAATTTTGTAATGTTGCATGGCTACCAGGTGATAAAATTTTAGTCCTCCTCTATTGATGTCACTAGTACAGAAACTCTAGTGGCTTCTTCACATAGCCAATTTTGCAATGTTGCCACTTTTTACTATCTCATAAGGAGATACATATGGATGATTAAAAGATACTACCCATATTTAGGTGGAGTAGCATAAGAAATTCCTTGTTTTCAAGGGATTATTTCAATAGGAGGAAGTGGACTAGTCTAATATATTTACACTAGTGGATAGGGTGGGCTCATTTAGAATGATTCTCTCCATTGCTACCTCATATGGATGAAAGGTACATTAGATGGATGTGAATAGTGCCCTTCTACGTGGGGAGATTTAGGAGGAAATATACAAGTAGTATCCATTTAGTTTTGAGCTTGAGGTCCCCACTCCATTAGTTTATCATTTGACTAGGTCCTTGTATCAAATTACATAGTCTCATAGTCTCATGCATAATATGAAAATATCCTTCTATGTAAGTCTGAACATGATGTGTATATCGAATATTTGTAGGGAGAGACTTTGGTGATTGTGTTGTATGTTGATGATCTTCTAATCACTAGAAACTATTCTAATCTAGTCTAAGATATGAAGTCACAACTTTGATCTACTTTTGAGATGATAGATTTGGGTCTTCTATATTAGTTTTTGAGGATTCAAATTGATTAGATAGATTTTGGCATAACCATTTCCCAACCTTAAATATTCTTTGGATCTCCTTGAACATTTCAATATGGAGGATTGCAATTCCTATCAAACTCCTTTTACTTGAGGCCTGAAGCTTTGATATGACTGTACCACTCCTTTGGTGGAAGCTATGTTGTATTAGCCTCTTGTGGGAGGACTTATCTATCTTACACTAGACCTGATATAGCTTTTGATATCATTTATTTTTCTAGATATATGCAGACATCCTAAAATAGGTAGTGGGCAACATCTAAGAGGATTATTAGATACATACAATGGATATACCAAAAGGATATTTACTGCTCTATTGGCTTTCCTCCAATTTGGGTAGGATTTTTAGATGCTGACTAGGCTAGTGATTTGAAAAAATGATCCAACATAGAATTTGTGTTCCATTTTGGATTTGTACCTATTTCGTAGTGTTCTAGATGCCAATCCACTATTTCTCATTATTCCATAGAGGCTAAATATTGCATTGCCAATGAGGTAGCTAAGTATCTTAGGTGTATGCTCAATATTTTAGAGTATATTAACATTCCTCAAAATTTTCCAATCACTCTTTGATGTGACAATCAAAGCACCATTCAACTTGTTTGTAATCTAGTGTTCCATCAATAAATAAATTACATAGAGATATGGATTCACTTTGTGAGATGTCTTAATACACATGGGATCCTTGATTCAATATTTATGCCTTCATTAGAGTAGGTAGTAGATATTCTAACCAAGTTCATGCCCAAGGTCACTTTTGTGCACATGTGGGAGCTTCTTGGAGTTATATACTATCCATTAAGAGGTATAAAAAGTAAGGATCTCTCTCCTTTTCCTTTATTTAGCTTAAGGGGGGATATAAAAATATATGGTGGTTAATATTCTCTTGAGGCCATGTCCAACTTGTGTACTTATATTATTCATAATTATCCTTTGGGCCCATGTAAACATTAATAAACATGCTTTTGTAATTTTTGCAAAATATTAATCCTAAATTTTGGTCTTACAACCTTGACCTAAAGGTGAATTGTATTTGGTTATATAACCCCTTTGTACCAACCATTTTGCTTATCCTTTGGAGTGTAATTCCATTTCCATTTAGTGAGATTAATTGGTGTCCACAAACACCCCAAATATATTATCTATTATTTATTTTTCATTATGTTCATTTCTTTTTCAAGCAATACTAGGTAATGTTTGATTCCATTCATTTCTAAAAACTACTATGAAATATAACATCAAGGAGAAGAATGAAGATGAATAAATAAGGTTCACATGGAATGATTTTATTGATGTATATATATATATATATATATATATATATATATATATATATATATATATATATATATATATATATATATACATATACATATACATATACATATACATATACATATACATATACAATATATATATATATATATATATATATATATATATATATATATATATATATATATATATATAGATATAGATATAGATATAGATATATAATACCCAAATACCTAGAACCAACCCAAGAAATACGAGTGATAATTAAAAGAATCAAGACAAAGAGGGTCAACCCTAAAACTAGAATTGGAAGTAGAGAAAAATGTCCTAATATAAGAATCCTTAAGCTATAAAATGATGCAATTATCATAAGAGAAACCAATATAAGAGGGAATAGTGTTGAGCAATATGATCACTATTTGTTGAGGGCCAACCCTCCATATTGACTACATTGTGCTCTACATATCCATAGGCTAAGTATAGAGGGAATTAGATCATGGGAGTTGAATCAAATATAACAATAGCCACAAAATATAATAGAATATATAAGGAACAAGATGAGAAGTATATATTTCAATAATATATATGAGTAGACAGTACATTTTATTATTGATAGCAGGAGCCAAAATAATATGAGTTCTATTCACGTTATAAAGGATTTGGATATACTTGTCACACCACACCCACATCCATATAAAGTTATATGGTCATAATAAGGGACAAATATTTGTGTCACTAGATAATATCTCCTCTCTTATCCTATCAAAATCTTGAAAGATAAAGTTTTGTATGATATTATACCCTTGGATGTTTTTTATGTGATCTTGCTCTAACCATTCATATGGAATAGATATGGTGTGTATAAATCAATCATAATGTATCATCATCATTGTTAGATGCCAATGTTTCACAACATATAGGTATCTCCTCCCACCTCTATTTCCATAGTTAGTACTAATTCTTAAAAGTTTTATTACTTGTTTAACCTATTGTTAATGCATAACTATGGTTGATATAAAGACTTAAAACATGTTGAGTATAATTTGTATACTAAATATTGTATATAGTAGTATATGGCAATGATGGACTATAGCTTGATGAAAATAATTCTTAGAAATTTTGACCAAAGCTAAGGTGATGGGAGATAGAGAGAAGTTTTAATATGGTTACGTATATGATTGGGATTAGGGATAATAAGTTGATTTATAAATATATTAATTAAAGCATTCAACATGCTTAAAGTAATTTCATGATGGTATATAATAATGTGGATTGTATTATATAAATGCATGGTTTATGGATTCATCTAAGGTCATTTTATCACTACATATGAAATTTAGATATAATTATGAGTGTGTTTTCATAAATTTGATTTTTTGCAATGATACATGTATGTTTGAATATAATCTATAATTGCATGCACTTTCACTCTCTAATTTATTGATGTTGTTCACCTTCCCCTTTATTGAAGGACCAAAAATCCATACATTGGAGTTACGATGGGCATATTCAAGTTGAAATACCACCTCTAGTGATGTTCTTCTTTCCCTTTTTGACAATTGGTATCTAGAATCCAATTCCACACACCAACTTTATAGGTAGATGAAATTTTGATTTATTTACTTGTACTTGAAAAATATATCACTATCTACTAAAAATAATTTTATCTAGTCTTGTAGTGCTTGTTTGGCAATATGTAAAGGAATAGATCTTGAGGACTAAGTTTTTAAATGATACGTCCTTGGATAAATTTTAGGCCTTATACTTAATTTGTGTAGATGAATAGGTACCCATAATATTCCTTGTATCATTATGAGATTTATAATAGCATCTCTATAATACAAAGAAATTAGATATTTGCTTGAATATGACTGATACTTGTTGCATAAATGACTTGGTAGTATAAACAAACTAGTAATTATATGACTATAATGTTTTATTAAATTGTTTCTATATGGATACATTAAAAAACATCATGGCCTTTATAATACAACTAATATTATAACTAGTAATTTATCTATCATATCATTAACACTTAGAACTAGAAGAAGATTGTAATAAGTAGGTTCAATTGATGATAGGTATTTAATGAAAGTATTACTATTTATGTGAAGCAAAATACTCTACTTGATATGAAAAGTTATCAATTGAAAAAATTTCAACAAGTGACAATATTTGAATTCTCTATTCTATAACAAATTAGAAATCATGAAAATATTCTAATAAGGACAATGATTTAAAATTGATCATAGACATTTAAAAAGCTCATTATTAACATTACAATATTAGTTTAACTTTAGATGTAGATGAAACATCATAATTAATGCATTTGTATTATGGATATAGAACTATGTTTACAACTAAGGTTCTCATAGTGTAATCATAATATTATAAAGTATACTTCTTCTTTATGTAGAATGAAATAGATTAAACTAGAGTATTATAGAAATTTAAGATGATCAAGATGTAGATCCTTTACAACTAAAATCCTTGTGGAAAGTTCAATCTTATGATTAGGCTATGAGAACCTTGTAAAACAAGAAGTTTCTTCAAACATAAAATGCTAATAATTTTTTGCTTGTGCTAGAAATAAAAGCAAAAAAAAAAAGGATATAACAAAATCCTCTTTGTTGTCCAAATGTGTAAGCTTGTCATTGATTTGTTGAACTTGCTAGTCTTGTTTATTACATTGGTGGAAGTTGAACATGACAGTGTTGCTAGAATGCAATGATGGTAATGCTCATAGGTCTTTATCAAAATATAAAGGTAAATTAGGTAAACAAGTCACTAATTGTACATTAGTCTAGTAAAAGAGATAAACCAATATAATATTAATGGTCTTAGTCAAGATATGGGGGGAAATTGAGATGATAACTTGTCAATATTATACTAGACCTAGAGATAAGAAAATTTATATATGTGATGATAACCACTAATCTTGTATAGAATAAATCTAAACTTTCTAGTCTTGAACAATACACAGAAGGGGGATTATGGATTTAATATTTCTAGTCTATTGAAAAGGCATCAAAAGGATCTCACCATATGAATTTTTGATCTTGTATATACAGAAGAGAGAATGAATACAAAACTTGTTGGTATTTTATAAAACATAGAATTGAGATGAGCACAAATGCACTATTCAATGCAAAAAGGAGGCATCCAAATTGGTACCATTGTACTCATAAAATTAGGATATCCACCTAGTTTTTTAGAATGCTTTAAATGAAATAGAACAATTACATTAATAATCACTTAGAATAGTTATATGAAATTAAAAAGAATCTTAGCTATTTTTGGAAACTTTGTAATTAAGTTGCTACCTCATATAACAATCTTAGAATAGTTATATGAGGATGACTAACCTTGCCACCTCACAAACCCTAACCTTACCATTCTAGAACTTGACTCTAGGGTGTAGTACACCTAACTACCACCCTCACCTTGGTTTTTATTATAAATAGAGGATCTTTTCCCTCATTTTACCTCTCTCACATTTTCAATCAACATACCCAAACTCTATAAAAATCACTCCAAAATCGTCTTCTACCACTTTGCTTTCAACAAACAGCATCAAACAACATCTGGAACCCATTCGGATAGAAAACCTTCATCATAAGTCAACTACAGTCCAGTTTTCTCCCTAGCCTGTGAACTAGGGATCCATTTTGCAAGGCAACCTATAAACTAGCCCTATAATAGATCTACAATATCATATCAAGTATATATCAGTTTTAAGTAGTTTCTATAATATTTCTAGCAATTTTCATCATGTTTTCCTCTATATTTGAGTTGATTTGTCTTCATAACTATGGGGCTTGACCAAGGAAGGCCCCCAAACACACTAACACCCTTTTGTAGGCCTAAAATAGGTACAAAAGGACATACACAAGTAGACTATCGGTGGCACACGCACACAGAAGCCCACCTTCATTAAGGAGCATTAAAAAACCCCATAAAATGCTTTAGATTTATATGAAAATAGGGAATAAAGATCTCCATTGAAAGATAAACTTATTTTGTAACCCTAATTATAAATTAATAAAGCAAATTTTTGAACATTTTCTATTAATTTTAGAAATGGTTGTCTTTCAGTCGCTTCATTATGATATGCCCAGTGGGACCACCATAACAGTTGTGTTAGAATAGTTGTTTTCACTAACCTAACTCAATTTCAAGTTTTATTTTACTGTTTCATGCACTCTGAACATAGAACAGAACCCAAAAAACCCGAACATACACTTTAGGTATTTAGAACAGGGGTTTTAGACCTCTAGACTCAGTTCACCCCCCGACCTACGAACCAGCAATCCAGTTCGCATGCCACCTTGCAAACTCTGCTAAACTATTTTAGAAAACCCTAAAATTATAGATGTTTACAAAAAAAACATCAATCAGTTCATTTGACACCACAGGAGTCATATATTTCCCTTAGAACCTCCTATTTTCGTTATTCCTTTGCAAAGAAGTTTCACCATCAAATGCATCGAGTCATTTTGTGAAATTTCCTTTCAAACACATCAATTAGGGTTCCCATGTCATTTCAAAACCAGATAGCTTAAATCATCTCAAATTTATTTTCTATCATGTATATCAAAGTTACATTCCTTTTTCAAGCCATTAAAATAGATTTTCATTTATTTCCAACTTTTGCAAATCATTTCTTTCAAATCATCTTTTCATGCATTAGATAGATCTTTAAAATATATTTCCAAATTTGCATGCAGATCAAACTTTTCACTTTCTCTTTTCAAAAAGGCATTTCAAATTTCTTTTCAAACTTGCATTTATATTAGGGTTTTGCAATCTCTTTCATGGAATTTCAAATTTCTTTTCAAACCTGCATTTAGATTAGGGTTTTGCAATCTCTTTCATGTCATTTCAAATTTATTTTCAAATATCTTTTCAAATTTGCATTTAGATTAGGGTTTTGCAATCTCTTTCATGTCATTTCAAATTTCATTTCAAATCTATTTTCAAATTTACAATTAGATTAGGGTTTTGCACTCTCTTTCTCAAAATTACATTTAGGTTCAAATCTCAATTTCCTTTCATGTCATTTAATTAGAACTTCAAATCTCTTTCCAAAATCCTTAGGGTACATTTCAATTTCTTTCAAATTTTGCAAATCACATTTCAATATCTTTTCATGTCATTAGATTAAGGTTTCTAACCTCTTTCACAAAATCGCATTTAGGTAAATTTTTCAATTAACTAGGATTTCACATCTCTTTCCTCTTTGCTTGCCTTTGTGCTTTCTAGATCAGATTTCATTTTTTCAAAATGCATCTAGGTTAGTTTTCTCTTTTCAAAAATGCATCTAGGGTTAGTTTCATTTTGAAAAGGCATCTAGTTAGTTGTTTTGCTTTCACCTCAATGATAGCTAACACACCATAACACACCCACGTGGCATACATAGTGGTGAGATTGGACTTCATCCCCAATCCATTGCTTGAGATTGGTGACATTGGAATTCATCTCCTTCTAGCAGCTCACCCCCTAGACACCATAGTAGCCCTCATGAGTGGTTTTTTGGACTTCATCACCGGAAAATCCCCTACTCTTGAGACTGGTTTTCTATAATTCATCACCGTAAGGGACCTTCGGAGTAGGATAGGGTTAGATAATTTTTTTCACAACACTCACATAATTAGTGAATATTTAACTATCATTCTTGACTAAGATCACCTGAGGGTGAAGTGAAAGCATGGGTATGCTGGTAACAGGTCTTAGACAGTGCCACCTCTTCTTGTGAGAGGATTCTGAACTCATGAGTGCATTTTGAGTTCCCCCCATTTGGTTATCATTTTACTACACCTTTCCATTTAGGTTACCACTCGCCTGTTGAGACATCGTTCTATTCTATGCATCCTTGGGTGTTGTAGGAGGTTCTGTGTTAACGATATTACCATTCTTTCTAGAATTTCACCCCACTTCTCGGTATATTTTCTAAAGCATATTTTAACATCAAAACACACAAAATAAATAAACATTTATTGTTTTATTTTTAGCATTGATTCTAGCTATGCTTTGTTTGCATGGTCACAAAACTAGCTTCAGCACATTCACCTGTTAGTAGCCCACCTATTGGTTGTCTGTAACCTTTCACTTTTGGCTTCCTCTCAAATTTAAAGTATGATTCTAGTTCATAGGTCAACCTAAAAACCATTTCCCAATTTGCATAGCGACATGCAAACTCTGTTTTGATACATAAAAAATTCCCAAATTTCATAGGGTTACCTAAAAATCTCACACAGAGCACACCTAGAAACTCATATTTCTATTTTTGGATAATTTTGAGCACCAATTCATATTACATAGCACCATGCATGTTGTAACTCATATTAAAGTGTGTGAGCAAGCGCATATTGAGGAGGAGGCTTCTTGTGCCAATTCTAGTCAGCCCATTCCTCCCACTTCAGTCACAAGGGGTAAATCCATAATCACTACAGAACTCCTTACATGTTTTGACTCATTTCACATACACACTATATCTCATGGCGAGACTTCTACCCTAGGTGATACCCTCACCACCTCATCTGGTGAAGATCACCCACTTCTTCCCTGCTTGCCTTGACCTAATCCACCTTCCACATTTTGTGACCACATCATCTATACAACTTCAGGACACCCACCTCCCTTCTTCATTGTCAATGATTAAACTTCACCTACCTCACCTACCTTTGCATATCCTTTATTTCAGAGCCTATCACATTCCCTATTCGATAATGACTCCTTGCCAAATTGTACTTGCCCCAAGGTTACATCATTCACCCCTATCGTAGGGATGATCTCAAATCCCTTGTCTTCCACTTTGAGCACTCAAACACCCTCACCTCAAATCCCCCCACAACAGACTCCTTTATAGCAACAATATACACCACCCACATCATCATATCAATACACTTCTCAAGTGTCGTAACCACCACCTTCCCAACAACCCTTCTTCCCATCCTTTGATGTCGTATCACAACTGCCTCCTCACTCACAATAATTCTAATATCAACAACATCAGTAGACCCCGTCTCCCCAATCATGTGTGAACACTTTCACCATGCCATCTTCTCAGGATCCTGCCTTTGAGGCCTATGCTCCTTCCTCATAATTTCCTCCACCTATATCCTACCCTCTTGGAATGTATGGTATGTCATCTTCTATTCCACCACCATTGTCATCTACTTCCATTTTTTTACTCCCTCCACCTCCTCCATTTTGGGATTTGTCCTCCAATACCTTTTCTACCTATGATCCATGCTACCCATATTATCTCACTAATCCTCCATGTTATTCTACTCAGTCTAGATTCTCCACTTTTCACTCTTCTGTTCAGACACAAGTATCATCTTTTGACACCTCATCTCACCCACCACTTGCACCATCTATCCAAACACCACTACCCTCACCACCATCTATTGGACCTACATTTTTCATGATACATCCTTCTTGGTTATCGTCCCCTACTACCCAACCATTATAGCAGACCCCTCTCCAGCATATCCCTATGTAGCAACTGTAAACCCTACAACCATAGTATTAATATCCATAGAAGATACATGCTCCACAATAGAGTGTCCCATCTGCTTCAACATATTACGCCATTCAATAGTCACATCCATAGGAACAATTGCAATACATTCCTTCTCCACACTAGGAAGAACAACAACTCCAATACCCACCCCATTCTCAGGCTACAACTACCTCAGTACAATCCTTTACACCTCTAGCACCTGAGCTCCAACTCTTGCAAGAGGAATTTAAGATGCTAAATCTTTGTACAACTGGTTATGGGTCCCAAAAACCCACATACACTGAGTTATGTAATGATCCAGTTCACCCATCAGTTCCTGTACCTTCTTACCTATACCGCTTTGATATTCCAAAATTTGATACGTACAAAGGTAAATAGGACCCCCATGAACACATCAGCAATTACAGTTTTGCTTGCTATCAGCTTCATAGTAGCTATCCCCTCATGTTATGTACATTTTCTCTCTCACTTGGGGGACAAGCCCTTGACTGGTACAACATGCTCCCATGCCATAGCCTATTCACCTTTGAGCAGTTGGCCAATTCATTCTTAGAATATTTCTCCATTAATATAAAAAATAAAACCAACTTCTCTGACGGCTATGCCTTACGAAAGGTCAACGATGAGCCTATTATAAAATTTATATCTCAATGGAGATCAATCATCCACGACCTAGTTCATAACCTCCCATATGCTGAACTAGTTAATGTTGGTCATCAAATCTGCCTAGGTAAGGATTTTGTGTAAGTGTACGTGCCCTAGACCTGGACCAACATTGAAAGGCCAAAGGGAAGAGATGCCCCTCGTGCCAATCTTCGAAGAAAGGCCGACTCCTATACTAAACTACTTGGGTGTTTTAAAGACAAGAGTGCAGGAAAGAGATAAAAGGATAAGGGTTAGAGAAATAAAATAAAAAAGGGTTAAGGGAAGAGAGATTGGTGATTTATGGTGGGAGAGAACAGGAAGCACGATCACTAACAGACAACTTGAATAGCAGCAGAGAACACCAAGAGTAAAACAAAAGAAACATAATATCGACTTTCCTATGTATCCTCCCGAACGAGTTTCAGGACACTATCCTCGATCGCATACCGAACGTAGAGTTCAACATCTTGATCTACAAACAGGGAGAGATAGAAGAATCAAGCAAGGCAAGCAGCATAAAAGAAAGTCAATACAACACTTTTCTACTCCTATGTATCCTTTCAAATGAGTTTCAGGACACTGTCCCCAATCGCACATCGGACACAGAGTTCAGCATCCAGCATACAAACGAGGAGAGATAGAAGAATCAAGCACATAAGGCAGCATAAAAGAGAAGAATTGAGCTCAAAGTCTCTTAGTATTAATCGTAGGACATCAAGTTACAGCAGCTTTCTAGCAGATAGTTCCCCCCCTTTTCATTACAATGCCTAGGTTTTTATAGAGGACCCGGGCCTTTGAATCATAATTTCATAGCAAAGAAGAGTACACCCTCGAGCTCTAAAAATTTGGCCTTCCTCGGCTCTCGTGACTAAGCTTTCAAATCTGTTACCAAAACTGGCAACTGTGACTGGGTCAACCATGGAAAGGTGCATTGATGAGCCGTCTGGACGTCCTTGGTCTCTGGGTGCAGTGATCAAGTGGTCACCATGCTTGTCAAGTTCTCCATCATAGCTTGATACTTCGCTTTTGATTGCCAAAAATGAGCAGTGGGCTTGCTGGACACAAAAAATTGCATTTATGAGGCACTTGATTGCCTCGGGAAGATACCCCTTGTATAATGTCTAGGAAAACCAAAATTGCTATAACTTACATACATTTTAAAAGGTAGTAATTAATATCATACAAAATTCTTGCTATTTTTCCACCCCTTGTATAATGTGACAAAAAGTGTCAACATTCTTGGCGGCTCGTGGGGTGACGAGCTCGCCTCGGCAAAAGAACCCTTTAGCCCTGATCCATTGGGCTGCTGAGTCACTGATCCCCTTCGGACCCTTCTCCTTTTTTTGTCTCTTGGGGTGCTTTTACGGTTTGCCCTTCCTCTACCTCTGCTCTTCCTTCTGATTCCTCTTCCTCTTCTTCCTGTGTGGCTTCCTCTGGCATGGCCTCTCGCTGTGGCGATGGTTCAAGGCGATCCCAGATACGTTTCATCGTTCATCGGACATGAGCCCAGGCACCCTTCTGAAAAGGCTTATGATCTTGCAATGCCTTTATTAGAATGCAAAACCGATCAATTTGCCTGATGTCAGCATGTTTGGCCCTGATGAATAGATTGTTTAGGCATGATACCATCTTGCAGTATCTTAAGATGAAGTCGGTTATCTACCCATCTAAGATCGGCTCCACCCACCTGTCTATTTCTGAGACATCGCTCTCGAACTGAATCCAGACTGGTTTGAGCTCATATTTAGTCAGAAGATTTCCGTCATCATCTGTAAAACTTGAGAAACCCAAGGAAGAAAGGTCTTGAGAATAATTCATTGAGGCGCGCTGCTCATTGTCAAAAATGTCCTAAAGGCTTCTAGCTTTTTAAGCTTTTCGCACCTTGGAAAAGAAGGCACAGACCGTGGCCTGGGCCGTGGACCAGTCCCTAGCTGTCTGGGTCATTGCGGTGACCTGCAGATCCTGATATCTAACATTCTGGACGTCAAAGGCCAACTTGAGCTAGCTCCTAGCTTTTTGCGTGACTTCATCAATAATCGGCCCTCCCTTAGCAATAGCATGCTGGGCTTCGGTGACGTAGGTCAATATGGAAAGGGCATTGGAAAACCGAGACCTAAAATTCTTAAGCAGATGCGTGCGAATCTCCTTAATCCTACTCCTATTGAACATCGATAGGTCTTCCTTCTCGTACAGCTGAGCTTGCATTTGCGTGACCTTGCCTTCAAGCTCTTTGGCCTTTAAATCATTTTTGGCCTGTTTCTGTGCTTGATTCTCCTCTGTACACTAGAGCTGTAGAATTTGCTGCCTTAGAGCACGCACTTCCTTTTTCATTGTTTTGCACTACTCCTCAGCTTCTACCAACTTGGAGTGAACCCTTGCCAGATCTTCCTCTAGTTTGACATTGGCGGCCTTGGCTTCAATCCTGCGTTGGTTGGCGATGATTGCATGTGCCCTAAATGTCTCAATTCAGACATGCATGGATGCCGATTCATTGTCAACATTTAGATTCACCAGGTCCTTAGGTGTTTCCTGGTAGTCATAGTCTACTGGAGTCATTTCATCCAGAGGCTTTTGAACCTTAGGGACTTTCTTGATTTTATGCATTTTTCTAGCTTTCAAATCAAATACGGCACATTTTTCAACCTGAGCCGTCGCTCGCCCCCTTTTCTTTCTTGCCTCCTTCAATATTCTATCAGTATTCTGCCGGGCTTGGAGCAGCTTCTTGGCAAGGGGGCGCTCCTTGATCAAGGACATTTCAGACTCAAACAAGGCTGGGTCGCTAGTCGAAGGAGTGAACAAATACAGGGAGTGGATGGGGGATGTCTCACCAGAAGGTTTGGCGGTGGGTCTAGCGGGAATTTCGACAATAGGGGCCACTTCATGTGAGATGGGGGATCGAAGACTGGGGCTCGGTGTCGAAGTAGCATCTTTGCCTCTACTAGAGACCAAGAGAGTGGAAGCATGGGTGGGTGAAGTGATATCAATGGACTTATCTTAGCCTGGATCGTGGGATGGACTTGGACTAGCCATGGGTGACGCGTGATGGGATGAGTGACCTTGCAAGGGAGACTGAGGAGAACCTTCAGTCGTGGCCGTAGTGGACATGAGTGAGTCCTGAGCAAAGGGTGGAGAATGCGTACCTGAGTGCCATCCTAGCAAAGCGGTTGTAGTGACTTCAAGTGCAGTCATCTCCTACTCTTTCTTTGCATCGACATCCTCAACCTCCATGGTTTTTGCCTCAGTGTCCCCTTCGGATTGGAGGAGTTCCTCCACATTGATGACGTTGATGTTCGGGACGGTTTCGACGCTTGGTGGCGCTACGCCTTCAACATTTGTTTCGGACGGACCTGGTGTAGGTCGTCCAGTGGAGGCACTCTAAAAACCTGTACGGGGTCGCTTCGGATAGTTCGGGGGCACTGGGCCTTGTTCTAGCCTCTTTCTTTTTGTTCTCACCAGTGGTTGTTTTGACTCTTTAGAACTCGTGTCTTGGCCTCCCACAGGTACCTAAGGTGATTTACGTGGTGTGGCTTTGGCCTTCTTCTCCTTCTTCAGACCCGAAGTATTATTTTCTCTTTTTGGGCTTTTTCTCGAACTTGGGATAGCTGGAGGAATGAGGTCGACAAAGGATAGGGGATTCCATGTCCCGACATTGGCCTCATAAGCCGTCGTGAAGTCTTTGTCAGATGACAACAAATTATAAGAATTCATCTTTCGACGATGGACCCTCATTATCCACCACTCTCTTATTTGGGCCACGTCCCAATCTTTCACTACCTCCTTCAAATCATCTTTTGCCTTCTTCCAGAAGGCAGAGTTGGGGCTCGGTAGAGGGTGCCAAACTGGGTCATATGCAACCTCCATCGGGTAGAACTCATGCCAAGGAGGTAGCATTTCCATTTTCTCCAAGTGCCACTCCAGATCCTTCCCATTAGGATTGTTCCTTTGCTCCATAATTTCTTGATAGGGGCAGGCGTGGAAGTTCTTGAATTGAAGATGGTCCCTCATTACCCCCAAGGGGTCATAGAGCCATTGCTGAGGAAGTTGGATTAGGCCAAAATTGGCGAGCTTCTCCTCCAAGAAAACATTTTGGTTGAGAGCAAACACCTCGATAACTCCCATTTTGAAAGGGAAATCACAAGTGTGATCCCATTTTCGTCCATGGCCATAAATGGCATTTGTTGCATCGCTCTACTGAGCGACTTCCAATGCGAACTGATATTTAGAGGGGTAGACTGGCAATAGTAAAGGCTTCCCTATGAAGCCAAATATGCAAATTACGAGCCCCTGTGTCAGCTGAAAAATGTCTCCCCTCTTCTCTTGTACCACCTTGTCCCGTAGGAGGAGGGGAACTCTAGGGGAAGACCCTGTTAGCATGTGCATTGCGGGTCCCAAAAATTGTTGGTTAAAATAATAATAGGACTCTGTCTTCAATAGAAGAGGGGTCCACTGGTATATAGGCAGAGGGTTTCCATCCTCGCCGCTTGCCGTAATAGCAACATAAGGGAAAATTTTATGTACATGAAAGAAAAATAACCAAACAAGAAGAGAATAGGGTGAGAAGTACTTATTTGTCCCAACATTCTTCATGCTGGTGAGCCGCGTATGTAGGGTCCTGGCTACCCATTCTGCCCAGTCAAAAAATATAGGGTTGGTGCTCGACCTCGAAGCATCAGGGGCATAAAATTCCCCTCTGGAAATACATTCAGCCAAAGACACCTGCCACGGGTGCACTGAAGTGTCGATAGATAGGCCTGCCACCCATGCAATGATGGAGAAGAAGTCGGCATTTTTGAAGGCCTCCAAGGGTAGGGGCATTTGGGGCAATCTGCCCGAAGGGAGCCCGCTTTTGAGGCTCTACTGTAAGAAATTGATCATGTAGTTGGAGGACGCAAACCTCTCCATTTGTTCGCTAAGAATAACGTTGCGAACTATGTACCCCTTAGGAGGTCCTTGTTGTGATGCAAAGGCTGCCTAGACATCTTCCTTCATAATGGAGAACAACTTGTTGCCAGAAGCATCTACCACTTGTCTGGAGGTCGGCTGATAGTTTCGCACGATGGCATCAATCAGCTCAAGGCAGTGATGTGTGGGAGGCATCAGGTACCAGTATATCTAGGAGTAGTAAGCGGTAGCTCTTTTGTTGTCTGTCGAGAGCCCGCTTTTCATGAACTCAATGGTGTTCCTGATTTCAGCTATGCTCCTTAACAGCTTGGTGTCTGTGACCCTATCCCACGCATCAACTGGCGGTTCTTCAGGTTGCTCATCCTCAGAATCCTCTCTTTCTCCCATGACTTGTTTCTCAAGACGACGGCTAAAATCAACTTTCTTTGGCCCTTTGCCTTTGGCTATTCGGGGGCCACCACTTTTGGTTCCTTTCCATTTTCCTTGGAGTTCTTCTTTCCCATGGTTGATGCTTAGGGCGGCAAAGTCTGCAATGTGCTGGGGCTCGGAGGCTTGAAAGCACAGGATGGAAGAGCTCGTAAGTTGACAGTGAAGTTTCCATGAATCACTGAGCAAGTAGCTTCTCAACTGTTGGAGTCTGCGTTATATAGCCTTAAAAGGCAACCACCAGTATTTATGGCACTTGACATAATTAACTTCGCATTGGAAGCGTGACCTTCAGCAACTTTGTACCCGAACATGAACTTTTCCCCTAACTGAATCCTTATAGGACGTACCCGCCACATTTTTCATTTAACTTGCCCACTTCAGACGCTTTTGAAGGCGGCTATCGACATGTTCCCCTAGGCACATTTTAAATGCCCCTGCCTTTTTCATCGTGGGGTTGGTGAAGTCAGGTTCAGGTTTGAAACGCTTCACAGCGAACCTTTGGTGCGAGCCGGTTTTCTACGCTTCGGCCCGAAGTAGTTCTCTTCGCAGAAGGTGGTTCACCGGTCCTTCTTCGAAAACTGTTTTGCTTGGACTCTTCTCGGTGAAGCACCCTTCCTACCTCGATGTGAGTCTTCTCGGTGAAGCCCGTGAAAATGAAACATGTCACGAAATCATGAAATATTTTTCTCTCTCCTATTTCCTTCGCTTTCACCCACGAAAATGAAACATGTCATGAAATCGTGACACTTTCGCTTCCTTGCACTCTTCTCTGCTTGCACTAGCAAAAACCTGACATGTCGCAAAATCGTGACATCTTTCGCATCCGTACATTCTCCTTTGCATGCACCAGCAAAAACATGACATGTCACTAAATCGTGACATCTTTCGCATCTGTACATTCTCCTTTGCATGCACTAGCAAAAATAGAACATTTCATGAAATCATGACACTTTCGCTGCCTTGCACTTCCTCCTTCACTTTGTCATGAAATCGTGACGCTTCTGCTTCCTTGCTCTTTCGTTTTGCTTCTGTCGTGAAATCGTGACACTTCACCCTTTGGATCCTTCCACTCTACTTTTGTCACGAAAATGCGACATGTCACGAAATCGTGACATCTTTTCTCCTTAGCTCTTCTCTTCTCTTCTCTTCAGGTAGCGAAAACGTGACATGTCGCGATATCGCGACACTTTTTCTCTCGAGCTCTTCCTTATGCAATATGTCACGAAATTGCGACACTTTTTATCTTGCCTTATCTCTCCTACAATATGTCGCGAAATTGTGACACTTTTTCTCCTTAGCGCTTTCTCTTTGAACCTGTCGTGAAATCGTGACACTTTCTCTCCTTGGTGCTTTCTCTTCGATCCTATCATGAAATCACGACACTTTCTCTCCTTGGCGCTTTTCTTCTCATCGGATCATGAAAACCCGACATGTCACGAAATCATGATAGTTTTCTTTGCCTGTGCCTTCTCTCCAACCATGTCACAAAATAGGGATAGTTTTCTTTGCTTGCGCCTTCTTTCCAAACATGTCACCAAAATCACGACACTTTTCTTACTTGCCTTCTTTGCTTCCAACATGTCGCGAAATCGTGACAATTTTTCCACTTGGCTTCTTTGCCTCCAACATGTCGCAAAATCGTGACAGTTTCTCCACTTGGCTTCTTTGCCTCCAACATGTCGCGAAATCGCGATAGTTTCTCCACTTGGCTTCTTTGCCTCCAACATGTGAAATCGTGATAGTTTTCCTTGCGTCTTCTCTCTCCTCGATCATGTCGTGAAATCACGACAATTTTTCTTATGCCTTCTCTCTCCTCGGCCATGTCACGAAATCATGACAATTTTGCTTGCACCTTCTCTCTCCTTGGCCATGTCATGAAATTGTGACAATTTTGCTTGCACCTTCTCTCTCCTCTGCCATGTCGCAAAATCACGACAGAAAACATGTCGCGATATCACGACAGTTTTCTTACTTGTCTTTTTATTTGCTTTTCTGAATCTGAGCCACTTCTATCTTCTTGGAAATTCACTGTACATGTTCTGACTGACCTCTGAACTCCTGTCCACTGCATCAACTGCAATATCGCGACAGTTTTCTTACTTGTCTTTTTATTTGATTTTTTGAATATAGGCCACTTCTGTCTTCTTGGAAATTCATTGTACATGTTCTGACTGACCTCCGAACTCCTCGTCCATCGCATCAATCGCATCAACTGATCTTTTCGTTTGTGTTGACAACAATGACAATACTTTTTCTGCAACTTTCTCATCAATCAACTCCTGTCCATTGCATCAACTGATCAACCTGACTGTGTTGACAACAATGACAATACTTTGGTTGCACCTTGGTCATCATGTTGCTAGTACAAAATTCTCAATGATTTCTACATATCCAATTTTGCAATACCACCACTTTTTACTATCTCACAATGAGATACATGTGGGTGATTGAAAAATACTACCCACATTATTGGTAACTCATAGGGGCCTTCTATTTATAAAGGTATAGAACCCATACAACCTTATTCTTTGGGCTTTAGAGTCAAAAAGGTATAAATAGGAAACAAAAATTAAAAACTATACAAAAGTAAAAGACTGCATAAATAAAATCTCATTGTACATCCCTTGTTACTAGAGAGTAAACTAGCTCACTTTATTTTTTGGATTTTTCCCCTAAAGCTACCCCTGATGATTCACCCTATCATGTTATTGTTTGAATTAAAGGTGGCATTGCAATTTGAAATAGTCAACACATCTTATTCCATGTATTTGGGAGAGGTATATGAATCCCTCTAAGATTGTAAAGAATATATTGTAGTTCATAGTGGTGCTTATAAGAGGAATCTCAGTATCTCTTGGTCATTTATTCATATTTGGCCAAAAGGTAGGGAAGGTTATGAAATAGAGTGAAGACTTGCTCTATCACCAATGGTTCTAGCAATGACTCGATTTCGCTCTCATCCTTGAGTAGTTGATCCAATGGTTGGTTAATTTGCTCTTGTGTATAAAATTATTCTTTTTTATCCTAGAACCCTAGAGAGCTGAGTGCTTTAATTTCTTGAGCAGCCTTGCTCATTTTATTAGTGTTTTTCTTAAGAATATTGAGCACTTCTTCTCCTACATGAATCAACTCACTTCCTAAATCAACTTGATGAATTGCAAATTTACATTCAACTAAATATACCTCTATTTGTCGGTTTAGATAAGGATGATTTTCTCTATTTTTTAGCATTTTTTTAGATACATGTGCTTCCACAAGCTTATTTATCAGATCTCTTCTACCTTTGGCAAAATATCTTTTTGTCTCCTGGGTCACCTTGGCAGTATCTTTTATTTTCTTGACAAAAGGATGAAAATTCTACAAGGTAGGCACTTTTATTTTCTTCCAATATTGGCCTCTGATCTATTTGGGCAGGTCTTTATATATATCCTAGCCATCGGGCTTCTCCTTTTCTAGTTTTAGTTTTTCTTGACCAGTAGCAAGATCTTCATCTTGTTGTTGTAGCTTAGATTTTATTTCTTATAACATTGTATCCTATTGTTGTCTTTCACTATAAATAATTTGTAGCTTCTCCCACAAGGTCTATATTCTCTCATATTTTTACTGCAACTCCTTCTCAAAAGAAAACTTTTAAATGACTCGCTTCAGTTCCTAGAATTCCTATTTAAGAGCCTTTTGCTCGATTTTTTCTCTACTCAACCTTAGTTCCAGGGCTTCAATATTTTTCTTAGCAGCTTCACACTTTCTATCAGCTTTATGGCCTTGCAAAAATAGTGTATCCACTTTCATATGGAGGGCCTAGAGTGTATGATTTTGAAATCTTAAATATGTCCTATTTATATTCAATCTAATAATCATTCAACCTCATTTTTTTAGCTGCCTTTTTAAATTTTGGATGGGCAATCATTTTTACCCTTTCCTCAGTAATTATATCTACTACATTGTATGTCAAGGTGCTCGTATATTTGGTTTTGTCTTTTTGATGCTGCTCTTCTACCCACTTTTGCTTATTGTATTCCAAATTCTAGATGATGGAGAACACCTTGGGAAGTGGGTTTTTAAAAACAAGGGGTGGAGTAGGGGTAGCTAAAAATAAATAGAAATAGATAGGGTATTTGATGATAAGACACTAGTTTTTACAGGGGTGAGTCTTTCTTGGATTATTTGCCTCTTAATGGATGGAGGGGAAGTTTATGTTGGGAATTTGTGCAGGGGTAATGCTAGTGCTTGATGGGAGGACGATGAGGGTTACATTTTTGGTGGAGGCTATGCTATTGATGGGATAATTTCAAGGAAATAAGAGGATTGAGGAGAAAAAGGAGAATATTGAGAAGACATACATGGTCCTTGCACTCCCTACTTTGGCTCCACCCTTTTTGTTGCTTCAATTCTAGCTGCTTCAATTACTGCTTCTATCCTTCATACTTCTTGCCATAATTGTTACATCTTGATTACTACCCTCATTGTATCTGAATCTACAAGGCTTGAATAATTTTTTATTTTATCTCCTGTACAATCCTTTGATGAGAAGACCTAGGTTTAGTTTTTGAATGAGACCTAAAGGGTTTAGGAGCACTTATTTCTCTCATATAGTTGGTTGGTTGAGATACCTCAATACCTACAACATATCTCGTAGTCACTTTTTTAGCACATTCTATGGTTGTTGGACTTGCTAGAAGGACTTTTGTGTGTTTTCTTCTTTGGAGCTGGGACTCTTCTATGCTTGTTTTTTTTTCAAAATTATCATAGGCTACCAAAGCAACTGCTTGCAAAGGAGGTCGAACAACTTCCTCTGATTCTTCATCTTATACTTCCTCCTCTAAATCCTCTATTATTTTAATCCCTAGAAATATCTCTTTCTCATATTTTTTCATCCAATTGATATAATTTTCTTTAAATTTTGTAATAAATAATTTATTATGATCATTGGAAAAATCATTTCTATGCTTATTTTATTCACAACATGAAATCCACCATTCATTTATCTTGTGATCTTCCCATCCTATTTCATATTTGATCTTCTTTATAACTTCAACCTTCATCCACTAGTATTCATTTTGATCAGGGTCAAATATGTGAATGTATTCATGCCAAGTCCTCCATGGTGGCCTCTCTTGCATCGTCTTGATGTTCAACTTCGCTCTCTGATTGTCATCAAGATTTTTGAACATCTTGATAGTAAGTATTGATACATGCTCAAATGGAGGAGTCTTTTTAAGGCTGCCAATCTAGACTTGAATATATCTTTTGGGTCATAATGTCTTCCGTGAGGCACTACTACCAACTAAAGCGTGCTACGATTTTCATCCAAAACTTTGTATTACCCCATATTTGTCATTATTATATCTTCAAATTTTATAGGGAGGTAGAATATGACAATCTTCTTAACTCTATCCCCTTAATGCTTCTCTACTTTGTCAATCTATCTATAGAATTATAATCCAAATACCCAATTCATAACATAATATGGGAGAAAATATGGGATACGCGAGAACCCATATATTCTGATTATTATACCTTTAAAAAATACCGGTAACCTAGCTCCCACTTCTTGCTTCTGAGATAAGGTGTGGTTAATGCCCAAAAATGTCAACATGTGCTAGGCCCAAAAATATTTTGTTAAAATGCATGTATGATGCACTTTCTCTAAGGTCATGAGTCTAGTCTACAATAGGGTGCATATTCCCTTCTTTGTACCATTTTTTCATCTCAAGGCCATGTACGTTTGGGGGTATGTTGAATAAAACTAACCAGGCCAAATAATATGTATAAGTAAATTCTTCACTTTGGATAGTTTTAAGTGTCACCAATTGGCTAGGCATTCTGTAGCTCACAAATTCAGCCTAGTCTAAAAAATTGGGACATGTGCGCTAGTTGCAGTGTAATTGCTCACATTAGTTACCTCATAGGCTAATGATAGCTATTGCAAATATACAATAACATATGTTTCCAACCCCAAATTTACATCCAACATAAATAAAACATGTGCATTACACCATTAAAATTTCTTAGCTTTACAGTTATTTTTGTATAATTGCTTGGAAGCGTCCCAGAAAAATTGCCAACCAATTTCTAAAATTTGGATTGGTGAGAAATCCCCTTTATTCATCTATATCTATTATTATTTTTGGATTGAAATCTAGCACAACCCCTGCTACAAAAGCTCTAGTGATTTATTTCTTTGTTATTGTAAGCAACATCTCTTGCTTTAAATTATACACTATTGCTATATTTAGATCGTATCATTGTGCAATTGCTTTCACTAGCTTTGGGCATGGGTGAAAAGGCTTGGGCATATAGGACGACAATAATGAATTCCATGGATTAGAGTCTAGATGGTTCATTGATAGTCTTCTTCCTTTCTCTTCTATAATTTCTCTAAAAAAAATTAATTTTGACTTAACTATCAAAATGGGGTTGTGAATACCAACCAATTTATCCTAGAGCTCTTTGGTGGACTTTTGCACTTTTTTGCTTTTCTTTGTTGAAGCCATTTTGCAATCTGAATTGGTTATGCTCTACAACCACTCTCTTCAGCAGACTACCTGGGTCCACAAATTACATCGATTGTGTAGTGTTTTGTTTTAGTTTCTTTTATAATGCAAAGCAAAATATCATTCAATGCATGGTCGTTATTCTTTGCATATCGTAGAAATATTTGCTCATAATTGCTATATTTTATAGATAATTAAGGTGCATGCTCTTAAATATCATGCTTCCAACCAATGAGGTTGTAGCAAATTTAAATTTTGGTAACTAGTAGGAATTTTTGCCTATAAGCAATTCTGACAGCTCTCATTTTCTATACATATATTTACATGTGTAGTTATATACATATGTGCAAGTAAGCGATACATATCTTTATGCATAATGCTTTAGATACTGGTCATTTACTATTATAGATAAAACATGACCTTGCAAATTTTGAAGCTTGAATGCATTTAAAGCTTTCTTTAAATAAGGTCCAAACCACATGGAGTCTGATTTATTGTGTCCACCTAGCTTGGCTTGATCTGCATCCCACTTGAGTATAATATCTCCCTCCCTAAATTATTTTGGTACCATTTTTTTATCAAACCACTGCTTGATAGCTATTTGATGATGCTAAAATTTATTATAAGCCTTTTTATGCTCCTCTTCCACCATCCTTTTCTCTATTGGCTTCACATATTCTAAATCATTTTGATCAATCAACTTCAAAGCTTATAGTTCTAGGTTGATAGGCAATATCACCTCTTTTTCATATACCAAAGCATAAGGTGAAGTCTTTAATGCTTTATTAATTATTATCCTATCAATCCATAATGCTTGATTAAGCAATAAATGCATGATTCTTGGATTATCATTGATGCTTTTTTTAATTATTATCAACAAATTTTTATTTGTGGATTCAATCAATACATTACCCCATGGATAATAATTTGGAGTCGTGTTCCAATAGATGTCATATTTTGTAGTGAAATCCATTGTCTTAGCTCCAAAACATGATCCTCTATTGTTTAACACTATCGTGGCTAGGATTCCAAATCTAGTGATGAGTTTCTCTAAGAATTAAATGACAATATCTTGGTTTGTATGCTTGGTAGCTTCAACTTTAGACCACCTGGTGAAGTATTTAGTTACCATAAATATGAATTTATATCTAATGGATGAATTGGGATTGATTACCCTAATAAAATCTAAGCCCCACTATTGAAAGGGTTCTTTCACAATTATTGGCTAGAGGCATAGTTGAATGTTTATTTCTACCCACAAACCTTTGGAATTTATTGCATGATTTTGCCATTTTGAATGCATAAAAAAATATAGGCCAATAGTATCCAGCTTTGAGGATTTTAATTGTTGTAGTTTATTTTGAAATAATGCCCACCTGAGAAGCCAACATGGAACTCCTTTAAGAATTTTTTGCTTTATTCGGATGTAAACATCTTAGAAACACACCATCAATTTTTTTTCAATATATTATACCATCAATAACTAAATAATTCATGATTTAAAATCTATACTTACATCTTTGGAAAGTCGTAAAACCATCTAAACATATACTAGATTCAAAAAAGTATCAATTGCTCAATCCAAGTATCTTGACCTATTTGTGTACTTTTTGGTTGGGAAATTTGATGCTCTTCCAATAACATATTAACATTTTGCAATGTCTATTCTACTAGTTTCTAACACAATGCTTTCCCTCTCATGATCTTAGTTGGTTTCATCTCAATAACATATTCTTGAATCTTTGTAACCCAACCAACTTGTTTATCACCCAATTCTCCTTATATTATAAAATTTTGGACATCTACATGTACGACATATGTTTTTGTTTTGCTCTATGATATAAAGTGTTTAAACATTTTTAATGATTTCATCAAAGCATCGACCTATTTCTCTATAAAATTATACCATTCCTCATGGTCATGCAATGTCTAGATTAGGAATGCTATAGGTCGATCATCATTTTTCTCATTCTTTCAAGTGAGTACAACTTTATAGCTTTCTTCTAACCTGAATACATAAATAATAAAATATTTGGCATAATCTATGTTAGCTAACATTTGAGCTCTAGTGGTGGCTTCGTTTATATTTTTGAAGGCTTTTTTTTGACATCCATCCATGTGAAATTTGTTTGCTTCTTTAGCATCTCAGTCATAGGTTTTATAATATGAGCAAAATCAGAGATAAAATTTTATATGAAGTTGATCTTACCAAATATTGACTATAGGTCTTTCTTGTTAGGTGGTAATATAAGTTTCAATATAGCATTCACGCTATCTATATCAATAGCTAACACCTTTTTAGACACAATGTGTCCTAGCATTTTTCCTTCTTATACAAAAAATATTGATTTCTTTGGATTTAACATCACCCTAAATTCTCTATTTTTTTGGAACACCAACCTAAGGTGTTCAACATTTTTTTCTTGTTTATGAGAAAAGACTCTCATATCATCCAAATAAATCACTATTATTTCATTTACCAATTCTCCAAATGTTAAGTCCATTTCCCTTTGAAAAGTAGGTCCAACATTAGATAAACCAAAAGGTATTCCTTGATAAGCAAAAGTTCCCCATTTGGTAGTGAAAGAAGTCTTATATTGATCTTCAACTATGACCCATACTTGATTAAATCTAGAAATCCCATCTAGTTTTTGCTCTAGCTAATGTATGCAATATTTGGTCAATTTGGGGTAAAGGATAATTGTCCTTCAGGGATGTCGTGTTTAAATTTCAAAATTCTATAAATAGGCTAATATCGCCTTTCTTCTTTCTCACTGGCACTAAATTAGCTACCCATGTGGAATGTTTTATTGGGTAGATAGTTTTAGCATTCAAATGCTTCTATCTTTGTATTAATCAGTCTTTGCTTTTGCCAAAAAAAATTAGTGTTCGACATGAGTTCAATGGTGTGTTGAATGGTATCTTTGTTGTATACCTTAATATCATCATAAGCCCATGTAATAATATCATTGAACTCTTGGCATAAGTCTGAAATTTGATTAATTCATCTTTAGAGCAATGCACTCCAACTTTAATATGTTTTCCTAGCTCAATCTGGATCTCTTTATATCCTTGCTTATCAATTTCCATTTTTTGGGTTGTTGGTCGATCATTGCTATCAAATAGAATTTCAAGGGTGATCAATCTTTTTTTAATATGAATGTTTTTAACTGTATCAAATCACCTTCATCTTCATTTTTTTGTAGCCTACTGGTTTCTTTTGCATAGTTCATCTCTTGTATCAAAAAAATGACTATATGCTCATCATTGTCAAATATTTACCAAAATGTCTCTTTATCTAGCATTGATGATCTATATAGTAGCTTAACTATCATGAATTTACATATTGTATTGGATACTAGATATACATTAGCTCCATCAAAAGCTAATGTATCAACATTTGTATTGTTCTCCCTAGGGACTGCTTTTATGTTAAGTACTTCAAAGCTTTACAATAGATCCCACACTCTATTTTGGTAATTTTTAAGGTAATGTTGTTTACTGTTGCACCTTTATGTAACTTGATTGACAAACAATTATAATTCACCTTAGATTAACAACTATTTGATTCCTATTTATTTATTTTTTATTTCTTGAGGCCAAGGCAAATTGCTTCATATTCTGCTACATTGTTTGTATAGCTCTAGGTCAGCCTATATGAAAATATTTTTTTACCCCATCTGGTGATATTAACATTATGCCCACTTTGGCACCATTCTTACACCTTGCTCCATCAAAGTAGAGCTTCCACATTGCATCTTGCCAAATTTCTTGTTTTACAATAACTAAGGTTTTCTTTTCCTCTGGATTCATAATTGAATATGTACCAATTCCTATTTCAACCATGGTTTTAAAATCCCTTAGTGAGAATTGTTCTTCTATTTGTAATTCATCTACAATGTCCTCCATCATATCAAATTATTCATTAATCATGCCAATTGTATTAGCTTGTTGATTTTCTTCTTTAATCTTCTCTATGTGATAGGTGGATGGATTCTTAGCATAGATCTTCATTCTTCTATTCTTGCATGGTATCCCCATATGTGAGTAATATAGAGAGATACATCCACCTAATTTAATTGTAAACTCCATAGATATGTACAATCCAAAATAAGGCTTTGAATTTACCACTACCACCTCCTAAATAAATATTATTTGATGCATCATATGCAAAACTATAGGAATATATTTAACTCCTCTCATAGTCTTTACTGGAGTAGCATCCAATTGTCACACACTAGGGCTACTTCAGGTATATTCCATACCCATTATCTCACAAACCATCTTGGGCACTACTGTTGTTGTTGCACTAGAATCTATCATACAATTATGAACTACCCATCCTTCCATACTTAAAAACAAGTAGAATTGTGGTGGCTTGTTTTTTCCTACTCTTGGAGTGGTATTTGCTTGGGCTAAATTGAGTTTTGGTTGGTGTTGTCCTTTATGTTAAATGGATTTTAATGATGCCTAAAGTAGGTCAATTTGCCCTAGAATCATTAGAGCATCATACATGCTAGCTTTGGACGGTGTTATTTTCAACTCATCAACTATATTGAAGTTGTGATATTTATGTTGTTTTATCATTTATTTTTTAGGTTCCTTAAATCTTATCTTATATTCATGATTTTCTTCCAATATATGTTGCTTGGTGACAAAAGAATATTGGATCTTATCTCTTGCTTGCTCTTGAGCTTCAAATTCTTTAACTAGCTTTTACTGTTCTTGAGCAGGCTCTTGAATTGAAGGTTGATTTGTCTTATGAGTAGATTGAGAGCTATCCATTTTGGGTTGGCTTCCCTAGTTAGAGGGAATCTTAAAGGGATCCATTTATTTGGGATCAAAATTTAATGGCTTCTTTCTTGATCGTGTTAAAACTTCCACTTGTTCACTTGATGACATCATGAAGTTATGATCAAACTCCCTTAGCATATTTACCTACCCTTTCTAGTTTCTTTTTGCTTTCTCAATTGCAATATTTTATGTGATGTTGTAGCATACAAGAACTTTAACCATGTGGATAATTATTGGTTGAACACCAATAATCTGCTTTAAAATTTGGAATGGAGGGCTTAGTTTCCTAATTATTGTATATTGTGTTAGATTTCTTAGTGGTTTCATTGGGAGAGACTGCTTGATCCTTCATCACATATGGGAATCTTATGAGTTGAAAATTTTTCTTAGCTTATCTCATTTTTATAGAAGTAACTTAATTTGTCAATTTCTTCATAGTTGTAACTATTTTTTGCAAGGCAACCATTTAAGGGTCCAGGTATGGTAATGCAAGTATAGGAGGAGGTGTTGGTAATGTTGGAAATGTTGTAGGTGCTAGCAATGCTTGGGTTATAAATGATGCTGACAATGTTGGGAATTTGATGGTTGGAGGTAAAACTATGAAAGAATTATTTGTAGGGGCTTGTATTCACAGTTGGATGATCTTTGGGAAAACTGACATTATAGTCTTGGGAGAAAGGCTGCCTATAGCAATCAATTATTTTTATATCATTAATGCTACTTGGATTTTTTTGGAATATAAATACATTGGACTGCCTTATAGCCATACCTAGATCTTAATTGAAATCCCTTAGGTAATAATACATTGTTTGTTCATCAATTGTCCATAGACCTTTAGGCACTCTTTTCCATGCATGGTTAAATTTGATATTGAAGTCCATTATTTTCTCCTTTGGATGCCTTTGTATTATAGTGAGCTTTGTCAGTAATGAGAATGGATCAACCTATTCATTAAAATTTTGTACTAGCCTATCAGCAAGTTGTGCCCATGAATTTATTCAATGATATGATAGGATTCGGTACTAGTACAAAACTTTCCCTTTTAATGATATTACTAACAACCTTATCCTGACATCCTCTTTTTGGATATTATGTATAGCAACTAATGAAGCCACATCCTGGTAATGCTCATTTGTAGTCTTTTCGGTACCATCATATTTCAATAATACTTTTAATACTACCTAAGATATTAGATTTTGATGAATCAGGTCAAAGGCCCTATGTGATTCCAATTTGGAAATTTCTATGGATTTTGATTATTGTTAGCCATTGGTGATGATATATCTAAAGATATTGAAGATGTGAGGTCTATGGTCTCTTGATATTCTAAAATTCTTGAAGAGAATTATGATTTGAAGTATGTGTTGAAATCTTATCTTTTGAATACAAGCGTGGGTAATTTTAAAATTTTTACTAGTTCATCCAACCTTCTAGCTACTTGTCTCGTGATCATATAGCTTATAAATCAAAGCAACTAATTTTCTAAAGTTGATTTGAAGTTCAATATATATATATATATATATATATATATATATATATATATATATATATATAATATATTTGGGTTTTTATATAGATGGAGTTTCCAGGTGATTGGGAAATAATCTATTAGAGTAGAGTATCACCAAATATCTGATCTACCAATATGGTGAGGTTTGGGTCCTACTAGGCATGCTAAAAAATATTGGTCTAAAATATGCCTAAGGATTCACTTGCACCTTGATATTTTACCAACATTGGAATATGATGAAGAAGTAATGCATTGTACATTAACCTCCAAAGCAAGCCAGTTCCTTTGAAATTCTAACTAGCTAACTATGGAAATGGGGAGTTGAAAAGAGTGTAGAAAGAGATAAGAGAAAACTAGCTAGAATTATGATGGCACGAATTTAGCATCATAAATACACATCATATATAAATAAATTTGATATTCAATCATAATATCACAAATAATGATCCATATATTCAAATAATAAATCACAAAGATTTAATAAGAAATCCAAGAAGCAGAATAACCATTGCATTTATTCAACTAGTTTTTAACAAAAATGAGTAAATGATAACACATATTTTTAGCAAGAGCTCGAAAAAGAGGTTAGGAAAAAATCCAATTTTATTCCTCAAAGGCATAGAGTGCTTACATTTATTGATGTCAATTATAAATACTAGAGTTGACCTCTAGAATCTATTACATTCTAGTATATATAGTTTTACAATTAGTTCTATTAATTGAACATCATTACCTTGATAATAGATTGTTGTTATGTTAGAGCACTTGCCAACCTACATGTATGCTTGACAACTTACTCTATTACAAATAACTAGGCATGATTATGCTGATGTGGCCTAATCAGGTTCCATCTAAATAATTTGGAGCTATGTTGTCTATATTTGATCACTAGGATACCCTAAAACGTTTGTTATGCATCCTATGACAAGTTTGTTATGTTGTTGGCCACTCCATGACTACTTACCATCATGAGCCATGAGTGGTTTTATTGTTGGGATTCTCTTATAGAATATCTAAACTATTGGATGTGTTCTATAAACCATCAAATTTTGTCTTTAATAAGTTTATTCTATGTCAACATATAAATTATTCTTGTTTCTTGCATAACTATCTTCGACAATCTCTATACTTAACCAATTATATGCTACCTAATGGTTGTCAAGTGACCTATCGATAGTTGTTCGATGATAGATTTTTGGTACCTCCTTACTGACTTCAATGGTACAAAATCCCCAATGGCTTCTATATGCAAAATTTGCAATGCTTCTTAGCTATTAGGCAATAAAATTTTGGTCCCTCTCTACAGACATCATCAGTGCAAAATATCTGATGACTTCCATACTTATGCAAAATTTACAGT
Source organism: Wollemia nobilis (assembly GCA_028583015.1). Classification (NCBI taxonomy): domain Eukaryota; kingdom Viridiplantae; phylum Streptophyta; class Pinopsida; order Araucariales; family Araucariaceae; genus Wollemia; species Wollemia nobilis. The sequence continues at coordinate 3,757,527 of JAQPPZ010000333.1, forward strand.
GCTTCTTATTTATTGAGTGATAAAATTTTGGTTACCCTCTACTAACATCACTGGTACAAAATCCTTGATGGATTCTACACTTAGTAAATTTTGTAATGTTGCATGGCTACCGGTTGATGGACTTTTGGTTATCCTTTGCTGACATCACCAGTACAAAAATATTGATGGCTTCTACACAACCAATTTTGCAATGTTGCATGGCTATTGAGCGATGTAAATTTAGTCCCCCTCTATAAATTTTGCAATGCTACATGGCTATTGAGCAACTAAATTTTAGTCCTCCTCTACCAACATCACTGGTACAAAATCCCTGATGGCTTCTACACTTAGCCCATTTTGCAATGCTACATGGAAACTAGGCAATGGACTTTTGGTCACCCTCTGTTGACATCATTGGTATAAAATCCCCGATGGCTTCTACACTTAGTTGATTTTTCAATATTGCATGGTTGTCGAGCGATAGACTTTTAGTCCTCTACTAATATCACTAGTATAAAATCCTTGGTGACTTTTACACTTAGCCAATTTTGTAATGTTGTATGGCTATCAAGCAATGGACTTTTGGTCACCCTTTATTGATGTCACTGATATAAAATCCCTAATGACTTCTATACTTAGCCAATTTTGTAATGTTGCATGGCTACCAGGTGATAAAATTTTAGTCCTCCTCTATTGATGTCACTAGTACAGAAACTCTAGTGGCTTCTTCACATAGCCAATTTTGCAATGTTGCCACTTTTTACTATCTCATAAGGAGATACATATGGATGATTAAAAGATACTACCCATATTTAGGTGGAGTAGCATAAGAAATTCCTTGTTTTCAAGGGATTATTTCAATAGGAGGAAGTGGACTAGTCTAATATATTTACACTAGTGGATAGGGTGGGCTCATTTAGAATGATTCTCTCCATTGCTACCTCATATGGATGAAAGGTACATTAGATGGATGTGAAGAGTGCCCTTCTACGTGGGGAGATTTAGGAGGAAATATACAAGTAGTATCCATTTATTTTTGAGCTTGAGGTCCCCACTCCATTAGTTTATCATTTGACTAGGTCCTTGTATCAAATTACATAGTCTCATAGTCTCATGCATAATATGAAAATATCCTTCTATGTAAGTCTGAACATGATGTGTATATCGAATATTTGTAGGGAGAGACTTTGGTGATTGTGTTGTATTTTGATGATCTTCTAATCACTAGAAACTATTCTAATCTAGTCTAAGATATGAAGTCACAACTTTGATCTACTTTTGAGATGATAGATTTGGGTCTTCTATATTAGTTTTTGAGGATTCAAATTGATTAGATAGATTTTGGCATAACCATTTCCCAACCTTAAATATTCTTTGGATCTCCTTGAAAATTTCAATATGGAGGATTGCAATTCCTATCAAACTCCTTTTACTTGAGGCCTGAAGCTTTGATATGACTGTACCACTCCTTTGGTGGAAGCTATGTTGTATTAGCCTCTTGTGGGAGGACTTATCTATCTTACACTAGACCTGATATAGATTTTGATATCATTTATTGTTCTAGATATATGCAGACATCCTAAAATAGGTAGTGGGCAACATCTAAGAGGATTATTAGATACATACAATGGATATACCAAAAGGATATTTACTGCTCTATTGGCTTTCCTCCAATTTGGGTAGGATTTTTAGATGCTGACTAGGCTAGTGATTTGAAAAAATGATCCAACATAGAATTTGTGTTCCATTTTGGATTTGTACCTATTTCTTAGTGTTCTAGATGCCAATCCACTATTTCTCATTATTCCATAGAGGCTAAATATTGCATTGCCAATGAGGTAGCTAAGTATCTTAGGTGTATGCTCAATATTTTAGAGTATATTAACATTCCTCAAAATTTTCCAATCACTCTTTGATGTGACAATAGCATGGCCTCTCGCTGTGGCGATGGTTCAAGGCGATCCCAGATACATTTCATCGTTCATCGGACATGAGCCCAGGCACCCTTCTAAAAAGGCTTCTGATCTTGCAATGCCTTTATTAGAATGCAAAACCGATCAATTTTCCCGATGTCAGCATGTTTGGCCCTGATGAATAGATCGTTTAGGCATGATACCATCTTGCAGTATCTTAATATGAAGTCGGTTATCTACCCATCTGAGATCGGCTCCACCCACCTGTCTATTTTTGAGACATCGCTCTCGAACTGAAGCCAGACTAGTTTGAGCTCATCTTTAGTCAGAAGATTTCCGTCATCATTTGTAAAACTCGAGAAACCCAAGGAAGAAATGTCTTGAGAATAATTCATTGAGGCGCGCTGCTCATTGTCAAAAATGTCCTAAAGGCTTCTAGCTTTCTGAGCTTTTCGCACCTTGTAAAAGAAGGCGCAGACCGTGGCCTGGGCCGTGGACCAGTCCCTAGCTGTCTGGGTCATTGCGGTGACCTGCAAATCCTGATATCTAGCATTCTGGACGTCAAAGGCCAACTTGAGCCAACTCCTAGCTTTTTGCGTGACTTCATCAATAATCGGCCCTCCCTCGGCAATAGCATGCTGGGCTTCGATGACGTAGGTCAATATGGAAAGGGCACTGGAACACCGAGACCTAAAATTCTTAAGCAGATGCGTGCGAATCTCCTTAATCCTACTCCTATCGAACATCGATAGGTCTTCCTTCTCGTACAGTTGAGCTTGCATTTGTGTGACCTTGCCTTCAAGCTCTTTGGCCTTTAAATCATTTTTGGCCTATTTCTGTGCTTGATTCTCCTCTGTACACTAGAGCTATAGAATTTGCTGCCTTAGAGCACGCGCTTCCTTTTTCATTGTTTTGCACTACTCCTCAGCTTCTACCAACTTGGAGTGAACCCTTGCCAGATCTTCCTCTAGTTTGACATTGGCGGCCTTGGCTTCAATCCTGCACTGGTTGGCGATGATTGCATGTGCCCTAAAGGTCTCGATTCGGACATGCATGGATGCCGATTCATTGTCAACATTTAGATTCACCAAGTCCTTAGGTGTTTCCTGGTAGTCATAGTCTGCTGGAGTCATTTCATCTAGAGGCTTTTGAACCTTAGGGACTTTCTTGATTTTATGCATTTTTCCAGCTTTCAAATCAAATACGGCGCATTTTTCAACCTGAGCCATCGCTCGCCCCCTTTTCTTTCTTGCCTCCTTCAGGATTCTATCAGTATTCTGCTAGGCTTGGAGCAGCTTCTCGGCAAGGGGGCGCTCCTTGATCAAGGACATTTCAGACTCAAACAAGGCTGGGTCGCCAGCTGAAGGAGTGAACAAATACAGGGAGTGGATGGGGGATGTCTCACCAGAAGGTTTGGCGGTGGGTCTAGCGGGAATTTCGACAATAGGGGCCACTTCATGTGAGATGGGGGATCGAAGACTGGGGCCCAGTGTAGAAGTAGCATCATCGCCTCTACTAGAGACCAAGAGAGTGGAAGCATGGGTGGGTGAAGTGATATCAATGGACTTATCTTAGCTTGGATCGTGGGATGGACTTGGACTAGCCATGGGTGACGCATGAGGGGATGAGTGGCCCTGCAAGGGAGACTGAGGGGAACCTTCAGTCATGGCCGTAGTGGACATGGGTGAGTTCTGAGCAAAGGGTGGAGAATGCATACCTGAGTGCCCTCCTGGCAAAGCGGCTGTAGTGACTTCAAGTGCAGTCATCTCCTACTCTTTCTTTGCATCGACATCCTCAACCTCCATGGTTTTTACCTCAGTGTCCCCTTCGAATTGGAGGAGTTCCTCCACATTGATGACGTTGATGTTCAGGACGGTTTCGACGCTTGGTGGCGCTACGCCTTCAACATTTGTTTCGGATGGACCTAGTGTAGGTCATCCAGTGGAGGCACTCTAAAAACCTGTACGGGGTCGCTTCGGATAGTTCGGGGGCACTGGGACTTGTTCTGGCCTCTTTCTTTTTGTTCTCACCAGTGGTTGTTTTGACTCTTTAGAACTCGTGTCTTGGCCTCCCACAGGTACCTGAGGTGATTTATGTGGTGTGGCTTTGGCCTTCTTCTCCTTCTTCAGACCCGAAGTCTTATTTTCTCTTTTTGGGCTTTTTCTCGAACCTGGGATAGCTGGAGGAATGAGGTCGACAAAGGATAGGGGCTTCCATGTCCCGACATTGGCCTCATAAGCCGTCGTGAAGTCTTTGTCAGATGACAACAAATTGTAAGAATTCATCTTTCGACGATGGACCCTCATTATCCACCACTCTCTTATCTGGGCCACGTCCCAATCTTTCACTACCTCCTTCAAATCATCTTTTGCCTTCTTCCAGAAGGCAGAGTTGGGGCTCGGTAGAGGGTGCCGAACTGGGTCATATGCAACCTCCATCGGGTAGAACTCATGCCAAGGAGGTAGCATTTCCATTTTCTCCAAGTGCCACTCCAGATCCTTCCCATTAGGATTGTTCCTTTGCTCCATAATTTCTTGATAGGGGCAAGCATGGAAGTTCTTGAATTGAATATGGTCCCTCATTACCCCCAAGGGGTCATAGAGCCATTGCTGAGGAAGTTGGATTAGGCCAAAATTGGCGAGCTTCTCCTCCAAGAAAACATTTTGGTTGAGAGCAAACACCTCGATAACTCCCATTTTGAAAGGGAAATCACAGGTGTGAGCCCATTTTCGTCCATGGCCATAAATGGCGTTTGTTGCATCGCTCTGCTGAGCGACTTCCAATGCGAACTGATATTCAGAGGGGTAGACTGGCAATAGTAAAGGCTTCCCTATGAAGCCAAATATGTGAATTACGAGCCCCTGTGTCAGCTAAAAAATGTCTCCCCTCTTCTCTTGTACCACCTTGTCTCGTAGGAGGAGGGGAACTCTAGGGGAAGACCCTGTTAGCATGTGCATTGCGGGTCCCAAAAATTGTTGGTTAAAAGAATAATAGGACTCTATCTTCAATAGAAGAGGGGTCCACTGGTATATAGGCAGAGGGTTTCCATCCTCGCCGCTTTCCGTAATAGCAACATAAGGGAAAATTTTATTTACATGAAAGAAAAATAACCAAACAAGAAGAGAATAGGGTGAGAAGTACTTATTTGTCCCAGCATTCTTCATGCTGGTGAGCCGCGTATGTAGGGTCCTGGCTACCCATTCTGCCCAGTCAAAAAATATAGGGTTGGTGCTCGACCTCGAAGCATCAGGGGCATAAAATTCCCCTCTGGAAATACATTCAGCCAAAGACACCTGCCACGGGTGCACTAAAGTGTCAATAGATAGGCCTGCCACCCATGCAATGATGGAGAAGATGTCGACATTTTTGAAGGCCTCCAAGGGTAGGGGCATTTGGGGCAATCTGCCCGAAGGGAGCCCACTTTTGAGGCTCTACTATAAGAAATTGATCATGTATTTGGAGGACGCAAACCTCTCCATTTGTTCGCTAAGAATAATGTTGCGAACTATGTACCCCTTAGGAGGTCCTTGTTGTGATGCAAAGGCTGCCTAGACATATTCCTTCATAATGGAGAACAACTTGTTGCCAGAGGCATCTACAACTTGTCTGGAGGTTGGCTGATAGTTTCACACGATGGCATCAATCAGCTCAAGGCAGTGATGTGTGGGAGGCATCAGGTACCAGTATATCTAGGAGTAGTAAGCGGTAGCTCTTTTGTTGTCTGTCGAGAGCCTGCTTTTCATGAACTCAATGGTGTTCCTGATTTCAGCTATGCTCCTTAATAGCTTGGTGTCTGTGACCCTATCCCACGCATCAACTGGCGGTTCTTCAGGTTGCTCATCCCCAGAATCCTCTCTTTCCCATGACTTGTTTCTCAAGACGACGGCTAAAATCAACTTTCTTTGGCCCTTTGCCTTTGGCTATTCGGGGGCCACCACTTCTGGTTCCTTTCCCTTTTCCTTGGAGTTCTTCTTTCCCATGGTTGATGCTTAGGGTGGCAAAGTCTGCAATGTGCTGGGGCTCGGAGGCTTGAAAGCACAGGATAGAAGAGCTCGTAAGTTGACAGCGAAGTTTCCATGAATCACTGAGCAAGTAGCTTCTCAACTGTTGGAGTCTGCGTTATATAGCCTTAAAATGCAACCACCAGTATTTATGGCACTTGACATAATTAACTTCACATTGGAAGCGTGACCTTCTGCCACTTTGTACCTGAACATGAACTTTTCCCCTAACTGAATCCTTATAGGATGTACCCGCCACATTTTTCATTTAACTTGCCCACTTCAGACGCTTTTGAAGGCGGCTATCGACATGTTCCCCTAGGCACATTTTAAATTCCCTTGCCTTTTTCATCATGGGGTTGGTGAAGTCAGGTTCAGGGTTGAAACGCTTCACAGCGAACCTTTGGTGCGAGCCGGTTTTCTATGCTTTAGCCCGAAGTAGTTCTCTTCGCAGAAGGTGGTTCACCGGTCCTTCTTCGAAAACTGTTTTGCTTGGACTCTTCTTGGTGAAGCACCCTTCCTACCTCAATCTGAGTCTTGCTCGGCCAACAAAATTTGCTGCGAGATGTTTTCTATCAGCTAATTCGTACGCCCAGTCCTCGAGCTTCTCTTCTCTCTTTTTTTTTTTTTTTTTTTTTGTATATTAGCTGCCGAAGTAAAACTCGACCTGAGTCTTTGAGCAACACCTTATTTACCAACCAAACTATTTACAGTATTTACACAAATTTTTTGCGACATAATCGGCATGCCGCCACCATAAATTCAACTTCGTGTTGTTATCCGACAAACCTGCAATGTCCAGACTAGATCCGATTGAACTTTAGTTGATTTTTGAGGTTCGGATCACTTCCTCCCGAATTTTTCCATGTTGCGAACAGAGTGCAGAGTGGCAGGTTGTCACTCGTGCCAGTACCCATAGTGGTGATGAATGATGTGATGAAGAATTTCATAGCATGAGGGGTCTCTTGAGGTGCTAGTTGTGGCGGGGGGTGAAACCAATACCAACATACTAAAGAATTTACTAACTGCGGGCTGGGTACAGGTTATTCCATCCTTCTGATGGGGTAATATGGCTCTTCCAGTAAAGAGTAATCTTCTAGGGTCTTCTCAAGTTTAGCTTCTTGATGAGGCATGCTTAATAGACTCTGGTTGAATGCCTGCGTGCCATCCACTGAGATACAAAAAGGGTGCAAAAATGTGTCCTCTTTGTTCTTAGGTTCCACCACTTGAGTCTGCTCTTCTCCTTGGACCATCTCTTGATGGAGACTGCAAGCAACCATGTTGCTCATTGTCGGGGCAAAGCTTGCATATTGCCATGGTTGGGCTTGGATGGAACCCGCCTCTTGAGCTACAAACGACTACAACTTAGGCGTCTACTCAGTATGAAGGGTCTGCCATGATGAATACTATGTAGGATAGATAGGAGCAGCAATTATTGGAGGAATTGATGGAGTTTCCCCCCACTGCCACTTTCTAGATAGGAGCAGGAGTTGCTCTGCTCGTACTGCTTCCTCAAAAATTTGAGGAAACCTTCGTTCTCTTGATTGTAGTAAGAGGAGGCCCATGTCCGGGTGAAAGGCCCAAACATAGAAGAGGTGGGCTTGGGCAAGCGTCGGTTGGACCCCTCCTGGAATTCTTTTCCAACTTCTACAGAATCGAACATCGAAGTCTATAACGCTTTCCAGAGGGGCTCGCCTGATGGTGTAGAGGTACATCAAAAGCTGGAAGGGATCTTGGGAGCCATAAAATACTTTGAGTAGTGCTCCCACCAAGTCATCCCATGAGCAGATGCTTCCACGCCTGAGCAGTCTGTACCACTGTAGTGCTTTTCCTTCCAGAGACAGGAACAAGAGCCTGACCATGACATCTTCGTGGATTATGTCAAAGATGGACCTTAAATCAATAAGATATTCAAGGTGCTCTAAGGCCATTCCCTTAGTGCCATCGTATTTTGTCACTATATTTAAGGCACTTTCGATAATTTCATGGTAACTTGAGAGATTCAGAGGGCCACGATCATCCTAGCTGGGATAGCATACCCTCTCCATTATAGTAGTGGCCTGTAGGGATCAAGGTCTTTGCCACTAGGTCAAAGTTGCCAGGTGAGCATACTTTCTCCGCTTGTGAGGTCAGGGCTACTCATCGAACCTTGATTCCTCTAGGATGTCTTCTTTCAGCTTAAAAAGGTGCCTACGATCAAGAAATCTGGATCTTTAGCTCGGTCAGAGTCGCCAGGTGATTTTACCAGATAGAGGCAATCCAGAGATTCACCAACTCGAGCTACCTTAAGACATGGGGACTTTTGCCATGAAGGCATAGGTTTAGGTACTGGTCTTTACGACTTAGAGATCTTTGGGTTGAACAAAGTCGCCAGATGCTAAGAGTCTTACAGTAATGATAGCATCAGATCTCACTACCACTAGTCAGGTGAGACTGACCAGGTCACATTAGGAATTGGTTATAACTAGTGGCCCCAATGAAATGGGATTGCACGTTAAAATATGGGATCTTGACTGGTTATGGATATTTCTAAGACAAATACAGTTTGTCCCACTGGGCGTGCCAAAAACTTTTGGTCATCAAATCTGCCTAGGTAATAATTTTGTGTAAGTGTACGTGCCCTATGCCTGGACCAACATTGAAATGCCGAAGGGAAGAGATGCCCCTCGTGCCAATCTTCGGAGAAAGGTCGACTCCTATACTAAACGACTTGGGTGTTTTAAATACAAGAGTGCAGGAAAGAGATAAAAGGATAAGGGTTAGAGAAGTAAAATAAAAAATGGTTAAGGGAAGAGAGATTGGTGATTTATGGTGGGAGAGAACAGGAAGCATGATCGCTAACAGACAACTTGAATAGCAGTAGAGAACACCAAGAGTAAAACAAAAGAAACATAATATCGACTTTCCTATGTATCCTCCCGAACGAGTTTCAGGACACTGTCCTCGATCGCATACCGGACGCAGAGTTCAGCATCTTGATCTACAAACAGGGAGAGATAGAAGAATCAAGCAAGGTAGGTAGCATAAAAAAAATTCAATACAACACTTTTCTACTCCTATGTATCCTTCCGAATGAGTTTCAGGACACTGTCCCCAATCGCACATCAGACGCAGAGTTCAGCATCCAACATATAAACGAGGAGAGATAGAAGAATCAAGCATAGAAGGCAGCATAAAAGAGAAGAATTGAGCTTAAAGTCTCTTAGTATTAATCGCAGGACATCAAGTTACAGCAGCTTTCTAGCAGATAGTTCCCCCCCTTTTCATTACAATGCCTGGGTTTTTATAGAGGACCTGGACCTCTGAATCATAATTTCATAGCAAAGAAGAGTATGCCCTCAAGCTCTAAAAATTTAGCCTTCCTCGACTCTCGCGACTAAGCTTTCAAATCTGTTACCAAAACTGGCAACTGTGATCGGGTTAACCATGGAAAGGTGCATTGATGAGCCATCTGGACGTCCTTGGTCTCCGGGTGCAGTAATCGAGTGGCCGCCATGCTCGTCGGGTTCTCCATAATAGCTTGATACTTCGCTTCTGATTGCCAAAAATGAGCAGCGGGCTTGCTGGGCACGAAAAATTGCATTTATGAGGCACTTGATTGCCTCGGGAAGATACCCAGCTTGGAATGTGTGCCCGTGAAACGCTTTGCTAGGTCTTCGTTCACAACTTCGCTTCGCAATGGTTTTGGGCCAAAGCAAAAACTCCTCCTTGAATGATACTTCGTAGAATTGAGCTTCACAAAACTGCTTCGGGGGTGGGGAGTGCCGAAGCATATTTACTTCGCAAAACGGGAGAAATACTTCGCTGCGATCCTCCTCAAAATTGTGGTTCGGAGAGATTTCGGCTGAAACACATTCTTGCCTTCAAAATGCTTCGTTTCTCTTGGCTTCCAGAACTTCGGTTGAAAATGCTTCGGGCGAAAACTAGCTGAAGTGAATGCTTCGCTAGGTTTTCCTCCAAAGTAGAAATGGTTCGGGTGTGAGGAGGCCCGAAGTAGATGCTTCAAAAAAAATTTGGCGAAGTATTCTTTGATGTTCCCTTGGATTCTGCTTTGCTGGTGCCTTAGCCGAAAATGTTTTCAGCTCGAAGCCCTTTATATTGGTCCTCTTGCATTTTTCTTTGGCAAAACTACTTCACAAAATTTGGGGCCGAAGCGTTCACTGGGAATGTTTCGGGCCCAAAGTTTTTTTCTTGCCTTAGCCAATTCGCCTTGCATATTGGATTTTCTCTTTTCGGTAGGAGAGTTACTTCACAAAACTTTCGCTCGAAATGCTTTTGGGAATGCCTCGGGTGCGAAGCTTTTCTGGCACCTTCCTCATGTTTTTCTTCGGCAAAACTGCTTCGCTAATTTTCCACTCGAAGTAACCTTTTGAAACATCTCGGGCCCGAAGTTCTTTTCATTTTATTCTTCCTCTCCTCAGTGAAGCTATCCTAGCTGCGAAGCTCCTTCTATCTTCTTTGATGTCTAATGGGAATGGCTAGGAAAACCAAAATTGCTATAACTTACATACATTTTAAAAGGTAGTAATTAATATCATACAAAATTCTTTCTATTTTTCCACCCCTTGTATAATGTGACAAAAAGTGGCAACAGTTACACTCTTCTCCAAGAGTTGTCACAAACATATCTCCACTTCCTTGCAACTTCATCAAAGCCACACGTTTGAGGAAGCTATCGCTCAAGCCAAGGTTATCGAGGACATCAAAGTCCAATCTAGCAAGATTAAGCTTAGGCAGAAACCATCTTACAACTCCAACTTTTGCTTCAACCAAAATGCACCAAATCAACCCTTCCCTAGACCACCACAAACTAATCAGGTAGCAGCAACTTCTCCAGCTTCTTCATCCATCTCACGACCTCCCCCTCCATAGTAGCAGTTGTTCCAAACTAATGCACCCCTTCCACCTAAACCACAATAGACTCGTAGCCTTCATCCACAACTTCCACAGTGCAATTTGACCCCACTCTCTGAGCCCTTGCTAGCTCTATTCCAGATATTATACGATGTAGGTCATATTACCCTACCGAACATTCGACCTATTGACCCAAATCAACCCAAGCCTCGGGGGTATATTGAGCAGGCCTTCTACGCATACCATCGACAATGCAGCCATGATATAGAATCTTGTCACTCCTTCCATGGTCTTGTCCAAGACCTCATTGATCGGGGTACCATTCAGGTCTCAAACCCCCTCGCACCACAAAACCAAAATTTGGGTATCTATCAAAACCCACTACCTAAACATAGGGGGACGAATCCCCAAGGGCAACCAATATAGGTTAACAATGTTCAATGAGACCCTCCCTCACGTGGTGTAGTTGGCATGATCAACCTTACAACTCGCACTCAACGCTATCCACCATGCTAGGATGCACCTATCGTATCCCCTCCAGTACCTTTTACTTCTTCGTAATCCTTGATAGCCTCAAATGCTTCACCACACCTACCACAAAACATCATCACTATCCATGGTAGCCTTACGCATCAGTTACGTAACACCCTAGCTAGGCTATCCATATTTGACCTCTTACAACAGTCTCAACCCCATCGTGAGGCATTGAATGACATCCTTCGATCCATTGACCTTGAAACCCATGACACAAATGCATTTGTGAACTTCATAGGGAACATCCCATGCTGCCTTCAACCTTCTATTAGTTTCCATGACCATGAGATTACAGAGCTCATAGGTGAAGGAGTTGATCCTCCTCTCCACATCCAAGCAACCATCAATGACATCACCTACAAGCGTGTCCTCGTTGATACCGGTTCATCTATTAGTATCATTTCTACTACCACCCTACATCACCTTCACATTCCACCTACTCACTTCACCACCCCATCGCTCGACCTTCATGCATTCGATGGTTCCATGCGACCCACTATAGGTTCCATTGTCCTACCTATCCACGTAGGTATCTATACCATCTCCATTTTATTCCACATCATTCAAGGTGAGATGCAATACAATATCTTGCTCGAACATCCATGGATTAGAGACATGCAATGTGTTCCCTCTACCTTGCATCATTATCTCAAGTATGTCTATGAAGGACTTGTTCATTGTGTTCCTACCGATGGGGACCCCTTCAAATTTTGCAACATTGTAGACCTTCCACCAAGACCCTCATCATCCTCTACTCAGGTTCTTCCCATTCCTTCTCATCATTCAGTGGGAGCATCTACATCTTCTTCTACACCAACCTCATCACCGCAATAATCATTAGGGACACGTACACATTCCCCTCCATCTATGTCCACACCACTCTCATCATCTATCACAGAACCTCATCCTACTACCATACCTTTCTTACCACCTTCCTCATGGCCTCCCCCTCCTTCTCAACCATCTTCTTCCATGGATCTACCTCCTATACCTACACCTTTTTACCACCCTCATCATGGCCTCCTATTACATCTCACGCATCTTCCTCTACAAAACCTCCTCTCCTTCCCACTCCTCAAACACCCCCACTTCCTTTTCATCCATGACCATGGTCTTTTACATCTTCTCATAGCTCGACACCTACACCTCCTCCCCTCACCACATAGTTCCCACATGCGAACCATCCCATTCCCTCCACCATGATTGAATGCCATGATTGGGAACAATGAGCCTCCCACTTAGATGCCCAATTACTCCATTCTTCTCCTACTATCATTCATGATTCCTAACTGGCATCATCTTCCTCTGATTCTGATTCACCACCTCATTCCCCAACATGTACGATACCTCGAGTGTCAATTTTCATGACAAATTCTAGGTCCGATGACTATAATATTCATGATGCTCATGTTTGACCCTCGAAAATCCAATCTACGCATGATTTTGGTCATCCTTCAACTTTAATACTGACCATTGGTACTATCATACCACTTGGTCCACCCAAAAATCATACCAACTTCATGTATGCAGGTCTAGACTCATCGCTCCTAGCTACTATGCCTCCACCACTACAATCTAGTTTCTATGGCACTCTTGACCACATGTCCAACCCTCAATTCACCTTACACTACCTTCAATATTTTCATTGGCATGGATTTGGACTAGGCCACTATGAGCAAGGGTTACACATGCCTATCAACCCCCATGTTCAATCACCCATAGACAAATCTGGCCTAGGTTATCACCCTACAACCATTCATACGCTCGAGGATGAACTTCAAGATCTCTCTCTACATCCCACACCAATTCCTACACACTCATTGGAAGAATACATCGACATGGATATCCTAGATGAGAGTCCATCTCCTCATTCTACCATCACCATTCCATGCAGCTTCTTCCAAGAAACATCTTTTGCTGACACCACATCTGCTTATTGTATTGATGTGCTAGTTGAAAAATTTGTTGCCTTATCCCTCATAACTCCTTATCTAGAGTGCAACACTTCACCTCCTCCTCCATCACCGATACATCCAGCCATACCATTGCCTACTTATCGATAGCTTCATCAATCCATAACTCGACCTCATTCTCCACCCATGGTTTTACATCCACCATTAAACCTACCATGATGTTCACATGCTTCTAAATCTTCATCATCAGACTCATCATCTTCTATGACCTCCACTACTTCTATCAACATGGTCGATGTGGATCTATTCTCACCACTTTGATACACATCTCATTCAAGTCATGACAACACACCAAACCCTAACTTCATCAACTTTACTCACATTTCACCAATACCTTCACCATAGGACTTCTTGCTATCACCCCCATCTTGCATACTATGAATGCTCCTTCATCATCTACCCCACCTCACATCCCATGGGTTCATCACACTAACATATATTTAGATGATGAATTTGATTTACCTGAGGCTATCGATGACCTCCATATTATTCCAATCCTAGAACAACTTTGATATGGTTCCCACATGCTTGTGGAAGATACCATCGATATCGATATTGGTGATGACCCCACCAATCCACATATTTTTAAACTCATTACTAGCCTCTCATCAGAGGAGCACATCCTATTTACCACCTTCCTTAAGGAATACATCAGAGTCTTCACTTGGTCCTACATGGATATGCCTGGACTCGATCCCTCTCTAGTGGTTCACAATCTCACTCTCGATAGCGATGCCAAACCCATCAGACAGAAATTGTGATGTATGCATCCTATGGTTGCATTGCTGGTAAAATTTGAGCTCCAAAAGCTCCTTGATGTAAATTTCATCCAACCTATTGATTACCCAGAATGGGTTTCCAATATGGTGCTAGTACCTAAACCCTCCGATGAAGTTTGCATTTGCATCGATTTTCATGATTTGAACAAAGCTTATCCCAAGGACAACTTCCCCCTCCCAAACATTGACTCACTAGTTGATGCCATCATAGGTCATGAAATGATCTCCCTCATGGATGGATTTTTTGGTTACAATCAGATTAAGATCAACCCCATCGATCAACACAAAACATCTTTCACAACCCCCTAGGGGACTTTTTGTTATAAGGTCATGCCTTTTGGCCTTAAAAATATTGGGGCAACTTACCAACGTGCCATGACTTATATCTTTCATGACTACATGCATAAAATCATGGAATATTACATTGATGACCTCATCACCAAATCCAAAGAACGTTCACAACATCTTGTTGATCTACGCAAGATCTTTGATCACCTTCTAGAACACAATGTTCATCTCAACCCAAAGAAATGTGTCTTTGGTGTTACTTCTAGTAAAATATTAGGGTTCATTATTTCTCAATGAGGCATTGAAGTAGACCCCAACAAATTCAAAGCCATCATCGAGATGCCTCCACCCACCAATCTCAAGCAACTACGTAGCTTGCAGGGCAAAATTCAATCCATTCATCATTTTATTGCCTAGTTATCGGATAAGTGCAAGCCATTTAATCATCTTCTACAAAAGGGGTCACCTTCAAATGGGATGCAAACTATCAACAAGCCTTTGATTCAATCAAAGCCTACCTCACTTCATCACCAATTCTATCTCCCCCACACCCATAACTACCATTCATCTTGTATATTTTTGCTACGGATTTTGCACTTGGCACATTATTAGCTCAAAAGAACATGCTCAATCAAGAGCAAGCCATATATTACATCAGTCGTACACTAGTCAGCTACAAAACCTGATACGCATACATGGAAAAGCTATACCTAGTTGTAGTCTTTGTGACACAAAAACTATGCCACTATATGCTTAATCACACCATATTTGTCATCGCTCATGATAATCCACTATGATATATGATGAACAAGAGTTATCATAACTCTCACACTACTAAATGGATTATGCTCCTCACTGAATTTGACCTAGAGTTCATTTCTCAAAAGTCCATCAAAGGATAGGTCATCATCGACCAACTCATCAAGGCTCCATTGCCTGATAATCAACCACTCCTTATTCAGCTTCCTGATGATTCCATCTTCCATGTCACAGAAGCTGAGGAGTATGTCAAACCAGAAATACCAGCTAACTTAACACTTTTCTTTGATGGCTCCCATTGCACTCACGCTAGGGTGCAGGAATTGTATTCTTCACACCTGATGGGGAACCTCTCCCATTTTCATTCAAATTAGGGTTTCCATACACAAACAACAATGCAAAATATGAAGCTCTAATTCTTGGTTTAAAGCAGGTGCTCTCTATGCACATTAGATGCCTTCACATCATTGGTGACTCCCTCCTTATCATCAATCAAGTCAAGGAGATTTGGCAATGTCGCTGCCTAGTCCTCCAACAATACAAATAGATTGCCCAACAACTCCTCACCCAACTCGAGTGGTATGATATCAAAGCTGCTCCATGCTCATCAAATCATTTCATCGACACAATGGCTTCCCTAGGATCGTTAATACCACAAAACCCTCTCTTGACACAATGCACATGTCCATTCATACTCTAACATAGTCCACTATCTCATCTTCACCTCCCATAGATGATGATGGCATCCATGTCATCCACACTGAACCACATGATCCTTGGTTTTCACAAATTAAGGATTATATCAAATTAGGCTTCCTACCTTGTGACTTACCACATGCTCATCATCGAGCATTCAAACAATGGGTGATCCATTACACACTATTAGGGGACATCTTGTATCACCATAGTCATGATGGTATTCTTTTGTATTGCCTAGAACCACATGAAGCTCAATGAGTGGTCCAAGAAACCCATGATGGCACTTGTGATGGCCACTTCAATGGCATGGCTATCACAAAATGCATTTTATGCATGGGCTACTATTGGCCCAAAATGGAACATGACTATTGTGAGTATGTAAAGTGATGTATCAAGTGTCAACAACATGCTAACCTCACACACTTACCCTCACAAGCACTCCAACCTATCCAATCCATGTGGCATTTTTCCCAATGGGGTTTAGATCTTATCAAATAGATCTCACCTGCTTCATCAAGCAACCATAAATTCATTATCACTACCATAGAATACTTTACAAAGTGGGTCGAATCCATCCCACTCATTCAAACTACGAGGGCCAAAATCATGGTATTCATCACTGACCATATCATATGTCACTTTGGAATCCCTTCACAAATCATCTTCGATAATGACACTCCATTCAAAAACAAAACTATTCATACCCTATGCACCAAATTTAACATTCACCATAGCTTCTCTACCCCATACTACCCACAAGGTAATGACCAAGCTGAGGCTACTAACAAAACCATCTACTCTATTCTTCATAAAATGGTCATAGAATCTCATCATGATTGGCATAATCAAATGCCATTAGCCTTGTGGGCCTATCGTACGAGCATCCATACTCCCACTAGGGCAACACCCTTTTCTTTGGTCTATGGTACCAAAGCCATTATGCCTCTGGAACTCGAAATACCATCTTTACGCATCTCCATGAAAGACTTCATTGATGATGACACTACTCATCAAGCCAGACTCGACCAATTAATGCTCTTGGATGAGCATCACATCCATACCATAGAACACACCCATGTCTATCAAGACCATCTTCATCATACCTACAATAGTAAGGTACACCAACATGAGTTTCAGATCGATGACCTAGTTCTCAAAGAGAATCAATAGATCACAAGTCAACCCCACCAACAATGAGACAAGTTCACTCCCAATTGGCTAGGCCCATACATCGTCACACACAAATTTAGTTTTGATGCCTATCAATTGGAAAATCTCGAAGGACTCATCGAACCTGAACCCATCAACATAATTCACTTACGCACATTTAATGCCTAGCCTATCTAGGTACACATCACCATAGATTGCACATACTATCATCATAATATTGTACATATCACCTCACTCATAGATTCACAACCCACATCGCACTGAACACACAACTTTCACTTTCTATTACACAACAGAAACACTTTTGCTTTTTATATCATTTTTATGTTGTTGGTATCTTTGGTTTTGTAGGTCTCTTATCACCAGCTATGACATCTTCCATGGAGATACATTATTCTAGGTCTACACTTCCAGCATACCACTCCCACATCATGCAAGACCTTCTGACACTACCTCTAGTACCGATCACCCCGACTAACCTTGCAATACCTCCTAGCCCCATTCATGTACATCAGTCATCCCTATCATCACATTCCAATCACCACACTTCACCTCAACTTCACTCACCCGACCATAGGGATTCTTCCTATTCCCATCACTCTAATGATAGCCATATCTCCTTGTCCTCATTTATAGATAAGGAGGAACACTCTCACCCACCATACCCTCATGCACGAGGACCATCCCCCTCACTTGGTCGATGTGAGAGATCCTTATCTACCATCTTCTCTAGCTCGACGACCTTCACTAGGCTACTTTCCTCCTAACAGGGAAACACACCTATTCACACACACCCTTTAGGACTACCTCCACCCCTACCAAATGGGATGTCACCTTACGACCAATCCCTTCATCAACATGCCTCCCAAGCCACCTCTATGCATGTTCCCCCATCTCATCCACATCACTATCTACAACCATCTCCACACCACCTATTCTCCAAACACCCCCATCTCCACTCTATGATATCCCACTTCAACCTACTCCACCAACAACTCAACAATTCCAATATCCCCCTTCTTCTTCTCATTCATTCTCATATTTGTACCCATATCCCAACTCCATTTACACACTAGAATCTTGATCCCCACCTACCTCAATTCTATCACCCCCTCCCATTGACATCCAACACATCCTCTCTCACCTTGACAACCTCGAGTTACACTTGAGTCATTATCGATACCATTCCTCTCCCATCATTCTACTATAACCTACATTCCCTCACCTTCTTCCATCCCAATCCCTCACTCCCACATGCAACCTCCACTAAACCCTAGGTCCACAATCCAACCACTTGCACCCACCCCATGTACCTCATACTCATCACCACCTAAGCCATACATATACCCCATGCCTATTCATTCAACACCACTTTCTCAAACATTCCACTAACTGCTCCACCAAGGCCTCCTTGTACTACCTAAGATCTACCCCATCGACCCATTACACCCTAAGCCATAAAACTACAGAGAGAACCAATTTTGCATTTATCATCATCAACCAAGGCATGACATCAATGCATGCCACACTTTTGAAACCCTTGTCCAAGACATGTTGTTCAATGAATCTCTCCCACACCCGAACATGCTCTCTCTCCTACTCAACTTTAGAGCCCTCCACATCATCTTGTACCTCACCCTATACCATCACATGAATCTTTCACATCCACACCTCATTATTTCCAGCAGTTATCCAACTACACAAATCACCAAAATCCTAGTCACATCATCACTTCACCTAGTCATTCATGACCTGATCCCCATCACTTCACACATCCTTAGCTTACTTTCTCCTCTTATTTCTTCTTCCCTTCTCTTTCTTCTTCTTGCTATCCCACATAGTTGTATGGTCACACCTATTATTCCTTCTCTCTTCTTCCCCTTTCTATTTGGCATTGTTGTATGGTCACGCTTCGAGCGGCTACATACCTATGCTAATTTTACCCTTTTCTTCCTCTTCTTCTCATCTTCTTTTCTTCATTGCTTCCCTCATTCTTCTTTGTTGCACTTCTTCATTCTCATTTTCCTCCACGTCTCTTTTCACTCCCAATTTTCCTTGTTTTTCATTATCACATGCATTTTCCCATTTACATACTTCTCTCATGTTTGCTACACCCCCACATGTTGGGGCAACCATTACCACGACTCCCTCTTCTCATCATTTCTTCACACACCCATATCTTTCAACATGGTTTCTAATCTCATCTAGTTAAGTCTCACAAAATTCCTCTTGTAGATACTTTCCTTGCATACTATATCTCTCATATTGCATCCATTGATAATATTGTCACTCTTTTACATTTATATTCATGTTTGTACATTCTCCCTATAGAAATGCACTCATGATAGGAATAAAATACACACTTGTTAGCATCACCACTTGGATGTCCACTCCCCTTCTCAAGATTACAGAATATACGATATTTTGCATGATTTTGACCACTCACCAGTTAAGTCAATCAAACATCACCTCTAGTTGACAAGTTCTTACTCTTCTTACAACTTTCTTTGGTTGGTTCAATTTCTTTCAGGGACCATTCACACATGTCATATTTTTAAGCAAATTTTGAGTCTAGGGAAGATAACACCTTGCGTAGATATCACCATCTAGAGAATGGTTTCCCTTACTCATCCTATCATTTGCATGATCAAAATACGACCTAGGGATAAACAAAGGGATAAGCATAAGCAAAAATAAAAAAATGGGTAGAAAACAAAAGCCAATGCCCACATTCCAAAAAAAAGAGAGAAAAAGAGTACCACAAATAGAGAATTGAAAATGAGGGGAAAAAAAAAAGGAAAAGCCTCCAAGAAACACAATAGTTATGCTTCATCTCCTTTGGTCCTTAGGTTTAACATAACATCATGGGATGATTTCCATCACTAGCTATAGGCTCTAAGCGCCTACCTGCCAGTGGAATAGTCTTACAAGTGGTGACACATCTATCACATTAGTGACCTTCTTTTGTACAGATCATTGTGTGCTTGTGGATGAGCTAGCTACTTTGGTTATGTTTACAATGGGTTAGTCCTACCTCCCTCAAAATGGATAAATGAACATCACTTATTGCACACACTGGTCCCTGATAGACTTTGACCCAATCAAGTTAGTTATGAGTTGTAGATGAACCTTGCTCAGTTCCTCATGAGGTTTGATTGCTATAACTATGATTGTCAAGATTATTGCATAATCCCTATACCATCCTACATCCCTGATATTATAGAATGGATCACATTACCATCGGTTATGCTACGATACGAGTGCTTCCTCTATGCATTTCAGCATACACATACATGCATCATTGCATCTATCCTACATTCATTCATTTACATTACATCATTCTACATTACATCTACACTACAATGATATCATTCTCCTAAATGCTACCACATGCACATATATTCATCCATCATACATTTACCTATCAATATTCTACATCACACATACATGAGAAATCACACATACATTCAAATCAAATCATGACACATGTATATAAAGTCACACCAAAAATATATCCATATATATTATGATCAAAAATACCCTTAGGCTACAAAAATGGAATACATCCATAAACACATCTCAGCCCTACTCCAACTAGAGTCCTCTACCACTCCCACTCGACTCCAGTTGCTCTCCATCCATATGCACCTCTACTACCCCACTCAACTCTGGAACTACCTCCACCACCTATGTCACCATAGGCACTATCACCCTATCCAACCCTAGGGTAGCTTCCCCTATCTAAGACACCATTGGTACTACCATCCTCAACTCCCTCAACACTATCGATGGTGCACTCCATCGACTCTACTATGAATACATATATGTCCATGATCATGATCTCAATATCGATCATGACCCACCATAATCTAGAAGTGGATGCCCAAATGATACTAAGGTAAGCTCACACTACATCCTCATCACCCCTCCTCTATGAACAACCTCAACACATCCTCATTTTCTCACCATAAATGATCTACCTCTACCCTCAAACTCATCTCCACCAACTATCCCTCCTTCCTCATCTCTCTATCTTAATAACTCTACCACATCTACCTCATGCACTACTCAAATCACTTCCATCTCATCCTACACTTGCTACATCACAAGAATCTCTTCCCTCAATCTCTCCTCAAACGCCATAATCTCTACAACCCGGTGACATAGATCCTCTACAATCTAACATACCTCCCTCCCTCTACCTCAATATATCTCTCACAACTCCTCACTAACCTCTCCTCTAACTCACGATGCTCCTCTCTCCATTTCCCTAAATCCAAGGCCCAATCTACCTCACTCTCATGTAATCACCCCTCTAGATATCGTACCCTCTCCCTCAGTATCAATAGCTCCTCCTAAGCATCCATCCTCTCCTATACATCAAAAGGTATATCCCCCATATCTCTAGATCATCTCCCATATCATCCTCCTCCTCCATAGGCACTATATCATCAAATGCTACCCTATCACATGCCTATCGATCTAGTGACCTCACAATAAGAATACCAAACCCATCATATCGATATCACCTCTACCATCGAAGAGGCTCCTCTACCTCATCCTATGATCCTACATCTAGCTCTAGTCCAACTCCCCCTAGTGCATGTCCCCCAATGTAGGCAATCCACCTACTAGCTACACCCAACCATCGATCACTCCAACTCCTAGCTCCCAACTCTATGTGGCCCACCATGCATCATACTCAGGAGTAGTCCCCACATCATCCACATCTAGAATCACCATCGATGGATCCCTCTCACCACTCAAGGGAGGCACTATAGGTCACCTCCCCTATCACCCTACCTCCTATATATCACAACAGGTGCATCCAGTCTCCCCTACCACAACCCAAACTATCGCATGACCCTACTAAAGGGAAAGAACTCTACCTACCATACATACCACCCTACCACCCATCACCCTTGATGGATCACTCCCAAATACTCCCCATCCTTCTCCCACACCACCCCACCCTTCCAAGGCCTCCACTGAATATGCTTAGGCTCCAAAGAGCCAAACTGTATCCTCCAAAATAAATAATCACCCTCATGTGGCCTCTTCATCCCCTTCTCCTCATCCATACACCACCTCAAAGCATAGGGTACGAAGTCACCCATCAACTCATGCACACTATATGGAAATAGTATTGATCACTCTATCATGATGTGTTCCCATGCCCAAACCTATAGCAATGGGGTCCAACTCAAACCCATCTACTCCTCGCACTACATCATGCAACTCTCTATATACCTATGCCAATAGTGTAGGTGCCCATGCAAACACTACCTCATGCTCTACCATATCACATACTACATCCATCATATTCTAGGAGAATTTCACTCCTGAGGTATCTAGTAGAGCATATGTGGATATCATAAGCATCATCGCACAATGGTGATTAGACAACATCTTCTTGTACCAATAGTACTCATAATCCACCCCCTTTCCATAGTCTACCTCTCCCCACTTCACACCAAATATGCACTGCAACACCTCCTTCTACATCTCATCTACTACTACCTTCACTAGAATACCTTCTATCGATAATTTATATATCCTGTATATGTCCTCCAGTGTAATGGTCATCTCACCTATAGGAAAGTGAAAAGTGTTCCTATCTGGATCCCACCTCTCACACAATGCTGAAATATATGCCTTATTGGCATGTATACTCAACACATCCCATACGCCCTTCATCCACACCCTACCCATCCACTCCACATCCACCTCATCAAAGGCCTTCCCAAGGACATCTCTCAATGATCGCACATGATGTCACGACTCAATCATCTTCATCTGTTTCATCCACAAACATCACACAATTTTCTATCAGTTCCACATACATATTCTATTCATTTTCATCATTTCATTCAAACAATCATTACATACAACATTCATACAACATATCTCATACATAAAAAAAAATCAGTTCGCATGCCACCATGCGAACTCAAGTCTAGTTCGCATGCCACCCTACGAACTTAGTAGGAAGGACATTTTTGGGCACCCATTAGGCCCTTTCATGGCAAAATTGTCTCCCCATACACAAACAACACTTTTTTGACACACAAACAACATGCGACACACAAACATGCATTTCAAGACACATGGTTCCAACACCCACAAACACATCACACGACAACAAACCAATCACATTTTTGGATACCCATTTCACCCTTTCATAATGAAAGTTCAAGCGGATTCCAAAAATAGTACATATTTCATGCCCAAAAAAACATTCACACTCATCCACATACACCTTGTGGCACGCAATTCCAAAACACACCAACACAATCCAAAACACCAAACAAATCATATTTTTAGATACCCATTTCACCCTTTTATAATAAAAATTCAAAAAATTAAAACAATATACCATTCACACCACATAACAAAGTCAAACCTAAAAACATGCATCTCACACCACACATCCACGACTCGCAAACACATAACAAAATGAAAAACAAATTACATTTTTGGACACCCATTTCACCCTTTTATAATGAAAGTTCAAACACATTTGGAAAATAGTACATCATTCATCCCCAACAATCAAAGTCAACCATCACAATCACACAGTCAAACAAGTCAAAATATTGGTCAAACCAAAAATACCAACACATTTGGATACCCATTTGGCCATTTTCACACTTTGTGCACACATTTCAAACTAACATCACATGCAAACATACAATCACACTCAAACTCACATTCCATATTTTTCAAACATTCACGCAAATCAAAATCATTAAGTCTCGGGTACTTACCGATGGGGTCTCATGTCAATCACCAGCGTTCGTTTGCCCTCTCGCCATCTCCACACTAACTCAAAAATTTACAAGTGCTTCACTCTACAAACTCTTCCTCACCCTTCTCTCCTTACAACTTCTCACAACACAAATGAAGCTTTGCATGCTTGAAAAGAGTCTTATATACCCCAAAACCCTAGTTCATAGGCCACCATACGAACTAAAGTCTAGTTCACATGCCACCCTACGAACTCAAGTCCAATTCATAGGCCACCCTACAAACCAAACCTCATGACACCATTTCCACATTTTCTTCACTCCTACAACTTCTTCTTCCTTTCTTACCACTGTTTACCCAAATTTTCCCACATTTTATCATCATTTTCCTCTATCAATCGACTCATCACCACATCATCACATTTCATTCGTATCATTATTGATTCCTCATTTGAGGGGTATTCATACACAAATCCACTTTGCATACAACCAAACAATCAAACATCCAAATCACGGATATCACATCTATCTACAAATTTTTTGCTGAAGATTATCTCAAGATAAACCTCATCCCAAATCAGACATTTGTTAAGTCACGAGAGCCATGCGCAATATCAAATATATCTCACTTTCATTCATGTATATCGATATCAACCACATACTGAATGTTACGCTTGATTTATCCATACCACTCAACTCAAATGGTTTGACATATGTCATCATGCACTCATCAATCAATCAGAAGCAAAAATTTGAATAGGTAGTTGTTCTATTCATAATTGGACCATCTTGCATTGGTCGTAAAAGCAAAGCAGTCTTAAGTTACCCTCACAAACAACCAATACGATATTGCAAATATTGTACTAAATTGGTAAATTATCTATTTCACCATCATGTTTCATCCACATTCAATCATTCACATTCATTCACCCACACCTTCTTCATCTTCTCAAACACCTCACCACCTTCTTCCATCATATTTTTGCACTAAACTATGTTTCACACAACATAGTACAAAAAGGGGTAAATATAGACACCTAAAAGTCGCACATGCTCATTCCTAGATACTTGTAGATCTACATAGACACTTGTAGGTTTGCATAGGCCATCGTAGGCCATCATAGGCCATCATAGGCCATCATAGGCCATTGGCCATCATAGGCCATCATAGGCCATCGTAGGCCATCATAGGCCATCATAGGCTACCATAGGCCATCATAGGCCACCATAGTTATCCGTAGGTACAAAACCTACAAAACTATGTAAAATGCACCCAAAACACCTTCTATCCACAAGAGGGCCACCTACTAGCTCCCTAAGGCCACCTAAGCCCTTTCCTACACCTAATTAGGGCCCCCATGGGACCATTCCCTACCAAAAACCCTAATTAGACTAATTAGGATTCTAATTTGTGATTGACTTTCACTTAAGTTACACTTTATCATTAAATTGGGTTTAATTAGGGTTAATGATCAAATTAGTCCTAAACATGTCCTCACACATGTGTGCACCCTAAGTTGGTTAGGATATTTCCTAGAAACCCTAACTCAACCCTCATCTAACCTAGGAGTTAGCTAATGTTAGGACCCTCCTAACGTAAATCTTAATCATATTATATATTATATTGTATTATAAAGGGACACATCCCTTCACCATTCACACCTTTTAGATCAGATGTAAATAGGACAAGGAGGATGCTCCAAAGATCATCCAAGAACATTAATTTATTATATTGTGGGTTTCTGCCTTTCAATACAAATAGCGATTCTATTCAAACAGCGATTCTTTTCTGCATTCAATTCAGATTTCAAGTTGCAGGTTCATAACAACTAGATCAGAGCTAAAAAGACCTGAATTTGTTTCCCCACCCCGCTCTAGTTACTGACAGGCCATTACTCAGCAACGTTTTCTTTTCAGCATACACTCTAACCATTACTGACGGAACTATTACACGGTAGGCCATAGTCGCCAGCAAAGGTAGCATATAGAATTTTTTGGACAGCATCACGCATTACCAGAGTTAGAAAACCCCAACAGCGAGTATAGGCAAGGAAAATATCATTCGGTGTGAACAAAGAGCAGCAAGTACACAAAATTAAACGTGACAGAGACAGACAATTTTTTTTGACAAAACTAATTTTTGCATATTCAACTCACTTATAAACCAACCACACCCTAAATGGCCGAGGGAAGATGATCTCAAGACACAAAGAAGGAGATTGCGAAGGAGATTTCAAAAGAAATTACGAAAGAACTCTCGCAGTTTTCCAAGGAAATGAGAGACATGATGCAAGGAATGGCGTTTTGGAAGGAAAATTTAGAAGATAAAATCGCTACCAAAATAGCAGACATAACCATAAACATCACCAACTCGAATACAGATATATCCACTAAATTGGATGCTACAACCCATTCCATGGACTTAGTACAACAAAATTTGTTGCTCATGCAAAATGGACAACAGAACACTATGCCACCACAACAAACATTAATAGGGGGACCACATACATCAATCCTTCCCCATACCACAAAACTAGATTTTCCAAAATTTGATGGAGGTGACCCCACAAATTGGATATATAGGGCAGACCAATATTTTACCTTATATCAAATTTTGAAGATTCAGAAATTTTGTATCGCATCATTTCACTTGGAACAAATTGCTACCTAGTGGTATCAATGGTATGAGAAAACAAAAGGTCCGCCCACATGGATTGAATTCACAAAAAACTTAATGTTGCAATTTAGCCCCACTAAATTTGAAGACTTCACAGGAGCCCTCACTAAACTGCGGTAAACCTCCACCGTAAGGGAATACCAAGCACAATTTGAGAAATTGGCGAACCTTACAATAGGACTAGATGCATCATTATTCCAAAGTTGTTTCATTAGTGGCCTAAAAGAAGACATTAGGATGGAGGTACAAATACAAAATCCTATTGATATGATGCATGCAGTGGCATTAGCACAAATGATAGAAGAGAAGAACAATAACCAAAGGCGAATAGGAAGAGTTTTTTCAGGAAAAACACCAAATACCTACACCAGCCAAAAATTGAATAAGGTCATGCCAATTAAACGAATTAGCCAAGAAGAGCTAAAAGAAAGACGAGAAAAGGTCCTATGTTTCCACTGCGACGAAAAGTTTACCCCCAACCACGAATGCATCTCACCGAAATTATATATTTTGGAAACAGTTGATTACACTCCCAAAGAGGAGGATGACATAGAAGTGGAAGTAATAACTGAGGTTGCAGAAGAAAACAAAGAAGATAAAACAGAAATATCCTTTAACGCATTAGCAGGATACTCGATTCCACAAACAATGAAGGTAAAAGGGTATTTTAAGAAACAAAACCCTATTGTGCTCTTAGACTCTGGTAGCACTCATAATTTTATAGACCCCATTTTGGCCAAACAAGCTAATTGCTTTATATATCCCTGCAATAACTTCGAAGTCATGATTGGCAATGGAGGAAAAATTGCATGTAAAGGCAAATGCAGGAATATCAAACTCACGATGGGGGAATATAACATGAAATCAGATATGTATGTACTACCATTAGGAGGATGTGATATTGTTTTGGGAGTACAATGGCTACGAACGCTCGACAAAATTCAATGGGACTTTGAAGAGTTATGGATGCAATTTATACAAAACAACCAAACATACACAATTCAAGGTTTAAAAATAGGTCCCACACAAATCGTAAGTTCCCATAGAATGGAAAAGATTCTTCGAAAAGGAGGAAGAGGCATGGTTGCCCAACTATTTTCCTTGCAAAACACCACCGAAGAGAAACCAAAGGCACCCGAATTAATAGAATATCTAGAGAAACATGATAAAATATTCAAATAACCAGAGGGATTACCTCCACAACGAAGCCATGATCATGCTATTCAATTACTTCTAGGACACCAACCTCCAAATATTAGACCTTACCGATATCCATACTTACAAAAGACGAAAATAGAAAAATTAGTACAAGACCTACTAAGGGCAGGGGTCATTCGACCTAGTAGAAGTCCCTACTCTTCGCCAGTCATACTAGTAAGAAAAAAGGATGGATCATGGTGCCTATGCATGGATTTTTGCACTCTCAACAAAATAATGATTAAAGACAAATTTCCTATTCCAATCATTGATGAACTACTCGATGAACTAAATGGAGCCGCATATTTTTCTAAACTCGATTTACGATCAGGTTACCACCAAATTCGAGTTAAGGAAAGCGATATACCCAAAATTGCTTTTCGCACCCACGAGGGACATTATGAATTCTTGGTGATGCCTTTTGGCCTCACCAATGCTCCATCCACATTTCAAAGTCTTATGAATAAGGTATTTTCTCCCTTCCTTCAAAAATTTATTTTAGTTTTCTTTGACGATATTTTGATTTACAGCAAGACATGGGAAGAGCACTTAACACATATAGCATAAGCACTCAAAATCTTGGAAGAAAATCAATTATACGCAAAGCGATCAAAGTGTTCCTTTGGGAAACAGGAAATTGAATATCTTGGACATATTGTCTCCAAGGAAGGAGTTAAAGTAGACCCCCAAAAAATTGAAGATGTGGAAAATTGGCAAATTCCAAAAACTCTAAAAGGGTTGCGTGGGTTCTTAGGATTAACGGGCTATTATCACAAATTTGTTAAATATTATGGGAAAATAGCAGCACCCTTAATAGCCCTACTTAAAAATAATGCCTTCATATGGTCTCCAAAAGTGAATGAAGCTTTCATGACTTTGAAAAACGCCATGTGTACCACCCCCATCCTAGCTATGCCAGATTTTTCCCAACCATTCATTATTGAAAGCGATGCTTTCGGATTGGGAATGGGAGCGGTGCTCATGCAAAATGAGAAGCCCTTAGCCTTTACTAGTAAAGCATTTTCCAAAAATAATTTAGCACGTTCCACTTATGAAAAAGAAATGTTAGCTATGGTCCATGCTATCCAACATTGGAGACCATACCTTATTGGAAAACATTTCATTATCCGCACCGACCACCATAACATAAAATACCTTCTTGAACAACGGATAACCACTCCAGAACAACAAAAGTGGGTAACAAAATTATTAGGCTATGATTATGAAATCATCTACAAAAAAGGGAAAGATAACATGGTTGCGGATGCACTTTCCAGAAAGTTTGAAGAAACTTCACAATTACATGCTTTTTCCTGCCCCATCCCTACATGGATCGAACAAGTCAAGGATGAATGGTATGCGGACCCTACTATACACACCATAATTCAACAGCTACAACAAAATCCCATGAGTAAACCCCACTACTCTTGGCAAGGTAACATGCTCCTTACAAAGAACGTCTGATCCTCTCACCTACATCGGTTTATCATCCAAAGCTTCTACATGAGCTACACGCTACACCTACTGCAGGCCACTCTGGATTCCTAAAAACCTACAAAAGAGTGACTAAATCATTTTATTTGCGAGGGATGAAAAATGATATCAAGAAGTTCGTCAATGAATGTGAAACATGCCAAAGAAATAAAGGTGAAACAGTAGCAACACCGGGCCTTCTTCAACCTCTACCCATACCAACCAGGACATGGGAGGATATTTCAATGGATTTCATTGAAGGTCTTCCAAAATCCATAGGAAAAACGATGATCCTAGTGGTCGTATATCGTTTATCTAAATACGCCCATTTTTTTTCCAATAGCTCGCCCCTATACCGCTAGTACTATTGCTCAAATCTTCCTTGAAAATATTTTTAAATTACATGGCATGCCTTCGACTATCGTTAGTGATCGTGATCCCACTTTCACTAGTAATTTTTGGAAGGAATTATTTAAACTCCAAGGTACGCGACTTTGGATGAGCTCCGCTTACCACCCACAAACAGATGGTCAAACTGAAATTATCAATAAGTGCTTAGAAACCTATCTCCGATGCTTTATTTCCACCAAACCCCTTCACTGGGTTAAATGGCTTCCACTAGCTGAATGGTGGTATAATACCACATATCACACAACCATAAAAATAACCCCTTTCAAAGCATTATATGGCCAATCACCCCCATCTCTAACCTCTTATCTTCCAGGAAGTACAAAAGTACCAGCTGTAGAGATGGAGCTGGTCACTTGAGATAATATCATTCACGCTCTGAAGGACAATCTACATATCGCTCAACACCACATGAAGCAACAAGCGGACCAACATCGGACTGAAAGGGTTTTTCAAGAAGGGGATATGGTATTTCTTCGCCTCCAACCATATCGTCAAACTTCATTGAAAATAAAAGGGTCACAAAAATTAGCACCAAAATTTTATGACCCTTATAAAATTCTACAGCGTATTGGACCTGTTGCATATAAACTTGAATTACCATAATCTTCCAAAATCCATCCGGTATTTCATGTTTCTTGTCTTAAAGCCGTAAAAGGCACTAACATCGTTACGCAAACTCAACTTCCAAAATTTTCAGATAATGGAGCTCTTGTGGTTGAACTAGAAGCTATCCTAGACCGACGTATGCGCCGCCTCCGTAACTGCATCATCACCGAGGTATCGATTCAATGGAAAGGTCTACCTCTAGAGGATGCTACATGGGAGATGCTCCACCAGATTCAACAATAATTTTTGCAATTCCAGCTTTGAGGACAAAGCTTTTTCAAAGGATGGTGGCATGTTAGGACCCTCCTAACGTAACTCTTAATCATATTATATATTATATTGTATTATAAAGGGACACATCCCTTCACCATTCACACCTTTTAGATAAGATGTAAATAGGACAAGGAGGATGCTCCAAATATCATCCAAGAACATTAATATATTATATTGTGGGTTTCTGCCTTTCAATACAAACTGCGATTCTATTCAAACAGCGATTCTTTTCTGCATTCAATTCAAATTTCAAGTTGCAGGTTCATAACAGCTAACCCTAGTTAACCCTAATCCTTGCTCACACATGTGTGAGGATAGGATATTTCTCTCAAGGCATGTGAGAGGATGACTAAGCTTACCACCTCACAAATCCTAACCTAACCATGCTAGAACTTGACTCTAGGGTGTAGTACACCTAACTACCCCCTGACCTTGGTTTTTCCTATAAATAGAGGGTATTTTCCCTCATTTTATCTCTCTCACATTTTCAGTCAACATACCCAAACTCTACCAAAATCACACCATAATCATCTTCTACCACTTTGCTTCTGACAAACAGCATCAAACAACATCTGGAGCCCATCCAGATAGAAAACCTTCATCAAAAGTCAACTACAGTCCAGTTTGCACCCTATCCTACGAACCCAAAATCCATTTTGCAAGTTGACCTGCAAACTGGCCCTACAGCAAATCTACAACATCATATCAAGTATATATTAGTTTTAAGTAGTTTCTATAGCATTTCTAGCAATTTTCATCATGTTTTCCTCTATATTTGAGTCAATTTGTCTTCATAACTATGGGGCTTGACCAAGGTAGACCCCCAAACACACTAACACCCTTTTGCAAGCCCAAAATAGGTACAAAAGGACATACACAAGCAGACTACCGGTGGCACACATACAGAAGCCCACCTTCATTGAGGAGCATCGAAAAACACCATCAAATGCTTTAGATTTGTGATAAAAATAGGGAATAAATATCTCCATTGAAAGAGAAACTTATTTTGTAACCCTACTTCTAAATGAATAAAGCAACACTTTGAACATTTTCTATTAGTTTTAGAAATGGTTGTCTTTTAGTCGCTTCAACTGGATTCTTCTTCTGCTCAGATTTGGCACTCCTTGCCAAATTCTCCTCCTCTTGGGCTTATTGTTGGATGGTGATAATTGTCCCAAGTCCCTCAACATTGGGGGATTCTCCTTGGTAGTGGATTTCTCTAGTGGATTTCTCTAGTGAGTTCTCCTTTGAGGATTTCTTCAGTAAGGCTCTCCTAGCATTTTACTTGGATGCTCATCGAGACCTTGTCAAGGTCTTTGATTTTGCAACTTCTTCTGGTCTTCATAGAGACCTTATCTTCAACCTTCTACTTATATAAGTATTTTCGTTGAGATCTTCTCTTGGATCTCTGATTCTGCTGCTTTTAGATACGAGTAGGACTCTCATAGTCCTTCTTCTTCCTAGCCTAGAATTTCTTCAATGATATCTCCTCTTAATCTCTTTTTCTTCAGGTACTATATTAATTCTAAAGAGGATTTTCTTCCTAACTTTCTTGTAGGAAGCTTTCCCGACTTATTGGAACATCTTTACCTGCAACAAAAAATATTAGTACTGAAATATTCTTCTAAATTAGATTCTCTCCTTTGGAATATTCTTCAGGATAAAATGCATTTGTGGCTTGTTTTAGTATCAAGGCTTCTATAGCCTATTCTTCAATATCAAGGCTTCTATGGCATGTTCTTCAATATCAAGGCTTATATGGTCTGTTCTTCAATATCAAGGCTTCTATAGCCTTTTCTTCTGGATCAAGGCTCCTATGGATTTTTCTTCTAGATCAAGGCTTCTATGGAATTTTCTTTTATATCAAGGCTTTTGTGGCCTTTTCTTCTTGTGAAGTTATTCAATCTATCAATGGAGATCTTCTGTCTCCAAACTTCACCATGATTCTTTTCCAAAATATTATTTTGAAGTATTCTCCTCTTTGCAACAACTAATCTTTGCACTATGAAGGCACTCTAGCATTCGGGCAATGAAGTTGAGGTCTCCTAGATTTTTATTGTAGGAGGTATCCCAATCATCTGAGTATTAATTCCTTGCAATAAAAGAAACTTTTAGGTAAGTATTTCTAGATCTCTTAGCTTCACTAGTTGATTCATCAACCTAGTGGATCAAATACTGAGTCCTAGTCTTCATGAGTTTTTCTTTAACTCTATGGAAAGACTCTAACCCTATGCAATCTCAGCATTTTTAAAACTGATATTTTAGTCCTCACTTGTAACTCTCCCTAATTCTACCATCTAGACTCTTCTGAGAAATTTTTATAGTGACTGGTCCATTGGTGCGTTAGGTTCTCAAAAAAATAGTATCAAATAATAATGGTGGTATCCCTATGGACCTATTGTGGCTTGATATACCGTAGCTCTGATACCACTATTAGCTTTTGATACCACATACAATGAGAGATACCAATCACAAGATGTAGAAATAAATAAAGTAAATCTGCGAGATGACTAGAATATGCTATAAATAGAAATGGTGAAAATATTACAATAGTAGCTATGGAGGAAATGGGCACTCCATAATATAAGTTGCTTCTCCATGAATGAGCTCTGAGCTTATAGCTCACACACACATTACCCTACTTCCTATCTACCACACACTGACTGTGATACTATGACTTCTATATCTATGGCCATTATATAAGAAGATAAGTTCCTTGGCCAACACTCTATCTAGTTGTACAAGTGGACACCTTGCACATTACAACTTGCACATTGATACTTGTGCATTTATTACATTGCATGAAGTAACTAGATAACTTCCCTCTAAAGTAACCTAATGTCCTAAGTATGTACCAAGGAAGGTATATTTACATGACCCAAATAATATAATATACTCTATTTCTAACATATTTTACATCACAATAGGCCTAACATAAGTTTTCAAAAGACATATTCAACCTTTATGCTTTTTCAAATTACACATATACATGTCATTATCATAATAGGCTATGTACTAGTTCTTTTGTCTTTGGCTCTTTGCTATAATCTTTTAGATCATCCTCATGAACTAATTTATCTTCTTTTTTTCTTTTATTTCTGGTTCATGTGCTTCCTTTGATTTTGCTTCCTTGATTTGATTGTAGTTTTGAATTTGATGTTATCTTGCAAGCCTTGAACACTCACTTAGAGTATCATAATAAATTTTTGAATTTTATGAACTTTTATTACCATTCTTACTATCATATGTTGTATGACACAACTCACTTGTATCATAATCAATGTCTTTTATCACTATTTTTCCTATTAGAATCTCAATCAACTCTTTTTGCTTTCAACTTTTATCCTTATGAATTTCAAGTGAAAGTAATGCCATATACATTATACTACCTATATCAATAGGTATTGCAATATCATATTTAGATTTATCAATTGCTTCAACAAGTTTTGAGTGCAAATAATATTCAAATATTTCAAAACTTTCATTCATTGCTTCTCTATAGATAAATCTCATTGTCATATCTTGCTTCATCAGATTTTTCAATCAATTTGTGTATGCCATTTTTTATAACTTCCAATATTTTCTTTCTGATTTGGTCTTCAAACCACTTTGATCAAATTCCTTTTTAAAAACTTTTGGATTTGAATTCCTTATTACTCCAAAGTTTAATAAAAAATTTCCAATTTTAATTCTTCAATTTCAAATTCCTTTTTCAAAAAATAAATTTGCAAAGTTAATAATTTTAAATTCTCCAAATCCTTTGAAGTATGAATCCTTTTCTCTCCCTAATAGATTATCAAATTTACAAATTTTCCAAATTTTCTAAGTTTTCCTTTTTGGATAAGGAATCCTTATCTCTCCAAAATATAATATTTATCAAATTTTTCAAAAATTAAAATTTTCAAAAATCAAAATTTTGAAATTAATTGCAAATATAAAATATCAATATTTCAATGTTTTTAAAATTTTAAAATATTAAGGTTGAAGTCCTTTTAACTCCCACCTTGAATTTTTAATTCAAATGTGGTGTAACGATCCCAATGGATGTGTCGGCTCATTGATGGGTCACGTCCATTCATTTATTAAATCACTTATTTATAGTTAGAATCACTCATTTGAATTTCATCATCGAATATAAATTTATCATTTGCTTATCGCAGGAGACTTTACCCTCTCCGAGTGGCTACAAGATTTTGCCCTCCTTAAGTGGCGTATCAATCTACTCTCATTTTTTTAATATTTGGCTATTCTGCATTTCGATTAATTAAGAAGGGTAATCCTTCAAGGAGTATCAGAACAGTTCCTGAGATTTGCGCAATAATTTTTTGAAGCAAAAAAAATTTACACTATCCACTTAACTTATGAAGGTTTCAATTCTGGTTTGTATGGTTTGAAGTATTATTAAATAATCGAGACAAATTAATAGCTATATTAACTGGGACGTTCGTAGTATCTATGAACACTTTAGAGTATCAACAATAATAAGCGCATCCACTCAACCCTATGCAAATTCTCCAAATGCGTTCAAAGCAGCAAACAAATCCATGCAAGAATTAAACAGATCAAAATACAAAGTAATTTCTCTAATTCTCCTTATTCGGAAGTTACAATATTGTCTGGATCATTTTGTGAAAAGAAATATTTTTTTCATTATTCGTAATAATTATTAATTTTCCATCGTAAAATATAGCAATTTATTAAGGTTCCATCATCTAATATCTAGCAACTGCTTACGTTGCAAAGGTAAATCAGAAATAGAAGTAACAAAGCATTACAATCTTCTCATCCGTAATAGATTGAAAAGCTGAATAATTAGTGTGCATAAACCTAATTCCAATTCTCAAGCAGTTCAAAATAAGGGCAACCAATTTTGTTCATGTTTCGTCTCTATTTTAGCAGTAAGGAGTTTTAACAATATCATATCACCAATAATTAATCGATTCAATACATAGCTCAAGGACATTAACATTTTATACTATCATCAATCACCTTTAATTATGCAAGTCAGCTAAACCTACTATGTTGTCAATTCCTTCTCACCGCTTCACGCATCCTAACACTCCTTTTATTCGTTGAGAACTATTAATCCCACATTCTTCTTATTTCATCCACTTTAGGTTTTATATTCGTTTCATCATAGTAAGTATTGTGATCACCTTCCAATGGTTCACTCATTCTCCTACGCATGTATCTGCTACCCTTGCTTCCACCACTACTTCAAAAATTATGCCCTTCTCATATTCCAGTTCTCATTTCATTAGTTGGTCATCTGTTTTCATCCACAAGTCAGTTGCACCCCAGTCAGTCTATGTGTTGTATGTCGTGTTGTCAGTGTATCATATAGTCAGTGTGTTGTTAGTCTTTCGAGTCGAGTATTTCGTGTCAGGTTAGGTCCAGTTAAATACAGTTCATATCTCATGTTCGCATCATATTCCAGTTCTCGGTCTATCAATCGATCATCTATTTTTGTCCACCAATCAGTCATACCCCAGTCATTCTGTGTATCGTCAGTTGGGTCCAGTCAGCGTATTTTCAATCTATCGCATCTAGTATTTTGTGTCAGGTCAAGTCCAATCGAATATAGTTTATGTCTCATTGTTTGCATCGGCCTGGTGTGAAATTCAAATGAGTATTTCTAGCTATAAATAAGTGATTTAATAAATGAATGGATGTGACCCATCAATGAGCCGACGCATCCATTGGGATTGTTACATGAATCCATTATTAAATTCATGATCCTCCTAGAATTACATGCATCTCCTTCGATAGGACACTCGATATTCTTAAAAACATACCAGCGAGTGAAACAATATTTTGCTTGGAAAGGCTTAAAATCTGATGTGAGGATATTTATGGCTGAATGTGAGGTATGCCAACTCAATAAAGGTGAAAAAATGAAATCTCTAGGACTATTGCAACCCTTACCAATTCCAGACTGCCAATGGGAACACATATCAATGAATTTCATTGAAGGGATCCCTAAGTCAAAGGGTAAAATAGTGATTTTTGTGGTTGTGGATCGTTTTTCTAAATACGCTCACTTTTATGCCCTACAACATCCCTACTCAGCAAGTAAAGTAGCCAAGGTATTTTTGGACTCCATTTTTAAATTACATGGTATACCCAAAACTATTATAAGCGACCGTGATCCCATTTTCACTAGCAACTTTTGGAAAGAATTATTTCATCTTAGTGGTACCAAGTTGAACATATCTTCTGCATACCACCCATAATCTGATGGTCAAAAAAAATAGTTAACAAATATTTGGGTACTTATCTACGCTGCTTTGCTCAAGATAAGCAGTATCACTGGATTCAATAGCTTTCATTAGCAGAATAGTGGTATAAAAATTCTTACCATTTTTCCCTCCAAATATCTCCATTCAAAGCCTTGTATGGTCAAAAGTCACCAGTGATCACATACTATGTTCCAGGATCTTCCAAAGTATCTCAAGTCGATGACTTGTTTTAGCATCACCAGATAATTCTCAAACTTCTTAAAGATAATTTGATCCAGGCACAAAATCATATGAAGCAACAACACAACTTACATCGTTAAGAATGACAATTCAATGTGGGTGATATGGTCTTTTTGTGCTTACAACCTTATAAGCAGCTATCCTTGAAGATAAAGTCTAGCCAAAAATTGGCTCCTCGATTTTATAGGCCCTACAAGATATTGAAGTTGCATATCAATTAGAGCTCCTACCCTCTTCTTGAATACATTCAATTTTTCATGTATCTTGTCTCAAACAAGTGATTGGTCAGAAAGTGTAAACACAAACTGAGCTTCCAGTACTAGATGATGAAGGGTGAACAACTCTTCAACCTTAATCAATATTGCAAACCAGAGTACATCATCTTCGATCTCACCAGATTCAAGAATTTTTGATTAAATGGTAGGACCTTCCAGAAGATGCTACTTGGGAATCAGAGAGCATTTTTCAAGCATTTCCAGCTTTGAGGACAAAGCTTTTAAAGGATGGAGCCATGTAATGATCCCAATGGATGAGTCGACTCATTGATGGGTCACGTCCATTCATTTATTAAATCACTTATTTATAGTTAGAATCACTCATTTGAATTTCATCATCGAATATAAATTTATCATTTGCTTATTGCAAGAGACTTTGTCCTCCCTGAGTGGCTACAAGATTTTGCCCTCCTTAAGTTGCGTATCAATATACTCTCATTTTTTTAATATCTGGTTATTCTGCTTTTCAATTAATTAAGAAGGGTAACCCTTCAAGGGGTATCAGAACCATTCCTGAGATTTGTGCAATAATTTTTTGAAGCAAAACTTTTTTACGCTATCTGCTTAACTTTCGAAGGTTTCAATTCTGGTTTGCATGGTTTGAAGGATTATTAAATAATTAGGATGAATTAATAGCTATATTAACTAGGATGTTTGCAGTATCTGTGAACACCTCAGAGTATCAACAACAATAAGCACATCCACTCAACCCTGCACGAATTCTCCAAATGCATTTAAAGCAGCCAACAAATCCATGCAAGAATTAAATAGATCAGAAGACGAATTAATTTCTCTAATTCTCCTTATTCGAAAGTTACAATATTTTCTAAATCATTCCATGAAAAGAAGTATTTTTTCATTATTTGTAATAATTATTAAGGTTCCATTGCAAAATATAGCAATTTATTAAGATTCCATCATCTAATATCTAGCAACTACTTACGTTGCGAATGTAAATCAGAAATAGAAGTAACAAAGTGTTCCAATCTTCTCATCTGTAATAGATGAAAAAGCTAAAGAATTGGTGTGTGTAAACCTAATTCCAATTCTCAAGCAGTTCCAAATATGGGTAGCCAGTTTTGTTCACATTCCATCTCTATTTCAATATTAAGGATTTTTAATGACGTTATATCACCAATAATTAATCGATTCAAGATATAGCTCAAGGATATTAACATTTTATACTATCACCAATCACCTTTCACCATGCATGCCAGCTAAACCTACTATGTCGTCAATTCCTTCTCGTCATTTCGTGCATCATACCACTCATTTTATTCGTTGAGAACTACTAATCCCACATTCTTCTTGTTTCATCCACTTTAGGGTTTATATTCATTTCATCATAGTAAGTGTTGTGACCACCTTTCGATGGTTCACTCATTCTCCTACGCATGTGTCTGCTACCCTCGCTTCCACTGCTGCTTCACCAATTGTGCTCTTCTCGTATTCCAATCCTAGATTTGTTAGTCAGTCATCCATTTTTGTCTGCCATTCAATCGTGCCCCAGTAATTTCGTGTGTCATATGTCGTGTTGTCAGTCTATCATCCAATCAATGTGCTATCAATCTGACATGTCTAGTATTTCATTTCAGGTCAGGTCCAATTAAATACAGTTCATACCTTGTATCCGTATTGTGTTCCAATACTGGATCCATCAGTTAATTATTCATTTCTATTCACAAGTTAGTCATACCTCAGTTGGTTCATGTGTCGTCAGTTGAATCCAATCAGCGTGTTGTTAGTCTATCACGTCTAGTGTTATGTGCTAGGTCGATTTCAGTCAAATACAATTTGTGTCTCGTTATCCGCATCAACCTGGTGTGAAACTCAAATGAGTGATTCTAACTATAAATAAGTGATTTAATAAATGAATGGACGTGACCCATCAATGAGATGAAGCATCCATTGGGATCGTTACATAAATCCACTATTAAATCCATGATCCTCCAAGAATTACATGCACTTCCTTTAGCAGGATACTCGGGGTTCTTAAAAACATACCAGTGAGTGAAACAATATTTTTCTTGGAAAGGCTTAAAATATGATGTGAGTAAATTTATGGTCGAATGTGAGGTATGCCAACGCAATAAAGGTGAAATAGTGAAATCTCCAGGATTTCTACAACCCTTACCAATTTCCAGACTGCCAATGCGAACACATATCAATGGATTTCATTGAAGGGCTCCCCAAGTTAGAGGGTAAAACAGTGATTTTTGTGGTTGTGGATCATTTTTCCAAATACGCTCACTTTTGTGCCCTACAACATCCCTACTTAACAAGTAAAGTAGCAAAGGTATTTCTGGACTTCATTTTCAAATTACATGGTATGCCCAAAACTAGTAAGCGATCGTGATCCCATTTTCACTAGAAACTTTTGGAAAGAATTATTTCATATTAGTGTTACCAAGTTGAACATCTTTCACATACCACCCACAATATTATGGTTAAATAGAAATAATTAACAAATTTTTGGGTACTTATCTATGCTTCTTTGCTCAAGATAAGCAGTATCATTAGATTCAATGGCTTTCATTAGCAAAATGGTGGTATAACACTTCTTACCATTTTTCCCTCCAAATGTCTCCATTCAAAGCCTTGTATGGTCAAAAGCCACCAGTAATCATAGACTATGTTCCAAGATCTTCCAAAGTAGCTCAGGTTGATGACTTGTTTCAACATCACCAGACAATGCTCAAACTTCTTAAAGATAATTTGATCCAGGAACAAAATCGTATGAAGTAACAACACGACTTACATCATTCAAAACGACAATTTAATGTGGGCAATATGGTCTTTTTGTGCTTACAACCTTATAAGCAGTTATCCTTAAAGATAAAGTCCAATAAAAAATTGGCTCCTTTATTTTACAGGCCCTACAATATAGTTCGTTGCATAGGTGAAGTTGCATATCAATTGGAGCTCCCACCCTCTTCTCGAATACATCCAATTTTTCATGTATCTTGTCTCAAACAAGTGATTGGTCAAAAAGTGCAAACATAGACTAAGCTTCCAGTACTATATGATGAAGGGTGAATAACTCTTCAACCTAAATCAATATTGCAAACCAGAGTACATCATCTTTGATCTCACCAGATTCAAGAATTTTTTCTTAAATGGCAGGACCTTCCATAAGAAGATGCTACTTTAGAATCAAAGAATATTTTCCAATCATTCCTGGATTTGAGGATAAATATTTTAAAGGA
This sequence comes from Wollemia nobilis, assembly GCA_028583015.1. Taxonomy (NCBI): domain Eukaryota; kingdom Viridiplantae; phylum Streptophyta; class Pinopsida; order Araucariales; family Araucariaceae; genus Wollemia; species Wollemia nobilis. The sequence goes on from JAQPPZ010000333.1 coordinate 3,797,819, forward strand.
GGGAGACATGTAACAATATTAATAGATGCATCGGCTCATTTATGGGTCATGTCGATTCATTTCTTAAATCACTTCTTTATAGTTAGAATCACTCATTTGAATTTCATCATCGAATATAAATTTATCATTTGTGTATTGCAAGAGACTTTGCCCTATCTGAGTGGCTACAGGATTTTGCCCTCCTTAAGTGGTGTATCAATCTACTCTCGTTTGTTTAATATCTAACTATTTTGCATTTTGATTAATTAAGAAGGGTAACCCTTCATGTGGTAGAATTTATTTTTTCTCCACCTTTTAATTTTATACTTCCTAAGGTTCTTAATTCTTTAAATATCAACCTTAGTACTATATTAATTTTTTTTTAAATAAATCAAATCTTACTAACCTTTTTCCAATAAAGCTTTTAAAAAAATCAAATTTATGCTCTAGTTAAGGTTATTTTAAACCTTATCACTCCAATATATTAGCACTCTATAATATGTTTTACCAGTATAATATTACGGCCTTGAGTTTGAACCCCTTACCTCAGTCCATGTCTATTACTCTTCATGTTGGAATGTCTGTCATTTCCATGGCTTCATCAGATTCTTGCAAGGCTCAAGGCATGTGGCTGGATAAATTAATATTTTCAAGGAATGTTATACATGTAAGACTTGAGACATTACTCAAGCAACCTTTCTTAGTCTCTTGTTCGTTTGAATACAAAATAGCATTCCTCAAGTGGCTTCAAGCATCTACAACTACTCGAATATATTCAAGAAACTCCTTAGGTTAAATTTGGCTCATATGCCCTTAGATTAAAACCTCAAACTCTATCAAGCTCCTTTCAATAATATCTACTCTGGGTAGTGTCGATCTCAGGTGACATCTAGCTACTATTATGACTTCAAGCTCTCTGGAAATAATATTTTGGACTCTTATTTGACTTTCAGGCTTGGCTATGATGTCTTCTAAGCTCTTGCTCCTCATACTTCATTTAAAAAAATCCTCCAAATTGCTGCTCATAGAACATATTGCTCTTTATTCAAACTCTTTTTTATATTTTTGTCTCAATTAGCAACAACTTTCTCTCTTTGATGCTCCTTTAATATTTTAATCTTGTTAATTTCTTTTTTCTTATCTTTTTCATTCTATCTTGAATATTGTAACACTTCCAAGGCTCGAGGCCTTTCTAATGTCATATTGTGGCTTTCAACCACTCAATCCTATATTTCTATTTAAGAAAGATAAAGTTGGATATTTTCTTCAATTTGAGTTGCAGCTATCAACCCAAATATCCATATAGAAACTTACATTGGATTTCTTCTCCAATGCAAGACTCCAAATTTAATTTCTTCAAATAAGGTCTACTCTAAGTAGCTCTGATACTACTATTGGATTTTAAGCCAAATTATCTTAGGTTCCAATATTTTGGATCTTGAGTAGACTCAAATATAAGAGCAATTAAAATATTATATGTCCATAATAATTAACAATAATATTTGTTAAAATGACAATAATCTGAATATAAATGGCTAAAATTATTCATGTAATAACATTAAGAAAATTACAGTAGAATATCTCAAAATATGCATACAAGCTTAAATATTATCAATGCTTGAATGTGATCTTATTAGATACAATACATGGAGCTTTGTCTCCATAATATAACCTTAGAAAGGTGACTCTTCAATACTTGACTCTTGCACTCCTCACATATCCATGAGTTGCAACCTTTACTATTCCTTACATAAGATAAATACTCTCATGTCCTTTACCTTCTCATCTTGCCACTTGTATACATGAATCTTGACTCTCTATTTACTTGCATACTTCTACATGACAAACACTTCTATATGCACACCTAATACAAGACACTTGTGCACTTTTTTATATTACATTTTTGCACACTTAATTACATGACACTTGTGCACTTTCTCACCTTACAGACTTGCACCTTAATTATATGACACTTATGCATATCTTGCACATAGACACTTACATAAAGGGGAAATATAAATCACACTCCTAAACTATAGACTCAAATCCTATTCTAATATTTACATTGTACCATAGATACCATGAGGGTACATTAGCATGTACCAAATAATGTAATATTCTCCAATAAAATTTAACATGATATTAAAGCGGGTGTAAATATCTATTACTTAATTGATTGTCTTTGACAAATTAGATTCCACATAATCTCTTAAGGCTAACAGTATTTGAACCAACTTGAACATGATCCATTTGTAAAAATGGTTTTTAACAAAACTCTAGGTGGACTTGAATCATGACAATCTCATTGGATTTAACATACTTGTTCTAGGATAAATATTCATCAATAGGTTCTTGGTCCTTTGTTCGAACTCAATATATTCTTTTATTTTTTTTATTTCTAGCCAGGTGGATGGTCTAGTTCTAGGATTGATTTTTTTGAGGTTTTTGAAAACCTCATTTGTCTTTTATATATCTTAAAAATATATTTTTCCTTTTCTCTTCTTACATGTCAAATTGTTGAGGAATATTACATTTTTTGGTACATTCAAATGTACTCCCATGGTACCTTCATGGTACTATTGTAAATATGTAATAGATTAGGGTTGAGTCTATAGTTTAGGTGAATGATTTATATTTCCCCTTTCATGTAAGTTTCAATGTGCAGGAAATGCATAAGTGTGGTGTAAGTGTGAAATATACAAGAAATGCACAAGTGTCATGTAAGTTAGAGTACAAGAGTGTGTTGAGAGAATGTGCACAAGTATCATGTATATAAGTGTACAAATATGTAATGTGAGGATGTGCACAAGTGTCTTAGATTAGGAGTGCATGTAGAAGTGTGCAAGTATCATAGAGTCAAGTATGCATGTAATAAGAAAGTGAAGAGTCTAGTATACAAGTGGCAAAATGATAAGCCAAAGGTCATGGGAGTTGTCATATGGAGAGCAATCTTCAATAACATTAAGAGTCATATTCTATGTCTATATTATTGAGACAAAGCTCTATGATCCAATTATACAATTGTAAAAAGGAAGATACAGAAAAGTGAATGAAGCTTGTATATAGATTTTGAGCAATTAATATTGTAATTTTTCTTCATGCATAGTTCATGAATGATTTAGGCCATTTACATTTATATTTGATATTATAAGTGAATATTATTTTCATTATTATATTGGCCTTGATATAAATATTAGATTACTTATATATAATTATATTCTTCATTATTGATATTTTGACCTTTAATATTGTGGCTTATTTATTTAAGGTCCTGCTATATTCTATGGTAGTAAGGCTTAAAAGCCAACATAAATAACATCATAAATTAGAGGATAGTCTGCATGATCATCATGAAAGCAGAAAAGAAGAGGCTAAATATTTTTTGATAAACACTAGATACCATTGAAGTAATGGGCAGACTTTCATGTATGGTAAAGACCTTTGAATCACTTGATAAAGTTGATAAAGTGGTTTAATAACTTTATGTTACATTGGCAAGAGAGGATGTCATGATTAGTTGCATTTGATAAAGAGGTTATGTAAAGAAAATAGTGACAAATAAGAATGGACCATAAATATTTTTGCATTCTCTATGAAATTTTAAAGGGGTATTAGTTTAGTACTTTTCTCTATTTTGGTCTTCTACTTTAAAAAATTTCTCTTTCCTACCATTTTTGGAAATTATGAATTTTTAAATGGGAATATTCTATAGAATATTTTGTAAAATATTCCCCTTATGGTGGAGAAAGTCAAACGCCAACAAAAAAATGAAATTGCATATGTCGTCATACTCATGGTTGTGAGAGAAGGTAAATGGAAGGTAAAAAGTGGGCCAACCCCTTTATGAAGTAGTGAAGATGCATATGTTTTTGAAGAGCACCTACACCGAGGGGTTAGGGGAGCCACCTTTAAGGTGTTGGATCTTAGAGGTTTTAAATTTGAATATCCCATTCCTTTTGATTATGATAATATCAACACCAAGTTTGATGACATATGCAATGATGACATGGTGTACCTTCAAGATGTGGCACTTGATGACTTTTACCTATTTTCATAGATAGATGTTGACATAGCACCCAATGATACAACACACTATGATGATATGGCATTTTTTGATGAAGTATTAGTTGGATATGACATGTTGTATGATGAAATGGCATAGATATTGTTCTCCATGATGATATAGTAGGTGATGTGGCACTCACTAACATGGTGCACCATGACTTGGAAAGTGGTAGAATGGTAGGTGGTGACATGTAGGGGCTAATGTGGTAGGCAAAATTCCACATGGTTAATATAAAATTGGGCTTGACAAATCATATTTTAGTAACTCAATAAACCTATTAACTATACAATAACATAGTACCAAACTTGGCCAAGCATAAGTTTTGAAGTAAATTAGAGTGGACAAGTGGTATATTCTAGTTTAGAAATTTTAAAGCATAAGTGGGATAGTATGGTTCACTGGTACACTACACAATGACCTACATAGGTAGCACCAAGTTGGAAACCCTCTATTTTAGATAATGATAAGAAGCATCACTCCATTCACTAGTACACTATCTAATCATTGCCTAGTTGGTGTCCCCTCAACCATTCATGTAATGGTAAGTGGTGGCCTCCTATTCATTGTAGTTATTGAAAGTCTTCAATTTTTCAAAGGTTTGGGAGGAATTTTATGTGATTTTTGGGATAAAAATTTAAGGACCATAACTTTTATATACAAATGCATTTTGAGCTATTTTTTTGTAAATCATGCATTTTCTCGAGATATTTGTATTGGTAGTGTTGTTTCTACTCACAACTAAAAGTAGGATTTTGTAATTTAATAGGAAATTAATGGATCATCGTGTGTCCTTGTTGAATGGTCTAAACTATACCAGCTAGAAAATTAATATTTAAGATCTACTCCAAAATAAGGGGTTGATCAAGTATGTGAAAGAGAAGCCTTTATAAAATTATTTTAAAGTAGTTTTTCAATGATGAAGAAGATGAGGCTCTTATTTTGATAGATATTCATATTGATGAGATCTATCAAACCCATTTTAACACCATCATGGATCCCAAGAATTTTTTTGGTAAATTATAGGGGTTGCATGATTGGATTGACTCCATGTAAATCAATAGATTGGAAGTAAAGCTTGCAACCTTGAATATGGACTCTTTTGAGATATTTTATGAGTATATACATTAGTTCAATAATTTTTAAGATGGTGTCTAGGCTATTAGAGGTATTAAAATAGAGATAGGAGAGGAACACAAAGTTCTAAATAGTAAGAAAAATAATGAGCTTCTCAATATTGTGTTCAACATCTTGGAACCATATGAGATAATTGTTGTTGTATTTGATATGTTGTGTGCCTAATTTCCAACTTCTTATCCTCCTATTGATGAAGTGTCAATTATATCCTTCACCATTAGGCTTTAATACAACAATAGAATGGTCATCCTCTCATCAATTAGGCTCATGCAAAAGAATTGATTAAGGTTAAAGCTTACAAGAAGTTAAATTAGAATAAGAAGAAAACCAAGAAGCCCTTCAAAAGGGCAACTAGTGAGTTTTGCAAGAAGAAATATCTCAAAGTAAAGTTTTGTTAGATTTGAATCAAAAATATTGAGGAAGTATCCAAAAAATGGTGTTGATGCTACTCTCTTCTATGCATAGGTTAAGGTTAGTCACAATGGTAAAACCTCATAAACTCATATAGTTGTTCATTCAACATATTGGACATCTACCTCTTCTGATGAGTGGATTACATATTCAGGGGAAAAAAGGCACGTGATAAATCACAAACATCTCCTATATGATTACATCACACTAAGTTTAGGAGTATCATTGAAATTAATTCTTCCCTACAAGTGGCATGTTTTGGAGACATTGGCAATGGATCTTCTTATTTAGCTAAAATTCTTCATGTTATTAGTATTGGATCCAACATTTTATCTATCTATTGTATCACCCATACAAATAAGAATATAAATTTATATTTTCCAATGGGTGATTAAGGCTATTGATGATGGATTCAAGATAGTTGCCTTGGAGCATTGTGATAAGTTGAATTAAATGTATAGACTCGGGAATCGACTGACTTATTCTACCTCTTCTTCTTAGAAGCAAGATTTTTTGGCCATAGTACCACAAGAAAATTATAATATTCATCAATGGTATCACATCTTGGGCATCTTATGTATAATTCACTAACGTATACGGTTCATCATCAAATGGCTATTAGATTTCCTCATATTTCTTCTCTAACTAGTTCATGTAAGGATGTATGGAGAAGCATCATAGAGAGTTCTTTATAAGAGGGACAATAAGGCATGTCATATGATCCTTAGATCTCATTCATAGTGATATGTGTGAACCTGTGGGTACACCTTCTATTTATAGGAATAGGTATTTTCTTCTTTTCATTGATGTTTTTTCTTAGTATCTATGGTTGTATACAATTCATACCAACGATAAGAATTTTGATAAATTCAAGGTATTCAAAGCACTATTAGATAATTATCTAGAAAGAAATATTAAGTGTTTCAAAACAAATAGGGGAGGTGAATACATAAGCAATAAATTTTCAAACTTTTTTACTCTTCATGGTATTCCCTCTCAAAGGACTGTTATTTATGCTCCAAAGTAGAATGGGGTAGTCGACAGGTAAAATGGGGTAATTATGGAGAAGGTTTGGTGCATAATTCATGCTAAGTGGATGGAGCATAAAATTTGGGTGAATCCATCACTTATGCAACATACACCATCCATAGATTCCCTACTAGAGCACTTTAGGGTATGACATCGCTTGAGAGATTGATAGGCAATAAGCCTGATGTATCTTGATTTGGTATCTTTCGATCTTCAGCATGGTATTATATATCCAAAGATATTTGGAATAAGGAGGTGCATAAGATTCAAATATATATTTTTGTGGGGTATTCAAATACCTCTAAAGCATCACATATTTATGATCCTTAGGGGTGTGATTATCTATTTTAGAGAGATGTGATTTTTTATGAGGTTCTTCTAGGACATCCATCTAGTTTTACACTTGAGATTTGATCAATGATCATCTTGCTTCTCCAATTACTCAATTAGATTATTTAGAGATTCTTGTAGGCTCTATTTCTATTAGGTCTTCCCCTTCATCTTCTAGCAAAGACCCTATACTTATAGATTTGAACCCTCCTTATGTAGCACCATATCTAGCACCTTCAATATTGGATTTTAGGAATGTTGAGCTTGACACACCAGTTTCTTGTGCCATAGTACTAGATTATGAGGTGGGTGATGAGTATGATTTGGATGCTTTGATTTTGGATTTTGATGTTGCTTTATCTCAAGAGATGCCTAGATATTCCACAATTCATTAAACATTCAAGTGATTTTGGACACTTTTACAAGATGTTCATCCCATTCTTTCTTCGAAGAGACAAAAAGGCCCCTTCTTAGTCCTTGATCTCAAAGGTTAATAATTTTGAATATCTCTCATCTACTCTGAGGCTAAGGTCTAACCAAAGTGGGAAGATGTTATGCTTGTTGAATATGAGTCTTTCATGAAGAGTCAAACATGGAAGCTTGTTACTCTTCCAAAAGGGAAGAATTTTGTTGGGAGTAAATGGATCTATAGGACCAAGTATACTTTAGATGGTAAGTTCAAGAAACACAAGGTATACCTTATTGCTAAGGGTTTCTCTCAAGAGGAGGAAATTGACTACTTGTAGATTTTTTTTCCTAATTGCTTGGATGGATTCTATTTGAATTATTCTAATGATAGTTGTTTCTTATGGTTAGAATGTATATTAGATGGATATGAAGAGTGCCTTTCATCATGGTGATCTTCAAGAGGATATTTACATGCAACAACTACCAAATTTTGAGCTTGATGGTTCTACCCCTTGGTATGTAGATTATTTAAGTTCTTTTATGGACTTAAACAAACACCATATGCTTCGTATGAGAATATCCACTCCTTTTTTCTCAGTTGTGAGTTTTAGTGATGTGATACTAAACCTGATTTTTATATCAAATATTGGTATGGGGACATATTATTGATTTTTTCATATGTAGATGGTCTTCTCATTATAAGCAACTCATCTGCCTTAATTTAGAACATAAAATCATAACTTTGTGCTACCTTTGAGATGATAGATTTGGGGCTTCTATATTATTTCTTGGAAATTTAGATTGATCATATTTCTTCTAAGATCGCCATATTGCAACCCAATTATACCTTAGTATTCTTTAGTAGTTTAGGATAAAATATTATAATTCCACTTGGACTCCATTTTCTTTGGAATTAAATCCTTGAGTAGACTGCATGGCTCCTTTGGTGAATGTCACTATGTATTAGTATCTTGTGGTAGGTCTTCTTGTTGAACAAGGTGCAGCAAAAGTATTGTCATTGTTGTCAACACAAACAGAAATTGATGCAGTTGAAGCAATGGACAAGAATTCTGAAGTCAGTCAGATCAAGTACAGTGAATTTGCAGGAAAACAGAAGTGACCCGTATTCAAAAATTTGCAGAAAAAGACAAGTAAGAAAACCGTCGCGATATCGCGACATGTTTTCTGTTGCGATATCGCGACAAGTTGAGAGGTCCGAAGGCAGAAAGAAAACTGTCGCGATATCGCGACATGTTTTCTGTCGCGATATCGCGACAAGTTGAGAGGTCCGAAGGCAGAAAGAAAAATGTCGCGATTTCGCGACATGGCCGAGGAGAGAGAAAAGGAGGAGAGAGAAAGAGGACGACATGGCCGAGGAGAGAGAAAATGCATGCCAAATTGTCGCGATTTCGCGACATGGCCGAGGAGAGAGAAAGATGCATGCCAAATTTCGTACGTGATTTCGCGACATGGCGAGAGAGAGAAAGAGAAAGCACGAAGAGAGAGAGAAAATGCATGCCAAATTGTCGACGATTTCGCGACATGGCCGAGGAGAGAGAAAATGCATGCCAAATTGTCGACGATTTCGCGACATGGCCGAGGAGAGAGAAAACATGCATGCCAAATTGTCACGATTTCGCGACATGGCCGAGGAGAGAGAAGGTGCAAGCAAAATTGTCACGATTTCGTGACATGTTTCGGGTAAAGGCGCAGGCAATGAAAAGTGTCACGATTTCACGACAGGATCGGAGTGGAAGCAACAAGGTGAAAAAGGTGTAGCGATTTCGCTGCATGACAAAATGCATGGAAACAAAGGTGTAGCGATTTCGCTGCATGACAAAATGTATGGAAACAAAGGTGTAGCGATTTCGCTACAAGTCAAAATGCAAGGCAACAAAGTTGTAGCGATTTCGCTACATGTCTTGTTTTCGCTAGTGCATGGAGCAAGAGTTGTACGAAGCGAAGAACGTCGCGATTTCGTGACATGTTCCAATTTCGCTACTGCATGAAGCAAGGATTGTACGAAGCCAGAAACGTCACGATTTCACGACAAAGCTGAGGATGACGTCAGAAAAATTGAAAGTGTCACGATTTCACGACAGGGTGAAAGAAAAGCCACTGGAAGCCAGAAGCGTCACGATTTCACGACAAAGATGAGGATGACATCAACAAAAGCTGAAAGTGTCGCGATATCGTGACAAGTTGCAAAAGAGACCTCAGGAAGCTGGAAGCGTCATGATTTCACGACAACATTAAGGATGACGTCAACAAAAGTTTGAAGTGTCACGATTTCGTGACATGAACAGAGGAAAAGCTTTCAAAAGCCAAAATGGTCACGATTTCATGACAGCAAGGGCATGAAGGCGTACGGCTACAAAATGTGTCGCGATATCGCGACAAGTTAGTATTTCATGGTCAACAACCCAAAAAAATTCAACTGGGTAGAAATGTCACGATTTCGTGATAGGTAACAATTGGGCAGGTAAAAGCCGAAGGAGCATGCAAGATGACACGTGTCAGAAAAAGCATACAGAAAATCATGCAACCAATTACGTAAAAAGTAACTGATGTCAGATCTACAGTTACACATTGACAGGTGTTAGACATGCACTAGAACAACTGTATATGCACGATTGAAAAGCATTCGAAGAATCAAATATGAAGGATCGAAAAAGCTTTCAAAAAGACGTATTTGTAGCATTCAAAAAGCCGTATTTGCAGAATTCGAACAAGCCAAATATGAAGGATCGAAAAAGCTTTCAAAAAGACGTATTTGCAACATTCGAACAGCCGTATTTGCAAGGATTCGAACAACCGCTTATGAAGAGGAGAAAAGAATTCGAACAACTCGAGAATGTCATTCGACTGCATGCAGGATTGAAAAGTTATAGAAGACGAAAAGTCCCGATGAGAAAAAGGGGTTATAAAAGGACAGTCGTGCAGAGAATAGGGTTGTTGCTGTTAGAGGGAAATTGCTGTGAAAAGAGGGTTAGAAGAGAGCCAAGAGAGAAATTAGCAGAGCCGTGAGAGTGTGCAGAGTTTGTTTAATTGCAGACCAGTCAGAGTCGTGTAATAAGTGAAGACATGTTTATGTCATTTTAAATTGCTCGTAATTGCAGTCCAAGTTGGTGCTTGGTACTAGGGGTTGGTGCTCCTATCTGTTGCAGCAAAAAACTAAGGGGTTGGTGCTCCTTCCAGTAGATGCTGGTAAAGTGTTTGTAAAATTGGTATTTTGCAAAGACTGGATTTGGATTGGAGTCCAAGCAGTCATTTTTGAGGAGTAGCCAAATTGGTGAACCTCGGTATATTGAGTGTTGTGGTGTGCTCTATTGTTCAATTTGCTTTTCTGGTTTTCAAGTTCTCTTTGCTTCATTTTTAAATGCCGTAGATATTAATATTAATAGTTACACTGATTCACCCCCCCCCTCTCAATGTCATTGTGTGAATATCAATTGGTATCAGAGCAAGGTTCCTTGAACAAGTTTAATCAGCTAAGGTGATCTTGGAAGAAACAATGGCAGGCGGTGAAGGATTCTCATCCAACAAAGCTCCCTTGTTTGATGGAACTAATTACACTTTCTGGAAACTCAGGATGCAAACATATCTGAGTGCATTGGGATATGACATTTGGGATTCTGTAGATAGTGGATACACAAGCACCCACTACTCCTCCAACAGATACTGCTGAGAAGAAAAAATTTGAAAACAACTCCAAAGCTAAGAATGCCATAATGTGTGGACTTGTAGACAGTGAATTGATAAGAGTCATGAGCCGCAAATCGGTAAAAGACATGTGGGATAAACTCGAAGAGCATCCATGAAGGAGACAACAAGATCAAGGAAGCCAAGCTGCAAACTCATCGAGCTCGGCTCAAAGCATTACAAATGAAGGAAGATGAGAACATAGAGGCCTATATGCTGAGAGTAAATGGAATCATCAATGCAATCAGAGGACTCGGTGAAGAAATGGATGATGCAGTTGTTGTAAAAAGGTTCTCAAAACCCTTCACAAAAGATTTAACTCCAAAGTTTCTGCAATAGAAGAGGCAAAAGATCTAAACAATTTTAGCATGGATGAGCTGCATGGTTCCTTGACTGCAGATGAAATGAGAATAGGACAAACTAAGCCTATAGACAAAGAAGCTGCTTTTAAAGCACATAAGAATATAAAAACTGAACATGAATCCGAGGATGAAGAGACACTCGGATGAAACAGAAGCAAATTTTGTTCGAAAACTCACAAAGGGAAAAGGAAAATATAGAGGAAAGCTACCATTCAAGTGCTTCAATTGTGGAGGAGCTCGGTCATTTTTGCAGCCAAATGCCCAATGCATGATAAAACCAAAAATGGTGAAGGGTCACTCCAAGAAAAAGGTGATTGGAAGAAGAAACAAAATTTTAGAAAGAACAACTTCAAGAAGAAAAGCTTCATATCCAAGAATGTCAACTCTTCTGAAGAAAGCTCAGGTGAAGATTCTAAAGAAGAAATAGGGGAAGCTCTGTTCATGGCACTTGAAGAGGAAAGAACAGAAGAAAATCAAGAAGGTGATGAAAGCTTTAAAGATGAGGCCGAAGTTTATCCGGAAGGAGAATTGGTTGCTCGCACTTGAAGAGTTGAGTGTAGAAAGGAAAAGAACAAAAAGTTTTCAAGAAAACTAGAGGATGCCACCGACATAATAAACAGCTTTAAAAATACAGACAGAGGAATTCAAGAAAATGTCTGAAGTTCTTGATGAACAATTAACTGTAAAGACAGTTGAATGCAGCAAGCTAGAGGAAGACATTGTTAAGTTAAGAATGCAGCTAGAGGAGATGAATAGAAAATTGAGCTGTTTTCATAAGTTTGAAGAAAGTACTGTAAAGCTGGATAAAATGTTAAATAACCAAAGGCCTTCCGACATCAAATTTGGTTTAGGCTTCGATGAAGGAGAATCATCAAATGGTTCAAAGGCCTTGAATGTAGAACCCATAAAGAAAGAAGAAAAGATCAGGGTTGACCTAGAAAAAACAAATCATGCCAAAGAAAGCAATAATGCCAGATTCAAGAAGAGTACTGACAAAGATGGATTCACAAAAGTCACACATCCAAGAAGGAGAAGATTCATGGCTCCTACTTCAAACTGGCAAAGACCTGCACCCAGGTTTAATCATTCCTTTTCTCGTTATTGTTTTAAATGCAATGCTTATGGCCATAAGATTTCAGATTGCAGTGCATAATGTATCTCAAAGGAATTTCACCAAAGAAAATGCTTTTTCTCCTTTAATGAATTATGTAGTTGAATGTTATAATTGTCATAATTTTGGACATATTGCTAGAAACTGTAGAAGCACTTTTGCATCAAATAATTATCATAGTAGAAAATCTCAACCAAGTGGGTTGAAACAAAACAAGAAATTGCCTGAAAAACAGGCACATGCTAATGAAAGGACAAAGGCAAAACAAGTAGCCAAATCTGTCATCAAACCATAATGGAAAGAAAAGGAATCTTTGATTGTTCAGACTGCTTTTAAAGCACAAGACAAATCTGCACCATGGATACTTGGACAGTGGATGCTCCAACCACATGACAGTGACAAGCAAAAATTTGAGAATTTACAGAATTATGAAGGTGGTTCTGTGAAATTTGGAAATAATGATGGAGCAAAGATTGTTGGAAAGGGATCACCAAGATCGATGATGGAAAGATAAAATCAAAAGAAGTCTTGTTTGTGATTGGTCTGAAGCATAACTTGCTGAGTGTAAGTCAAATCTGTGACAGAGGTCATGAAGTCATTTTTAAGAAGCAGGGCTGTGAAGTGAGAAAAGCACACAATGGGAAGTTGATAGCTACTCGGATCTAGGACTTCGGTAATCTATATACTCTCTCAAAAACTACAGAAGGAACATGCTTGATTGGATAAGAAGATGAAAATTGGCTGTGGCACAAGAGGCTCGGTCATATTAGTTTTGACAATCCGACAAAAATAAGTTCAAAAAGGGCAAGAAGAGATATACCAACCATTGGCAAACCAAGAAATAGCATCTCGTGCTTCATGTCAAAAAGGGAAGCAAACCAGATCCACTTTTAAATCAAAGGAATACTTCACCAAAGAAACCTTTGGAGATAATTCATACTGATTTGTGTGGACCCATGAGAACACAAAGCATAAATGGTGACAAATACTTTATGTTGTTAATAGATGATTACTCCAGGATGACATGGATATTCTTTTTAAAGCTTAAATCAGATGCCTTTGAGATGTTTAAGATTTTTAAAAAATAGGTTGAAAATCAAACTGGAAAAAGGATTAAATGCTTAAGATCAGACAGAGGAGGAGAGTTTATTTCAGAAGAATTTGCAGAATACTGTCAAAAATATGGGATAAGAAGACAGCTTTCAGCAGACTAGGACACCTCAAAGAAATGGTGTTGTAGAAAGGAAGAATAGGACAAGTGCAGGAAATGGCACGGACAATGTCGGCTGAGAACAAAATAGCCGACGATTTTGGAAAGAGGCAAGACATACCGCAGTTTACATTCAAAACAGGTGCATGCTAAGACCACATGAAAGCAAAACACCTTATGAGCCGTGGTTCGACGTAAAGGCAACAAGAAGACATTTCAAAGTATTTGGCAAGGAAGTGCTACATCAAACGGATCGAAGATAATCTCGATAAATTTGAAGATAGAGCCGATGAAGGTATCTTTCTTGGTTACTCAACAAAAAGCAAAGCCTACACATGTTACAACAAGAGGCTAAAGAAAATTGTTGAGAGTGCTGATGTGAAAGTTGATGAAGGTAGAGAACAAGAAATTACTTATCAAGAAAACTACCCTATTTATGAAGAAGTCATTGAAGGTGATGATGAAAAGGAAACAGATGAGAATCAAAAAATTGATCCAGATGTTGTAAAAACTGACTCAGAAGAAGGAGAAAACAAGAAATTTAAAACAGGCAACTGGCAGAAAAATCATCCCAATGAACAGATTATTGGGGATCCCATAGATGGTATTCAGACAAGAAGAGCAGCAGTGCGGAACTATTCTCTGTTATCTAGCATTGAACCTAAAAATGTTGTTGAAGCAAGCACAGATGAAAGTTGGATGAAGGCAATTAATGAAGAACTAGATCAGATTGAGAAAAACAATACCTGGGAATTAGTACCACGGCCAACAAATAAAAACATAATAGGCACTAAATGGATTTTTCGAAATAAGTTAAATGAAGATGGACAAAGTTGTCATAAATAAGGCAAGATTGGTCTCAGTAAAGGCTATGCTCAAAGTTGAAGGCATTGATTTTGAGGAAACCTTTGCACCGGTAGCCGATTAGAGGCAATCGTAATGTTTCTGGCTTTAGCAGTCCATAAAAATTTCAAAGTATATCAAATGGATGTAAAATCAGCATTTCTGAATGGAAAACTGGAAGAAGAGGTTTACATTGAACAACCAGATGGCTTCCAACTTGGTGACAATCCAGAATTTGTTTGCAGGTTAAAGAAAGCATTATATGGTTTGAAACAAGCACCCAGAGCATGGTATGCAAGGCTGGATAACTATCTTATTAAACAAGGGTTCAAGAAAGGTTTGGTGGACAACAATTTATATGTCAAAACAGAGAAGGGGCATCTTATTGTTCTTGTTGTTTATGTAGATGATATAATATTTGGCAAGAAGATGGATGAATATTGCAAAGACATATCAACTAAAATGAAGAAAGAATTTGAGATGTCTATGATTGGTGAACTTTCTTATTTCCTAGGACTGCAGGTCAATCAAAATGAAAAGGGCATTTTTATTTCTCAAGTTAAATATGTAAAAGAAATGCTGAAAAAGTTCACAATGGAAGATAGTAAACCTGTTAGCACTCCCATGACAACAGGTTGCAAGTTGAGCAAGGATGATAAATCTCCAGATGTAGATCAAACTATGTACAGGTCAATGATTGGAAGCCTGATGTATTTAACAACCACTAGACCAGATATATTACAAGCAGTATGTATGGTTGTAAGATTTCAGGCTAGTCCCAAAGAAACTCATGTGACAGCTGTAGAAGAGGATCTTCGTGTACCTCAAGGGTACTATGGATTATGGGTTGTGGTACCCAAAAGGTAAAGATTTCACTTTGATTGCATATTCTCATGCAGATTGGGCAGGATGTATTGATGACAGTAAAGAGTACCAAATGGAGGAGCATTTTATCTTGGAGACAAGTCGGTAGCATGGCACAAGCAAGAAACAAGAATCAGCTCTCTATCCACCGCAGAGGCAGAATCACATTGCAAGCAACAACATGTCGTACACAGATATTATGGATGAGACAAACGTTGAAAGATCTTGGTATTCATTTCAAAGAGCCAATTTCAATTAAATGTGATAACACTAGTGCTATCAACATATCCAAGAATCCAGTTATGCATTCAAGAACCAAACATATTGCAATTCGGTATCATTTCTTGAAGGATAAAGTTGCGTAAGGAGAGGTCAAATTGGATTTTGTTCCAACTACAGAGCAAGTAGTTGATATATTCATAAAACCATTGCCCAAGGATGTTTTTGAGTACCTTCGAAATAAGTTGGGAGTGGTCATAATTCCCAAGAACTGACTATCATTTGGGATCACATTCTCATGGGGTGCATTTATGCCTATACTTATAGTTTTGCTTATATTCATGATTTTTGCTAACTATAACAACATTTGTCCGAGAGTGGTGTGCATAGACTCGTGGGGAGTCTCGCAATGAACCCTTTGGTATTATTGTCAAAGGGGGAGAAGAATTACAGGAGAGTGCATAAGTGTTGCCAACAATTCCAAAGGGGGAGATTGTTGAACAAGGTGCAGCAAAAGTATTGTCATTGTTGTCAACACAGACAGAAATTGATGCAATTGAAGCAATGGACAAGAATTCTAAAGTCACCGATCAAGTACAAAGAATTTGGAAGAAAACGAAGTGACCCAGATTCAAAAATTTGCAGAAAAAGACAAGTAAGAAAACTGTCGCGATATCGCGACATGTTTTCTGTCGCGATATCGCGACAAAGTTGAGAGGTCCGAAGGCAGAGAAGAAAATGTCACGATTTCGCGACATGTCAAGGAGAGAGAAAATGCATGCCAAATTGTCGCGATTTCGCGACATGGCCGAGGAGAGAGAAAATGCATGCCAAATTGTCGCGATTTCGCGACATGGCCGAGGAGAGAGAAAATGCATGCCAAATTGTCACGATTTCGCGACATGGCCGAGGAGAGAGAAAATGCATGCCAAATTGTCACGATTTCGCGACATGGCCGAGGAGAGAGAAAATGCATGCCAAATTGTCACGATTTCGTGACATGGCCGAGGAGAGAGAAGGTGCAAGCAAAATTGTCACGATTTCATGACATGTGTCGGGTAAAGGCGCAGGCAATGAAAAGTGTCACGATTTCACGACAGGATCGGAGTGGAAGCAACAAGGTGAAAAAGGTGTAGCGATTTCGCTGCATGACAAAATGCATGGAAACAAAGGTGTAGCGATTTCGCTGCATGACAAAATGTATGGAAACAAAGGTGTAGCGATTTCGCTACAAGTCAAAATGCAAGGCAACAAAGTTGTAGCGATTTCGCTACATGTCTTGTTTTCGCTAGTGCATGGAGCAAGAGTTGTACGGAAGCGAAGAACGTCACGATTTCGCGACATGTTCCAATTTCGCTATTGCATGAAGCAAGGATTGTACGGAAGCGTAAACGTCATGATTTCATGACAAAGCCGAGGATGACGTCAAAATTGAAAGTGTCACGATTTCGCGACAAGTTGAAAGAAAATCCGCTGGAAGCCAGAAGCGTCACGATTTCACGACAAAGATGAGGATGACGTCAGCAAAAGCTGAAAGTGTCACGATATCGCGACAAGTTGCAAAGAGAAGCCTCAGAAGCCGAAGCGTCACGATTTCACGACAACATTAAGGATGACGTCAGCAAAAGTTTGAAGTGTCACGATTTCATGACATGAACAGAGGAAAAGCTTTCAAAAGCCAAAATGGTCACGATTTCACGACAACAAGGGCATGAAGGCGTACGGCTACAAAATGTGTCGCGATATCGTGACAAGTTAGTATTTCGTGGTCACACCGTAAAAGTCAATCGGAGAAATGTCACGATTTCACGACAGGTAATAGTTGGGCGGATAAAAGCCGAAGCAGCATGCAAGATGACACGTGTCGAAAAAGCATACAGAAAATCATGCAACCAGTTACGTAAAAAGTAATCGATGTCGATCTCAGTTACACATTGACAGTGTTAGACATGCACTAGAACAACTGTATATGCACGATTGAAAAGCATTCGAAGAATCAAATATGAAGGATCGGAAAAGCTTTCAAAAAGACGTATTTGCAGCATTCGAAAAGCCGTATTTGCAGAATTCGAACAGCCAAATATGAAGGATCGAAAAGCTTTCAAAAAGACGTATTTGCAAGCATTCGAACAACCGTATTTGCAAGGATTCGAACAGCCGCTTATGAAGAGGAGAAAAGAATTCGAACAACTCGAGAATGTCATTCGACTGCATGCAGGATTGAAAAGTTATAGAAGACGAAAAGTCCCGATGAGAAAAAGGGGTTATAAAAGGACAGTCGTGCAGAGAATAGGGTTGCTGTTGTTAGAGGGAAATTGCTGTGAAAAGAGGGTTAGAAGAGAGCCAAGAGAGAAATTAGCAGAGCCGTGAGAGTGTGCAGAGTTTGTTTAATTGCAGACCAGTCAGGATCGTGTAATAAGTGAAGACATGTTTATGTCATTTTAAATTGCTCGTAATTGCAGTCCAAGTTGGTGCTTGGTACTAGGGGTTGGTGCTCCTATCTGTTGCAGCAGAAAACTAAGGGGTTGGTGCTCCTTCCAGTAGATGCTGGTAAAGTGTTTGTAAAATTGGTATTTTGCAAAGACCGGATTTGGATTGGAGTCCAAGCCGTCATTTTTGAGGAGTAGCCAAATTGGTGAACCTCGGTATATTGAGTGTTGTGGTGTGCTCTATTGTTCAATTTGCTTTTCTTGGTTTTCAAGTTCTCTTTGTTTCATTTTAAATGTTGTAGAATTGAATATTAATAGTTACACTGATTCACCCCCCCCTCTCAGTGTCATTGTGTGAATATCACTTCTTTACCTCACTCACACATGATCAAATATTGCATTTCTTATTAGATACTATTCTAGGTACATGTAGGAACCTTGAGAGCATCATTGGATCACAACCAAGATGATTATTCAATACATTGGAAGTGCATATTACATGGATATTCATTATTCAATTTGTATACCTTTGATTTTGAAAAAAAAAAATGTAAATTGGATTGGTGATATGGATCAGTGATGCTCCATCATAGGCTTATCTTCTATCTTAGTTCTTATCCTATTTCTTGGTGTTCTATATGATAGTCCACTATTTCATAATCTTCTATAAAAGATGAATATTATGTTTCTAACTACGCAACTAAGCACCTTTAAGAAATTCTTATAATTTTGGAGTAAGTGAACATTCCTTAGCCCTGACTAGTCACTATTTAGTGTGACATTTAGAGTACCATTCAACTTGTTCGTAATATAGTATTTCATCAATGGATAAAACATATTAATATTTGAATGCTTGATCTAGTATTTTTGTTATCAGTAGAGTAGGCAATATATATCTTGATGAAGATCATACTTGAGGTTTCTTTTGTGTGCATGCAAGAGCTACTTGGTGTAGGAGAGTGTCCCTTAAGGGAGGACAACTAATAAGGTTCTCTCTATATGACCCATATTCAACTTAAGGGGGGTGTTGAAATATGTGGTTTTTAAGCTTCATTTGAGGTGATGACCAACTTTGTATTGTATGTATAATTCCTTTGGGTCCTTGTACAACTTGTATAGGTGATTTTTTGTAATATTTTGTTATTTAACCTAAAGATCAATTTTTTAACCTTGACCTAAAGGTTACTTGTAATTGGGTATAAATAATCCTTCATACCAACCTTTTTTTCATTGGTTAGAGAGTATTCTATTTCATTTTAATATTGGTGTCCATAGACACCCTCTTATCTCATGTGTATTGTTTTTTGTGTATGTTACTTTTAGCATTTATGGGTAATGTTTTGATTCCATTTATTTCTATAAAATACTATAAAATCTAACAATTAGTTGGTTTATGGGAGTAACCCTCTAAACTACCATCAAGGGCCCTTTGATGTAGATTGCTTTAGCTTATATATACTCCTTTTTCAGGCTGAGTGCACTCTAGTTAATTTGATTTTAGATTAAATTCAATACCTAAATACTTCTAGGATTGTCTTTGTTAAGAGGGGGGATTATTAGGGATCAAAATTGGAGGGCTCCTTTTTTTTAACTATGCACATGGTAGGTAGATAATATAATGACTGTTCATTTCTTCAAATTTTTTATGCCATATTGCTAGCCAATCATAATGTAAAATTAAATATATTTGATGCAATTTAAGGTTAAAAATATATTTTTTTTATTTTTTAAGGAATACACCAAGAACAAGAGGCTACACTAAACATTTGCAGACATTATGATTATCATTAAAATAACATGTATCTAAAATATAGTATTGTCATATTCACATTCATATGTAAAAGTGTGTCATTAAATAACATGTATATCTAAATGATGCTAACAATAAAAGGGTGTCATTAAATATTTGTAAACTCATTATTTATTAATATTAATTCTAATATGATGTCTGATTGAAGCTTTATCCTTTTATTTTTTATCTAAAATGGCAATCACTTAATCGAACCTATTTAGCTCATAGATATTCAAAGGTCATAAATTATATTGAAGTGAGAGATAATTATAGATCATAAATTTCTATTAGCAATCTAGTTGAGGGGGAGGATATTAAACAAATAGCATACATTGAGATTCAGAATATGCTTTAACAATAAATTTGACCATTTTTATATAGAAGGATGAATTGATTTGGAATCTGTCAAAAGATGGAAGATACTTGGTCAAATTGGCATATATTTGAAGCAACCATAGTTTCTTGCTCCTAACAATTTTTCTAGCAAAATTCAAATTTTAGAAGGCAATTGAGATTTTCTCTTGATGAAAATTATATCAAAGAATCAATTACAAAAAAATAATAATTTAAGGAAGATGAAGAATATCTTTAATAGAAAGATAAATGGAGAATAATCTTTAATCAAAAGAAAATTTGAATATGGTTTATGTTGTCCTCTCTTGTTGTCTCAGTCATCAAACGTGGTTTGGACCAAGTGAATGGGGTAGATTGTACCTTGCACAAAGCGACACAACAGGGCCAATCCTAAGAGCGCAAGGTTTGGCTTAGTCAGGGGTCTTTGAGATTTTGACAAAGATGGGGATCTCTTGTGCACTTTCTAATCTAATAGCTTGGGGAAAAAAAGGTAAGAGAGATAAAGCAAAATCAACAAAAAAGTAAAAATCTAAGCTAAAAAAGGTGATGATGTGTCAAATATTAAATAAGATCTCTCTACACAATAGGTATGAACACAATGTGTTGGTGTGAATTTTATCCTCTCCTTGACATAGATCAACACAAAAACACAAGATGCATACACACACATAATGTTAGAATAATAAATTATATCCTAAGTTGTTAATAGGATAATTTGTGTGGTTGAGATTAGCTCAGTTTGTTATGATCCAATGGATCAGATTATATGCCTTTGCTATTTAAGCAAGGCTCCTTTCATTCAATAATATCAAGTATTGTATATTCTAACATGGTATCAGAGCATGTCTTCCCTGCCCTGTGAGCTTGAGGAGTTTTTCCTTATGGGGGGATTTCCCTCATGGAAATCCGGCTCCTCTCTTTTTCCCCTAATTTTTTTACTGATGGAGTATGCTCTCCATATTTTGATGGATCAGAAACCAAATGGTTAAAACTTTAGTTTGGGAGTTTTTTTTATGAATTTTTAATTTTTAGGGTTTATAGAACGGCTGCCATATTGTTCTGCTCATGTTCATAGGAGGTTGCAGAAGGCACAATGGGACTCAGGGAGAAGTAAGAAGATTGTTGTTGTTTTCGTCTTTTTTTTTTTTCTGTAGAAGCCCCGATTTCTCTCAGAGGATTTTTTTCTACGCTCTGTTCGACTATAGCAGCAATCATATTTTTTACGAAATTAATGGCAGCGGATCCCAAATCCATCATCCTCTATTCTTCTTTGACGCGATCTCTTGGGGTTCTGTGATACCCCTTAGATCGGAGCAGTTTGTGGGCGTACATCGGTTTGTTTCAGTTTTTTGGGGGTTGCACATAAAATTGTTTTTCCTGCGTATATTTTCTGAAAATACAGTAGCATCTGGTTCAAATATGAATTGTTCGCCCTACACACAGTTAAAAAATTTCATAGTAGTCCACGAAAAATTAGTTGTTGAGCACCTCTACATTTGAAGAAAGTTTTCATTTGAAGACAAATCATGTTTGTTGGCTCGTGAATTTTTGCGGGTGCAATGGATAGATAATTATGGAAGCTCGACATTATTTTTTTTGGTGTGCCTTTTTTTCGCGATGATGGACGTAGATGATGCCACCATGATCTATTGCTGTAATTTTGGTCAAGTTTGTATCATTCTTCTCGCCCGGAGGAGTGTCACGATCGACACCACTCATGTAACCGCCCAAAGAAGTTTAAAGTTGCATTTGTCTCATATAATCTTGCGTGCGTTGTTGTTGTTTTCTTTGGCGTCGAACACGATTCAGTGATTCATCACATGGTTCAACTCAACTTTTGTGACGCAAGACATGGTCTAAAAAGCAAGACATGACGATAGCATAGCACAGTGTGTGTGTGACGCATTTTTATCTCTACGGACATTTGATCACAGCAGATTTGTTCCTGCACTAAGGACGTTGGAGAGCAGCAAGATATCCATGGAGTGTTGCACCAGGTGAAAGCAGAAGGACAACCTTGTTAGATGACGATAGATGATTTTTTCAACTGGCTAGAATAATTTTTTTCATTATTCGATGAATGTGATCCGATGTGTTTGATTGGCAGTCGTAAATGGTCATTGCAGACCGACTGAAAGTAGCCAAGAAAACTTTGGCATGGTTTTTTTTCCGTGCCCCCAGATCGCGGTAGATGGCGATGTTACCAGCTCGGCTGGTGATTTGGTGTACGATGCCCAATTTTCTGTTGATGGTGATCTGTTGTCCGTAATTCTGCAACGACACTATGATTTTTTGGTGCGTCAACAGACAGGGGGGTTAGGTTTTTTACTTCATGGCGTTTCGACGGTGGAAGATGGAGATTCATGCATCTAATTTTGTACTATGGATGGTAACAAGCAGCGTCTATTTCGACGTTGAATGAAAGTTGGCAGTGGT
Source organism: Wollemia nobilis (assembly GCA_028583015.1). NCBI lineage: Eukaryota > Viridiplantae > Streptophyta > Pinopsida > Araucariales > Araucariaceae > Wollemia > Wollemia nobilis. The sequence goes on from JAQPPZ010000333.1 coordinate 3,820,498, forward strand.
TGTTTTGAGGAAAGACGATGATTATTGTCGTGAAGGACGAAATGGCCCCGGGGCACTATTTTTCAGATAAGTTTTTGTAGATGCCAAGTTTACCGTGGGAGAAGAGGTACCATTGATGCGCTCGTTCTGGAGAAACCAGTGCATGTTTTTTGTGGAAACCAGCACATGTTAAGACGTGAAGAGATGGCCCACATGGAAGTTTTTTTTAAAAAGCTTTTTTGCATGCTTACAACATGTGGATTTCTTCCTCGATTGCCTATTTTTGGCCTTCTACGTCGCATGTGAATCGTGACTTTGAAAATGTTTTGGCGTTTTTGGCGATGTTATGGCACAGTTCAACGGAGACGACAGGTTGTATGCTTCAAACCCTGCACGGGCATGGGCGATTTCTCGACAAAATTAGTGGGAAGTGGCGGACCTGTTTGTGATTTAGTGGTGTTGGCGTCGTAATGGTAGGCGACACTCTACGCGTTGTTATGGTGGCGAATTTAACTCCCGGGGTTGCTGAGAATCATGAACCTCCTCCTGAAATGATCATCGCTCAGATTTTTTTAAAATGACTGTTTCAGGTGTGTGGTGGTCGAAGAGCAGCAAGGACTTCTTATGGGACATGTGGCCTTCGAGGCTTGTTCATGTCTTTTCTATGCACCCTCCCACTTCTGCTTTTTTGTTAAGGATAAATTGTTTTAAAAGTAAAGATGTAATATAGTGGGGGATCAATTTTTTAAAAGGTCAAAACATTTAAAGGAGGCTATTTATTTTATCATATTGGGGGCAATTATTAAATGTATGGCCATTTAACATGCCATTTTTATTTTGCCCATATGGCCCATGTTATTTCCCCTGCGAGGGAAAATTGGAAACAGTCTATGGTGGGGCCACATTGCAAATTTTTAGAATCTGTTTTTTTGTCATTTTAGAATTTTCCCTACGTGGTTTTTTTTTATTCCAAAGGACATTTTGCAAGATTCCCTTGAGAAAGAAAGAAGAAGGCTGTTATTTTTTCCTGTAGATGAAGGCCACATTTACACCCGATCATAGGGGTATTTATAGTCATCGAAAATATTTTTTTGAGACGGACACATTGATGGTGTCCATTTTCATTTTGAGGCACTTTAACCTATGTTTTTTAGCCTCAAATATATTGTATCATGGAGTGCATTATCGGTTGAACCCGACACTCCCATAACATTTTTTAATGTGATCCTAGTATCTAGTCATCTCTTATATATCATCTAGTGGTTGCAGCGTCTGGTTACCCATGCATTCCGATAGGATGAGGAGGTCACCATAAGGATACGTTCATAGCTACCTTGGTATGTGTCACAAGCACCAGTTTGGGAGTGAGTATATTTCAGTTCGACGAAGAGGCTACTCTACTTTTATGAGACATCTAATGGATCCTTTGCAGGCTTCTTGATGGAAGTTGTCCTTAAGGGGGGTTGAGAATCTTCCTTCATCCTCCATGCACATCTTCTTCCTTCTTCTTCTTCTTTCTATTATGGCAGGTGGTTTTCTCCCTTGTGGTTTTTCATCATCTTTCTAGCAAAGTTTTTATCTATATATTGTACATGAGTACCTTATCAGGCCTTGTTGTTGGGACTCATACTTGTGGATATGCCACTTGTTTTTGTTTTTTTTCCCTACCTCCTAGTATAACTTAAGGGCGGGTGTTAGAATATCCTAGTACCACTTAAGGGGGTGTTAGAATAATAAATTATATCCTAAGTTGTTACTAGGATAATCTGTGTGGTTGAGATTAGTTCAATTTTCTTATGATCTAATGGATCAGATTGTATGTCTTTGCTATTTAAGCAAGGCCCCTTTCATTCAATAATATCAAGTATTATATTTTATAACACATATAAGAGAAGCAAGTCTAGGCATGATATCCATAGATGGACTTCAAAGTAGACGTATGGTCTATGATATATATATATATATATTGGTTGATAATAAGGGGTTGTACTCGGGTTCCCCACTCTTAAAAAATTACATCTCTCTTCTTTAGAGATTGAGAGTTTACAAATAGATACACTTCTCATATCAATTGAGATGTTATAGCTAGAAACCTACATCATTTTACATAAAATGTTTGAATTCTTTATTTTCATTTTTTGGATCTTTTCAAATTACAATTACCCTAGAATTTAGCATCTTTCTTGACATTTTTCTATAGCAACCAACACAATGCCAAAACTTCACCTCTACTATTTATGATTTGCATCTTAGTAGAGTAATATTTCCAAAACATCGTACTATCATAGTTTGCTTTACCAAATATAAATTGCTAGTTTCCTTCCTCGTTGAAGTCATAGCCCTGTTGAACAAGGTACAACAAAAGTATTGTCATTGTTGTCAACACAGACAGCAATTGATGCAGTTGAAGCAATGGACAAGAATTTTGAAGTCAGTCAGATCAAGTACAGTGAATTTCCGAAAAAGCAAGTGACCCAGATTCAGAAATTTGCAGAAAAAGACAAGTAAGAAAACTGTCGCGATATCGCGACAGGTTGAGAGGTCCGAAGGCAGAAAGAAAAATTGTCGCGATTTCGCGACATAACCGAGGAGAGAGAAAATGCAAGAAAAATTGTCGCGATTTCACGACATAACCGAGAGAGAAAATGCAAGAAAAATTGTCCCGATTTCGCGACATAACCGAGGAGAGAGAAAATGCAAGAAAAATTTTCGCGATATCGCGACATAATCGAGGAGAGAGAAAATGCAAGAAAAATTGTCACGATATCGCGACATAACAGAGGAGAGAGAAAATGCAAGAAAAATTGTTGCAATTTCGTGACATAACCGAGGAGAGAGAAAATGCAAGAAAAATTGTCGCGATTTCACGACATAACCGAGGAGAGAGAAAATGCAAGAAAATTTGTCGCGATTTCGCGACATGGCCGAGGAGAGAGAAGGCGAAAGCAAAATTGTCGTGATTTCGCGACATGGCCAAGGAGAGAGAAGGCGCAAGGCAAACTGTCACGATTTCGCGACATGTTGGCAGAGAAGGAAGCAAGGTGAAAAGATGTCGCGATTTCGCAACATAAATGGAGGAAAGGAGCTTGCAATGAAAAGTGTCGCGATATCGCGACACGTCGGGTTTTCGCTGCATGTTAAAATGAATGGCAACAAAGGTGTAGCGATTTCGCTACAAGTTAAAATGCTCGGCAACAAAGGTGTAGCGATTTCGCTGCATGTTAAAATGAATGGCAACAAAGGTGTAGCGATTTCGCTACAAGTTAAAATGCATGGCAACAATGGTGTAGCGATTTTGCTACAAGTCCAAAATACACAACATGAAGGTGTAGCGATTTCGCTACCAGTCAAAAGATCAGAACTCAAAGTTGAAGAAAATCGAATGCACAAGGCACAAAGGTGTAGCGATTTCACTACCGCATGAAGCAAGAGTTGTACGGAGGCCGGAAGCGTTGCGATTTCACGACAAAGCTGAGGATGACGTCAGCAAAATTGAAAATGTCGCGATTTCACGACAGGGTGAAAGAAAAGCCGCTGGAAGCCAGAAGCGTCGCGATTTCGCGACAACATTAAGGATGACGTCAGCAAAAGCTGAAAGTGTCGCGATTTCGCGACAAGTTGCAAAAGAGATCTCAGGAAGTCGAAAGCGTCGCGATTTCGCGACAACATAAATGATGACGTCAGCAAAAGTTCGAAGTGTCGCGATTTCGTGACATGAACGGTGGGAAAGCTTTCAAAAGCCAAAATGGTTGCGATTTCGCGACAGCAAGGGCATGAAGGGTACGGCTACAAAAAGTGTCGCGATATCACGACAGGTAACAGTTTGGCGGGTAAAAGCCGAAGGAACATGCAAGGTGACACGTGTCAGAAAAAGCATACAAAAAATCATGCGACCGATTACGTAAAAAGTAAGCGAAGTCGATGATCAGCGATTACAGATTGACAGGTGTCGAATATACACTGGATCACTTGTATTTGCATGATTGAAAAGCTTTTGAAGTGTCGTATAGGCAAGTTCGAAAAAGCATTTGAACAGCCGCATTGCAAGGATTCGAACAGTCGAATATGCAGGATTTAAAAAACATTAAAACAGACGTATTTGCTGCTTTCGAAGAATCACAAATGGAGAATCGAAAAAGTATTCGAAAAGCCGTATTTGCAGAATTCGAACAGCCAAATATGAAGGATCGAAAAAGCTTTCGAAAAGAAGTATGTGCAACATTCGAACAGTTGTATTTGCAAGGATTCGAACAGCCGCTTATGGAGAGGAGAAAAGAATTCGAACAGCTCGAGAATGTCATCCGACTGCATGCAGGATTGAAACGCTATAGAAGACAAAGAGTCCCGATGAGAAAATGAGGGTATAAAAGGACAGTCGTGCAGAGAAGTTTTTTGGCTGCTGTAAGAGGGAAATTGCTGTGAAAAGAGGGTTAGAAAAGAGCTAAGAGAGAAATTAGCAGACCCGTGAGAGTGTGCACAATTTGGTTAATTGCAGACCAGTCAGGGTTGTGTATGAAGTGAAGACATTTTTATGTCATTTTAAATTGATCAGAATTGCAGTCCAAGTTGGTGCTTGGTACTAGGGGTTGGTGCTCCTATCTCATTGCGAGAGAAAACTAAGGGGTTGGTGCTCCTTCCAGGAGATGCTTGGTAAAGTGTTTGTAAAATTGGTATTTTGCAAAGACTGGATTTGGATTGGAGTCCAAGCAGTCATTTTTGAGGAGTAGCCAAATTGGTGAACCTCGGTATATTGAGTGTTGTGGTGTGCTCTATTGTTCAATTTGCTTTTCCGGTTGTTAAGTTCTCTTTGCTTCATTATTAAATGTTGTAGATATTAATATTAATAGTTACACTGATTCACCCCCCCCTCTCAGTGTCATTGTGTGAATATCAAGCCCTTCATTACTCTTCCCATCATTCAAACCCTAGTTGGCAAATATTTGCAATTTCATTTTTGTGACTTGAAAAATTGTCACTGCTCCTGTTTCGAATGGTTGACTTCACAGGGTCGTATCTCCCTCAATATTGCTTAGATGTTTGCATATGACCACTCATTTAAAGCTATTCAAATTTTGCACAAGTTGGTCCAAGAATCAACTAATTCAGATAACTCTTTGCAAAGATAAGGCTCCTAAAATATAAGATATTTTTTAGGAAAAAAACCCTAATCCTTCACACTTTGCAATTTCATTTTTTGTGACTTGAAAAATCATCACTGCCTTTGTTTCAAATTATTGAATTAGAGGGTCGTATATCTCTTAATATTACTCAAATTTTTGTATATGGCCACTCATTTTAAAGCTATTCAAATTATGCACAAATTGGTCCAAGAATTAACTGAATCAAATAAATCTTCGCGAAGATATGACTCCTAAAAGATTAGATGTTTTTCAGGAAAAAACCCTAATCCTTCACACTTTGCAATCTTTTTTCTCATTATAAGTAGCCTTCCACACTCCTTCAACCTTCCCAACCTTCCACTCAGCATCTCAACCTTTTGTTGTAGCTCCTTCAGTCGACCTAGCCTTCCATGCTCCTTCAGCCTTATCAGCCTTCCACGTTCCTTCAGCCATCCCAACCTTCCACCCAACATCTCAGCCTTTCATTGTAGCTCCTTTAACCAATCCAAGCCTTCCACACTCCTTCAACCAATCCAACCTTCCATGCTCCTTTAGCCTTGATACTCCAAATATCAACTCATCATTCAGCCTTCCACGCTCCTTCAACCTCCAGCCTTCCACGCTCCTTCAACCTCTAGCCTTCCATGCTCCTTCAACCTCCAACCTTCCATGCTCCTTCAACCTTCAGATTTATTGATCGTTAAAGCACCAGAACATTTGCCAGGTCCCTTATGGGGCAACCCCCTAGGGGCTTCATTAGTAGTCTTTGATTTATATATGTATGTATGTATGTATGTATGCAACAAAATGTATTTCAAAATATTATGCTTAGAGTGGGGGTTTGATTTCCCATAAAGACACTTAGGATTCTACAAATTGTTATGCAGAGTGAAATGAAGGAAAAGCTTTACAAACTTGTCAATCCTATACAAATCCTAAACTGCTATTATTTATGTATTACAAAGAGGAGGATTTTCCTCTAAAACTTATGCAGAGATTTCAAGATGATTGTCGCTCCTAATGACGGGTCGTCTTTATTTAAAATTTCGGTCTCTTTCGAGGTCTTTGGATATGGAATCATAAATACCAAATGGTCTTGAGTCCTTGGATAAGTAGCTACTATTATTATTGCCATCTACCCATTTGGGGATTCTCATAATATGAATGTAGAAAATTTCTTCATTTAATACTTCAAATTTGTGGGTTGCTTTTATTGTGGTTCTCATGTTGTTGTCCTTTTTGAGAGGTATACCATATTCTTTTGAAGGAAAGGATTGTACTTCTCATAAGACTATACAACTTAACGTAATGGAAGTTTCTTCACCATTTGGCATCAAGGTTTTTATCATCTCTTCACATTATGATTCTAATTGTGAAACTTCATGTGTCGAAACTTTTATTTTTATCTTTGGTCAAAATTTTTATACCTTCCAATTTTTGAGCTTGCACCTTGGATTTTTCGCCTTCCACATTTTTTATTCTCAAAATTTTTTATCAAAAATTTTGATCCGCACTTGTCTACCACTTCATTCTTCCACGTTTTTTATGAAAGCTTCAAGTTATGACAATTTCAGTTAACTTGTCAATATTTGATTTTATCTTTATAATCTATATTACGTGTAGGTTTTCAATGAAAACTTTATACCATGATAATTTCAGTTGGTGTCTCAATATTCGATTTTGTCATTATAATCTATATTACTTGTAGGTTTTTTATCAAAGCTTCATACCATGACAGTTTCAATTGACTTGTCGTCCCCAAGGACTCGGTGGATTGGTAAGTGCTTGTCTGGCCAAGCACTTACCAAGAAGACACACAGGTTCAAACCTCGAGGGTAGCCTATTTGCAAAGGTAGTAGTCTGATTTGAATTCTCTGAGTGCACGTCAAACCGACGATGATGGTTTGAACCCCGAACGATCAGTGGTCCCCTTAACGTTGGGTCAACAATAACGAGGTGAAATAGATTTAGTGGGAGCAACCCCTATGACCGACGATGACGATATGAATCTCGAGCGATCGATGATCCCCTTCACATTGGGTCAACAATAACGATGTGAATAGGTTTGGTGGGAGTAGCCCCTTTGATTTGAACAATGCCAATGTAGTTATGACCAACTCTCCTATGTAACCAAAAATTATATATTCAATTTTATATTTATAATCTATATTAAATGTAGGTTTTTAATAAAAGCTTAAGTTATAACAAATTTAATTAAATTTATCAATTAAATGGATTTAACCTTAAAAGTTTGGGTATTCAACTTAAAAGATTCAAAGTTCAAATATAAAAAGGTAAGATATGTGTACTTAAATATCATAATATGAATACCTCTTCACATAATAAATCCAAAGAAAATAAAATAATTTAATATATTGAATGAAACTTTACTTAACATTAATTATTTTAAATTTTTAAGCAAAATTTAATTATATATTTATATTTACAGACCTAACACGTCATGCTCATTTTTATAAATTTTAAATTAAAATTTCTAAACGAACATTTCATTATAATTTGTATCATTCATTTCCAATAAAATGCCAAAACCATATTCGTTTCAACTGGCAATGTTTACTTTATTTAATTTGCATTATGTCGAGAGGCGTTCCTACAATGACAACAAAGGTGGGAGGCAAAGAGGTCATACATGTCACACTGTAAACAATTTTTTTTTATTAAAAAAACCGACATTAACAAAAACATTTAAATTATTTAAATTAAAATTAGCTTATATATAAAGGATATATATTTAAAAACGCTGAGAGTTATCAATCCCTAGGCGTCTATCTTGGAAATCACACCCCCAAAAAATGAACTCGAGATTGATAACTCTCGACGTTTTTAAATATATATCCTTTATATCTAAGCTAGTTGTTATCTCATATTTTGAAGAAAACTACTATTTATAGACCTGCGTTCTCCAATAATCTTTTAATTTATCCGCTCATGTAGAGGAGTTGAAGAGCAAGTAGGTAGTTAAAACTTCCTAGTTATCGAGAGATCAAGGTTCAAATCTCTTCTACGGATATGTTGTACATAAAAGATTTCCTCATCAAAAAATAATAATCTTTTAAGTTCTAACCCTATGAATATTAAGAAGGATGTTGCTAGACGTCAAAGGGTTGAGATTAACGGAATATTTTTCAAATATACTTTGAAGGACCGAATGATTTCCCTTACCCTTCAATAAGCTATAGAAACTTGGGACGAAAAGAAATGGATACGGTATTTAGGTGGTTGCCGATATGACATTAAGTCCACAAAATCAATAATGCACTCTTGGAGATTTCGATAGAAGATAATCTTTAGTCATGTCGTCATTTTTATTAATGTTGACCTAAAAATGTAGGTAACAAAATAGTTTATTTATAGGAATTCATTAAACAATGTATAATGTTTTTTATATTATTTTTTTAATATTTTTCAAATATACTTTGAAGGACCGAATGATTTCCCTTACCCTTCAATAAGCTATAGAAATTTGGGACGAAAAGAAATGGATACGGTATTTAGGTCCTATATGACATTAAGTCCACAAAATCAATAATGCACTCTTGGAGATTTCGATAGAAGATAATCTTTAGTCATGTCGTCGTTTTTATTAATGTTGACCTAAAAATGTAGGTCAACAAAATAGTTTATTTATAGGAATTGATTAAACAATGTACAATGTTTTTTATATTATTTTTTTACATAAAATTAATGTTGTTTCTTTCATGATGTTGCAGGTTTCAATATAGGTTGTAATGAAGTTAGTTTATTTGTAAGAATTAATTAAACATGGGAAAATCTTATCTATATTATTTTTTTACACAAGGTTAACGTTGTTACTTTCGTGGTGTTGTAGACGTTAGTGCGGGTTAACAAAGTGATAATTGTTTTTTTTTGAAAGGTCAATGTTGTTTCTTTCATGACGTTACATATTTTAATGCAGGTCAACAAAGTAGTAATGAACTTGGTCTATTTCCTTGGCCAAATACACGAGTTTGAGATAGAATATGGTAGTGTTGTTTCTTTCATGACGTTACATATTTTAATGCAGGTCAACAAAGTAGTAATGAACTTGGTCTATTTTTTTTTGGCCAAATACACGAGCTTGAGATAGAATATGGTAGTGTTGTTTCTTTCATGACGTTACATATTTTAATGCAGGTCAACAAAGTAGTAATGAAGTTGGTCTATTTCTTTGGCCAAATAGACGAGCTTGAGATAGAACATGGTAGTGTTGTTTCTTTCATGACGTCACATATTTTAATACAGGTCAACAAAGTAGTAATGAAGTTGATCTATTTCTTTGGCCAAATACACGAGCTTGAGATAGAATATGGTAGTTCCAACCATTGAGGTGACTTATTTTCTATCCTTAAATTATGGTTTTAATTTTATATTGACCTTAAATTTTTACTTGTAATTTTTTTATAAACCATAGAGTGAATATATTTGAAAACATAATTTTTTTTATATTAATTTTTAATTTTATATAGTTTGAATTTTCCAAAATTGTTGACAAACTCTTGGTCCTTGGTCAGGTTGAAAAACTACCGGTGTCGAGCATTAAATTTTTTATATTAATTTTTAATTATATATAGTTTGAACTTTCCATTGACAGATTGTTGTGGAGCCTGATCTAGTTAGATTGACAAACTACCAATATTGGCGTAGCCGCATTAATTTTTTATATTAATTTTTAATTTTATATAGTTTGAACTTTTCAAAGTTGCGAACTGGCTAGGTTGACAAACTACCAAATGTTGGTAGTGGTACCCGTTCTCATACCATGGATTGGTATTAGGTAATTTGGTCCATGACCAAACCCCTCGAGTCTCGACTTTGGACTCTAGAGGTTAGGCCTTCATAAAATTGCTACGTTCTAAGAATTTTTTACTCGAAGTTGAACCCTGCTCTTAGCTCTTGCCTTTCACGTTTCGAGTCTCTCCTTTCAACTTTCAAGCACTGTGAAAGACGTAGGTAAAAGCGCAAATATTCATCGTGTGTCCAGACTCCAAATCTCTTCCACCTCCAAGGCTCCAAGTTATGAGAGGTGCGCATATTTTAACTTGTAGTTGGTGCCCTTTTGTTCTTTTCCTGAGTCTGTCAATAACTAGTTGGTGCCCTATGTGTTATTACAAGCAACTGCATGCTCATTTTAATATTTTTATTGATTTAAAGATCATAAACTAGGCAAATATTTGTTAACAAAAAAATTGAAAGACAAATAAAATTATAAACCGTGACAAACCTCAGTCATCTTGGTAGATGTGATAAAAACAAATAGTGGTCTAAAACATGTTAACCTTCACTTTTTTATAGACAATCGATAATTCATTTGTAAGTATTGATTGACCACTGGGAGAATGCTCCCCACATTGTTTTCTTATATTGGTTATTTCTCCTATTAAATACACAAAATTTAAGACTAAATGTGATATTTTTGACCATTAAGTTAAGTAAAAACACCCGCTAAAAATAAAAAATAATAACTAAAAACAATCTACCATAAATAAATCTCTAATAAATATCATAATATATTTAACCTAATTTTTATAAATAACACCTATTTTTAGGTGTAAGATTATTATTTTCATAAAGAAGAAGAGAAAAAAAATACATATATATATTTATATAGCCTTATAGCTATATTCCTCTCCCACGTGATTGATGGTCGTTTGTGTTCACTTTTAATATCCATCCTCGCTGTCAAAGCAAAGGCATCCTTAAATAAAAAAAACAAAATGCACATGACGTCCCACATAGCTTCCAACTTGGTCAAAAGGAATAGGAAATTTGTTCTTTAGTGGTGGTCTAGGCTGCCTCATTTGATATAACTTTATTTTTATTTAAAGAACTTCATGAGCCACATTAAACAAAAGATTAAAGATATTACATAAATTCCAATAAGTCAAAAACGCTTTATTAGAGGTGTGTGCCTTGCTGTTTATTCCTCGTTCAAAGAAAGTTTCGTTAATAGCTTTACAATTGGGAATGGAAAGCTTACAATTTTGAATGCTTAACCCTAACCTTACCTCGGAGAGGAGGGGTTGACTTACTCCAAGTTTGAGAGCAAGACTAGATGGAGTGCTTATTTGAGTAGGAAGGGAATATTTCCAGCTATTGGTAGACATTATACAACTTCTTCATTCTTATCCTTCTTTTTTTATGTAAACATTTGAGCAGGTTAGAGACCTTAAAAAAAAAAAAAAAAAAAACTATAGATTCAATGAAGTCCATTTATCATGAGGCTTAACACAACTTTTAAACAAGTCTTGTATTCACCTAATGAGAGCAAACACCTCAATAGGAAAGCCCTAAGTTAACCTACTGCACCTTAAAACAACTCCACCTCTATGCTAACCAAAAAAAAATACTCTACTTCTATGTTAAAATAAGTGCACCCCCCAACTATTATATTAAACAAAGTTTTCAAAGGTTGAGCCCAGGTTTCTAAGAGGGGGCTAAACCTGAGCCCTACCTAGAAGCCTCAAATATCATTAAGTAATTTTTTATCGCATTTCTTTTAGTTGTTTTCATGGTGTAAGCTTTAATGTTTAAAAAGTAATTTCATCTTTCGTTTTTTTAAGTTGATTTTATGGTGCTAGTTTTAATGTTCACAAACAGTTTTTTTAATGCTGTGTTGCTCATTCATCCACATCAATTATTGATTTTAGTTGTCCTTTTATCCAAGGCAAGCCCATCATTAAAGATATATATAGACATTTATTTAACGGGTATATTTTTCAAGAAGGCAGGGAGACAGAGAAGTAATCCTCCCTTCGGTCCGGAGTAGTTTCCAAATTCCGAAGGGACAGCAAAGTTTTTTTTTTTTTTTTTGGGTAATTTTCTATTTTCTATATTTTTATATTGAAGGGCAAAAAATAAAAAATAAAAGTTAATATTTCAATTAACAAAATTACTTAGCATATTTTTGTTAAGGTGTCATTGTGCATAACTAAATGGATTAAGGTAATTGATAGAGTCGATTGATTCATCACTCAACCCAAAACTTTATTTTCTTTTGCTTTTGAAGATGCAACTCAATTCTTATTCAAGTCATCAATCAAAAACTTTATTTCGTTTTGTTTTTAAAGATTTAACTTAATTGGAAATTTTGTTTTGTTTTATTTTGTCAACTGTTGGTGGAAGCCAGTGTTCTAGGCAACAACTAATATGGATTGAAACAAGGTTAACTACTTATTGATTAGTGGAGGAAAGGAACAATTGTTATAAGCACTCTATCTATATGATAGGGTGTGGGTTGAGGAAGACTCAACCTATATGAAACAGGAAAGGATCCATAATATATACATTGTGAAATTGGTTTTTTGGTCTTGACGCAGTGTTTCATAGTTTGATGCTTGACAACTTTGATAAGCATGATTGCAAGCCACCTGTCCATCATACCCTAAGCAAGCTTATTATCATCTTTTCTAAGCTCATTCTAGAAGCTTCCCATCGTAATTTTTCTACCACTTTAGCCTAGGTCCTACTATGGTAGGCCTCTCCTCTTCCATCCATAGGATGGAGAGTACAAAATATTTGGTGCCCCTCTAAGCAATCATCCTTATTTGATGGTTTTTGAAACACTTCCCCTCTATGGCACACGATCTAGAGCAACACTCTAGAAAACCCTCATCTCTAGTTGACTAGTTATAACATCTATCGTAGATGGAACCAAAACCTTAGCCATTCTTATAATCCACCTATCTACATTTCTTTGGTCTATTTGAGTTATCATTTTTCCAACCTCAAAGGGGTTTCTCTAGATTTTTTTTAAAATCATTTCCTCCCTATTGCCACATTTTTGGATATTGGTAGTGTAGGCTAGTAGTGAGGGTTTTTGTGCGCCCTCATAATTTTGTGGTATGCTTTTGCATACACTTGTTCTAATAGTCCCTTAACTTGAGGTCATTGTGTAAGAACGGCTTAGTTTATCATTACAACAAACGCATGTCTCCCTACTTTGTCCAAATATTTCTCATCCTGCTTCCACATAAAATGTCACCATGTCAAATGATGTTGAGTCATCAAATATCCCACACAGAGGAGGACCCAACACCATGTCAATAGTTGAGCATCAACATTCAAATCCACCACCTAAAGGATGTAGTAAAGTGCTTTTTTCTCTCTACCAATTGAGTTAATTACTTTTTCAAAGGATTTTTCTAAGAAAATTGTGGTTCTCTTCTTATTAGGAGTTGTTCCTATTGAATCTAATTTATTAAGTGGATCAAATATATTTGGAAATATGGGAAGTGTTGACTTGTAGAAGTTGTTAAGGGTTTGGGAAAATGGTGTTGTCTTTGTCACCGTTTTTAGCCATCTCCATGCTCAGTCACCCTGTATCATGGCACTTGGGTTATAAATGATCACACAGCATACCTCCAAAGTTGCTCAATAAAATTCCACCTATAAGGCCCCTCTCACTCAAAGTATCTAGTTTGGGTTGAATTTCCTTTTCTGAATCTCTTGGTCTAACCATTTTTGTAGTCAATCATTGCCCACAATAAAATAGTATTATCTGCAAATTGAGCATGAGTGATTGTTCTATATCCTGTAGCTACTCTAATTCCCAATATTTCTTTCCTTCTCAATTTAGTCGAGGTCCACCCTAAAGTTTTAATTAGAAGGATATAAAGGTAAGGGGAGAGATGACACCCTTGGCTTAATCCTCTAGTAGCTTTAAAGAAGTTAACATGTTCCCCAATGATTAGAAGGATTATCCAAGGTTCCTCTATGCAAGTTCTTATACAGTCTATCATTTGAGCTAAAAATCCAATGGCTAGCACTTGTTTAAAAAACCAATGTCCACTCTATCAAAGGCATTAGCCATATCAAGTTTAATGGCTATTATTTTCTTTTTAGACTTTGCACTTGATCATAGGGCTTCATGAATCAGTATAGTGTTGTCATATATTTGTTTCCCTAGAATAAAACCCCCATTGTCTTGGATATATCAAATCATTAATATTCCTTTTAATTATATTTGCTTTTATTTTAGCCATAATCTTATAAGAGTAATTGCACAAAGATATAGGTTTAAGTTTGTCAAAAGTAATTACATTTTTTCTTTTGGAATTAAAGCTAAGAAAATAGAGTTGATTATCCTAGATAGCTTACCTCTTATCCTTGTCTCTTCTAGCATTGCCAACAGGTCGTCTCTTATAATTTCATAATATTGCTGATTAAAATTATTGGAGAAGCCATTTTGTCCTGGAGCTTTGTCCTTGAGCAGTAAACGCATAACTTCTTCCAACTATTCTTTGGTTACTGCTAAAGAAAAATCTTCTCTATTTCTATTTTTTAACAAAGGAGGAATGTTGTTATGGAGAGTGGCCTAAGCCTACTGATTTAATAATTGTCTTTATGAGAAGGATCGAGTAATGATCTCTTGGTAGTTCCTTTATGACTACTTGATCAAAATAAAATTTTCATTTTTTTGAACTTCTCTTATTGTATTTCATTGGTAGTGCTACATTATTTTTAGATAAAAGCAATTTGTGTTTCTACCTCCTTTATTGAGCCAGATCATTCTTGATCAAAGTCTTCAATGTACCTCTTCTTCTCTAAAATCTTGATGTATTTCTCGATTCAACTAGAGCATTATCTCTTCTTGTTGAGGGGTTAGAGGATGATCACCTATCTCTTTCTTTGCTTCCTCCATATTTTGTAGTAATATGCTTGAACTATTTTAAACTTTAGTCTTATTATCAATCCAATCCCTAATGGCTTTCTTGACATTGGAAATTTTCATTTTCTATACTTCTTGGGCTCTGTTTGCATAGGCATGTTGCTTCCAACTACTTTATAATAAAGGGGTGTAAACTCCTTATGTTCCATCCATTCTAGATTGTATTTGATAGGAACCTTCCTTTTTCCAAGAGAATTATCGCTCCTATCCAAATATATAGGCTTATGATATAAGATCAAACTTTGAATTATACCACTTGATACAAGTGGATACCTAAATAATATATCTTCTTGTATCAAGAATCTATATAGTCTTTATGCAATGGATTTAACCCTAGCTCTTCTACTTGTCCATGTAAATTTTTTGTTTTGGGAGATTATGTCTTAAATTTTTTGTTTAGTTATAATTTTCATAGCTAGGTCCTTCAAGGGTCTTTTGAGGAAATACCTATTTTTTTCTTCCATTGGGATAAAGTCATATTCAAGTCTCTTGATATAATTAAATTTGGGGTTCTTTCCAAATAAATTTAGTGTTGAAGCCTTTTCCAAGCCCCTTGTTTTAAGACTAAGTTATTTAGTCCATAAAAATTGACTATGGTCCAAGTCTATCCCTATGGAGAGGAAAAAGAAGCTACTATAAAATTTGAGTGTCTTGTTTTATTAATACATATTAGGGCCTATGGATCCTAGGCAAGGAGAAGCCCCCCAAGGCACCTAACAAATCTATTGCTTCTAGGTATGAGGATCTCCATGCATTTTTTCATTCTATTCTCAGTAACTACTCTATCAATTTAGTTTCTTGAATGCAAATAATATTTGGCTTCTATTAGGCTATTAATTGACTTAGGTGGTTTCTTTTTCAAGGGACTATCCAATCCCCTTCCATTCCATGATAGAAACTTCGGTTATTAAGTGGCTCCTTAGCCTTGCTAAAGTCTAAGGTTGTTTGTGCTTTCTTTTGAATCTCTATATTTGCTTATTTTGTTCTTACCTCTTGATTAGATTTCCTCCCTCTAGTAGAAGATCTGGTGGTTGGGGTATCTCTTGGAATCATTACTACTACTAACTGAATCTCTTCCATTTCTTCAATCTCCTCTTCTTGAAGGTTTTCTTTGGTAGCTTAAGTTTCCTCCACTTTGTCTTCTAATTTAAGATCTGATGGATCTTTTCCTTTTTTATATATCCCTAGATGTTTTTTTTCCTCACTTTGTGATCAAATAAAGAACTTATTATTGTTGTCTTTTTGGCTATGGTTGAGGTCTCCTTCTTCAACTTCTAGATCTTCTCTATTATTTTCTTCTTGGTGTTTGGAATTCTTAATCTTCTTCCTTTGTCTCTTATGTACCTTAGTGGGGTAGTTCCTTGAGAAATGACCATATTGATGATAAGTAACACATTTAAAGGGAATGTTCTCTTATGAAACCTATGTTTTCAAGATGCCCCTTTTAAAATTGACTTGAACACACAACCAAGCACAAGTTTTACTATTGGCCTTCAAAGGAGCCCAATCTACAAATGTGCCAATATAGTTACCCATCATCTCAAGAGTTGATTTGTTCCATAAATGTAGGGGCAAAAATGGTAGTCTTACCCAAATTGAGACTTCATTTGGTTCTTCCACTTGTGGGTCAAAACTGACTAACCATGGGGTCATGTAGAGAGGGCTTGATCCAAGGAACCAGGGGCCTCCTTGAAATATTGCATCTCTTTCCTTTGTAGATGAGAAAATAACTACTTCTCCCTATCATCATGAATTCATAACCAGATATTTTAGATCCCCAAGAAAAGGTGATCCATCTTTGAATGGCTATTGGGCTTAATACAATCTCTACCATTGGTAGGATGAAATATTGGGAGGGTGAGATCGGTAGATAGCCTATCTCCATGAGATGTGAGGTCAAATACCCATAAATTTACAAGCAAGAGCTCTCTCAAATAGGGTGAGGATCAAGCTTTGGATATAGTCCAAAGGAATATCCACCATTGGAGCATCATTTAATGTAGGAACAAAAGAGCCTGTGTACTTGGTTGGGACTATTGTGGTTTCCTTACCTTCAAGGCTTTGGTCATATTTTATAGTTTTGACTCATCAAACAAAGGAGGTAGTGAGAATAAGAAAAATAAGTCATGGTTAGTGTTCTTAAGTATGGAGGCAGTCAACATAGTAACTTCCTAGAAGAGGGGTTTGGAGAGGAGGAATATCCCCACCATCGTTGTCATGATAGGGCTTTGGAGGTGACCAAACCCTAATTTGAGCCAAAAGAGCAAACCCTCACCAAAATCTCAAAGATTTTATTTCTTGGTTCACTTTCCTCTATTAAATTCATGGATAGACCATGAAAGCAAAAGCAAAAGTAAAGAAAACCAACAAAATAAGAAGCAGGAGATCTTAAGATATATATTTGCAAAAAACTGCAAATAGTCACAATACCTATCGAATCTGGGCATGCAAAGGATAATGCATCAGGTGGCATGAACCCTTGTCCAAAAACCAAGTCCAAGCATCAACAACGGACAACCGAATCAAAATTAACACTATTGCAGCTCTTCCCCTTCCATGCTTCCTTCCACCTTCGAGCTTGAGTTTGAAAAATAAATAATATCGTTGATCCTTTATAATCTATATTACATGTAGGTTTTCAATTAAAGCTTCACACCATGACAATTTCAATTAGATTTGTCAATATTTAATTTTGTCTTTATCATCTATATATTTTCTAATATGTTGAAAAATTGGAGGCATATCGAGACCACTCTTCCCATGAATTGAACTTGGATCTCCGTTAGGAAAGCCCAATGCCACTATGGTGCCCTTATCAGGATGTCTTTCTAATCTATGTTACATGTAGGTTTTTGAAGAAATCTTCACACCATAATAATTTTAATCAACTTTTCACTATTCAATTTTGTCTTTATATATCTATATTACATTTAGATTTTCGATGAAAGCTTTACACCATAACAATTTCAATTGAATTTTCACTATTCAATTTTGTCTTTATAATCTATATTACATGTAGGTTTTTGACAAAAGCTTTACACCATAACAATTTCAATTGACTTGTTAGTATTCAATTTTGTCTTTACAATCTTTTATTACATGTATATTTTCAATGAAAGCTTTATACCATGATATTTTTTTTAAGCGAAAAACCCCTTGCGGGGCTGCCTTGGTCTGAGAGACTACGACCAGAGGGTTCTACACCGTCAAAGTCACCCAGGAGTCACGCCCGGCCCTGCCCGCACCAACATTATCAATTGGATTTTGGGTACCCAATTCAACTTTTTGTTAGGGTGGAGATTCGAACCTAGGACCTCCCTTGGAGGATTGCCCTCTCCTTTCCAACTCACCTACAAAAACCTGGGTAGAGCTTCATACCATGATAATTTCAATTGATTTGTCAATATTTAATTTTTTTAGGATTAAATGGATCTAACATAAAAGCATATATATTTTAGATAAAAATTTCAAGGTTCAAATTTTAAAAAGTAAGATATATATACTATATAAGTAAATATTATAATACTAATACTTATTTTTTATACATAATAATTCCGAAAAAATATAAAATAATTTAATATACTCAATATTCGAAATTTAGAAATTACTTAACATAACTTATAATTATTCAAATTTTATAACCAAAATATGATTATTATATATTATATATATATATATATATATATATATATATATATATATATAAAGAAACCTAACTCCTCATGCACATTTTTATAAATTTTAAATTCAAATTTCTAAACGAACATTTCATTATAATTTGTACCCATATATTTCCAATAAAATGCCTCATATTCGTTTAAATTGACTTGGCAATGTTTACTTCATTTAATTTAATAAATAAAACTATTATTTATGTTTATAGACCTGCGTTCTTTAATAATCTTTTAATTTCTATCCCTATGAAGATTGAGAAGAAGGTTAAACATCAACCGAAAAAATTTCAAATATACTTTGAAAGACCCAATGATTTTCCGTATGGGACCCGTTAGTCCCCTTACCCTTCACTACGCTACGGAAATTTGGGAAGAATAGAAATGTATGTTTAATTTTCTAATGGAGCTGATTTTTCTGTATATCAATTAAAAAATAATGAGAAGGTTTTGAGAGAGTAGCCCGCGAAATCGAGAATACATTGTTGGAGATTATGATAGAAGACAATTTTTAGTTTTATCTGATTTTTTTTTTTTGAAAAAAAGCTAGATTATATTATATCATTAACTGGAACATTACAATATTTTGGTGTTAATACTGTCCACCAGCTAAAAAACAAAATGAGGTGGATCAGGAGTAAAGCATCCATAACTGAATATACATAAGAATAGAAGCTAATATCAACAAAAAGCCTATAGCTATATCTTGTTGCAATACACCATATATCAACATTCATCTGTGGGAGAGTCTGTTATATGAAAAAATTCTAGGCATGTCTTCCGTGCTATCTTCTGCAGTCTTCAGAGAAGAAAAAGAAGTAATCAAACCCTGAACCTGCTTATCATTGTTAATTGTCTTCTTCTTAGCTTCCTGTTGGACTTTCTGAAGATCTTGAATCATATGAGAAAGTTGATGAAGTCTGTCAATAACATCTCGAGGCGTGTTGGAAGGACCATAGACTTGGGAATGAATGTGTCCCACATGTAGCAAAAGATCAAAGGTCAAGTCTGCCAAAACTATATCCCATGGAAGAGCAGATCCAGTAAACACCTTTTTGCATCTGTACTTCCAAATGTGCTTGAGAAGGATGAGTCTACAAACATCCCAGAGTTTGGGGCATTGATCCAACTGAGAAAAACCAAGCAAAGAAAGCTTCCAAGATCTAGCAAAAGAGGGAAAAAAAAAGAGTAGAAGATATCCCAAAATTGTTTAGCCATGCCACAAAACCAAAACAAGTGAATAAGAGTTTCTAAAGCATTACAAAAATTGCATTGAGGGGGAATGTGTAAAATCATAGCCAAACTTTCAGTTGTTGGCAATTTTTGATGCAAAATCCGCCAACCAAGAAGTTGTGTTTTTGATTCAATAGGAGCTTTCCAAATTTGAGTAGCAAGAAACTGCCATTGGGCATTGGTAAAATTTACTTGCCACTTGACATTGAGCTTAGAGTCTAAAGAAGTTGGACACAGAAGATTTTTGTATAACCAACTAGAAGTAATGGAAGAGATTCTATGACCATTAAGCCATCTCCAATCATTCCAAATATTATGGGCAGTTGTTCCCAACTTCATAAGGACCTCACAAGGGATGGAAGCCACAATTAAACCATAAGACTCTTTGAACCTAGAGGGAAGGGAGCAATTATTGTAGATCTGGTTCCAGGTAAGAATTGAGCAGCTACCCGGATCCCAGATATCTCTAATTCTATTAATTCCTTTCTTCAAAAAAACTAGCCCATGAATAGCATTGCATAAAGCTAAAGGTTTATCATTATGGAGAATAAGTTTATTCCACCAAATACTGTTAAGACCGATGCTCAGACCATGTCTCAAGGAGTCAGACTTCCAAGCCAATAAATGAGAAACTGATTGCCAAGCTTTCCAGTTTTGGGTAACTGGAATAGAACCTTTAACTGTAAAATAAGGTGCATTAAGAACCTTATCCTCCCAAGGGGTTTCTTTCCATTTACCTTTGTGAGTAGCTAGAGAGATTTTGTACCGAAATAGGTGTTTCCAATTTTCATCACCAATAATGGCTCTCGCAACCCATTTTGCAGCCAAACTTTTGCTCTGGGTAAGAGGATCAATGATGCCTAGACCTCCTAAAGCCTTAGGTTGAGTACAAAGTTTCCAAGAGATGGGTGTCATACCAACCTCTCCATCCCATTTAGTCCATAAAAATTTACGAATGGCCTGAGTTAATTTATTATAGGCTACCTTGGGGGCCATCCAACAAGAGGAGTAATAAACATGAGAGGCTGCCATTATTTTATTCGCAACTTGAATTCTTCCTGCTAAGGAAAGAAACCGAGCTGGCCAAGCATTAATTTTTTTTTGAAGTCTTTCCATAACCCAGTTCCACATATCCTTAGGAGAGATATTAATCCCAAAAGGAATTCCCAAATAATGCACAATCTTACCATGAGGGATGATCTTCCACTCAGTTAAGGAGTTGCATCCACGAGGAGAGGAAGAGGTATAGAAGACTTCAGTTTTAGAATCGTTAATACGAGAACCAGAGACATCACAAAATAGTTGAACAATCTCTTTAGCCGTTTCCACCTCTTGTTGGGTATTTTGAAGAAAAATAAGGGAATCATCAACAAAATGAGAGTTAAGAGCATGTTTATCCCCAGGAAGCTTAATACCCTGAAGGAGGCCATCAAAATGAGCCTTATGAAGAAGATAACCAAGAGCATCGGCAACCAAAACATACAAAAAAGGAGCAAGGGGGCAACCTTGTCTGATAGACCGTTGAAGAGGGAAGGAGGGGGAAAGAGCTCCATTAACCTGAACACAAGTTGAAGCATCACCAAAAAGCATACCAATTTGATTACAAAATTTTGGACCAAAACCAAGCCAAGAAAGCATACTCAGAATAAAATCCCATCTGATTCTATCATAAGCTTTGTCAAAATCTAACTTAACCAAGAGGGCATCTTGATTAGAATCGATAGCCCATTGCGAAGTTTCCCAAGCCATCATAAGATTATCTAAAATATAACGACCTTTAAGAAAAGCAAATTGTTCAGGGCGAACAATCGCTTGAGCAACAATTTTGATTTTTAAAGCTATAGCTTTAGCTATGATCTTGTAAGAAACATTGAGGAGGGTAATAGGTCTCCAATTGGAGATTTGGTTACGGGTCGTACCTTTAGGAATAAGCTTGATAAGCCCTGCATTGATATAAGCTCCAAGGGAACTATTATGAAGAGCTTCTAGGTAAACGTGATGAAGATCAGAGGAGAGAATATGCCAAATTTTTTTATAAAACTCCACTGGAAGCCCATCCAAGCTAGGAGCTTTGTCATTCTTCATAGAAAAAAGAGCAGTTTGCAGATCATTCACAAAAAGAGGATATTCAAGTTGATCTCGAATAATGGGATCAACTAAGGTGGGAATATGTTCTTGCACGTATTCCATTAAGATACATTGGATTTCATCCCTTGGCTCTGCTATAAAAAGTTGAGAGAAATGAACTACAAAACGATTCATGATCTCTTTAGAGTCGAAAATAAAATGACTTGAAGGGTCCTCCAACTCAGTGATCCTTTCTAAAATATTCTTATGTTTGAGGTAGTTAAAAAAAAATTAGTTCCCTTGTCTCCCTGGGAGATCCAATTGAGGCGAGATCTAACATGTGCCCCTCTAGCACGGTAAGACTCGTAAACTCTAGCTTGATTTTCAACATTAGCTAGATCGCATTGAATAACAGTGTTAGTAGGGTCTTTCATAAGCATGGAGCGAAGATGAGAGATCTCCTTATGAAGGCGACTCTCTTGAATCTTCTTCCTCTTGGCAACAAAGCACCCATACCATCTAAGGGATGAAACCATATTGGAAATCGCTGTTTCAAACCATTTGATCCAGCCAGTATTACCAGTTGGTCTAGGAAATCTATTCTAGACATGCTCTACAAGGCGACAACAGACAAGATTGTCAAGGTGGGACACCTTTAATTTGAAAGGAAGCGGCATGGAATTCAAAGAGATTGAGGAAGTTTGGATAAAAGAAAATATAGGAAGGTGATCAAACAAAGTAGTGTGAGATAGGACGCGAACTTGCTCATGGATAGAGAATTTATCCAGGAAATAATTATTGAAGTAAAATCTTTCCAGACGAACAAACTTCCTAGTAGAACCTTGACAATAGTTGGACCACGTAAACCAATTATCTCTATGAGAGGAATCTTTACCAAAGAGAGGGTCATGCACACCTAAATGATTACGACAAAACAACCAACTACCAAATTCAGCATTAGAAAGGGGCCTACTACCAGTCCAACTTTTGTCACTAGGATTCTCAATCATATTAAAGTCACCTCCAAGGATCCATTCTGCAGGAGGGAGAGAAACATCTTACCATTCCCAAGGGGTAATACATTTAGTTTTATCTGTTAACACAATCAATGTTGATGTAGATTTTAATGTAGTTGAATAAAATAGTAATGAAGTTAGTTTATTTGTAGGAATGTATTGAATATTGAAAAATGTTTTCTACATTATTTTCTTGCATATAATTAATGTTGTTTCTTTGGTGTTGTTGTAGATTTATTAAGTGGTAATAAGGTTGGGCCATTTACAATAATTGATTGAACACTAGAAAATGCTCTCTACATTATTTTTTTGCATAGAATTAGTATTGTTGCTTTCGGGGTTATGCATAGCGGATATTTTTAGCCAATTGGCTAAAATTAGGATTTTTGAAATTTGGAACTAGCTAATATTTGAGACCCTTGACCAAGGCCCATTAGCCAAAATTTTCTGGGTACAATTTTTTTGGGGGGTCGATTCGCCCAAATTTTATAATAATTTGACCATTTTAAGTTTAAATTTCCAATATTACCCCTAATAATAGTTAACCTTCTACATGTGTTTCAACACTATTCACCTGGATTTTGAAACTGATTCGCCAAATTTTTATAAATACATTTTGGAGCTGACCCCTTATGCATAACCTTCATACTCCCAAGGGTTAGGTGGATTGGTAAGTGCAGGTGTGGCTGGGCATTTACCAAGAAGAGACCTAGGTTCAAATTTTGGGGGGAAGCCAACTCTTTGCAAAGGTTGTAGTCTACTCCGAATCCTTTGAGTGTGCGTCAGATTGACGACGACGGTACGAACCTCGAGCGACTGATTGTCCCCATCTCACACCGGGTCAACAAGAATGAGACGGATAGGTTTGTTAGGAACAGTCCTTGTGTTTTGAACCCTGCGCTGGCCAGTTATTAATAATAGTGGTTGTAACCAACTCTCCTATGTAATAAAAAAAATTATTGTTGCTTTCATGGTGTTGTAGATTTTAATGTAGGTCAACAAAGTGATAATGAAGTTAGTTTATTTATAGGAATTGATTGAACACTAGTAAATGCTCCTTGCATTGGCTTTTTTTTTTTTGTTAGATACACAGAGCTTGGGATGAAATATGGTAAGTTTGACCTTTGAGGTAACTTGTCCTTTATGTTAGGTCGAAACATACGGTATAGTTAGAAAGTGATAACTGAAAACAATCTACCAAAGACAAGCCTCCACATAGATTAATGGTTTGAGGTATGTTTGGCCTTCGTTTTTTTTATAGATAGTTAATGGCCCATTTGTAATGAGGGAATGCTTCCCACATTGTTTTCTTGCATTGATTATTTTTTCGACTAAATACATAGAACTTGAAACTGAATGTGGTAGATTTGGTTATTGAAGTGACTCATCCTCTACGTAAGATCGTTACACATGTTAAAGATAGAAAGTGACAACTAAGAACAATCTACCAAAGAAAAACCTTCATAATCTTGATAGATGTCATAAAATTAATTAATAGCATAAAACATATTTAACCTTATTTTTTTTTATGAGCAACTAATAATTATTTAAAAGTATCCATATATTTTTTTATGATATATATATATATATATATATTTTGATACATAGAAGAATCGACAACTACATTTCCTTTTTAAACAACTCGATAAATCGCATTACCTTCGATCGTAGCGTCAAATCATGATGCTATCACTTTAACCCGCACCTCGCCTCAGTAAACACGATACAGAGTGAGGGAGACCCTTCGTGGCTTGAGGTTGGTACCGCGATCATCAAACTGCCTCGTGATAAATTTTCAACTTCTTGCCAATCCACTAACCCTAACATTTTAATATATTTTAATCAAGAAATATATTTTTTTTTTACACAAAGTGTATTTTTTAATGTTTAGCCATATAGCTCTATTCCTCTACCACGTGATTGATGGTAGTTTGTCTTCACTTTTAAGATCCATCGTCGCTGTCAAACCCAAAAAACAAAAATGAACATAGCTTCCAACTTGGTCAAAAGGAATAGGAAAAGGTGTAATTTGTTCTTTTTTCTTTGTGGTTGAGTATTTCTCGTGAGCTCTTATATTGGGTATAGCTTGGTCAAAAGGAATATGGAAAGTAATAAAAAATTGTTTGCCTGTTGTTTATTCCTCGTTGAAACAGAGTTAATTAGGAACGGAAAGCCCACAATTTTTAAAGGTCAATCCTAACCTCCGAGGATAAGAGGGGTTGACTTACTCAGAGTTTCAGCGCAAGATTTCTTAATAGAAGAAGTGCTTATTTTATAGGCATTTTATGCTCAGTGGATCCCGTTTATTATAGATGGGGCGGTGGCTGTCATTCCTTGACAGACCAATGTCCAAGGGAATATTTCCAGCTATTGGTGGACATAAAAAAAAACCCTTTATTCTCATCCTCGTTTCTTCATATATAAACAGTTTAGGACATCACATACACAAAGATCCATTTATCTTTTTCTTTTTCGGTTACATAAATAAATAAATAGATAGATATTAACGTGAACGAAATTTTAATTATGGAATACGCTATTAAATAGAGTTGGTCACAACACTATTTTTTTAGTAAAATTACAGGGTTTGTTTCCGTTAAACCTATCCCGCTTTGTTATTGTTGATCCAACATGAAAGGGATTATCAGTCGATCAGGATTCCACCGTCATCATCGGTATTTCGCTTCGTTATTGTTGAACCCGCATGAAAGGGACCATCGGTCGATCAGGATTTCTACCATCATCATCGGCATTTCGCTTCGTTATTGTTGAAGCCGCATGAAAGGAACCACCGGTAGATCAAGATTCGTACCACATCATCGATCAGGATTCCTACCATCATCATCGGTATTCCGTTTCGTTATTGTTAAACCCGCATGAAAGGAACCATTGGTCGATCAGGATTCCTACCATCATCATCGATATTCCGCTTCATTATTGTTGAACCGCGTGAAAGGGAAATACCGTTTCCTTATTGTTAAACCCGCATGAAAGGAACCATTGGTCGATCAGGATTCCTACCATCATCATCGTATTCCGCTTCGTTATTGTTGAACCCGCTTGAAAGGGACCATCGGTAGATCAAGATTCGTACCACATCATCGATCTGCGATGCATCTATAGAATTCAAATCAAACTACTACCTTTACAAAAAATTTACCCTCGAAGTTTGCACCTGAGTGTCTTCTTGATAAATACCTAACCAGATAAACACTTGCCAATCCACCGACCTTAAAAGAACAACACAACTTTAAAAAAAGTCTGGTTTAAAATTTATTCCAATTATTATATTAAACAAAGTTTTTAGAGGTTGAACCCAGGGTTTCAAAGAGGGGCCAAACCTGAGCCATGCTTATAAAAGCTTAAGCTTCAAACCTGAACCATACCTATAGAAGCTTAAACCTCAAATATCATCTAGTAATTTTTTTCCTTGCAGTTCTTGTGTAGGTCAAAAAGTAATTTTATTTCTTACATTTTTTTAGTTGGTTTCACGATACAATACAAGCTTTTAATGTTCAAGAGCAATTATTTTAGGTTGTGTTGCTCATTCACCCACATCAATGGGTTCACTAATTTTAGTTGTAGTGTGGTTTCATTAGTATCACGTTACTAGTACGATTTGGATTTGATCTAGATGTTTTATTAAAGAAAAGTGCAGGGACTTTGTATTTGAAGGTTTGATTGTTTTAATATGTGCTTTAATTTTTTAGAATATTTTAGAGATTTATTTGGTGTAATAGTTTTATTTTTTTAAATTTTAATGTATTGTTGTTTATGATATATAGTTTTTGTATTTAAGATTGTTTTTTAACATTTTATTGGTTAACATTCAAAAATTGGTTCTTTTGTCATAAAAAATTATTATGTTTTTGTCCTTTTATATGTGCCAAATGATGAATATTGGTATTGAATACCATATCTTCTTGATAAGGTAATTATCCTTTAGTCTTCATTTGTACATTGGTCCTAATTAGTTAGACAATTTTTTAAGTTGAAGGTTCTTGATAGTGTTGATCTTAGCTTTTGGGTTATTTCATTCCTGATTTTAATTACTTATGTACACTAAAAGAATAGATGTGATATTGTTTCATTGTTCTTAAGACACCTATGGAAATATAAGGTCCTATGATATTCCTCTTAATGAGGTTGTCTCTAGTAAGAATTTTGTTTTGGAGCACCAACCAAAGAAAGGCTTGAAGTTTGGGGGAAACCTTGTAATTCCATACCTTAGCTATGGTTGAGTTCTTCTAACCATGTTGTTGTAATAATACCCTTTGTCTAATTGTGTAAACACTTGACCCAATAGAGCCTCATATAAGCTGATATGGAATTTGGAAAGAAAGTTTAATTCCTTTAGTTTGGATGTGTTGTGTCTCTGAGTCTTGGCCAAGATGTGGTAGGGGTGGATCTCTCACACATTCAATTAAGCTTGCAAGAGAGTTAACACCCAATTGTTGCAAATTTGCTTTTATTTTTGAAAAATAATTCTTAATTATTTTTGGTCCTCCCAAGACTAGATCATTCCATATAATAATTTGTTTACCATCCCCTAGAAGCCAAGAGGTATGATTTAATATAATATATTTAGCTTCCACAATATGTTTCCAAATTGAGAAGGAGCCTGCAATGCTTTTCACACTTTTTATGAGTTGCATCCCATTAGAGTTGTTCAGATATTTGCATTTTAAGATTTGCTTCCATGGAGATTTTGGCGGGTGAGTAGATTCCAAAGCAGCTTAGAACTTAGCGCCTTGCTAACAATTGTTGTTTTTTTTATTCATAGGACTTCCTACTCTTTTGGCTTGGTAGCAATCTCACAATTGACCAAACAGAACTTTTTCCTATTTGATTGCCTTTCCTCTTTCCATAGGAAAGTTCTTAACATTGCATCTAACTTTTGCAAGATTTATAAGGGTGCATGATACACCAACAATTGATATATGAGAAGACTTGCTAATTTTAATTTGATTAAAATAACTCTTCCAACCAAACTCAATCAACCATTGTTATACTATTGTATTCTCCTTGAGCATATCCAACCTGATATTTAGTTTTGTGGCTTCCCCCAATAAAATAGTATCATCTGTAAATTGAGCATTGAGTGATTATTCTATATTTTGTAGCTACTCTAATTCCCAAGATTTTTTTCCTTCTCAATTTGGTCAAGGTCCTCCCTTAAGTTTCAAATAAAAGTATATAAAGGTAAGGGGAGAGAGGACACCCTTGGCTTAATCCTCTAGTGGCTTTAAAGAAGTTAGCATGTTTCCCATTGATTAGAGGGGTAATCCAAGGTCCCTCTATACAATCTCTTATCCAGTCCATCATTTGAGTCGAAAATCCAAATTTGGCTAACACCTGTGTTAAAAAGCCAATGTCCACTCTATGAAAGACATTATCCATATAAAGTCTAATGGCTATTTTTTTTTTGAACTTTGCACTTGATTGTAGGGCTTCATGAATCATTATAATGTTGTCATATATTTTTTCTATGGAATAAAACCCCTTGTCCTTGCTCTATCAAATCATTATTTTCCTTTTTAATTATATTTGTTATTATTTTAGTCATAATCTTATAAGAGCAATCACACAAAAATATAGGTTTGAATCTGTTTAAAGTAATTGCATTTTTTTCTTTTGAAATTAAAGCTAAGAAAGTGGAGTTGATTGTCCCAAATTGCTTACCTCTTATCCTTGTCTTTTCTATCATTGCCAATAGGTCATCTACATGCTTTCTACATTGTTTTCTTGCATATAGCCAATGTTGTTTCTTTCATGTTGTTGTAGACTTTAATGTAGGTTAACATAGTAGTAATGAGGTTGGCCCATTTGCAAAAATTGATTGAACACTAGAAAATGCTCCCTACATTGTCTTCTTGCACACAATCAATATTGTTGCTTTCATGGTGTTGCAGACTTCAATGTAGATCAACAAAATGGTAATGAAATTGGCCCATTTACTGGAATTGATTGAACACTAGGGAATACTCCTTGCATTGGCATTTTTTTGGCTAGATACATAGAGCTTGAGACGAAATGGTAGGTCTAACCTTTGAGGTGACTTGTCCTCTACATAAGGTCAAAATATACGATATAGATGGGGAGTGATAGCCAAAAACAATCTATCAAAGACAAGCCTCCACATAGATTAGTGGTTTGAGGTATGTTTGACCTCCATTTTTTATAGATAGTTAATGGCCCATTTACACTAGGGGAATGTTTTCCACATTGTTTTCTTACATTGGCTATTTCTTCAACTAAATACACAAAACTTGAGACTGAATGTGGTACGTTTGGTCAATGAGATGACTCATCCTCTACATCAAATAAGAACACATGCTAAAGAAAAAAAGTGACAACTAAGAACAATCTACTAAAAAACCTCCATAATCTTGACAGATATCATTTATAAAACATATTTAACCTTATTTTTTTTAATAAGTAACTAATAATTATTTAAAAGTGTACATATATTTTTTATTATAAAATTTTAATTAATATATATAAATAAATAAATAAATGACCTCCATAATCTTGACAGATATCATAAAATTATTATAAAACATATTTACCCTTATTTTTTTTAATAAGTAACTAATAATTATTTAAAAGTGTACATATATTTTTTATTATAAAATTTTAATTAATATATATAAATAAATAAATAAATGAATGTATGTATGTTTAACCCTCACACAAATCTAATAACATATTTTATAATTAAAATTTTGTTTTCCCTTAATACCCAATCTATCTATCCACGTGATTGATAATCATTTGTCTTCAGTTTTAACATCCATCCTCGCTGTCAAACCAAAAAACAAAAATGCACATGAAGTCCCACATAGCTCCAAGCTTGGTAAAACGGAATATGGAAAGTAATAAAAAATGGTTTGCCTTCCTGTTTATTCCTCGTTCAAACAGAGTTAATTGGGAATAGAAAGCCCACAATTTTTAAAGGTCAACCCTAACCTCGGAAGAGAGGAGGGGTTGATTTAGTCAAAGTTTTAGAGCAAGATTTTTTAATAGATGGAGTGCTTATTTTATAGGCATTTTATACTCAGATCCCCTTTATTATAGATCCCCTTTATTATAGATGGGGAGTTATTCCTTTATAGAACAATGTCCTCGAATATTTCCAGGTATTGGTGGACATTAATCAACCCCTTTATTCTCAAAGACTTTAATAAAAAATCATAGATTCATTCAATGAAGTCAATTTATCATACAGATTAAGGCTTAACACAACTTTTAAGAACTCTTGTATTCACCTAATGGGTTGAAAATCTCAACGAGAGCAAACACATCAATAGAAAGGCCGTAAATCAACATACCGTATTAGTTCGCAAGGGTTAGTGGATTGGTAAGATTTTGGGCATTTATTAGGAAGAGACTTATGTTCAAATTTCACGGGCATGCCTACTTTGTATTAAAGATAGTAGTACGTTCTGAATCCTTTGAGTGCGCACCAGATTGATGATGACGATACAAATCCCGAAGTAATGATAGTCCCTATCTCACGCTGGTTAATTTTAACAAGACAATTAGGTTTGGTGGTTGCAGGCTCTGTGATTTGAAACCAAGCAATGATGGTCCACATCTCATGTTGGTTAACCTTAATGAGACGGTTAGGTTAGGTTTGGTGGTTGTAGTCCCTATGATTTGAACCCTGCGTTGATCAGTTACTAAAAATAATGGCGGTTACCAACTCTCCTATATAATAAAAAAATCAACTTAAATACGCTCCTAACTATTATATTAAATAAAGTTTTTAGATGTTGAGCGCAGGGTTTAGAAGAGGGGGCCAAACTTGAGCCATACCTATAAAGGGTTTTAAAGAGGGGGCCAAATTTGAGCACATGGTATTGGTACTGCACCCATACAGGTGCAATATACACCTAATACTGCCAACAGTAAACTATCCCATAAAAATGCAAACCCATTCAGCATGTGTACAGTACAGTTACCTTAAAAAAACATTTAAAATTGAAATGTATAAGTGTATAAGTATTTTTTTTTGTTAAAAGAGTTTTTTTAATGAGGAATAGGGTATAGTTATGTTTTTGGATTTTTATTTAGACTATTCAATTTTTTTAGATGCGATTTTTTAGAGATGTTTTGGGATTTTTATTTTAATGCGATTTTTTTCATTAACTTTGTTTTTTATCAATCAGTTAAGATTAAATATCGTTGGATTCTTATTTAAAATATTTAAGTTATGTATCAGATTTCTTGGTTAAGATGGATATTGAGAAGGAGGTAGGGTTGGCACAGTGACATGACTATTGAAGATAAGAGAATTAGGCGGGTTAATGTTTAGCCAATTTGGATAGCTATTATAAAAATACGGTTTAAGAGATTTTCAGGTGAACATCATTGTAAAAATATGATTTAAAACATTTATTTCTAAAGCAGATCTTCTTTTACTGTTGTAAAAAAGTATTCTCTATAATATTTATTTCTAAAGCAGATCTTCTTTTACTGTTGTAAAGAAGTATTCTCTATAAAATTTTCAATTTTTTTTTCAAAAATATATTTAAATTCAAATTACAGAAAAAATAACATTTATTTAAAAAAATATCTTCGTAAAGTGGTCCTAATTATACCTAATTATACTTTACATCTTTTAGGAAAAACAAATACAAAATACAGAAAAAACAAAAAACAGGAAAAAACAAACCCAAAAGAATACTGAGGAAGAAGAAAACGAAGAGTCCAATTGAAGTTCCAAGCCAAATTGACTTTAAATCTCGATGGTTTCATTGTGTAAGTGGTAATGTTCAAAAAGTGATTTCATTTCTCACATTTTTTCTAGTTGGTTCTATGGTAAATGTTTAAGAATTTTTTTTCGCTTTGCGTTGCTCATTCACCCACACCAAAGGGTATATTGATCTTAATTACTTGTTTTTTTAAGCACCCAAGGTTCATTACGGAAAGAATAAAAATAAGACTTGCTTTTTTAAGCATCCAAGCTTCATTACGGAAAGAATAAAAAGAAGATAATGGGTTAGTATTTCAATCAATAAAATTAGTTATTTAAGGTATTTTTTAAATGTTATTATACATAATTAAATGGATTAAGGTAATTAATAGGTTTAATTGATTGGTCATTCAACTAGAAATTTTATTTTGTTTTGTTTTTGAAGATACAACTCAATTTTTATTGAAGTTTTTAATCAAAAACTTTATTTCATTTTGCTTTTAAAGATGTAACTTGATTGGAAACTTTGGTTTGTTTTCTTTTGTCTACTGGTGGAAGCCAACGTTCTAGGCAATGACTAATTTGGGCTGCAAGAAGGCCAATTGCTTATTGATTAGTGAAGGAAAGGAACAATTTTTATAAACACCATATATATATATATATGGGGTGGGGTTTAGGAAGACTCAACCTATATGAAATGAGAAAGGACTTATAATATATAAGTTATGATATTGATTTTTTGGTCTTGAGACGATGTTTCATAGTTTGATGCTTGAGAACTTTGATATGTATGATTGCAAGCCGCTTGTCCATCATACCCTAAGCATACTTATTATTGTATTTTCTAAGCTTATTCTAGAATCTTCCCATGGCAATCTTGCTACCACTTTATCTTGGGACCTACTATGGTAGGCATCTCTCCTTCCCTCCATAGGATGGAGGGTACAACACAATTGGTACCCCTATTGTTAGTCTCACAATGATGCTGAGAGGGGGGGGCTGAATCAGTGTAGCTATTTAAATTCAAATCTACAACTCTTAACGCCGAAACAATGAAAATTTAAAATCAGATAAAGCAAGTATAACAAGAGAGCATTTCACAACACACGATGTAACGAGGTTCACCAATTTGGCTACTCCTAAAAAATGATTGCTTGGATTCCCGTCCAAATCCAGCCTTTGCAAAATACCAATTTTACAATCAATTTACCAGCACCCACTGGAAGGAGCACCAACCCCTGATTTATCTACACCAACAGAAAGGAGCACCAACCCCTAATTTATCCGCACCAATAGAAAGGAGCACCAACCCCTAATTCCAAGCACCAACTTGGACTACAATTTTGAAACTATAAGATTGACATTAAAATGCCTTCGCTTATACAAGACCCCCGACTGGTCTATTGCTAACCCAACCTCTCTCACTATTCACCAAAACACCACACACACTTAAGGCTCTGCTTATCGCACTTTTACGGCCCTCTTACAGCCCTCTTGCTGCGCTTCTTACTGCACTCTTACGGCTCTCACGGATCTGCTTAACGCTCTCTTACGACACTCTTCCAACCCTCTTTTTGCAACACTTTCCCTCTTTTTCAGCAAGTAATTCTCCACGCAGACCTCCTTTTATAACAAATTTTTGACTCTATTTTTAACTTCCATATTTTCACATGCAACTTATTAATAGAAACTTCTATATGTAACTCCTTTATCACACAGTATTCTCTCATGCAGCCTATTAATAGTTACGGCTCTTTGTTTGGTCTTCGACTGATGACTTTCAGTTTAACCGTCGCTCGATGATTTCACTCCGTAACTAGCCCTGTAACTGTCGTTCTGACTTCAGTTCACTGTTCTTATTTTAGCTGCATGATTTTTCTCTCAGAATCGCACTCTGTAACGCGTCATCAACTTTAGTTAACTGTCACATATCTTATTTTGGCTGGGTTCTCTTCTTAGCTCGCGCCAAAGTGACCTGTCGCGAAATCGTGACACTTTTGCCTCTTTGTCCTCTTCTCGGATTTCGCCCGCGAAAACACAACATGTCGCGATATCACGACACTTTTGCCTCCTTGCTTCTTTTCTTGGCTTGTACCCGCGAAAACACATGTCGCGATATCGCGACACTTTCGCCTCCGTACTCTTCCTCTTTACTTTTGTCGCGATATCGTGACACTTCTGCCTTCTTACTTTCTCTCTCCTCCTTTAGTCGTGAAAATGCGACATGTCGCGATATCGCGACACTTTTTCTCCTTTGCTCTTTCTCTTGCCTTCGGGTCACGAAAACGCGACATGTCGCGATATCGCGACACTTTTTCTCTCGGACTCTCTCTCTTGCAATATGTCACGAAATCATGACACTTTTTCTTCCGTACAATCTCTCTTGCAATATGTCACGAAATCGTGACACTTTTTCTTTCGGACTCTCTCTCTTACAATATGTCACGAAATCACGACACTTTTTCTTCCGTACAATCTCTCTTGCAATATGTCGCAAAATCGTGACACTTTTTCTACTTGCCTTTTTCTCTTCCAACATGTTACGAAATCGCAACACTTTTTCTTCCGTACTATCTCTCTTGCAATATGTTGCGAAATCGCGACACTTTTTCTACTTGCCTTTTTCTCTTCCAACATGTCGCGAAATCGCGACACTTTTTCTACTTGCCTTTTTCTCTTCCAACATGTCATGAAATCGTGACAATTTTTTCTGCTTGCACTTTCTCTTCGAACATGTCGTGAAATCGTGACAGTTTTTCTTGCTTGCGCTTTTTCTTCGAACATGTCGCGAAATCGCGACAGTTTTTCCTGCTTACGCTTTCTCTTCGAACATGTCGCGAAATCGCGACAATTTTTTTCGAACATGTCGCGAAATCGCGACAATTTTTTTCGAACATGTCGCGAAATCGCGACAATTTTTTTCGAACATGTCGCGAAATCGCGACAATTTTTTTCGAACATGTCGCGAAATCGCGACAGTTTTTCTTTCTTCTCAACATGTCGCGATATCGCAACAGTTTTTCTTTCTTGCTCAACATGTCGCGATATCGCAACAGTTTTTCTTTCTTGCTCAACATGTCGCGATATCGCGTCAGTTTTCTTCCTTGTGATTTTATTTTGATTTTTAGCATATGGGCCACTTTGATCTTTTGGAAAATCATTGTACATACTCTGAAGAACCTCTTAACTCTTGTCCACCGCATCAACCGATCTGTCTGACTGTGTTGACAACAATGACAATACTGTTGTTGCATCTTGCTCAACAATCTCCCCCTTTGGAATTGTTGGCAACACACGTGCAATTTTCTATAATTCTTCTCCCCCTTTGAAAATAATACCAAAGGGTTGTTGCAGACTCCCCCTGAGTCCATGCACAACATTCTCGAGCACAAATTATTACAGTTAGCAAAAGTTACAAACATGAGCAAAAAGATAATCAAATATATAAATGCTCCCCCTGAGAATGTGGTCCCGATAGCTAGTCAGTTCTTGGGAAGTGTGACCACTCCCAATTTATTGCGAAGGTACTCAAAAATTTCCTCGGGCAGCGGTTTTGTGAAGATATCCGCTACTTGCTCTGTAGTTGGGACAAAATCCAACTTAACCTCACCTTCCGCAACTTTCTCCTTCGAAAAGTGATATCGGATAGCAATATTTTTTGTGCGAGAATGCATAACCGGATTCTTTGAGATGTTAATGGCACTGGTGTTATCACACTTAACCGAAATTGGCTCACTAAAGTTAATGCCAAGATCTTTCAGGGTTTGTTTCATCCATAAGACCCGCATACAACACGTAGTTGCCGCAATATATTCTCGCCTCCGCTCGTGGATAAGGAGACCGACTCTTGTTTCTTATCGTGCCATGCGACCAACTCCGTCTCTAAGATAGAATGCACCTCCACCGGTACTCTTTCCGTCATTGACACATCTTGCCCAATCTCGCATCTGAATACACAATAAGGGTGAAGTCCTTACCTTTTGGATACCATAACCCATACTCCATAGTACCCTTCAGATACCGAAGAATCCTCTTCACTGCTGTCACATGAGTCTCCTTGGGACTAGCCTAAAGTCGTGCTACCATGCAAACTGCCTGCAATATATCCTGGTCCGGTAGCCGTCAAATACGATGAGGCTCCCAATCATATATCTCGTACATGGTTTGATCAACATCCTGGAGATTTGTCATCCTTGCTCAACTTGCAACCTCGTCATCATGGGAGTGCTAACAGGCTTACAATCCTCCATAGTGAACTTTTTTATCATCTCTTTCACATATTTAACTTGAGAAATAAATATGCCCTTCTCATTTTGATTAACTTGCAGTCCGAGGAAATACGAAAGTTCACCAATCATTGACATTTCAAATTCTTTCTGCATCTTATTTGCTAAATCTTTACACGACTCATCATTGTTGCTGCCAAAA
Organism: Wollemia nobilis; assembly: GCA_028583015.1. NCBI lineage: Eukaryota > Viridiplantae > Streptophyta > Pinopsida > Araucariales > Araucariaceae > Wollemia > Wollemia nobilis. The sequence continues at coordinate 3,856,398 of JAQPPZ010000333.1, forward strand.
ATGATATCATCTACGTATACAACAAGGACAATGAGATGGCCATTCTCTGTTTTGACATACAAATTGCTATCCACCATATCTTTTTTGAACCCTTGTTGAGTAAGATAGTTGTCTAGCCTTGCATACCATGCTCGGGTGCCTGCTTTCAAGCCATACAATGCTTTCTTCAACTTGCGGACGAAGTTGGGATTATCATCGAGTTGGAAACCATCCGGCTGCTCAATATAGACCTCTTCTTCAAGTTTTTCATTCGTAAATGCTGATTTCACGTCCATTTGATAAACTTTGAAATTCTTGTGAACTCGCTAAAGCCGTAAACATTCTAATTGCCTCTAGTCTAGCCACTAGTGCAAAGGTTTCCTCAAAGTCAATACCTTCAACTTGTGCATAGCCTTTACAGACCAATCTTGCTTTATTCTTGACTACCTATCCATCTTCATTCAATTTGTTTCGAAAAATCTATTTAGTACTGATTATATTTTTATTTGCAGGTCTTGGTACTAACTCCTAGGTTTTGTTTTTCTTGATTTGATCTAATTCTTCATTTATTGTTGTCATCCAACTTTCATCTTTGCTTGCTTCAGCAACATTTTTGGGCTCAATGCTGGATAATAGAGAGTAGTTACTTACTACTCTTCTTCTTGTCTGAACACCAACTATGGGGTCTCCAATTATTTACTCTCTAGGATGATTTTTCTGCCAGCTACCTATTTTGAATTTCTTGTTTTCTTCCTCTTTTGAATCACTACTTAAATCATCTGAGTCAATTTTCTATTTCTTTTTCATTTCCTTTTCCTCATCTCCTTCAATAACCTCTTCATAAATTGGGTAGTTTTCTTCATAGCTTATTTCTCGTTCCCTACCTTCATCAACTTTAACATCGGCACTCTCCACAATTTTCTTTAGCCTCTTGTTGTAGCATGTGTAGGCTTTGCTTTTTGTCGAATAGCCAAGAAAAATACCTTCATCTCTCTATCTTCAAACTTACCAAGATTATCTTCAGTTCTTTTGATGTAACACTTGCTGCCAAAAACTTTAAAGTATCTTGATGTTGCCTTTTTACCGAACCACAACTCATACGGAGTTTTGCTTTCATGCGTCCTCAACATGCACCTATTTTGGATGTATACCGAAGTATGGACTGCCTCTTTCCAAAATCGTCTCGCTATTTTGCTCTCGATCAACATAGTCCGTGCCATTTCCCTGCACCGTCCTATTCTTTCTTTCTACCACACCATTCTCGCCGAGGTGTCCTTGCTACCGAAAACTCGTCTCCTAATCCCATATTTTTCACAAGTACTCGCAAACTCCTCCGAAATGAACTCTCCTCCTCTATTTGATCTTAAACATTTAATCCTTTTTCCTCGTTTGATTCTCAACTTGTTTTTTGAAAATCTTGAACATCTCAAAGGCATCCGATTTAAGCTTCAAAAATAGTACCCATGTCATCCCGGAATAGTCATCTATGCACAACATTAAGTATTTGTCACCATTTATGCTTTGCGTTCTCATGGGTCCACATAAATCAGTATGTATTAGTTCTAAAGGTTTGCTTGTGAAGTACTCTTTTGTTTTAAATGTGGCTCTAGTTTGCTTCCCCTTTTGGCATGAAGCACAAATGCTATTTAATGGTTTTCCAATGGTGGGAATATCTCTCACTACCCTTTTTGAGCTGATTTTTACTAGATTGTCAAAATTGATATGACCGAGCCTCTTGTGCCACAACCAATTTTCTTCTTCCTGTCCAATCAAGCACACGCTCCTTCTGAACTCTCTGAGAGAGTATACAGGTTGCTATATGTCCTTGATCCAGTTGCTATCAACTTTCCATAGTTTGCTGTTCTGACTTCACAACCCTGCTTCTTGAAAATTACTTCATGACCTCTGTCACAAATATGACTTACGCTTAAAAAGTTATGCTTCAGACCAATCACAAACAAGACTTCTTTTGACTTGATTTTTTCGTCACTGATTTTAACTGATCCTTTGCCAACTATCTTAGCTCCATCATTATTTCCAAATTTTACAGAACCACCTTCATATTTTTGTAACTTCTAAAATTTTTGTTTGTCACCTATCATATGATTGGAGCATCCACTATCAAGTATCCATGGTGTAGAGTTGTTCCGTGTTTTAAATGATGTCTATATGATCAAGGATTCCTTTTCTTCCTTGGGTCACTCCTTTTCTTTCCACTCTGGTTTGATTACAAATTTGGTCACTTGTTTTGACTTTTCTTTGTCAGTAGCTCGTGCATGTTTTTCGAGAAATTTTTTATTTTGTCTCAAACCATTTGGTTGAAATTTTCTTCCCTGATGTTTATTTGATGCAAATGTACTTCGACAATTTCTTGCAATGTGCCCAAAATTATGATAGTTATAACATTCTACTGCATAATCCATCAACGGTGAAAAAACATTTCTACCGGTAAAGTTCCTTTGTCCTACATTATACTTGCAATCCGAAATCTTATGTCCATAACCATTGCATTTAAAATAATAACCAGAAAAGGAATGAGTGAACCTGGGTGATGGTCTTTACCATTTTGTAGTGGGAGCCATAAATTTTCTTCTCCTTTGATGAGTGACATTGGTGAATCCATCATTGCCAATACTCCTCTCGTGCTTGGCATTATTGCTTTCTTTAGCATGATTCATTTTTTCTTGATCAACCCTGATCTTATCTTCATTATTTATGGGTTCTACAGTTATGGCCTTTGATCAATTTGATGATTCTCCTTCGACGAAGCCTAAACCAAATTTGATGCCTATAGTCCTTTGGTTATTTATAATCTTATCTAGCTTCACGTAACTTTCTTCAAGTTTGTGATAACAACTCATTTTTTGATTCATCTCTTCTAGCTGCATCCTTAAACCAACAATCTCTTCTTTTAGCTTGCTGCACTCATCTATTTTCACGGTTAATTATACTTCGATATCTTCGGATATTTTCTTAAATTCTTCTATCTGTACTTTCAAGCTGGTTATGATTTCATTGGCATCCTCAAGCTTTATTGAAATTTTTTTATTCTTTTTCCTTTCTATACTCAACTCTTTAAGTGCAGTGACCAACTCACCTTCCAGATCTACTTCAGCCTCAACCTAAAGTTTTTTATCACATTCCTGTTTTTCCTCTATTTTTTCTTCTTCGAATGCCATGAAAAGAGCTTCACCTATTTCTTCTTCATAATCCTCACCGGAGCTATCTTCTGAAGGACTGACATTCTTGGATATGAAACTTTTCTTCTTGAAGTTGCCTTTTCTAAAATTTGGTTTTTTCTTCCAGTCACTTCTTTCTTGGTGTGAACCTTCATCACTTTTATTTTTCTCATTAAGTGGACATTTAGCTGCAAAGTTCCCAACGCCTCCATAATTGAAACACTTAAATGGTAGCTTTCCTCTGTATTTTCCTTTTCCCCTTATTAGTTTTCGAACAAAGTTTTCTTCCGTTTCATCTGATGTCTCTTCTTCCTCGGATTCTTGTTTTGCTTTTATATTTTTATGTGCTTTAAAAGCAGCCTTCTCTATCTCGTGGGTTTAGTTTTTCCTATTCTCATCTCATATGCAATCAAAGAACCATGCATCTCATCCATACTAAAAGTATTTAGATCTTTAGCTTCTTCTATTGCTGAAACTTTAGAATCAAATCTTTGGAGAAGAGATCTTAGTACATTTTTCACGACGACAGCATCTTCCATTTCCTCGCTGAGTTCTCTAATCGCATTAATGATTCCATTAACTCTCAGCATGTATGCCTCTATGTTCTCATTGTCATTCATCTTTAATTCTTCGAACTGAGCTTGATGTGTTTGTAACTTGGCCTCCTTGATCTTGTCGTCTCTTTCATGAATGCTCCTTAGTTTATCCCATATGTCTTTTGTTGTTTTACAACTCATAATCTTTATCAGTTCGCTGTCCACTAAACCGCACATGATAGCATTCATTGCTTTAGAGTTATTCTCAAACAGTTTCTTACCGACAGCATCGATTGGAAGAGTGGTGGGTATTGTGTATCCACTATCTACTGACTCCAAAATGTCATATCCCAAAGCACACAGATATGTATGCATCCTGAGTCTCCAAAATGCGTAATTAGTTCTGTCAAACAATGGTGCTTTGTTTGATGAGAATCCTTCACCACCTGCCATTGTCTCACTTCCAAGATTACCTTAGCCGATTAAGCTTGTTTAGGAACTTGTCTCTGATACCAATTGTTAGTCTCACAATGACACTGAGAGGGGGGGTGAATCAGTGTAGCTATTTAAATTCAAATCTACAACTCTTAAAGCAAGTATAACAAGAGAGCATTCCACAACACATGATGTAACGAGGTTCACCAATTTGGCTACTCCTCAAAAATGATTGCTTGGATTCTTGTCCAAATCCAGCCTTCACAAAATACCAATTTTACAATCAATTTACCAGCACCCACTGGAAGGAGCACCAACCCCTGATTTATCTGCACCAATAGAAAGGAGCACCAACCCCTAATTTATCTGCACCAACAAAAAGGAGCACCAACCCCTAATTCCAAGCACCAACTTGGACTGCAATTTTGAAACTATAAGATTGACATTAAAATGCCTTCGCTTATACAAGACCCCGACTGGTCTATTGCTAACCCAACCTCTCTCGCTATTCACCAAAACACCACACACACTTAAGGCTCTCTCATCGCACTTTTACGGCCCTCTTATAGCCCTCTTGCTGCGCTTATTATTGCACTCTTACGGCTCTCATGGCTCTGCTTAACGCTCTCTTACGACACTCTTCCAACCCTCTTTTTGCAGCACTTTCCCTCTTTTTCAGCAAGTAATTCTCCACGTAGACCTCCTTTTATAACAAAGTTTTGACTCTATTTTTAACTTCCATATTTTTGCATGCAACTTATTAATAGAAACTTCTATATGCAACTCCTTTATCACACAGTATTCTCTCATGCAGCCTATTAATAGTTACGGCTCTTTGTTTGGTCTTTGACTGATGACTTTCAGTTTAACCGTCGTTCGATGATTTCACTCCGTAACTGGCCCTGTAACTGTCGTTCTGACTTCAGTTCACTGTCTTATTTTAGCTGCATGATTTTTCTTTGTAACTGCACCTATAATTGTCGTACAACTTTAGTTAACTGTCACATATCTTATTTCGGCTGGGTTCTCTTCTAAGCTCGTGCCAAAGCGACCTGTCGCGAAATCGTGACACTTCTGCCTCTTTGTCCTCTTCTCGAATTTCGCCCGCGAAAACACATGTCATGATATCATGACACTTTTGCCTCCTTGTTTCTTTTCTTGGCTTGTACCCACGAAAACACATGTCGTGATATCGTGACACTTTCGCCTCCGTACTCTTCCTCTTTACTTTTTTTGCGATATCGCGACACTTCTGCCTTCTTACTTTCTCTCTCCTCCTTTAGTCACGAAAATGCGACATGTCGCGATATCGTGACACTTTTTCTCCTTTGCTCTTTCTCTTGCCTTCGGGTCATGAAAATGCGACATGACGCGACATGTCGCAATATTGCGACACTTTTTCTCTTGGACTCTCTCTCTTGCAATATGTTGCGAAATCGTGACACTTTTTCTCTTGGACTCTCTCTCTTGCAATATGTCGCGAAATCGTGACACTTTTTCTTTCGGACTCTCTCTCTTGCAATATGTCGCGAAATCGCGACACTTTTTCTTCCGTACAATCTCTCTTGCAATATGTCGTGAAATCGCGACACTTTTTCTACTTGCCTTTTTCTCTTCCAACATGTCGCGAAATCGCGACACTTTTTCTTCCGTACTATCTCTCTTGCAATATGTCGCGAAATCACGACACTTTTTCTACTTGCATTTTTCTCTTCCAACATGTCGCGAAATCGTGACACTTTTTCTACTTGCCTTTTTCTCTTCCAACATGTCGCGAAATCGTGACAGTTTTTCTTGCTTGCACTTTCTCTTCGAACATGTCGCGAAATCACGACAGTTTTTCTTGCTTGCGCTTTCTCTTCGAACATGTCGCGAAATCGTGACAGTTTTTCCTGCTTGCGCTTTCTTTTCGAACATGTCACGAAATCGCGACAGTTTTTCTTTCTTATCAACATGTCGCGATATCACGACGCTTTTTCTTTCTTGCTCAACATGTCGCGATATCGCGTCAGTTTTGTTCCTTGTGATTTTCTTTTGATTTTTAGCATATGGGCCACTTCGATCTTTTGGAAAATCATTGTACATACTCTGAAGAACCTCTTAACTCCTGTCCACTGCATCAATCGATCTGTCTGACTGTGTTGACAACAATGACAATACTATTGCTGCACCTTGCTCAACACCTATAAGCAATAATCCATTTTTAATGGTTTTTAAAAGACTTTTCTTTTAAGTCACACGATCTAGAGCAACATTCTAGAAAACCCTCATCTCTAGTTCACTAGTTATAACATCCATTATAGGTGGAATCAACAATTTATACATTCTTGTAATCCACTTGTCTACATTCTTTTGGTCTATTTGAGTTATTATTTTTTCAACCTCATAAGGGGTTTCTTTATTTTATCTTTAAATCCATTTCCTCCTTGTTGCCACACTCTTGGATATTGGTAGTGTAGGCTAGTCGTGAGGGTTTTTATGTATCCTCATAATTGTGTGGTATGCTTCGACATACACTTGTTCTAATAGTCCCTCAACTTGAGGTCGTTGCATAGGAATGACTTAGTTGTCATCCCAACAAACCCATGTCTCCTTGCTTCGTCCAAATATTTCTCATCCCCTTCCTCATAAAATATCTCCATGTCAAAGGATGTTGAGTTGTTGAATATCCCACATAGAGGAGGACCCAACACCATGTCAATAGTTAAGCATCAACATCCAAATCCACCACCTAAAGAATGTAGTAAAGTGCTTTGTTTCTCTCTACCAATGAGTTAATTAGTTTTTCAAAAAAAAATTCTATGAAAATTGTGCTTCATTTCTTCTTACGAGGTGTTCATGTTGAACCTAATTTATTAAGTGGGTCAAATATATTTGGAAATATGGAAAGTGTTGACTTGTAGAAGTTGTTAAGGGTTTGGAAGAAGGGTGTGTCTTTGTCACCTTTTTTAACCCTCCCCATGCTCAATCACCCTAGATCATGGCACTTAGGTTATCTACAATCAAATAGCTTACCTCCAAAGTTGCTTGATAGAATTCCACCCATAAGGTCCCTCTCGCTAGAAGCATCCAGTTTGGGTTGAATTTCCTTTTCTAAATATCTTTGTCTAACCATTTTGGTAGTCAATTATTGCCTAATTAGGTCAAGTCCTAAGGTGCCATAATGATAGAGAAAATTACTTAGGTATTTAAGTCCATCCTAGGGTTTGCATTGAAATAGATATTTCAAATCTCATCCAACCACCCATAGAACTTTTAAGATCTAGTTTTTTGATTACCAAACCATTGCATTACCTTAACCTCTTGAATGTATGTTTTTACTATTGAGAGTTGGTCACCTAATATGTGATTATCCTAATAAACTTTCCAAAAAGAAATAAATGGAAAAAATGACAACCAAAACTATGTTTATATTCTCAACAATTATTGATCCCCTTCATTACAAACTATGGTCACTCCTAGCTTTGAACCCTTAAATTTGTGCAATTCTAAAGGTTATAAGAAGGAAAAATAGAAATTGAAATCTATAGGTGATAACACCCTTTTTAAAAAAGAAATTTAAGAAGAGTGGCACATGGTAGGTAAACATAGGTGATCATCACCCAATAACCATGTTGAGCATCCTACGTTGCATGGTAAAATGCAATTTGACAAAGAACTGACTCACTTCTTTAATTTCTCTTCTTTCCATCATTCACCTATTTCTTATTTTTTTCTCTCTCATTCCCCCCACTACTTCTATCCACTTCCCACCACCCTTTGTCACCTCCCCCCTTCTCTCAGCCATAACACTCCCTGCTCTAATGGTGATAGTCTTAGCAATCAGATTAATATCCTGGTAGACACAGTCAAAAGGTCCCTCTATTATGTGTTTCTTAGAATGTGTGTGACCTTACCCTCCCCAAATAGAAATTTTATGTATCAAGGATTTTATAACAAAATGAAATCATTAACTTTTTCTCATAAGAAATCAAAATAGTTGGCATTCTACTTGTCCCACCTTCAAGCCCAAGGTAGAGCATTTTTTACCGATAATGAGTCTAGAAAGGGGTTTTTTTTATCACCCTTCCTTCCTCCCTTGCTTATGTTATTATGAATTTTGGTTATTGTTTTTGGAATAGATGCATTTGGGTGATGATAATTCATGATAATCAATTGTTTAGGTTTTACTTAATATATGCATCCAATGACCAAGCTAAGTGCATTACACTTCGAGGTTGTATGACCACTTCCTACCAATTGTTGAAGGGATCTTAGAAAGAGATATTAACATGGTGGAAAATTGTAGGGATCATGTTTGTCAATGCAACAAAACCCTTAATAGTAATGAATTTGTCATATAGCCATTCTGTAAAAAATATTTAGGAGGTTTTGACCCACTCTTCAATCAAGCCCTATCTTGTCACTTTAGGTGTTCACCTGGTATAACATGTGCTCAGGCCATGATAAAAAAATTGGTTGCTTGGATAAAGTGTATATGAGAAATCCTTAATTTAAAATTTGTCCCATGATCATATGTATATATCATCCCTTACACTATCCTTTTAGATAGTTTTTCCATTTCCTTTTTCCTACACTATTCTCCCTCCTAACATCATTCACAATCTTCCCTTCAAGTTCAATATCTCTCATATTGAATCCAAACACTATTTTAGTCTAATTCAATAGGTTGAAACTCTTGTCCTCATCCCTTTGGCTCAAATAGTTGGATTCCTTGGTGGAAAGTTGTCTTACAATGGTTTATGGTTGTCTTCCAACTTATGGTCACAAGGTGGCATGCCATCATTGTTCATAGAAAAAATACTACAAAGAAGGGTCATTGATCTTAGGTAGTCCTTTGTGTAGTATCCTACCCCTAATTATCGTCACTCCCTAATCCAAGCTAAGGATAATGGTGCCCATATCCAAGCATGGTTGACCTAGATAGAGCGTGATGATAAAAGTTCCAAATTATACTTGAACTATATTCATTATAAATTCTCATTTTAAAAAGTATTTAGACTTAAATCAACTAACGATTTTATCTTTACTGGTTTCAACTACATAGTTAATGCATTTTCCTCTCATTTTGATAAGCTTTCTCTAAAAAGTCTACCAATGATTTGTACCCTATTCTCATTAATTACATCAGGTAATGTATTCAAACTCTTCTACCTCCCATTCTGTATAAAACATTGGATAAAATTCTTTCCATGAATGATATTAAGTAGGCACTATAGAACATGAAAAAGGACAAGGTGCTTGTTATTGATGACAGGATTATAGAATTCTACCAAAAAATTTGGTCGGTGCTTGCTGATAACCTCTATATAATATACAAGAGGCCCTCACGAAGGGTTCCCTTGGGTCCTTTATTAACCAAGGCACGATTAAAATGATTTCCAAAAAATTTGATAGGGATAGCATTTCATGGGAATGCCCTATTACTCTTGTCAATGTTTTTTTATAAAATCATAGCAAAAGCATTGCTCATTCACCTTAGACTATTGAGCAAAAAATTATTAGTTTGAATCAAACTTGGTTCATCAAAGGACCATATATCTTGGACAAAATTATATTGGCTCGAGAGACCTCTTAATAGGCTTGAGAGGTCTCTCATTAGGCTTAAGAGGCCTCTCATTAGGCTTAAGAGTTTGATCAATATTCCATCCTTGTTAAGATTGTTTTTTATAAAGCTTATGCCAAAATTTAGTGGGATTTTATCCCAAGATGTTTAATTGGTTGGGCTTTGGAGAAGATTTTTTCCAATGCATTGCACTTGTCTTAGATATGCATATGCATGTGTTCAAGTTAATGGGATTCTCTCCAACCTATTTTAGCTTCAAAGATCCATTAGATAGTTTTACCTTCTAACCTATCTCCTTTACATAGAGTTGTCTTCTAACCTATCTCCATTACATAATCACTACTAGCACCTTGGATCATTTACTAAAGAAGGCCCACTCCAAAAGTATGCTTAAGGGATTAACACTACCACATGGGAGATCTAATATCAACTCCAAGTTTGTGGATGGTTCCATGTTGTTCCTGCAAATTGTAACGAGCAACTCGATACTAGTGAGAAAATCCTAGTTTACTACGATGCCTTTAGAGCTAGAATAAATCATGCTAAAGTTGAAGTGCTTTTGGCTCCTCTAACATCTTCTTGGGTATTATTATTATTTATTGGAAAATTATCCCTCATGGATAGATTATAAAATACCTAGAGATCCTATTTAGCATTAGTTTATACCCTTGATATGTGGAATTATGTTATGGTTAAGATTAATTTTTTTTTGGTACTTGGCCTATCATATTTATTTCTTTGGCAGAAAAAGTCCAAGTTGTCAGCAAGGTCTTGATGGCATCTTATTTATACTAGTAATCTATATGGCTTCCATCACGTGATGCTCATTAGAGACTCATCCAAATCATTCTTCATTATTAATGGTCTAAATGAGATGATCTCAATTGTATGATGGGTGTTTTATGGAAATTGTGTACTTTTAAAGCTAATGGAGGTCTTGGAATCCTCAAAACTCTTATCCAATGTAAATCTCTTGATTTCAAAAGGCTTGCCCAAGCATTACATGGTATGTATCCTAGGAAAGTGTTGTTCCAATATAAAATTAGTCATACTTCATTTAAGGAAACATGGAAAACAACATGTTGGGAAGACAAAGTACAATTATCGAGTATTTTTAGATTAGAGGGTCCTTGCCTCTTAGAAGAAAATTGGTTTGCATGGGGTAAGACCGCTCCTTCTATGGACTGGAAAAATGATTCTTTGTGTCATAGTCTTAACATATAATGATCAAGTATTTGGTGGAATAGAGTGGTCCTCATTAATAAGAAACCCTTAGCTCTTTACTCTAAGTTCAAACATCTAGCCTTTTTAAAAAAGGGGAATGGAATTTTGGACTTTTTAAATTACTCAACTTGTTCCTTGATTTCTTTAAGACTTCCTAAAGCTACACATTATTTGCCAATATATATGTAGACAACATTTGATCAAGCTTATGTACTTATTCTAGATGAGGTTATCATTAAATGTGGAACCTTTGCTATTGACATATTGTGAGATTGGCATTGGCCTAATGGTTTTCACATTCAAGAGTACAAAGTAATGTGTTGTTTACCCTTAGTTACTTGTTCCTTTTATCCTCTCACTTAGGTTCAATACCAAGTGGTAGATTTCCTCTTTTGAGTATGAATGGGTTCATCTTGCTTTCCAAATCTAAATGTTGAAATAAAAGGTTAGACTTAAGGTTGGAGACTCCTTTAGTTTAAGTTAACAAAATCTACTATTCTTGTTCCCATTCTAGGTTGTTTTCCTTGTTGTGCTTTTTCCTCTATCCATGAAACTATCCCTCACCTAATTTGGTTCGCTACATTCTCCTAGAGAGTTTAGTCCATTATAGGGGTGTTCATGTCGAACTTAATTTTTTATTTACTCTTAGAAGTTTTAAACATACATACTCATATTCAAAACATGGCCAACAATGTTGAGACAATAATTGTGAAGCTAATTTGTTTGCATCACTAGTTCCACCACTACATTCATGAGTAGAGAAAGGTCATATCTTAGTTAGCTGACCAAATGACATGCCTCTCAATGTCTATTTTTGAATTTAAGTCAATTGTGGAGACCATTGAGCACAAAATATCCTTCATTATAGTTGTAAGTAGGGGCACTTTTAGTGAGACAAGTAGCAAGTATTCAACTTGGGCATTCATACTTCCAACTAGGGCATCCTCACTTCCCATAGGGCTTTCAAATATGACTTCCAAACTAGCTAGTGGGGTTGGAGATCGCTCTTGGCTTGCACTCCATCCTGGATCACACTTCCTCCTAGCTCACACTTGCTCTAGGATCACACTCCCTCTCAGCTCGTATTCCCTTTTAGCTCACACTTGCTCCTACCTCACACTTCCTCCTAGCTTGCACTCCCTTCCAAATTGCATTCCCTCTTGGAGCTCCTATCTCTTCTTTCTCTCGAAGTAACTTTGCTTTTGTAATTTTTTTAAAACAATATTTACCACATTCATGATAAGGGTTTGAAGCATTGATACGCTTTGAATAAATCCACTCCTCTTCTACCATATCTAAAAATCTCAAGATTGACGCACACTCCCACTTGGCTCGCACTCCCGACTTATACTTCCTCCTAGTTTGCACTCCCTCCCAACTTGTACTTCCTCCTAGCTCTCACTCCCTCCTAGATTGCACTCCTTCCTGGCTCACACTTGCTCTTATATCTTATTTCTTCCGACATTTCTTTGCTTCAACAATTTTTTGAAAATAATATTCGTTACATTCATGGTAAGGGTTTGAAGCATTGATACACTCCAAACAAATCTGTTGCTATTCTACTATATTAAAAAATCTTAATATTAACTTAAATCTTATTATTATAATATATTTAATAAATTATATATTAATACAATCCTATGTTTAATTTTATTTTGAAAGAATATACTAGAAAAATTACTTTACATTAAAAAGTTGTCATCCAAACGATTAAACACTTCCATTTAAAAAGAAAAAAATTCATAAAAACTTGTGACTCTTTTTTATAAAAATATTATTTATGAATAAGATAGGGTTATTTAATTTAAAGCAAAAATTAATAAGATATTGTAAGTTTTTTAAATTAGTTATGAATTAAAAATGATTTTATTTTTATTATATATATTTGGGCTAGTGTAAGAAATCTCTATGACTGAGTGACGTTTAGGGTTGAGCATTTCCATTTTAACCATGATCCCTCGTAATACCTAGAACTAAAATTATCAATAGCGGATTAACACATAACCACATACCCCGTGGTTTGAACCTTAGACCTTTCGAAGAAGAACCAAAGCCCATGTACTGTCCTGGGTCTTTTTATTTTTATTATGTTACTGTATAATAATATCATTACAATTTAATTATTATACATTATTATATTATCTACCAAAATTTATAATTGACGTTCCTTGGAGGCTATTTCCATCCCACTATGACCTCTCATAAGGGGAGAGCTGAGCTGGGCATTTTCTCGTAAGGCCGAGAGCTAAACTTATCAATAGAGGTTAACACATAACTAGACATACCGTGGTTTGAACCTTAAACCTTTCGAAGAAGAGCCAAAGCCCAAACCATGCACTGTCTTGAGTCTTTTTATTTTTATTATATAACTATATAATGGTATCATTACAATTTATTTATTTACTTACTTATTTTTATTTTTTTGATACATAGGGGAGTTGGTTACAACCATACTATTTTTATTAATTGTCAAGCGCATATGGTTCAAACCACAAAAATAATTTTATTTTTAATATATATTTGGGTTAGTGCAAGAAATATTTACGACTGACGTTTATGGTTGAGCATTCTCATCTCAATTGACCCCTCGAACAATCTAGAGCTAAACTTATCAAGAGAGGATTAACACACAACCACATACGCCATGGTTTGAACCTTAGACCTATTAGAAAAATAAATACTTAATATTATTGAATGAAAAGACCTTGCTTAAATAGCAAGTGCTTAAGTGGTACTAGGATATAATTTATTATTCTAACATCCCCCCTTAAGTGGTACTAGGATATACTAACACCCCCCTTAAGTGATACTAGGAGGTAGTGAAAAACAACAAAACCAAAACAAGTGGCATATCCACAAGTATGAGTCCCGACATAAGGTACTCATGTACAATATATGCATAATAAAACTCCTCTAGAGAGATGAAGAAAAAACCACAAGGGAGAAAAACACCTGCCATAATAGAAGAAGAAGAAGAAAGAGGAGGAAGATGTGCATGGAGGAAGAAGGAAGATTGTCAACCCCCCTTAAGGACAACTTTCATTAAGAAGCTTGCAAAGGATCCATCAGATGTCTCAAAAAAAATAGAGAATCCTCGTCGTCAAATTGAATGAAAACATACTCCCAAACTGGTGCTTGTGACACAGATCAAGGCTGTGAACCATGAAAAAAGGTCACTAAAAAAAACCCCTAAAACCAAAGTGTCTCACAAAAAAAAGAGTGTGAAGATAGTGTGGAAAGAACCATAAGAATCAAAAGGGATGTCGAAATTTACTCCTCAAGCATAAGTAGTGGTTTCCACCTATATGAACACAATGGGCTGATAACAAGATCCAAAACTTATGGACAAACAACAAAACAAAGGGATTAAAAAATGAAGGGCACTAATAGTTGTTAAACGTGTCCTTATGGTGACCTCCTCATCCTACCGGAATGCATGGGTAACCAACCGCTGCAATCGCTAGGTGATATAGAAGAGATGACTAAATACTAGGATCACTCTAAAAAAAATTATGGGAGTGTCGGGTTCAACCGAGAATGCACTCCATGATACAATATGTTTGAGATTAAAAAACATAGATTATAGTACCTAAAAATGGAAAATGGACTGCACCATCTTGTACAGCTTGAAAAAACCTTTTCGATGACTATAAACACCCCTATGATTGGGTGTCAAATTGACCTTCATCTGCAAGAAAAATAAAAAAAATTCCTCTTTTTATTTACAAGGGAATATTCTAGAATATTGAAATACAACATAGTTTTTTAAAAAATTTCTCTCGCTGGAGAAAAATAAGTGCCAAAAATTTTCATACAATGGATGAAGTAAAAATGGTCCCACCCACTATTAAAGATGCCCTTCATTAACCTTTTTAAAAAAAAATATTTATTCAAATTTTGAAATATAAAATTCATTTTAAAAATAATACATGTTCTTTTTAATTTTTATGCATTTTAATAGATGCCCTTTGCGACATAGTAACCTCCAAGTGGTGTCACCCTAAGATAGCCAAGCACATTTTTGAATCTCGTCGATGTCTTCATGGGAATTACATCCATCGCCACACGAACGATGGCGTCTCGACCGTCTTCAACAACACCTCACAGCGAATGAAAACTGCTTGTCTCACCCTTAATTGTCCCGTAGACCTCCTCATTGCCAACGAAGGAAGTCGACAGAGCCGACGAAGCAGGGAAACATTACCAGATGGAGTGCGCCCGCAACAAATTTTTCCACATGAAAGCAATCACAAGAAAACATAAACCCATCGAAAAAACATTAGCGGGCCCATCAAACACAACACAATGCCATTGGAGCCCATCGTTGGCTAAAACAATTTATGTTTTGCAAGGAAGCGACAAGATTTATTTATGTCATTCCCAACAATCAGTGCGTTACGACAATATCTTTAGCAAACGATGGATGATTGATGGAGGTTTGACCGCAATCACATCTCTATCACCAACATAATCTTACTCGACGGAGATATCAGGTAGTAAAACATGGGTTGTAGTCATGGCATGGGTCTGTATCTCTTCTCCTGCTCAAAAAAAGATTGAGCACCAAAACATGTAGCAAAACTGAACTGCCCATCTTACACAACATGCACAAATTAAACCGAACTCCATCTTACATCTGGCATTCAATAGCTCCGAAGAAACCTCGCCGATAAACCAAAAACTGTTTCATGGTTTTGGACATCAAGCACAACAATGCCTTCATTGATTAACAATGACTATAGGTCGTGGAGTTGTCACAACAATAGGAATGGAACAATGGAACTGGCTCGTGATTGCAATAGGTGATTGCAGTGCATGGTTTTGCATCTAAGCAGTAAAATCTTCGCCTCAGAAAACTTCTGTACGTCCATGGTTTTGCCACTGAATGTCCTTCTATGTCGACAAAAAATCATGTACTAAAATAGTAAAAAAAAAACACGCCAGATTGACGTAGCGAAAGAATTCCTCAGCGTAGGCTTCACTTGGAGCAGCACCCATTCCCAGTTATTTGCCAGAGACAACAAATTGTGAAATGTGATTCACGGACTGCCTGATCACTGTCTATCAAAAATTTTGTTGACGTCCGTAAATCGTCTTCACAACAGGTAAATCCTCAACGTCCCCGTATCCTTCACTCTTTGTCAAATTGTGAACGTTGGGGATATCTCCATTAATATAGTGAAGCGCCATCAATACTGCCCAATCCCTTTTTAGAATTCATTATGGGGGAAGCGACACTTTAGGAAGCGCATGGGAACACATAAACACGTGACAATGTTCTTCATCTAAGAGGGCCATAATTTTTGGATCTTAACAGCAAGGCATCGCGTCCGATCTCGAGTAAGCTCCACGATGCCAGACCTCAGTTGACAACAACTATTGCAAGCTACTCGAACACAACAACTGAAGAACCTGCCATTTTTGATCACGACACCATCAACCCCTCCTCCGTGAAACTCTCCACATTCGAAAGAAAAAACATTTCAAGCCACTGCCTCTCGCGGCCACTGAAATGCATAGACGCCATGAGGGTGATGCCATTGAAAACACCCTAAACTCTTGTCTCAATCACACCAGGTAGAAATCTACAACATCACCGTAGTGCATATCCGATGCAGTAGAAAACAAAATATTCCATCTTAGTTATTTCTACGATTCGTCGCTTCCAGTGAAAAACACCTTCGCTCCTTCACCTGCACAGAGAAAAAAACAAAAAACTTTGACGATGAACATGAGAAACTATGCACAGAAGGAGAATTCATTTGATTTTTTATCTCCGTATTCCGTGAGATTGCGCATTACTTTCAGCAATAACCATCATAAATAATCACTACATCCTCTGCAATGATCCAAATCTTTACAGTGGTAACACAATGTACACTCGACTGTTGAAAAAATATGTGGCTATGTATCTCCTCCAACGGGTGGCCGTAGATCATGCTCTATATGAACATGCACCACGATGGGCACTATCACTGCTCACCGAAACTGGCACTGCACACTCATTATCAGAACTGCAATTCCTCGCTGCTCCATCAATGGAATTTAGATAACATACAAGACACAACTTCAAACAACAAGTTGGGCTCGACACGAGTAGCATAAATGTAATACAAGCTCGCCATAACGTGATCTTGCATGTGCGAGAGGGAGACCAACGATCGCATCCAACTTGAGCACATGTAGAAAAGAACCTCTATAACAGCAAACACATGGGATCACGCTCGTCAACAGAAGATCTCCTTCAGTGGTAATGTATTCATGCACAACGACACCTTCATTTAAAATTTGTGCGGATCCAAATCGCACCTCCTTTTCGAAAAAAATAGCAACTGTAACTTCGTCATATTCAAGCCCACCGTAGATCCCATTAGACAACCAAAACATTGATAGAAGGTGGATGCGTGCCATCCATCATCAAAAAACATCACAAGCCATCACAGACTATGAATCAAATCGCGGGTTATTTCTCACATGAACAAGATGTCGTAGGATAAAAAAATATTGATAAAACATTGACGAGCGAGCGTAGGCTATGATGTGGCTTGGTCCTCCCATGGAGACATTGCATCCCTGGTTTCTATGTTATACCGACCTCCAAGGAGAAAAACCGAATATGCCCAGCACAACCCCATGTAACTGCAATGGACCCATGTATCAAGGGGCCACCAAATATCTATAGGTCACCAAAATAGATCCTACCCGTTCTTTATGTCAAAAAATAATAGTAACTTTTCGTCTTCAACAAGAGGCCACGAATGGTTGGGAAAAATGTCACCATCTGCATCACAAACTATGGCAAGGCAAAAAAAGTTGTTAACCTAGATATGTTGTATAAGACTGCAAACCGAAAAAACTAAAGAAATCTAAAAATTGGTAGCCATTAATTTCCATCAAACGTCTGGTTTTTGATCCATCAAAGGATGGAGAGCATACTCCCTGGTTTGACAAAAAAAATGGAAAATATTGCCAAAGAAAAAAATGGGGAGGATTTCCATGAGGAAAATCCCCCCTGAGGGAAATACTCCCTCAGGTTCACAGGGCAGGAAAAGCCTGCTTTGATACCATGTTAGAAAAATAAATACTTGATATTATTGAATGACAAAGACCTTGCTTAAATAACAAGTGCTTACAATATGATCCATTGGATCATAACTAACTGAGCTAATCTCAGCCACACAAGTTATCCTAGTAACAACTTAGGATATAATTTATTATTCTAATAAGACCTTTCAAAGAAGAACCAAAACCTGAACCATACACTGTCGTGGATCTTTTTATTTTTATTATATTGCTATTTAATGATTGAAGAACCAAAGCCTGAACCATACACTATCGTGGATCTTTTTATTTTTATTATATTGCTATATAATGATTGCATTTTATTGTTATATATTTTTATATTATCTACCAAAATTTACAATTGACGGTTAACGGTAGGCTATTTTCATCCATCATGACCTCTCATAAAGAGAGAGTTGAGTTGGACATTTCCATTCCACCAGGACCCATTGTAAGACCAAGAGCTAAACTTATCTATAGAGGATTAAGACACACTGTGGTTTGAACCTTAGACCTTTCGAAGAAGAACCAAAGCACAAACCAACCATGCAATATCTTGGGTCTTTTTATTTTTATTATACTACTGTATAATGGTATCATACAATTTATTTTATTTTATTTTTATTTTTTTGATACGTAGGGGAGTTGGTTACAACCACACTATTTTTACTAACTATGAAGCAGGGTTCAAACCATAGGGGCTATTCTCAACAAGCCTATTCCATCTCATTGTTGTTGACCCAACATGAGAGGGAGACGAGAGAGAGACCACCGATCACTTGGGGATTCATACCATCGTCTTGGATCTGGTGCGCACTCAAAGGATTCAAATCAGACTACTACCTTTGCAAATTGACACCCCAATGGTTTGAATGCTACAGACCAAACCTAGCAGTCGGCTAGGTTATCCACTTGTATAAAAATTCATATATATTACATTAGTTTTCATCAAATTAGAACTTACGATATATTTTTTAATTTATTCTCTGCATTCTGCAATTGCCTATAAGGCGGGATCTGCCCTCCTAGTGGCAAGAGATTTGTTACTAAATAATTTCAATCTTTTCGTTTCCGCACTCGCCTGCTAATTGTTCTGATTATTGCATTTCCATACTTTATTATTGAATCCGTTCGCAGTAGAAGGTAAACCCTTCCAAGTGGTATCAGGAGACCAGTTCGGTGACGGACGCCCATTCACGCTACTGCAGCAGCAGACGGACTCCGTGGTATTCGTTCCTTTGTTTCCTTCGGTTCGCGTCCTGGCGGAATACCGGACGGCTGGGCAGCACCACAGACCAGTTTCACATCTCGCCGCTGGAGGTACGCCTAGAAAACATCCCAGGCTCTGCATTGGCGACGTACGCTGCGATCAATACCCAAACCGTAGTCTAAATTCCTCGCCATTCTGTCCGCGATAGCTGTGAAACGCAGGGAACATCCACCAATCAAATCGCGTGTTTAAAACAAAATTAAAACACAAACATAAGGTATTTATCGCGAATATTATAATTTATTTTTTATTTTTTTATTTTGTTGGGATCAATATCCCACATTGTGTCTGTGGGAGCACCGAGGAGGTTAATAAGGTTACGCGAGCACATAGTGCTTCGTGACTTCGGTCACATGCCGTGGAGCTCCTAACGCAACTTCGGTTCTTTCGCGCCCGCGTCCGTTGGCTATTTGATTCGTCATTGTGTCGTTTGTTTGTGTCTTCGGGTCACCGTGTTGCTAGTCGTCGTTTGGTCCGCGTGTCGTGTCGTGTCGATTGGTCCTTGTCCTCCGCGTGTCCTCCGAGTGTCGTGTCATCTGGTCCTTGTCCTCCGTACGATCTTCGTCTTCCGCGTTCTCCGTCAGCGTAGTGTCGTTCGGTCGTGTTAGTCTTCGTCCTCCGCGTGTCCTCCGAGTGTAGTGTCGTTCGGTCGTGTTAGTCTTCGTCTTAGTCGTCGTGAGTCTTAGCTAGCTGGTCGTGTCGTCCGCTCGCATGCTGTCAAGTGGTTGATAGGTCTAAAAAAAAAAAAAAAAAAAGTTGCGGGCAAGGAAGCCATCCACATTCACATCCGCGTCACAGTTGGAGTGACAGTTGAAGCGGATCCCAAATTTTTTCGACAGTTGAAGAGGAGTCCTAAACTGGGTATGTTAACAAGTGCATGAGCAAAAAGTGGAGCAAAGGTGCCGACGGTCGATTATCAAGTTCGGACACGACCAATAACAACACAAGAAGGCCTAATCGCACACCAGGTACAAAAAATTCTCTTTCTCCTTTTAAAATTGGTAGTTATAATCCACATCATCCCCTAGTAGATCCTATGGCTACTAATCCTTCCCCAACTCACGAAAACATCACGCAAGGAGACTCAAGTAATTCAGCCATGTCTGATAGGGAGTCTCTTCAAAACATACTAGAGAGTCTACACGACATGGGTATCACCCTAAAAAAACTTGTGCAAGCACAAACACAACCTAATCCCAATACTAATCCCCAAAATCACTCCCATGCCCAACGGAATGAAGAAATTGTCGATCCTAATGATGATTGGCAACAACAACGAGGTGATTCGGATAATTACAGGGATCCCTATCAAAGACAACGGTATAACCAAAATCAAGAAAGGGACACGGGTTATCACCAACCAAGAGGCCCTAATATTAACTTTCCACGAATTGATATGCCCACTTTTGAAGGTCATGATCCTCGTGGTTGGTTAGCCAAAATGGAAGGCATCCTTGACTTATATCAAATTAAGGAAATTGATAAAGTTCCTTTTGCTGCAACAAAATTAGGCACTGAGGCCTACCAATGGTTTGTATGGCTTAAAAAAGAGAATGTAGCTATTATTACCTGGAGAAAATTCACTACCTCTTTTTTAGAAAGATTTGACGACGGAGCTACATCATCCTACACAATAAGATTGTTATCTCTTAAACAAAAAGGGTCAGTTAGTGAATTCGTTTCGGAGTTTACAAGTTTACTACCATACACTTCGGACCTTAGTCCTGACACAGTGGTAGGTGCCTTTCGCAATGGTTTGAAAGAAAGTATTCGAGTGGAGGTAGACATGCACGATCCAACCTTGTTGAACAGTTGTATAAGATTAGCCAAGTTGGCCGAGAAGAGACACCAGTTGTCTGCACAGCGGGAAACATATAGTCGTCCTTCATACCGCAACAATTCCTTTCGTAGAAATGATCAACCATCAAGATATTTTTGTTATAAATGTCGCACTAATCACCCCAGGGAACAAGCTTGTGCCCAAAAACAAAACTTTCATATTGAGGGTGATCAAGGTGAAGGGGAAGAGGATGAACCTTACCAATCAGAAGAACCTATGCCAGAAGACCTACCAGTTACTATAGACGAAAAAGAAGAGGATACAATGGCAATTTCAGTGCATGCTCTCATGGGTTTAACCGCCCACCATACCATCAAGGTACCAGGTTTTCTCCGCCAGAAAAAGGTGAATGTGCTAATTGATTCTGGTAGCACCCACAATTTTATCGACATCAAAACAACAAAAGCCTTGAATTTATTCATTAACTCTTCCAACAAAGACAAATTCCAGGTTTTAGTGGCCAACGGGGTGAACGCACAATGCGTGGGTCGCACATCTCAAGTTTCCATAAAGATGGGAACTTATACCTGGTTAGGCTCCCTTTTTGTCATGAATTTGGGAAATTCTGATGTCATTTTGGGGGTTGAATGGTTGGAAACATTAGACACAGTTAGCTTCAACTTCAAAAAATTATTTGTGGAATGGAAGGAAAATGGACGAGTCATTCACTTACAAGGCATTACTACTCCTCCAACACAAATGGTGAGCTCTCATAGTATGGAAAAGATGTTAAAAAAAGGTGGATATGGGTTTATAGCTCAAATTAATTGTTTGGAAAAACAATCGTCAGCAACTTCGGATATTATTGCACCTGAGTTACAAGATATCATCACACATTACGACAAGGTTTTCCAAGAACCTCAAGGATTACCACCTAAACGATCTCATGATCATGCCATCCATTTGATGCCAGGAAGTGTCCCACCTAACAGTCGTCCTTATCGCTATCCTCAGCCACAAAAGACAGAAATCGAACAGATCGTTCAGGATTTGTTGGATCATGGAGTCATTCGTCACAAAGACTAGTCCTTATTCCTCACCTGTAGTCCTGGCTAGACGAAAAGATAACTCTTGGCGTATGTGTCCCGACTTTCGTTCTCTCAATAAACTCACTATCAAGGACAAATTTCCTATCCCCGTCATAGATGACCTATTAGATGAGTTGCATGGTGCAAAATTTTTTACAAAATTAGACCTTCGCTCCGGCTTTCACCAAATCCGTGTTAGAGAAGAAGATATTCCCAAAACGGCCTTTCGTACTCATGAAGGTCATTACGAATTTTTGGTCATGCCTTTTGGTCTCACTAATGCACCATCCACATTCCAAAGTCTCATGAACCAAGTGTTTCGTCCACTCCTCCGTAAGTTTGTGTTAGTTTTTTTTGATGATATTCTCATATACAGCAAAAATTGGGCGGACCATTTACATCATGTGGATAAAGCCCTTCACATCCTACACAAAGAAAAATTATTTGTTAAACGCTCCAAATGCTCATTTGGTGTTCAAGAAGTCGAGTATCTTGGTCATATAGTTTCACATGAGGGTGTCAAAGTCGATCCCAATAAGATTAAGGCAATTCAAGAGTGGCCTTTACCTAAAACCATCAAGAAACTTCGTGGTTTTTTGGGTCTCACAGGCTACTATCGCAAGTTTGTACAGAATTATGGTAAGATTGCAGCACCTCTCACAACACTCACAAAAAAGGATGCTTTTCGTTGGTCGGAAGAGGCCACTTTAGCTTTTGAAGCTCTTAAGCAAGCCATGTGTACAACTCCAGTCTTAGCAACTCCCAACTTTCACAAACCATTTATTATCGAATGTGATGCATCAGGAACAGGAATTGGGGCTATATTAATGCAAGAAGGTCATCCTTTGGCATTTGAAAGTAAACAGCTTTCTGGAAAAAATTTGGGAAGATCGACATATGAAAAAGAAATGTTGGCCATTCTTCATGCAGTAGAAAAATGGAGACACTACCTAATCAGTAGCCGCTTCATTATCAAAACTGATCATAGTAGTCTCAAACATTTTCTTGAGCAAAGGTTTTCCTATCCGGAACAAAATAAGTGGTTAACCAAATTGTTAGGGTATGATTTTGTTATCGAGTACAAGAAAGGAAAGGAAAATTTAGCCGCCGATGCACTGTCCAGGAAATATGAAGATGAAGTAGTCATTAACGCTATTTCGGGCCCTTGCTCCCAATGGGTGAATCAATTACAAGACGAATGGTTGACCAATAATGAAACTGCTCAGATAATTCAAGAATTATCTATAGGGTCTTCTAACCACCCTTTGTTCTCTTATGAAGATAAAATCCTCCGGAAAAAGAACCGCATTTACATTCCACACAATTCAGCACTCAAATCAAAGATCCTCGATGAATCACACGCTTCCCCATCAGCAGGACATTCAGGATTTTTAAAGACATATTTAAGGGTCAAACAATCATTTTATTGGAAAGGATTAAAAGCAGAAGTCAAACAATGGGTAGCAGAATGTGAAGTTTGCCAACGCAATAAAGGAGAAACAGTCAAATCACCAGGATTGTTACAACCATTACCCATCCCTGAACGACAGTGGGAACACATATCCATGGATTTTATTGAGGGTCTTCCAAAGTCAGAAGGCAGGACAGTCATCTTCGTTGTCGTAGACCGGTTATCCAAATACGCTCACTTTCAGGCTTTACAACATCCATTTTCCGCAAGCAAGGTGGCAAAGGTATTTATGGATTCAATTTTCAAATTACATGGTATGCCAAAAAATATTGTAAGTGATAGAGATCCCATCTTCACTAGTAACTTTTGGCGAGAAGTATTTCGACTTAGTGGTACCAAATTGAGCATGTCCTCAGCTTACCATCCCCAGACAGATGGTCAAACAGAAGTGGTTAACAAATGTTTGGGTACATACTTAAGATGTTTCGCTCAAGATAAACAGAATCAATGGAGCCAGTGGTTAGCATTAGCAGAATGGTGGTACAACACTTCTTACCATTTCTCAATTAAGATGTCTCCATTTGAAGCACTGTATGGCACCAAGCCTCCTACCATCGCAGATTACGTGCAAGGATCATCCAAAGTAGCCAAAGTGGATGATTGGTTCGAACAAAGGCAGTCTACTCTCACCATCCTCAAAGAAAATTTAGTCCAAGCACAAAATCGTATGAAACAACAGCAAGACTTGCACCGATCAGAAAGAACTTTTAATATAGGTGATTGGGTTTTTCTAAGGTTGCAACCTTACAAACAATCATCATTAAAGGTAAAATCCAGCCAAAAATTGGCTCCACGATTCTATGGTCCCTACAAAATTGTGCGCCGCATTGGAGAAGTCGCCTATCAGTTAGAGCTACCTTCATCATCACGAATACACCCGGTATTTCATGTTTCCTGTCTCAAAAAGGTAATTGGTCAGAAAGTGCAAGGTCAATCAGAATTACCAGTGCTCGATGAGGAAGGCCGCATACATCTCCAACCTGAAGATATATTACAACACAGAATACGAAGACTAAGATCACGCCAAATTCAAGAATTTCTCATCAAATGGCAAGACCTACCAGAGGAAGATGCCACCTGGGAACGCGAAAGTATTCTCCAGACATTTCCAGCTTTGAGGACAAAGCTTTCTGAGGAGGGGAGTCATGCTACAGACCAAACCTAGCAGTCGGCTAGGTTATCCACTTGTATAAAAATTCATATATATTACATTAGTTTTCATCAAATTAGAACTTACGATATATTTTTCAATTTATTCTCTGCATTCTGCAATTGCCTATAAGGCGGGATCTGCCCTCCTAGTGGCAAGAGATTTGTTACTAAATAATTTCAATCTTTTTCGTTTCCGCACTCGCCTGCTAATTGTTCTGATTATTGCATTTCCATACTTTATTATTGAATCCGTTCGCAGTAGAAGGTAAACCCTTCCATTGAACCCAAGTCTCAATAAGTGCCTACCCAAACAAGCACTTACCAATCCACCTAGCCCTTGGGGGCTAAAGGGTTTATGGTAAACTAGTACGATTTGAATCGGAGTTGCATGGATCCACACCATACGGATCATGTTCCTCAATTGGTTGCCTCACACCAACTTTGTTACACACTCACCCTTAAAAAGGGTTTTATGATAAACTACTGTGATTTGAACCAGATTTGCATGGATCCACATCGTACAAATCACATTTCTCAACTGGCTACCTCACACCAACTTGGTTATGCACTCACCCTTAAAAAAAGTTTATGGTAATCCAGTGTGATTTTAACCGAAATTCCGTGGATCCATACTATACGAATCACGTTCCTCAACTGGTCGCCTCACACCAACTCGCTACGCACTCACCCTTAAAAGGGTTTATGGTAAACCAATGTGATTTGAATCGGAGTTGCGTGGATCTACACTTTGAATCGGAGTTGCATGGATCTACACTGTACGGATCACATGTTCCTTATTTGATCGCCTCACACCAACTCAACTACACACTCACTCTTCAAAGGGTTTATGGTAAACCAGTGCGATTTGAATTGAAGTTACGTGGATCCACACCATACGGATCATGTTCCTCAACTAGTCGCCTCATAGCAATTTAATTATTATATTATCTACCAAAATTTACAATTAACGCTCACGACAAGCTATTTTCATTCCATCATGACCTCTTATAAGGGAAGAGCTAGTTTAGGCATTTCCATCCCACCATGACCTCTCATAAGAGGGAGAGCTGAGCTTATCAATAGGGAATTTATCATAAGAGGGAGAGCTGGACTTATCAATAGGGAATTTCTCATAAGAGGGAGAGTTGAGCTTATCAATAGGGAATTTAACACACAACCACACATGCATCATGGTTTTTTTTGTTTGTGGAAAACATCCCAAAAGAGATGCCACTTTGGGGTAAAACCCAAGGAGACAGGGGTATCTCTTCTACCAAAAACATCCAGGGCTTGCACATGGCCTACCACCTTTGACACATGCAAGGAGCATGCCTGAAACAACACAAAAAAGAACACACAAACACAAAACACACAAAAGCTAAAACAAAAAAAAACATACTCCTTCAATGCGTCGACAAGAAAAAAGCACAACCAAACACACGCAAAAAAAACACAAACCACATAAAACAAACACACAAACAACATATCAAAAAACAATAAAAAAACACACAATAAAATAAAAAGATAAAAAAAAACATCAAAACATGAAACACACAAAAAAAACCACAAACACAACATAACGAAACACTACAAAAACAAAAACAACAAAAAGAAACAAATACACCACAAACAAAAAACCAAAGAACACGAACACAGAAAAAACCACAAAAACAACAAAACAAAACAAATCCAAAACAAAAACAACAAAATGAATCAAAAACACCACAAACGAAATCAAGAAAAAGAAATACAACAAAAACTAAGCTAAAGGAACTAAAGACAAATCAAATAAAGAACGGTAACACTACAAATAAACCAAAGCTTAACAAATTACTAAAAACATGAGAAATTGCTTAGCAAAATAGTCAAAGCTTCCAACATTGCTATAAAGAGACTGACTATAAACCTTAGGATTATGACATCCTTATCCTTTTATTTCTATCTTGCTTCATTTTAGTTGGAATTATACGTTGGTTAGGAGCCACGACACTACTATTGGAATTTGTATGGTTTTTTTGAGGATCCATTTTATTTGTAGTTTGAGTCTGCTCTTTTGTTTTGCTTTTAAGTTGGTTTCTGCATTGTATTTTTTTTTTTTTACTGTTATTTTTCAACATCTAAAAACTTGAACTTTTCAAAAAAAAAAAAAAAAAAACCAAAACCCACATCTGATTGTACGTGGATTAGAATACACCCAAATTCAAACTATAAACAGCTGGATTAAACGAAACCTCTTCTGAAAAATTAAGTATTTAACGATTAACGATGCTTATGATGGTGACGTGAACGATCCTTTAATCTGTGCCGACGCAGGCTTCCCGTTAAAAGCCTGACGCATTGTAATATGCGTATTTCCGTCTGTTACAGCAGTAAATGAACTGGAACGGTGAACTTTACAATTCAGGAATCTTGTACTTTACAATTCAGGAATGGTGAACGGATCGATGCTTTACTCATTTCCGGCGCGGGTCTTTGTCAGATGGATTCTCCACACTTCATCGAATATAGTACTAACACTTCTTCGTTAGACGTTAAGATCCAGATTTACCTCAAAATTAACCACCCAAAAAAAAAAACAGGTTCCAGCGCACGGAGGAGGGAGGCTAAATTATTGGATCCAGAGCTGGCAAGCCCATTCATGACTTAAAAACACCCAAATCCCTCAAAGCTTCATATTCCAAAACATTTGCCCAGCTCTGTAACTACGTCATATTTCATTGATGGGTAGTCTACTGTTTTTCATCAACTGCTGCGCCATTTTGCTGGTTTTGGCCTCCTCAAAACCTCTTCACACTTACAGCTACTCAAATTTCACCGAGACGGTGAGATCCCAATTCATTATCTGGAAGGGCAACATAAACTCGGGGGCATTGCAGGTGACTCCTGATACTGCTGACACAAGAACAGAGTTTTCTCTGGTAAACAAATCCGGAAGGGTGTTGCTGGATAAGAGCTTCAGGCTGTGGAAAAAATCTTCTGTGGCATCGTTCAATGCCTCCTTTGTCTTCAACATAGTCCCCCAGAAGGGAAGTGGAGGCGAAGGGATTGCCTTTATCATAGCCAGCGGAAAGGAAGATCCTCCTGAGGACAGCTATGGACCTTATCTGGGACTCTTCAATGCTGCAACTGACGGAAATACCACTAACAGATTAGTTGCCGTGGAGTTCGATACCAAAGAGAGCACTGAAGGCGACGACCCGGATGACAATCATGTCGGAATCAATGTGAACTCCATTAAATCCGTCAAAAATGTTTCTGTCACTCATCGGAACATTAACTTGAAAAGCGCGTCCGATGTCATTGCGTGGATTCAGTACGATGGCGAGGCCAGGCGGATGTTCGTCTACGTCGACGCGGGTAATGTCTCGAATCTGTCGAATCCCCTTCTTTCGGTTTCTGTCAATTTATCCGTGTACTTAGGGGAAGAAGTCTATTTTGGGTTCTCTGGTTCGACGGGAAAGGACACCGAGCTTAACTGCATTCGATCTTGGAACCTCACGGTGGAAAACCTGCAGTCGGGGAAGAAAAGAGGGACCATTATAGGCCTGGCCGTGGGTTTGCCGCTGGGGTTTATTGCGCTCCTAGGGTTTGGGATAGCCGGGGTCCAGTGGCGGAGAGGGCACCAGAATAGGGAGTCTGTGCGCTCTTTGGAGAGGGCCCTCACGGGTTCGAGTGGGGGACCTCGCAAGTTCAGATTGAAAGAGCTCAGGAAAGCGACCCACAATTTTGATAGGAAGTACATGCTGGGGGAAGGAGGGTTTGGTTCTGTTTACAAAGGGTATCTCGCCAACAAGACGGTTGTGGCCGTGAAGAGGATTTCGGAAAATTCCCATCAAGGGGAGCAGGAGTTCATTGCGGAGGTCATGATTATCAGCAGGCTGAGGCATAAAAATCTTGTTAGGCTTCTGGGTTGGTGTCATGAGGACGGGGAATTGCTTCTTGTTTACGATCTGATGCCCAATGGTAGTCTTGATAAGTGGCTTTTTGAAATAGATGCTAAGCGGGAGGTCCTTGACTGGAATAGGCGGTACAAAATAGTATGTGGGGTTGCCTTTGCTCTGCTTTACCTGCACGAAGAATGTGAGCAGCAGGTGCTTCACAGAGATCTCAAGGCGAGCAATGTCATGCTGGACTCTGATTACAATGCTAGGTTAGGGGATTTTGGCCTTGCGAGGGTAATTGAGCGGGACAAGAATTCCTACACCACAACTGCTGTATCAGGGACTCCTGGATATATTGCCCCTGAGTGTTTTCACACTGGGAGGGCCACAACTGAATCGGATGTCTTCAGTTTTGGGGCTGTGGCTTTTGAGGTGGCATGTGGGAGGAGACCCAGGACGGAGTCACAGACCTATCTCGTAGATTGGGTGTGGGCGTTGTACCGGGAAGGTAGGCTTCTTGATGCTGCAGATGCAAGGCTGCTTGAGAAGTTCGACAGAGATGAGATGAAGTGTATGCTGCTTCTGGGTATGGCTTGCTCTCACCCGCATCCTCAGGAAAGGCCTAGTATGAGACAGGTACTTCAAATCCTTACCAAACATGCACCTCCTCCGTTTTTGCCATTGTTTAAGCCTGCATTTGTCTGGCCCGCACCCCCTTCTACTATTGCTGGGATCTTGTCTAGCTCCAGCGATGTAAGCACACAATAACAGCAAGACAGCCCTGAATGAGTGGTTGAGAAAAAGTCAATCTGTAGCCGTTGAAGGTAATGCAACAGATAAGATATGTTGCAGTCCCCTCTTTCCTTGAGGTTTTCTTCTTTGTTGTCATCTTATGATGATCCTTTTTTTTTGGTTGGAGAAAACATAGACCATGAGCTCTATAAAGCTATTAGCAGCAAAGCATTGTGGATTTATGTTTTTCATGTCTCACACATTTCTATTCTGTGGAGGGTCGTTACGGATCTTGATTAGGTTTCTGTCCCTAATTTATCTTACAAGTTGAGGAGTTGGCCAAGGAGCAACTTGGAGAACCATTCCCAATGTCACCTGATTGATAAAAGCAAGCAGAGAGTTTGGCCTTCAGTGAAATTGTCACTCAGTGACTTGTATCCCAAAGCACATGTAAAAGATGCGGAAGAAATCCAAAGAAAATATTATGTAAATTACATGGAAATTTTGTATGATGCAGGTGACTGCTTTATTATTATTTGAGAATATTTCCAAAAATTGTGTGTGAATATCTCTAATCGAATGTTTCTCCGAATTCTTCCTCTGAAAACAGATTGGTAAAAGGCATAAAACATTGTTTTTGTTCTTGTATTGATTAGAAAAAGAAGAGCCATTCCAACAAGTTTTGTTAGCTTGCAAAGAAATGTTGAAAATGTTTTCGCTTTTTGTTTTTTTGGGTTGCTGTTGTTACTCTGCCTTGCGAAGAGGCATTGGCAACAAATTTCTTTTCAAGCTTCAAATTCTTTTTCTGTTATTGCTTCATCCCCACGTGGATAACTTGGCGTTTCATCATCTACCAAATATCAAGGTTTCATTATCTAAACTGCAGTAGCTGTGGCCTTGTAAAAAGCAGGTGAAAAGTAAATAAACATCCCATATGTTATTCATGGATATTCCTCCAAGACTTAATTTACAGTTAGATTATTTTTTTGCCATTCTAGTTTTCATTTGGTTTATTTTCCTTCAAATATGTGAGAATGATGCATTTACAGAGTTGGAATTTGACATAATACATAGATTTGTGTTTGGAATGATATACATGAATCAATACCAGAAGTGATCTCAAGCCAGCAGTTTTCTTTATATTGAGAATAGTTTAGCCGAAAATTGATTTTCTTCCCATGCCTCAGTTTTGTTTTTCGAAATTAATTTATTTTTGGACGATGGTCAGCAACCTAAGCTTATAAATAGGGGCATATTATTTTTTTAAACCCCGTCATTGAACTGTCTTTATATTAACTGAACATCTGACAGTCCCTTTGCAAACCAAGAAGCGAGTTTCCGTTTTGTCCTTCCCTTCCAAATTGTTTCTTTGAACTTTTTATCAGCAACGGTGTGTGATAAATAGCCTAGATATATTTCAATTATTGTTTTATAAATGGATTCAGCTTATGGGACTATTGACTTGAGTCTAATTGGCAACAATTCCAAGTTGACCTATTTTTGCTGAGGGTTCGTAAGTTATGGTAATGTCTTTGCATTTGCCATTTCTGAATGGTATCCGTTTTTTACAATTAAGAATTTTAGCTTCTGACTTTTTATAGACGTGAAAAAGAGGCATCCCTTAGAGATCGTACCTTGAAGTTAGACTGAATAGTAAGCCTTAGGTTACCTTGGGATTGGTCAAATGAGTGTTGTTTCCAGTGATGAGTGTAAACAGGCTCAAGAGCATTGTCATGGCTGATGAGAGGGCCAATGCTGCAGTGTATAGCATTCTGAGGCTCATTAGGGAGGTTGTGGTGGGAATGATTGCGATCCAAATGGAAGTAGTTAAAATCAATAGCGCTCCTGCAATAGTTTATTCTCCTTTTGTCCAAGCTGATCAGACTAAGGCATCTGCCATGCATACTGAACAACATCAACTTTTCAAATTTGCTTCATTTTCTGCAGGAAGGGCTTTGCATCCATAATATGGTACAATTTGAATGTTAGATGTTTTTCTTCACTGTGCCTGCTCTCCTCTCAGGTGCTTGGTTTTTATTGTTATTTCATATTCTTGCGCCCTTCACATAGCTGCCATACTTGTAGATGGATCTCTTCGGTTGGTGTTGAAGTACAGTTTGACTGCTAGACATGACATCCATATTCCATTTTTAATAGTCATTTTGCTATATAACTTTTTACTTCTGATGTTATAGTTTTTAATTTGAGAATTTTGTGAAAATTGGCAGTTCAGAATTGAGGTAGTGTTCTGTTCTGTTATCTTACTAAGGTCTGATTGGAGCAATAATAGTTTGTAGGCAGAAGGAAGCACGGTTTGATTTGCCCGTTCTAACGTCCTGGGTGTGTCATTGTAAGGCTGCGTTGTGTCATTTTGAGTGCTGCTAAAGATGAGAAAGCTGTATCTGCTTAGTTTATTGTTATGTGTAACTAAATAACTTACAACATGTTTATTATGTTCATCCAGTATAGTTTGATTTTAGCATGGAGTTGGTAATGTGTTTTTATAGATGTATAAACATGCAGAGTTATACTGTGCCTTCCATGTTTCGCTTATCCTATTGCAACATTGGACCATTTAGTTCAGAGTCCAAACAGGTCATGTAGACAGGCAAAATGCATCCAATTTTTCATTTCCGTCTCAGCTTTGAAATTAAAGAATGTCTTCAATTTGTTCTTCCGACGACCCATCATACGTTATGAAGTCACATTTTGGAGTGAAGATGACTCATGAGATATTAAATTTTTGGAATGGAGTTTCATGATTTACTATTAAAAGGAGAACTACTAATATTTATGTATATCCATGTTATTTTTTTTATTAACACGAACATTTGATATTTGTTAAAATACGTTAATTGGCTTGGTTGCAATAGATTTTATGTTCCTAGCTCACAATAAACCAAACTTACTTTTAAGATTAATTTTTTTACTACTCATTAAACTTTATATTCAACTTTACTTTAAGATTAATCCTTAATATGACATTTCACTGTTACAGGTTATGCAAACTACTTATAACTAGTTTTGAACCTCTTCTAAGTGTATTGTTCGACCTGCAAGTAATTAAGCTGTTTTCCCTTACTATCTCCCTTTCATCCCATCCCATCAAATTCATCAAACCATTATTTTTTTTCATTTTAATTATTTTTCTGGTTACATTTTATAGACTTTGTACTGAAAACAAACTTTTACAATCTTTCTACATAGTGTTATTTCTTGGAACACCAAGAAATAGGTCTAGAACTAAAAGAAAGCAAATATCCTGAAGTAGACTTCCATTCATCAAGGTCACTAGTCCAATCTCCATCTGGCTAGCCTTGCAAAATAATAATATCTCATGCAATGAAGTGGATATCCATATGAATAATACACCCAATAATGTCTAAAATATGGTTGGTATCCTTCTAGTGGTTGTCATGAGGCACATGCATGTATTTCGAGTAAAGACTAGGAAAAAAAAAAAATAATATTTGATATAATACAAGTGAAATATAATGATACCCATCAATAATTTGGAGACAATAGCATCAATTAAGGGAGAAGAGAAGTTAGTCCCAAGTTTTACCCTAAATAAAAAGGGAGTGTCGTTTAGCTTACAATCCTCCATCCTAAACTATTGCAAAAGATCCAATGCATATTGGGGATAAGATAAAAATCCCTAAAGTGAGCTAAAGATTTGAATGCCCAAAGAATAATGAAGTAGGCCCAAATTTGTTATTTCAAAAAAATCTTGTAGTTGTAGCATATCTTCCTCCATCCTAAACTATTGCAAAAGATCCAATGCATATTGGGGATAAGATAAAAATCCCTAAAGAGAGCTAAAGATTTGAATGCCCAAAGAATAATGAAGTAGGCCCAAATTTGTTATTTCAAAAAAATCTTGTAGTTGTAGCATATCTTGAATCATGGAAGTCAATGTTTAGTAATGATTAGATTGTCAACATAGAGTACAATGATAATAATTTATCCTTCATGAGTTAATACAAACACCATAATCAACATTGTAATGATAGAATTCATAACCTAGAATGAAATTATGGATCTTCTCATATTGCTCTAAGGTGCCTTCTTAAGACCATAAAAGGAATTCTTGAGCCCATAAACCAATGTTGTGGGCCCCTACACAAATCTTGGTGGCTTTTGCATGTGGATCTCTTTTGTGAAGGTCTCCATGAAGAAAAATAATCTTAACATCTATTTGAGAATGGAGTGATAATGGAAAGGATCATGAGAATGGTGTTCTGTAACAAGTACAAAGCCTTTCTTCTGTCAACTCCTTCCTTGTGAGAAAATCCTTGAGTAACAAGGTGAAATTGGCGCTTCTCAATTTGACCATCAAAACCAAATTAATTCTTGTAGGCCCATTTGCAATCAACATTTCCGTAACCTTAGACAAGTGAAGCAGGCACCAAAGAATCATACTTTGATCTCATAGATGAATTTTGTTGAGGACATCCCTTAGCTAGAGTATAAGCAGTAGGATCTCCATCAACATTCACTTTACCAATTAAAGCACAATGTCAAGGGGATTTTGGTGACTTTTTTTTATTGTAGGAACTTCTTAACACTTTGGAAGGTGGATATAACACACTTGATCATAGGTTTGGCCCTAGACCAAAAGGGTCCCAAGATGTGGGAGCTCATCAACAAATATAACATTAGAGACTAGAGGAATATACATATCTTAAAAATTTGAAGGAACATCTACAACTAAAGTTCTAGGACAAGGAGGATCAACCTCCTCAATTGAAGATTTGGTGAAAGGATGATCAATTACAACAACCTAAGTACTCACATGTCTAAACAATTGACAAATAACAAGTCTAGGAGTAAGTATTAATAGGATCCAGATGGTTTAAAGAAAGTTTGATAAGACGAATAAAGAGAGGTCCAAATAGCTGATAAGGGAGGACCTTATAAAAAGTGACATCTCTAATAGCTAGATCATAGAGTTGATATGCCTTTGACTTCTCAGTATGCCCAGTATAAATGCATCTGTGACTCTTAGGTTGAAGCTTGTTTCATCACTCAATATGAATATATGCCTATGCAACTAAAAAAAATGCAATTAAATTTAATCAACATATTATCTATATTCTCAGCAAGGAAAGAAAAGATAACACAAATATTGAAAGAGGAACACAAGGATATGAGCTAGTTCCTAAGTAGACATTAGTAGTCTCACTAACAATGAATAAAATCTCTCTAAGTAATGTACAAAATGATGGGTCCATGGGGGTACAAATACTACCTATTAAACAATGCCATAGATATTTATATCTATTAAGTTCCCATATTATTAGGTCACTTAATAATACAAGGTTCATCTTACAAGGTGAAAATGGTCTATAGGCCATAAAAATTCAACAAAATATTGTAAAAATTTATAAATATAGAATGTGGATAAAATAATGATTACACATGTAAATGAAGGATATGAGCTAATAAATTATAGTATCTATGAGGTAAGATTTTAGGTGAAAGTAAAATTGATGGTTGACAATTATAACTTATATTAACTAATAAATTGTATAACTTTGCGCAATATGTGACATAGAAAAATGCAACTATATTTGATGATTGAATTTTAAAACTGAATAAGGTTGGTTGAAAATTGCATGGGAAAATCATCACTCTAAAATCAATTTTATAAATTTAGTTACAATAAGGGTTGAGATTTAGGCACATGATTAGTTAAAATACCAAAATGGTGGAAATGTGTAGAGATGCATTATATTTAGATAGGAATGAATAGGATCAAAACATTTTCCAAATTACCATATAGAAGGAAAGAAAGAGAAAGATAAACACAAAGATGGGGAAGTTGCCTTAGACACAAATTATTTTCTTAATTAACAATGGACAATGATCTCCAATTGATACAAATGTTGGTTAGGGGAAAAGTAAATTATCTTTTTATAAAATATACAAATCCCAATAAATGTCAAATCAACATATTATTTGTTAATACAAATATCACATGGATCACCTTATAATATGCCAAATGGACCCATAGGCATATTAGATTATTCATTATACAATGGTGTGCATGGCTTGATAAGTGAAACATCACACATTTCAAAATCTACTTTAATATGAACTAAGGGGCCATGAAGAGAAGACATTATTTAGTATTCCCCTTAATGAAATCACTCTTATGTTATTACACTTCTACAACTAAGTGAAGGTTATCTTGGGCATAATCTTCATTAAGATGTTCATGCACTAGTCTGTTGAAGTTACATAAATTGGAAGAAGCAAGCGTTGAAAGCAAAGCTTCCAAATCTTATGCATTCAAAGCCTATCGTGCTTGGTCCTATGATGCTCTATAAGACCGTATAACAAGTGAATAGTTCTTTAGATACAATAATAAACGTTTTAGAACCCTTTAAGGAAGATCCTACTATTGAAGAAACATCCTCATCCATACTAGATGCTTCCTAGCATGATTAGAAGTACAATAATTTACTTCTTTAGAACATAAATAAATAAACATTGCTTCTTTAAACACCAGCAAACTAGTATAGAACCAAGATAAACAACATAGTACACAATGGATTTTCACTCATATAGGTCTCTTTCCCAATCTACATTTGAGTACCTATGCATATTAATCGAAACTATTATTGCATAATGAATTTTAGATTAGTACCTCTTCTATAATGAATAAATTACTTGATAGCCTTCGAATGACTCTAATGAGGTATTTACAAAAGTTTGAAACAAAAATTAACAAGAAGAAATATGCTTGACTTAACATGAGTGAGATAAAGTATACTAATCACTAAGGATTTATCACAATCCATTTTTTATAAAAATATTTATGGCAATTTAATTTATGCATATGATTAAATTGAGATGGTACATGGCACTTATGATCTAGCATTTGATGATTGATATAATGACATGATATTTATATTATGATTACAAGACTATTTTATGAAATGTTCAATGAGTAATGATTGCATGTTGATTTATTACATAGTTCATATGGTTACATAATAATACTAACTATGGTGACATGGTCTAAGTGAGTGATAAGAGTTATCATCAACCGAGTTCACAAGGGAGGGCATCATCGAGGAGAGGATTGAAAATGTTTGACAACAACACATAAGAAAGTAAAAAATTATGTATAAACCAAATTAAGAATTGAATTTGCATAATAGAACTTAGACATGATAACTTATTGCCTTGGATATAAGTGAGCTCTATGTCATAAATGAATGATTGGGTAGGTATGAATCTTTCATGAAACTTTAATGTTGTTCGGATGGGTATGGGAATTGCATAATAATAGAAGGGTTATAATGATGTCTTTCATACCTTCTCCAAGAAGTTTTTTGAGAACTTTAACAAATACCATGGGACATGAGTGAAGAAGATAACGTTGAGGATTACCTTGGGATATCTTTGGAGATATTTCCTTGTTCATGTTTTAATTTACCTAATTGATGCCTTAGAAGGGAGAGTGGGCATATGTGGGAAGACCCCCTTGGCATAAAAGAGTTTTATTTTATATTTTTATTACCTTACTTGGAAGAAAATTGGATTCTTAGAAGATCTATGTGAGTGAGATAGTTTGAGGGATGCCATGATTATATGGCATCAAAGTAATTTTCTTGAGCTTGTGTGTGCATGTATTTAACCCAAAATAAAGGAAAAAAGGTTTGTTATTTGTAGATCCAAAAATTGAAATCAAATTATGGAAGTTATGATTAACAACAATGGCAAAAAATATAGATTCTTATTCCAACCTTAGAGAGAGGTTGTTTAAAGTCAAAGAAAATATGAAGCACGTTCTTGTTGCATTAGGGAAGAGAACAACTACTAGAAAAGAAAAGGATGGACATATCAAGAAAAAAATGTTTATAGTCCTCTTATATTCCTTTTACTTGACTAATATTTAAGATGGAGGCTAAGTTTGAGATTCATTCTCTTGAGCAAAAGCATAATGTAAATGAATTGGACCATGGGTCTAAGCAGTTGAAGGTGTTCTTTGATGTTCATGGATATAATGATGCACAAAGAATTTCTT
Source organism: Wollemia nobilis (assembly GCA_028583015.1). Taxonomy (NCBI): domain Eukaryota; kingdom Viridiplantae; phylum Streptophyta; class Pinopsida; order Araucariales; family Araucariaceae; genus Wollemia; species Wollemia nobilis. The sequence continues at coordinate 3,893,791 of JAQPPZ010000333.1, forward strand.
GTACATGATTGAAAATTTGTAAAGGTGCATTAATCTGGTGAAGGACCTACATTGAAGCCTTGGAAAATGATGGATATCCATCCATTAAAAAATGGTTGCATATGAAGGAGATCATGAGGGAATAATTTTATCCTCTTGGACATGCTTCTAAAAAGAATTAAAAATGACAATTATTGCAACAAAGAAAAAGGAAAAATATTGATAAATCTACTACTAAAATTTGAAAACAAGCCATGTTGATGAGAAACTTAGTGAATAATGAGGAGGTAATTACAAAATATATTGGTGGACTTCATCTTCATATAGAGAGGATTTTATCACTTTTTCCTGTTAAGACCTTGGAAGAGACTAGCATAAAAGCTCATGCCAATAATGCATTTTTTATCAATAGAACAATTTCACCATTGTTTCTCATATCTAACCCCACAAGACAAGCAAGAAGAGGGACCATATAAGCTATATAAAAGCACATGGAAAATAATAAAAAATATAATTATTTCCATCACAACTAAAGAAAAAATAATTATACTCATGATTAATATTACCATGAGGAGGCTATTGTTGAAAGTTGCACACAAATATGCATGAATATATTTTGAATAAGCTAAGAAGACTTTGTCCAACAATACTAAAGCAAAAGAAGTGGAGTATGAGTCTATTGTGGATGAGAAGATTGTTTTTTCAACTGCTCTTCTCACCTCCAAAGAACAAATTAGCAAGAATGAAGAAGAAGAAGAAGAAGAAGGTAGCACTGGTGAAGAAGAGATCAAGCACTTATTTATTTTTAAATCACATATGAAAATGCCAAGGTGAATGTGTAGATTGGTTTTGGGTCACAAAAAATTTTAACTTCTAAAAGGATTATAAAATACTCAGCTTGAGAATTCTTCCTTATCCAAAGCCTTATCCTCTTGGTTGGGTTCATAATAATATTGAAATGAAAGTAAGATTACAATATAGAGTGAAGTTTGTAATTTTTGCTAGCTTTGTTGATGAGGTATTATGCAACATTGTATCATTGGATGTTTATGATCTTGTGTTAGGTAGCCTCTATTTTTAGAGAAGGAATGTTATTTTCCTAAGAAGAGAGCAAAAGTATATCTTGACCAAAGGAGAATAACTATGTACCATAAAAGCTTATAAAGGAAATACATTTATCATAATTATTTCATCCAATAAAACAAAGAGATTGGTCAATGTAAATAAAATTTTTATTCTTCTTTTCATCAAATCCAAGGAAGGAGAATTATTTTGAAGTTGATAAATCAAATTCCAAATGCACTCCCAAATAGAGTGGATATATTGAAGAGTTGCTTCAATAATTCAAGTCAATGTTTGAAGAAGCTACATGTATCCCACCAAAGAGAGAAGTTGAACAATACATTTATTTACATCCAAAATCCTTTTTGGGGATAGACTAATAGTGGTGAATGAGGAGATCAAGTGGAAAATTTAGTTGTTGTTAGACTAAGAAGCCATTAGACCAAGTTCATCCCCTTAAAATTCACTCATTTTAGTGCCCAAGAAAGATGACACTTGGTGGATGTGCATTGAACAAAATCACCATCAAGAATAGCTATTTATTGCCTCATATAGATGATATTTTTGATCAATTATAGAAGGAAAAGTTCTTCACAAGGATAGAATTGAAATCTATTACCACCAAATTTGTATAAAGGAGGAGAGCACTTGAAAGAAAACCTTATAGAAATGGTTTTTTTTGTTTTTGATCCTATACAATACTCCCGCTACGTTGATAAGGGTCATGAATGGAATTTTCATCCATATATAGACTCATTTGTTATTGTGTATTTGGATGATAATCTATTTTTTGTGAGACATGCAATAGACTATTATCAATCCTCTACTATTCTCATAGGTTAATCAATCTTTCAAGATCAAACAATATCTTAAGAATAATGAACACAAATCAATCCATAACAATGAACATAAAACTCACTGAATATTATTGATAAACATCTACTTTAAGCAATGCATAAATGTAATGTTTATTCTTTGATTATATATTACAAAGATTTATCTTCAATATATACATACATGAGACTTCATATTCTCAAGACTCATTTACACTTACATAAACTCTTCATCTCCTCATACTCACAAGATCTCTAAATCTCACATATTTTAATAAAAACAAAGAAATTGATTATTGCTCATAATTATTCACTTATAAACATGACACATAACTCATATAAATCACAGTTATTAACATGAAACCTACCATAAAATAAAATATTAAACATACCCTAGACTAAATTATTTACATAATCCTTGCATTAATATTGCAAGGTACCAAATAATGTAATATCTCCAACATCTCCTTGTATTACATTATTTGGTATGAAGGCTCTTTGAATTTATTCTAAAGTTTTTGTTATGAAAATATGGCTTTGAAATAACTTAAACTTGTTCCATTCAAGTGCTTTGATAAAAATATCTTCTAGTTGATCTTCAGTAGGAATATATTTTATTTAAATATGATGATCTAGAACATGATCTTTGATAAAGTGACATTGATATTTAATATGTTTTGTTCTTTCATGAAACACAATAACTTTAATTAATTTTTGAACTCCCCGATTATCACAATTTATTATTGTAGGAATATCTTTGATTCCCATATTTGATAGAATATACTGCAACCATAGTGCTTCACAAATATCATATTTTGTGGCACGATATTTAGCTTTTGTTGATGAGAGAGATACTACTTGTTGTTTCTTACTATGTCATGAGATAGTTCTTGATCCAAGATGAAATACATAGGCTGATATTGATATTATATCATCTATTGAGATTACATAGTTTGCGTTTGAATATCTTTGTAAATAAAAATTAGTATTTTTGTTGTATTCTAGACCATATTCTATTGTATTGTTGACATAATTTAGTATCCATTATGTTTCTTTCGAGTGGATTTCCTTAAGATCTTGCATGAATATAGAGAGATAATTTACAACAAAATAATTTTTGGTCTAGTATTTGTTAAGTATAGAAGACTTTCGATTAGTTGAAAATACATAGTAGCAAATATTTGTGGAGATTCATCATATCTTGATAATTGTAGCCCTTGTTCCATGGGAGTATCTTTAGGTTTGCATTTTTTCATTTTATACTTTTCAAGTAATGTACTTGCATACTTAGCTTAAGTTAATGTGATACTATTTTCCTTTTGATAAATTTCTAGACCAAGACAATGGCGTAAGTCCCAAATCTGTCATTTCAAATTCTTTTGTCAAATCACTTTTCACACTATCTATTAGTATTTTTGAACTTGTAATTACTATACTATCAACATATACTATAAGAATTATAATTATAGACCTATTTTTTAAATGTAAATATTTGAATCTAAGGCACTTCTTTTAATATTGTGTTGTAGTCGATGATCATTGATTTTAATATACCATGCTCTAAAGGCTTGTTTCAAACCATATAGTGATTTTTTAAATTTTGCAAACCTATTGATATTATCCCTAAGTAGCAAATACTTATGGTTGGATCATGTATACTTCCTCTTCAATATCACCATTAATAAATGCACTCTTAACATCCATTTGATGTATCTTTCAACCAAACTAAGTTGTTAGTGCACAAATTGTATGAATCATAGTCATTTTTCATGAAGGTGCAAATGTTTCTTTGTAATCAATCCTTTCTATTTGGGTATAACCTTTTGCAACTAGTTGTACCTTATACTTATCAATAGAACCATCTAATTTGTATTTTATCTTGTAAATCCATTTACATTCTATTGTTTTTTCCTTTGGGTAGATCTACTAAATACCATGTTTTATTTTTTACTAGTGTTGTATATTCTAATTCCATTGCTACTTTCCATTTTGGTTATCTTATTGCATCATGTATTGCTGTTAGTTCTGTTACTAGGCTCATTAGTCCCATATTTATTGTCATACTGTGAGTTTGAATTCTTGTAGTAGCGAGATCTATCAGTATTTCTAGTTTTGAGTCTTTAAGAGTGATTGAATACCATTTTGACTCTTTCCTTTATGATGAGGCTATAATATTTGTACCCTCAATTGGTTCATTAAGTGTTTTTTAAATTTTTCTTCTAATGATTCTTATTTATCTGGTGTAATATCTAAGATAGGAATTATATTATCCTTTGGATATTCAGTGCCTATTTTGAATTCTTCATCAAATATCACATCTCTGCTCACAATTGTTTTTGTAAATGGATTAATTATTTTGTTGTCTTTTGAGGTATCACCATATCCAAGAAATTTGCCACATAATATTTTTGTATCTAATTTTGTAATTTTTTTATTTTGGGGTGTGCATGTATGCTTTACATAAAAAAAATCTTGGGTGAGCTACTGAAGACTTCCACCCTAAAGCTTCTTTAGGAGTAATATTTCTAAGGATTCTTGTAGGAGATCTATTTTGAATATATATTGCAATACTAACAACCTATACCCAATATTGATGACCAATATTTGCCACTTTAAGCATGCAACACACAATTTTCATAATAAAATGATTTCTTCATTTTGCTATACCATTTTGTTGTGGTGTATAAGCTATAGTAAGTTGTCTTTTTATACCAAATTTGTATTAGGAATAATTCAAATTCTTTAGATATAATTCACCATCCCTATATAAGCAAATATTCTTGATTGATCGTCCATATTTTTTTTCTAAAAGTTGCTTGAATTGTTTAAAGTATATAAAGGCTTCATATTTAAATTTTAAGAAGTAAAACCACATTTTTTGAGAATAACCATCAATAAATAGTTGAATATATTTGTGTCCTCTAAGACTAGCTACCATTGATCCACATAATTCTATACATACTATTTTTAGAGGTTAGTTGGCTCGGTGTAGGCTTAATTAAAATGGTACTTCTATGTTGTTTTCCTGATATACATTCTAAAAAAATTGTAGGTTACCATGTTAAATTTGGTAAGCCTATTATCATTTGATATCTGTTAAAATTAATTTAAGGATGATGTACTTATATTCCCTCTGCTTCTACCAAAGGTCTCTTATTTTTTATGTTCTTACTAATATAGGAACATTTGATGAAGTATCAAGAGCAAATAGACCATCTATGAAAGATCCTGTAGCTAAAAGCTTTCCTTGTCTGGTAATGGTCCATTTATTTTTATTTCTAAATTTTTAAACTCAACCACTATATTTTATTATAACATCTGAGATACTAAAAGTAGGGTAGCTTCTAAACTTGGTACATGCAATACATTTTTAATCATGCATTTTCCATCATATAAATTGACTTATACATTCCCTACTCCTTTGACCTCATATATTTTATCATTTGCAATTGTAATTGGATTCTCATATTTTCTTGGAAAGAGCTAAGCCATTGGTTGCTTCTAGTCATATGTCTATTTTCCCCTAAATCAATGTACCGATAATTTTCTTTTGTTTTTATATCGTATCCTTTTTCAAAATTTTATTTTGTATTTAGTTTCTCATTTTCTTGTTGAAAGCAAATAGCAAAATGATCCATTAATTTCCTTTGTTGTTGAAATCCTTTTAAATCCAAAAAATTATAAATATTTTCAATCTTCAAATTAATTCCTCTTACTTCAATCAATAATTATCTCCCTTCAATCATTCTTCAATTTTTAGTCTTTTACTTTTCAATAATCAAATTTTCTTCTTAAATTTTTTAACAATAATCTTTGCAAATATTTATTTAATTCTTCTTATAACTCCCAATAAATTTCCTTCAATATTTTAAAAACTTCAATAATTTTCTTTCAATTCTTATTCTTTTTTCAATCATTATTTTTCATCTTATAACTCCAATTTTTCATTCACTCACAATAATTTTCTCCTTTCAAATTTTCTCTTTCAACTTTTATAAATACCTCTTAATATTTTAATAAATCAATTTTCCACTCTATAAAACATAACCATTGAGGCAAATTAGGAATTCTACCTTATACGGTGCCTTTTCAATTGAATCTTCTAACTATGATGCAACAATGTTAATTTCATGTTTATAAAAAAAACTTCAAATCTTTTGTTCCCTTAGTGTTACATCTTCTGCATGGACATTATGGCGTGAACGTTATATGCTCTTTGCATTCCTTTCTCTCACTTATAGAATCTCTTCTCTAACATGCTTGATTTCCTTTATAATCCTAATCACTTTGAATGCTTCCTCACATCCATCCTATGGTTTGTATGATCTTCATAGCCTTATTACGGTTTTCTTGAGTCTACATGTGCATCTCATGTTTGCCTCACATTCTCCTCATGATCAACACATCTTCCTAATGGTTTATAAATTCATTTCTTATCCTGCACTTTTATATCATGTTTTGTAGGTCCATCTCTTAGCTTTAGATTACATTTTGGTTCATCTCACCTTCTTGGATGATTGTAGTAACTCCTCTCAAACTTGGATGTCTAATCACTTTCTTCTCTCAAAATACTATTCATAGCCTTCTTATGGTTTTCTTGAGTCTACATGTTCATCTCATATTCACCTCACGTTCTCCTTGTGAGCAACACATATTTCTCATGGTTTGTAAATCCATTTCCTATCCTGCACTTTCATATCATGTTTTGTAGGTCCATATCTTGGCTTTAGACTACATTTTGGTTCATCTCACCTTCTTGGATGATTGTGGTAACTCCTCTCAAATTTGGATGTCTAATCACCTTCTTCTTTCAAAATACTCTGCATTCCACCATAGCTTCTCTTAAAGTATTGCTCCAAATGTATCTCTCACCAAGCATAAAATATTGCTTTGATAGCACTATTAGCAATCCTCTACTATTCTCACAGGTTAATCAATCTTCTAGGATCAAACAATATCTCAAGAAAAATGAACATAAATCAATCCATAATAATAAACATAAAACTCATTGAATATTATTGATAAACATCTACTTTAAGCAATGCATAAATGCAATGCTTATATTTCAATTACATATTACAAATATTTATCTTCAATATATACATACATGAGACTCTTCATATTATCAAGACTCTTGACCTTTGTACTTACATAAACTCTTCATATCCTCATACTCACGGGAGATCTAAATCTCACATATTTACATAAATATAAAGACTCTCATGATTGCTCATAACTCCTCACTTATAAACATGACACATAACTCACATAACTCACATAACTCACACTTATTAATGTGATACCTACTATAGACTCAAATATTAAACACACCCTAGACTAAACTATTTACATGATCCTTGCATTAATAATGCAAGGTACCAAATAATGTAATACCTCCAACATAGACTTGTAGTAAAATCAAATTTATATAAATTTGAAGAAGTGTGATTTTGTAAAGAAGAGTATGGTGTATTTTGGTTTTATTTTAGGTGGAGGAGAATTGATAATCAATCGAACCAAATTTGAGGTAATTTTGAATTGCCTTATTCTCACTAGTGTTACTAAAGTTAGTATTTTTATTGGAGAAGAATAATTTTTAAGAAAATTTGTTCCTCACTTTTTATCTATTGTTGCTCTACATTTCTTATATTCCAAAAGTAAAATTTTTATTTGGAAGAAAAAATATGGTCAAGCATTTGGATATTTAGAAAATAAAATCAGCAATGCACCTATATTGGCATATCCTAACTTACAACAAAAATTTTAGGTGGAGGATGATGCATCTAATTATGCTATGGGTGCTATGATTTTGTAGGGGGAAGACAAATTTGCTATTATGATGAGTTGTTTGAAAACATTAGTTGTATGCCTTCATGCAAACCATCAAGAAATGAAAATATTATCTAATGGAGAATAAAACAATTGTTCATATAGATAATCAACCTTTGTAATATCTTCAAACTCAAAGAAAACTACAATAAGCTAGATGTTTTAAGTGGATGGGTTTCTTGTAGTAATTTCATCTTATTACTAAGTATATGAAATATGCTAATAAGAAGATAGCTAATTTGTTGTCTAGGCCTCCCATTTCTATAGCTAATGATGTGATTTAGGTTTAGCCCTTAAAACATGAGGATTTTCTCGAAGAATATGATCAAGACAAAGATTTTTATTAGATATATCAATATTTGAAGATCTTCAAAGTCTATAAGTAAGGAGTTATGAATTATTATCAACTTATTAATACTCTACTTTATACATTAGGTGAGATTTGCATACCCAATGGAAGCTTAAGGATTTACTTGATAAGATAAGCCCCTACTTTTCTTGTTGCTGGTTATAGCATAAACAAGACCATTATTAACTTACAAAGACATGTATTTTAGCCAAGAATGAGAATGATGTTGCTAAGTTTGTGAAGGGTTGTATTTTATCTAGTACTAAAAATATAAATTAAAATAATTGGGGTTGTACACACCATTGTTGATTCCATCTAGGCCTTGGGATAGTGTCTCCATGAATTTTCTTGGTGGGTTGAACAAAAAGATAGAATAATGATTATCTGTGTGCTATAGTTGGCTGATTTAGAAATATATCTCTATAGAACCATGGTTTTCATATTCTTTGCATCTAGAATAAAATGTCCTATAGCCATTAATGAATTGTTATTATAAATGTGATTTTGTTATTGTGAGGAACATGGAATGAATGCTGAATATCAGGATAATTCTACTATGATATCATTTGGATTTGTTAGTTTTATGAGGTTGTTTCACCCTCACAAATGGGATGTGGATATTGTCCCAACTATGGAACTAATCAATCAATTTGCAAGAGGACTAGAGTAGACTTGATGTCAAATTCAATACATTATTATCAATATATTATTGTCTACTATATTAATTCTTATAGAATACTATATGACTATGTTTGATTTTATTCTTGCTATTGATACTTGGATAGTGGTAAATTTGACTAAATATGATTACGTAAATTATAAAAACTAATACCTTATAGTATGCCTTTATTTATAGGATATGAGAGCATAGAGAATTGTGAAAAGAATGAGGTCGAGACATGAAAACATGGCATGGATGGAATGTAGAGAAAATACATTACAAACCATAAGTAGTTGAACATAGAGGATATATACTGAAAGATTTAGCATTGATGTGTGCCTATGCTTAGTTACACCCTAGTATGTAGATTGGATAGACTTCATAAGTAAATTCTTGGAAAAGGTATGATAAGATTAATCATTTTGTCTATATAAATTCATGTTTTAATGTTGACTTCATGTATATGGAATTCTATATGACTTATTGTTGAATTCATGTAGATGGTATAAGTTCCTTAAGAGTGATGCATGCTTTAATGTTGATTTCTTGTAGTAGCATTCCATGATTTCTTGTTATACCAGTATCCTTTATATCTTTTATTATAGAAAAGTTAGTTCTTCCATGTAGAAAAATGAGTTAAGGAAATCTATATGAAATCTTGTTAATTACACCAATCATCTTGGAGAATGTTGTATGTTATGAACACAAACATTAGCTGATCATATAAACATTAAATCACTGATACATACTTTTTGGGTACAATTATACTTTATTATAGCTAGTCATATATTTGTATGCATGGACCTATGGCATACATCAACACTACATAGACTTGATTAGTTTGAAAAGATAAATTTAAACTTTTTAAACACAAAAAACCATGTTCATGATAGTCATAAGAACTAGATTAGAAACTTGTAACTGAGTTGACATGTTTACTTATTGTAGTTCTTATGAAAGGATTTAGTACATAGCTTATTATGGTAATGACATGTATATGTGTACTTTGGAAAAGCATAAAGGTTGAATATATCTTTTGAAAACTTATGTTAGGCCTATTGTGATGTAAAATGAATATGTGTACTTCTAAAACAATTATCAAGAAGTTGTCTTCTTAATTTCTAAAAACATTGTCAAACCTATTATGAGGTTTTGTAAAAACATAATTGAGTTGATCTTGAAATATGATTAGAAAAATAAATCAAACAAGACCCCTAAGAAGTTGATTTTAGTATTTTTTGATAACTTGTGTTAATTGAATACATCATTGTGGCCTATAGTAGGCTTTAACAAAGCTAAAATATTATTTGAGCATGATACTTAAATAAATGTTTTCCAATCTATTCATGTAATTCATTCTTGAGATAATAATGTTTGTGAGAAAGGAAATGAATGAATTTTGAAACCTAAGTATGAAAATACCAAGAGCTAATTATACCATACTTGATGGTCCTTGCTATAGGTGTTATTCCTAGTCTACTCTTGGCATACTTGTACGTGTTCTTGGAATAACATAAGTTGATTTTTTTTTGGAAACCTTCCATTGACTTGTTAAGTTTTTGAACAACATGATATTATGCATTCTAGAAAATTGACTTGAATTCTTGTAAAAAGTACATACAACTAAGATTATAAATTCTCCTATGAGCTTATGACACTTATATTAATGTCTCTTATGTTTTTTTATAATAATTTTATTTTCAACTATGTATCATAAATACATAAAATAAATCAATTTTTGATGGGTTCATACAAATGTTTATGTGCTAGTCTTCATGAACACTATTTGAATTGTATGAGCATAGCTAAACCAAGCCTTACATTTTTTTGAAAGACTCAATATTATTATATTTAGCATTACAAATGAATTTACTTATTTAAATATGGTTGAGTAAATGATTCTTTAATGGGCTTGATGATTAAACTGAAAGGCTGTACTTGAATATAAAAAAGATTTATATGCTTGTGCATAAGTAAAATACGTTAGTGTAGAGTGGAAAAACTGCCCTGTCACGTACAATTTTTGGTTATTTTCGACAGGAGCCAAGGTGGCCATGAGGGTGTGTTATATTATCTACACTCGGGGACTTGGGGATCGAAGGGTTCATCGAGAAAAATTTAAGGAATTGATCCAAGTCAGGGATGGAGATGTTTAGTGTGTGAATTGAACAAACACCCATGTGTGGTCTTTCTCAAATCTAAGTTATGGAAAATTAAAGAGCAATGCAAGATGAACAATGATGTAAGAATACAATAAGCTAACCCTAGTATGATTCTTGATTTTCAATGATGACTAAACACTAAATTGCAATAAAATAAGCCTTTTTATTTTCATTAAGGATTTAAGAGAATGTACAAACAAAGCTAACCCTAGAATGTAAACTATATGATTTTTCTCTTTTGAATGCCTAGAAACAAAATTAGAATATATATTTATATTTATATTTAAATTTAAACTAGACAAAAAGCAAACATCAAACAACCTAAGAAGTTTATTTAGGGCACTTATCTAATCCAATGATTGATCCTAGCTTTAACTTACGTCCAAAATATCCAAACAAATTCAAACCTATGAAACAACTTATAAACCCTAGAAAAATTGATTAGTGTTTGGGGGCATTCTTAGGCCTCTATATGACTGAGATTGAAGGCACAATAGTCAAGCCCCCTTGGTCCTTTCAGCTGATCGTTTGAAAATAAAATGATATTTGACCTTTGAAACAAGAAAAAGTAATATGAAACAAGCATGCAACAATGAAATAAAATGCACACAGAATGGATATAACATAAAGCTAATACACAAGATGCAAATCAATATTTTAGGAAGCAAGAGCTTACCCCCAAGACCTAATTGATCAACTTTGTAACCTATAAGGGATGGGAAAAAATATGGCTTTCCAAATTTACACCCTATATGAATGGGGTATGAATTTGGTTCAAAGCACTTTTTGGATCCCAAAATGTCAAAAAAATACAATGCAAAACAACGAAAAATATATCTAACAACTAATAATATAAGTAAAGAACCTAGTTAGCTAATGGAAGAAGTAAGAAGCAATGAGAAGGTGAAAGAAGCAACCCAATATGGTAGACCTATCCAATCATCAAGACTCCTCCACTTGTTCACCAAGAAAAACCAACACCAAAGCACAAAATAATGAAATAACAATCCCACAATAGTAGAGCACTTGTTAGAAAAGAAGCCTAGATATCATTAAGCTCACTTAGAGATAAATTAATATCTAGGAAAAAGGGGAATCCAACCCTCTATTTATAAGAGGTTTAGAGGGCTATAAGGTAGGAAAATGAAAGTTCACCACAGGCAAGAGCCAACGCCAAAAAGAGTCGACAAGGGAGGGATTTTGAGAGAAAAATTCCTAAAAAGTTAAATTCATGCCTCATCCTCACAGGGTCACACCTCGTATGGGTCAAGTGCAAATTTGGAAAAGCTAAGGAAAAAGAGCAAAATAAGAGGGGAAAAGGGGCCCCAATTTGTACTTAGCAAGTTTGGGTGGCTTCCTAAAGATATAAGGAAATATTGACTCATTTTGATGGGTCAATTTTCCATGTCTACATTTTGCCCCCTCTTTGATGCATTTATCACCAAATAAATATGTAAAAGAAAGATGTAGACACTTATGGACAAAAATGACAAACACAAAAAAAGGGTGGCTAGGTTTGGAAGGAGGGGCAGTGCAAAAAGGGGTGTCATATTGAACATTGTAATTTCACTTGCAAATTGAGGTATTACTACCATTAATGCTTCTAAGGATAGGGTGCACCCTTGAGTTTTAGAAGTAATGTGGGATTCTTGAAGAAAAATCAAAAAATGTGAACAAAGAAAGTAAAAGCAAGAAAAAACAAAAAGAAAGAGAAAATAAAAAGGAGAGAGAAAAATAAGGGGAGGAGAGAGAAGAAAGGGAGGGAAAAAATAGAAAAAGGAGGAGAGAGAAGAAAGGGAGGGAAAAGAAAAAGGAGGGAATAAAAGAATGAGAAAGGAGAGAAAATGAGCTCATTTTCACTGTGCAAGGAGGAGAAAAGAGCTCTAGAGAATAAAAAGGAGAATGACACTCCCAACTCATCATGAGGTCATGGCAAGAGGTAATGCTAGTACTGTTGCAGACTGGGCGAAGGTATGGCTCAACACCCATTTCTAGTTTAGGCTAGAATTAGGTTTTACCTACAAAAATAACTTTAGTTTTATTAGCAAGTTTTTGATTTTTTTTTTAATTTTAAGATTTTTTTTGCAAAATTTGCCATGGAGCGCAAATTTGGTTGTTGGACACAAATTTGGTTAGATGGACATGCCAAATTCACTCCCGATCATCTCGGGGTACGAATTCGATTATTTTTGCAAAAAAAATGTTTTTTTAATTATGATCATGATGAGATTAATTAAATATGTTTGGATGCTTTAATGTTGATTGTGCAACCAGATGTACTCAAGAGCAGAGAGTAGTGATCGAGTATACTAGATAAGTCCATGAGAGAGCTCCAATAGATAAAGAGGGACACACTAGGGAATGTGGGGCTACTACATATGGCAAAGTTACCTCTTGTTGAGGCAAACAAGTCACTACTGATGGCTTTGGTGGAGATGTGGTATCCAAAATTATCCAAATTTTGACTACCGATAGGGGAGATGACCATCATGTTGGAGGATGTGCGGTACATCTTGAGGATACCCATTACGGGGAGGGCTAGTTACATGGTATAAGTGTTGATGGTGGTATCTGAGATGATATTGGGGGATCCAACACATATTATCCAACAGAGTGGATTCCATGTCGATGAGATGCCACATCGATATAAAGTTGGGAAACTGATGTTTGTACTATATGGGGTGGTGGCAAAGATGTTGGTGTACCATACTAGTAGGTGACACCTGCCATGGGAACTAGCAGGAGTAGTGGTAGACATGTGATATTAGGGCGTTAGATTCACATGGGGACCATATATGTTGGCCCACTTGTATAGGATGCTGCATGATATCATGTATAAGCAATAAATAAGCCTAGTCTGTATGAATTTGCTCCAAGTGTGGTGTTGGGAGCACATAGTGGTCCAGAGGCTGAATGCACTACCAGGGCCATTGCCTAATATGGAGTAGCTAGTAGCATATAGGTGGAGATAACACTATGAGCATGGGCACATGGAATACATTGGTGTCTTACCACTAGGCAGGTGGGTGATAGATGAGTTATGAGAGCACCATATCATATGGTGATCATGGCATCTACACCATAGATGGGTAGAGGATACAAAGGAGGTGGTTCAGGTATAAAGGATTTGGTGGGTCATCACTGAGAAGAGTGATCATAAGCTATATCGGTTTAATCGAGTATAATTTCAATTTGATATTCTACAAGAGATTCTAGATCATGGGGACTATTGGTTTCTATGGGTGCGATAAGACCAATTAAGAGTTGGAGGTACTTCTAAGGTGGACAGATGGATGAAGGAGGGCCTAGATGACCTACTATACATGGATCCAAGGGTGGGTGATGTTGAGATGATACTCAGGTACAAGATATGGTATAGGGGTATTGTACCGCTAAGGATATCCCCATTGGTACTAGTGTAGAGATGCCAAATTATGAGTCAATGAGTGTAGTTAGCACTATGAGAGGCTACTCGATGTACTATAGAGTGACAACAAAGTGTGCTTCCAACACCACACTTGGAGCAAAGTCATACATACTAGGCTTATTTATTGCTTATACATGATATCATCGAGTAGCCAGTAACATATAGATGGAGATAACACTATGAGCATGGGCACATGGAATACATTGGTGTCTTACCACTAGGCAGGTGGGTGATAGATGAGTTATGAGAGAACCATATCATATGGTGATCATGGCATCTACACCATAGATGGGTAGAGGATACAAAGGAAGTGGCTCAGGTATAGAGGATCTGGTGGGTCATCACTGAGAAGAGTGATCATAAGCTATATCAGTTTAATTGAGTATAATTTCAATTTGATATTCTACAAGAGATTCTAGATCATGGGAACTATTGGTTTTTATGGGTGCGATAATACCAACTAAGAGTTGGAGGTACTTCTAAGGTGGGCAGATGGATGAAGGAGGGCCTAGATGACCTACTATACATGGATCCAAGGGTGGGTGATGTTGAGATGATACTCAGGTACAAGATATGGTATAGGGGTATTGTACCCCTAAGGATATCCCCATTGGTGCTAGTGTAGATATGCCAAATTATGAGTCAATGAGTGTAGTTAGCACTACGAGAGGCTACTCGATGTACTATAGAGTGACAACAAAGGGGTACAAGCCCATTAATATTGATCTAAGCATAGGTTTAGGTGGATATAGTGATGATAATGAGGGGAACTATCACCATATCTAGCTCATGGGGAGGGGGAAAAATAAGAGTTTCCTCCATAGTGGCATAGGTGGGATCTAGAGAGGCTATAGGTCCAAGGGAGTAGGCAATGGAGATAAAGGTACTATGAACCATGGTGGTAAATATGTAGATGGAGATGGACACCATCTGCACAACACTAGACTAGACCTAATAAGAGTGAGATATGGTGAGGGATGAGGGAGAGCACCTCAGAGGGGAGATGATCCAATTAGAGCAAGAGCAAAAATAGGCCCAATCAAAGGGGATGGTTGTCATTGTAGGTAGCCAATAGAGCAAGAGAGACCACCTACTACTGACAAAGCTATAGAGGGTGAGGGAGTCATATGAGATAGTGGTACGAAGGGAGGTCTACAATTGAATGGAATATTACCATTTTGTTCATCTCTATAATTAGAGAGTTTCTCATAGTCATGGACATGATCTGGTTCATGATCTATGAACATGACTCCACAAAGACCTCCTCTAGTAGGTGGAGCAGAGGGGATAGGCTCGCATGGCTAGGGTAGGGATCAAGATGACATGTCAATTTTGATTGTGGCATGCATCCCTAGGGATGGTCGAGTGTGCCAAGCTCTCTACTGTGGCACATCGATCGACTAGCACACACTTAGTGCTTTTGAGTAATACATGTTGCTTTTACTTTATGTTATGGTGTTAAATGTGTGTTCTTTTTATGTGTATGAGCTTTTTAATGATGCATGGTGAGTACAAACATGATGAATGCAATGCATGATCTAACTAAATGAAATGCATGAATGAATCTAACTAATGCAATGTCTAAATGCAATCTAAAAATGAATGCAAAATGAAATGCACAAATGAGTGGATGGAAAGAAAAGAAAGGAAGAAGAAAGCAACAAAGAAGCAAAAAAAGGAAGAAGCAAAATGGAAAGAGAAACAAAGAGGTGAAGAAGTGAAAGAAGCAAAGAAGCAAAGCTCCAAAAGGTCAAAGAAAAACAAAAGGAA
The DNA here is from genome assembly GCA_028583015.1 of Wollemia nobilis. Classification (NCBI taxonomy): domain Eukaryota; kingdom Viridiplantae; phylum Streptophyta; class Pinopsida; order Araucariales; family Araucariaceae; genus Wollemia; species Wollemia nobilis. The sequence goes on from JAQPPZ010000333.1 coordinate 3,909,863, forward strand.
AATAAAAAGGAGCATGACCCTATGAGGATGTATGCTCACAAATGGCTGGATGTGGAGGCTGCCCCTCGCTAGTGGCCATGAAGCTATCCCATAAGGGTGTTATGCTCACAAATATGGTCAAGAGAGGAGTGATACCCACTATGGGTGTGATGCTCACTAATGGCCAGAGATGAAGAGATACCCACTAGGATGTATGCTTGCAAATGGTCGAGATGGAGGTTGCCCCTCACTTGTGGCCATGAAGCTATCTTGTATGGGATGAAATATTTTGATTGATTTTCCAAAAAATGTGTACTACCCGATAGGGGTGTGGTGTGTGCATGAGATGAGTGAGTAGAGTGAAGCATAGCATGTGTGTGCATGTGTTAGAAAATAGAGAGAAGAAATAGAGATGAAAGGAGAAGAAAAGGTGTGTGTGTGTCCTCAAAATTTTGAGAAGTAAGAGATGTGCATAAGATAGTCAGTGGTCGTATGAACACCATAAATTATTTTCATACGGTATCTACCCTATCTCACGAGGATCCCTTAATAATCAAAATATTGAGAAAGAAAAAAAAGTGTGAGCAAAACAAGATTCACAAAGAGAAGAAAGAATGTATATCCTTTGTCTTGATGAAAAGGAGAAAGAAAACATGCAAAGGACAAGGATATACAAAGATAAGAACTATATTCCTTGACTTGGAGAAGAATTTGATGATCATTTTATACTTTCAAGGTCAAGGAATATAAAATAAGAGAGAAAGACATGAGCAAATGCAATGATGAAAATGCATGGAGATGGGCCCTAGGTTGGGGATTCGCTAGGCATCAGAGCCCTAGTATGAGTGCAATGCATGTGAGCTAAGACCTAACTAGGTTTCATCACTTGCCATCCTCACGAAGTCCCCAAAATCTATATGATCAAGCAATCATGCAAATATGATCAAGCAACAATGCAACTATATGAAAAGAAAAATGCAAGTGAAATAGAATGTCAGGCAAACCATGCAAGATATGATAGGCAATCATGCAGTATGAACAAGCAAACCAAATGCAATATGAAAACTAAGCTAAATGCAATATGAGAAAATGAAAATGTAGAGTCATGCATAGTATCTTTTTAGATGCATTATGTTCATTGGTTCTTTAAGTTCTTTACCATCTAAAGAAGCTAAATGATAGGCTCCTGAGCCAAACTTGGTTGTTATGACAAAGGGGCCTACCCAATTGGGCTAAAACTTACCTTTAAAATCTGATCGAGCATTGGTGTTCTTTTGGTTTTCCTTGAGGACAAGGTCCCCAACCTCAAAAGAATGATTGCAAACTCTCTTGGAATAAGATCGCTTGAGCCTATTTTGATAGGCTCAAAGATGCTCTAAGGCATGAATGCACTTTTCATCCAGCAACTCCAATTGGTTTAAACGATCTAAATGATAGTCAACACATATTTTGATTGTACCTCCTAACAATAAGGATAGTAGTGCAAGGGACTGACCCATCAAAAAAAAATATTATGGAGGATATCTTCGTGATGCATATCACAAAGAGTATCCCCTTTAGCATATTCTCTGGGAGTCACTACATGAAATTCATTGCAAACTATGACTATGCCATCCTTCTTGATGAAAGGAGGAAGACTCCTAATTGCTCAAGGTCTGCAAGAGACATAGGAATAGGATCCTCTTGAGAACTAGAAGACTCAACATGTGCAACACAAGGGACTGACCCATCAAAGAAGAAGTTGTTTTGAAGGATATCCTCATGATCCATGTCACAAAGAGTATCCCATTTAGCATACTCCCCTGGGGTCACAACTAACTCAGGATGCACCAAAGTTACCACATTGCAAAATAAAATGTTAGTGGGATAAGGTGGTCCCTCATCCTCATCACTCCACTCCAAGCCTTGATGATCCAAATATTCAGCATAAGTAATGAGGTGATCATCATCATCAAATAGAAAAGGTTGGTTTTTATTGGGTATGTAGCCTATGCCACATCTCCCAGGCCAAATCTCAACTTCCAAAGGCTCTTGAATACCTTTCTGTTGTGGCCCCAAACCTTTACCTATATATCCCATACTAGACAGGATTTGCTTGGGAAGTGGGTAATCATTGGATAGGTAACAATGGGAAAAAGAATGCTCTACAGGAAGAGGGTTGCTACCATGGATATTTTCTTTGAGGGATATACCTACGAAGATAAAGGTACACGTGCCAATGTGTACTACTTCACCCTTCTTATGAGGTAAACCCATAGTCCTCAGTGAAGGTGGTAGCTTGGCTAAATCTAGAAGAGGTTCTTGAAGAAATGGATTGACTTGATCTTGTGATGAAACTTTGATTAGTGGTTCCTCACTTACCTTTAAATTTTCAAGTTGCTTGGTGATGTGAGATGAAGAAACTGATGGACATAAATTGAGACTAGATTGAGCTTGCTCAACCATTGAACAATATTGGAATGGATGAGGGTCACCCAAAATGGTGACAAGTTGATCTTTGAATTCAAACTTCAAACATTGATGAAGAGTAGAAGGGACAACCCTCATCGCATGAATCCAAGGGCATCCAAGAAGGAGATTAAAATATGTGGGGTAAGGTACCACATAAAACAAGGTATCTAAGATCTTAGGTCCAACCCTAAGGGGGAGGGATATAATATCATAGGCCTCTTGGGACTCATTGTTGAAAGCTTTGATGATGACATCAGATTTAATTAAATCTTCCTCTTTTAATCCAAAATTTTGGAAAAATTGATAAGTGCATAGATTGAGGGAGGAACCATTATCTATCAAAATTCGCTTGATAAATATTTCCCCAATATATGCAGTGATGTAGAGGGAAGAATCCCCTTGCAAGTCTGAGGAAGGAATATCATCATCCAAAAATGTGATATGATGTATCCCAAGGGAACCTACAACATCAACTATAGCGCTAGGGGAAATGTCTTGAGGGATAGATTGTTGACTTAGAAGCTTCAACAAGGCTTCCCTATGAATAGGAGAAGTTTGCAAAAGTTCTAAGAGGGAGATCTTGGCTGGGGTACTAGCTAACTATTGTTGAATGTCAAAGGAGACTTTAGGTTGTGGTTTCAACACTAAGGGTGGGTTTTCTACTCTTGTGCTCCTTTTTTGGGTACTCTTCAAAACTAAGGGTGGTTTTGAAGGTTGATTGGATGTAGAACTCATCTCCTGCTGAGATCATTGAGTCGGTTGAGCCTGAGCTTGTTGCCTTGTAGTTGTTGCTATCATACCAACCATATTATTGTAGGGAGATGGCACATTATGATATGACACTTGATTAGCTGCTTATTGCCCATGATTAGGTAGGGGATCTTGGAAGATCCCCATGTCTTGATTAGTTGTGGGTGCTTGTTGAGTAGGAGGTTGATTGTTTGTTGGAGGATTAGGTTGAGAACCCTCTATAACAAGGTGACCTGCATCAATTAAGTCTTGAACCACATGTTTCAACCTCTTACATGAATTTATCATGTGCCCCTCCACTCTATGATACTCATAATGTTGACCAGGCTTATACCAATTAGTCATGGTATCGGGTTGCCTTATGGGAGGTAACTCAATCATGTTAGCTTCCAAGAGTTACTTTAGGACCAACAAAATAGGTTGGTTGAGTCTTGTAAAATTCCTTGGTGGGGTTTTTTGAGGTTTGCTAAGCACCATATTTTGCAAGGTGTTAGCAACACTATTGATAGGTCTACTATCTATTACCCCATCACCAACTACATGCTTGTTCTTATATTGAGATTTCATGGTCCTATCTTCTTCTTTCTTTGGCTTAATTTGACCTCTTCGAATAAGGGCTTGCTCTACCCTTCTTGCTAGATCTATTGCTTGGTCAAAAGAGGTAATAGTTGTTGTTTCCAATTCATATGATATTTGCTCTTGTAAATTTCCAATAAAGATCTCTAGCATGTCTCGAGGAGGTAAAGTATATCTCAATCATCCAACTAAACTTCTCCAACGAGACAAGAATTCTGAAAAACTTTCATCTTTACCTTGTTTCAACATATAAACATCTTTCATAGTCACATTTTTCTCAACATAAGCTTCGAATTGTTGAACAAATAATTTTGTTGTCTCTTCAAAATTCCTCAAAGAATGATGAGGTAGTTGATAATACCATTCCAATGCCATACCACCAAGGCTCTTAGGGAACATCTTTAGTAACAACATGTCATCATATATAATATCATGGCATGTTGTCCTAAACATCCTTAAATGTTCAATTGGGTCCTCTATTCCCTTATAAATAGGTAAAACTAGCATTGGAAAATGCTTAGGGTAGGGCCTAGAAGTGACAACAGGGTCTAAGGGTTGATTGCACATTTCCTTATAGTTGTAGGTGAAACTTGGAGGTTGAATCATATCCACTCTTGAGACCAATTGTTTCACCATATTTGTCAAACTTTGCACATCGGGATTGTTGTTGTGCAATGCCCCTAGGTTCCCTAAGGGAGGGTTATAGGTAGGCTGTTGAAAGGGAACTTGGCCAATGTTGGAGGTATTAACACTATTATGGTATGGGTTATGATATGTGGTATCTTGTTGTGGAGGATAACTAACATTTGGTGGAATAGAAGCATGAATGTTGAGATGAGCAGAATGAGGAGGAAATTGAGCATAATCTTGAGATGCACTACTAGTTGGAGGAACTTGTGGAATTCTTCCAACGTTGGTGGTTACAGTAGTGACATATGTTGGTTTATGAAAAGGATTAATATGATGTGAAGATTCAAACAATGGATTGGTGTGAACATTCCGAGGAGAAATGGTTGGAGGATGAGATGTCCCAGCCTCTTCGAGTTGGGCTTCCTCATCCATAGCCTTAACCAAAGCATCCTTATGATGTTTCATGAAATTCTAGATATGATCATATGATTTGAAGGTGAGGTGTCCATTAGACCCCTCAAGAGGATCAAGGTCATCACTAGTTTCTACATGTTCTTCCTCTTCTAGATTAGGATTCTCCCTATCAATCTGATCATCTTCTTGGGGAATCTGATCAGATTCTAAAAGCTTTCACTTACTCCTAAGGTTGGGAGCCATTAGGAGAAAGAGAAAGGATAGAGGAGAAAAGAAGGATCTAAAAACTAGCAAAAAACACAAAATATTTTTAAGATGTTTTTAATGTTTTCTAATTCTAAGCAAACAAATTTAGTGGTCTTGCTTAAAGTTTTCAAAAGAAAAACAAAAGGAAGAGGCTTCCTAACTTGGCCACTAAAGATGTGCCTTCACGTCGGGTTCACCAAATATGTAGAGGGGGAAAACTGCCCTACCGCGTACGATTCTCGGCTGGATCCATTGGGAGCCAAGGTGACCGTGGGGGTGTGTTATATTCTCTACACTCGGGGGCTTGGGGATCGAAGGGTTCACCAAGAATGGTTTAAGGACTCACTCCAAGTCCAGGGATGGAATGTTTGATGTGTATATTGAGCAAACACCTATGTTTGGCCTTTCTAAAATCTAAGCTATGGAAAATGAAAGAACAATGCAAGACAAACAATGATGCAAGAAGACAAGAAGCTAACCCTAGGATGATTCTTGATTTTCAATGATGACTAAACCCTAACTTGCAATAAAATAATACTTTTTCTTTCAGCAAGGGTTTAAGAGAATGCACAAACAAAGCTAACCCTAGAATGCAAACTATATGATTTTTCTCTTTTGAATGCCTAGAAACAAAATCAAAATATTTTTCTTTTGTTTATGTTTAAATATGAAATAGATAGAAAGCAAATAATAAATAACCTAAGAATTTTATTTAGGGCACTTATCTGATCCGATGGTTGATCCTAGCTTTAACTTGCGTCCAGAATATCCAAACAACTTCAAACCTATGAAACAACTTATAAACCCTAGAAAAATTTGATCAGTGTTTGGGGCCTACTTAGGCCACTATATGACTAAGCTTGGAGGTGCAACAATCAAGCCCCCTTGGTCCTTTTAGCTGACCATTCAAAAATAAAATGATATTTGACCTTTGGAACAAGCAAAAGCAATATGAAATAGGTATGCAACAATGAAATGAAATGCAAACAGAATGGATATAATAGAAAGCTAACATGCAAGATGCAAATCAGGGTTTTGGGAAGCAAGAGCTTACCCCCAAGTCCTAATTGACCAAATTCACATCCTGTAAGGGGTGAGGCATGCACCCTATATGGAAGGGGCATGAATTTTGTTTAGAGCACTTTTTAGGTCCCAAAACGCCAAAAAATACGATGCAAAATAGTGAAAAATAGATCTAACAACTAATAATGCAAGTAAAGAACCTGGTTAGCTAATGGAGGAAGCAAGGAGCAATGAGAAGGTGAAAGAAGCAACCCAAGATGGTAGACCTCTCCAATCATCAAGACTCCTCCACTTGTTCACCAAGAGCAACCAACACCAAAGCACAAAACAATGAAATAGCAATCCCACAACAATAGAGCACTTGTTAGAAAAGCACTTGTTAGAAAAGAAGCCTAGATATCATTAAGATCACTTAGAGAGAACTTTCTATCTAGGAAAAAGGGGAATCCAACCCTCTATTTATAAGAGGTTTGGAGGGCTACAAGGCATGAAAAATGAAAGTTCACCATGGGCAAGAGCCGATGCCAAAAGGGGCCAATGAGGGGGGGATTTTGAGAGAAAAATCCCTAAAAAGTTAAATTCGTGCCCTATCCTTATAGGGTGCGAATTTGGCAAGCCAAATTCACATCCCATATGGGTTGGGTGCGAATTTGGCAAGGCTAGGGAAAAAGGGCAAAAGAAGAGGGGAAAAGGGGCCCAAATTTGTACTTAGTAAGTTTGGGTGGCTTCCTAAAGATCTAAGGAAAGATTGACTCATTTTGATGGGTCAATTTTCCATGTCTAGAGTTAGTAATATTCAACTCATATATCCTTTGATGTTATAATGTTAATAATTATATTTAAAGGAGATGGTTGTTTCATATCTAGATGAATAATTACAAATATAATATGATACTCTATTAAGTGATTTCTACATTAGTACGGATATAAGATATGATCCTAAATTCCTTCATGATAGATATGTACTAATGAATAAATACCTTCAAGGTAATTGGGTTAATAAGTACTCATGGTTTTAAGTGTTATTTCTTTTTACTAATTGGGATGTTAAATTACTATTTGACTATGTCAAAATTATAAGCTTCTAATGAAATAAATTATTGACAAGTGGCATGAACCTATTGTATCAATGTTAATGGTAGATAAAAATTGTAATCTCCTTATATATTGTATAGTCATGAATAATTGAACATTTTGTACTATTGTATTATGAAACTCCCTATGTCAACTTAATGAAAACTTCTTGTAATGATCCAACACATTTGATGAGTTCGTAAGGAAGGACAAAATTGTAATATATACATTTCTATGTATACTGGTATCGTATAAATACATTAAATGAAAATAATACTTTTAAAAATAACCAATAGGGTATGACTAGGTACTATCCTACTATCTCATAGAATATACTATAACCCTTTACAAAGTGAAACTCTCTCAAATCAAGGATGAACCTTGTTGCTTTAAATTAGATGGACTATTATTATATAAATTTGAAATGAGATAGATGGTAGTATCTTATTTGTTGGTAAAAGAGTGTCTTTTACTAAACTTTGATACAATAGATTCAATACATATTCAAGTATATAATATTTTTATATGAGATCCCCATATGAAATACCATAGAAACCATTGAACTAACGAGATAATGGGAAAAGCTAATTAGTATCTAGAAATATTGTTACAAAGTACTTTCTAACATATAATGTAATAGGATTATGTAATATGAATAAGAAATAAATTAATGTTGAAAATATAGCCTAACATGCCCCTTATTACATTATTTGAGAGAGAAAATGATGTAATAACTACCCCCTAAATCTGGAGATAAGCTAGAGCTCTCATTGTATCATCTCTAGGAATTACTTCTAGATCAAAATGTTGGGTTTTATTTTTTAGTGAACATGAAACATCTCTTTTAGTTGATTCCATTCCATGATGTTCATCCATCCATAATTTAAATATATTTTTGTGTAATTTCCTTTAAGATTGTTCTAGTATTTCTCTAATGTTTATCTGAATTTATGACAATATGTACCTTGTTTCTCGGGGAAGACATATTGTGTTGTAAGATAACCTTATTGTTTATTTTTTGCTTGTTCAATATGGCCACTATGCTTGTTAATAATCTATACAATATCAGTAATACACCTATTCTCTGCTAAAGTGCTATTTTCTCAAATAACCTGCAAGTCATTTGTGTCACAAGTGAAGTATTTTTTTCAAATTGTAAGTCATTAATGTCACAACTAAAGTCCTTTGTATGTATATTACTTGTATTATGAGCAATTTATTTCTTTATGATGAGATCTCTTGTATCACACATAACACTTAATTAATACCTTATTCTTCATCGTACAATAATTTCATCATGTCATGTATTCTTATATTTATATATATCAAGAGTGATAAGTGATGCATATATAATCTTGACTAAATTAAACAGAAGTGTAAGAGCTTTTTCTCTGTCATCAACTGCTTTATCAATATAAAGATTTAAATAACTCTTAAGTGTTATGAATATGTCAAATATTAGCCTCTTGGAAGATTGATTGTAAATATTTTGGACCATCAGTTCTCTTGGTGACAATTTGTAACCAAGTTTTAAGCACTATATATTCATCATCTTCTTCTGTATCAAGCATTAAATTTTAACTTTAATTTTCTATTGTTTTATTTGAATTGTTTTGATTCATTAGATTCTTCTTGCCATTTTATCCATTAGAGCTCTATCCTCTTTTCTTAGTTTTTGTATTTCTTGAAGTAGAAGTGGATATGTAACAACATCTAAGGTAAATAATCAGTTTTTCTATGATGCAATACCTTCTAATTTTTATTTTCTTGAGATAAAGCATATTTTATATTCATTAACCACTTGAAAATCAATAGAAATTCCTCTATCAATCATTTAAGCAATATAAAGTAAGTTAGTTAATTCAGGAATATATAACACATTCACAATAGTGCATTATATTAAAGGCAACTTAAGAGAAACAATTCCTATTCCTTTTATGTGATAACTTGTGTTATCTACGATTATCACTTGTTAATCCTTTATTTCTTTAAATGTATCAAACCAATGTATGTTTTCTATCATATTATTACTAAATCTAGAGTCTATGTACCAGTTATTATCCTTGATTTTATCCTTTTTGTGTGTCATTAATACTTTATAAGCTATTTTTGGTTCATCATCATGTTTTGACTTACACTCTTCTTGTGTCACTTATTGTACCATATGCCCTTGTTGTGATGGTGAATTTATTTTGTATCCTTGATTTGTTTTGGATAGATTATCTTAATTGATAGATTGATGTTGTTCTTGTGATCTTGAAAAAGTTCATGGTGGATTCCACATATTTAAAGTATTATATTTATAGAATCTAGTATCATGATTTCTTTTCTTTTCACATACATGACAATATCTTATTTTTCATTTGGTTTGATTTTGTGAAGAAGTTGAGGATAGATTGGTTGATACTCTAGTATTTATTTGATGTGTTCTTCTAGAGATTAAAGCATTGTTTGAAAATTTATTTTATATATATATTTCAAGTTCATGTTGTTATAGAGTATTGATCAACTCCTTAAAAGATATTCTACAATTTGATACTTTTAAAGAAGTTACCAAAATACTATAGGATTATGGTAGTGCATGTAGTACAATTGAAAATAATAGACTATCATCAATCCTTTCAGCCAAAGTGTTTAATTTTTATTTTAATTCAACTATATTTTTGAGAAAATGTTCCATACTTTTATTTTCTAGCATTTTTAATGTGTATAATTAAGACTAAAAGTGATGAATAGTCAGTTGATTTCTACTCTAAAAAATTGTGCATAAAATGTCCCATGCCTCTTTTGATGTACTACCTTCACTAACATGATACTGGATTGTATTCGTTATGCCTAATAGAATTATAAATTTATTTGTGCAATTGGTTCTTCAAGATGTGGTTCATCCCCTAATACTATTTACCAAAGTTTTTCTATCATAAGAATAGTCCTCATTTTATTATTTCAAAAGATGTAATTTGGACCTTTTAGTTGTTGAGATTCTAAGAAAAATAGTTTAGGAGTAGTAATTTTTGAAAGTTATCTATTCAACTATCTTATAACTCCCTTTTAATGTTTTACAAATCAACTCTTGTAGTGATTTCTCACTACACTTAGGTTTAGTAGGGCCATTAGACCCCCTTTTAAAGGTTGGACCTGATAAGAGACAAAATCATCCAAGGACTAAACAAAGACTTAGGTAGAATAAAACAAACTAGAGCATCAAAGAAAGTAGAAGCAAAAGCTCCAAGGACGAGATTTCCCTCGATGAAAGGCACAACCTAAATTTTGACCACAAAGCTCCACATTGTATTAGGACCAAAGCAAAATTTTATCTTGAGGATGCTCAACCAAATCAAGCATTCGACCCATCTAACTAGTGATGTCAACCCAAAAAATTGGATAAAGCAAGAGGGGAGGACTACTATGAGGAATTTCAAACAGACCAAGGGATGATTGTTTTTAGTCAGATAACATCCAACCAGGCTCTACTATTTTAGGAGGGAAAATTTTGCTTCAAGGACTCTCACTTCCAAAACCCTTCATGGAGGGATTTTGCCCCTCCATACCCCCCATTCAGGGCTACTATCGTTACCTTGAACCCCATAGGCTATGTAGATATGTACAATTTCCTAGGTGAACAATATTTTATTTTAAAGGAAGTACAACATTTAAAACACCATCATTAGACCCCCAAAGGAGCAACCACATATTTGAGAGTATTAATGGTAGGAGATATCTATAGCAAATCTTTGACATAGAAAACAATATCTCACTTCCAAAAAAACTAGGACCAAGCAACCTTGAGATCTTACACCATAAATATAGAAGTACTTTGAGCAAGATTTCTGGATGGGGAAAATTTTGAAATCAAAAGGGAAATACCCCATGTAATCTATAAATATGTATTCTTCTTCTCTTTGTATATTTTGAAATCCATCCATTCTTTTGAGGGGTTATTTACTTCATTATCCTTTATGCCCTAGCCTAACCCAAGCCTTATGCGGTCTACTGGGTAGTTTTCAAACCTTTTCCCTTTGTACTCATGTAACTCAAAGTTTATGTTACTAAAGAATCTGTGACTATTTGTTTATCTCTGTCCTAGTTTGGGTATGGGTGTTATGTTTTATTGCATGATCCTAAAAGTGTCCTATGTTTCCCATGCACAATCGATCACTACCCATATGTTAATTCAAACCCATTAGGGTATCGAGGGAGTCTTATTCTTTTTTCTTTGCTACATCACCACCCCTTAGTTTAGACTAGATAGGTTTATGTTTCATGCACTTTACCACTTTCCTTTACTTTCCTTGCACTTTACAAATTTTCACAATTTGTTTTATGTCTCCTCTTTCCCTTTTCTCCTTCTAAGTTAGCTTATGTCTAGGAGTAGAGTAGCATAATGGAAGTAAAATGATGAGCTTCAAAGAAGAAATATAAAAGCAAGGAATCGACCTTGGATAAAAAACCTTGGAGGTCATCTAGTGGGAGCCACATCCCATGATTCTTTGGACTTTCTAGAACTAGCACCCCCACACAAGGCATAGGGTATCAGATGCACCTGCTTGGATGAGCTGGTGGTAGAAATCAAGGCTACAAACATGGGGGGTCATAGTGCTTAAGGAGCACAAGGGAGTCACTCTTGGTACCCCAATATTTTACATTGACACACCTGATAGGATACAAACTTGATAAAATCCATCTCCTAATACAAAATTTAAGCTATGGATTTGATGAAGGCCATAGTCATCTAATTTTTGAAGCACTCTACTACTAAATAAGAACCCAAAAGAAGAGAGGCCATCATCCTAGGTGAGGTTACAATGGGAACATCCATCTAGGCAACACTCTCACCCATATAGAAACTCCACTGTAAGAAAGAAGAACTTGGAGAAGCTACCAAGAAGAGCCCAAGTTTGAGGTTTTGATGATGACCTCAATACATTTGCTTACAAGATCCTTAAGCACATTCACATTTGATATAACCAAGGATATCAACATGACTATCTCATAATTGCTTTTAGTCTAAAATGATGATAGAATCCCATTGAAACCCCCTAAGCCACTAGTTGAATGGTAAGAATATCCAAAATTAGCACTTGAGGTCCTTCCTAAATACAATGAAAAAGGTTAATTCTCTCCATTAGAGCAACTACAAGAGATGGTATTCATGTACTAGATACATAAAGTTACCAAGAAATATGTGACACTCAAGATATTGGTAATTTATTTTCGAGGGAGGGCCCATCAAGGTTTTGATTCCCTCCCTCCCCATTCCATAAATATCTAGGGCCAACTGACTAATCCTATCATGGAAGGGTTCACAATGGAAGAAACCACTAAAGAAATTTGGGACCAATAAAAACTACCAATGCCTTCCCAACATGATATTGCCCCCTTCAATAAAGAGTTTACTCTACTGAAAAGCATGAAATAGAAAAAAGTAAATATTCTGTTGGATCCACCCTTGGAGGAACTTGAACCCAATGATCACATCCACCCTGAGGAGGTAGTCTAGTTTTGATTGCAAGCTAACACTGAAGATCGATGGAACAAAGAGGGAAAATTATTCATGTCCAAAAATGGTGTTGGAGGCCCTAGTCTACAACAAAATAATATATCTATGCTATTTTATAATGTAATATTTGGCATGAGCCTAGCAACTCATTCTTCGACATGGAAAACTAGTGAGAGTCCTTAGGAAGTAGAAAGTCCTGTGTTTGAGAGGATGGACATGCAATAGAAGTAGAAGTTTGGATCAATTTGATCTAGAAACTATATATTTTGATAAGAGGATAGCACATGACACACCCAACACCTAAGAAGGTGCCATGTTTTATGTACCATAATATAGATATTTGACCTATACAAATAAAGCTGGTGATGGAAAATATCACATGGATATTGGCAAAACCAAGGAGTGACATGTAGAAAGGAGAAGTTGGTTGAGGCCAACATATGGAGAAGGCTTAGGAGGTGTGCCCAAGGAGTTCACATGAGAGGAGGCTATACAAATTATAGAGGCTAGGACATCAATGAAGCCAACATTATCACTGATTCTCTCATAAAAAAGATCATTGTAAAAGGAGGAGCTAGGGCAAAAAATGATGGTGATGTAAAAATCCATAAGTCTATATAAGGATGCTAACCCCTTAAAATCCCACTAGCCTTTAAAATGGTCTTTATAGGAAAGTTTTGTTCTTCCATCTATCATTCCTACGTATAACTAAAAGAAGGAAATCTTGGGGCAAGATGAGAGGATCAAGAGCCCCTTCTACCTTTAAGGTAGATGATGCTATGAATATGCTTGAGATTATAGTAGAAGAAGATTTTCAAATCAACATATTTAAGCTCCCCACATTGTGAAAGCCAATCAACCCACTAATTCAAGCAAGAAAGTGACTCACAATATTTTTGGTGTTAATAAAGTCTAGCCTTATCAAAGGAAGGAACCTCTTAGCTGATATTGAAGGGGATCTGAGTCCCATGTATTTGGTAGGGTACCTTACTTAAAATTGGTCTAGCACCCACTCATCACCCTAGTGGATGGGTACAAAAACCAAAATTTCCTTCGTAAATAATTGAATTTATATTTTTTTAAAATCTAGGAACAATGGAAGAGGAAGGATGAACCTAGGGTAATAACACAAGAAACTAGTAACATTAAAGGAGGATGACATATTACGAGATGAATGTCTAAGTTACCATAGGGATCTAGCCCATATTTGGTCCAAAAATTAGTCACCCTAGCCATAACGTAAAAAGGAGGAATCTCTGGACCTTTGCAAACAAAGCATAGTTATCCAAGGTAAAAGTCTAGATACTCTCCATAAAAAGCAACAATGAGACATTAACATATAGAAAAAAGAAAAGGTGATGATAGGAATAAAATTATGCTAGAAGGAAAGAGCATTAAAGGTGGTAGAATTATGTGGGAAACACTCTTAATAGATGATATGAAATGACACAAATGAAAACTATTAATTGCATTAATCAAAAACATATTTATAGGCATGTCTACCTTTACAAGTCGACATTTAATACACATGATCCGTGTGAGTATTAAATGCAATATATCATGATCCATGTAAAAAGGGATAATATTATAGAATATAATATTAATCCCTATCATTCCTCCCTACGATAGAAGTATTGGACTCTAATACGCTAAAAAAAAGAAGGAAGCTAGGGAGAAACTTGAAGGTTGTGGGGATGCTCCATAATGAGGCTCCATGTAGATGCAATGTGGACTGCCAATATGAAGAGGATGAGTGTGTATGAAGGGCAATTTTTGACATGCCACCGAATGCTGAAATTCCTACAATGTGAAGGAGGCAAGATGCAAAGTGGTGTGAACCAAATGAGGAACTATAGGTGGAGCTGCAACTGGAGTAGGAGAAGGATCAACAAGAAGAGATGTTTGTACAATAGGGGTAGGTTCTAGTGCAATAGGAACTATTGGTACATTAGGAACAACTACACAAAATAGCACAAATGAAAACTATTAATTGCATTAATCAAAAATATATTTATAGGCATGTCTGCCTTTACAAGTTGACATTTAATATGCACGATCTGTGTGAGTATTAAATGCAATACATCATGATCCATGTGAAAAGGGATAATATTATAGAATATAATATTAATCCCTATCATACAACCAAGATTACCTGAAGACACCTTACAACCAAAGAGAAAGATCCTAATTTTATAGATACCAAGGATTCTGAGAGCAACACTTCTCCAGATTTTTCTTGGAATATATTACATTATTTGGTACATGCTAATGTACCATATTGGGTATATATTTATATTAGTAGTATGTATTATATTAGAGTTTGATATTTACTTTATGCAATGTAATAAATGCACAACTATTGTTAGAATGTGCAATGATGTAAATGTGCATGTTGTCCATGTGTACATGAGTCTATAGAATAGGAATATGAAGAGTCATATAAAGGTGAAAGGTTAAGAGTCACATCCCATTATATATATATATATTAAAAGAGAGAGAGAGAGAGTAGTACATTAGAGTAACACAAGTTAGTTACAATGTAGAGCATGGAGTATTTGAGAACTCCATATTTTGTATGAATATTCTATTTTCACAAGCTCTCATTAATGGCAGATTTATGAGTTATTATAGAAGTTTCTTATGAGTTTTACTTGCTTAATATATTACCATTATCATATATTTAATATTGCATGCTCATTTTAGACCTTGTGGTAGCTTTTACATTAAATATAGAGCATCAAAAGCTAACAATTTTGACTTTGCATCAAATGAATAAGGTAGTGACTTTCTAGGTTCCTTATCTTTAGTAGGTTGAAGATCTCCTATAAGTCACTAGAACTATAGTGTTTTCTTACTACACATGGGTGGAGTAAGGCCATTTGTCCTCATTTTGAAGGTTGGAACTGATAAGAGAACAAATAACCCATGGATTGAGTGAAGACTCAATTAGAATTGGATAAACCAAAGCACTAGAGAAAGAAGAAGTAAAAGCTCCAAGGACTAAACCTCCCTTGATGAAAGGTGCAACCAAAATTATGACTACAAAGCTCCACATTATGTTAGGATATGATCAAAAATTTGGCATAGGGGTGCTTGACCAGATCAAGCAACTGGCCCATCCAGCTAGTAGTGGAAACCAACAAAATTGGATAAATAAGATAGGGGAGGACTACTATGAGGAACACCAACTAGACCAAGGGATAATTGTTTCCAATTAGATAAAATCCATCTATGCTCCAATATTTTAGGAGGGCAAAATTTTATTTAGGGGCTTTCACCCTTGAACCCCTTCATGGAGGGCCACTGTACCCCCATACCTCCCAATCGGGGCTGCTATCACTACCTCAAACCCCATAGGCTATGTAGAGATGTACAATTCCCTAGGTGAATGATATTTTCTATAAAAGAAGGTATAAATTTTAAATCACCATCATATGACCTCCAAAGGAGTAGACATGAATTTGAGAGCATTAATGGAAGGAGATATCTATAGCAAATCTCTAGCATAGACAACATGATCTCACCTCCAACAACCCCAAGACCAAGCAACCTCGTGATCTTACACCATTAATGCAAAATTACTTTGAGCAATATTTTTGGATGAGGGGAATTCTGAATTCAAAATGGAAATACCCTATCTAATATATAAATATGTATTATTCTTCTCTTTGTATCTATCTCAATCCCTCCATATTTTTGAGGTATGCTTTCCTTCATTCTCCTCCATGCCCTAACCTAGCCCAAGCCTTATATGGTCTTCCAGGTTATTTTTAAATATCTTCCCTTTATGTGTATGTAACTCATAGTTTGTTTTAATAAAGAATATGTGACTATTTGTTTATCTCTATCTTAGTTCTAGTATGGGAGTTCTATTTTATTGCATGCTATTGAAAGGATCATGTGTTCCTTGTGCACTATTGGTCGTTGCCCATGTGTTCATTCAAACCTGTTGGGGAATTATAAGAGTCATTATATTTTCTTTGGCACATCACCACCCCTTAGTCTAGGCTAGATAGGTTTACATTTCTTGCACTTTATCACTTTCCATGCACTTTATAGCTTTATGCAATTTCTTTTATGTCCCCTCTTTCCATTTTTCCCTTCTAAGTTAGCTTAGGACTAGGAGGAGAGTAGCATAGTAGGAGCAAAATGATGAGTGCCAAAGAAGAAAATCTAGAAGCAAGGAATTTACCTTGGGTAAAAAAGCCTAAATTTCATCCAATGGGAGCTATGTCCGATGCTTCCCTATAATTCCTAGGACTGGCACCCCCACATGAAGCATAGGGTATTATATGCACCTGCTTGACCAAGGCAGTGATATACACCAAGGCTACAACCATAGGGGGTCATGGTGCCTAGGGAGTGCAAGGGGTTCACTCCGACCCCCCTAATAAATCTATTAATTCTTTCAACTTATATGTCCTTATAACTCCTAAAAACTTAATATGATATTTTCTAAAAAAAAGTTCCTTTATTTCAAAGAAAAATATTTTCTTTCTTTTTATAGTATCGCTAAGTATAGGAGCAAACTTTTAATTACTTTAAAAGTATTTATTTCAACTTTATAACCAAAAAATCATATCCATAATAGGTGCTCACATTCATACCCAAAATAGATGCTCCACTAGCATCCACATGGTATTACTTTTTCATGTGACACTAATATTTTTATAAGGTTTTATTTTGCTCATAGGTATATCTATAATTTAATGTCCACAAGCTATCATTCAATTGAGCATTCTCCTAATTGATTTGTATGCAAACTAAATTTGTTTAGATGATTGTAATGTGCAACTACATGCTGGTAAAATAATGTTGCTAAAATATTTACTCCCTCTTAGGCAACTTCATGTGCAAATGACCTCTAATCAATTTCTCCAAATGTAGCTTTGTCTAAACACTGCATGTGCAAATGACTTCCTCTTAGGGGATCGAACAATTTGTAACTTTGTTCAAATATTTTGTGTAAATGGCTTCCTTTTAGGGGATCGAGCGCTCTCTTGTGAGTGCTATCCTCTATACCTTCCTCTCAGGGAGTGCTATCTTCTACACCTTTCACTTAGGGAGCCAAGTACCTTCCTCTTAGGGGACCAAACATCTTCCTCTTAGATATTTCTATCTTTTGTACCTTTTGCTCAAGGAACCGAGCACTTTCCTCTTAAGAGACCAAACACCTTCCTCTTAAGAAGTGCTATCTTTTACACCTTCTTGATAGGTGTATATATTTTATAAGATCCTAGTATTTCCTTCTAATATTCTCTTATCAAACATTTAAAAAATCATACCGTATTTCTTATAAATCAAATGCGGTACAAATTGTGCCATTTTTATAAATTGAACAACATGAGAATTCATTTATAATTAAAAATAAAGTGACTTCACCTTTTGTTTAAAAAATAAGGCTCTTCTCTCTAGGTCTCCAAAAGAACTTCCATATAGTAGTGTTCTTATTTTGATACATGCCTCTCTTATCTAGGTCTCTAAGAAATCTTCTAGATGTTGCCTTTTTATATAATGTGATTCATTCTAGAACTTACTATCAAAGCATAAATTTCTTTTTTGACCATGGCTCAATGCATGCTCTGATACCACATGATGGTAAAAGTGAAAATTTTATTAAACTTCGATACAATAGATTCAATACATCTTCAACTATATATCATTTTTACATGATATCCTTGTAGGAAATCTCATAGATATCATTAAAATAATAAGATAATGAGAAAACCTAATTATTGACTAGAATTTTTTTTTTTTTCAATGAGTTTTGACTAGAAATATTTTAACATAGTACTTCCCCATATATAATGTAATAGGAGCATGTAATATGAATGAGAAATAATCTTAATGTTGAAACTATAGCTTAATATTAACCACACTTCAAGATGTAAGTAGATTAGGGTAAATTATAATAGTTGGAGATATTTTGAATTTGACCTATATTGTCATTCAAACTTGAATCCATTATGCACTAAGTGTTTTTAATACAAAAATTGACATTACCTATACTAGCTAACTAAAACCAATTAAAATAAACCAACTTATCTATGCTAGATAATAGAAAGGCATATAAAGAAGTATTACTCTAGCACATAAAATAATTAAATAGCTAGAAAGTAAAATATTTTTACATTATATTGATCATGTAGATAAATATTTAGAGGCTAATGTAGAAATAAATATTGAAACCCTAGCCCTCTAAGTTTTGTCTTTGAGAGGAAACTAGGTAGACAAGGGTTAGATCCAAAAAATAACCATAATATAATGCAACAACTAAATAACAAATCCTAACAAACTGTTAGATAAAACAACAACTTCATTCATGTCCGGGATTGTTTAAATAATACAATTTCAGGACTATAATAGCCCGAAGGTTACGAAACCATCCGAGGCTAAAATAAGCCCTTGTTTCTTAATAACAAGTCATGCTAATAATAATGTAATAACAAACAAATATACGCTAACATCCCCCCTTATTACATTATTTGGGTAATAATATAACTACTAGCTATACTAACATCCCCCCGATTACATCATTTTGCAATACAAAGAGAGCTGCGAAACAATTCAAATTTGACACGTGCAAGTGCCTTAGTGAAAATGTCTGCAACTTGAGCATCGGTGGGAATGTGTTGAAGCTGAATTCGGTGCCTCGAAACTTCATCTCGAATGAAATGACATTGTGTGTCAATGTGTTTTGTTCTTTCATGATGGACTGGATTCTTGACTAGGTTCAGAACACCCTGATTGTCGCAAAACAAGTGTATTGGAGATTTGGATGGATGACCCATACTTGTCAAAATGCGACGCAACCATATCACTTCGCACACAACTTCACGTGCGACGCGATACTCTGCCTCTGTTGATGAAATAGCAACCACCTGTTGCTTCTTGTTGTGCCAAGAGACAGGACCGGATCCAAGATGAAAAATATATCCTGAAGTTGACTTGCGATCATCAAATGATCCGGCATAGTCGGAGTCCGTGTATCCTTGCAAGAAGAATTTGTTGTTCCTCTTGTATTCTAGGCCATATTCTATTGTGCCACGGACATAGTGAAGAACACGTTTTGTTGCTTTCCAATGAGTGGTCTTAGGCTCCTGCATGAACCTCGAAAGATAGTTGACAGCAAATACGAGATCCGGCCTAGTATTGGTCAGATATATGAGACTCCCAATCAACTGTCGATAGAGAGTACCATCTACCTGAGGTGAATCATCATATCGCGATAATTGAAGTCCAGTCTCCATCGGAGTTGCCATTGGCTTGCAATCAGTCATGCGATATTTTTCTAGCAATGTCTTGGCATATTTTTTCTGAGACACTTTGATGGAGTGCTCCTTCTGGCTGAATTCCAGACCAAGACAATAATGGAGAAGTTCGAGATCTGACATCTCAAAATATTGACACAAGTCTCTTTTGACAAGTAGAGATCATAGTTTCGAACTCCCTGTAATGAGCAGATCATCAACATAGAGTACAAGCAACACTATCTCAGAACCCTGTTTCTTGAAATAGAGGTTTGCATCTGACGGACATCTCTTAAAACCATGCTGTAGGAGGTGATTGTCCATTTTTATATACCAAGCTCGAGGAGCTTGTTTCAGGCCATATAAGGATTTGACCAATTTGCAAACTTTCTGCTGTTGGCCTTCCACTGCAAATCCTTCTGGCTGAGTCATATAGACTTCTTCTTGGAGATCACCATTCAGAAAGGCACTTTTGACATCCATCTGATGAACTTTCCACCCAAATTGTGTTGCCATAGCACAAATAACTCGAATTGTTGTCATCCGAGCAGTAGGTGCAAAAGTTTCCTCGTAGTCAATGCCTTCCTTTTGAGCATAGCCCTTTGCAACAAGATGGGCCTTATGCTTATCAATTGTCCCATCTGCTTTGTACTTGACTTTATACACCCATTTGCAGCCAATGGGTTTCTTTCCATGCGACAGATCGACAAGCTTCCAAGTTTTGTTTTTCATCAAAGACTTATACTCTGCATCCATAGCAACCTTCCACTGAGGCTCACCGAGAGCAACTTGTACTGATGCAGGTTCAAGATCGTCTATGGAAGACATAAACACCTTATCACTATCAATATCCATATCTTCTGTATCTCTTGCTGGATCTACAGAAAGTTCTTCAAAAGACTGACACAGATCATCAACCCCAGTATTCTCTGTTGCAGCTTTCTCCTGTCGAGCCATGCTGCGAGTACGAGGCCTATCCAAAGTCAAATCTGGTGGAGTAGATAGCTTAGAGTCTTTGATTGTATTTGTATACCACTTTGGATTCTTCTTCTTAGGTGTTGAAGAAGATCCAGAAGAACCTCCAACCTTTGATGAAGGAGATTTAACAACTTGAGTTTCCACAAGGTCTAGGTATACATCTGATGTGTTTGCTGATGTGAAAGCCTCATCAAAAACAACATCTCTACTTATGTGAATCTTCTTGGTTAAGGGATCAATCAAACGATAACCCTTAGAGTGCTCATCATACCCAAGAAGAATACACTTCAATGACTTCTCATCTAGCTTCTTCCTTTTCTCTTTTGGTATGTGCATGAAAGCTTTACACCCAAAAATGCGTAGATGAGAAATGGAGGGTTTCCTACCACTCCATGCTTCCTGTGGAGTCATTCCTTGTAGGGCCTTTGTGGGTGCCCTATTCAACGAGATATACTGCTTGTGGTGATAGCTTCCGCCCAATATAGTTGCTCAAGTCTAGCTCCTGTGAGCATGCAACGAACCATTTCCATG
Organism: Wollemia nobilis; assembly: GCA_028583015.1. Lineage (NCBI taxonomy): Eukaryota > Viridiplantae > Streptophyta > Pinopsida > Araucariales > Araucariaceae > Wollemia > Wollemia nobilis. The sequence continues at coordinate 3,931,265 of JAQPPZ010000333.1, forward strand.
ATGGAACGATTCCTCCTTTCAGCAACTCCATTTTGTTGAGGAGTATAAGCAATAGTTAACTGTCTTGTGATCCCATTTTCTTTCAAGAATGCAAAAAATTCTTTAGAGGTGAACTCCCCCCCTCGATCTGAGCGGAGGGTCTTTATAGAAGTCCCTGACTCCTTCTCAACAGATTTCTTGAATTGTTGAAAGAAGCCAAATGCTTCAGATTTCAGTTGAAGAAAGAATACCCACATCTTTCATGAGTAATCATCCACAAATAACTGAAAATACCTCTTACCCCCACAACTGTTGGGAGTGAAGGGACCGCACAGATCAGTATGAACCAACTCCAGAGGTTTCTTTGCTCTAGTAGAGCTCTTTTCAAAAGGCACTCTATGCTGCTTTCCTGCCAAGCAGTCAGAGCAAACTGGTAAAGTGGTAGAAAGGGAAGGAAGACCCTTAACCATCTCATACTTACTTAGCTCAAGTAAGTAACCAGAACTCAAATGTCCATATCTCTTGTGCCATAGGGAAGTTGCCTCCTTTGTAGAGACTGTCATGGCAACATGTGGAGTAGAGATAGTATCTAAGGCAAATAAGCCATGCTTATATGAAGCGGTTGCAATGTTCTTACCCCTCCTGGTAATAGAACAACACTTCTTGCCTCCCTCAACACTAAAGTTCACAACCATATCTTTGTCCGAAATTTGTGTGACCGACAACAAATTGTTTGCCAATCCTGGAACATAGAGGACTTTATCAATCTGACACTTGCCATCAGGAAGAGTGACTAAAACAGTGCCTTCTCCCTGAACCTTGTAGGTTTTATCATCAGCAATAGTGACAGGTTTGCCCTCTTTGGCCTCAAAAGACTCAAACCATGATTTGTCACCAGTCATGTGCTTATTGGCTCCAGAATCAACATACCATATAGGATCCGTCCGCTTGGACACTGTGGTAGTCATGAGAACTTTGTGAGCTCTCTCAGAATCCGTGTCAGATTCTTCAACAGCAACATTCACTTGTTGTTTGTTCTTTTGTGGTTTGTTTCGGCCTTTCTATTTTGATTGCTTATTCTTATGCCAACATCTCTTTGTATCATGACCTTCTTTGTCACAGATCTTGCAATATCTCTTTTTCTGTTGAGGTTGTTGAGTTTGTTTCCCTTTTGAATCCTTTTGTGAATTCCCTCCCTTCTAAAAATTACCCTTCTTCCGGTTCTGCCCTTTCTCGTTGATGTAGAGAGCAGTGTTAGAAGAATCATCTCTCTGTAGTTGGCGTGCTTCCTCCTCTTGAAGCATATTAACCAATTCTACAAAAGTAACTTTTCGTTGTGATACATGAAGGGAAGTAATCAACACCCGATAAGAATCAGGTAAAGCTCTCAATACAACTGAAGTAAGGAGCTTGTCTTCAACTGGTTCTCCCAAAGAATTCAACTTTGCTTTCAATTCGAAACTCGCAAAGAAAGAATTCAACTGTCTCACCCTCGCTTCATGCTTAGATCGTGTAATTGAGATTGAAGAAATAGAATGGTGGAATCATTCTTTCCCTCATATATAGTATTAAGGGCATCCCATGCCGCTTTACTAGTTGCACGGTCAGCAATATGGGGTTGGACTTCATCAGACACAACAAGCAAGATGAGCACTTTTGCTTTACTGTCTAGCTTATCAAAGTCTCTTTGAGCATTAGATGGAGCTGTAGCACCAGAAACAGGTGAAGGTCTGGTTGTTGCTCCAGATACAACATCCCATAAATCATCCATTGCTAGGATGGCATTCATCTTATTTTTCCATGGTGTGTAATTAGGACCTTTCAACAAGCGATGAGAATCAGTCATTAGTTTTGCAGACATGATGAAGGTTCCTTATAACACCAATTGGTCCCCCTTTCGATATACCTTTTGCTAGGCCGTTATACCATACAAAATACCCGCCCTTACGTGAGGGAAACTATAGGTATTTAGAAAGATCAACAAAAAATCACCCGCCCTTACGTGAGGGAAACTATAGGTGAGTTTTAGAGATCATACGATACGTGGAACATAAGCAGTACTGAAAGGGAATCGCCTTGTTGATGGCACCTACCATAGAAGATTCTTCTCATGCGTGGGGCGTAACTTCCCCTAAACACTATGAAGAATACTTCGTCGGGATTTACGCCTAAACACAAGAGCGATTAAGGGTAGTGGATGGAGTAAAAAAATGCAAAAATGGCAAACTTATCTCTCCCCGACGATTTATAGAGAACAAGCTCAGACGTCGTTGTAGCAACTATATTAGGCGGCGGATACATAAGCGCAATCACGACAGCTTTACCCGTAAGTGCTGGCCGGAGGTATCACAAATACCGAATCGCTGCGAGTGCAATAAATTGCACGGATGGGTTTTAATTATTCAGAGGACTTAGGGAGTGAATTTGATTTTAATTTTTAATGTTATAGTGCAAAAAACAAATATGCAACATACAACAAAAAAAATGCCCACAGGAATAACCCACTAGGTGTCGGGCGCAGCCGAAAATGCACCTTTACAATAATGCCAAAATTGATTTTCAGAAAATTACTCTCTTTCCCCCTTTGATTTTTGAAAAAAAAAATACCCCCTTTTTTTTTTTTTTTTAAATTCCCACAAATGATTTTGAAAATTATTTTATAACCTTAAAAAAAAATATTAATTTTAATTTATATAGTTATAAAAAACCTTTAAAGAAAAAATTAAAATCAAATTAAAAAATTTAATTTTAATTTATAAAGGTTAAACTATAGAAAATAAATTAAAATTAAAAAATTAAAGTTTAACTTTAAGGAAAAAATAATAAAAAAAAAATGTGGAAATTTTTTTTTTTTACCTTTGTGGAAGGGGGGTCGGCGGGATTGGAACCCGCGACCTGCAGGCTCCCAGAGCCTTACCGCACAGTCCACCACCAGGTGGACTAGCGGGCTGATCCGACAGGATCAGGGGCCCCCTCGTATTTGAGGAGGGACCCCAGTCTGCTGCCCGAGCGCGGCCTCTGCTGCTGGTCCCCAGTCCGCTGCCCTGCTCTCCTCCGCTCCTTGGTCGCTGCGCGTCGCGGCTATTATGGTGGCCGCGGCTGCAGTTCATGCGCACGACGCAGCGCGGGAGGGGGAGGGGAAATTTTTTTTTTTTAGATTAAAAAAAAACTTTTTTTTTTTATATAGGCAGGGGGAGGGGTGTTCCTCCCGCAGGCGCGTGTCGCGTCTATGCGACACACGACGGGAGGTGGGGATGGGGGCCTCCCGCGCCTGCGTGTCGCGTTTGCGCGATGCACGACGGGAGGTGGGGGTGGGGGCCTCCCCAATGCGCGGATGCACTTGTCGCGTCTGCACGACGGGAGGGGGGAGGCGCTCCCACAGTCGCGCGGACGCGCGTCTGTCGCGTCTGCGCGACGGGAGGGGGGAGGCGCTCCCACAGTCGCGCGGACGCGCGACTGGAGTGGGGGGGGCCGAACCTCCGATTTTTTTTTTTTTTTTTTTAAAAACACTCTGCGACGCCGCGCGATTGCGCACGGCGTAAATTTTTTTTTTTTTAAAACTCTGCTGCGTAACGTCGCGCGATTGCGCGCGGCGTGTATTTTTTTTTTTTAAATATCGTCCTCCCAGCACAGAGAAGAGAAAAAAAAACGTCCTCCCAGCTACCAGATGCTGTGTTCCCAGCAAACAAATTTACAGTCGCACGTCCCAGCAAGCGGCTGCAAAAAAAATCTGCACAAGCTCAGATACCATGTTAGATAAAACAACAACTTCATTCATATCCGGGATTGTTTAAATAATACAATTTTAGGACTATAATAGCCCGGAGGTTACGAAACCATCCGAGGCTGAAATAGAACTTGTTATAACAGGTTCAACCTAATTAATAATGTAATAACAAACACAGTTACGCTAACTAAATAACAAATCCTAACAAACAAGTCTAGATTGCATACAACCAAAGAGAAGAGGAACTGCTCCCAAGAATCATGCATAGGGTTGAGAGATTATGGAATATATATCATTTATGGTGAACATATCCTTTGGATATGAAGTTTCGATGGAGTAGCCCATCCTACTTTATTGGAGGAAACCACACTACTAATCAAGAAGCTTTTGGAGGTATCTAGAAGTTCTATAGAAGTATGATCAAAGCAAGAGAAAAATAATATTTTGACTTTTAAATTAGAGAGAAAATATTGATTAGTGGATGATTTTGAGATATACAACAAAGATCATGGATTTTTCAATGTCCAAAATGAGAAATGCTATTAGAAATTTATAGTAGAGAAAGTGGAAGTTTAATAACTACCGTTTATTTAAAGTTTTAAACTTTAAATTAAAAATATTAAATTTATAAACGTCTATTAAGTTTATTTTAAATATGTTAGGAATTTTGTTATAAAAATTAAAAAGTGAAAGACATCATGGAAAAGAGTAAAAATCCATGAGTGGTAAGGAAGCTTCTTGGAAAACCAATTCACCACTGCACTATCCAAGAACTAAAAAAGTTAGTCCACCTTGTCCTATAATTAGAAGGATAGAGCTCTCCACCATCTACAAGTTATTTGTTAGTGATATTTGAAAATGCTTCCAACTAAGATAAAAACCATGTTATGAACATTGATGATTATCTATTAGCCAATTTTGTGTTAATGATGACACCTTGTTTGAACAATTGAAATCCTTGACGATTTACTTATTTTAACAACATGAATCCTTTATGTAAAAATAACAAGAATTCCAACAAAAGCAACTATAGGACCTCATGCATCTTATAACATAAAACTTTTCTAGTATTGATAATATGGATCCTATTTTTCAAACCCTAGTTTCTCATCTCATCCTTGGGATTCTGATGATCTTTCACACCACTCGATCTTCTTGAAAAATTTGGAATGGAGGTTCCTATAACCATAATAAAGTATTCTTAGAATCAAATTCTAACTCCAATGATAGAGGTTATTAGCTTGAATAAAACATTTTTCTTTTAAATTGGCTATATGAGATTAAAATGGGCCCCACCTATATTACATCAACACCACATAGTGGTATTATAATAGCTTTTAAATTATGCATATATCACTTGGAAAGATTCAATCCTAAGCCCAATCCTTGAAAGTTGAGAAATTTAACCAATTGACCTCATGCCATTTGAATGGTGTAAAGGTTCACCCATGAGATTTGAACCTTGGTTAAGGGTGTGAAATTTTTCATTTCTTATCAATTGCTCTAAAACCTCATGGACATAATGTGAAATCCTATTTATGATAATAAAGATCAAATCTATAACATAAATCATATCCATCATTGTGAAGATCTTGAAGAAACATGCAATTTTAAAAATTGGGCTCCAAACTACTTTGTGTGTGTAAGTCATGATCTTAAGAAATTTCCCCCCAAAATAGCCTTGTAGGATTATTTTTTAAAATTAATAATCTTCTTGAAAATTCATCCATTTTTTATCAAGAAAATAATTATAAAAATTAGGGCCTTCTTCACTCTAATTATTTTTATGAGTATTAGTCTAATTAGGTTGAAAATCATGAACATAATGGTTGGCCATTTTTAACAAAAATCCCAAGTGTGTAAATACTAAATGCCAATCTATTGATCCATAAGTCATACAATTTCTAAAATATATCACATGGTCTCAACAATATTTGTATGTAGAAGATAAATCTAGTAACCCTATTAAGCTTGAGCCTCCTTTCTTGACTATTCAAACCCATGACAATCAAACTTTTCTAGATAACTACACTACAATGATATACCCTCTTAAACTAGGGATTTTATGAAAGACTATTTTTTAGCATAGTTTTGTTCTTCACACTGCTAAAATTGATATCTAGAGTATACTCTAATGATTTAAATAAAATTCTATCAGTTAGTTTGGAGCTATAAGTTTTTTTAAATTTTGATAAGTATAGTAAAATTTTGACATGTTCTATCTTAAGAAACAACTCAAACTATTTCAAACAATGATAAATATGACCAATGGTGTGTTAAATCTAGCTAGCATCCCCTTAAAAAAAAATTGATTTTTCCCCATCATTGTCATTATTTCCACTTAAAGTAGTGAGAAAATTGTTAAAAAACATCCAAATTCAACCAAGGTTTGTCAATGATGTTCCTATATCTTAATAGTCTATTATAACCAATTTTGAAATGTTTTTGTGTTTTGGTGTCACTTTTAAAAGACTATAAACAATTTTCTTTGATATATATTCTTCTTATCCATCATGATTTTTTTTTGAAAGTTAGTTTTCTCTTAAGTCTAAATCCATACTAGTCTCCTCTATTACCATCAATAGTCACAAGTAATGAGAAACCTTAAATCCACATTACATCTCCACCTTTATCAATCATAAAAAACACTCTAGAGATTTGTATTTATAGAAAGATAAGGGTAAATGAAGTATTATCTTTATCCCTTCTCTCTCTAATAATGAAGATAATAATAGTTACGTCTTAGGATTATTTAAATTTAAATTGTCATTAATATGCTAAAATAAAAAAGCTTAACAATGAACAAAAAAAAATATTGTTAATAAAAGTTTATTAAAAAATAATATAAAACTACAAAATAGTTTATACTACTAATGCTTAGATTCTTTGATGATAGACATTATGAAGTGCAATATATTTAAATACTATACATTGTCCAAATTGGCATAACCATCCATAACCGATCTTGCAACTACCCTTAACCACTAGTGGGTGTAGTGGGTGTATAGTCCTCGTAATGGGTGGTTATAAAACTCTCATTATCACATAGACTATGCTGGAATAATTCCTAATATTCCCCTTATTATATCATAGTCTTAGATCTGGATTTGACTTTGGCTTTAGCTTTGGATCTAGCTTTGAATTTGTCTCTGGCTCTTGCTTTGGCACTTGGCTCTATCTCTTTCAATTGGATCTCATTTTTGACCATTCAATTAGAGGAAAGTAATTTATATGGTAATGGTGGAATTTTAGGTTTGAAGTAGAGGGAAATCCCCACCCTTAAATATAAACTTTGTACTATAACATGTGGGAGTTTTGGGTACCACCAATCATGAACTCCAAAACACACTTATTCAATACCACATGATCATAATTCAATGATTATCTTCTTGTGAATAGAGATCTGCATATCTATTCATAAAAATTAAATTTGAAACATTATATTCTTCATTTCTATTTTGCCTTGGAGGATATTTGTCATGTATTATCATGTTTTTGTTGCTAGTGGTTTTAATGACCTATCTCAATTTTATGTTTTGAAGTTCTTTCTACTTCTATGTATTGGACTTGTTCACCTAAATAAGATGTTTGTTGAAGGTGATGTATTTATGCTTTCTTTGGTGTGATATTGATGATTGAATCTAAAGTACCTCATGCATTGATTCCTAGTTCTCTTTACTAGCTTCTGCTTCCAATTCTTCAATGGATGAAGAGGAGTCACATTCGAAATGGACTTCTTCAACTTTGAGTTGTTCCATCTAAGGTGCTTGAATATAATTAATCTAAAGTCACTTGGGAAAAATAATTATGGTTTTATCATTCGTTTAATTCTTTCATTGGTTCTTTAGTGACTTGTAATGATCAACTATATTCTTGATGCCATAGGATGCATTATTTTTTGTAGAGATTCTTTTTGTATGATTGGAATAGTCTATATGAAACCAATTTTCTTGACTTATCCTATATTTGGTTGCTTATGTGTCATACCAAATATTATTCGTCTGACTTAGCTAAACATGGGCAATAAATACATGCTCTTATCTTGAGTGATATTTCTCTTCTCTAGTTTGGTTATCTTCAACAACATTACTTTGTTGTACCTTTTATAAATTTAAATATTTCTTATTAGATGATAACTCGTTTTACTATTGATGCATTGCTTGCAAAGAAGACTTATTTGTGAAGGAATTATGCCAAAATTCCTTCATCATGTGGCCATTCTTACCACAAAGTTCACACATTTTTTGTGTGTGAAAATTATATCTTTGCTATTGGTATCCATGCATGTGAGAATTATTTCTCTGTTGCTATAAGCATTAGTGAGATTTTGTGCTTCTTCTGAATAACTTCTATTTTTTTATTTATAATAACTTTATCTTCTTCTTGTGTTGTATGAGAGGCCTCTACTTTCTGAATTAGGTTCACCAACTTTTCAAATGTTGGTGTTTTCTTATTGATATTCAAAGTTGTCACAAATACATTATATTGTGAAGGAAGATATCTTAAAATAATATAAACAAGTGTCTTATTAGATACCTTTTGTTACAAAGCTTGAAATTATGCATGTAGTTTTGTAACTCTCCTCAAGAACTCAAGTTTTTCTCCATTCTGTGTTTTCAAGCAATGAAGTTGACTTTGGGGAAATAGGGTTTGATTATGGTTCCTTGTCTCAACTACTATTTGAAGTTTATCCCATGCATATTTAGCTGTGGTAGAATCATAAATGTATGGTTGTACTTCATAAACCATACCAAACATGATGATTAATTAGGTTCTTCTATATTTATTGTTGAATTTTATTTGTTCTTCATCATTTATATCAAGACAAGTAATGGACCTGTCTATAACTTCCCATACTTCTTCAAAGTCAAATTGAGTTCTAAGTTTGGTATTCTAGGCAATATAATTATTTCCTTGCAATAGTTGGGAATTAGGAAATAGGAACTTAGGTGCATCACTAGACATATTAAACTTTTACAAAATTAAAAAAAATTACTTTTATTGGATTGGCCTCAAAAAACGTATTCAAATGAGTATAAATAAACATATGCTCTTAACTTGATCGATGCCTCAAATTGCAAGAAAACCAATATCTCATAAAGAAAAATAATAAGTAGATGGGAATATTCTTCCTCTAAGGAATATTTTTTAAAATATTATATGCTTCTGCTTTTCACCTATATCAATAAAGGAAAAAAGCTAAACTCTTATAGGCTCCAATGAGCCTTTCCACTATCAATGTGGAATTAATTCAATTGTTTTAAATAATGATGGCTAATTCTAGTAGTTGAGTGCCATTGTATGGGTTAGCCACGTGTTTGAAACTAGTTGACTTGATAATTTTATTGATATAGGAAATTAACCATTGCTTTGTTCCATTTAGTCTTGTGTAATGACATTGGATAATTCGTCCAAATTGCTCTAGACCCATATAGAGAGCAAACATGGTTGTGATGTTGAATAAATTTGGTTTGAATTAAATATTTGCTAAATATGGACCTAGATATGGTTTATTTTTAGCACATATATTGAGGTTTTAGTGATGTAATGTAGTGATGACTTTATCTATCGATGTTCTCTTTAGGGGTAAAATTGTTCCTAGTAGGTGAAGATCTAATGGTTCATGAAAAAGACATGAAGTGGAGATGATGAGTGGGTGGTCCTTCCTTGAATGCTTCTAGAGAGTTAATATGAGGTCATATATAGTGATTATATTTTCTAGTCTAAGCCTTTTATTCCTTATGAGGCTCCTTTTTTATCTGAGCACTATATTGCTTGTGCAACGAGGCTTGTTTCTAGTCTGACCATTGTATTCCTCATGAGGCTCCTTTTTAGTTTGAGAAATGTATTCATTATGTAGTGAGGCTTCTTTATGGCCTAAGAACTATATTCCTTAGGCATTTAAAATGTATTTCTCTAATTTATAAGCTATAGTCCATCTTAAAACCAAGCACATAATTATTTTTGTTGAGAAATAGATACTTCACCCATGAAATGCTATTAATGTTTACTAAGTTGAGTGTTTTGGGTTAAAAAACTAATAATATATTCCCATATGCTCCTTGTGAGTATTAACACATTTTAATTATTCAAACATGATGAAGGGGATATGCTAGCTCAAACTAGTCACATTGAAGAGTGTGTTGGGAGTATTGTTGTCTCCTTCTACAGTCTTGCAATTGATTTTGAAACCTTGGTACCTTTATTTTTCTTGTTGATGTCTAACCTAGATGCCTGATTACTTTCAATTAAGTGTACTTTTGTTATTGTAAACTTGTATGGCATAAAAAATTACCTTTAGGTAATATTTGGTAGGATTTTTAGCCTAGATCATTACTACTTTTTCTATGGTCTTTGGTAGTATTATTTATTTTGAGATATCATTTAGAAAATGTTTGTCTTTGGAAGGATTCTTTATATTGAGACCTATCCTAACAAGAGTCTAGTATTTAGTAGGGTTATTTGCCCTAAGAAAAATTATAATATAGAGCTCTTTGGGTTTATTTATATCAAAGCTTGAGAAAGAGATTATATATCTTTCTCACCAAGGCATTGATACTGTTGGTGCAAAATATGCCTTTGGTTATGTTTGTGTCCAAGACTTTTTTTTTTTTTTTTTGAATTTACATGGCAGAATCGGTAGCTGCCATGAATCTGGGTAGGCTGTCCGACTTTTATGGCCACCATAGTATTCTGCGCTGTCCACCCTAGAAGCCTCCACATAGATCTTCGTGCAGTCCGCCCCTATAACCACCATGCCACAATAATTTTAAACCTTTTACACCACTGAAAGCACCAGGAAAGGGACAAGCGTTCAGTCCGACGAGGCCTGAGATTTGAACCTTGGACCTTTGCCCCCCTTATGGGGTTTGGATGAACCAATTGGTTTACACCTCAGACCTAAAATATGTGTTTTTTTTATGAGAAACCTTTTATATACAACATATCCGCAACATGTGAGGGGAGAGATTTGAACCTGGGCCTCTCGATAACTAGAGAGTTTTAACTACCCACTTGCTCTCCAACTCCTCTACATGAGCGGATTTGTGTCCAAGACTTTGACAATATTGAATGATCGGGTTTAAAACAAAGATTAGCCAGTTCAATTTCTAGAGAATGCTGGTTCCTTAATTTTTCATAAGAAAAAAGAAAAGAGTAAAGTGCATAAAGAAAGGGAAATATAGCTATTGCTAAAAAACATCAAAGGGGTATAGTTTAGACAAAAAAAAGGAAACACATATGGTTTTTGTAGATAAGCATTCTTTAAATAATCAAAATAAGAATAACCAGTTCTCTGGTGTCGATTTAAACAACATAAACCTACTGGAATTGTTAATTTCAAAACTAGTGGAACTTAAAATACAAAAATCTAGAAACATAATTAAAATGATTTGCATTCAATGTAGCTTATATGGAATTTAATATTCATACATACTTGATCAAACACCATTGAGCCAAAAAATATAATGAGGAGTATTTTATAGCTTTCAGAAGTCTGTATACATTGCCTTGTAAATTTCCAAGAGCCAACCCTTAGTTAGAGTCTCTCATTGTATATATACATCTAATAATAGAAAAACTAAAACTTGTTACAAAAATATGCCAGTTGGATCATTCTAGTAAGTTGGAGATTAAAGAAGGATGGAGTAGTGGGGTCTTCAACAACAAATGGTTGATATCTTCTTGTTACCACATGTCTACATCAATATTCTTATGGAAATCATGGCCCGACTGTCCTCCATTTCTTCATTTTTGGCTTTCGATTCACGAAAATAGAACCAATCATGAAATCATGACTCTTTTCTACCTTTTGCTCTTTTCAAGTCCTAGACCATAAAAAATAGGACTGATCATCAAATCATGATTCTTTTCTGCCTTCTACTCTTTTTGGGTCCTCGACCAATGAAAATAAGACCGGTTGTGAAATCCTGACTCTTTTCTACCTTCTACTCTTTTTGAGTCCTCAACCAACAAAAATAGGACCAGTCGCAAAATCGTAACTCTTTTCTACCTTCTACTTGTTAGGGTAAAATAGGTAGTATATTGCATTATACTACATAGATTATTACATTTACTTTTTACTGCATAACCATGGAGATATTTACTGTTCCAAAATATCTACTGGTTAACCTAGATTAATACCTAAAATATCCTAGGTCAGATATTTTAGGTTAGTTGTTTAATCATACTTCTCTACCCTAGGTTAGTAGTTAGCAACACGTCTCTCTCAACGCATCTTGTTAGCGTGATTGTTGCTAAGTCAGTATTATTTGTAACCTATATAATGCTTAGTATTTCTAAGCTATGGTTCCTAATGTTGAATATTGATTATTGCATTATTGAATTCCATTTTTGTGTGACTTATTCATCACATTGGCATCAGAGCCAATTTTTTTGGCTCGCCCGGAGGACGAGCTGGTGACAATTGGTGCCACCAACCCACCTCAACAGGTGAGCTTGCTGGCGGGATCAGGCTCAGGGCGGGATCAGGTTCAACCCTGAATTGACCAGGGCCTACTCGACCCTAGGCCCACGCTACTCGCGAGGGAGGCGATCGATCGCCCTCACGAGCCTCTCGATCGATAGCACTTCGCTGTCGATCGGGCTCCGCGATCGACCGCCTACCGAGCCCCTCGATCGACAACACTCCATTGTCGACTGGGCTCCGCGGTCGATGCCCGAGGAGGTAGGAGCCTCGGCTCCCGCTCACAAGGCCCGGGCCCATAGAGCCACATGGCCTCTACAGCTTGGGAGAGCCGAGAGGGTAGGAGCGCCCTCCCCTCCCAGCTGGACGCACACGGGGCAACCAATTTGGGATACGAGAGGGCAGGAGCGCCCTCCGATCCTCGACCACCTCGAGATCTACGAGGGCAGGAGGCCCTCCGATCCCTGACACAGCCTGACTCCGATCTTCGACACGTGGTGAGATCCGAAGATCTCTGGACTGCATGCACCCCGAGGCACCACCTGGACCATTGATCTGGCCTGCATGCACCTCGAGGTGCCACCTGGACCGCTAACTGGGTGACACGTGGCTCACAAGCCATGCGCCACCTAGACACTGACTAGGCGACACGTGGCACATAGGCCACGCGCCACCTAGACCGGATGACCTGACTCGGACCTGACACGTGGCGGACAGCCACAGGACAGATGCCTGACACGAGGGTGACACATGGCGGACTGACCGTGTGCCACCAGACTCGACTAACCGTGATGTGGTGATGACCAAAATGATAGGGACTGTGACTACCCGTAGGTAGTCAACAAACTACGGGCTTGAAAGCCCTTTTCAACAAGTCTTTCTCCTCCGCACGGGCAATGTGGGATAAATCCCACAATTTTTTTTGCCCGCCCGTGAGAGGAGAGAAGGGAAAGGGAATCACTTTCCCTTCCCTTCGTGTCGGGCCGTGTAGCTCGACCGGCACACAGTGTCGGGCTAAGGCTTTGGACGACGGGGAGTCCAGGGTTCGACTCCCGTCGAGGCAATTTTTTTTTGCCTTCAAATGTCACTTAGCGCCCGCAGCAAGATAAACAAGTATTTTTTATTTTTTTTAATTATTTTTTTAGTAAATTTTATTAATAATTTAATCATATTTGATTAAAAATCATTTTTTTAAGTGTTTTTTCTTCAAATGATTATATTATTGATTTAATTATGCTTCAAATTAATTAGAAATTAATGAGAGAAGAAAGAGGCTATATTTTTTTTGCAATATCCACCAAAACTGAATGCTTTTGTTTTCTCATCAAAAGGAGATATAACACATAAAAGAGTATTTTTTTTGCAAATTAGAAAGCCTACAAGCCCTTAAACTCTTCTCACAACCTGTTACATTTGCAAAATCAAGGATTTCTTCAACAAATTTTTTTTGCAATAAAATCCTCAAAATTTCTATAGTTTTCTTCACACATTATTGGAGATAAAAAGACATAGAAACTCAAACTTCTATTGCAAAACAAAGAGATTTACAACATTGAGGAATCACATAGGTCATTTCCTTTACAACAAAATCCAAACTTTGCTTTTGTTTTCTCCTTCAAAAAGGAGATATACGACATAAAATTGCATTTTTTGTTGTAAACTTGAGAAATATTTTTGAACCTATTTGCTTGATCCTCATGCTTGAGTGTTGAAGACAAAAACCAAAGTCGTGTGTCGACTGGTCTGGAAGCCTTTCAAACGCGGGTCGTGTGTCGACTTGTCTTGAAAGGAGTGCTCGAATTTTTCAATTTTGTAAAAATTAAGGGGGGATAGAAGTCATATTAAGTGATTCTATTTTTTGCAAAATTGTAAAGAGAAAGGGGGGATATTTCAAAACAAGAAAGGTGCATTCTCGATTGTACTCGACACCTTTTCTTAAAAATTGACTATACTAGGTGCATTTTCGGTTGCATCCGACACCTAGAGTGATAATAATTTGGGTTGCTCTCTTGTTTTGATTATTGCACTAACAATCATGCTTTTTGTGTGCAATTAAACAATCAGATAAAACATTGAAGAAGCATTTCACAAAACCCAAACTTCACTCAAAATCGTGCTAAACCTTGCACAGGTTAAAACAAAGTCAATTTTTTTTGGTCCCCTTCAAAGGTCAAAATCCAAACACCTTGATTAACTCTCTTTGTTTGGCTTAATTTCCTCAAACTTTCCATCCTTCTTGAAGGGTGTTAAGGCAGGTGCCATTAAATATCCTAGAGAGCACAATCAGAAGTCTTTCAAAACCTACCCCTTTAATTTGCTCTATTTTGTTTGGCTTAAAATCCTCAAACTTTTCATCCCTTGTTAAGGGTGTTAAGGCAGGTGCCATTAAATATCTTAAAGAGCAAATTAAAATCTTTCATATACTCTTTTGAGGGTATACTGCAAGATAAAGTCATCTTAGTCATATCAATTTGAAACCTTAACCATGGCCATGATCAACAAGTATCTCACTGAGAGCCAACTGCTCAAAGGTTCAAATTATTCAGCCTGGAAAACTAAGATGAAAGCCATTTTAACTGTAGAGGAGATGTGGGGAATAGTGGATGGCACTGATTCTAGACCCACATCAGCAAGAGCAGATCAGACAACTTATGATAAAAAGGATAAAAGACTTTCCTTATTGATCTTGCTAGCTATTACTGATGACATACAACCTCATATAAGTGAAGCTAAAAATGGTAAGGAGGCATGGAATGCCTTAGCAACCATTTTTGAAGGAAAGAATCAATCAACAATTCTTAACCTTCAAACACAACTTCATACTCTTCATATGAAATCTGGAGAGACAGTAGAGCTATTCCTCTGTAGAGTCGCAGATATAAAAACAAAATTGCAAGCCTTAGGAGAAAAAGTGGAAGACAATGTCCTGACCTCAATCATTTTAAGGGCTCTTCCAGACTCCTATAGAATGTTGATCACTTCACTACAAGTCTCTGGAAGGACAGTGACTTTTGTAGAGTTGGTAAATTTGCTTCAAACTGAAGAAGCTAATCAACTCCAAAGAGATGAGGCATCCAACAATGCACTTTTCTCAAACAAGCAAAGTGGAAAGAAAAAGTGGAATCAACAGAAAGGATCTTCTTCTAACAAAGACAAGGGTAAAGGCAAAGAGATTCAGAAGAAGAAGCAGTATTGTAAAATTTGTGATAAAGACACTCATGAAACCAAAAGATGTTGGTTTAAGAACAAACCACCCAATGAACAAGGACAAAAGAAGGGCAAAGGTAAACCAAAGAACAAGAATAAACAGCAACAGGGACACATTGCCGCTGAAGATTCTAGTTCGGACTCTGAATGAGCACACAAAGTGCTCATGACACATACAAAATCCTCTCACAAGGATACTGTTTGGTACATAGATTCAGGCGCTAGTAAACATATGACTGGCGATAAGTCCTGGTTTGAGACATTTGAGGCTCGAGAAGGTAGACCGGTAACCATTGCTGATGATCAGACTTATCGAGTTCAGGGAGAAGGAAGTGTTTCTGTCTCCCTTCCAGATGGAGAATGTAAGATTCAAAAAGTTCTTTATGTACCAGGATTGAAAAATAATCTCTTGTTAGTTCCACAAATCCTGGACAATAACATGAATGTCAATTTCAAAGTGGACAAAGAAAAGAAACGTTGCTTTATCACCCAGAAAGGAAAACAGATAGCAATAGGTTCATACAAACATGGTTTGTTTATCTTAGATGCAATTACCTCTACACATACTGCAATGGCAGTAACCACAAAAGAGGCCACTTCTCTATGGCATAAGAGATTTGGGCATCTAAGTTCGGGGTATTTACTAGAACTCAGTAAATATCAAATGGTGAAAGGACTGCCTACTCTTTCATCTACTTTGCCAGTGTGCTCAGATTGCTTGTCAGGAAAGCAACATAGAGTACCTTTTGAACCTAGCTCCTTTCGAGCTAAGGTACCTTTGGAGTTAGTTCACATAGATTTGTGTGGTCCTATGTCTACTAGTTGTGGAGGAAAAAGGTATTTTCAATTGTTTGTAGATGATCACTCACGAAAAATGTGGGTCTTCTTCTTGCAGTTGAAGTCTGAAGCATTTGACTATTTTTAGCAGTTCAAGAAGCTAGTTGAGAAAGAATCAGGATGTTTCATAAAGACCCTCCATTCAGATCGAGGGGGGAATACACATCAAAATAATTTTCCTCATTTTTGCAGAAACATGGGATAAAAATATAGTTAACAACAACCTATTCTCCTCAGTCAAATGGAGTTGTTGAGAGAAGAAATCGTTCCATTATGGAAATGGTTCGATGTATGCTTAAGGGAGCCAATATTGAGCACAGTTACTAGGATGAAGCTGTAACAACTGCAGTATATCTTCTAAATAGGGCACCCACACGGGCTCTTGAAGGTATGACTCCTCAGGAAGCATGGAGTGGAAGGAAACCCTCCATATCTCATCTACGAGTATTTGGGTGTAAGGCTTTTATGCATATACCTAAGGAGAAAAGAAAGAAGTTAGATGAGAAGACACTACAATGTGTTTTTCTTGGATATGATGAATTCTCAAAAGGCTATCGATTGATAGATCCATTCACCAAGAAAATACATGTTAGTAGAGATGTAGTGTTTGATGAGGCTTTCACATCTAACACTACATCAGTATACCTGGAAGATGAGGAGCAACAACCACAGACTCCTCCACAATAGAAAAAGCCTCCAAAATGGTATACAAGTACTATGAGAGATTCCAAACTCACTTCACCTCCAGATCTCACTCTCAATCATCCAAAGACATGAAGCATGTCTCGACAGAGAACGACAGAAGCATCTACTTCAGTTGATGATCTTTGTGCAGATTTTCAAGAGCTTTCTATTGATAGAGATTTAGAAGTTGGAAATGATATGGAAATTGATGAGGAGAGGGTTTACATGTCTTCATATGATGAAAATGAACCTTCTACAGTTGATGAAGCACTTAGTCAGCCTCAGTGGAAGGCAGCTATGGATGCTGAACATAAATCCCTCATTAAAAACAAAACATGGAAGCTGGTCGATTTGCCTAAAGGAAAGAAACCCATAGGCTGCAAATGGGTTTACAAAGTCAAATATAAGGCAGATGGTACCATAGATAAGCATAAGGCCCATCTTGTGGTGAAGGGCTATGCTCAAAAGGAAGGCCTTGATTATGAGGAAACCTTTGCACCCACTGCAAGGATGACCACCATTCGAGTTCTTTGTGCTATGGCAGCACAGTTCGGATGGAAATTACATCAGATGGATGTAAAAAGTGCCTTTCTAAATGGTGACTTAAAAGAAGAGGTATACATGACTCAACCTCCAGGATTTTTTGAGGAAGGCCATGAGCAACAAGTTTGCAAATTGGTCAAATCATTATACGGGCTAAAACAAGCCCCAAGAGCATGGTACATCAAAATGGATAGTCACCTACTGCAACACGGATTTAAGAGAAGTCCATCAGATGCAAATCTCTATATCAAGAACACAGGTTCTGAAATAGTGATTCTTGTACTGTATGTAGATGATCTGATCATCACTGGAAATTCAGAGAAATTGATTAACGCCGTGAAAAATGACTTGAAAGAGTCATTTGATATGATAGATCTTGGACTTCTCCACTACTGTCTTGGCCTTGAGATAGAACAGAAGAAGAATCATCTTAGGGTGACTCAAAAAAAGTATGCCAAGACTTTAGTAGAAAAATATCGTATGACTGATTGTAAGCCCAAAGCAACACCGATGGAATCAGGGCTTCAATTATCACGGTATGATGACTCACCACAGGTAGATGGCATGCTATATCGACAGATGATTGGAAGCCTCATCTATCTGACCAATACTAGACCAGACATTACTTATGCTGTAAACTATCTTTCTCGGTTCATGCAGGAACCAAAGGTCTCTCACTGGAAAGTAGCTAAGAGGGTTCTTCACTACATTCAGGGTAGTGTAGATTATGGTCTAGAGTATAAGAAGAATAACTCATTCTTCTTACAGAGTTATACTGACTCTGACTATGTTGGATCCCTAGATGACAGAAAATCAACATCAGGATATGTATTTCATCTTGGATCTGGTCCTGTCTCATGGCATAGTAAAAAGCAACAGGTGGTTGCTTTATCTTCAACTGAGGCAGAATATCGCGTTGCACGTGGAGCTGTGTGTGAAGCGATATGGTTAAATCGCATCTTGGCTACCATGGGCCTACCAAAGAAACTTCCTATTCACATGTTTTGCGACAACTCAGGTGTTTTGAACTTGGTCAAGAATCCAGTCCATCATGAACGCACAAAGCATATTGACACAGATTGTCATTTCATTCGTGATGAAGTTCCTAAACACAGGATCAAGCTCCAATACATTCCCACCGACGAACAGGTTGCTGACATCTTCACAAAGGCACTTGGACGTGTCAAATTTGAGTTGTTCCGAAGTAGACTTTGTATATCAAAGTAATGTAATAAAGGGGGGATGTTAGGGTAAAATAGGTAGTATATTGCATTATACTACATAGATTATTACATTTACTTTTTACTGCATAACCATGGAGATATTTACTGTTCCAAAATATCTACTGGTTAACCTAGATTAATACCTAAAATATCCTAGGTCAGATATTTTAGGTTAGTTGTTTAATCATACTTCTCTACCCTAGGTTAGTAGTTAGCAACACGTCTCTCTCAACGCATCTTGTTAGCGTGATTGTTGCTAAGTCAGTATTATTTGTAACCTATATAATGCTTAGTATTTCTAAGCTATGGTTCCTAATGTTGAATATTGATTATTGCATTATTGAATTCCATTTTTGCGTGACTTATTCATCACACTACTCTTTTTAGGTCCTCGGTCAGTGAAAAATAGGATCGATCATGAAATCACAACTCTTTTATGCCTTCTGCTCTTTTTAGGTCCTTGGCCAATGAAAACAAGACCGATCATGAAATTGTGACTCTTTTTTACCTTTTTCTCTTTTCAGGTCCTCGACCAACAAAAATAGGACCAATTACAAAATCGTGACTCTTTCCTACGATTTGCTCTTTTCAGGTCCTCGACCAGCGAAAATAGGACCGATCACGAAATCGAGACTCTTTTCTGCCTTCTACTCTTTTTGTTTCCTCAACTAGCAAAAATAGGACCGATCATGAAATTATGACTCTTTTATGCCTTATGCTCTTTTCGGGTCCTCGACTAGCAAAAAAAGGACTGGTCATGAAATGGTGACTCTTTTCCATACTTTGCAAAATTTAGAGAAGAAATCTCCTCTCTCCCCTTGGTGTAGAAATCTCCTAGGAATTTTGTTGGCAGAATGTTAGAATATAAAGCCTTTATCCATTAGAAAATGGAGTAAAAAAGAACAAAAAGAAAGAAAGGGGAGAGATATAGAGTAAAATTTTGTTTCTATAATGCAACTATTCTTCTAGGATGTTTTCTTCTGTTGATTTTCTCGTCTCTATTGCTGCTTGACTTCTCGCTGAGGCTTTTTTGGCCTTTTTTTTTCTAGTTTCTAGACAACTTCATTGTAAGCCATGCAAGCCTTATTCCAAGTCTCTTCATCTAGGTTAAAATTTTCCATGAAAATCAAATACAAATACTCCAACTCTTTGATCTTGTCGTAGGATAAAACTTTTGACCTCATGAAAAACTCTTGCAGACAGGAGTTGATATGGATAAGATCTTGAGCTATGCTAAATATTTGATCTTTTTGGAATGGCTCTTCCCAGCTATCTATTTCTGATTCATATGCCATAAAAGCTTTGCAGGAAGCTTTAAGCCCATATTCTTCTAAGATATTTAAATTTTCATCCCAGAATCTTGGTAGACCATAATTTTCTGCTATACTCAAATGTTTCAAAATCCCCTTAGCTTTTGCTTTGAGTTCTTGAATTATCTTAGCACTTTCTATCACAAGCTTGTACCTTTTGAAGAAACTCCTAGTAGCTATTTTGTCTTGGGACCATGCTTCATCTTGGGCTTTATTAGTAACCCTTTCCTGTGTGCTTTCTGCCAAAACTTGAATCTTCATTGCTATAGATAGTCTTGCTTGTAGGAAGGTAACAAATGCAGTGAACTCATCTCCTACCTAGCTCAGTGTTTCTTTGATCTTGGCCAGGTATATTAATGTAGGCCTCACTTTCAAGCCTATTTTTTTTATATCATTGAAAATTTCTTTTCTGACTGCCACGGCTTTTTCTTTGGATAACCCACCAGTTTTGTCCTTGTTTTATTGAATTTGTCTCTGTAGGTCCTCCACTTGTTTACTCAAAACTTGAATTTGTTCAACAACCTTCTTTGCTTCTTCCTTATATGGCACTGCTTCATTGAATCTTTCTTCCCACTTCTTAGCCTCATTCTTCAGAGCCTTTTCGATAGTTTTTTGCTCACTCAAGGCCACCTCCAAATGTTTTCTTACCTCTTCAGCTCTGAGGTATTTCTCTTTGTAATATTTAGCATTTAAGTATATGGTCCCCATGTGAGCTTGGGCCCTTCCCCATTCATATTCCATAGGTAGCTAAGTGATATATTCAATTATTATATCAACTTGGTAATCTTCTAGAGCCATTTCCCCTTTCGACTTCTATACCAACTATGTCATCTTCATTATTGAGCACTTTATACTGATGGGATCTAGAGCTATTCCCTATTTGGTACGGGCTATGTTCTTGGAGGCTTCGGTGCAGCAGGATTTCCACCAGTATAAGGCGTTTTGGTTGTATTTATTCATCTTCTTAAGCTTGGAGATAGTGGGATGACTTTCAGAAGAGGAGGCAGGGGTAGATTGAAAGCTAGAGAAATGGGCAGCATGGGGGAAGGGGATGTTGACCGGGGTGGTATCTATATTTGATGGTCCTATGAGGGGATTTTTGGGAGCAATTGAGGATGATTT
The DNA here is from genome assembly GCA_028583015.1 of Wollemia nobilis. Taxonomy (NCBI): domain Eukaryota; kingdom Viridiplantae; phylum Streptophyta; class Pinopsida; order Araucariales; family Araucariaceae; genus Wollemia; species Wollemia nobilis. The sequence goes on from JAQPPZ010000333.1 coordinate 3,952,322, forward strand.
CAGATCATATTGGGTTTGAAATGCAGGTGGTTGTGATGGTGGAGGTTGTTGATTGGAAGGAGAGGAAACATCATCTTTAGGAGTAGAATGGGAAGGGGAGTTTCTTTGGGATTGAGAAGAGGATGAAGAAATATTTATAGAAATCATACCTAATAATTTTGATATCTTTTACAAATTTATACCTTTAGTTCTTGGTGGCTTCTTAGTAGGGATCGATCTTTCGATGGGAATCAATTTCTCTACAAGAACTGATCCTTCGGTAGGAGTTGTCCCTTTGTGGAAACCAATTTCTCTATAGGAATTGATCCTTCAATAGTAGTTGCCCCTTTCGACAAGAACCAACCCTTCAACTAATTTATCTAGCTCTCAGGTATTGACATCATGATGTTTAGGGGGTTGTTCTACGTTTCCTTCTACATATTTTTCTATGTTTTCTCCTACATTTTCTTGAATATATTCTATTACATGTTATGTTACATATTTTGTTTCATCTTCTATTTCATAATTTGCATGTGTTTCATTTTCTTGTTCATCCCCTATTTTAGAGTCTGCATGTGTCTCTTCTTGCTTGCTCTTCTTCTGCTTGCCTGCTCCTACTGACTCTGATTTCATTTTCTTGAAGATGAGAGGATGAAAATTATCAAATTTTGTGTTGGATGTAAATGGGAGAATAGGGACTTCTTGTTGCTCGATGGAAATCCATTTCCCTTATCTTGGCTTGGTTATCCCTTTTTTGTGGTAGGTAGATTCTCCTTTTGAGTGCCATTGATGCCTGGTGGAACCTTGTCTGCAAGAGTTTCATAAAACTTAGGTTGGAACTGGTCATATAAAGCAGTAAATTTATGATTAGGTTTTATTCCCCACTTAGAGGTGCTCATATTAATTTGCACCCTCATCATCCACCAGGCTAGGATTTTTGTTGATGTCCACTCTAGTCCCTTCTTGGATATTGTCTTTATACAATTTTATTGCAACCCATGTTTTTGGATTACCTTTGGGGTTATAATCCATCACATGTTCATAGAAATCATGCCACAGGGGCAATGGCTGAATTTGCTCCACATGCCATTCCAATGCTTCACTTTCTTCATTATTCTTGCCCTGTTTGTCGATTTCTCTAATAGAAAAATGAAATTATTTGAAGGAAGTTTTGTTTAGAGAAGCCTGCCTTTCTGCAAACCTATCAAGGGGATCATATTTCCATATATTTTGCAATTCTACTAGATTCATGTTCTTCAGGGCTCAAGTGATTCGTTCATGATACCATTTCTTTGATACAACTACTCCTTCAAACTCAAAAATCATAAGGTATGTACCAGTTTTACCAATTCTTATCCCAAACTTGCAATTGATGTATTCCATATACCTCACATAATCCAAGGCAAACAATCATTCAGTGACATAGTATGAGAGTAAGAAAGGTTTCCCTATGAAACCATATAGTCTGACAACCACCCCCTATGTTAAAATAAACTAGTCACCTTCTTCTGCATGTTGTAAAACATACTATACCTTCTAGGGAAGTCTATGTACTTCTCCATACATAATATTCAAAGTAGGTCCCAAGAATTCCATGTTAAAATAGTAGTATAACACGATCTTTAAAAGCACTGTTGTCCACTCATATACTGGTAAAAACTTCCCTTACTCATTTCTATCAATTATGGATATGAAAGGAAGTCACTTTGACTAGAATAAAAAGAAGATACATACCCGATAAGATGAAAATCTAAAAGGTACTTGAGAACCCTTCTTTATTTTGGACAAGCATTCATGTAATTGATAAAATAGGTAAGAAGGCCAATCAAAGAAAATGGGTGCAGTGTACTCATATATAACTGAAACATCATATAACTTAGGGTTCAAAATGCACTGAGCTACTACAATCTACCACCCATGCACTTTTGCATCTAATTCTAGTCCCACCACCATAGCTAACATGGAGAATAGTTCTTTGTTTTTGAATTTTGATAAGGGGATGGGTGCTTCTGGTAGAGTCCCTCAAGTAGGGGGTTCCAAAAATTATGTTTGTAGAAATAGCTTGATGTTTTAGGTGGGGGTATAGTATTTAGCCTACCCAAATAGGTAAAAAAATATGGGCTTCAAGGCTAGCTTCATGTTGTTTGTGAAGGTGCACATAATAATATTGGGATCTAGAGTGAAGCTAACATCTCTCTTATAATTCTTGGAAATTATTTTTTTGGCATCATAGAATTTCACCATATACCTAATCAACTCAAGGCTAGGGTGGATGGGAGTGTAGATATACTAGGAAAGTAAAGAATAGTATGTGAAAGTTTTTGAGCATGATGGGGTCACCTTTTTTGCTACTCTAGCCAGCACGTCCCTACGGATCTTCTTTGGATTCTTATAGGTGATGACTGTATCTATTATGTAGGTGTTTGGATATATAAAACCACCTTTATTTTCTCCCACCTTACACATTTATATGACAACTAAAGAAGAATACACCATGGTTGCTCATTGTGTTAATTCTTTGGAAGTGTTTTGAGCAAAACTAGAAGTTCTAAGTGAATTCAAAGAATACCTTTTGTAGGAGAAATATTTGAGAAAATAGGGATGTGATAAAAGGGGCTTCCACAATGTAAATAATGGGTGCATGCATGAATTAGGGCACCATGCAGTAATTTTAGTAGATGGTGCACATTCCATGAATAATTTTGAATGTTGTTGGGTGTCTTGTTTCGTGTGCCACCTTCTTAAAACCAACCGCTATGCATCACCATTTTCTTTGGGCCAATAACTTTACGTCACCTCTTCCTCAGACCAATTACTTCATGTCACCTTTTATTGGACCAATAACTTCACACAGGTGGTACTTTGAACGAAGCACATTTAAAATTTAAAAATTTGACTTTCCTACCAAAAGTGAAAAGTGTCATTGTGTGAATTTGACTTCTAAATACCAAAGTGTCACAAAATTGTGACCGTTTTTCTTGAAGTGGCCTTTGAGTGCCAAAGTGTCACAAAATCATGACCATTTTCCTTGAAGTGACCTATGAATGCCAAAGTTTCACAAAATGACGATCATTTTTCTTGAAGTGACCTCTGAATGCTAAAGTGTCATGAAATCATGACCATTTTCCTTGAAGTGGCCTTTGAGTACCAAAGTATCACAAAATCATGATCATTTTCCTTGAAGTGGCCTCTAAATGCCATAGTGTCATGAAATCATGACTATTTTCCTTGAAGTGGTCTTTGAATTCCAAAGTATCATGAAATCACGACCGTTTTCCTTGAAGTGGCCTCTGAGTGTTAAAGTATCATGAAATCATGACCATTTTCCTTCTTCAACAATATTTTTGTTGACTATTGAAAATCGTACCGGTCGCAAAATCACAACCTTTCTTTTCAAGGTGTGATTTAGAAAAAAAATCATATATACATATAGTACAAGGGGGTGGGAAAGAGTCTTATCTTACTTGAAATACAACTTGAGGTGGAATGCATTGACAAGGATAGGCTATACTTGGCCCTGTTCATATTTCAGCTAGAAGGATTTCTATTATTTTTCTACAGTTATCTCGAAAGGTCCTTCCTAGAAAGCATTAAATTTTTGATGATTTTTGGGTTTTGCATTTTTCTCATTCCATATTAGAACCAAGTCTCCCACTTTGAAGTTCCTGAGAGTAGCCTTTTTGTCAAACCATTTTTTCATGTCTCCCATGTGTTTTTGATAGTGATTGTAAGCTTGTTATTTTTGTTCTTCTAGTTGTAAGAGTTGTATCAACCTATTTTCCATTGGTTCTGCTTCTTCCACACCGGTTTGATTGAGCAATTTTAAAGCAGGTATTTCTGTGTATAGGGAGAACAACTTCTTTACCATAGACCAATGAGTAAGGGGATGTGTTGATGGATTTATTAATTGTATTTTGATCATCCCATAACACTTGATTTATCAGAGAATTCCAACTCCTCTTATTGTATCTCAGAATCCACTTTAGAATTCAGAGTAGGTTTTTATTTGTCAATTCAACTAAGCCATTTCCTTGGGGATAGTAATTCAAAAAAATCTTCAAATAGATCCCATATTTACTAGCAAAATCAATTATTTTAGCACTTATAAAATATGTACCATTTTTTGTTACCAATGCATCAAGGATACAAAATATTGTGATTAAACTCTCAAAAAATTCTATCACAACTTCTTGATCAAATTTCTTAGTAGGCACTGCTTCATCCCACTTAGTGAAGTAATCAGTGGTAGTCATAATATATTTGTGTCCAAAAGATGAGTTAGGTTCTATCACCCCAATGAAATCCAGGCCCCATTGCTGGAAGGGTTCTTCAACCTGAATAGGTTTCAAAGGCATTGAAAAATTTCAATTTCTCCCAACATATCTCTAGAATTCTTCACAAATTTTGGTTACTATGAATGCATCTAAGAAAATAGAAGGCTACTAGCAACCAGTTTTGATTATTTTCAAAGCTGTAGTCCTTCCTGAGTAATGTCCACCTAATGGACCTCCATGAAAATTCTCTGAAACTCTCTACTTTTGATCATATTTTATGCATCAAAGTAATACGTCATCCATATTTTTTTTGTACAGTCTTAGAGGTATTAAAGTATACTACAAAGCTTAGAACATGTATCTTCTTCCCCGTGAAGTGTTTAAACCTATTGGGCATTTTCTAGTTTAAAAGTATTTGATCAATTCCTCAGTCCAATTGATGCTTTCTAAGGTTTTATCATCCCATGATATTTATTCTTGCACTTGGTAAGCTATATACATCATTGAGGCTTGCTTGGCAAGTTCTTGACATAATACTCTGCATCTCACTAGCTTGGTCTGGTGAATATTGACATCATATTCTTGTATATTTGATACCCAACCAACTATTTTATCACCAAGCTCTCCCTATATGATGAAGTTCTTGAAATCAGGGTAAACTACATACACAATGGTCCTACTCCGTGAAAGAAAATGCTTAAAATTTTTCAACGATTTCATGATTGCATAAAATTATTTTTTGATTAAGTTGTATTTTTCCTTGTGTTCCTGCATGGTCTGACTTAGAAAGGCTATGGGCCTTTATTCATTGTCTATCAATTTATGAGTAAGTGCTACAATGTAAATTTCTTGTTCACCTACAACATACAGGATGAAATCTCTAGAGTAATCTAGATTTACTAGGATAGGTTCTTGGGCTATATTTTCCTTTATACTTTTAAATTATTTCTTTCACAAGTCCATCCATTTGAATTCATTATCCTTTTTTAATAACTAGGTCATGGTATTAACAATTTGTGCAAAATAGGTCCGAGGTGTAGATCAATTATTTCATCCAAACCCCATAAGGGGGGCGGAGGTCCAAGGTTCAAATCTCGGGCCTCGTCGAACTGAACGCTTGTCCCTTTCTTGGTGCTTTTAGCAGTGTAAAAGGTTTAAAATTATTGTGGCATGGTGGTTATAGGGAGGGACTGCACGAATATTTGTGTGGCAGAGGGCGGATAGTGTAGAATACTATGGCGGCCATAAAAAGCTGGACAGCCTGCCCGGATTCGTGGCGGCTACCGATTCCACCATGTAAATTCAAAAAAAAAAAAAAACAATTTGTGCAAAATATTCTATGAACTTGTGTACAAAGTTGATCTACACAAAGAATGATTGCAAGCCTTTCTTGCTCGGAGGTAAAGGGAGTTCCAATAGTGCTTTTACCCTGTTAGGATCTATAGCCAATTTGGCTTTGGAAATGACATGTCCTAGCAAGATTCCTTCTTCAACAAAAAATATGGACTTCTTCGGGTTCAAAGAGATACTGAAATCTCTACATTTCTCAAAAACTCTTCTAAGGTATTCAACGTGATCTTCTTTGTGATCAGAGAACATCGTCATATTATCCAAGTAAATTACTATGATATTATTGACAAGTTCTCCAAAAGCCACATCCATTGCCCTTTGAAAAGTTGCTCCAGCATTGGATAATCCAAAAGGTATCCTTTGGTAAGTTAATATCCCCCATGTGGTAGTGAATGTGGTTTTGTAATGGTCTTCATATTTGACCCACACCTGGTTGTAACCAGAAAACCCATCCAATAATGAGAATATTTTTGCACCTGCCATAGTATGTAGAGTCTGGTCAATTTGTGTGAGAGGATAATGATCCTTCAGTGAATATTTATTTAAGTTTAAAAAGTCCATGCATAGCCTAATGTCTCCATTGTTCTTCCTGACCAGAACAAGGTTAGCTACCCAAGTAGAATATTTGATAGCGTATACAATTTTGGCTTCAAGTAGTTTCAACAGTTCTTGCTTCATCAAAGTTTCAATTTTTGGGTTCATCAAAATTTGTTTTTACCGAAAGGGTTTTGCACCTTCTTCGATCTCAATGGTATGTTGTATAGTTTCTTTTGAGTATACTTTAAGGTCACTATAATTCCAAGCTATGATATCAGGGAACTCTTTGCATAGTCTTTGAATTTGGTTCAATTATTCCTTTGTACAATTTACTCCTACTTTAATAATTTTTTTTGGTTCTAGTTGGACATCTTTATACTTGTGTTTATCAACCTTCATCTTGTGACCGATTGACCTATCATTGTTGTAAAATAGACTTTCAAGAGTAATCAATCTCTTTGGGATATAATTATTTTTCAGTTGGATCATACCTTCGTCTTCTTCATATTTCAACACCCTATCACTTGAACAATTCATCTCATGAACCAAGAAATCTACTATCTGTTCATAACTCTCAAAAACCTGCCAAAAGGTGTCCTTGTATGGCAAAGAAGGCCTATATATAAGCCTAACCATATTAGACTTTTGGATGAAATTGCTTATGGGGTAGAAGTTGGTACCTACTGATGCCAATAGATCAACATGAGTATTTCTTTCTATAAGGATTGCTTTAATGTTTAGAGCTTCAAAAGCTTCGAGTAGATCCCAAACTTTATTTTTGTAAGCTTTGAGATAGTGTTGCTTACTAACAAATTTCTCTATAAATTGGTTTACTATCAGTTCAAAATCTCTATAAATATGTAGTTGTTTGATCCCTAGCCTCTCAGATTTCTTAAGGCCTAGACAAAGTACCTCATATTCAGATGCATTGTTGGTACAGCTCCAAGTCAATCGATAAGAGAAATTTTTTTCCTCACTGGTTGGGGATATTAAGATGATACCTTCTCAAGCCCCATTCTTGCATCTGGCGCCATAAAAGAAAAGTTTCCATATTTGGTTGGCATATGGGTCTACCTCGTGCAAAGGGGTGGGATTACTTTTATCGGGTTTCATGACTGAATAACTTCCAAGGTCTATTTCAATCATAATGTTTAAGTATTTGAGGTAGAATTAATATTCTTCTTGTAGTACATTCAAGGTTTCATCCATTAACTTTAAGTCTTCCATATCTTCAATCATTATGTTTACCGTAGTTGCCTGTTTTCCTTCCTCTTCAATTTATTTGATGTGGAAGTAGATGGTTTTTTGTTGAATATCTTCATTCTTTTCCCTTTGAATGGGATTTATAAGTGTGAGTAATCCATAGACAGGTTTCCTCCCATCTTGGTTGTGAATTATTTGGGTAGACACATACCTAAGGTTCCAAATCCACTACAACAACCTCTTGTATAACCGTAAGTTGAGGCATTTTGTGTAAAACTATAGGAATATCTTTTATCACCCCCATGATTTAGATCAAAGTTCCATATAACTGCAAAACACCCAGGATGCTTCTAATGTATTCCATCCCCATGATGTCACATATAGCTTTGGGTATTATAGTAGTTGTAGCCCCTGAGTCTATCATACAGTTATGTACCACCCATCCTTCCATCTGAAGAGATAAATAGAAGGGAGGAGGTTTGTTTTTTTGATAGCAGACGTCAAACTAGCTTGTGCATAACTCAACTGAGCACAAGTCTTACTCTTGTTTTTATAGACCTCAAGGGTTTTTGTAATAAGTCAATTTGTTCCTAGAAATTGCAATGCATCATACATAGTTGCTTTAGGAGTTTTTTCATTTCTTCTACTATGTTGAAAGGGAGAGGATCAACACTTTTCTCTTTTTATTTTGCAAAAGTATCATACTTGTTTCTATACCCCTGAATGGCATCTATCCTTTTATTCTTGGTCAATGAGAGATATCTCAACTTATATCTTGCATGTTCCTATGTCTCAACTTCTTTCTACAAGGGGGCTTCCTTGCATATCTCCACTTTTTTTTGACCTGAGCTTTGGAAAACCTTATCATAGGAGGCTCTTCTCTCAACCTGGTTTTTCATAGGTGAAGGTACTTTTAGGGGATTAAGCTCCTAGGGGTCTATCTACAAGGGTTTTTACTCTTATCTGGTCAAAACGACTACTTGATCTACCGAAGACACATGAGATTGTGATTTTCCTCCCTAATCATGTTTACTTGCACTTTAAGAGTCTTTTATGCTCTTTCAACGACTATATTCTGGACATAGTGTTGATGGATCGTACATGATCCAACATGTAGAACACCAAAAATATAATTCTATCAATGATTTGGTAGGTTCATCATATTTATTAGCATAAACCACATTTGATCTCTCCTGATTTTTGACGCTTGTGGAACTTGATATCTTGTTACTTGTGGAAATATCCTTGGCTAGAAACTTCTCTCTGATTCTTTTATTTCCATTGAGATAATATTATTGGTTAAAGTTTTCATGGTTGATTGTAGGTCTATTAAGGTTGCAAGCTGAGGATCAAGAGTTGGTAAAAATTATGATACAAGAAGTGCAGGAATGACAGGTAACATTAGGGGGATGAAAGGTGCTTGTATTATTGGGATGGATGGTTGTCCCTGTTGGAACAATTTCTAGCATCCATAGGTTTGAGCTATCACACTACAAAAAATTGTTTGAAACCAATGAGCTATTACAGGCTCTGGTCAACCAGCCTCTTTATTATGATAAAAGATATATTGCTAAAGAAAGTAACTAGAATGGGTAAGGAAACCCTAGTGATAAACTTTAAATTTTACAAGTTTAAGCACTCCAGATTTTAGTTATATGCTACTTATATATAAAGTTACCAAGCAAAGACAAAAACAATTACTATGCCTTATGTGGATCGATACCTAGATTCATTGGGCTGTTATAGCAATTTTAACAATGCTTTAAAATATAAAGAAAAAAATGAGAAAAAGAGAAATTGGTACTATTAGACTCAGTCGAATATCATAGTGAATATAAAAGTTAACCAATGATATAAATGCTCATAACACATTCAAATAATGTAATTTGCTATGAGAAAACACACATAACTATAGACAAAAATGGCAAAACTAACACCCCATAATTGTATTAATTTTTCCAAATGAATTACATGTAGAGTGGGCATAATGCCATTAAACTTTGTTAAAAAGTTCTTAATACAATGAGAAGTATTTTTTCAAATGATGTAACAAGACTTCATCAACTTTTCCTGCACCACTTGGGTAATAGGAAAAATTTATGAGTTTCAGGCTCAAAAATACTAGGAATATCCTCATCTTCTCAGGTGCAATTCTACCAAAACCTGCACAGTAAAGGTAAGAATGAGGGATGAAAAAAAATATATATAAAGGAATACAACAAAACAAATCTTAGGGTACTCAAGTATACCTCTTAGAAAAAATGCTTTCTCTAATGCTTGATGCATATTCTGATCGTAGCTGATGTATTTATAGCTTTGAATTCTTGAATCTATTATTTTTGGCCTTATTTGGGCCTTACAATTGTCACTTTTTATTTTGATCTTTCAAAATTGTAAAAGTATTTTCCATTACTCCCTTTTTGTCTACACTTCACACTCTTCGAGGATTCCCTTAAATCTTAACATGTTCAACCAGTAATCTCTGTGCCAGGAGGGTCTCCTTTTGTTTTTCTTTCTCCTATTTCTCCTTCCTCTATTTATGTTTCTCTTGTTTCTCCTTCCTATGTTTCTTTTTATTATATTTCTCCTTCCTCTATTTCTTCTTGGCTCTCTTAATGGATTTATACCTTTGAAGTTTCTCCTTCTTGAGTAACCTTGATTTTGTCTCTTGGAGGTGAGCTCATTTATAGCTGCAAGCTACACATTTTCATTTCTTTACCTTTCTTGCCCTGCTGTAGCCATCTGATTTTTTTCCTAATAATTATCTAGGCATCAACATTAAAGGTTATAGAGAATCTCAACATATCCATTTCCTAAAGGATCCTATTTTTATGCAAGCTGATATAACTCTTACTCTTTTCGTATTGGGTGATTAGCGTCTCCACAGTATTTACTAGAAAGGTGGTTTGTATGGCCATTTCTTGCTCATCATCTGGTTCACAATCAAAGTCCTTTATTTTATTTTTGAGATCTTCTATACTAACGATTTCAAATAATCCTTCCAATGATAACCCAATGTCTTCTAGATTCTCCTTTATATCATCCAACAGAGTGAACATCTCTGCAGCATCATTACACCATATTTATTTTTTTACCCCAAACATGGCTACTTTCATGAATTCAATATTATTTTTGAACTCGATACCATCATTCAATATTACTTCTTTGCTCTACATCTCCTCAAAATATTTTAACATTAAGTTTAGAGTAGGGTAAATGGTCTCGAAGTCTTCTTCTTTCTAATAAATTAAGCTTTCAATTTCTTGAGCTATAACTTGGATTACTCCAATCTGTCTGAACATCTCAGTGACCCCCTTGATCCTGTCTTGAATTTTAAATGACATTTACTTTTTTATTTTAGACAAATAACCTGTATAGTTGGTTATTTTCACCATCATAGGAGGGGGTTGTGCTGATGGGGTGGTTTTCTTTGCCAACTCTTATTTTAGACTATCAATCAATGTTTTCATATCCACTTTTTCTTTATCACTAGTTTGCAATTGACTTCTCAATTTGTCATTTGCTTAATGCAAAAAAACTGGTCTATACAATTATTGCTTTGTTTATTCTGACCATATAAGTATCTTTTTCCCTCATGGAAACCCCTCCTGTTAGATTGTCAACAATGAGAATTGCTGGTTCCTGTCGAGCAAGGAAAACAATTTCCACCATAGCTGACCTATGCTTGTCTTTATCTACCTCTACAGTAGAGATTTCTGCCATACCATCCATACTTGCCACTGCATGTAGTTCTATCTCATTAGCAACACTAAAAACTATATCTTATTTTACCCTTTTCAATGTGACTATATTTGAGGTCAGGGTCAGTCTAGGTTTTTTTGCTAGAGGAGTAGCCAAAACCTCTTGTTTTTCTATTATATGATCTCTTAGGATCTCTCCAAAGCCACTAGATTTCATTTGTGCTACATATGGGATTGGTACTTCCTTATAATTAATTTTTAGCGAGGTGGGGATAACCTGAGTAGCCAAATTCTTTACACTAGTTAAGGCTAACACTTTATCAAGAATAGGAGTTTCAAATTGTTTTTCTACACCAACAGGCTCTTGAGATGATACTACAACTATTTCTTTCCATTTTTCTACATCAGGCCTTGTGTGAGCCAGTTATGAAGTACTGGGCACAACCTCTATCCAAAGTTAGGAATCTCCTAGACCTTATATCTGGTGTTCTATTACATTAGCAATGCTAACAATTATTTCCATTTGTTTGAGGCCCTGTTATTCTATAATCTCCAATATAAGGTCTTCTCGGATTTACCTAGTGGGAGGAGAAAATATTGGTGCTGCTTTCTCGATAGTGATTCTCCTTATTGAGTTTAGATCAGTTGGGTATTCGCCTGGTGGATGAATTTATGAATTTCCCCTTATATTTTGTAGGAATTCATTCCATACTCTTTGCAGGATTTCCTCTTTTTCCATTGATTCTAGTAAAGCCTCTTCATATTTATCTTCTCTATGTTTGACCTAGGTATACTCACGTTTCATCATCTCCTAGTATTTCTATAGAGGATCATAGGGTCTCCAAGTCACTTCTTCAAAATCCAACCCTTCCAGGTCATACATACCTTTCAATACGGCCATATAACCTGCGTATATGTAATATATAAATTTCTAGGGGACATTAAACCAAGGGATCCAACCATGCTTATTCGCCTATCTCATTTTGGCTTCTTCTACAACTTGTCTTACTAGTTATAAGGTAGCTAGGGAGTAAGGATAATATGTAGGCAACGCCTTGGGGGAACTTTTGGCTCCATTGAGCCTGATGTACGTAAATCCTTATGAGAAAAAGTAATCTCCAATTCCTTTCCCTTTGATAAATGCTTTTAGAATCTAGTTAGAATCCAGTGGACTTCTACTATGAAATTGTCATAGAACATGCCTAAATGGGTGCGTCCCTCATGTATCCTCCAAAATATATTTTGAACGTAGGGACTCTCGGCAAATTTTAGCCTCCTTTTACTATCTTCTCCCATTTGGCCAGCTATCATATGCATAAGAATCAAGTAGTTGGAGAAACGAGGCATCTATTCCTTTTGCTCCAAAATTGCTCTTTTAAGTTCTGCTAACTCCACGTGCATCGGTGTGCTTAATTATTCCTCCTAGGCATATATGGGGGTATTTGTATTTCTATTACTTTGATCTACTAAATATAAAACATCTTTCTAGACCACATCAAGTCTCGATACCCCCAGTATGATACTAACCATATCACTAAAGTCCCAAACCCAAGGTTGAAATGCAGTTTTTATAGCAAAAAAATCATACAACATGTCCTCATATTATTCAAAAAGAATTTTAATGGATTTTAATTTGGTTAACCTACTAGATTTCCTATGAATATATGACGGATTAGTGATGTGTTCAAAGGTGTGAGTTTGAAAACCTTCCTGATGTGTTTGGGCGCAATACTGAACATCGATTGGTATTTGTTGTCTCTAAAGGTCTTGGTGTTCTCATCATATGCTACCACCAACCATGCCAGAAGGTCCACGGAGTAGTACACTCAAGGGTATATTAACCTCCCTATATTTCTCATCCACCTGTTGCTCCTGGGAGGTCCCTTGTACTGTAGCCTTTTGGATTTGTGGAATAAACCTACCAATAGCCAAGGGTAGTGTTGTAAATTCTCTTTAGTGGACTCAAAACTCTAAACACAGGTGTTTTCAATTTCCCATTGCTAGGTTGGCATGAGCTTCTTGTCCTTCCTTGATTGTTTGGTGAAATCATACATCCCCATAGTAGTAGTAACCTTTTTAGGGAGTTTGGTATATGGGGCCTGATCCATGATTAATTTTACAACCTCGTTTGTGTCCTTTAGTGTGAAAGCAGCTCCCCAAGTGGCCACTTTTCTCACAAACAGTGAACCAAATCACTAAAATAAACTCTCTTGAGCTCTCCGTTTGATTATGGTAGCTCTTAAGATCTCCGCTCTTATGTAATAATTTCTTGCTCTAAGATAACTAGGGTGGTAGTGTGTTTGAGAGTGGCGATTTATGTAATTTATGGAAGTATGGCCTCTCAGATTTTGCATGAGGTTTTATCAATGCAATGTCATGAAATTATTTTTGAAATTGACAAATGAACGTTTGCCACAGTGTTGTTTCCAAAATTGGGTAGTTATGACTTGTGATCTTCCTTAGCTCATACCTCTGTAGTGGACTTTGATTTGTGTACCCTTAATCATTTCCAATGTTGCTATTGGTCATTGGGATGCTTCTTCTCCTGATGTGGCTTCTTCAAGGGAACTTTTTATGAGGCATTCTGCCACCTTGTCTTTCAATAGGGGTTGATTTTCAAAAGAAGAGATACCATTAAAAAGTGGTCATTATTCTGGGGATCGGTCATTAGATCTGCTCATTGAAGTGTGTACCCATAAATTTTACTAATTTGCACATTTGGTTAGCCATACGACAAAATATATGTATTCTAAATTTGGCAACATACACTAAGTGAAAAATCATGGTTTGTAATAAATCAATTAGAAATGTCTACGTCTATAATTTTTAATTTTATTTTACCCATGCATCAGTTATATATAAAATTTATTTTAATTAATGTCTACATGGTGATTATAAATTTTCAATATCTTTTAAAATTAATTCTTTAAACCATGCGTACGTCTCTAAAAATATACCGTTTGATCGAAAAACCTATTTGTGCATGATCGTCCGCTCTTAAGATATGTGTTAGGTTTTAACCATAAAAGGGGGGGAATTAGAAACATGTTAGACCCCTTATTAAACTTAATTAGGTGAAGCATTTATCGGTTTTTACCTTAGTTAATTAATCACTCAACCATGAAACAAAACATATACCTTAACCTTCGGGTAGCTTGGTTATGCGCAACTATTAGATTTGAGCAGAGTTTAGTTCCACCGTTAGATCAGATAGAGATGTGTGCCCATTATAATGATTTGATTTCATTTTGGTAGTCTCAATTATTCATAGTTGCTAGATCTTAGGCAGAGATATGCTCGACCGTCCAATCTATCTTGACCATAGCTGGGTCAATCATCTTCTTGGTTATTCTCCGATCATCTTTGGTGAAGCGCTACCATCTGATTCGATAGGCTTAAGCACGATCATCAAATCCTCTTTATGACTATCATTCTACTAATGATCATTTTGTCTTTATCTATATTTTTTGGTAAGGCACCACCATCAGATCTTGGCCTAGAATGAGTGCGACCGTTGATTAACCCGTGATGCATGGTTATATTCTTTAGGTGATTTTGATTAAATCACAACTATCAGATCTGGGCAGGTTGAAACACTACCATTGATCTTCATATAGCTTATAATACCTCTGAGGGTGTGCTACCGTTAGATTTTATTGGGGCCAATGCTACTATTGGATCATTTTACGATGTGTGCTTTGAATTATGAACTGTTGATTACCTTGAGAGAGAGTGCTATCGTTGGATTGACCTTGGAGTGTGTGCGGTCATTGATTATCTTTGGCCCATATTGTGTTCAAGCCTTGGATTATCATGAATGAAGCACAAACATTAGATCATATTATGTTTTAATGCAACCCTTGATCACCTTAGATGTCATATTGAAAAGGAATCATCGCTACCATTAGATCGAGTCATGATGAGGTGCGACTGTTGATTTTCCATAACCTGCAAAACTAAACACAACATAAGGTGCACATGCTCTTAAGTTTTTGTCAATATATGATTAATGAAAATAGGAATATTAGGGATGTATTAAGACCCTTTTTAATCTCATTTAACACTTTAATTAATCCTAAGGTACTTTAATACTTCTTAATGTTAACCCTATCATACTTAGTTTGAGTGTAATAATTGGATTCGATTGAGATCTAGCATCGTCGTTGGATCAAATGTGATGTATGCTTTGATATCCCCTACCTTTGAATTGTCAACTGATGGCTTTGTGGGATCGCAACCGTTGTATCTGATCGGGGGTGTGTACTGTTGTTGGATCTGGTGAACGCGAAGGATATTTACCTTTTGTTCATATGTACGACTTTCATTATCTGATTCATTCATTAAGAGCATTCATTAAGAGCATAGCTATTGGATTGGATTGTATTTGAATGTAGCTATTGATTGCCTTAGATCTACGCAATGTTTAAACCATGAGTGTGTAGAAGACTTTTGGTAAACCTGGGTTACCTTTGGTGAAAGCGCGTTCATCGGATTAGGAGGGAGTCATCGCTGCCATTAGATTTTTTTGGAGTTTCTCATGTCTTGGTTAATATGGGCCCAAGACCACCTTTGAATTCTTCAGGTAATGCACCTATTAGATCTCATCATGATGGAGCACGACCATTGATATTCCATAACCTACAAAACTATAAACAACATTAGACACATATGCTCTTTGGTCTTTTATTAATCCATGATTAATGGAAAGTGGAAATATTAGTGACGTGTTAATACCCTCGCTAATTACGTTTAACATTTTAATTAAATCAGGTCCAAGGTGTAGACCAATTGGTTCATCCAAACCCCATAATGGGGGCGGAGGTCCAAGGTTCAAATCTCGAGCCTCGTCGGACTGAACGCTTGTCCTTTTCCTGGTGCTTTCAAGGACATAAAAGGTTTAAAATGATTGTGGCATGGTGGTTATAGGGACAGATTGCGTGAAGATCTATGTGGTGGCTTCTGGGGTGGACAGCACAGAATACTATGGTGGCCATAAAAAGCTAGACAACCTGCCTGGATTTATGGCGGCTACCGATTCCACCATGTAAATTCAAAAAAAAAAAAAAATTTAATTAAATCAAAGGCATTTAATCACTTTTTAATTGTTAATATTTTTATCCTTAGACCAAGCATGATCATCCGATCCATTCCAATTGAAGTGCTGCCCTTAGATCCATTTAATTTGCATGTCCTTTTATGTTAATTAAACCACATGTTTGAGACTTTAGGATATGATCTTTTCGTCATGGCACTTTATTTGACTTGGTTATTTAACTTCTGATTATTTCATGAAAGCACGTTCATCCGATTAAGGAGGATCTAAGCGCTGCCTTTAGATCTGCCTAAGGTGCTCGACACTTACTCAAAAGGGGTGTGTACCCTTAATGGTTAATTTTATTAAACATATAATCAAGACCTTAGGTTATAATTTGGAATATGGTATTTCCTTTTAGCATTTATCTTTCGAGTTGATTATGTGAGTGCGTCTGTTGGATTTCAAAAGATGAAACACTGTAGTCCAGGTATTTGGACTTGCTTGAGATTTAAGCGCAAAGGGGGCACATGCCCTTACTTGCTCACATGATTTAAATCTAAACCTTAGGATTATTTATTTTCACTTGTGAACCTATGTTTCGATTTATTTTCTTGCAAGGACCAATGGACTTAGGGGGTGAGCTTTTTAATGAATGTTTTTATTAATTTGAATTTTATAAGCTCTTTGATTGCCAGATAAGGTTACCGGTCACTTTTTAATGGCCAACAATTATTTAATCCACGGTTAAGGCTATGGCTTTAATTTCAATTCAGATGAACATTTTTTTTATAACTGTTCTTAGGGATCAAACCATTAACAATCATTTTTTTTCTTTGAAGTGAAAGCAACAAATATTAACAACATTTGGCAATATTATTGAAGCTAAAAAGTTTAAAATTGAGGGTCTCTGATGTTGGGTCAATTTTGGCTCCAACATAGGCTCTGAATGGGACAATGTGCTAAAAATATGCGGCACTTGAGAATTCTAGAATCTCCTGGTTTCATTTCTAGCCTTGGACATAATCACAAACCATCAAGCATGATTAGAAAAATAAAACATAAACAAAGAAAAACTTTTAAAACTAAAAAGATACAATTAAAGCAACAAAAATATAACATAAAAAAATTAGAGTATCCTAAAACTGTCATTCTTATTAATCAAATTTATATCAAAGGATAATAATTTTAAGTCCAGATGAGCTTTTAAAATATTGTCATGATTGTTCAATAGGGTCTTAAGATATGATCACACATAATGTATCCAAGTTGTTTGCCTCATCATGCCTTGGCCTGAGTGTGTGTTAGTGCATTCATTCTTATTTTTGGGTCTGTCAGAATTTCACCTTGTTTAGAAAATGATAAAGCCTAATAAGTGATTTCACTCGTTAATATTTTCATCATTTTTAGGTCTCCACTGCCAGTCAAGCGTCTATAGCCCCGGTGGATATGCTATTGATCCCATATGGTTTTACTCTACTTCCAGTCAGACATCTATAGCCTTGGTAGAGATTTTCCAAGATATCTCAAATACAAACTCAATTTGCATTATTTTAGTTTTATTTCTCTTTTGAGAAATATTTAGATATAATTAAATTATGCAATGAGTATGTCTTGAGTTGAGGATCAATTTATTGGCTAAAGGATAGAGTGTAATTAATTTTACCTTAATCACCTTACCAAATAGAATTCTGTCCTTTGGATCCTGAAATTTCATTAAAGAGTATTTGCAATGTGAGGTTCTGCCATGATGTTACAACTCTGACGTTACTCTATTTTATTTCATATCATATGACAGTTGTAGGAACATTCAATTTTAAAAATTGTAAGCATCATCAAAATATAAAATAAATTTCCTCTTCTCTGTTTATCTTTTAGAGAAATAAACATTTTAAGAATACTCTTCTTATTATGATAGTCACAACTGCACAAAGCAAAACATAACACAACAGTAAGAAAGACACTGAGCAAAACAAAAATAAAACATCCTGACAGGAACACAACTCTATTTTGGGTTATTATAAATTGTATTTTTATATTTTATTTTATTTTAATTTTATAATATTTTTATGTTTCTTTTATTTTTAGGGCTTTTATCCCATATTGACCCTATGGCAGGGGTTATAGACTTTGAGATGTATACCATTGATAGGGATTTTCATCAGGTCTCCTTCTAAAGTTTACAACTTGTAAGTGTTTTGACCGATGAATTGAGCTATTTGATAGGGTAAAATACACTTGGGTTCAAGCTTCCCTTTTTTCCCATGCTTATCAGTCTTAGGATCCCAGTATATTACTATATCACCTTAACAAAAAGGACTACCTTTTTCTTTATTGTTAAATGATTTTATAGTTTTATGAGTTTGATCCATGATCCTATTTAGGGTTTCCCTTATTTGTTCTTGTAATTGATCAATCTAGTCTAGTCTTCTATGTAAGGCATCAATGTTCTCATGATCGTGTAACAGCAGGGAAAGTACTAATTTTTCTATTCTTGAGGGTAACAAGGCCTTCTCGCCATATACCATTTCATAAGGATTTCGACCTGTATTTCTCTTTAGTTATAACCTATCTGCCCATAAGGTAAATTTTAACTCACTGTCCCAGTTATTCTTGTTTTTATCTGTAGACACCTAAAAGTCGCACATTGCTATACCTACATACTTGTAGATCCTTTTGGACACTTGTAGGTTTACATAGGCAATCCTAGATACCCCTAGGCTATCGTAGACCAATGTAGACTATTGTAGATCCTCATAGACATGCGTAGACTACTGTAGATATGCGTAGACATACGTAGACTATCGTAGACATGCGTAGACTAGCGTAGATCACCATAGATTATTGTAGCATTGCGTAGACTTCCACACACCACTTCACTAGTTTTTAGGTCCAAAACCCTAATAAACTACCTGAATCACATCATCAACACCTTCCATGCATCGAAAAACCATCCACCAACCTCCTAAGGTGATACAAGACTCCTTTATGCTCAATTGAGGCCCCCATGGGGCTATTAATTGGCAAAAGTATTAATTGAGTCAATTGTTAAATCTAATTTTAAAGTGACTTCACTTAAGTTCACTTTTAGGGCTAAAAAGGTTAATTAGGTCCTTAATCCCTAATTACCCCTAATTACTCCCTCCCACATGTGTGTGCACTAGGTTAGTTAGGATATTTCTTAGGAAACCCTAACCTAACCCCACATCTAACCTAGAGTTGACTAACCCTAGTTAACCCTAATCTCTCCTCACACATGTGTGAGGATGAGATATTTCCTCAAGGGAATGTGAGGAAGCCACCTCACAAACCCTAACTTAACCTTCATGGGATCTCACCCTAGGGCTTAGTTCTCCTAACTACCCCCCTACACCTTGGGTTTTCTTATAAATAGTGGGCCCAAACCCTCATTTATCTCTCTCTCCACTTATGTCCAAAGTACAGAAACTCTACAAAAATGCGTACAGAAGCATAGCAAAGCAGATCTGAACCTGAACAATAGCAGTACAATAGCAAAGGAACCTCTCCATCGAAGGATTTCTGAAGAACAATAGTTACAGTTGGATTCACCCCCCACCCCATGAATCCGGCACCAGTTCACCCCTTAGGTGGTGAATTGGGTCTACAAGGCCCAAATCAACCCAAATATTGGAGGTAAGCTTCATTTGGTATTTTTATGAGGTTCTACATCATTTATTTCAGTTTTTATCATGTTTTTATAGTCGATTTGTCTTTCTTACTATGGGGCCTGACTGAGGCAAGCCCCCCAACTCACTAACCCCTTTTTGTAGGTTTATCCTAGAACCAAGGAGGGAAACAACTACAAAATACAACCCCATGATGGTACGCAAGCCCATCTACACTGAGGAACATGAAAAGAAGGCATCAAGCCTATTGTAACATTTGTGAAAAGAAAGGAAAAAGGGGAATTCTCCCTATTTGTAACCTATGCAAATCTTATCATGAATAAAATACATTTTTCTGAATAGCATGTGTCTTTAATGTGTTATTAGATCAAATGTCATCTTTTGGCTATTTCATTCTAGCACACCCGATGGGACCCCCACAATGGATAGTGTCGGGTTAACTAGTTTTATAAATCTGATATTATCCTCTATTTTTGTGTTTTCTAGGTACCATATCTGACTGATACAAAGACCTCCAAAGCCCTGGGAACCACCTCAGGCCTTCAGAATAGATATTTGGGGTCTCCAAACCTAATTCACCCCCACCCCATGAACCAGATCTCAATTCACCCCTTAGGTGGTGAAGTCAACCTACCAGCCTCAAAAGCCCCCAAAATTATAGGGGTGAGTAGCACAAGAGCCAACCAGACCATCTATAGCATCAGAGTCTAGGTATTCCACAAATTTATTTCTATTTTGGAATGTATGAGTGCAAAACAATTTATTAATTAAAGCATCAATATGGTTGGTAAATTCCACTTTTCTTGCATATCCATCATGTTAGAAAATGCATTTTAGTTGCAGAAACCTGCACAAAACCAACAAGTCTAATTTTGTAAAAATTTGTGCAAATTTTAGTTTCTTTGCCTAACTCAAATGTAGCATAAGCTTTCCATTGCTTCTTTACTCCATAGCATACATTTCCATTACAAAAATATTTCAAATTCTTAATTCTAAAGTTCAGATTTAGGATTAAGGTTTCTTTCCTTTGTACATGCTTAATGTAATATAGAAAATTTATCCTCATATAAATCCATGTTACATATTTTCCTTATGCTAGAATCTAGGGTTCCATAAACCCCTACTCACATACCTTTCACATTACTTGTTTGCATGTGTTACAAAATAGAGTCAATTTCTTTTCCTAAATGCATCTAGGATTAGATTATTTGTTTACAAAAAGTATTTCATTCTAGTATTTTGCTTTCAAAAAATGCATATAGGGCTAGCATTTAATTTGAAAAGGCAATTAGTTAGATTTCCTATTTTACATAACATCGATAGCAAAACAAAAACCCACACACACTCACATGGTATCTTAAACAAGTGGTGAGATTGGATTTCATCCCCAATCCATCACTAGAGATTGGTGTGGTAGGAGTTTTACCCTCCACCAACTCACCTCCCTAGACACCTAGCAGCCCCACAGGAGTGGTTTTATAGGCCTCATCACTAGAAAACCCCCCACTTTTGAGATTGGGCTTCTGGATTTCATCACCAGAAGTTACCTTCAGAGTGGGATAGGATTAGATGCCTTTGTCCACAAGGCTCACATAATTTGTGGACATGATAACTATCATTATTGACTAAGCCCACTCGAGGGTGAAGTGAAAGCATGGGGTATACCAACCATGCCTAGCAGGTCATAGATAGTGCCACCTCTTCTCGTAAGAGGATATAGCGAACTCACTTTAGCATAGTGGGTTCCCCCCTTTTAGGATATCATTTTACTACACCTTCCATACAGGTCACCATTCACACATTGTGATATTGTTCTATTCTGTGCATATTTGGGTGTTGCAGGAGGTTCAATACCGATGACATTCCTAATTTACTAGAGTACTCACTCCACTACCTATGATACTACCTAGGAAGTACCAACATCAAAACACACATAAATAAACAAAACACTTTTATTTTTAGCATTTAGAACTGATTCTAGTTTACCATTGTTTGCATGATCACAAACTAGTTTCAACACAGTACACCACTTGTCACTTTATTATTTAAGCTACACACAACACGTCATTGCTTTACTTTTATATTAGATACAATCGAGTCTACACTACACAAGGTTATTCCTAAACCCCTTCACACAACACACATAGAACTACAAGATTTAATTCCTACATAGTTCTAAACCTTCACGACATGACACATGTTGCCATGCCTATTGTCACCCACAATCGAGCGCATGCGAGCAAGCATACCTTATAGAGGAAGCACCTACCACTTCTTCTAGTCAATCCCCTCCTACTCCTTCGATCATGAAGGGGAAGGCCATACACACATCTGATTTACTCATAGGATCTGATGTACAATACACACATGATGCCTCAGGATGAGATATCCACTTTGAGTGAAGCCCTCGCTACTTCACTTGTAGAATATTATCCACTTCTTTCATCCCCATCCTTGCCTAATCCACCAACCACATTTTATGACCATGTGATCTACACGGTGCCAGGACAACCTCATCCATTCTTTACCATAGATGAGGAGGTCATACCTACTTCCCCTACCTTTGCACACCCATTTTTCTAGAGTCTATCTCAATCCCTCTTTGAGAATGACTCCTCCCTCTTGAACCGTACTCACCCAGAGGTCACATCATTCACCCCTACCATAGGAATGATTTTTGACCCTTCCTCTTCCACCATAGGTACTCAGAGGCCAGCATTCCAAACTATGCAACAACAACCTCCTCTATAGGAACAACAAACACCCCCTCAAACATCATACCCATCCTCTTCCCAAGAGTCCCAACCATCATCATCTCAACAACCATTTTTCACAATGTTTGAGGACTTATCACAAGAGCCTCTCCAAACCCAAACCACCCAATGGCAACAACAACAACCGACAACCCAAATTCATTCAGGAGTGGACACAGGCACCACCTCCTCTTCCCAAGCTCCTACTTTGGAAGCTTACCCTTATTTTTCTACTGCATTCCCACCTACATCTCAGGTTCCCAGAATGTACAATGCCCAATCCTGCACTCTACCCTCACCTTCATCGACCTTTAGGATACCTCCTCCTCCTCCTTTCCAAGTACCTACCACTAATATTCCTCCTACCTATGAATCAAAACCCATAGCTTATACGTCCACTTCCCTGGGCTATTCCACATAGTTTAGCTTCACTACCACCCATCCTTTAGGATAGAGATAGGTCCCAACTTTTGACACCTTACCTCGACCATCCCTAGCACCAGTAGCATCGATACCTCCACTCTTACCTACTAGGGCTACATTTTTCACACCTCCTCCTTCATGGTCATCACCTCCTATGGCCCAACCATTATAGTAGGTTCCCACCCAGTAGGAACCCATGCCACAACAACACACATCCCAATCACAATATTACCACCCCCAACAAACATCTATTCCATAGCCTAGTATCCCACTAGCCCCTACATCATATGCCACTCAATACCCATCATACCAAGACCAACTAGAACAATTCCCTCCATAATATAGAGAAGAACAACAACAACCTCACTATCCACCACACTCCCAAGCTCAACCAACCCTAGCTCAATCACCTACACCTTTAACACCTAAAATTCAACTCCTACGAGATGAAGTCAAGATGTTAAACTTGTGCACCGCAAGCTATGGGCCACAAAAACCATCCTACGATGAACTCTACAATGAGCCGGTTCATCCATCCATCCCTATCCCACCTTACCCCTACCACTTTGAGATCCCAAAGTTTGATAAGTATAAAGGTAAGGAAGACCCCAGAGAGCATGTCAGTAACTATCGCTCAACTTGCTACCAGCTTCATAGTAGCAACCCCCTTATGTTGCGTACCTTCTCCCTCTCCCTTGTAGGACAAGCCTTAGATTGGTATAACATGCTACCATGGCATAGCCTTTATACCTTTGAGCAATTAGCAAACACCTTTTTAGAACACTTCTCCATTAATATCAAGAAGAAGATAACCTTTTCAGACGTCTATGCCTTACGATAGGCTGATGATGAACCTATCACCGAGTTTGTATCTAGATGGAGAGTGATCATCCATGATCTTACCCATAGCCTCCCTACCATGGAGCTAGTGACACTCTTTTCCAAGAGTTGCCACAAACACATCTCTACCTCCCTACAACTTCACCAAAGCTGCACCTTCGAGGAAGCCATTTCACAAGCAAAGGTTATCGAAGACATTAAAGTCCAATCCAGAAAAATTAAGTTAAGATCAAAGCCTAACTACAATTCAAACTTCCATTTTAATAGAAACACACCTAACCAACCTTATCCTTGACCTCCACAAACCAACCAAGTGGTAGCTGCTACCCTAGCACCAACACCAAGCCCACCACCTTACATTCCACAACAACAAGTATTCCAAACCAATGTGCCTCCCCCACCTAGGCCTCAACAATCTCATGGCATGCACCCATAGGGTCCACAACGTAACCTTACACCACTTTCCAAACCCTTACCAACCCTCTTCCATAGGTTACATGAGGGTGGACATCTCCTTCTACCCAAGATTCGACCATTAGATCCAAACATACCTAAGCCTCATGGATACAATGAGCAACTCTATTATCCATACCATAGACAGCATGGCCATGACATCAAGTCATGTCACTCCTTCCATGCTCAAGTATAGGACCTAATCGATAGGGGTACCATTCAGGTATCGAACCCTCTAGCCCCACAAAACCAAAACCTAGGGATCTTCTAGAATCCTCTATCGAACCATAGAGGAACCAATCCCCAAAGACCTCCAACCAATCCTCCAGGACCACCTCACCAAGTGAATAGTGTCCAATATGATCCTCCATCATGGAGTGTGGAGTAGTAGGCATGATAAACCTTACCACATGGAACCAATGATACCCATCATGTCAGACCACACCTATTGTCTCTCCACCTACCCAATTCACATCGCCATAGGTCTCCCAAACTCCTAGCGCTATACCACCTCCACCCCAAAATGTGATCACGATCCATGGTAGCCTCACCCATCAACTACGTAATGCCCCTACATGATTATCAATTTTTGACCTCTTACAACAATCTCAACCCCATCATGAGGCATTGAATGATATTTTACATTCTATAGATTTAGAAATGCATGATACAAATGCATTTGTAAACTTTGTAGGGAACATCCCATGATGCCTCCAACCATCCATTAGTTTCCATGACCATGAGATAACAGAACTTGTAGGAGAAGGAGCGGATCCCCCTCTCCACATACAAGCCAATATCAATGACATCACCTACAAGTGGGTCCTCGTTGATATGGGCTCATCCATTAGTATCATATCTACGATAGCCCTACATCATTTACATATTCCACCAACCCACTTTGCCACACCTTCACTCGACCTACGAGCATTCGATGGCTCTATGAGACCTATGGTAGGATCCATAGTCCTACCTATCCGAGTAGGTGTCCATACCATTTCCATCCTCTTCCATATTATCCAAGGGGAGATGCAATACAACATCCTCCTTGGTCACCCATGGATCAAGGATATGCAATGTGTCCCTTCCACGCTACACCATTATCTCAAGTACATCCACAATAGACTTGTCCATTACATCCCAACTAATGGGGACCCCTTTAAATTCTGCAACATCATAGATCTCCCACCTACACCTTCCTTCTCATCCATGCAACTCTTCCTAATTTCTTCCCATCAATCAGTCGAAGCATCGACATCCTCTCCTACATCCACCTCATTACCCCAATCCTCATCAAGGACACATGCTTCAGTGTCAGCACCTTTAGCACCATCATATATAGTGCCTAATCCCACTACCATACCATTCTCACCTCCCATATTATGGCCACCATGACCATCCCAACCTTCATCCTCTACAAACCCACCATCGATACCACAACCACCATCACCACCCATATCATGCCCTATCGCTCCACCTCAATCATCCTCCCCTATGGAAGCACCCATACTCCCTACACCATGCACACCTCCACTTCCTTTTCATCCATAGCCTAGGTCATTCACCTCCCCACATAGACCAACACCAAAACCTACGCCCATGCCTTCACAATTCCCATAGGCCAATCATCCTATACCAGCTACCACAACCAAATGCCATGAGTGGGAGCAATGAGCATCTCACTTAGATGACCAACTACTACACCCCTCCACTACTACTATTAGAGACTCTCAAACTTCACCATCATCATCTAATTCAGATTCACCACCTCATTCACCAGAGCATGCAACACCATGCATATCTATTTTCATGTCAAACTCAGGTCCAAGGGATTACAATGTGTGTGATGCCCATATACGTCCACCTACCATCCAATCCACATGAGACTTTGGCCACCCTTCAGCCTTAGTGTTGACTATTGGAACCATCATACAACTAGGATCTCTCAATAATCATACCAACTTTATCTACACTAGAGTTGATTCCTCACTCCCCCCAGTAGTTTCTCCACCACCACAATCTAGCTTCTATGGTACAATTGATCATTTGGCTAATCCTTACTTTACCTTACACTACCTTCAATACTTCCATTGGCATGGGTTCATATTAGGCCACTATGAGCAAGGGCTACGTACACCCATTAACCCTCATGTCCAATCCCCTACCGATAAATCTGGCTTAGGTTATCACCCAACCACTGTCCATACATTAGAGGATGAACTTCAAGATTTATCCCTGCATCCTTCCCCACTTTCGACACACACCTTGGAAGAATATATTGATATGGACATTCTAGAGGATACCTCCTCACCTAATTCTACCATTATAGTCCCCTACAATTTCTTTCAAGAGCCCTCCATGTCCGACACCACATCATCATGTTGTGTCGATGAGTTGACAAACCAATTCGCTACACTATCCTTAAACATGCACTACCTAGAGCATGACATGGCATCCCCACCACCATCATCAACATACTTAGCTCCATTCCTACCTATACATCGACAACTTCAATGAGCTACTACTCGACCATGATCTCCACCAGTCATCCTACACCCTCCTTTAAGCCTTTTAGGATGCTCATAGGTTGTCGAGTCATCATCACCAGACTCTTCACCACCCACATCCCCCACAACATCAGTTAATATGGTCGAGGTGGATCTCTTCTCTCCATTATGATATACACACCATCCCACATGAGATGATACACCAAATCCTAACTTCATCGATCTCACCCACATCTCACCCATACCAACACCCCAAGATTTCCTACTCTCACCACACATCTTACGCACTGTGAATGCCCCTTCATCATCTATACCACCTCACATACCATAGGTGCACCACACAAACATTTACTTAGATGATGAATATGAACTTACCGAGGCCACCGATGACCTCCATATTATTCCGATCCTAGAACAACTACGTGATGGTTCCCACATGCTCATTGAGGAAACCATTGATGTTGACATAGGTGATGATCCTGAAACCCCTCACATAGTTAAATTAGCCACTAGCCTCTCACCCGAGGAGTGCATCCTATTCACAAATTTCCTTCACAAGTATATCCGAGTCTTCGCATGGTCATACAAAGATATGCCAAGACTCGATCCCGCCCTAGTAGTCCACAACCTTACACTAGATCAAAATGCCAAACCAGTAAGGCAAAAGTTATGATGCATGCACCCAACCATTGCATTACTAGTAAAAACTAAGCTCCAAAAGCTCTTAGATGTAGACTTCATAGTACCCATAGACTATCCTGAATGGGTCTCTAACATGGTCCCCGTACCCAAGCCATCCGATGAAGTTCGCATCTGCACAGACTTTCATGACTTAAACAAAGCTTATCCCAAAGACAACTTCCCCCTACCTAACATCGACTCCCTCATCGATTCCATCATAGGCCATGAGATGATATCCCTCATGGATGGATTCTCAGGTTATAACCAAATCAGAATCAACCCTGTCGATCAACACAAGACATCATTCACAACCCCTTAGGGGACCTTCTGCTACAAGGTCATGCCATTTGGCCTTAAAAATGTTGGGGCAACCTACCAACGTGCCATGACCTACATATTCCATGATTACATGCACAAAATCATGGAATATTATATAGATGACCTCATTGCTAAATCCAAGAAATGCTTAGAACATCTTGAAGATCTCTATCGGATCTTTGATCGCTTGTTAGAACACAATGTCCACCTCAACCCAAAGAAGTGTGTCTTTGGTGTTACCTCAGGAAAAATCTTAGGATTCATTATCACCCAATGAGGCATTGAAGTTGACCCTAGTAAAGTAAAATCCATCACCGAGATGCCCCCACCTACTACCTTGAAACAATTGCGAAACCTCCAGGGCAAAATCACTTCTATTCATCGATTCATAGCACAACTATCAGACAAGTGCAAACCATTCAATCACCTTTTACAAAAGGGAGTAAAATTCAAATGGGATGATAACTACCAACAAGATTTTGATGACATCAAAACTTACCTTACTTCACCACCAGTTATGTCACCCCCACACCCATAACTACCACTCATCCTATACATTTTTGCTACATATTTTGTGCTTGGTACCCTTCTATCCCAAAAGAACATGCTTGACAAAGAGCAAGCCATTTACTACATAAGTCGCATGCTAGTTAGCTACGAAGCTAGATACAGGTACATGGAGAAACTATGCCTAGCCATAGTATTCGCCACCCAAAAACTATGCCATTACATGCTCAACCATACAACCTTTGTCATCGCCCGAGACAATCCCCTTCATTACATGATGAACAAAAGCTATCACAATTCTCGCACAGCTAAGTGGATCATGCTTCTAACCGAATTTGACCTCGAATTCATTTCACAAAATTCCATCAAAGGGTAGGTCATAGCAGACCAACTTGTAGAAGCTCCCTTGTTTGATGACCAACCTCTCCTCATTCAGCTCCCTGATGACTCCATATTCCATGTAATAGAAGATAAAGAATATGTTGAACCAGAAATGATAGCCGATTTGACTCTATTCTTTGATGGCTCTCGATGCATGCATGTTGGGGGTGCAGGCATTGTATTCTTCACACCTGAAGGTGAACCACTCCCATTTTCATTCAAGTTGGACTTCCCTTGTATGAACAACAATGTGGAATATGAAGCCCTAATCCTTGGATTGAAATAGGTGCATTCCATGCATATCAAATACCTCCATATCATAGGTGATTCCATTTTAATAGTAAACCAAGTGCAAGAGATCTAGAAATGCAATTACCCAGTCCTCCAACAATACAAGCACATTGCACAACTCCTCTACCGATTTGAATGGTATGACATCGAAGCCACGCCATGATCCTCAAACCATTTTGTAGATACAATGGCCTCCTTAGGATCACTAATCCCATAAAATCCAACATCAACAACCACATCCATGACCATTCATACACTCACTCAATCTGCCATATCACCCACATCTCCTAAAGATGATGGTGGCATTCATGTGGTCGATATCGAACCACATGACCCATGGTTTATGCAGATCAAATATTATATTAAATTAGGATTCCTACCATGTGACTTACCCCATGCTCAGCATCGAGCATTTAAACAAAGAGCAATCCACTACACATTGTTGGGGGACATCCTCTATCACCATAGCTATGATGGCATGCTCTTGCATTGCTTAGAACCTCATGAATCTCAATGGGTTGTACAAGAAACCCATGATGGTACTTGTGGTGGTCACTTCAGTGGCATGGCAATCATGAAATGCATCCTTCGCATGGGATACTATTGGCCAAAAATGGAACATGACTATTGTGAGTATGTGAAATATTGTATCAAGTGCCAACAACATGCTAACCTCACACATCTTCCATCTCAAGCGCTCCAACCAATTCAATCCATGTGGCCTTTCTCCCAATGGGACCTAGATCTTATTGGAAAAATTACACCTGCTTCCTCAAGTAATCATAAGTTCATCATCACTACTACAGAATACTTTACAAAGTGGGTCGAAGCCATCCCACTTGTCCAAACCATAGGAGCAAAGATAGCAACATTCATAACAGATCATATCATATGTCACTTTGGAATTCCTTCCCAAATCATCTCTGACAATGGGAAATCCTTTAAAAACAAAACCATCCGAGCTCTTTGCAGCAAGTTCAATATTC
The DNA here is from genome assembly GCA_028583015.1 of Wollemia nobilis. Taxonomy (NCBI): domain Eukaryota; kingdom Viridiplantae; phylum Streptophyta; class Pinopsida; order Araucariales; family Araucariaceae; genus Wollemia; species Wollemia nobilis. Next base: position 3,982,185 of record JAQPPZ010000333.1, read on the forward strand.
AACATAGTTTCTCTACCCCATACTACCCACAAGGTAATGGCCAGGCAGAGGCCACAAACAAAACAATTTGCTCCATCCTACGCAAAATAGTAGCAGAATCACATCATGACTGGCACAACCAAATACCCCTAGCCTTGTGGGCATACCGTACAAGCATCCATACCCCCACTAGGGCAACCCCATTTTCACTTGTCTATGAGGCAGAAGCTATCATGCCCCTTGAGCTTGAGATACCTTCCCTAAGGGTATCCATGAAAGAATTCATTGATGATGACACTGCCCATCAAGCCCGCTTAGATCAACTTACACTCCTCGATGAACATCGCATCCATGCCATCGAGCACACACGAGTCTACCAAGATCACCTTCATCATACCTACAATAGTAAGGTACATCAACATGAATTCCAAATTGGTAATTTGGTTCTCAAAGAAAACCAATAAATCACAAGTCAACCTCACCAACAATGAGACAAGTTTACCCCAAACTAGTTGGGCCCATTCATCATCACACACAAATACGGTTCAGGTGCCTATCACTTGGCTAATCTTGAAGGCCTTGATGAACCTGAGCCTATTAACATTTTGCACCTTCATGCATTCAATGCCTAACACACACAGGCATTCACTATCACAAGTGGTACACACCGCTATGCACAAACACATCACTCACTAGGCACATCATGATAAATGCATGTCTTTTTACTTTAAATATTTTGCATGTACTTTCCCCTTTATATCATTTTTATGTTGTTGGTATCTATTTTCCTTTTTGTAGGATCTACATCATCTACAACCACACCATTAGCAGCAAGATACGACAACATCCACATACATCATCATGCAGGACCCTCCACCACCACCGCCTATACCGATCACACCGGTTGACCTAGCCCGACCACCAGTCACCCTTCATACTAGGTGGTCTTCACATTCCTCACATTCAAACCATGACACTCCACCTCGATGCCTTTCCCCTCACCATCGAGGTTCATCTTACTCACCCCATTTGGGAGACAGCCAGGTCACCCTATCCTCCTTTGATGAAAAGGAGGAAACATCCCATCCCTAAACACAAGGGTCTCCCTCTCATCCCCCTGAAGATACCAAGAACCCTTATTCACCAACTAATTCCCCCCACCACCCTCTAGGAGCTTACTACCCTCCTAATAGAGGATACACTCCCCATATGACCCATCCTTCATGCCTACCAACCCCACTCCCTAATGGAGAGTCATCTTACACCCAAGCCTTGCAAGCTCACATGGCTCAAGCTACCCAAGCTGCCCACATGCACATGCCTCCATCTCACATGCACCACCATCCAGAGCCATATCCTATGCCACCTATCCTCCAGACACCACCCTCACCACTATGAGGCTTACCCTTTCAGCAAGCTTCCCAATCCCCAAGGTCATTCCAATCCTCCTCCTCATCATCATGACCTCATCCATTTTCTCATGCATACCAAGCCACTCCATACACATTGGAGTCCTGATCACCACCTTCCTTGATACTATCACCTCCATGCCATGACATACAACACCTCCTTTCCCATATCGAGGCTCTTGAGCTCCATATGAGCCATTGTCATTGCCATGTTCATCCACGCTAGTCTCCCATGACTCATGCATCCTCACCTCCATGCAGATCCATTCCTCAACCTCAGATTCGACCCACATCGGACTCTCGACCTACACCTCCACTATCATTGGACCTCCCTTCATCCACCCTCCATTCACCTCCAATGGAACCTTACATTTACCCCATGCCTATTCCATTCACTCCATTATCAAAAATATTTTATCACCTCATGCATCAAGGCCTTCTTGACTTACCTAAGATTTGACCCATAGACCCCTCGCATCCTAAACCACATAATTACCATGAGAGCCAATATTGTATTTATCATCATCAACCAGGTCATGACATTGAAGAATATTGATCATTCAAGAACCTGGTGCACAACATGTTGCATGGTGATCAAACTCCATCACCTGAATGCTCCATCCCATTTAGTCAACTTTTGAGTCCTCCATGCCGCATCATCCCTAGAACTTTACCACCACGTGAAACCTTGATAGTGCCAACCCGCTACATTCACAACATATCCAACTACACCAACCACCGAAGTCCTAGCCATACTATCACTTCACCATCTCATTCCTGACCTGACCCATGCCACTTCACCCATCAGTAGCTCTCATATTCTTCCTTCTTTCTTCTTCTACTTCTTACTTCCTCGCATAGTCATATGGTCATGCTTCGAGTGGCTACATACCTACGTTGATCTACTTCTTCTCTTCTATCTTCTTTGGATTTTGGTAATCCCCTCATCTTGTTAGTTACCAAAGCCTATTTCTTCTCACTTCTTCTATCAATACATCCTACTCTCACATCCTATTCCTTTTTGTGATTATTACATCATTGTACAACTCACAGTTTATTTACCTACTACACACACACCCCACATGTTGGGGCAACCACTATTATAGCATCACATTTTTTCATTATGATACACTATACTCATTTGTAGATAAATTTTCCACCCTTATCCTTCTACATTTCATGAGCTTCCTCTTGTAGATATTACATTCCTCCACTTGCATCATTTACATTACATCCATTGCATATATCCATATATTTTTCATGTAAATTTCATTTCAAGTTTGTACATTCTCCCCAAAAATATGCCTTCAACAGGAGTAATACATGCACTTGTTAGCATCACCACCTGGATGTCCATTCCCCCTTTTTAGGATTAGGGTATACATAGGTGTCATGTTAAGTTTTGACTACTTACTAGTTCAGTCAATCAAATGTCACCCCTAGCTGATAGGTTTTACATTCTCCTTATGGTTCTTTAGGTTGGTTCAACTTCTCTCATGGACCATTCACAATAGGTTACACATTAAATAAATTTTGAGTCTAGGAAATATGACACCTTGAGTAGATGTCACCATCTAGCGAATGGTTTCCCCCACTCATCCTATCACTTGCATGGTCAACATATGACCTAGGGATAAACAAAGGGATAAGCATAAGCAAAAGTAAAAGAATGGGGCAGAAAACAAAAGCCAATGCCCATACAAAAAATAAAAAAAGAATAGAAAAAGAGAATAAGAAAAAGAGAATAGAAAAAGAGAAAAGAAAAAGAGCACCACAATAAATAGGTAAACAATAGATGAGGGGAAGAAAAAAAAAGGAAAAGCCTCCTGATATCACCCATGTTATGCTTCATCACCTTTGGTCCTTAGGTTCAACATAACACCATGGGATGATTTCCATCACTAGAAATAGGCTCCAAGAGCCTACCTACCAGTGGAATAGTCTTACAAGTGGTGATATATCTATCACATTAGCTACCCACTTTTGTATAGATCATTATTCGCGTATGGATGAGCTAGCTAGTTTGGCCATGTCTACAATGGGTTAATCCTACCTCCCTCAAAATGGATAAATGAACCTCACTCATTTACACACATAGGTCCATGATAGATTTTGAACCAGTCCGATTAGTTATGAGTTGTCACATAAACTTGCACAGTTTTGGGTCCGAGATTTGATTGCCAAAACTACATTGGTCAAAGCCATTACATGTCCTCTATACCATCCTACATCTCTGAGATCATGGAATGGATCACATCCATATAGGTACATGTAATGATACAAGTGCTTCCTTTACGCATTTTAGTCCTCCCATACATGCATCCATGCATCTATGTTACACAAATTTATTACATATTACATCAATGCATTTACATTACATGCATCACATCAAACATTACATCAATGCATTTATCCCACATACACTATCTCACACTGCATCATCGCATTTCTATTACATGCATTCACTACAAATGGTATTTCACATTATATCACATCACATTGCATTCAAAATACAATCATGCAAATCTATTCTACAGTATATTCATACTACAGAATGATAATAGATCTAAACCATACCACACATGTATATCCATTCATTATACATACCTACAAATTATGCTATGCTATCTACGCAAACATAAAAAGAACACATTCAAAACCATAACCATAACACATGTATATATAACAACCAAAATCAAATATATATATATATATATATCATACATCAAAAATACCCATAGGCTACAAATTGGGACCATGCCCATCATCTATCATCCAAAATGCCCATAGGCTACAATCATGAACAACCCTAACTACCACCAGGAGTCTCCCCATGCCCCTCATAGCTCGCTCACACCTCTATAGCTCTGCTAGACTCTGCCCTAGCCCCTAAAGCCTGAACCATAATAGGTGGATCTCATACCTCAACCCTGGCACCCACCTACTCCACCAAAGTAGCACTACACTGGCTATGATGTGAAGGTACCCACACTCATGATCATGACTCAGACTGAGACACCACCTAGCTATAATCAGGGAGTGTGATCCCATGCACCATTAGAGAAGCCTCACACAATGACCTCTTAGCAGACTCTACAACCAGTAGCCTAGTCACCCTCGTAAGAGCCTATGCATCCTCCTCTCATGCCTACTACTACCTAGCCATATCTGACCTCATCTACTCCACCTCTACCTTATACCTCTCTACCTACTCATGAAGCTCAGTCTCCAACTAATGAACTCTATCCCATAGCCCTCGAGCCTCCTCATCCACATCCTACCTCTCCTAGACCTCAAACAGAATCTCCTCCATCTCCACAAACAAACCAATATCAATGGTGTCATCTACACCACCCACTAGTGAAAACCCACCTACCTCCTCTACTCCCAAATGCCTCTCCCATGGCCATGCCACCCTCCATAGGATCTATCTCAATGGTCATAAGAACCTCCCCCACTCCCACTCCCTATGCACTCGATGCACCATCCAATCATCATCGAGACCATCATAGAGGAACCTCTCTCTCACCACCAACTACCTCCTCTAACCTAGCTCGAGTCCCTCTACCTGCTCTCCTCTCTGGTGGAGGCACCCCACCACCAGGTGGCACCCATCGATCAATCACACCCCTACTAGGCTCCCAACTCTACATCACCCACCAGGCCTCAAACTCTAGTGTCATCCCAACATTATCCACATCTGAGATAACCATAGGTGGGTCACTCTCACCAACCCAAGGTAGAACCATAGGATGCTCTCCTCTATCACCCCATCATCTATAATATACAATAAGAGCCCCTGGAACATCCTACTATAATCCAAACTATCATCTCACTCGATCAAACTAAAAATACTCAGCCTACCGAGTATATCTCCCCACTAGCCATCTACCCTAATGAATGGCCCACAACTGCTCATCATCCTTCTCCTAGGTCACCCCACCCAACCAAGGCCTCCACTTAATATCATTAGGTGTCAAGTCTCCAAACTTGACCCTCCACAACAAAGGATCACCCTCATGAGGCCTCTTAATGCCCTTCTCCTCATCTATATACCATCTCAAAGCATAGGGTAAATACTCCTTACCCTCAACATGGGTAGGGTGAGGCAATAATGATGGCCTCTCAATGGATATGTGCTCCCATGCCCATACCTGTAGCAAGGGAGTCCAACTCAGACCCTTCCATCCAACATGCACAACATCATGCAACTCTCTGTACACCTGAGCCAATAGTGTAGGTGCCCATGCAAACACAACCCTCTGCTCTACCATGTCACTCACTACATCCAACATGTTCCAGGTAAACAATACCTCGAAAGTGTTAGGTAATGCATAGGTGGATATCATCATCATAACTGCACACTGATGATTAGATATCTTCTTCTTAAGCCACAACCACTCATAATCCATCTTCCCCACATCTATCTCCCTCCACCCCTCACCAAAGAAGTGCTCCAATACAACATCCTTACTATCATCTGGTGCTGCTCTAACCGGAACACCCTCAATAGGTAATTTGTAAATCTGGTATACATCCTCCAATGTAATTATCATTTCCCTAGTAGGAAAATAAAAAGTGTTCCTATCCGCATCCCATCACTCACACAAGGTGGATACATATGCCCTATTGGCATGTATACTCTTACACTCCCATACACCTCTAAACCATATGGCATCCAACCACTTAAGATCATCGACATTGTTCATCAGCTTATCAAAATCACTCTTCATATTTTGAACACGATGATGAGGCTCGAGCATCTTCACTTGTTCATCCATAAACAAACACAATAAAATATACATTAGTCATCAATGCAATGATGCAATCCAATAAAATTCCATGAATCAAATATACAAATTAAACTATTTAATTTGACATGCACTTCGAGACATAAAATAGTGCACAATTCACATATCAAAACATATCAACAAAATAGTCACATATTTGGATACCCATTTTGCTATTTCATGGTAAAATTTCGAACAGATGTGAAAAATAGTACATATTTGGCTTCCAACAGTCAAATATAAAATTACCCACATACCCACTATGGCACGAAATTCAAAACTAAGTCAATCCATCAGACATACAAAAACAAAGTATATTTTTGAATACCCATTTGCCCACTTTGCGGTAAAAATATCGACAAAATTCAAAAATAGTATACCAATCAGCACGGAGTTCAAGGTCAATCTTACCACACATACATCCAAATGGAACATACACCAATACACAATATCAAAATAACAGTCACATTTTTGAACACCCATTTGCCCACTTCGCGGTGAAAGTTCAAACAGATGTTGAAAATAGTGCAAATCGGGCTCCCAACAACTAATTTCAAATTTAACACTACCTACATCTTGGCACGCAAATCAAACACATGCCAAATGAAATCATCTACAAAAACAAATAACATTTTTGGATACCCATTTCACCCTTCTACGATGAAAGTATCATCGGTTTCTAAAAATACTATCTACCTAAGGTGGAAAACTTAACAGTCAAAGTTTTCTAATTTACACCCACAAACCACACATTCTAAAAACATGCCAAACGAAGGCATAAAAAAATAACAATCACACAAATGGATACCCATTTCCTACTTTTATAGATAAAATTCAATAACATTCCAAAAATAGTACATCATTGCTCCAAAAATGGATGGTCAAACTCTATAACTACTCTACCCATTACCCGGTCAAACTGGTGCCAAAACAAGTCAAACCTAAAAACAAGTTACGTTTTTGGGTACCCATTTGGCTAGTTTTACACTATGTGTTCAAATTTCAATCAAAAATTACAATTTTTTTAAAATGAGATGAAAACCTCCCCCCTAATTCACATTTCTCTAGAAAATTAAAAAACATAAAATAAAGCAAGTAGAAGCACTTACCGATGGATCCCCGCACCTGCTACCGGCTCCAGGTCATCCTCTCACCATTTTCTCACTCGAAATCATCAACCATCATGTCCACACATCATCGAATGCTCCTTCCACATGCTCTCCATAACTCGTCATCATCAAAATGAGCCCCTCCCAACTCCAAATTGCCTTAAAAATACCTAAAACCCTAATTCACCCCCCACCCCATGATTTAGGCCCAATTCACCCCCCACCCCGTGAATCAGGATCCAATTCACCCCCCGCCCCATGAATTGAGCATATGACCACCAAATCCAATCAAATTCATTCCAAAACCCTAGGAAATCATGTAACTTTCTTCCAAAACCCTAGGAACCCTCCTAAACTATCCTCTCATCTACTTTTTCACCATTTTTCATCATGCATTGGTATTCTATCAATCGTTGCATCACCAAATCACTGCATTCCATTCACCTCATTGTTGATTCCTCGTTTGAGGGGGTATTCATATCCAAAGTCAACTTTGCATGCAACCAACAAACCGAACATCCAAAAGCGTGGATAACACATCTATCTACAAAAATTTTTGCTGAAGATTATCTTATGAAATAATCTCAATCCCAACCAAATATTTGTTAAATCAAGAGAGTTGTGTGTAACAATGGAGAGGTCACTTTGGCATTCATGGTACACAATGAATGACACGGTTGACTAATTCAATATAACATTTGGAGGACTTCACTCTGGCATTCATGGTACACAATGAATGACACGTTTGAATAATCCAAATGTTAACTAACTCAAATGGTTTGACACTTGTCACCATGTGCTCATCAATCAATCGACAACAAATATTTGAATAGGTATTTGTTCTATTCATACTTTTGGACCACGTTGAACTGGTCGCAAAAGCAAAGCAGTCAAAATTTGCCTACCCCAAGCAACTAGTATGACATCAAAAATGTCATACGGACTCAACAAAACCACCGCATTGCATCCGTAATCATCCATTTCCATTTACCGGTATTGTTTTCATTCCATTTTATCTCTTTCCTCTTCTCTTCTTCTCCTTCCTCCTTCTTGGCTATCGATCAATGTGGTATGGTCACGCTTCGAGTGGCTACATACTTTTGATTGGATTCCATTCTCCTTCTATCCCTTTTCTTCTACACAAACCCTTCACATTTTTGTATTAAACTGTACTTCACATAGTATAGTACAAAAAGGGGTAAAATGTAGACACCTAAAAGTCGCACATTGCTATACCTACATACTTGTAGATCCTTTTGGACACTTGTAGGTTTACATAGGTAATCCTAGATACCCCTAGGCTATCGTAGACCAACGTAGACTATTGTAGATCCTCCTAGACATACGTATACTATTGTAGATATGCGTAGACATACGTAGACTACCGTAGACATGCGTAGACTAGCGTAGATCACCATAGATTATCGTAGCATTGCATAGACTTCCACACACCACTTCACTAGTTTCTAGGTCCAAAACCCTAATAAACTACCTAAATCACATCATCAACACCTTCCATGCATCGAAAAACCATCCACCAGCCTCCTAAGGTGATACAAGACTCCTTTATGCTCAATTGAGGCCCCCATGGGGCTATTAATTGGCAAAAGTATTAATTGAGTCAATTGTTAAATCTAATTTTAAAGTGACTTCACTTAAGTTCACTTTTAGGGCTAAAAAGGTTAATTAGGTCCTTAATCCCTAATTACCCCTAATTACTCCCTCCCACATGTGTGTGCACTAGGTTAGTTAGGATATTTCTTAGGAAACCCTAACCTAACCCCACATCTAACCTAGAGTTGACTAACCCTAGTTAACCCTAATCTCTCCTCACACATGTGTGAGGATGAGATATTTCCTCAAGGGAATGTGAGGAAGCCACCTCACAAACCCTAACTTAACCTTCATGGGATCTCACCCTAGGGCTTAGTTCTCCTAACTACCCCCCCTACACCTTGGGTTTTCTTATAAATAGTGGGCCCAAACCCTCATTTATCTCTCTCTCCACTTATGTCCAAAGTACAGAAACTCTACCAAAATACGTATAGAAGCATAGCAAAGTAGATCTGAACCTGAACAACAGCAATACAATAGCAAAGGAACCTCTCCACCGAAGGATTTTTGAAGAACAACAGTTACAGTCTGATTCGCCCCCCACCCCATGAATCCGGCACCAGTTCGCCCCTCGGGTGGCGAATTGGGTCTATAGGCCCCAAATCAGCTCAGATTTGGGAGGTAAGCTTCATTTTGCATTTTTATGAGGTTTAGCATCATTTATTTCAGTTTTTATCATGTTTTTATAGTCGATTTGTCTTTCTTACTATGGGGCCTGACTGAGGCAAGCCCCCCAACGCACTAACCCCTTTTTGCAGGTTTATCCTAGAACCAAGGAGGGAAACAACTACAAACTACAACCCCACGGTGGTACGCAAGCCCATCTACACTGAGGAACGCGAAAAGAAGGCATCAGGCCTATTGTAACATTTGTGAAAAGAGAGGAAAAAGGAGAATTCTCCCTATTTGTAACCTATGCAAATCTTATCATGAATAAAATACATTTTTCTGAATAGCATGTGTCTTTAATGTGTTATTAGATCAAATGTAATCTTTTGGCCATTTCAATTTGGCATGCCCGGTGGGACCCCCACAACGGATAGTGTCGGGTTAACTAGTTTTATAAATCTGACATTATTCTCTATTTCTATGTTTTACAGGTACAATATCTGACTAATACAGAGACCTCCAAAGCCTTGGGAACCACCTCAGGCCTTCAGAATAGATATTTGGGATCTCTAAAACCAGTTTGCCCCCTGCCCTATGAACTAGATCTCAATTCACCCTATGGGTGGCGAAGTCAACCTATCAACCTCAAAAGCCCCTAAAATTATATGGGTGAGTAGCACAAGACCTAACTAGACCATCTATAGCATCAAGGTCCAGGTATTCCATAATTTTATTTCTATTTTGGAGTGTATAAGTGCAATACAATTTACTAATTAAAGCATAAATAGGGTTGGTAAATTCCACCTTTCTCACATATCCATCGTGTTATAAAATGCACTTGAGTTGTAGAAACCTGCACAAAACCAACAAGTCTGATTTTGTAAAAGTTTGTGTAATTTTTAGTTTCTTTACTTAACTCGAATGTAGCATAAGCTTTTTATTGTTTCTTTGTTCCATAGCATACATTTCCATTACAAATATTTGTTCAATTTATTAAATCTAAAGTTCAGATTTATGATTAAGATTTCTTTCCTTTGTACGTGCTTGATGTAATATTAACAATTTATCCTCATTTAAATCCGTGTTGCATCTTATACCTTATGCTATAATAGAAGGTCACATAAACTCCTTTCTTCACACCTCCACATTGCATAAGTCTACGTTTCTAAAAGTAGAATCAATTTATTTTCCTAAAGGCATCTAGGATTAGATTCTTTGTTTACAAAAAGTATTTCATTCTAGTCCTTTTCTTTTGAAAAATGCATATAGGGCTAGCATTTAATTTGAAAATGCAATTAGTTAGATTTCCTATTTTACATAACATCGATAGAAAAACATAAACCCACACACACTCACGTGGTATTTAAACAAGTGGTGAGATTGGACTTCATCCCCAATCCATCACTAGATATTGGTGTGGTAGGTGTTTTACCCTCCACCAACTCACCTCCCTAGACACCTAGCAGCCCCACAGGAGTGGTTTTTTGGGCCTCATCACTTGAAAAACCCTCACTTTTGAGATTGGGCTTCTAGATTTCATCACTATAAATTACCTTATGAGTGGGATAGGATTAGATGCCTTTGTTCACAAGGCTAACATAATTTGTGGATACGATAACTATCGTTATTGACTAAGCCCGCTCGAGGGTGAAGCGAAAGCATGGGTATGCCGGTAGAAGGTCTTAGACAATGTCACCTCTTCTTGTGAGAGGATATAGTGAACTCACTTCAGCATAGTGGGTTCCCCCCCTTTTAGGATATCATTTTACTGCACCTTCCATACAGGTCCCCATTCGCACATTGTGATATTTTTCTATTCTATGCATCTTTGGGTGTTGTAGGAGGTTCGATACCGATGACATTCTTGATCTACTAGAGTACTCACTCCACTACCTGTGATACTACCTAGGAGATACCAACATCAAAACACACATAAATGAACAAAACACTTTGCTTTTTAGCATTTAGAACTGATTCTAGTTTACCATTGTTTGCATGATCATAAAATAGTTTTAGTACAATACACCACTTGTCACTTTGTTATTTGAGCTACACACAACACGTCATTGCTTTACTTTTATATTAGATATAGTCGAGTCCACACCACATAGGGTTATTCCTAAACCCCTTCACACAACACACATAGAACTACAAGATTTAATTCCTATGTAGTTCTAAACCTCTATGATACGACACATGCTGCCATACCTATTTTCACCCGTAGTCGAGCATGTGAACAAGCACACCTTATAGAGGAAGAACCTACCACTTCTTCTAGTCATTCCCCTCCTACTCCTTCGATCATGAAGGGGAAGGCCATACACACATCTAATTCACTCACAAGATCTTATGTACGGTACACACACATGATGCCTCAGGATGAGACATCCACTTTGAGTGAAGCCCTCGCTACTTCACTTGCATAAGATTATCCACTTATTTCATCCCCATCCTCACCTAATCCATCGACCACATTCTATGACCATGTGATCTACACGATACCAAGACAACCTCATCCATTATTTACCATATATGAGAAGGTCATACCTACTTCCCCTACCTTTACACACCCTTTTTCCAGAGTCTATCTCACTCCCTATTTGAGAGTGACTCCTCCCTCTTGAAACACACTCACCCATAGGTCACATCATTCGTCTCTACTATAGTAATTATTTTTGACCCTTCCTCTTCCACCATAGGTACTCAGAGGCCAACATTCCAAACTGCACAACAACAACCTCCTCTACAGGAACAACAAACACCACCTCAAACAGAGAGGAAAAAGGGGAATTATTCCTTTTTGTAACCTATGCTAATATTATCATGAATAAAATACATTTTCCTGAATAGCATGTGTCTTTAATGTTTTATTAGATCAAATGTCATTTTTGGCTATTTTATTACCCAATGATATTTTAATTCTGGTGATTAAATTTTTATTTGATGATTCAGCTAGACCGTTCCCTTGAGGATAGTAATTTATAGACTAGAACAATTCTATTCCATATGTAGCACAAAATTCTACCATATCATATGATATAAAATATTATCTATTATTTGTTACTATTTTCTGAGGAATGTTAAACCTAGTTAGAATACTTTATTCTAAGAATTTAATGATAGTTTGATAAGTAGAACTTCTTAGAGGTGTAGCCTCTACCCATTTTGCAAAGTAATCTATTGCATTTATGATACATTTATGTCTTCCTAATAAATTTGGATTAATTTCCCCAATTTGGTCAATATCCCATTGTGTGAAAGGTGCTTCTATGATGATTGGTTTAAGAGGCATAGTAGCCAAGTGCTTCGTTCTTGCAAAATGCTGATAATTATGATAGTTCCTAACATACTGATATACATATTTTTAAAAAGTGTAAGCCAGTACTAGCCTGCTCTCATGATTTTATTTATTGTGGATTTTGGAGCAAAATATTCCCCATAGAAACCATCATGGAACTATTTCATTATTTCTAGGACTTCGCTCTCATACAAGCAAACTAATAACACACCATCAGGGTGTCTCCAATAAAGCACACCATTCTACACGTGATATTTATGTGTTTGCAGTTTTACTGATCTTATATTGTTAATTGTCATTTCCTTTGGGAAAGACAGTATTTATAGGTATGCTAATATTTTATCATACCATTTACATTCAAAATTATTAATTCTTCTGATGTCATGCATCTCATCTACTATAATGATATTATTTGAGTCTTATCCTTTATAAGCCAAGTATTTTGCTAAACCTTATCCTCTAATAGTTTTGACCATTTTGAATTTTGCATCATACTGTAATAGTTTTACCATCTATCTTGCAGGCCTCCTAGTGGCTCAGACTGGGTGAAGACATATTTTATTATTATGAAAGGGATACAAAAGTAAACTTTATTTGAACCAAATATACCTTTGAAATATTCTAAAGATTGAATTACTACATAAGCATGTCTTTTTCCAATAGGGTATATTTTAGGTGTGCTCCTTTCAATCCTGAACTCATGAAAGCTATTGACCTTCATTATTTTCATCATATTTCTATGAAAGAACTATAGCAATGGAATATTCAGATGCATATGAGTAAATGTTGAAGTCTTTAGAATAATCAGGATAACTTAAGGCTGGAGCAATAGTAATGGCTTATTTAATCTTAGTGAATGCTTCCATGTTTTTTCTATTGTCCATTTTATTTCTCCAGTATTTTTAACCATATAATTTATGGGTTTGGTCATCTCTGCAAAATTTGGAACAAACCTTCTGACAAAATTTATTTTGCCAAAGAATGAGCTGACTCCCTTTAAGCTTCTAGGAGGGGGAATTTTGGAGATGGCTTCTATTCTGTCTGGATCAATACTTATCCCCTTTTCTTAAACTATGTGACCTAATATTTTCTCTTGTGTTGTTTCGAATATGCACTTCTTGGGATTTATGGAAATTCCAAATTTTTTACACCAAGCAAAAGCTGCAGCTAGATGTTCTAAGTGGTATTCTGGATTTTTAGTAAATACTGTGATGTCATCTAAATATACAACCACTATTTTGAACATTAATTATTTGAAGGTAAATTCCATTGCTCTTTGAAAGGTAGCACCTGCATTTATTAGACCAAAAGGTATTATCAAATATTCAAATGTGCCCCAGGGTGTGGTGAATGTTGTTTTATGTATGTATTTTGGATTGATATAGATTTGGTTATATCCAAAGAATCCGTCCAACAGGGACATTCTAGATGAACCAACAAGCGCTTGCAATAGTTATTCCATATTTGGCAATGGATAATTATCATTTAATAAACTTTTATTTAAATTCCTAAAATCTACATAGAGTCAAATATCACCATTTTTCTTTCTAATTGGTACTAAATTGGATATCCAAGAAGAAAATCTTACCTTTCTGATTATTTTGGAATCCAACAATTTATGTACCTCTTTTTGCATTATTGGGTGTAGGGTAGGATTATATTTCCTCTATTTTTTTTTGAATGGCTTGGAATATTCCTTTCGGGGTATTATGTGTGTCATTACATATGTTTTAAAGGTTTAAAGATATTCATAAGTCCAAGCAAAATACTCCTTGTTTTTATTTAAGAAATTGATGTATCCAATTTTTTCCTTTGCTGGTAAAGCTTTGTCTATTTTTACTATTTTGGGCTCTTTCATTGTACCAATATTAACATCTTCAACTATAGTCTCTTTTAAGAGAGGTTTAAAAGCTTTATCAAAATCATCAAATAAGCTTTCCAGAGAAACCAATCCTTTCGGTATTTTATTTGTTTTTAGTTGGATTACTTCTACTAGCTCACCTATTTGGTCTTCCAAATTTTCTTCATCTTTTTCATCATAAGTTATATTAGCATACTGATTTTGTAAAATCATGAATTCCTTTATATCCACATCATCTTGAAATACTTGTAAGTAAACAATGTTATCTGGTATAGAAGGCTTATAAACTGAAATGGTTGGGAACCTATCCATATATTCAGTAGTAATCTTAGGATGATCTAGGCCTGATGCATTTACAGCTAAAAGGTCAGCCACATAGTTATGTTCTCTAGGAATATATGTGATATTGAAAGCTAAAAATTTATCAATCTCTTCTAATAATGTAGTTCTACATTGTTTTAACCTAGGATGCTTGGTTTGATACTTTCCTTGTATTTGTTGGATAATTAATTTTCCCTATTATAGTCAGGTAATTTATCCCTAATTCTCTGGCTTTCCTCAATCCTAGCAACAGAGCCTCATACTCAGCTACATTATTAGTGTAAGGGAATTCTAACCTGTAAGGAATACCAAGGTAGTTTCCTTTTATGTCAGTCAAATTGAATCTTGCACCTACTCCAGATTGGGATTTAGCTCCATCAAAAGTCATTGTCCATATTTCTAGTGTTAATACTCTATCTGATTTAACATCAACCATCCTTATGAATTTTGGATCCATTTTTTAGCCTTTGGTACTTCCACCAGGAATGGGTTATGCCAAATTGAATAAACTCCCATTCCTTTTTCTTCCATTGAGTTTACCAGATTTATCATGGTTTCATTTGTTTTAATTAACTCTATAGAATATTTGTTAAAAGGTTCTCTTTGTAGAGTTACATTTTCTTTATCTAACATTGGGATGGTAGCATAAGACCAATCTAACTGAATTGATCCCCCTAGTTGTTCTGCCCAATGCTTGCTTAGTAGTAGTGAGAAGAAAGGGTCAACATCAACTACTGCAACATCCATCACTATTCCTTTCTTGGGATATTGGTCTAGGAAAACTAATAATCTAGTTATCACCCCTACACAAGGCACTTGCCTACTATCCATGACCAAAATAGGGGTAAAATATCTTGTACAGATTAATCCCATTTGGTCAACTATCATTTTGGGCATGATATTATGTGAAGCTCCACTATCCAACATACAATTATGAATCACATACCTCTCTCCTTCATCTGAATTATACCTTAATGATACATAGAAGGGTCTGACAGAGGATGGTGATCTTGTATCATGTTGATTTTGTCTAGCAACATGGCAAGTTGGATCTTCTTTTGTTTCAACCAATACAAATGCTCTGCAGACTTGTTCTCTATACTGATGAACTTTCATAAGCTCACCAAATGTAATGTTAACTTTTTGCTTACTGAGTTCTGACCCAACATCAAATTCTATATTTTTTATATCCAATGGTTTGTTGCTTTCTTCTTTAGATGTTTCTTCTTCTAATTCTACTATTTCAGGTATGATCTTTTTGGGGATTCTATCAGTTTTCTCTTTACTGATATTTTTATTTGTGAAAGTCTGTTTTCTTATTTCACTGGTAGAAGCTTTTTTTGTTATGTTAGGAACTGCTCTGTTTCTTAAATTTAGAGTATTGGTAGCTTCTAATTCTTCTACTTCTTTATTATTAGGGATTAATCTTCCCTGCTTCATTTTATCATATCTTGACTCATGTGGCTTTTGGAGGATTTTAGTACCTTCAGCTACTAAGATCTGAGGATGATGATTTGAAGCATACTTGTCCATGTTTTCTTCAAAAATCCTTTCTCTGGACTCATCTTCTAGAGACCAACATACATTAATCCTTATGTCTTCTTTCGACTCATCATTAATATTTGTATTGTGCAGTTTACTTAAATAAAAACCACATCCTTCTAGGTTATGTGGGGCCTCACAGGTTGAGCAAAAATAAGGAAAACTTTCTGCTATGTTATCATATGGCATAGGGTTAGGAACATTATTATGATATCTATCATACTCTCTATTTTTCCAAATTTTATTTCCACTATTCCTATTCTTGTTTCCTTCATCAGAGGCATTGTTGTTTCCCCAATTCCTATTGAAATTTTTCTTGAAGGGAGGGTGATTGTCAACATGTGGTCTCTCTAGTTGTGAGGTTTCACCATTATTTCCATTGTTTCTCTCTATTCTTGCTAACCTGTTGTTCATGGTATTAAACATTTCTGCCACCTGATTAGTCAATTTCTCCATTGGATCTACTTCAGTTCTCCTTTGTAAATCAAATGCTACCCTTTTTGGTTTTCTATCAGGTTGGTTGGTTTCTAGATAATAAGGCTTCATTTTACCACTATCAAGCATATTTCTTTCAATTTCAATCACCTTATCCATGCATTCATCAATAGTGGTAGCTTGCTCTTGCCTTAACTCATAATTGAATTCACCTTGAAAAGTATTTTTATAAAAATAGATTGACTGGATATCACTAGGCCTAAGGTTAACAAGGATTTTATTTCTAGTTTTGGAAAACCTTCTATTAAAATCACTGATAGCTTTATTTTCCTTTTTCTTCATTGTGGCCAACTCGGTCAATAGGGATTGTTAATTTTTCCTCTCTCAAAATTTCTTCAAAAACATAGTTTCCATTTTAACAAAATCTAGAATATCATTAGTTGGGAGAGAATTGAACCACTCTCTAGCATCTTTTTCTAAGGTTTGTAGGAAAATCCTTAGACCACATCTTCATGTTCTACCTCTAAGTTATCCAAAGCATATAATTTTTTTTAATATGATCTTCCCGTGTTACTGCATTATTTCCTTGAAACTTGGGGAGATACTTATGAGCTTTATTTTGTAAGGCATTTAAATTTATAGGTAAATTAAACGGCTTGTACCTATTAGCTATCCATTGTTGAATATTATTTTGATATGCTTGAGCCATTGTGATTGTAGGTGTGGTGGGATTTGGATTCATAGAAACACTACCTACAGGAATATGGGGTTGGGTAATCTTAATATAATCAGCTGAATTATCTACTATAGTATTACTATTAGTTGGGCAATGAGAATAATCAAATGTATCATCAACAACAAAATTTAACCCACTATTATCAACTATTTTTGTAGCAATAATATTTTGATCTCTATTTTTCTTCACGTACTTTCTAATTGTAGGACAAGATTTACTTTCATGCATAGTATTCTTAAGAAGTGGTATTCTTTGATTATAGGTAAGTACCTCAGGGTTCTCAAATTATAGGAATAACTCCTTACCGCTTCTCCTAGTGTTTGCCAGTGTGTTATGCTCCTTCCTTGATTTTTGATTTTTGGGTTCATCCACATAGAGTCACCAACACAGGTAGTGTAGAAAGAATAGAATGTATTATCAAGATTGCTTTATTTTTAACTCTCAGCATCACAGGAGATGGTTCTTGGGGAAAATCAAGAAAATCAAGAAACACCAAGAACACTTCAAAAGATAATCGAAAATCACGGGAAAAAGAAAACAAAGAACATAGAAGACAAAAATTAAAATGTAAATTCTTTATTCTAACTGGCCACTTGATTTTATAAAAATGTGTAGTCATTGAAAACCATTTTAAAATTTATAAATTCATCCTCGGCAATGACACCAAAAAACTGTTGGTATCAAATTGATGGGAAAAAACTTAGGGAGTGTCATTATGAACTAAAAATATATATGTAATTAAAATATAAATTTAGTCCCTGGAGACGATGCCAAAAACTATTGGAACAATTTCTTGCATCCATAGGTTTGATTTGTCATGCTACAAGAAATCGTTTGAAACCAATGAGCTATTATAGGCTCTAGTCAACCTAGCTCTTTATTCTGATAAAAGATATATTGCTAAAGAAAGTAACCAGAATGGGTAAGGAAACCCCAGTGATAAACTTTAGATTTTACAAGTTTAAGCACTCCAAATTTTAGTTATATGCTACTTATATATAAAATGACCAAGCAAAGACAACAACAATTATTATGCCTTATGTAGATCGGTGCCTAGATTCATTGGGTTGTTATAGCAATTTTAACAACACTTTAAAATATGAACAAAAAGAATGAGGAAAAGAGAAATTGGCGCTATTAGACCTAGTCAAATATCGTAGTGAATCTAAAAGTTAACCAACGAGAGAAACACTCATAACACATTCAAATAATGTAATCTGCTACAAGAAAACACACAGAAATGTAGAAAAAAATGGCAAAATTGACACCCCATAATTGTATTAATTTTTCCAAATGAATTACATGCAGAGTGTGCATAATGCCATTAAACTTTGTTAAAAATTTCTTAATACAATGATAAGTCTTTGTTCAAATAATGTAACAAGACTTCATCAACTTTACCTGCACCACTTGGGTAACAGGAAAAATCTTTGAGTTTCAGGCTCAAAAAGACTAAGAATATCCTCAGCTTCTCAGGCGCAATTCTACCAAAACCTGCATAGTAAAATGAAGAATGATGGATGAATATAAAAAGATACAAAGGAATACAACAACACAACTCTCAGGGAACTCAAGTATACCTCTTAGCAAAAATGATTTCTCTAATGCTTGATGTAGATTCTGACCTTAGTTGATGTATTTATAGATTTGAATTCTTGAATCTATTATTTTTGGCCTTATCTGGGCCTTAGACTTGTCACTTTTTAGTTTGATCTTTCAAAATTGTACAACTATTTTCCATTACTCCCTTTTTTTCTACACTTCACACTCTGCTAGGATTCCCTTAAATCTTAACCTATTCAATCAATAATCTTTTTGTTAGGAGGATCTCTTTCTTCTGTTTTTCTTTCTCCTATTTCTCCTTCCTCTATTTATTTTTCTATTGTTTCTCCTTCCTATGTTTCTTTTTCTTCTATTTCTCCTTCCTCTATTTCTTCTTGGCTCTCTAACTAGATTTCTGCTTTTGATGTTTCTCCTTCTTGAGTAACCTTAACTTCATCTCTAGGAGGTGAGCTCATTTCTAGTTGTAAGTTGCACATTTTAATTTCTTTACCTTTATTTCCTTGTTGTAGCCATCTGATTTATTTCCCAATCATTCTCTAGGCATCAACGTTAAATGTTACAGAGAATCTCAACATATTCATTTCCTGGAGGATCCTATTTTTCTACATGCTGATATAACTCTTACTCTTTTTGTATTGGGTGATTAGCGTTTCCATAGTATTTACTAGAAAGGTGGTTTTTCTGGCCATTTCTTGTTCATCATATGGTTCACAATCAAAGTCTTCTATTTTATTTTTGAGGAGATCTTCTATACTGGTGGTTTCTAAGAATTCTTCCAATGATAACCCAATATCTTCCAGTTTCTCCTTTATGTCATCCAACAGAGTGAACATCTCTGCAACATCATTATGCCATATTTCCTTGTTTACCCCAAACATGGCTGCTTTCATGAATTCAATATTATTTTTTACCTCGATACCATCATTCAATATTACTTCTTTGCTCTGCATATCCTCAAAATATTTTGACATTAAGTCGAGAGTAGGGTAAATTGTCTCAAAGTCTTCTTCTTTATGATAAATTAAGCTTTCAATTTATTGAGCTGTAACCTGGATCACTCTAATATGTCTCAACACCTCAGTGATCCCCTTGATCTTGTATTGAATTTTAAATGACATTTCCCTTTTTTATTTTAGACAAATAATCTGTATATATGGTTATTTTCACCACCATAGGAGGGGGTTGTACTGATGGGGTGGTTTTCTTTGCCAGCTCTTCTTTTAGACTATCAATCAATGTTTGCATCTCTACTTTTTCCTTTATCACTAATTTCCAATTGACTTCTCAATTTATCATTTGCTTGATGCAAAAGATCTAATATTTGTATAGATATTGCTTTATTCATTTTGACCATATCAACCTCTTTCCTCATCATGGAAACCCCTCCTGTTCGATCGTCAACAATGAGAATTACTGGTTCTTATGGAGTAGGGAAAATAATTTCCACCATAGCTAACCTGTGCTTGTATTTATCTACCTCTGCAATAGATATTTCTACCATACCACCCATCCCTACCACTGCATGTAGTTCTATTTCATTAGCAACATTGAAAACTATCTCTTCTTTGACCCTTTTCAATGTGACTATATTCGAGGTCAGGGTCAATCTAGGTTTTTTCACTGGAGGAGTAGCCACAACCTCTTTTTTTTCTATTCTATGATCTCTCAGGATCTCTACAAAGCTACTGGCTTTCATTTGTGCTACATATGGGATTGGTACTTCCTTGTCATTAATTTTTAGTGAGGTGGGGAGAGCCTGAGGAGCCAAATTCTTTACACTAGTTAAGGCTAACACTATCAGGAACAGGAGTTTCAACTTGTTTTTCTACACTAGTGGCCTCTTGAGATGATACTGCAACTATTTATTTCCCTTTGTCTGCATCGGGCCTTGTGTGAGTCAGCTATGAAGTACTGGGTGCAGCTTCTATACAAAGTTGGGAATCCCCTAGACCTTGTATTTGGTTTTCTATTACATCAACAACACTCATGGTTACTTCCATTTTTTTGAGGCCCTATTATTCTATAATATCTAGTATAGGGTCTTCTCAAATTTCCCTAGTGGGAGAAGCAAATATTGGTGTTGCTTCTCAACAATGATTCTTCTTATTGAGTTTAGCTCAGTTGGGTATTCGCCTGGTGGATGAATTTGTGAATTTTCCCTTATATTTTGTGGGAATTCATTCCACACTCTTTGTAGGATTTCCCATTTTTCCATGGCTTCTAGTAAAGCCTCTTCATATTTGTCTTCTCTATGTTTGACCCAGGCATACTCACGTTTCATCATTTCTTGGTATTTCTGCAGAGGATCATAGGGTCTCCAAGTCACTTCTTTGAAATCCAACCCTTCTAGATCATACATACCTTTCAATAAGGCTAGATAACCTACTTATATGTAATATCTAAATTTGTAGGGGATATTAAACCAAGGGACCTGACCATGCTTCTTCGCCTATCTCATTTTGGCTTCTTATGCAACCTGTATTACCAGTGCCAAAGTACCTAGGGAGTAAGGGTAGTATGTAGGTAACGCCTTGGGGGGAATTTTGGCTCCATAGAGCCTGATGTACGTAAAGCCTTCTGAGAAGAAGTAATCTCCAATTCCTTTCCCTTTGATAAATGCTTTTATTCCTGGGCCTAATATTTTTGGAATATTTCTTGTTAGAATCCAATGGACTTCTACCATGAAATTGTCGTAGAACCAACCTAAATGGGTGTGTCCCTCATGTATCCTACAAAATATATTTTGGACATAGATACTCTCAATATATTTCAGCCTTATTTTACAATCTTCTCCCATTTGGATAGATGAGATGCATAAGAATCGAGTAGTTGGAGAAATGAGGCATCTATTCCTTTTGCTCCAAAATTGCTCTTTTAAGTTCTGCTAACTCCTTGTGCATCTATGCACTTAATTCTTCCTCCCAGGCATAGATGGGGATGTTTGTATTTCTATTACTTTGAGCTACTAAATATAAAACATCTTTCCAAACCACATCGAGTCTTAGTACCCCCAGTATGACACTAATAATATCTCTAAAATCCCATACCCAAGGTTTAAATATAGTTTTTCTAGCAGGAAAATCATACAAAACTTCCTCATATTATTCAAAAATCATTTTAAAGGATTCTAATTTGGTTAACCTACTAGATTGCCTATGAATTACTAGGAGAATTAGTGACGTGTTCAAAGGTGTGATTTTGAAAACCTCCCTGATGTGCTTGGGCACAATATTGAACATCGATCCTTATTTTTATCTCTGAAGGTCTTGGTGTTCTCGTCGTATGCTACCACTAGCCATACCAGAAGATCCATAGTACACTCAAGGGTATATTAAGCTCCCTACATTGATCATCCACTTGTTTCTCCTAGGATATCCCTTGTACTATAGCCTTTTGGATTTGTGGAATAAATCTGCTAATAGCCAAGAGTAGTGTTGTATATTCTCTTTAGTGGACTCAAAACTCTGAACATAGGTATTTTCAATTTCCCATTGCTGTGTCGGTGTGATATTCTTGTCCTTCCCTAATTTTTTGGTAAAATCATACATCCCCAGAGCGTCAGTAACCTTTTTGGGGAGTTTGACATATGGGGCCTAATATGTGATGAATTTTACAACCTCCTTAGTGTCCTTTGGTGTGAAAGAAGCTCCCCAAGTGGCCATTTTTCTCACAGAAAGTGACCCAACTCACTGAAATAAACTCTCCTGAGCTCTTTGTTTGCTTATGACAACTCTTAAGCTCTCCACTCTTATGTAAAAATTTCTCGCTCTGAGATAACCAGGGTGGCAGTGTATTTGAGAGTGGTGGTTTATGTAATTTATGAAAGAGTGACCTCAAAGCTTTTGCATGAGGTGTTATTAATGGAATGTCATCAACTTCCTTTTTAAATAGACCAATGAACGTTTGCCACAGTGTTGTTTCCAAAATTGGTAGTTATGACTTACGATCTTCCTCATCTCGTACCTTTGCAATAGACTTTGATTTGCGTACCTTTAATTATTTCTAGTGTTGCTATTGGTCACTGGGCTACTTCTTCTCATGATGTAGCGTCTTCGTGGAATATTTTACAAGGCATTCCACCACCTCATCCTTCAACATGGGTCAATTTTTGAAAGAAGAGATACCATTAAAAAGTGGTCATTATTTTGGGGATTGGTTGTTAGATCCACTCATTGAAGCGTGTGCCCATAAATTTCACTAATCTACACATTTGGTTAGCCATACGATAAAATATATGTATTCTAAAGTTGGCAACATATACTAAGTGAAAAATCATGGTTTGCAATAAATCAATCAGAAATGCCTAGGTCTATAATTTTTAATTTGATTTTACCCATGCGTTAGTTATATATAAAATTTCTTCTTATTAATGTCTTTATGGTTATTATAACTTTTCAATATCTTTTTAAATTAATCCTTTAAACCATGCATGTCTCTAAAAATCCACCATTTGATCAAAAAACCTGTTTGCACGTGATCGTCCACTCTTAAGATATGTGCTAGGTTTTAACCATAAAAATGGGGGGGAATTAGTAACGTATTAGACCCCTTATTAAACTTAATTAGGAAAAGGATTTATCAATTTTTACCTTAGTTAATTAATCACCCAACCATGAAACAGAACATATACCTTAACCTTCGGGTAGCTTGGTTATGCACAATCGTTAGATTTGAACAGGGTTTAGTGCCACCGTTAGAAAAAACAGAGATGTGTACCCCTTATAATGCTTTTATTTCCTTTTGGTAGTCTCAATTATTCATATTTTCTAGATCTTAGGTGGAGATATGCTCGACCATCCGATCTATCTTGACCATAGCTGGGTCAGTCATCTTCTTGGCTATTCTTTGATTATTTTTGGTAAAGCGCTACCATACGATTCGGTAGGCTTAAGTGCGGTCGTCAGATCCTCTTTATGAATATAATTCTGCTAATGGTCATTTTGTCTTTATCTATCTTATTTTTGGTAAGGCACCACCATCACATCTTGGCCTGGAACAAGCACGGTCATTGATTAACCCATAATGCATGGTTATATTCTTTAGGTGATTTTGATTAAATCATAGCCATCATATATGGGTGGGTTGAAATACTACCATTGATATTCCTCTAGCTTATAATACCTTTGAGGGTGCACTACTGTTAGAGTCGATTGAGGCCAGTGCTATCATTGGAAAATTTTACGATGTGTGCTTTGACTTGTCAACTGTTGATTACCTCAAGAGAGAGTGCTACCGTTGGATTGACCTTGGAGTGTGCATGATCATTGATTATATTTGGCTCATCCTGTGTCCAAGCCTTGGATTATCATGAATAAAGCATGTCCATTGGATCATCTTGTGTTTTAACGCAGCCCTTGAGCACCTTTGATGTCATATTGGAAAGGAATCATCACTACGGTTAGATCGAGTCGTGATGAGGTACATTCATTGATTTTCCATAACCTGCAAAACTAAACACAACATAAGGTGCACATGCTCTTAAGTTTTCATTAATCTATGATTAACAAAAGGGGAAATATTAGGGATGTATTAAGACCCTCGTTAATCTCCTTTAACACTTTAATTAATCTCGAGGCACTTTAATACTTCTTAATTTTAACCCTATCATACTTAGTTCGAGTGTGATCATTGGATTCGATCGGGATCTAGCACCATCATTTGATCAAATGTAATGTGAGCTTTAATAACCCCTACCTTTGACTTGTCAACTCCTGATGACTTTCTGGGATCGCAACCGTTGGATCTGATTAGAGGCGTGCGCTGCCATTGGATCTGGTGAAGACGAAGGATACTTTCCTTTTGTTCATATGAACGACTTTCATTGGTTGATTGATTCATTAAGAGTGCAACAATTGGATTGGCTTGTATTTGGATGCAACCATTGATCACCTTAGATCTACGCAATGTTTAAACCATGAGTGTGTAGAAGACTTTTGGTAAACCTGGGTTACCTTTGGTGAAAGTGCATTCATTATATTAGGAGGGAGTCATCGTTGTCATTAGATTTTTTGGAGTTGCTCATCTCTTAGTCAATATGGGCCCAAGACCAACTTTGACTTCTTTGGGTAATGCACATCCGTTAGATCTTATCATGATGAAGCACGACCATCGATCTTCCATAACCTGTAAAACTATAAACAACATAAGGTGCATATGCCCTTTAGTATTTTATTAATCCATTATTAATGGAAAGGGAAAATATTGGTGATGTGTTAATACCCTCACTAATTGCATTTAACATTTTAATTAAATCAAAGGAATTTAATCAACTTTTAACTGTTAATATTTTTATCCTTAGACCTATTGTGATCGTTCGATCCATTCCAATTGAAGCGCTGCCCTTAGATCTATTTAATTTGCATGTCCTTTTATGTTAATTAAACCACATATTTGAGACTTTAGGACATGACCTTTTTGCCATGGCACTTTATTTGACTTGATTATTTAACTCTTGATTATTTCATGAAAGCGCGTTTGTCTGATTAAGGAGGATCTGAGCACTGCCTTTAGATCTACCTAAGTTGCTTGACACTTACTCAAAATGGGCACGTACCCTTAATGTTTAATTTTATTAAACTTATAATCAAGACCTTAGGTTATAAGTTGACTATGGTCTTTCCTTTTAGCATTTATCTTTTGGTTTGATTATGCGAGCACGTCCATTGGATTTCAGAATATGAAACACTACAGTTCGGGTCTTTGGACTTGCTCGACCTTTAAGTGCAAAGGGGTACATACCCTTACTTGCTCACATGATTTAAATATAAACCTTAGAATTATTTATTTTCACTTAGGACCCTATGTTTTGATTTATTTTCTTGTAAGGACCAATGGACTTAGGGGGTGAGCTTTTTAATGAATGTTTTTATTACTTTGAATTTTATAAGATCTTTGATTATCGGATAAGGTTAACAATCATTTTTTAATGGCCAATAGGAATTTAATCCATGATTAAGACGATGGCTTTAATTTTGATTTAGATGTACATTTTTTATATTTGTTCTTAGGTATCAAACCATTAACAGTCAATTTTTTTTTCTTTGAAGTGAAAGCAACATAGACCAACAATATTTGGTAATATTATCGAAGGCAAAAAGTTTAAAATTGAGGGTCTCTGATGTTGGGTCAATTTTGGCTCCAACAGTTCGATCCATATAGAAAGATATGTATTGGATGTAGAAGCAAGGCTTGGGAAACTAGAATTTGGCACTTGTGGAAGGTCTAGAAAGATAGGCATGACCATATTTGGAGGGAACTTCCCAATAGTAATAAGATCTTTCTCTGATTTCTGAGCTTCTTGGAAAATTTCTAGGAAAGTAAACACTTGAGACTATCTAATAGCCATGCTTATATCTGAGTTAAAATCTCTTACATAATAATACATCGATTGCTCATTTATTGAACTTAATCCATCAAGTACTCTCTACCAAGTACGATTAAATCTGATATTGAAATTAAATATTTCTTCTTAAGGATTTTATTGAATGATGGTGAACTGACTTAGCAAAGAAAATGGATTAGAATGTTCATTGAACTCTTCTACCAATTTATCTATGAGCTAAGCCCAGGTGGCTATGGTCTGATTAGGAAGGGCTCTATACCAATAGAAAATTTTTCCTTTTAGGGAGATGACTAACAATATTATCATCACATATTCCTATGTGATATTGTGTATTGGTGCCAATGCACCTACATCTTGGCAGTGTTCATAAGCCATTTTTCCTGTACCATCATACTGGGGTAGTGTTGGTCGCTAATCTAGCATCGTTTTTTGGGTGGGGATGACAAATCAATGCCAAGAAACATAGAATGGTCACCACATCGAAATACAAGGCAGATGATCTCTAAAGAAGGTTGGTTGATTCAGAAGTGGTTCCAACTACTCTACGCCACAAAAAAAGGGAAAGGGAAAAG
Source organism: Wollemia nobilis (assembly GCA_028583015.1). NCBI lineage: Eukaryota > Viridiplantae > Streptophyta > Pinopsida > Araucariales > Araucariaceae > Wollemia > Wollemia nobilis. Next base: position 4,009,365 of record JAQPPZ010000333.1, read on the forward strand.
GGAAGGAAAGAAATAAAAGAAGGTCATAGCTAGAACTCACAAGTATGGGTAGAGCCACATCAAGACTTATGCAGTCATGATACCCCATATGAACACAGACCCTACACCTAATAGATCACCCAAATGTACCTAAGTTTAAGCTCATATTACCAGTGGGCAAGTGGTAAATTCCATAACCAATGGATAGGTGCATGAGATCCATGATGCAGAATCAGAGCACTCCTGTCTTATTGACATTAGCAAAAATAAACCCCCAAACCATGTTAACAAATACTTACTCTTAAGTCACTCAAATAAACACCACATAATCTAGATAGTAGAATAACACAGGATCACTTAAACGACTAAAAAAAATGAAAATTCATACATTAAGTAAAGAACAAGAGGACAAAGCCAAAGACCAAACAATGTAGAATTTGTATTTACATAGGAGAAACCTTACATAAGAATTGTAATGGCTAAAGAGCCACCCTTAGGAATGACTAACATTCCACTATTTATAGGTATATTTACAAAATCAAATATTAATGGTAGAAGACGGGAGCACAATCCTTACAACAGATAAGCACCATGTTGGTACACTATCCCACTAGATAGCACTGATCTTCTAGAAGGAGGTAGATGTACTTTGGTTGAATTTAGGCCTTTAGATATTCTAATGATTTTTCCCAACTGATCAGTTCTCATCTACCTCATCCTTTTTCTCAACTAGTGATCCTCTGGTTAGGATGTGGGTGATAGGTTCTGAGACACCTTGGGAGCAATGCACCAAAAATCCATCACACATTTACCTACATTATTAGGTACCCAAACTGTTGCAATTGTGTGTACATATTTCATTTGAGTTTTGAGCGATGGAGAGAGTTTTATGTATCGATGGGCACTTTGTTTGCTTTTGTTTCTGCCTGCAGGGTACTGGGAAGTGAGGACGGTTATTTCTATGAGGTACCACCCCTTTCACACTTGTATTTCTTTCTCAGGATGGATAGGAGTCTATCTTCCTCCCAAGGGTAATATTGTACAATTTGTCTACCCATGCTAGTCCTTTAAAATGTTAGCCCAAAAACTTGGGTGGGCCTTTCGAGAAGTTCCACCCAAAGTGTTGAGAGCAGGTGTCCTCCCACCCTTGTCACATGACTTTCTTGATTCTTCCACCCACCCATTGGTTTGGTCCATCCTGTGACCACTACTGCTACTCTAACATCTTTCGCTCATCCATCAATACCTTCAAAATTTGGTGAACTCCCTGAAAAGAAATATCATCTTTTACAAAAAGAATGGGGGTGCAAAAGCATACCCACATTCTTGGTGAAAAGAAATATCATCTTTTACAAAAAGGATGGGGGTGCAAAAGCATACCCACATTCTTGGTGACTCATAGGGAATTTTTGCTTGTGGGAAAGGAGGGCCTAGAAAACTACATTATGAAATACAAAATAAAAAGAGGAAAGGGGCCTGAGAGGACACAAACAAAAGTAGTTTAGAGGATTTGCACAACAAAGAAGGCCAAAGGTGGAAGGAAAGAAAGGGGAAGGGATCGGGAGAGGAGAAGAGGAAGAGTACAACCAGTGCATCTGGGGGAGGAAAATAATAGGGGAAATGGGATGGGATAAAAATATAGGAAGCAATAGAGACAAGAGGAAGGGCCTCATTATCCAACAAAGTTAGTGAGGTGGGAGAACAAAGGGAGGAGAAAGAAAAAGAAGAGATAGAAAGGTAAAAGGGACAACATGAGATACCCCCAGATTTCACACTCCCATAAAAAAACTCTATTCTTGATCATGGTGGATTTAAGAAGAGAGAATACTAGAAGTATTTGCTACATCACCTTCTTTTGATAAAATCTCGTAAGAACCTTGTTTATTCATTTCCACCCTCCCAGGAAAACTTTAGTTGCAACACTATTTTTGGCTTGATGTTTCTTATTTGGTGTTGCATTTACCGCTCGAGGGTATCTTTTATAGACCAAAATGACTGTCATAGGAGTGTGCATCACTTTAAAAAATTGGGTATTGTTCACAAGGTTGCGTGTAGAGATGCCTAAATCATGAGCCTTAGATCCATTGGGTATGGGGTCATAAAAAAAACTATGAGTAAACATAAAAAATATGAATGTGATTCAAGAATGAAGCATGTTTCTAGTCCTTTCCCTTAGCCACCAAGCACCAAATGATGCTACTATCATGTGCCTTATTTAATTTTATTTACTAGTCCATGTACACAAAATTATGGTGTGATAGTCATGCTGCCACCTCTGACTCATTTTGGATGTCATCCAATGAATATACAATAACTAGACCATATGATGCTAAACTTAAGGTACCTTTTGTAGTTCGATTGATATTGCCATCCTTTCCAAGCCATGAAGTATTCACAACTTGGCGGATCATCTTGCACACCAGTACCTATGCAATTGATGATCAATGTGGCAATAAATTTTACCATATGGGAGTCGTCTTCTTGTAGTAGTTTGTCTAGCAATAAGATCCAATGTTGCTAATTTTTTAGATCCACCTATTATGAAATCCTAGCTTTGTATTCCTTTACCATTCTTGTATGTTTTTCCTTGCAGGCTTGATTAATTGAGCCTATTGCTGATGAGACCACCTCAATAACTAGGGTTTACTAACTACACCACCATCAAGAAGGTTTGGTCCTTGCTTTTTGCACCTTGGGATACAAAAAGGATGCAAAAATACTCCCTTCTTATGCATGGTGTTCCTGCCCAGGTCTGGTTCCTCAGCTCTTTGGGAAGATATGCAAGCCGTAAAATTGTCTCCCTCAACACTGAAGCTTGCATTTCTCCCATTTTAGCTCGATATGGCATCCACCCTTTGTGTTCCACAAAAATGCACCCTTAGCTACTACACAGCTTGAGATGGCATCCATGGGGGATATTGTGCAGTAGGGTGGGGAGCAATGATAGATGGAAATGGTGATGGTAAGGTGCATTTCCATGAAGATGTTATTTCTGCTTGAAGTAGGAGTTGCTCTACCTGTACAACCTCTTGGTAAATTTGGGGGAATCTACTTTCCCTAGATTAAAATAGGAAGAAGCCTATATTCAAGCATATATCTTGAACATAGTATAGGTGAGCCTATGTGGGATATGGATGGTACTGATGAGGAATCCTCCTCCAACTCCTTTCAAATCGAATGTTGAAGTCGATGAAGGATTTGAAAGGTGCTCTCTTGATGAACGAGAGATGAATCAAGAGTTCAAAGGGATACATGGAGCCATCAAATATATCGATTAGAGATCCTACCAAGTCTTCCCATGAGCAAATGGTTCTCTACCAAATGGTTCGATACCATAATAGCACCTTCCTTTTAGAGAAATAACTAGAAGCCTGATCATGATGTATTCATGTGTGATACCATGGAGGGGTGCTAGTGCGACTACATATTCAAGGTGCTCCTGAGCCATTCCCAAGGTTCCATTGTATTTGGTCAGGGCCTTTAGGTCACCCTTGGAAATATCATATGAGTAGTGGTAGTTCAGTGGACCAGGTTTCTTCCATTAGGGCAACAACAACTGATCCATTAAGGTACCAGTATTTAGAGGTCTTGACTACGATGTTGGAGTCAGAATCAGAGTCACTAGGTGAGCATGTTATTTCCATGAATGAGGTCAAGGTTACTCATCATACCATGAGTCATTCAATATATTTGGATGTTCAACATGGGTGGGCAACTCGTCTCATGATCTGGTTGTACCGTGCAATCAAAGTTACACTTTGAGAAATTTTGGATAAATCAAAGAGCCACCAAACTCTAATTTCTTGAAACACGAGGACTCAGTGAGTTCCCTAGCAGATTCATCAAAAAATTTTGGTCATCAACCTTACATTGTGCATAGGGCAAGGATTATGGATCAATGCCAAGCAACGTAGAATGACCACCGTGTTGAGAGACAGGGTGGACGATCTTCGGAGAAGGCTGATTCCTTTAGGGGTGGTTCCAGCTAATCTATGTCATAAAACAAGGGAAAGGGAAAAGAGAAGGAAAGAAATAAAAGAAGGTTGTAGGTAGAACTCACAAGGATAGGTAGAGCCACATCAAGACTTATGTAGGTGTGATACCTCGTATGAACACAAACCCTACACCTAACAGATCACCCAACCGTACCTTAGTTCAAGCTCCTATCAGTGGTGGGTGGGAAAAAAATTCTAGAACCAAAAGATAGGTGCATGAGATCTAGTATGTAGAATCAGAGCACTCATTTTTTATTAGCGTTAGGAAAAATAAACCCCCAACCCATGTTAACAAATACTCACTCCTCAGTCACTAAAATAAACCCCACAAAATATAGGAAGCATAAAAACATGGGATCACTTAAACGACTGAAAATAAATGAATATTCATACATTAAGTAAAGAACAAGAGAACAAAAATAGAGACCAACAATGTAGAATTTATATTTACATAGGATAAACCTTACATAAAAATTGTAATGGCTAAATAGCTACCCTTAGGAATGACCAACATTCCACTATTTATAGGTATATTTACAAAATCAAACATTAATGGTGGAAGATGGGAGCACGATCCTTGCAACAGACAAGCACCATGCTGGTACACTATTCCATTGGATAACATCAATATTCTAGAAGGAGGTAGATGTACTTTGGTTGAATCTAGACCTTTAGATCTTCTAATGGTTTGGCCCAACTGATCAGTTCTTATCTACCTCATCCTTTTCCTCAATTGGTGATCCTATGGTTAGATGGCGGGTGATAGGATATGAGATGCTTTAGCATAAATGCACCAAAAATCCATCACATATTTACCTGCATTATTAGGTACCTGAGATTCTATAGCTATGTGTACATATTTCATTTGAGTTTTGAGTGATGGAGGGAGTTTTGCATATCGGGCGAATGCTTTGTTTACTTTTGTTTTTTCCTGCAGGGTACTGGGAAGTGAGGGTAGGTATTTCTTTGAGGTACCACCCATTTCACATTTGTACTTCCTACTCAGGATGGATGGAAGTCTATATTCCTCCCAAGGGTAGGGTTGTACAATTTGTCTACCCATGCTAGTCCTTTGAAATGTTTGCCCAACTAGTTGGGCAGGCCTTTCGAGAAGTTTCACCCAAAGTGTTCAGGGTGGGTGTCTGCCTGCTCTTGTCACCCGTATTTCTTGATTATGCCACTTACCCATTGGTTTGGTCCACCTTGTGACCACTACTGCTACTATGAAATCTTTTGCTTGTCCATCAATACCTTCAAAATTTGGTGAAATCCCTAAAAAAAATATCATCTTTTGTGAAAAGGATGGGGGTGCAAAAACATACCCATGGGTAGTGCTTTTAAAGTCGTTGCAGGGATCTGATGCTGAGTTTCCAAATTCAAGGGAACTGAATTATTCCATGTAGGATAGGGCAGATTCGGTTGATTTACAACCATTATAGTATCGATTGATATCGTAGTAGTGTGAGTAGCTATATTTAACAATCCACTAGTAGAATTACTGGGGAGAGTTGGAGAGAAGGATTTGCAATTCCTATAGTGATGGTAGAAGAAGTTGATTGAGAAACGAGTACAAGATTGGCTTTGAGGTTACCAAGGTGTAATTCAAAGAACTTGATGGGTTCTTAAGATTTTTTTGCTTTAGATTTGGTTTTCATATATCTTGTTATTCAACAAAAAAATAGATAAGGTTTTTCTTGGGTTTTATTTTTTGAATGGAGTTGCCAGGTGACTTATAAAAAAAGCACAGGACAAAGATAACCACCAGAATTTTGGTCTACATATATAGTAGGATTGTGTTCCACCAAGCATGACAAAAACATTTTGTGCAAAATCTACCTTTGCTTACGTTTGTGCCCAAGACTTTGCCAACATTGAATGACCAGGTTTAAAACAAAGATTACCTGGTTCAATATCCAAAGAAGGCTGGTTCCTTACTTTGTTATAGGAAAAAGTAAAAGAGTAAAGTGCATAAAGAAAGGGAAATATAGCTATTTTTAGAAATTTCAAAGGGGTACATTTTAGACAACAACAAGGAAACACATATAGTTTTTGTAGATAAGCATTCTTTAAACCATCAAAATAAGAATAATTGGTTCTCTAGTGCATATTTAAACAACCGTAAACGTATTGGAATTTTTAATTTCAAAACTAGTGGAACTTAAAGCACAAAAATATAAAAACTTAATTAAAGTGATTTTCTTTCAATGTAGCTTATATAGAATTTAACATTCATACATACCTAATAAAACACCATTGAGTCAAAAACCAAAATGAGGAGTATTTTATTTCTTTCAAAAGCTTGTATACATTACCTTGTAAATGTCCAAGAGCTAACCCTTAGTTAGAATCGCTCATCCTATATATACATCTTCTAATAATAGAAAAACTAAAACTTGTTACAATAATATGCCAACTGGATCATTCTGTAAGTTGGTGATTAAAAAAGGATGGAGTAATGGGGTCTTCAATAGTAAACGGTTGAGATCTTCTTGTTATTGTACATCTACATTGATCTTCTAAGAGATTTTGTGGCGCAATCTTCATTTCTAGATTTTGGTCCATGAAAATAGGATAGATTGTGAAATAACAACTCTTTTCTTCCTTCTACTCTTTTAGGTCCTCGACCAAGGATATTTTCAAGTTGTTTATTTTAATGATTGCAAATTAAAATAAACAGTTAAACTTTCTGGAAATAAAAGTGCAGAAAAGATATAAATAAAATGCAAAGAAAAATGAAACTAAACTACATTCAGGGGCTGCAATCCTATCTGACAAAACCGAAGATAATGAGGTTTTCTGCATACAACCTAACCTATTGAACCTGCAAACATGCACAATCCAGATAAGCTAGGTGCTGGTTTCTGGGGTTTTCACTGTGATTTTCAGATTTAGACATTCGCATGAAGCAACCAAGAGCACTTGCATTAAACTTCACCTATAAGCCTAGAAATCTGAAAGGGGAAAATAAAACATTAAATCTTGCATGCAGAAAATGACTCCTTCTTTCTTGTCAATGAGATGCAAACACTATATTTTTTGTATTAAAAATCTATCAATTTACAATGACAAAAATCTCTAGTTTTCTCAAAACCAAAAAAAGGGGAAGAAAAACACTCCAAAGCAGGCCCAAAATGGCTTCTCGCCTTCAGCACTGCAACTCTGCTCGTAATGGTTTTTGACCCTCGTACCAATCTGTGCCTCTGCATTTTAATACGTTCGAGGTGCGTTCTCTCTTCCATGAGTGGTTCGTTTCATTTCCCGATTGCATCATTTCGTATTCCTCCTTCTCTCGTTGCTTTTGACTTTATGTTCGATGTCGAAACGTTTGATCTTCTCTATGAACTGTAATGCTTCTGTAACCCTTACACATGTATGCCACGTGTTTCGTGCTTCTCTGCATGTTTCGTAACTGCCCCCTTGTAAATCGTGACAAAAAATAGCATGTCACGATATCGCGATGTTTTTCTGCATGCAACTTTGTTCCTCTGCCTGCATCATGAAAATGAGACATGTCATGAAATCATGACATTTTTTGGCCAATAACCTTGTCCGCCACCATGCACAGCGAAAATGAGACATGTCATGAAATCGTGACATTTTTTTCTATTTGCACCATCTTCTGCTTTCTGTCGCGAAATCGTGACAATTTTTTGTTTTGTACCACTTGGCTGATTTATGTCATGAAATCGTGATGCTTTTCTCTTTCGAGTTGTCTAGCTGCTTCATGTCGTGAAATCGTGACACTTTTCATTTGGAGCTATCTTGCGGCTTTCTGTCACGAAATCATGATGCTTTTCCATTCCGTACCACTTTGCTAGCTTTCCATCATGAAATCGTGACGCTTTTCTATTTTTGGGCTGCTCTTGCTGTATTTGGCCGTGAAAACATGACATGTCGTGAAATCGTGACATATTTTCCTTCCGTACCATTTCGTTGCTTGGAGCCACAAAAATGTGACCTGTCGTGATATCGCGACATTTTTTTGCTTCGTACCCCTTTGCTGCTTCCTGTCGTGAAATCACGACGCTTTTCATCTTTGGCATGTCTTGCTGCTTCAGGTCACGAAAATGCGACATGTCGTGATATCGCGACAACTTTAGTGCCTTGCCCTGTTTGACTGGTTTGACCACGATTTTATGACATGTCGTGATATCGTGACATTTTCTCTTCATGATGCATTATGTTGCTCATAGCCATGAAAAAGCGACATGTCACGAAATCGTGACATTTCTTTCTTTCATTGCATTTTGCTTGTCTGAGCCGCGACAGAGCAACATGTCATGAAATCGTGACAACTTTCATTTCTTGGTAGCGACAATGCAACACATCGTGAAATCGTGACAACTTTCATTTCTGGGCAGCGATAGCGCAACATGTCGTGAAATCGTGACAACTTTCACTTCTGGGCAGCGACAGCGCAACACGTCGTGAAATCGTGACAACTTTTATTTTTGGCCGCGACGGAGCAACATGTCGTGAAATCGTGACAACTTTTCATTTCGGCAGTGATGGAGCAACATGTCGTGATATCGTGACAACTTTTCATTTCGGCCGTGACGGAGCAACATGTCGCGATATCGTGACAACTTTTCATTTCTGGCCGCGACGGAGCAACATGTCGCGATATCGTGACAACTTTTTCATTTTTGGCCGCGATGGAGCAACATGTCGCGATATCGTGACAACTTTCTTTTTCTTGCTTTTCTTTGCTCTTTTAACATCTGGGCCACTGCAGTCTTCTTGGAAAGCATGCAAAAAAGGTGGGTCCCCAATTTTGGGGTGTGTTGTGGATCAGCCACAACAAATGGTGACTCTGTTGTCAAATGCTCCTGAGCATTTTGGTGAGAACCCAACCTAAAATATACAAGCTTAGATACAAGCGTCAGCACATAAAAGATAAACAAATACCGATAGATCAGAAATACATGAAACATCAGAATCATTAAGTATCAGCTCGGTGTGTGCAATGTGTTTTCATTCCCTATCGCTTAAACTTGATCAACATTCCATTGTCAGTTTTACATGAATGCATATGTGAGACTGTGAATGATTTGTGTAACCTAATAAATATGCTTAGAGATTTTGCTTTTATAAAGGCATAGACCTTCTAGTATCATACACAAACATTCAAGATTATCAAACCCTCTTAGGATCAACTATATGTATAATGAATTGCTTTATTAGATCCCAAAGTTGGTTATGAGTCACTACTATCTTGAACCCATGTGCAAGTGAAAGTGAAATTAGAGCTTTGGGAAATCAGACTCCCAACCTAATCGAGATGGGAGTTTAACCCTATTCTTACTACTCTGATTTGGAATTCATTACCTCACTTTGAGCAAAATAATTTAACCAATTATGGAAGAAATGGTCATGCTAGCCTAACCCTTCGAACAGTCAGTGGTCTTATTTTTTAGACAAGACATGCTGCCATTCATGGGCATACTTAACCCCATAATCCATAATTTGGCCTCATTCATTCTTTTTCTTTTATTTCTTGGACCTTTGGGATGACTACCCATCCTTGCTAGGGACATGTAGTACGATCCTTCCAATCCAATATTGAGATGAAATGGGAAATATTATTTTTATTTTTTTACTTCTTGGACCTTGGGGATGACTACCCATCCTTGCTAGGGACATGTAGTACGATCCTTCCAATCCAAGATTTAGATGAAAAATGGGAAATATTAATTTTATTTCTTGGACCTTGGGGATGACTACCCATCCTTTGCAGAGGACATGTAGTACGATCCTTCCAATCCAATATTTACGATGAAATGAGACATAGGAGTTTTGGGGAATCAGATTCTCAACCTAAGCGAGATGAGAATTATGCCCTATCCTTACTACTCCATGTAGGTCAAATCAGAGCTTTGGGGAGTTGGATCCTCAACCTAAGTTCGATGAGGATTTAACCCTATCCTTACTACTCCGATTTTAGGCTTTAAGCTTTATGGAAGTGGTAAAAACCATTGTTTTAAGGATCATGTTGCATAATAGGATAGACATGAAATATTCTTTTCGCATGACCCTTTCTTCCAAGCAAGGTTTTGATCATTTTACTCAAGATCCTTTTTAGTGTGTATAAAATGTGCTTGGTTCTAGATATCTTCGAGACTTAGTTCCCAACCTTAGGATTTTCTTCTTATTTATGTTATAGCATAACCCTAAGAGGATTTGACACACTTTAATGATTTGTATTTGAAATGCATATGCAACTAAGATGACATGTATATGCAAAGTGGAATGTGACATGAGATGTGAATGCACTTGCTTCTTTTGGAATATATCATCTACTTTCCCATAATGTGCAAAACTGACAACTTCATGCATCACAAGATTCAAACGATATTATTTAAATGTTTGTGCTACTTGTGGAGCTTCTACAACACAATTCCAATGTTTCATACTCTCCTGATCTTAGGCATAAGTTGACATCTCAAATTTTTCTTCTTTTTTTTTTTTTTTATATATAAAAACAAACTAAACATGTCAAATGAAATCAAACACACAACTTAAATCATGATTAAACTAACAATCCAAAAAATGAAACTTGAAAAACACAAACCAAAACCAAAACCCAAAAACAATCCCAAAAACAAAAACTTGAAAGCCCACACCAAAAAACCAAAAATTATATACACTATTGTACAAGATGATGCCAAGCTTGGACTATTACTTTCCTGGATCCCAAACATGATTAGAACATATCAAAAAACATATGACACAATACACATGCCAAATTTTGTAGGAATCCAACAATAATAAGATCAAACCAAGCAATGCAACAAATTTCAACTTGCCATGCTCACCATACCAATTTGATTTAGTTCTATTACCAACATCATAGGTGAGATTCAAATCAAATTGATTAGACAATGGTTGGTATTCAATTTTATCTTGTCTATTCTTTAAAGTGCAAGTTTCATCATTCCATTCATGATTTAGAAGTAGGCTTTCCTTTTCAAATGTGAGATGTTGCAAACAAGAGCCTATTTCTAAAAGTCTTGAATTCAAATCATTTTCCAGGATTTTAAAGCAATCAAAATCATTCAAAACTTGACAAGCATCAACAAAATTTGGCATTTCCTCATTAATGATGTTAGCATCCAAAGGGACATCATGTAACCTATCACTTGAAATTTTTGTAGCTACTACCAAAGGTAAAGATTTCACCTTGTCATCCATACTCAACCCATCATGGTTAGAATTTACCACAACTTGATGAGTGTTAGTAACCTTTTCTTTTTTCTCATTGTCTTCTTCATCGTCCAATACCTGTTCAAAAACACCAAAGTTAGGCACCCAATCAAACATGCGTCCATATTTTTCAAAACAAGAGCCTAGTTTTTCAAGATATGTGTCGCGTGACACCTTTCCATGATCAATGGCTTGAGTTGCCTTAAAATCCATATTTTCATTAGGATCATCAATAGTATCAAACCCACACCACTTAGGTTTTGTAATTTCATCATTTTGAGATGGCATAGACATTGTAGAAACAATAGGTGGATCAAGATTTTCGATTTCTTGCCCCCAAGGGGAACAAAAACAATTGATTCTCCTTCTTCATCCATGGTAGTAGAATCATTATCCTTCTCCAACCTTTGATGAGATTCCAACCCTTCTTCCAAAACATTCTCAGATTGTACAGGACTTGTAATATCCTCATATGAAAGGGCAATTGTATTATCCCGCATATCAATAGGCACACAAATTTCATCGGAAGGTTTGGAGTGAGCATACTCTTCCCAAGAATCATAATGATCATCTTTCAAAATCAAATTGTGATGCTCAACTATTTCTTCATCATCTTTTAATTCATCAACATGTTTCTCATCAAATTTATCTTCTCCTTCCTTAGATGGTTCAATTACTTCCAAAATTGGGTTATTGCTTGTATTCAAATTGATAAGGTTATCATAATCCACATGTGTAACCCATGATTCACGTTTAACATAATTTGGAAGGTGTGAATTTTCTGGGCCATTACTTTCAACAATGTCATCCAATGTGTCATCCGAATCAGATTCATCCTCATAGAATTCATCTTTTGGTGAGTCAAGGGTTTCCAATCTGTCACATGTTTCCATACTAGTTGGATCTAGTACTCCTCCCTTGCCTAAAATCATATTCTTATGAAAATCATTGAAATTGATTTTAGAAACATCTTTTGAATCAAGATGAGTATTTTGAAGTTGATTCATACTTAAGAAAGATGGTTGATCTTGCATAGTAGGTTGAGGATTTTGAAATTGATTGAAGCTTGGGAATGATTGTTGATTCTGAAATTGATTCACACTTGAACTTGGTTGAGGTGGATAAATCATTGGGTGGGTAAAGGAGGTATTAAATGATTGAAGATTACATGATCCAAAACCCACACCATAATTTTGACAACTCAATTGTTGCTCAATTGCCATTGCTTGAGTATAGGCTTGTGACAAAGATGTGATTTGAGGCATCCCTCGCAAATATGTGGACATGGGTGAGTCAAGAGCATTGATGTATATTTGGAGAGCCACTTCTTCTTGAAGAACATAAAATGTCACTAATTGAGTATATAATCCAAAGAACCTTTCAGAAAATGACTTCACATTTTCACTTGGTCCTTTTCTAATATAGACCAACTGATTGTACATGAGGATTGGGTCAACTCGCTTTTTGTTGAATTGATTAAGAAATGTTGCCTCTAGCTGAGCCCAAGAAGTGATAGACCCTAAAGGCAGACTTGTAAACCAATCATATGCCACTTTGTCCAAGGTGTAAGGGAACATTTTACAAGCAACATCATCATACCAAATTGTTAAGTGATTCACAACAAATTTGAATGCTTGAATATGTTCTTCTGCAATATTTGTCCCATTAGACAAAAATCGAGGAAGACATCTCTCAAAACCAACGGGCAAATAATGTTGAACTCCCGGTATGTTCAATGGGCTACCTGTCATCCACGGTGTAAACATAGCCATTAGTGAATCTTAAAGAATATAACTTTAATACCCAAAAATTCTTTTTTTTTTAAATCAAATCAAATCACATTATTCCTGTATGAACAATCAAAGCGTTAGAATAGTGCATAGCAATTCATGTCCTCCTTTTAACAGTACAAGGTTGTATTGTTAAAAGAGGGCTAAAGATAATAACCAATAGGGCATGAAATATTCAAAATTTAAATCCCTATAGCATTTAAATCTCACTAAAATAAACCCATCCGGCCCTCCTTCTAGCGCCAATCTGTTGAGTGGTGTTAGAGGAGGCCGAAGATGCTAATCAAATGGACTTGAAATATTTAGCAATGTAAAGCTCTTAAACAATTATAAACCTGTAGCATCTAAAATCACGATAAAATAAACCTTTTCATGCCCTCCTTCTAGCGCCAATCTGTTGAGTGGTATTTTCACCCAATTGTGAAAACACACTCTCCGATAGGATTTGGGTTCTAAATCCTCTCTTGCAAAGAAATTAAACAAGTAACTTCTCCAAGGTTCCGCTATGTTAGCATTTTGCATATGTGTATTAATAATCTCAAATAAAGATATTCAATTTAAATGCTTGGAACACCTTAGTGGTTGCAAGTAATTGTTAACAAGGGGCACTGTGGTTTATTTCACCATGAAACTTTAATGATTGTTCATTGAACCCGAATAAAGCAAATGTGATTTGATCTTAGCAATGAAATCATTTTATTTTCAGTTTTGGTATATTTTCAAGTTGTTTATTTTAATGACTGTAAATTAAAATAAACAGTTAAACTTTTTGGAAATAAAAGTGCAGAAAAGATATAAATAAAATGCAAAGAAAAATGAAACTAAACTACATTCAGGGGCTGCGATCCTATTTGACAAAACCGAAGATAATGAGGTTTTCTGCATACAACCTAACCTATTGAACCTGCAAACATGCACAATCCAGATAAGCTAGGTGCTGGTTTCTGGGGTTTTCACTATGATTTTCAGATTTAGACATTCGCATGAAGCAACCAAGAGCACTTGCATTAAACTTCACCTATAAGCCTAGAAATCTGAAAGGGGAAAATAAAACATTAAATCTTGCATGCAGAAAATGACTCCTTCTTTCTTGTCAATGAGATGCAAACACTCTGTATTTTCTGTATTAAAAATTTATCAATTTACAATGACAAAAATCTCTAGTTTTCTCAAAACCAAAAAAAGGGGAAGAAAAACACTCCAAAGCAGGCCCAGAATGGCTTCTCGCCTTCGGCACTGCAACTCTGCTCGCAGCGGTTTTCGACCTCTGTACCAATCTATGCCTCTGCTTTTATACTTGCTAGCAAATTGCTTCTCCTTCCACGATGCTTCGTTTCATTTCCCAGATTGCATCGTTTCGTATTCCTTGCCTTTCGTTGTTTTTGACTTTATGTTCGATGTCAAAACGTTTGATCTTCTCTGTGAACTGTAACGCTTCTGTAACCCTTACACCTGTATGCCACGTGTTCCGCGCTTCTCTGCATGTTTCGTAACTGCCCCCTTGTAAATCGTGACAAAAAATAGCATGTCGTGATATCGCGACATTTTTCTGCATGCAACTCTGTTCCTCTGCCTGCACAGCAAAAATGAGACATGTCACGAAATCGTGACATTTTTCGGCCAACAACCTTGTCCGCCATCATGCACAACGAAAATGAGACATGTCGTGAAATCGTGACACTTTTTTCTTTTACACCATCTTCTGCTTTCTGTCACAAAATCGTGACAATTTTTCGTTCCATACCACTTGGCTGCTTTCTGTCACAAAATCGCGATGCTTTTTTCTTTCAGGCTGTCTCACTGCTTCATGTCGCGAAATCATGATGCCTTTCATTTGGAGCTGTATTGTGGCTTTCTGTTGTGAAATCACGATGCTTCTCCATTCTATACCACTTTTCCAGCTTTTCGTCGTGAAATCATGACTCTTTTCTATTTTCGGGCTGCTCTTGCTGTATTTGGCCGCGAAAACACGACATGTCACGAAATTGTGACATATTTTCCTTCCGTACCATTTCACTACTTGGAGCCACAAAAATGTGACCTATCGCGATATCGCGACATTTTTTTGCTTCGTACCCCTTTGCTGCTTCCTGTCGCGAAATCATGACGCTTTTCATCTTTGGCATGTCTTGCTGCTTCAGGTCGCGAAAACGTGACATGTCGCGATATCGCGACAACTTTAGTGCCTTGCCCTGTTTGACTGGTTTGACCATGATTTTATGACACGTCGCGATATCGCGACATTTTCTCTTCATGATGCATTCTGCTGCTCATAGCCACGAAAACGTGACATGTCGCGAAATCGCGACATTTCTTTCTTTCTCTGCATTTTGCTTGTCTGAGCCGCGACAGAGCAACACGTCATGAAATCGCGACAACTTTCATTTCTTGGCAGCGACAGCGCAACACGTCGCGAAATCGTGACAACTTTCACTTCTGGGCAGCGACAGCGCAACACGTCACGAAATCATGACAACTTTCACTTCTGGGCAACGACATCGCAACACGTCACGAAATTGCGACAACTTTTATTTTTGGCCGCGACGGAGCAACATGTCGCGATATCGTGACAACTTTTCAATTTCGGCCGTGATGGAGCGACATGTCATGATATCGCGACAACTTTTCAATTTCGGCCACGATGGAGCAACATGTCGCGATATCGCGACGTTTTTCATTTCTGGCCGCGACGGAGCAACATGTCGCGATATCGCGACGTTTTTTCATTTCTGGCCGCGACGGAGCAACATGTCGCGATATCACGACAACTTTCTTTTTCTTGCTTTTCTTTGCTCTTTTAACATCTGGGCCACTGCAACCTTCTGGGAAAGCATACAAAAAAGGTGGGTCCCCAATTTTGGGGTGTGTTGTGGATCAGCCACAACAGCCAGCAAAAAAAATAGGACTGATCACGAAATCATGACTCCTTTCTACCTTCTACTCTTTTTGGGCCCTCGACCAATGAGAATAGGACTGGTCATGAAACCGTGACTCTTTTTTACCTTTTGCTCTTTTTGGGTCCTCGACTAGTGAAAACAAGATCGATTGTGAAATCGTGATTCTGTTTTACCTTCTACTCTTTTCGGGTCCTCGACCAGTGAAAACAAGACCAATCGTGAAATCGTGACTCTTTTCTACCTTCTACTCTTTTTGGGTTCTCAGCTAGTGAAAACAGGATTGATCACAAAATCGTGACTCTTTTCTACCTTTTGCTCTTTTCAAGTCCTCGGCCATGGAAAACATGACCGATCATGAAATCGTGACTCTTTTCCATACTTAGAAAAATTTACAGAAGAAATATCCTCTCTCCTCTTGGTGTAGTCATTTTGACCTACAAATACCTACTTTGATACCATTAATATTACTAATGCTTAGATCCTTCAATTATTTGTAGTATGGAGTGAAGGATATTTAAATATAATACATTACCAAAATTTTCACAACCAACCATAATCCTACGACTACCCTTAACCACTATTTGATGTATAGTCCTTATGATGGGTGGTTATACCACTCTCATTATCATGTAGACTATGATGAAATAATTTCTAACAAGAGTCATATAAGCATGATTGACATTTAAAATTATATCTTGCATTATGAATGTATGATACCAATATTTGAACACCCACAAGGGAAAATCTTTTTTTTTTTATGTTTATGGTGCTAAAATTATTTTACCTCTTGATGTTGAATTCCTTCTTTGTGCATTTCTTTGAAAAATGATAATAGAGTTAAAAATCTCACAAAATATTTGCTTTTTCTCCATTTTTGCTATTTCATATGTTGTTTAGTATTTTTAGTCCATTACTAGCCTTTTAATATGATTAAATCGTCCTTTTAATATATTTTTTTGCTTTTGTGTGATGTGCTCTTTGTTTTTTCCCTTTTTGTTTTGTAATTTTTATTTTTGACTTTGAAAAAAATTACAATGTTATGGGTATGAAGTACCCACATAATTTTTAGTTACATCCCATCTAGGAGAGTCTAAACTAAACTAAGAGGACTATTGACCTACCTACTATAATATCCTACAATCAGCTTACAATCCATAAACAAAAACCTAATACTATGTCCTATAGGTGGAAAGCAAGAGTGACTTCCTAATCGGTCATAGTTCTCAAATGATTCTTGCTCGAGTTCTAAAATTGAGTAGGACTTAGGTTTCAATTATAAAGACATGTTATTTTGAGGGTTGTCTTTCTATAGAATAAAGATGAGGGTTCCTTTAAAACCCTTTTTTTCTATTAATAATATATGATATGATCCTTAATAAAATGAGGCTATGAGGAAAACACCAATCCTATAACCTCTTCTCACCTCTTCCAAGTCCTTGTTGGAAGGTTCAAACAATATTTTGAAAGACCATCTACTTCTACATTTAGTTCCCTATAGATGTGCTTGTATGAAATTTCTATTATAGAAGATTATAATAATTTCACTTGATCATAAAAGAATCGAGGGGCAATTTTTTCATCTCAACATAATCTACAATCCAAATTATCACCAATTTTGAATATCCATAAATTTTTAAAGTTGCAATTCCTTGCTCCAGTACTATTCTTATCAAAATGATCTACGCTTTCTATTCTATCATATTATTTGTACCTTCCCCTAAACCTACCTTAAAAGTGATCTTATGGTTTTTATTTAAGTGCTTCTCTTTCCCCACACTTTCTTGGGATACCCTGGAAAACTCCATAAAAGAAGGCTTATGGATTCATTGGATCCACTATTAGTGTTCCTATATGCTTGCTCAATTGTGGTTTTGGGAATTTTTTTACTTTAAAAATGGATTTAATATACATTTGCACCTAAATCACTATAACTTCCTTACCTTAAAATAACATGGTATTTCGAGCCAACCATAAGCCCCATGCCACTATCAAAGGGACACATCTAAAATCCCTATGTCCTCTTTATTTGAACCACTATTGCATGTTATCCAAAATACTCCTAGCAAGCCACTGTCCTTTCCCTTGAGTCAAAGGAAGAATAGAATTCCATACTTATCTTGCAAAAATTAAATGAACCAAAATATGCTCCATTATTTATTTCTTCTTTCTACACATGAAACACTAATTTGGTCCTTTCTATGACCTCCTTTGAAAACCATCCTATGCTAGTGAATTTTTGGCTAGATCTAACCAAGCAAAGATTCCAGTTTTAAGGGAAGCTTTTACCTTCCATATTCTACTCCACCACCGAAGCTTTTCCTCATTGTTGTTGCTAAATATTTTATTATACCCTTATTTGGTCATGTACTACCTAATTTCTAGATCCTTAGACCATATCAGAAAGTCTCTTTGCTGATTTAGTTTTATATTTCCTCTTTCCAATTCCTTTATGTACTCATACCAAATATGTGCTTCATTTCCTCCTAGTGTTAGCTCTTCTGTTGTAAGCCATCATTGTTTCTATAAATTAGCACTCTTTATGGATCCCACCTATGCTAGTACCATATTTTATTGGCTATGGAGATGATCTATTGTATTTTATGGAAGTTTATAGTCTCCTTTGCCACTTGGCCAAGGAAATTTACCTATCCTTCCTTTCCATTTCATATTTCTATGCTAATAAGTTTCCAACTAATGGGAAAGCTCTCACTAATGATTTTTATAGGGATTAATATTATATTCTATAATATTACCCCTCCTCACATGGATCATGTTATATTGCATTTAATACTCACACGGATAGTGTGTATTAAATGTTGAATTATAAAGGTAAATATACCTATAAATATATTTTTGATTAATGTAATTCTCAGTTTTCATTTGTGCCAATTTGTGTCATCTATTAAGAGTGTTTTCCACATCATTGGTACTAGATCAAGGTACAAGGGTTTGGATAGTATCCTCTTCCTCAGACCATATTGGTTCATAAAGGAATTATAAAACCAATCCATGGATCTTGAGTGGTGAACATTCTTTTCCTTTCATGAACACCTTCGCACACTTATGATATTGAAAACTCTTGGTTGGGGTCCCTATGACTCTAACCCTTAGCCAGCTAGGATCCCTCTAACTTTGAACTTTATATTTTGATCCAATCATTGTCCTTGGATTTATCATTTATTTGATATTTATAGTTGCAATCATGGATTGATTTGGTGGATTCCTCACTCTCACTATACATAGGGTGATATCTATTTTTTTTTGTAGTAGCGTGATCCTATTAGTCAGCCACATACTAAATTTGGCCATCATTTCAACAACTTTCAAATACTCATCGATGTTGATCTGATGGCTTCTCGCTATCACCATTTCCCAACATGCTATCCATTTCTTCTAGTAACCTCAAGCACTTAACGGTGCCACTTTCCTTACGGTAACACTCTATCATATGACACCATCGCTCAAGGAAATTTCAATGATTTTTGGTAAAATTTTTAATCACTTCTATTCAGCTGGCATACATATCCATTCTCTACTATGTTATTGTCATGTTTCATATGATTTCACTACTTCTTAGTGCCAATCTACAATTCTCGATATACAAAACACTCAGCTTAAGAGCGATTTCATGTTTACTGACAATCACGAAGAACTCCTATGTAGTTGCAATGAATTTTTGATGAGGTTATTAATTTCCAATGATAATAAATTATGTGCCATAAGGTTATTTTAAATTTTTAGCTAATTTTATTTATCGGTGTCGTGTTAACATTTTGATCGGGCAAATTTCAATTGAGTTTTTTTTTTAAATAAAAATTAAAAACTTATGTGGGTTTTATCCCACATGATATTTGGATAGTTTTTACTATAACCATTAGTGGACTATTGTTTGTTGTGCACTGTGACCATTGAATCACTGTTGACTATTGTAAATTATGATCGTTGGTTGCCTGTTGTGCCTTGTGTTGGTTCCACATTTTTTTGTTGATTGTTAGATGTTGAGTCTCAAAAATTTCAAAATTAAATTCATTGTTCCAATCAGATAGGGAGGACCCATTAAAATTTGACCATAAATTTTTGTTGTATATTCTCATTTTGTCTCTCGAATTGGTGCCTAGTAAACTGAAGAACACAAGCTTATACTGAGAGGGGGGGTGAATAGTATAAGATAAAATTTTACTTTTCTTTCTCAAACAATATTATCCAATATTATCAATGGAAATATCAACAATAATAATCAAAGCAATGCATAAATCATCACACACAATAAAGACACCAATTTAACGTGGTTCACCCAATGTGGGCTACTCCATGGAGAAAATATTTCCACTAAAATTTTCTCAATAAATCTCTTGGGAATAACTTCCCTATTACAATTTTTATGGACCTCTATCCAAAGGAGACACCAATCCCGTAATGCTATGATTTGTGGATCTCTACCCAGAGGAGAATTCTTTCCCCTTTTCTCTAGTTCATGGAACTTGACTTAGGATAACTCTTTCTTCTCAACTGGTTCGTGGATATCTCTCCACATAATAACTCTATCTTCCCAATTGGTTCATGAATCACACTCCATAGAAGAACTCTTTCCCCTTTGCTCTAGTTTTTGGAACTCTATCCATAGGAGAACTCTTTCTCCTCTGCTCTGGTTGGTGATCTTCTAGAAGAATTTTTGCCCCCACTACACTGGCTTGTGGATCTCTCTCCGTAGAATACCTCTATCCTCACTACCCTAGCTAATGGATATCTATCCATTGGAGACTACTATCCTTTGCTCTATCACCTCCAAATCCTGCTCTCAACTCTGCTTAATCTCTATCTCAAATCTGCACTAAACATTATCTTGATCTAGTAAAAATATGCTCCAACACTGTCTCAGGTCTAGCACAAATCTGCTCACAAATATACACCAAAATATTTCCTCAAATATGTCCTCAAGCCTTAACATAAAGCTTGATCAAATCACCAATTATCTCTACTCAAATTTGCTCCAATCCTTAACACAAATCTTGAACAAATCACCAATCAACTTTGCTTAAATCTACCCTAAGCCTTAACATAAAACTTGAACAAATCAATCAATAAAATCTACTTAGAACTGTCCCAATATTTAACACAAATATTGAACAAATGAATCAATCAACTCTGCTTAGATCTACCCCAAGACTTAACATAAATCTTCAACAAATCACCAATCAACTCTGCTCTTAATGTTATCTCAAGTCTTTACAATACTTGCTCAAATATACCCTTAAGTCCTCTCAAGAACTTGCTAAAATATGCTCTTCAAGTCTTCTCCAAGAATTACTCAACTCTACCTTTAAGCTCTCACACAATCTTACTAAACTTTGTCCTTAAGTCTCCTTAAAGACTTGCTCAATATGCTCTCAAGTCTTCACAAAGACTTGCTCAAATATAACTTCAATTCCTCTCAAGAACTTGCTCAATTCTGCTCAAAATAGCTCATAAGATATGCTTAATCAATCTCAAATCTTGCACAAAATGCTTTGTCTAATCTTCAAAGTAATTCCTTTAAATTGATGTAGTTTAGACATATTCTAGTAAAAATTAGTTTAACCTCTGGAACATATAGATAATTATGTACTCTATCAAAAATCAATATGTTCTACTCAATCATTAAGTCTATCACTTTCACAAATCTGATTTCTAATGTTTGCACATTCACTTTCAACCAATTCTCAAGAACTTCACTCATTCATTCAATCAATGAAACACAACTTGCTCACAAATCCTAAAAAAGTATTTTCATACTTCTTCAAACAAAGAGCACAATGTGGGTCTCAAACCCTAACTCAAATAATTCTCAATCTCTATCTCAAATGTTCTCTAAACATTCACCAATCATGCATATAAAAACTCACTCAACTATTTCCAACAATGCTTATCAAACAATCCTTTTCACTCCACCTTATGTTTCACACTTTCATTTCAATCACTTTAAACAAAATATAATGTGCCCATACCTCTTATTTGATTGATGAAGAATTGTCCACAAAACCTGTCTTACTCACAAACAAATCCTTTTGCCAATTCAAGGTTAGATAGCAACAATCTAACTCAAAATCTTCACAAGAATATTCTCCTCACAAATATTTCTCCATACAATTCCAAATCACTTATACATCTTATTACTCCTATCTTTAAAAATAGATTTCATCAACATAATTCTCGCATACATATTATAACTCCTTTCTCAAAATAATTTTCAATCAAACTATTAAAACTCCTTTTCAAAACAACATCACATACTAAATTTCATGCATTCCCTTTTTATTTAAAAAACATGGTTAAAACAATCCCTTATGACTCCCTAATTGAGCATACACAGTAATATTTATTTAACCCTCATACATGGCAAAAAAACTTTATCCAAACCTTATAACTCCCAATTATGGTAAATAAAAATATTTATTTAAACCTTATAACTCCCACTATGGCAAATAAAAATATTTATTTAAACCTTATAACTCCCACTATGGCAAATGCACATACCTCTTGGAAAAATTTAATTACCGCCATTGTCGCTCGAACCCACAACATTCTAGCCTCGTGCACCCTAACACAAGGGCCACATCCACGTGGGCTACAATACCCCATGTGAACCAAGGAGCACGTGCTCCTTTATCTTCCTTTTCATCGGTGCAAAAGTCAAATGGAATGCGCTCAACAAAAAATTCGTGCGATTCGAACTTTGCACCTCAGTGCTCCTAATGCGCTGGACCAACCAACTTAGCTGCCACCTCACTTAGGTGGGAACATGAGCTTACCACTTTTTGTCCTTCTGTTATCTTTGAAAATCATAAACATCTGTGCCTTTCTCTCTCTATCGCATACGAGGAATAAATCGTGCAAGGGAAATTGAATGCTCAATTAATGTTTGGGCTTAGGCTACCTTAGCCTTATTTATACACATGCCCAATTTATCATATGACGTCGATTGCCTTTGTTTTAATTCAAATTTGAATATTCAAATTATTATATTTAATTATAATTATTTAAATCCTAAAGGATTTAAATATTATAATTTAAATATTTAAAACCTTTTGGGCCTTTTCTTTTTAGGGAGAACCTTGCCACCATTTAACCTTTGCCAAATTACCACCAAGGTAATTAACAAACACTTCTCACAAATATTTCCATCAATTTAGGACCTTTAACCTTTTGACATTAATCAACCCTTTTGACATTAATTTCATCAAATTGGGACATCCAATCATTTTAAATCAATGACAAAAAATTATGCTCAAATTTCCAACATAAACCCTCGGTCACTCATAGTAAACCTATGGCTACCAATATGGTCATTGTTAAAAAATTGGCTGAAATCACTGCAATCCAAAATGAAAAAATGGAAAAAATGGCTACCATGTTGCAAAACCTTCAATGTTCCTCCCATCCTCCTCATCCAAGGTGTGAAGTAAAAATATATGAAGGCTCTCGAGACCCTGATGTACTCAATATCTGGATCCTTGATATGGAAACCTAGTTTGAATATACTCACACTCCTGATAATGAAAAGGTTTCATTCGTAAAGCACAAAATTTCCAACATCGCCAAAGTTCTCATTGTCAATTGTCATAATATAATTTGTACATGGAAGGAGATGGTACAAGTTTTTGAGGCCTCATATTATCCATAAAATTATGAGGACTTACTGAATCAATGGTTACACCTTCGTCAAGGCAAGAGGGAATCTATACAAGATTTCATTCATCATTTCAATGGCCTTCGAGTCTTACTTGGTATTTCAGATTCTGATGTTGTCTTGATTGCAAAGTTTAAAAGTGGTCTTCTCGCACACTTGTATAGGGATATAAAATATACTACTTGCACAATATTGGACAATGCATTCAAATATGCACAACTAGTTGAGGAGAAGTTCGTGGCACAATGGTGGGAGCCTCGCTACTCTTTCGATGGTTCGATAGAAGATGTGCACAAGCATCAACAAGGATGAAAGAGACCTTCCCATGTTTCTTCTTCTATTACTCCCACTTCTTACTCACCCCTTGCTTCTAAAAATTCATTTCCTTCTTCCTCTTCTTCATTCTCTCATGCTCAAACTGCTAAATTTTGTAACTATTGTAAGAGGCAAGGCCATGATAAAAATCAATGTCCACAGATACAAAAAGAAGAAGAAAATTTTTGTACAGTCTGATGAATGCACTTGTGATAACCCCATCGAGACTACTGGAGAAGAAAATATTTATGAGGAATTGATAGGGCAACTTAATAATGTAACACTCATGAATCAAAATTCCAAAGCAGATGATTGTGACCAATTGTTTGTCACTCGTGATCACTTGCTCCATAAATTTGCAATAGATTGTATAATCAATAATGGCTCACAAAATAATCTGATTGCATAGTCCATTATCGATAGGCTCAATATCCCTATGTCCAAAAATCCTCACCCCTACTCTCTTGGGTGGAAGGATAGCACCAACACATCAAAAATCACACACACATGCACCATTGCATTTGCATTTAGCCCCAAGTTTCAGGATAAGGTCACGTGTGATGTCACACCCATGGATTGTTGTGGATTACTTCTAGGTAAACCTTACCAATATGATAGGCATACCACTTATGATGCCTATCACAATACATATACTTTACAGCATGAGAACAAATCCTTTCTTGTCTGTAGTGTTCCACCCACTACACATTGGACTTGCACTAATTTACATCAGGCATGACCAATTGCTTTGATTTTTAGCACACCATAGTAGAAGGAGGTCCAACCACGAGCACTTTTATCCACTTCACCTCACATTCATCGGGCTCCTATTCCTATTGTACCTTTGGTTCCAATAGTTGTTCCTGTTGTTCCAAAAGTTGTTCCTATTACACTAGCAATTTTTTTGTTGTCCCAACTGTTCCTATTGCACTAAAAATTTGTTTTTCTTGTACCAGTAGTTCTTATTGCACCAGAAATTGTTTTGGTTGTACCAGTAATTCTTGTTGCACTAGCAACTATTCTGATTGCACCAACACTTGCTCCTATTGCACAAACATCTCTTCTTGTTGATACTGCTTTTTCTCTAGTTGTATATCTACCTACAGTTCTTCATTTAATTCACACCACTCTGCATCCTGCCTCCTTCACATTGTAGGACTTTTAGCATTTGGTGGCATGTCAGTAATTGCCCTTCATACACAATCATCCTCTTCATATTGGAAGTCCACATTACATCTACATGGAGCCTCATTATGGAGCATCCCCATAGCCTCTGGATTTCTCCCCAACTTCCTTCCCTTTTTGAGCGCATTGGATCCCAATGCTCCTACGATGGGGAGGAATTATAGGGATTAATATTATATTATATAATATTTTGAAGAACACAAGCTTATACTGAGAGGGGGGTGAACAGTATAAGACCACTTTTTACTTTTCTTTCCCAATCAATATTATGCAATGTATAGATAGCAATATCAACAACAGTAATCAAAGCAATGCACAAAACACCATACACAATAGAGACACCACAATTTACGTGGTTCACCCAATGTGGGCTACTCCATGGAGAAAATATTTCACTAAAATTTTCTCAATCAATCTCTTGGGAATCCTTCCCTATTACAATGTTTATGGACCTCTGTCCAAAGGAGATACCAATCCCCTAAATCAAGTTCGTGGATCTCTATCCATAGGAGAACTCCTTCTCCTCTGCTCGGTTGGTGATCCTCTAGAAGACTACTGCCTCCACTACACCGGCTTGTGGATCTCTCTCCACTGAAGACTCTTGTCCCCACTCAGAAGACCTATCCTCACTACCCTGGCTGATGGATCTCTATCCACTGGAGACTACTGTCCTCTCTGCTCTATCACCTCCAAAGCTCTATCTCAAATCTACACTAAACATAGTCCTTCGGTCTAGCACAAATCTACTCAATATCTATCTCTAGTCTAGCACAAACTTATCCTCAAATATACACCAAAATCTACTCCACAAGTCCACTCATAACTTGCTCAATTATTCTCAACAAGTCCACTCAGAACTTGCTCAAATATACTCAACAAGTCCACTCAGAACTTGCTCAATATGCTCAACAAGTCCACTCAAAACTTGCTCAATCTGCTCAACAAGTCCACTCAGAACTTGCTCAAATATGCTCAACAAGTCCACTCAAAACTTTCTCAAATATGCTCAACAAGTCCACTCAGAACTTTTCCAATATGCTCAACAAGTCCACTCAAACTTGCTCAAATATTCTCAACAAGTCCACACAAAACTTGCTCAAATCTACTCAACAAGTTCAATCGAAACTTGCTCAAATATACTCAACAAGTCCACAGAACTTGTCCAAATCTGCTCAACAAGCTCACACAAAACTTAACCAATCTCATAGAAACATAAAGAGAATTGTTAGAGACCCAATATGTTTCAACTCAATGCTCAAACACTTTCTCAACTCAAATCAGAATATAGAATAGTTTTTTTATGGAACTTGAACAATCACTTCACACACCCACTTGACTAGGCTCAACCAACTCTACTCAACCAATCACTCAAGAAACAACCCTTGCTCACAAACCCTAGTCCAAGCATGTAAACATCAACTCAAAATATTTCCAACAATGCTCAACAACAAATCTCACATAACAATGATACTCATGTTCTTTTCAAACTCTAGTTCAAGTTCTTTGCACAACAACTCACTTCAACAACAATGCTTATAAAACAATCTTCACATAACAATGATACTCATGATATTTTGCACAACCCTAACTCAGGTTCTTCACACTACCAATGGCTTCAACAACAATGCTTATAAAACAAGGTTTTAATAACAACTCTTTATTCCAGAAAACCTTGAAGCATTAACTCAAACACTCTCAAAAAGGAAACCCTAATCAAGTCCTTTTCACTCCAAACTTATTTTCTAGAAAACCAATCAATCAACTCAACTATGGAAGAATGTGCTCATACCTTTTTCTTGATGATGAAGGGATCTCATAAATCTGCCACAACCACAACTTCTATGCCAATCTCAAAGAGGTTAGATGATAAATATTTTCTCACAATATAATATAAATACTCAATTACACCTTATCACTCCACCTTTCAAAAACAACCATCAACATACATAAAGTATTTATCCAATCACACCTTATAAACTCCCAACTAATAATAAATTCAACATCCACCAAAATAACTCAAAACCTCTTTAATCAATTTCAATGGCAAGAAGAACTTTAGCAAAAATCAAATCCTTTTTCTTTAACAACCTTAATAACATAAATCCCTTCTCAACAAAACAATCTTTCAAAAACCCTTTTAACTCCAAATAGCACAAATCAATTTCCAATAAAAATAATCCTTCACAAACCCTTATAACTCCAAATGCAATTTAATTAAAAATAAATCTTCACAAACCCTTATAACTCCAAATGACCCTTTAATAAAACCTTAGGCAATATAAATTTTAATCAAAAAATTACCTTTGCCACTAGTGGGATTCGACCCCATGATCTCTGCCTCCATGAGCGCTCTAGCCATGGGCTTGACCACCATGTGTGCTAGACGCACGTTTGAAAACCAACGAGCACTTCATGCTCCTTCTTCACCACCTGGCGCTCAAATCGAATGCAAAACAAAAAGTCTTCCTTTGGCACATCCACGAGAATCGAACGTGGGCTCCTCCTTTCCCAATGCCTTCGCAAAGCGTGCGCTACCAATGGACCACCGTGTCCTATGTGGCTCAAACCATACGCTGTCCTCTTTTTATCTTCTTCCCTGGCACTAATAAGACAAAGCTCTTTGTCTTCTTCCTCAACGTTCACGATGCACGAAATACCTTCAACCTTTTTGCATGGGAATTAATTCATCGAGGGGTAAGTTTCGAATGCCCCTTTGGGCATTAATTTATACACAAAACCACCATTCGAATTTAGACGTCGATGCTCCTTAATTTTGATGATGTCGGTGCTAGCTAAACCTTTATATAATTTATAAATTATTTAAATTCCAATAGAATTTAAATTTTATAAATTATATTTTAAAACCTTTGACTTTAATAAAATTAAAGTCTTCCATGGGGTAAATTTAAACTTGCAACTTGTACTCCACTGATCTGATTTAAAATATTCTACCACCATGGGTTTAATTAAACCCTCATAAAATATTATTTTGCCAATTTATTCTTCAACTCTTCGCTTTGTTCTTGGTGTTAATAATGGTGTGCTCCATGGTGTTGATGATGGCTCCATTTGTTCACTTTGGCATCAATGATGACTTTTTCACCTTGACATCAATGACAACTAACTGAGCTCAAAATGTCCAACAATCTCCCCCTTTGTCATTGATGGTAACCCAAATTATTTTAACTGAAAACTTGACCTTTCCTTTGTTTTGCTCCCCGGGACATTGCTCCCCCTGGCTCAATGCTCTCTCAAATATCAAATCTCTCCCTCTTACTCATCTCCCCCTTACTCAAATCTCTCCCCCTTTGACATCAATGGAAAAGGGTCACCTTTGGGGCTCGGGGCTAAGAATGAGCCTCTTAGCTTAGCCCCTCCCCCACCTTCAGTTGAGGTGGTTAATTCTGGGGTGGGAGTATTTCTACTCCCATAAAGCATTGTTCTTTACCTTTATCCTCTTTTCTTCTTATCTAAATTTTTTGATTCCTCTGATTGTTTCTATCCATGTCCATGTTCCTGTCCATGTCAACATTCCTATTCCTATTCTTGTTCATATCCATATTCATGTTCCTATTCCTATTCCTTCTTGTTCCTATTCATATCCATGTTCCTATTCCTATTCATATTCATATTCATATTCCTATTCTTGTTCATGTTCATACCTATTTTTGGAATGTCTGCTCTACACCACTTTGTTGTGTGACCATCATTATTGCACTTATAACACTTAATGTTATTATTCCTTGGAGGTGCAAATGTCTTAGGATTTCTCCTAGTGAAGCCATATCCTCTTCTATCATGAACCCTGCAATTCATTGCCTTGTGACCAAACTGATTACATGAGTAGCAATACCCATGGAAAAGTTGTATGTTCCCATATTCCTGTCTTACATGTGTCCTACATTGTGAAGCCATGTGCCCAAACCTGTGACATGAAAAGCATCTTCCATTGAAGTTTCCTTGTCTTGACCTCATTGGTCTTCTATTCTGATTGTTGTTCCATATGTATCTTCTTTGTGCATTGTTCCTATTTTTGTTGAACTCTCTATTGTCCAACTCATCCTTAGATGTCTCACTTTATTTTACACTGTCTTCTTCTGAAGTATCTTCATCTGAAGTTTCTTCTCCTCCAAAACTTGAAGTTGACTCTCCTTCCCATTTCTTTTGAATCTGTTCAAATCCAAGACCTGTCTTGCTTGATGTAGTCTTTTGTGTCTTGATGAACTTATCCAAGTTCTTTGAGCTATTTTTAAACCCTTTCATCTTGATCTTGGAGTCCTCTAAATCTTCTTTTAGTAGTGCCACTTCTTGTGCTAACTTCTCACATTCCAAGATCTTTGCTTCTAACTTATCTTTGAACCTCTTTGCCTTAGCCTTTGATTTTTCTAAATCCTCTATGAGCAATCTTCTCTCTTCATCACATTCTTGAAACTGAATTTCAAGTTTAGAGTGTTGCTTTCTTACCTTCTTTACCATGTCAAGAGCATAGATAAGTTCTCCCTTGAGATCATAACCATCCTTTTCTGAATATTCCTCTATTTTTTTACCTTTGTCCACATCTTTATTTTCTTTTGGCTTGTCTTCTATAGGATCACTTACTTCTTCTTCTAAAGCCATTAGAAGATTTTCATCTAGTCCTTCAAGTGCATTCTCATATTCATCATCACTGAAACTATAACCATCCCTTGTACAATCATCTTCAAGATGTCCAAAGTTACCACATCTAAAACACTTGAGAATAACTGGAGTCTTTTTCTTAACTTGCTCTTTTTCTTCAATCATAAATAGGACTTCATCTCTATCATTGTCTGAAAAACTAGCATCACTATCACTTGAGTACTTACTTGCCTTATCCGCATAGTAGCTCCTCTTTTGCCTTTGAAAGAACTTCTTTCCTTGTCTGCTTTGTCCATCCTTGCTTTTCTTTTGGTGCCTGTATCTTTTTGATTCCCTGTTCCTGTGATCCTATTTTTCTTCACCATTGTTGTTCTTGGGTTCTTGACAATCTGTTGCAAAATGTCCATACTTTCCACAATTGAAACACTTAATAGATCTTAGATCTCTGGATCTTCTAGAATATTTATCTCTTCTACCGTAATTAGCTTCTTCATCACTGGATGACTCATTGCTTGATTCTGACTTCTTACCCTTTGTTTTCTTGATTGCTTTGAATGTTGCTTCCTTCTGGGGAATAGGATATTTTGTTCTTATCTCAAATGTTGTGAGCATACCAAGCAACTTATCTCTTGTCAAAGTATCACCATCCATTGATACTTCTATAGTAGAAACCTGTTCACTGAATCTTTTTGGAAGAGTTCTTAAGACTTTATCACAAACATCTGATTCATCAATCTTCATTCCAAGTCCTTGCATATCATTAACAACCTCATCAATTCAAATTAGATAAGCACTAATATTTTCCTCTTCATTCATTCTTAATGCTTCAAGTTGTCCTTTGAGATTTCGTATCTTTGCTTTCTTGACACTTTTATCTCCTTCATATATATTTTGTAATTTATCCCACATCTCTTTTGCAGTTTTACAATGCATAACTTTCATAGACTCTATTCTACGCAAACCTCTCACAAGTGCATTCATTGCTTTTGAATTATAGTGTTGTAAAAGCTTACCTTCCTTATCTGTAGGAGGATTGATTAAGGGATCATATCCAAATTCCATTGATTCCCAAATTTCATTGCCAAGTGCCATCAGGTAGATCTTCATCATCATACTCCAATACATATAGTCACTTCCATCAAATACTTGTGCTGAATTATTTGAGGACACCTCCTTAGGATCCATTGTGTTCTTGTTAGCTTTTCCTTCAAGTTGTTAAACTCTTCTGAAGGAACCCGCTCTGATACCAATTGAAGAACACAAGCTTATACTGAGAGGGGGTGAACAGTATAAGACCACTTTTTAATTTTCTTTCCAAATCAATATTATGCAATGTATAGATAGCAATATCAATAGCAGTAATCAAGCAATGCACAAAACACCATACACAATAGAGACACCACAATTTACGTGGTTCACCCAATGTGGGCTACTCCATGAAGAAAATATTTCACTAAAATTTTCTCAATCAATCTCTTGGGAATCCTTCCCTATTACAATGTTTATGGACCTCTATCCAAAGGAGATACTAATCCCCTAAATCAAGTTCATGGATCTCTATCCATAGGAGAACTCCTCCTCTGCTCTGGTTGGTGATCCTCTAGAAGACTACTGCCTCCACTACACTGGCTTGTGGATCTCTCTCCACTGAAGACTCTTATCCCCACTCAGAAGACCTATCCTCACTACCCTGGCTGATGGATCTCTATCCACTAGAGACTACTATCCTCTCTACTCTATCACCTCCAAAGCTCTATCTCAAATCTACACTAAACATAGTCCTTCGGTCTAGCACAAATCTGCTCAATATATCTCTAGTCTAGCACAAACTTATCCTCAAATCTACACCAAACTCTCTCCACAAGTCCACTCAGAACTTGCTCAATTATGCTCAACAAGTCCACTCAGAACTTTCTCAAATATGCTCAACAAGTCCACTCAGAACTTGCTCAATATGCTCAACAAGTCCACTCAACTTGCTCAATCTCTTCAACAAGTCCACTCAACTTCTCATTTCTCAACAAGTCCACTCAAAACTTGCTCAAATCTTCTCAACAAGTCCACTCAAACTTGCTCAATATGCTCAACAAGTCCACTCAAAACTTGCTCAAATATGCTCAACAAGTCCACACAGAACTTGCTCAAATCTACTCAACAAGTTCACACAGAACTTGCTCAAATATGCTCAACAAGTCCACATAGAACTTGTCCAAACCTGCTCAACAAGCTCACACAGAACTTAACCAATCTCATAGAAACATAAAGAGAATTGTTAGAGACCCAATATGTTTCAACTCAATGCTCAAACACTTTCTCAACTCAAATCAGAATATAGGATAGTTTATTTTATGGAACTTGAACAATCACTTCACACACCCACTTGACTAGGCTCAACCAACTCTACTCAACCAATCACTCAATGAAACAACCCTTGCTCACAAACCCTAGTCCAAGCATATAAACATCAACTCAAAATATTTCCAACAATGCTCAACAACAAATCTCACATAACAATGATACTCATGTTCTTTTCAAACTCTAGTTCAAGTTCTTTGCACAACAACTCACTTCAACAACAATGCTTATAAAACAATCTTCACATAACAATGATACTCATGATATTTTGCACAACCCTAACTCAGGTTCTTCACACTACCAATGGCTTCAACAACAATGCTTATAAAACAAGGTTTTAATAACAACTCTTTATTCCAGAAAACCTTGAAGCATTAACTCAAACACTCTCAAAAAGGAAACCCTAATCAAGTCCTTTTCACTCCAAACTTATTTTCTAGAAAACCAATCAATCAACTCAACTATGGAAGAATGTGCTCATACCTTTTTCTTGATGATGAAGGGATCTCATAAATCTGCCACAACCACAACAACTTCTATGCCAATCTCAAAGAGGTTAGATGAGTAAATATTTTCTCACAATATAATGTAAAATACTCAATTACACCTTATCACTCCACCTTTCAAAAACAACCATCAACATACATAAAGTATTTATCCAATCACACCTTATAAACTCCCAACTAATAATAAATTCAACATCCACCACAATAACTCAAAACCTCTTTAATCAATTTCAATTGCAAGAAGAACTTTAGCAAAAATCAAATCCTTTTTCTTTAACAACCTTAATAACATAAATCCCTTCTCAACAAAACAATCTTTCAAAAACCCTTTTAACTCCAAATAGCACAAATCAATTTCCAATAAAAATAATCCTTCACAAACCCTTATAACTCCAAATGCAATTTAATTAAAAATAAATCTTCACAAACCCTTATAACTCCAAATGACCCTTTAATAAAACCTTAGGCAATATAAATTTTAATCAAAAAATTACCTTTGCCACTAGTGGGATTCGACCCCATGATCTCTGCCTCCGCGAGCGCTCTAGCCACGGGCTTGACCACCGCGTGCGCTAGACGCACGTTTGAAAACCAACGAGCACTTCGTGCTCCTTCTTCACCACCTGGTGCTCAAATCGAATGCAAAACAAAAAGTCTTCCTTTGGCACGTCCACGAGAATCGAACGTGGGCTCCTCCTTTCCCAACGCCTTCGCAAAGCATGCACTACCAATGGACCACCGTGTCCTATGTGGCTCAAACCATATGTTGTCCTCTTTTTGTCTTCTTCCCTGGCACTAATAAGACAAAGCTCTTTGTCTTCTTCCTCAACGTTCACGATGCATGAAATACCTTCAACCTTTTTGCATGGGAATTAATTCATCGAGGGGTAAGTTTTGAATGCCCCTTTGGGCATTAATTTATACACAAAACCACCATTCAAATTTAGACGTCGGTGCTCCTTAATTTTGATGACGTCGACGCTAGCTAAACCTTTATATAATTTATAAATTATTTAAATTCCAATAGAATTTAAATTTTATAAATTATATTTTAAAACCTTTGACTTTAATAAAATTAAAGTCTTCCATGGGGTAAATTTAAACTTGCAACTTGTACTCCACTGATTTGATTTAAAATATTCTGCCACCATGGGTTTAATTAAACCCTCATAAAATATTATTTTGCCAATTTATTCTTCAACTCTTCGCTTTGTTCCTGGTGTTAATAATGGTGTGCTCCATGGTGTTGATGATGGCTCCATTTGTTCACTTTGGCATCAATGACGACTTTTTCACCTTGACATCAATGACAACTAACTGAGCTCAAAATGTCCAACAATATTACCTCTCCTCACATGGATCATGTTATATTACATTTAATACTCATACGGATCATGTGTATTAAATGTCGAATTGTAAAGGCAGACATACCTATAAATATATTTTTGATTAATGCAATTTTTATTTTTCATTTGTGCCAATTCGTGTCGTCTATTAAGAGTGTTTCCCACATCAGCTTTCAAAATAATTATGGCTTTTGAAATTGATTTATTTTGCAGTCTAATCTAATCTACAAAGGACAAGGTGCATACATAATGGTAGAGGATACTCTAGGGGTGCAAGTAGAATTACATCAAGCAAGTGACCAGTCTAGATGGAAACCCATTTTTGAGGAGTTTGACCCATAGGCTCGATGGGGTAATTCCACAAATAAATATCCCCCTTCTATTGATGTTATACATGTTGCTATATGATCTCTAGCATATTCTTGCTTCTTTTATAACTTTATTTGGTTATTAGTTTATAGTTCCTAGAATCTTATTGGTTTCTAAGATGGACCCATGGCATAGGCTTATCAGAATGTGCTTTCATACCACCCACTTTTTTTGTGAATAGTGTGCTCTTATTATTCTTTTTAATAATATATCACTTTTCAACTAAAAAACATCTACACAGGACAAGGTACATAAATATTTCTCTTGAATTACTTCCTACCATAATCCTTTTTTGGTTATCAATCTCTATAAATATTTTGTTGCTAAAGCTTTTTCAAAATTATGTATACTCTTGGGGCCCCATCCTCTGTATAATTTTGGTTTACCTATTATGTTTCATTTAACTAGTGCCATTGCATCCTTCTATTTGTTCCCTAACCAAATGAATTGGAAACACTTCTTCCATATTTTCTCTACTACTATGATAGGAATGTAAGCCAAGGAGTGCCGATAGGCTGGGGTGCCTTCCAATATTGGTTTCACCAAGGTTAGGTGACCCCCCAATAATATCCACCTAGTACACCAACTGGTGATCCTCTTCTCTATTTTGGTGTATAACCATATCTAGTCTTGGTACACATAGTCATTAGGTTTTAGATGAAAGACTAAATATTTTATCCCTTTATCAAATTCTACTTGCTTGAAACCAAAACTTCTTATTACTACTTCTATTTACCTTGCTGAAACCTATTGAAGTCTATTTTTATTTTTTGAATATTTATTTCCATTCTTGTAGCCATACAATATATGTCCAACACTTTTTTATACTTTGAGGATTCCTTCAATGTCCTATTTCCAAAAATTAAAACATCATCTACAAAGAGCAAATGGGTAACCTTCAAAGAGTTACCAATTTTGATACCCTTGATCATTTCTTATATTTTATGTTCCTTGATTAGTCTACTCAAACCTTCTACTACAAAAATAAAAGGAGAGGAGAAAGAGGACACCCTCGTCTCAAGCCTTTAGAAGCCTTGAAAAACTAGAAACTGAGCCATTAATAAGTACAAATATCTTATTTTCTAGCAATGAGCATCATAATTTTTATGTGTTCATTGTCTTAATTTTTTGCTTTATTCATAAGGAAAATTGAGCTTTCTTTGTCACTTTGCATTTATACTCCTTTTACTTTACTTGCTTTTTATGTTAGTACCAATTTCTATAAATATCTTAAGGTAAACAACCTTAGTTCAAGCTCATATTATATTTCACATGGTATGCAACACAAACACTAGGACAACATTCCAAGAATCTTAAAAAATAAGTAGTGATGCTATATAGGGTAAAAAATAAAAAATTCCATCTATTAAAAAATAAAGGAGTATATAAAGGTAAGTATAACGAGTGTATTTGTCATTCATTACAACTTATTTTTCTTTATTTTGTTGTTTATTTATTTATTTATGCATTTTTCATAGATAATATTATTCAAGTTGATAAAAAACTTATTTTTAGAACTATAAATTTATTTTTTTAGCTATTGCGTATTGCTCTTTTTTATTTCTATTCCTAAGGATTCATAACTGGTTATAATGTATGTTTTCACCTATGGTCCTTAGAAATAGAAATATGTATTTGGAAAACGAGAACTAACAACTAATTTAAAGGTTGTGGAAATTTTTCTTCTCCTAATTATAGGACAATGGTAGAATAAATTTGTTAGTCCTTAGGTAAAACGGTGGAAATTTTTTTGTCTAAGGATATTCCTTACCTTTCGTGGACATTTTCCCCATTTTCCATAATGCCATGTGTCATTTTTTACTTTTTTATGCCCAAATCCCTTGAATATTTTAAACAAATAAATAAAAATTTAATATTTTATATTTAAAGTTTATAAATTTAAATAAAAAAGAGCATGTATGTATGATACTAATATTTGAACACCCACAAGAGCAACTCCTTTCTTTTTATTTTTTATGGTAATAGAGTTATTTTACCTCTTGAGGTTGAAATTCCTTCTTTGTGCATTTTTTTGAAAAATGATAAAACCATCACAAAATATTTGCTTTTTCTCCATTTTTATTTTTTATATGTTTAGCCTTTTTGGTCCATTGTTAGCCTTTTAAGATGACCATATTGTCCTTTTTGTAATTTATTTGCTTTTGTGTTATGTCCTCTTTGCTAGCAATGGACATCATAATTTTTTATGCTTTCATTGTCTTATTCATAAGTGAAATTGTGCTTTCTTTTCTCATTTTGCCTTCATCCTCTTTTTAATTTACTTGCCTTTATGTTAGTACCAATTACTTTCAATTTCTTAAAGCAAACAACCATAGCTCAAGATCATATTATCTTTCATATGGTATGCAACAAAAAAAACAGGGAAACATTCTAAGAATCTCAAAAAAATGGTCATGATGCTATATGGGGAAAAAAATCAATAATTTCATCCATCAAAAAATTCAAGTGCACCAAGGTAAGTATCAAGTGTGTATTTCTGAGATATTGCAACTCATTTTTATTTATTTTGTTGTTCATTTAATTTGTTTGCATTTTGTGTAGATAATATAATCAAATTTGAGAAAACAATACCTTTTAAAACTACAAATTTGTTGTTTTACATATTTCATATTGCTCTTTTTCTTTCTATTCCCAAGGATTCATAACTGGCTATCATGTATGGTATAACTTGTGGACCTTGGAAACAGGAATATGTATTTGGAAAAAGAGCACTAAAACTAATTTACAAGTGATGGAAGAATTTGTTCTCCCAATTATGGGACAATGATGGAATTATTTATTAGTCCTTGGGTAGGATGGTGAAAATTTATTGTCCAAGAATATTCCTTACCTTTTGTGGACCTTTTCCCATTTCCCATGATTCCATGTGTAATATTTTGCTATTTTATGCCCAAACCGCTTGAATATTTTAAATAAATAAATAAAATTTTAATATTTTAAATTTAAAGTTTAAAACTTTAAATAAGAGAGAGAGCATGTATGTATGATACCAATATTTGAACACCCTAATGAAGAATCCTTTTTTATGTTATTTATGGTACTATAAAGTTATTCTACCTCTCAAGGTTGAAATTATTTTGTTCATTTCTTTGAAAAATGGTAAGAGTTAAAAATATCACAAAATATTTGCTTTTTCTCCACCTTTGTTGTTTTTATGTTGTTTAATTTTTTTGGTCCATTGTTAGCCTTTTAAGATGATCACACCGTCCTTTTTGTAATTTGTTTGCTTTTGTGTTATTTCCTCTTTGCTAGCAATGGACATCACAATGTTTTGTGTTTTTATTGTCTTAATTTTTTGCCTTATTCACAAGGGAAATTGTGCTTTCTTTATTTTCATATTGCCTTCATCTTCCTTTTAATTTACTTTACTTTTATGTTAGCACCAATTGCTTTAAGTATTTTAAATTATACAATCTTAGTTCAATATCATATTATCTTTCTTGTAATATGCAACATGAACATCAAGGCAACATTCCAAGAATATTAAAAAATCAGTTAGGATGCTATATGGTGCAAAACATCAATTATTCTATCCATCAAAAGAATCAAATAGTATGTCAAGGTAAGTATCAAGTGTGTATTCTCAACTACTACAACTCATTTTTCTTTATTTTATTGTTTCTTTAATTTTGTTTGCATTTTGCGTAGATGGTATAGTAAAACTGGCAAAATAATTACTTTTTAGAACTATAAATTTGTTGTTTTGGCTAATTCATATTGCTCTTTTTCTTTATATTCCTAAGGATTCATAATTGACTATCATGTATAATATCACCTGTGGTCCTTAGAAATAGGAATGTGTATTTGGAAAAAGAACACTAACAACTAATTTATAGGTGGTGGAAAAATTTATTCTCCTAATTATGAGACAATTGTGGAATAAACTTGTTAGTCCTTAGTTAGGATGGTGAAAAATGTTTTGGCCAAGGATCTTCCTTATATTCCATGGGCCATTTCCCCTTTCACATGATGCAATATGTCATATGTTTCTATTTTATACCCAAATCCCTCAAATATTTTAAATAAATAAATAAAAGTTTAATATCTTAAATTTAAAGTTTAAAACTTTAAATAAAAGATAGGGTGTATGTATGATACCAATATTTGAACACCTACAAGGGCAAATACTTTTTTGTTGTTTATGATACTATAGTTATTTTACCTCTTGAGGTTGAAATTCCTTCTTTGATTATTTCTTTGAAGAATAATAATAGGGTTAAAAATCTCACAAAAAGTTTGCTTTTTCTTCATTTTTGCTTTTCATATATTGTTTAGTATTTTTGGTCAATTTTTAGAATTTTAGGATGATTTCATTGTCATTTTTGTAATTTGTTTGCTTTTGTGTCATGTCCTCTTTGTTAGCAATGGGCATCACAATTTTTATGTTTTCATAGTCTTAATCTTTTGCCTTATTCACAAGGAAAATTGTTCTTTCTTTCTTGTCATTTTACCTTCATCTTCCTTTTATTTTACTTTCATTTATGTTAGTCCCAATTTATTTAAATGTATTAAAAAAAATACCTTAGTTCAAGCTCATATTATATTTTGCATGGTATGCAACATGAACACTAGGGCATCATTCCAAGAATTTTCAAAAAGTATTTGTGATGTTATATTGGGAAAAAAATAAGTAATTTCATCCAAAATAATTCAATTACACCAAGGTAAGTATCAAGTGTATATTTCTCACCTATTACAACTCATTTTTATTTATTTTGTTGTTAGTTTAATTTTATTTGCATTACGCATAGATAATGTAGGGAGGCTTCTCTACACTTCACCTCACTTAAAAGGATCTCCTTAGTGAATGTTGGCAATTTTGGGTACTTTGGGTACATTGCCTTTGCTCAAGTGTATAAGTTGTCATTGATGTCAAGAAGCTCTTGAAGGAATTTGATTTGATGTCAAATAATTTGTTTTGATGAAGGTTATGACATGACAGTTTCAAAGGTCTTTTGTAAACCCCAAGTTGGCAGGTTTAAAGATTACGGGTGGATGCATTAGTTTAATGCATTTGGGTCCAGGAGGAAGTATTTATTTAAATAATTAAAAACCTTGTTAAGGTTCCCTTTAATTATTTTTAAATAAATATTAAATTATTGTTTGCAATGGGTTCTCCTAACCCATGGCGCTATGTTTTAAGATTGTGGGCGCTAGCCAAGACCTCCGCCGACGTGTTAAACTCCTCGCCGACGTCAAGAGCTTATGGTAAAAATGCATATAAATCTTCCTCAATGAAAATCAAGAATCATCCCATCCGGATTTTGAAAAGAGTTGCTCGCTATGATTTCGTGATCTGCTGTTCGACTGTCTTCGCCATTTTCGTGAATCCATTGTTCATTTTTTTTGTACTCACCGTTTGTCATAAATCCACCGTAAGGTTTTTGTCTTTGTGTTCATGTTAGAAGAAATGGAGGCATTGTTGTTTTACTTAATCCCTGGTGCAGAAGGAACAAGGTTAACAGCGTGAGGTTTAAACCTCATTGGGTGCCTTTGGCGCACCGGTAGCAGCTTGGCTGTTGGCACGCTACCCAAATGGGAGGTTCCGCATTCGAATAACATGAAAAGGTTTTTCATCGTGAAGTGGACGCAACGGGTGGTGTTAGAATTCATGCGCAATTTCTCCATAGCACGATTTTTGATGTTGGCCAAGGTATTTTTGAAATTAATTTTTGCTAAGTGTATTTTGTGGATGAAGTTTATTAGAGGGCAAAATAGCTTAGGAGTTATAAGGAGTTTAAAGCTTGTTTTATTTTGATAAAATATTCTTTTGAAGGTGTTGTTTGAAATATCTTATTGCATTCTTATGAGAAATAAATTTTATTTTTGATAAGACTATAAGGGAGAAATAAGGTGTATAAGGGATAAATTTTTCTTGTAATGTTGAGAGTGCTTTTGGTTGATTATGGAAATGAAAGCATGATGTTTTAAGGTTAAAATTGCTTCTTGTGTGAAGTTGTGAAACCTTAAGTGGGCAGATTTGAGATTGACATTTGATTTCATTAAATTGGTAATAATCAAGCTATTCTTTACTTGGTTAAAGTGTTGGGCTTACTCCTT
The DNA here is from genome assembly GCA_028583015.1 of Wollemia nobilis. NCBI lineage: Eukaryota > Viridiplantae > Streptophyta > Pinopsida > Araucariales > Araucariaceae > Wollemia > Wollemia nobilis. Next base: position 4,049,669 of record JAQPPZ010000333.1, read on the forward strand.
TGTTGATGATTTGAAAAGTTGTTTTGTGCTATTGTGATTTGAGTTGGAGGATGCTTTTTGTTCAAACAATATTGGAGAGAAAAGGAGTTCTACTTGTTTCCTTTTCTGATGTTGATTGTGAAATGCTTCAAGGTTGTGTTTTGAGTTGAATGGTGTTGATTGAACCTTGGTTTATGAGCATTGTTGTTGAAGCCCTAATTGATGGTGAAAAGAACATGAGTATCATTGTTATGTGATTCTTCGCATAGTTGGAAATTGTTGGGGTTTCATGTTCTTGAAAGAAAGCATTCTATCCTATCCATTTAAGATATTGAGTTGAGTTTTCAGATTTGAGATTGAGTTTGAGCTGAGTTGATTTGAGTTGAGTTTTGAGATTAGGAGTTGATTATAGAACATATTGAGTCTCTAAAAATTCTCTTTATGCTTCTATGAGTTTGACAAATCACATTGGGTCTCTAACAATTCACCTTGTGATTTCCTACTAAGAATTTTTTTTTTCTTGGTGAGCTTGCTGAGTTTTTGGACAGGTTTCGATGGGGACTTGTGAGCAGTCTTGTACAGGTTCTGGTGGGGACTTATGAGTAGTTTTGGATAGGTTTCGGTGGGGACTTTTGAGCAGATTTAGATAGGTCCTAGCAGAGGACTTGTGAGCTGAGTTTGATAGTTCTATTAGAGAATTTGAGGACAGAGGTGCACTGGTTCTTTGAGAAGAACCTGAGGACAGATTTGGCAAGTCTTTAAGAAGGCTTGTGTGCAGAGGATTGATTTGTTCAAGCGTTGGACAGATCTAACAAACAGAGGAATATTTGTACTAGATCGACTGACTGTGTTTGGTATAGGTTGATGAGCTGCTGTGGATGTGATCATAGAAGGCAGAGGTCTCTTAGGCTAAGCATTGAGGATAGGAGGTCTTCGATAGAAAGGAGTTCCACGTACTGGCAAGAGGTAGAGGCAGTTGATCTTTTGAGGGATCATTTCCAGAGCAGAGGGGAAGGTATCTCCTTTGAGTAGAGGCTCATAAATTCTGATTATGGGAAGGTATCTCCTTTGGGCCGAGGCTCATAAACATTGTAATTGGGAAGGATTCCCAAAGAACTTTGAGATAACTTTTAGAGAAAAGTTTTATGGACGTAGCCCAACCATTTTGGGTGAACCACGTTAAAATTGGTATCACTTTGTGGATGATATTGTGCATTGCTTTGATATTGCTTTGGGTATATTTCTTTACTGTTTTGAAGTATAAAGGAAAAAATAAAAAGAGGTCTTATACTGTTCACCCCCCCTCTCAGTATAATCTTGTGTTCTTCAATTGGTATCAAAGCAGGTGCCTTCAAAAAATTTAACAGCTTGAAGGAAAAGCTAGTAAAGAACACAATGGATCATTCAAGTGGCAATGCAACACCTATTCTTGATGGGTCTGACTTTGGTCTTAAGAGTGCAAGGATGAAGGTTCATCTAATGGCACTTGGTAATGAGGTTTGGGAAGTGATTGAAGATGAGTACAATATTCCTTTACATGGTCCTATTACTAAGGAAGAAAGGCTCCTACATCACAGCAATTCAAAGGCAATGAATGTAATCCTAAAAGGCTTACAGAAAGCAGATCTCACCAAGGTGATTCACTACAAGACAACTAGAGAAATGTGGAAACAGATGAAGGTGGTTCATACAGGTGATACAAATGTCAGAAAGGCCAATTTTAGACACTTCAAAGGTATTTTTGAACAACTCAAGATGAATGATGATGAAAATATTAGTGACTACATGCTTCGTATTGATGAGGTTGTTAACTCCATGAAAGACTTAGGTCTTGAGCTTGCTGAAAATGATGTTTGTGATAAGATTTTAAGATCTCTTCCTAATAGATTTAGTGAAAATATTTCTACTATTGAGGAAGCTAAAGATTAGGATAAGTTGAAAAAGGATGAGCTCCATAGTATACTTGCAGCATTTGAGTTGAGAACTCAAGTGAAGGTTGATGTCAAGAAAGAGGCAGCTTTCAAGGCTACCAAGAAATCCAAGGGTAAACAGTTTCAAGATAGTGATGAGTCTTCTAGTGATGAAGAGGTATATTACAGCAAGAAAGGCAAGTTCTCTAGAAAGCACAAAAGTATGAAAAATATAAGATGTTTCAATTGTGGAAAATTTGGTCATTATGCTACTGACTGTATTGTTCCCAAGAATGAAAGTGATGAAGATAAACAGGATTCTAAGAGCAAGGATTACGAAAAGCACAAGCATCACAGGAAGAACAAAGATGAGCATAGCAATCAAGGAAAGAGGTATTCTCACAAGCACAAGAAGAGTTTCTACCTAGACAAAGCAAGTAAGTGTTCTAGTAGTGATAGTGAAAGTTCTTCAAGTGATGATGAAAATGAGATGTTCATATCAAAAAAAGAGGAAGAACCGAAACATAGATTCATTATCATGAAATGTCTTAGATGTGGAAACTTTGGTCACCTTGAGGATGATTGCACAAATAATGATTTGGTTTCTAGTATGTATGAGGATGCTTTAGAAAACTATAAGGAAGATGAATGTATGTTTTTTGAAAAGGGTAGCACCTCTAGTGATAAGAAATCTGAAAAAGGCTTTGATGATTCAAAAAGCAAACAAATAAAGGAATATATAGAGGAAGGTGAAGTAGATATTGAAGGTGAACTTATTAGTGCTCTTAGTGCTTTGAAAAAGGAAAGAAAGAAGAATGCTATACTCAAGGATAAGTTAGATGAATGTTGTATGGAGAGAGATGATCTTATAGAAATTCTTGACTTCTCTATAGCTAAGACACAAGAACTCAAGGATGAGTTAGAGTCTAAGGTTCTTGAGTATAGTGAGTTAGAACAAAAAATGGCTTCTTTGAAAGAGAAAACTAAAGAGTACAAGGATAAGCTTTACAGGTTTCAAGATAGCTCCAAAAAGGTTAAGTCACTCATCAAAGGTCAAAGAAAGACAACAGATAAAACAGGCCTTGGTTTTGTTAAGCCACACAAGGAACAAGTTGGAGAGTCTAGTAAGAGACTCCAAAAGGAAGAGAGTTCTGATGAGGAAAGTATTTCAGAAAAGGAGTCCTTGAATGATAGATGCACAGAAACAAAAATCAGAATTCAGAATGAGAAGAAGTTTTCAGAACCTAAGAGGTCAAATAAAGGAAAGTTTCAAGGTAGATGTTTTGTTGGTCACAGGTTTGGTCACATGGCTTCACATTGCATGGCTCAAGTGAAGAAGGTAAATGACAATTTCAGAAGTGCTAGTTTCTTTCCAGGGTATTGCTACTCTTGTCAACAGTTTGGGCATAAGGCAGTTTATTGCAAGGCAAATAACAGGAACAAGTTTGATCAGAACAGGTTTGGTTAGAATAGGTTTGGTCAGAACAGGTTTGGTCAGAACAGGTTTGGCGAACAGGTTTGGTCGGAAACGGGTTTGGTCGGAACGAGTTTGGTCGAAACTGGTGGATTCAAAGATCAAGTTTACCTCAGAGAAATAACATCGTCAAGTGTTTCAAGTGCAACAATGAAGGTCACATAATCAGACAGTGTAGATATGAAATTCCAAAATACAAGAACAAGAACAGTGGCATGATCAGGTCCAAGGATCAAGGCATGGAAAAGAATAGGTATGAGAACAAGAACAAGAACAGTGACAAGAATAGGAATATGGACAAAGAGTTCAAGAAAAGGCCCAGCAAGGAAGTTATAGATACTAATGATGATCAGTGCCTAATGGGAGTTTAACTCCCACCCTAGAATTAATCACCTCATCAAGAGGTGGGGGAGGGACTAAGCTAAGAGGCTCATTCTTAGTCTTAAGCCCCAAAGGTGACCCTTTGCCATGGATGACAAAGGGGGAGAGATATGAGTAAGGGGGAGAGCTTCAAAGTGAAGAGGAGAGATTCAAGTCAGGGGGAGAAAAACTTCAAAGGAAGATTCTCAGTTGTGGGCGTAGTTGGTCAGTTGTTAGCACAGTTGGTTTCAGTTTTGGCTCTTGAGAAGTGTTTTCGATAAAGGTTTGCCATCAATGACAAAGGGGGAGATTGTTGGCAATTTTGGGTACTTTGGGTACATTGCCTTTGCTCAAGTGTATAAGTTGTCATTGATGTCAAGAAGCTCTTGAAGGAATTTTATTTGATGTCAAATAATTTGTTTTGATGAAGGTTACGACATGACAGTTTCAAAGGTCTTTTGTAAACCCCAAGTTGGCAGGTTTAAAGATTACGGGTGGATGCATTAGTTTAATGCATTTGGGTCCAGGAGGAAGTATTTATTTAAATAATTAAAAACCTTGTTAAGGTTCCCTTTAATTATTTTTAAATAAATATTAAATTATTGTTTGCAATGGGTTCTCCTAACCCATGGCGCTATGTTTTAAGATTGTGGGTGCTAGCCAAGACCTCCATCGACGTGTTAAACTCCTCATCGACGTCAAGAGCTTATGGTAAAAATGCATATAAATCTCCCTCAATGAAAATCAAGAATCATCCCATCCATATTTTGAAAAGAGTTGCTCGTTGTGATTTCGTGATCTGCTGTTCAACTGTGTCTTCGTCGTTTTCGTGAATTTGCTGTTCATTTTTTTTGTACTCGTCATTTGTCATAAATCCGTCGTAAGGTTTTCGTCTTCGTGTTCATGTCAGAAGAAAGGGAGGCACTGTTGTTTTATTTAATCCCTGGCACAGAAGGAACAAGGCTAACAACGTGAGGTTTAAACCTCATCGGGTGCCTTTGGCGCACCGGTAGCGGCTAGGTTGTTGGCGCGCTACCCGAACGGGAGGTTCCGCATTCGAATAACAGAAAGGGTTTTTCATCGTGAAGTGGACGCAGTGGGTGGTGTTAGAATTCATGTGCAATTTCTCCATAGCACGATTTTTGATGTTGGCCAAGGTATTTTTGAAATTAATTTTTGCTAAGTGTATTTTGCGGATGGAGGAAGTTTATTAGAGGGCAAAAAAGCTTAGGAGTTATAAGGAGTTTAAAGCTTGTTTTATTTTGATAAAAGATTCTTTTGAAGGTGTTGTTTGAAATATCTTATTGCATTCTTATGAGAAATAAATTTTATTTTTGATAAGACTATAAGGGAGAAATAAGGTGTATAAGGGATAAATTTTTCTTGTAATGTTGAGAGTGCTTTTGGTTGATTATGGAAATGAAAGCATGATGTTTTAAGGTTAAAATTGCTTCTTGTGTGAAGTTGTGAAACCTTAAGTGGGCAGCTTTGAGATTGACATTTGCTTTCATTAAATTGGTAATAATCAAGCTATTCTTTACTTGGTTAAAGTGTTGGGCTTACTCCTTTGTTGATGATTTGAAAAGTTGTTTTGTGCTATTGTGATTTGAGTTGGTGGATGCTTTTTGTTCAAACAATATTGGAGAGAAAAGGAGTTCTACTTGTTTCCTTTTCTGATGTTGATTGTGAAATGCTTCAAGGTTGTGTTTTGAGTTGAATGGTGTTGATTGAACCTTGGTTGATGAGCATTGTTGTTGAAGCCCTAATTGATGGTGAAAAGAACATGAGTATCATTGTTATGTGATTCTTTGCATAGTTGGCAATTGTTGGGGTTTCATGTTCTTGAAAGAAAGCATTCTATCCTATCCATTTCAGATATTGAGTTGAGTTTTCAGATTTGAGATTGAGTTTGAGCTGAGTTGATTTGAGTTGAGTTTTGAGATTGGGAGTTGAGTATAGAACATATTGAGTCTCTAACAATTCTCTTTATGCTTCTATGAGTTTGACAAATCACATTGGGTCTCTAACAATTCACCTTGTGATTTCCTACTAAGAAAGTTTTTTTTCTTGGTGAGCTTGCTGAGTTTTTGGATAGGTTCCGGTGGGGACTTGTGAGCAGTCTTGGATAGGTTTCGATGGGGACTTGTGAGCAGTTTTGGATAGGTTTCGGTGGGGACTTGTGAGCAGATTTGGATAGGTCCTAGCAGAGGACTTGTGAGCTGAGTTTGATAGTTCTATCAGAGAACTTGAGGACAGAGGTGCACTGGTTCTTTGAGAAGAACCTAAGGATAGATTTGGCAAGTCTTTGAGAAGGCTTGTGTGCAGAGGATTGATTTGTTCAAGCATTGGACAGATCTGACAGACAGAGGAAGACTTGTACTAGACCGACTGACTATTTTTGGTACAGGTTGTTGAGCTACTGTGGACATGATCATAGAAGGCGAAGGTCTCTTAGGCTAAGCATTGAGGACAGGAGGTCTTCGATGGAAAGGAGTTCCACGTGCTGGCAAGAGGTAGAGGCGGTTGATCTTCTGAGGGATCATTTCTAGAGCAGAGGGGAAGGTATCTCCTTTGAGCAGAGGCTCATAAATTCTGATTAGGGGAAGGTATCTCCTTTGGGCCGAGGCTCATAAACATTGTAATTGGGAAGGATTCCCAAAGAACTTTGAGATAACTTTTAGAGAAAAGTTTTGTGGATGTAGCCCAACCATTTTGGGTGAACCACATTAAAATTGGTGTCACTTTGTGGATGATATTGTGCATTGCTTTGATATTGCTTTGGGTATATTGCTTTACTGTTTTGAAGTATAAAGGAAAAAATAAAAAGAGGTCTTATACTGTTCACCCCCCCTCTCAGTATAAGCTTGTGTTCTTCAATTGGTATCAGAGAAGGTGCCTTTGGAAAGTTTAACAGCTTGAAGGAAAAGCTAGTAAAGAACACAATGGATCATTCAAGTGGCAATGCAAGACCTATTCTTGATGGGTCAGACTTTGGTCTTTGGAGTGCAAGGATGAAGGTTCATCTAATGGCACTTGGGAATGAGGTTTGGGAAGTGATTGAAGATGAGTACACTATTCCTGAACATGGTCCTAATACTAAGGAAGAAAGGCTCCTACATCATAGCAATTCAAAGGCAATGAATGCAATCTTGAAAGGCTTACAGAAAGCAGATCTCACCAAGGTGATTCACTGCAAGACAACTAGTGAAATGTGGAAACAGTTGAAGGTGGTTCATACAAGTGATACAAATGTCAGAAAGGCCAAGTTGAGACACTTCAAAGGTATGTTTGAACAACTCAAGATGAATGATGATGAAAATATTAGTGACTACATGCTTCGTATGGATGAGGTTGTTAACTCCATGAAAGACTTAGGTCTTGAGCTTGCTGAAAATGATGTTTGTGATAAGATTTTAAGATCTCTTCCTAATAGATTTAGTGAAAATATTTTTGCTATTGAGGAAGCTAAAGATTTGGATAAGTTGAAAAAGGATGAGCTCCATAGTATACTTGCAGCATTTGAGTTGAGAACTCAAGTGAAGGTTGATGTCAAGAAAGAGGCGACTTTCAAGGCTACCAAGAAATCCAAGGGTAAACAGATTCAAGATAGTGATGAGTCTTCTAGTGATGAAGAGGCATATTACAACAAGAAAGGCAAGTTCTCTAGAAAGCACAAAAGTATGAAAAATATAAGATGTTTCAATTGTGGAAAGTTTGGTCATTATGCTACTGACTGTATTGTTCCCAAGAATGAAAGTGATGAAGATAAATAGGATTCTAAGAGCAAGGATTCTGAAAAGCACAAGCATCATAGGAAGAACAAATATGAGCACAACAATCAAGGAAAGAGGTATTCTCACAAGCACAAGAAGAGTTTCTACCTAGACAAAGCAAGTAAGTGTTCTAGTAGTGATAGTGAAAGTTCTTCAAGTGATGATGAAAATGAGATGTTGTTCATATCAAAAAAAGAGGAAGAACCGAAACATAGATTCATTATCATGAAATGTCTTAGATGTGGAAACTTTGGTCACCTTGAGGATGATTGCACAAATAATGATTTGGTTTCTAGTATGTATGAGGATGCTTCAGAAAACTATAAGGAAGATGCATGTATGGTTTTTGAAAAGGGTAGCACCTCTAGTGATAAGAAATCTAAAAAGGCTTTGATGATTCAAAAAGCAAACAAATAGAGGAAGATATAGAGGAAGGTGAAGTAGATCTTGAAGGTGAACTTATTAGTGCTCTTAGTGCTTTGAAAAAGGAAAGAAAGAAGAATGCTAGACTCAAGGATAAGTTAGATGAATGTTGTATGGAGAGAGATGATCTTATAGAAAGTCTTGACTTCTCTATAGCTAAGACACAAGAACTCAAGGATGAGTTAGAGTCTAAGGTTCTTGAGTATAGTGAGTTAGAACATAAAATGGCTTCTTTGAAAGAGGAAACTAAAGAGTACAAGGATAAGCTTTACAGGTTTCAAGATAGCTCCAAAAAGGTTAAGTCACTCATCAAAGGTCAAAGAAAGACAACAGATAAAATAGGCCTTGGTTTTGTTAAGCCACACAAGGAACAAGTTGGAGAGTCTAGTAAGAGACTCCAAAAGGAAGAGAGTTCCGATGAGGAAAGTATTTCAGAAAAGGAGTCCTTGAATGATAGATGCACAGAAATAGAAAACAGAATTCAGAATGAGAAGAAGAAGTTTTCAGAACCTAAGAGGTCAAATAAAGGAAAGTTTCAAGGCAGATGTTTTGCTTGTCACAGGTTTGGTCACATGGCTTCACATTGCATGGCTCAAGTGAAGAAGGTAAATGAAAATTTTAGAAGTGCTAGTTTCTTTCAAGGGTATTGCTACTCTTGTCAACATTTTGGGCACAAGGCAGTTTATTGCAAGGCAAATAACAGGAACAGGTTTGATCAGAACAAGTTTGGTCAAAATAAGTTTAGTCAGAATAGGTTTGGTCAAAACAGGTTTGGTCAAAACAGGTTTGGCCAGAACAAGTTGGGTTAGAACAGGTTTGGTTAGAACAGTTTGGTCAGAACTGGTGGATTCAAAGATCAGGTTTACCTCAGAGAAACAACATCGTCAAGTGTTTCAAGTGCAACAATGAAGGTCACATAATCAGACAGTGTAGAGCTGAAATTCCAGAATACAGGAACAAGAACAGTGGCATGATCAGGTCCAAGGATCAAGGCATGGACAAGAACAGGGATGAGAACAAGAACAAGAACAGTGACAAGAATAGGAATATGGACAAAGAGTTCAAGAGAAGGCCCGGCAAGGAAGTTATAGACACTGATGATGATCAGTGCCTAATGGGAGTTTTACTCCCACCCCAAAATTAATCACCTCATCAGGAGGTGGGGGAGGGACTAAGCTAAGAGGCTCATTCTTAGTCCCGAGCCCCAAAGGTGACCCTTTGCCATTGATGACAAAGGGGGAGAGATATGAGTAAGGGGGAGAGCTTCAAAGTGAAGAGGAGAGCTTCAAGTCGGAGGGGAGAAAAACTTCAAAGGAAGATTCTCAGTTGTGGGCATAGTTGGTCAGTTGTTAGCACAGTTGGTTTAAATTTTGGCTCTTGAGAAGTGTTTTCAATAAAGGTTTGCCATCAATGACAAAGGGGGAGATTGTTGGCAATTTTGGGTACTTTGGGTACATTGCCTTTGCTCAAGTGTATAAGTTGTCATTGATGTCAAGAAGCTCTTGAAGGAATTTTATTTGATGTCAAATAATTTGTTTTGATGAAGGTTACGACATGACAGTTTCAAAGGTCTTTTGTAAACCCCAAGTTGGCAGGTTTAAATATTACAGGTGGATGCATTAGTTTAATGCATTTGGGTCCAGGAGGAAGTATTTATTTAAATAATTAAAAACCTTGTTAAGGTTCCCTTTAATTATTTTTAAATAAATATTAAATTATTGTTTGCAATGGGTTCTCCTAACCCATGGCGCTATGTTTTAAGATTGTGGGCGCTAGCCAAGACCTCCTCCGACGTGTTAAACTCCTCGCCGACGTCAAGAGCTTATGGTAAAAATGCATATAAATCTCCCTCAATGAAAATCAAGAATCATCCCATCCGTATTTTGAAAAGAGTTGCTCGCTGTGATTTCATGATCTGTTGTTTGACTGTGTCTTCACCGTTTTCGTGAATTCGCTGTTCATTTTTTTTGTACTCGTCGTTTGTCGTAAATCCGCCATAAGGTTTTCATCTTCGTGTTCGCGTCAGAAGAAAGGGAGGCATTGTTGTTTTATTTAATCCATGGCGCAGAAGGAACAAGGCTAACAGCGTGAGGTTTAAACCTCTTGGGTGCCTTTGGCGCACCGATAGCGGCTAGGTTGTTGGCACGCTACCCGAACGGGAGGTTCCGCATTCGAATAACATGAAAGGGTTTTTCATCGTGAAGTGGATGCAACGGGTGGTGTTAGAATTCGTGCACAATTTCTCCATAGCATGATTTTTGATGTTGGCCAAGGTATTTTCGAAATTAATTTTTGCTAAGTGTATTTTGCGGATGGAGGAAGTTTATTAGAGGGCAAAAAAGCTTAGGAGTTATAAGGAGTTTAAAGCTTGTTTTATTTTGATAAAAGATTCTTTTGAAGGTGTTGTTTGAAATATCTTATTGCATTCTTATGAGAAATAAATTTTATTTTTGATAAGACTATAAGGGAGAAATAAGGTGTATAAGGGATAAATTTTTCTTGTAATGTTGAGAGTGCTTTTGGTTGATTATGGAAATGAAAGCATGATGTTTTAAGGTTAAAATTGCTTCTTGTGTGAAGTTGTGAAACCTTAAGTGGGCAGCTTTGAGATTGACATTTGCTTTCATTAAATTGGTAATAATCAAGCTATTCTTTACTTGGTTAAAGTGTTGGGCTTACTCCTTTGTTGATGATTTGAAAAGTTGTTTTGTGCTATTGTGATTTGAGTTGGTGGATGTTTTTTGTTCAAACAATATTGGAGAGAAAAGGAGTTCTACTTGTTTCCTTTTCTAATGTTGATTGTGAAATGCTTCAAGGTTGTGTTTTGAGTTGAATGGTGTTGATTGAACCTTGGTTGATGAGCATTGTTGTTGAAGCCCTAATTGATGGTGAAAAGAACATGAGTATCATTTTTATGTGATTCTTTGCATAGTTGGCAATTGTTGGGGTTTCATGTTCTTGAAAGAAAGCATTCTATCCTATCCATTTCAGATATTGAGTTGAGTTTTCAGATTTGAGATTGAGTTTGAGCTGAGTTGATTTGAGTTGAGTTTTGAGATTGGGAGTTGAGTATAGAACATATTGAGTCTCTAACAATTCTCTTTATGCTTCTATGAGTTTGACAAATCACATTGGGTCTCTAACAATTCACCTTGTGATTTCCTACTAAGAAAGTTTTTTTTCTTGGTGAGCTTGCTGAGTTTTTGGACAGGTTTCGATGGGGACTTGTGAGCAGTCTTGGACAGGTTCCGGTGGGGACTTGTGAGCAGTTTTGGACAGGTTTCGGTGGGGAATTGTGAGCAGATTTGGACAGGTCCTAGCAGAGGACTTGTGAGCTGAGTTTGATAGTTCTATCAGAGAACTTGAGGACAGAGGTGCACTGGTTCTTTGAGAAGAACTTGAGGACAGATTTGGCAAGTCTTTGAGAAGGCTTGTGTGCAGAGGATTGATTTGTTCAAGCGTTGGATAGATCTGACAGACAGAGGAAGACTTGTACTAGATCGACTGACTGTGTTTGGTATAGGTTGCTGAGCTGCTGTGGACGTGATCATAGAAGGTAGAGGTCTCTTAGGCTAAGCATTGAGGACAGGAGGTCTTCGGTGGAAAGGAGTTCCACATTCTGGCAAGAGGTAGAGGCAGTTGATCTTTTGAGGGATCATTTCCAGAGTAGAGGGGAAGGTATCTCCTTTGAGTAGAGGCTCATAAATTCTGATTAGGGGAAGGTATCTCCTTTGGGCCGAGGCTCATAAACATTGTAATTGGGAAGGATTCCCAAAGAACTTTGAGATAACTTTTAGAGAAAATTTTTGTGGACGTAGCCTAACCATTTTGGGTGAACCACGTTAAAATTGGTGTCACTTTGTGGATGATATTGTGCATTGCTTTGATATTGCTTTGGGTATATTGCTTTACTGTTTTGAAGTATAAAGGAAAAAATAAAAAGAGGTCTTATACTGTTCACCCCCCCCTCTCAGTATAAGCTTGTGTTCTTCGGTGAAAGGGAACAACTAAAGGAGAGACTAGAAGGTATCACCCATCTGTAGATGGAAGGGAGGGAACTAATTTCATTGCACAAAAATGGGATGGACAAGTATTGGGATCCCATAAACCATTTGGTCTACCATCTACAATCAACATTTCTTTTGCACCAAGTACAAGCAACTAAAGGTCAATAAAGTTGTGTGGCCCCTTGATATATCATTTGATATTCTACACTTCTCTACTAAATAAAAATTCAACATAAAAGACAGACCCTATCAATGATAGGGATTTAGACTTGTGGAAAATTTAGTATTTACTTATGGATAAATATAAATAAGAAATAAAAAGAACTTTGTTATTGGCCAAAGGGCATGCCAAAGTTAACTAAGGTGGACCAACCTATTATAGTTTAGCATGTGGTGACTAAACTAGCCATTTACCACTTGGATGAGCCTACCTTGATAACCTACACCAATTAGAATCATACCTAAGGAGCCCCACTAGTTGCCCAATAAAATAAGGCCATCCCAATCATGAAAACATCTATAGGTGCCATTGCCCACCTTTGTCTTCTATTGCAATAAAATCATAGGCTAAGCAAATAATATTACTATAGGTAAGTTATTCCAAAAGAGAAAGTGGTGGCTAGGAGGATCCTAATTCTTGAAGACTCAAACCAAGAGGAGAATTATTTATAGAAGACCCCTCATTCACTTCTTAAGAATAATCCTTAGGAAAGGTAGTTGATGATGGTAGCAACAACTACCCATTTAAATACTTAAAGGTCTTCAACAATTATGGTCTCAGATATAGATATTTTGAGGTGATCGACTATTGAAGGTGGAATGATCTTAGGTATGAATTATATATGGCATTCCAGATTTCTTATGCAAAGTTTTAGAGGTAATATCCCCTCAATTTTATCTATAAATAAGCATGTAATTATTTTATAAGGTATGGGGTGTTTCCTGCTTGTACATAATAACTAGCCTTGTATTCTTTTCCTTTAACCCCCTTATTTTGTATAAGCTGAACTCAAGCCTTGAGTCAGATGGCTAAAGAGCATTGAACTATTTTGGCCACATGCCTTTGTAATATTTTGATATATATATTATATATATATATATATATATATATATATATATATATATATATATATATATTGTAACACCCTAAAATTGGAGCAGTAAACCTTAGTAAATAATTAAAATTCCCTTAGTAAATAATTCAAATTCAAATTTTAACCCCAAAACCGCTCCAAAACCTCCTGCTACCCATTGGACGATATCGTCGCTGATCAGACGATATCACCTCAGATCGGACGAATTCGTCTAGAGCAGAACGTCCAGACGATTTCGTCCCAAAACTGATTTTTCATAATTAGCTTCTGTTTCAACAGTGTCTCTAACTTGGGCAAAAGCGTGTCTGCGCGGTTAGAGACCTCCCCCATTGGAGATCTCCCAAATTGGGATGATCCCCAACCTCCTAACATCCTTCCTATGCCTATTTAATCTTAGGCCCTCCCCTTGACATTCCCCTGGCTGAAATTTCTTGTAACACGAGTTCTATTTGCATTAGACCATCTTAAATCACCATTTGCCTTCATATTTTTCCAAGTTTGTTTGCAGGAACTTCATTGTTTTTCAGTCGAAGCAAGCTCAGATCATCGCAGACGATCTTGTACAATCTCGAACGATCACGCCCCAATTCGAGACGATTTTGACTATGGTCAACATTGGGGGCAATCAGTGCCTAGAGTTTGCACTTTTCCCTTTTTGTCTACTGTTTCATTCTGCATTTAGATCAGTTTATTGTTATTTTTTGCTATTCTGCATCTTGGAGTTCACCCATGTAGCTTAAATACATAATAAAATCATGATTAGCTATTAAAGCATGATAATTTACTTGCATTTCTATTTGCAATTATCATCTTAACATCTTTATCACCATTTTACACCATTTCCCTCTGTCATCATAGCTGCATTTTCTGTATTTTGTGTCTATTTCTCTGATTGCAGGTCTCTGATGAATTCGCCAGATCTCAGACGATTCTGTTATATCGGAGACGATCCTGTCAAATTCCAGACGATCTAGACTGCTTCAAAAATTAGAACCTCCATCAGACATCCGAAATCAGGTATGGTTTTTCTCACTTAGCTTGTTCTCTCGTATTTTCTGTTTAATTATATTTTTTATATTCATTTAAATCTGCATTTCCTAATAGAATAGTTTAGATTCATTTGGCAAAACCTAGGATTTGAATGATTAAAGATAAAACTGCACACATCAAACACATTCCCAACCTAGGCGTGGAGACTGCCACTAAACATTTCCTGGTGAACCCCACCATCCATCAAAAAATCACCTTAATACTCCTCCCCCGAGAGGCGGGACCTTCAAAGGGCCTCTCAGTCCGAGGTATTGTCCCATCCTTTTCCCATCCCCATTTCGGGCGCGGATCCTATAGCCTGAAGGTAAGGGGGGGAAAATTTTGGAGCGATACATTTTGGTGAACCCGACGTGAAACTAAAACCTTTTGAAAAAAAAAACAAAAAAACATAGATGCATTTAAAATCATTAGAAAACTACTAAGTTGCATATCATGTTTAGATGGTAGCTCCTAAGAAAAGACTAGTTGTCACTATAAATGTTGAAAACCAATTAGCAGCCATAGAAATTAATTATGTGCTTAGTGTGCCTGAAACAGATAGAAACCAACTTTTGTGGGACGAACTTAATAGGAGATTAGATCTCATTTCATCTAGAGCAACTGAACTTAGGCAAATCAAGAGGTTTGTCCTAGATAGAATCCTGGATCCTGATCAACTCATTTTTTATCATGAACTTCAGAGAGCTTGCCATAGGTGGTTAGCAGATAGAAGAGCCCTTGTGTCTTCTGAGTTGTATACCTTTGAGGAATTCCTCGAGAATGCAGCCATAGTGCACCAATTCCTAGGTCGTATAGAGGACCAAGAAGCTATTCTTATGGATAGGAAAATATGGAATAGAGTTCCTAGAGCTGTGTTATATCGAGAGTATTGCCACGAACTTTATTTCTACCAACCAGAGTCTGAGACAGATAATATCACTATAGCACACTTTATTAAGTTCCTGAAAAACAATTTCCAATTTGAAGAGGAACATTTCATGACTCCTGAAGAACTTGAGCCCGTTAATGATATTTATAAATTGTTTATAGAAAACTAGATCATTGCTTTCATTATTATTATTTCTTGCATTTAGTGTGTTGTTTGTTATCTTTATAATATTGTTATAAAAAAAAAACAAGAAAAACCAAAAACATAACAAAACCAAAACATTTTATTTTAAATACTATAGTAGGTATATAATTAAAATATATACCTCTTAAGCTTGTTGCATATATATATATATATATATATATATATATATATATATATATATATATATATATATATATATATATATATATTTGCTGAAATCTAAGTTTAAGCACAATGACTAGACTTAGGAATGGTAAACAAACCGAAGAAGAAGAAGAAGAAGATTGGTTAGGAAAGAAAACAAAAAAATCAAATGCCCTTCCTGAGGATCCAATTCCAGAAGGAGAAACTCTAGAACAACTAGAAGATGAGTTGGTTTTAGATGAACAAGAAGAAAATGTTAAAGAGGAAGGATCCTCATCCCCTAGAATGGCTCCAGACGGAACTGTTACTTTTGATAACTTAGATCATTTCTGGAAATTCTTCAGTAATAATATTGGTGCTCTTAATATGGCAGTTCGTATTGATAGAGGCCAAATTAGTGACACTCAAGCAGCCATGGAAGATATGTTTAACATACACACTAATCCCTTGTCCTTTGTTGATCAAGAAAGTGATAAAGTTGGACCATCCAATATAGATATGGTTACTATGATTCAGAACATGCAAAAACAACAAGTTACCCAACCCCCTAAGGAACCTGTTATTGAGCCTAAAATCATTCCCACACAAAAGAGACCTTCATTCACTGCTTTATTTTGCCAAACTATTGATCAATATGCTTCAAATCGACAAAAACCTAAAATGAAGCCAAACACCAATTTTCAACAATCTGGGATACAACATAATACAACTTCAAAACTTCTTCATAACACCCTTCCTACCAACAATTTACACAATAGCAATATAGCATCTAATCTTCATGTCCCTCCATCATATGCTCACAAATCCCATATTAATGCCCTACCGAACCAATATGGTGGGCAAACCAGTAATCTAGAAGCCATGGTGAAACAGTTAGCTTCCCGCATGGACCAGATAGATCCCTACCATCCCTCGTATAATTATCGAGAGATGTGTAGTCAACCTTTGGATCCCATAGTTGTAGCACAACCATACCCTAAGCACTTTCCCATGCCCGTCCTGCCTATATATAAAGGAACCGAAGATCCCATAGAGCATCTTCGCATGTTTAGGATAGCATGTCATGATATATCACATGATGACTTGCTATTACTAAAAATGTTCCCAAAAAGTTTAGGAGGAATGGCATTAGAGTGGTACTATCAATTGCCCACTCATTCTTTGAGGAATTTTGAAGAAACAGCTGAATCTTTTGTCCATCAATTTAGTGCCTACATCGAGAGACACGTGACCATTAAAGATTTATACAACTTAAAACAAGACAAAGATGAATGTTTTGCTGATTTCTTAGCTAGATGGAGGCAGTTGATAGGAAAACTGCACTTTGTGCTACCTTATAGGGAAATGTTGGACATTTTTATTAATAATTTGCAAGAACAACTATCCTATGAATTATCAACTGCTACCTTGACCACCTTCGATCAAGCTATAGACTTAGCTCGAAGGGTGGAAGATGCTCTCATTAGAAGAGGTCAGCTTAAAAAGAAAGATGATGAGAAAACATCTAGAAATCAATACAAAAATAAACAAGTTGTGGGTGATGGAGTCACTGATAGTAGAAACATTGCTAATGTTAATACTACGAAAACAACAGAGAAGTTTATATTAAAACCTCCCCGATAAACCACCTCAAGAGTTTACTAGATTGAATCAACCATTATCAACCATTCTTCCTCAATTACTAGCAAGAGGCTTGATTCAATTACCAGCTATCCGGGAACCTGATCCAACTATACCCGGATACAGAGCTGATTTACATTGTGATTTTCATAGAGGACCTGGACATGCTACAAACTCTTGTAAAATATTGAAACATAAAATACAAGACTTGATTGATAATAATGAAATGGAGGTGCAAGCCTTTCAACCTAAACAAAATCCTCCTAATAATGCTCAAAAGAACATTCCCAAAAATCAGAATCAAAATGCTAATCAATCATTAGATATATTTCAACATCCTTTACCAAAACATGGTAAAGAGGTGGCCAATCAAATTGAACATCATAATGTTCCCCCTCCTACCCGATATGTAGGGACTATTAGCAGACAATTATCTGTTCAGGATCCTCAAATATTTGGCACAACTTTCTCCATGGTTACGTCCAGACCCCTATATAATACTCAAACACCGGATCCTAGTGATGTAGAATCGGATACTAAAAGTGAAATAGACATCACCTCAAACCAATCGAATAGTTCTAAAAATGAATCAGATCCGATTCAACCTATCACAGATGCTATGGTTCCGGAAGAACCATTTCCTAGAAGAGTTACTACTCGAACCTCTTCTAATCAGTTCCTTCCTAATGAACAAGCCATAAACGCTAGACCGAGACCAATTCAGTGCCTTCAATATAACATTGTAGGTACCATCGGAGTTGTTACCAGACAACAGGCTCAAAACTCTCAACAGGATCAAACTTAGAATGATGGATCAGCTCCATTTATTTTGAAAAATCCCAATAAAGGGAATCATATGTCTAATGTTCAACCTAAACCTCCTTACAATATTAATGAACAATTATCCAATACTACAACCAGAATTTCCCTGTTGGACTTGTTAAGATCTTCTCCTACCCATAGGGATGAATTAATGCTCACATTAAGCCAAATGATGGTACCTCAAAATATTCAACCTAAAGCCATGTCCAATACTATCATCACTCGAGAAGTCGATTGTATTGACTTTCAAGATAAAGATATCCCACAACATAGTTTACATAAGGATAACCCCTTATATATTACTGCCCTAATAGGAGATGTAGCAATCAAAAGGGTCTTGATTGATAATGGTTCATCTCTAAACATTTGCACTTTTGAATTCTACCAAATATTTGGGTTTAGAAGTGATGAAATGAAGAAAACTGACATGATCATAAAAGCTTTCAATGACGAAACACAAGAAACGTGTGGAGTTATCACCATCCCATTGCAAGTTGGTCCGAGAACCTTAGACACGACCGTGTTTATTGTACATTGCCCCACATCATACAATATACTCTTGGGTCATCCTTGGATCAATGCAATGCGGGCTGTCCCATCAACTTTACACCAATGTGTTAAATTCAAATTTAAAAATCAGTTGGTCACTATCCATGGTGATCCTAGACCCTTTGATATGTGTGCTTTGGCAGAACCTGTTGGAATTCAATTTTTCCCTTCTCTGTCATCCACACATCCTAATTCTTATTTTTCATCTAAACGTGTGAAACACACACCCATAACTTCATCTATTTCTCCTCCATTAATTTCACCCTCATATATAGCTCAACAATATTCTAAACAAACCACACTAGAACCTCAAAAAGATCTTAAATCCACAACCAATCCTTCATGTTCCATCCCTATAATTTCAAAACCTATAGAGCCATTTATTAACACCTCCACATTATCTACATCTATCATACCTTCCACATCAAAAGATATAGGAAATGTTCCTTCTACCTCTTATGCTCTCACTGATGAGCTCTTACCCGATTTATCTAAAATTCTTATATCAGAAGAGATCAACATTTCCATGCAAACTTCCCTCCTTTTAAATAAACTCCCACCTTCTCCTCGTACCTTGGGCCTCCCACAACCTATGGGAAGTATCTACCAAGTCAGGAGTTGTGCTTTTATTTATAAAGGATATGATTGGGGAAGAATACCCCGAAACATCAAGACGCATTGTGATGGATATGCTCGATGCTATTTTGCTAATGAATATATTAAAGCTAAACCCATAATGCTTAAATTGGGCTATAAAGGGAAAGGCTTGGGACCTCTCCAAGATGGTATGAAAGAACCCTTTGAGGTAGAACCATGGCCCGCTCGATGTGGTGTGGGCCTATTTCCTAGTAAGGGTCAACCCTTCCCTTTGAAGATGATGATCAACTCATATGTTATCAAGATTATCTAGATAAACAAGATTCTTTGTATCCAAAGAATAATTTTACCTGCAATATGCTATCCATAGCCTACCCTGAAATGATTGCTGAATCCGACGATGAGTTGGAAGGAGATATTTTCCATGATGTCTCCATTGAAGAGATGTTACACAATGATTTTTATTTTGATGGTTCTATACCTACTATAGCCCAGCTTGAGGCCACGACTCCTCAAGATGAATTATCCAAGTTAACCTTAAAGGAATTACAAGAATTGGGCGTTTCACCTGCCCCACCTAATTTTGAAAGAGATCTACACATGGAAGTAGAAAACGTCATTAAGGTTAACATTGGACCTGAGGATAATCCTCACATCATCAGTATTGGATCATAATTAAGTCAAGAAAAACAAGAGCAATACATTGCATTCCTTAAAGAATATGAAGATGTCTTCGCTTGGACATATGAAGATATGCCAGGTTTAGACCCTTCTGTAGTCATGCATCACCTAGTAGTCCATCCAGATGCTAAACCTGTTAAACAAAAACTTAGAAAAATGCATCCCAAAGTGGCCTTGCTAGTCAAAGGGGAGTTAGAAAAACTCCTTAATGTTATTTTTATACAAGCTATTGATTATGCTGAATGGATCTCGAATGTAGTTCCAAGTCACCAAGAAAGAAGCTACCAAAGTTAGGGTTTGCACAGACTTTAGAGATATTAACGTTGCATGCCCTAAAGATGATTTTCCTCTTCCAAACATGGATCAAATCATTGATTTTACTGCTGGGAGTGGAATGATGTCCCTAATGGATGGATTTTCCGGTTATAATCAGATCAGGATAGCTCCTGAAGATCAGGCTAAAACAACCTTTATTACCCCTTGGGGTACCTTTTGTTGGAAAGTGATGCCATTTGGTTTAAAGAATGCGAGCGCAACATATCAATGAGCCATGACTTATATCTTTCATGATATGATGCATGATATCCTACATGATTATGTAGATGATATTATAGCTCACTCTATTAATGAAGATGATCATTTAGATGATTTGAGAAAAGTATTTAATCGGTTAAGAGAATATCTTATTCGATTAAATCCAGCCAAATGTATATTCGGAGTCAAGTCCGATAAACTATTAGGGGTTTTAGTTTCTTTATGTGGTATCAAAATTGACCCTCTCAAGATTGCGGCTATCACTGATATGCCCGCACCTACCAATATATCTGAGTTACGAAGTTTACAAGGTAAGCTTCAAGCTATCCGTCGCTTCATCGATAAGTCGGCGGACAAAACCAGTCCCTTTCTTAAGCTTCTTAAGAAGGATGTCCCTTTTAATTGGGACGACAAATGTAAGGAAGCTTTTGAACTTCTCAAACAATACCTCCTTAACCCACCCGTGCTTTCACCGCCTAGACTTGATCGCCCATTTATCCTATATATTTCAGCTTCAGATTTTGCTTTAGGAGCTATGTTAGCTCAACTTGATGATGAGAAAAGAGAACGTGCTAATTATTATATTAGCCAAACTTTAATTAGTTATGAAACTCGCTACACAACATTAGAAAAACTATGTCTAGCAGTCGTATTTTCTACGTAAAAATTACGCCATTATATGCTCAGTCAAAAAACATATGTCATTGCTAAATATGATCCCTTGCGGTATCTCATGAGTCGACCTTATTTATCGGGTCATACAACAAAGTGGGTTCTTGCTCTAAGCGAGTTTGAACTCACGTTCATAGGACAGAAGTCTGTTAAGGGTCAAATCATAGCAGATCAATTAGTTGTTGCACCCTTAGAGTCTACCCATCCCCTCATCATTGAGTTTCCTGATGAATGCCTTCAATTAGAGGCAGACCATGTTGAACAATGGTCCTTATACTTTGATGGAGCCCGATGCATGAGTGGGGCTGGTGCGGGTATTATTTTAATATCTCTGCAAAAACATCTTATACCTTTGTCCTTTAAATTAACATTTGCTTGCACCAATAACACTACCGAATATGAAGCTCTAATCCTTGGATTACGAGCTGCCTTGGCACTAAAAATTAAACATCTGCTAGTTTTTGGTGATTCTCAACTTGTTATAAATCAAATCAATGAAGTTTATCAAACCAGAGATGATAAATTATGCCCATATAAAGCATATGTTTTGCAATTGTTATCCTTGTTTGATAAAGTTACCTTGGAAGCTATTCCTCGAACTAGCAACCGTGCGGCTGACGCTATGGCCGCAGTTGCATCTCTTCTACCCTTGGAGTTAGATGACGAATATGCCACCATCATTATTCGTCGACTCCAAGAACCCGCTTCAACTAGGTCATGCTTAGAACCTTTGGATGTGTTTCTAATCAATGAAACTACTCTTGAACCTTGGTATACGGATATATTTGATTTTCTTCACAATGGGACTTTCCCTGCCAGTTCTAATAGAAACCAGCGTCGGTTATTACGTAGACGAGCAAGTCGATTTGTAATAATTGGCAATACTTTATATAGGAGATCTTTTGAAGGTATCCTATTGAGATGTTTGAATCTAGAAGAATCCAAATCAGCTTTGAGTGAAGCCCACGATGGATCTTGTGGAGGACACTTCAGTGGTAGTGTCATTGCTAAAAAGCTCCTTAGGATAGGCTACTTTTGGCCTACCATGGAAACCGATGCACATGATTATGTGCGCCATTGCGACAAGTGCCAGAAACATGCTGACCTTGTCCATGCCCCTGCACAAGAACTGCAAGCTATTTCATCTCCTTGGCCCTTTTCAAAATGGGGCTTAGACATTATTGGCAAAATTAATCCTGTGTCATCTGATGGACACAAATTCATCATAACCGCCACTGAGTATTTTACGAAGTGGGTTGAAGCTATGCCTTTAGCTTCCTGCACTGGAACACAAGTCTCTAAATTTATTTTTAATCAAATCATTTGTAGGTTCGGAATTCCTGCAAATCTCATCTCAGACAATGGAACTTGTTTCAAAAATAAAGATGTTAAGAAATTATGCCAAAAATATAAGATTCAACATCGTTGGTCCACTCCCTATTATCCTCAGGGTAATGGCCAAGCAGAAGCATCCAATAAAACATTAATTAAAATCCTCAAAATATTGGTCAATAAATCGGCCGTGACTGGCACATTCAATTATATCCAACTTTGTGGGCATATCGCACTAGTGTGCATACTCCCACAGGTACTTCACCTTTTGTTTTGGTTTATGGCGTCGAAGCTGTTTTTCCCTTTGAATTAGAAGTTCCTTCTTTGGCTCTACTACTTCAAGATACCAAAGTAGGAGATGAATATCGAACTGGCAGACTCAGTCACTGGAACTCCTAGATGAAAAGCGCATCAATGCTTTGGAGCATCTTCGTGCCTACCAAAACAAGCTTAAAAGATCATATGCTAAGAAAGTTCGTCATCGATCCTTTGAGGTCGACGACCTTGTTTTAAAAGAAAATCAAAAAAATACTAATGCAACTAAAGACCTTAAAGGTAAATTTGAGCCCAACTGGCTTGGACCATATATTATCACTCGCTAAATTTGAATCGGGAGCATACAAATTAGCTACCTTAGATGGTAAATATTTAAAAGAACCTATGAATATTATGCATCTTAAGCGATATTATGCATAAAATTTGGTCATTTCATCATTGTATATATTGTACATCTTGTCTCATTTTAGTAAATTCATATAAAAATTTCAAAAAAACAATCACATTGTATTTCTTTCAATTCATCAATTAAGATCAAAATATTAAAAAAAAAAAAAAAAAAAAACATCTTTTATTTCATATCTCTCAAATTGTGAAGTATTGCAGTTCTATTTTCAATTATTTTGGATAAATTAGCATTTATTTGGAATCCCGCACTTTCACACTCACAAAAATAAATATCTTGATTTTATCTGGCATGATTACTAATCTCTCTTATATCAAAGTCCACAAAATTCAATTAAATAAAGTTTGAGCACAGAGAATTGATCTTGTTATTTACTTAAACCAAGCATATCCTTTCACAATAAAATGATTATATTTGTAATGTCCATGCTATGCTACATTGTAGAAGTGGTTTCTTGAGCGAAAAGTTTCCCCTGCTATCCTATCATGCACATGGTCTAGAATCTTTGAGAATTGACAAAAGGACAAGCTCACCCCTACCCAGAATAAAAATCCCTTGCTCTACAGCTAATCCGAGCAAGTATCCCTAGCATAGGAAGCAAAAGAAAAAGAAAAATCAAGAAAAATCATGAGAAAAAGAAGCATTATGTGAATCATTACAAGAACTATTTCAGCATTATCTCAAATATCAAAGCAAAATACAAAAAAAAAAAAAAAAAAAGAAAGCGAAACAAGCAAAAGCAAAAGCAATAAAATCCCTTTCCCTACCCATTGAAAAGAAAAGAAGGGTTGATGAGCTTGAATCCCTGGAATTCTCAATTATTCAAAAACTGTGAGGTAAGCCCCATAACAAGTGGTTTGTGCCCAACCCGCTTGGCCTTGGGTAACTCCTAGCGTGGTGATATGTCTGTCACATTAGCGACCTTCTTTTGTACAGACCTATGTCTCGCTTATGGATTAGCTAGCTCTCGATAACCCGACTTACATAGTAGTCTGGTACGGTTATATGCATCTAAATCATGGTTAATGAACACTTATTTGGTTAATTCAAATCACTTGTATCAAATTATCTTGCTCAAAACTGGTAAATGAACAATACAATCGCACACACATT
Organism: Wollemia nobilis; assembly: GCA_028583015.1. Taxonomy (NCBI): domain Eukaryota; kingdom Viridiplantae; phylum Streptophyta; class Pinopsida; order Araucariales; family Araucariaceae; genus Wollemia; species Wollemia nobilis. The sequence continues at coordinate 4,073,557 of JAQPPZ010000333.1, forward strand.
TGTATTTGAGAGATTTTGTATCATTATGATAAATCAAGATCGGTAATGAATTCACATTTGCACATGAGGATTCCTTATAAATCTACATTTCTCTTTGAGATAATTTAAAATATTTCTATAACTCTTTTCGGAATAATTTTATCCTTTTATTTCAGAATTTTTGTTTTGTATCAAAGCAATTACATACATCTTCTCACAAAATCTCATAAATAATTTCAAACAAACTTTTCATATTATTATTTTTCTGTTTATCACAGATCAAAAATGCATCTTGCAATAAAACTATTATTTTCTTCTTTGGATTTCGCGATGATGGTATAAGTTTATACCTAAATATTCTATGCCTAGCGCAAACCATTGTACTAATTTTATTTCCCATTTATTTAAAATCATAAAAACACATGACTTAAATCATTATGTTACACAATTATGCTTTACAAACAAACAAACACTTATTCTATTTCATGTCATTATGTCAAACTTTAATTTTGCAATGATGGTATAATTCCTAGGGAATTATTCAAAAATTTTATCACACTTAGGAATTTATGCCTAGCAAAAATCATTTTTAAAAAAATATATTTCATGCATAATATTTTCATGAAAATCTGAAAACAAATCACCATCATCATCATCATTTGCATCATCACAACAAAGTCTTAAGACAAGTCTCTTAAGCACTCTTTTACTTTTAGCAATATTTCTATACCAGGATTAGCTTGACGACCTAGCGAGCGGCGACTCCATGAAATGGTCTATAATAGCGACAATGTCCTTTGAAATTATTGTTAAAAGTCCCTTTTTATTTTTTATCAAATCACATCACAACAACCAATTTGTTTACATCAGATTATTTCATTTAAATTTTAAAAGCATGACATTCAAACCATAATATTTCCAAACGACATAATTACATGAATCATCAAATCAATCACATCAAAACATTAAAGCATCATACAAACACATAAGACAAGTCATATGATCAAAAATATCTCATCTATATATATATATCAACAATATATACATCATCTCAAAACCGGATTGGTATGCCACAATCTGTACCTCGGCATACTCCATCCTCTATCAAAAATAATAAACACTATGTATCAATCTGTGCAGTGCAGTCTGTAGCAGCTAGCCTTGAGAACCCCTCGAGCTCTCAGCCTCATCTCCTCCCCCGCCCCGAGGTGGACGAGGTGGCCCCATCGTAGTCCGTGTGGTGCTATGAGTCCTAGACTCTGATCGTGATGATGTCCTCGATGACCTCATCACGACAGGCTCCGCAATGTGGGCCGACAGCGGTAACCTCTGCCCTCTAGTACCATATGGTGGTATAGCATCTGATAGAATGTGATCTGGGCAATAGCCCATGCTAGGTCCCGAGTGCTCGCCCCTCCGCTCCGTGCTCTGAGGCATGCGACCTCATCTCTGAGCTGTGTGGCCTCCTCTCGGTGTCGTGCAGCCTCATCCTACAAGGACTACACCTGAGCCTGGAGACGGATAGTCTCCGCCCAAAGAGTAGCCATCTCACTACTCTCTCCTACCTCGACACCCTTGCCCTTATTGGGCGATGGTGGCCTCTCTCTCCGTGGAGAAGGGGGTCTCTCCTCCCTCCTCTCCCGCTGTCGTGGCCTCTGCTGAGCCTATGGCCTCCTCTACTCTCTCCCACTGTGACCCTGTGCCACCTCAATGGCCGCCTGGCACCGCCTCCCCATCTGATGCACAACTACGTGAATCGAACCCTGAGCCCTCATCATTCGAGGAGGGCGGATGCCTGCGTACCAGGCATCGTAGCCGTCAGCAACCCCTACGTCGTCCCCATCCACTGGCTGAATGGGGGCATCATCCGCATCCTCACTCTAGAAGCGCTGCATATCTAGAGCCCTACTGACTGTAGTGTTATCCCGGATGGTCCGAGAAAACTCGTAGTCTCTGAGAGATGGGATCCCCTACTGTAGACCGAACTGCCTCAAAACTTGGTCGTAGCGGTGGAGCTCCACCTCTCCCCTCTCCATCCTCAGCCAGCAGGTTCGCCTAATGCGAGCCAGCTCCTGTCCATCCTCGGCCCACCCTGGATGATCTCTCCAAGGCCTCTAGGTGATCTGGTCGGAGACAAGGTCGTCAAGTAGTCTCCGGGACATTGGCAGATCTATCCGCCATTGTGACCCTCTTCGGAGCCACCAGTAGAAAACTTGGGGCCTCTCCCCGTCAATCCCTATCATTGGGAGCCCTACCATCCTCTGCACCATGATGTGCTCCTAGCACCAAACCTGCAGTAGTGATGTCATGACCAGACATCGGCCGCCCTTGTATACGACCCCATGCAGGATCCTATACAATCGGCATAGTACAAAGCTCCCCCAAGCAAACCTATACCCGTGGTCTCTCATGTCGTAGACCACATCTGTCAATAGCCATGGTACTCTGCATCCACTCTGATGGCATAGCAAGCAGACCACCTACCACCCCAACCAAAACTCGTGTCAGTCTAGATGCCCCAGGCATCTGGCGTAGCGACTCGATGTTCACTCCGCCCTTCTCTAGGGCGAAGCTCGGATCTTCGCATAGTCGCATCATCGCGTGGCCCTGATTGGCCGCGGGAGTTATTAGCCATCCTTGTATGGGGATCCTCAAAATCCTCCATACATCCTCCAATGTGGGAGTCATCTCCCTTGTCGATAACCGAAACAAGAAGAACCCGGATACCACCTCTCTGCTAAGGGCTGTCAATAGCCCCATATCTCATAGAAACCTGTGGCATATCTGCCACATGCCGTAAGTCGACTTGAGCCAACTGATCTCGCTCTGCTCGAGATAGAGCGGCCAAGTCATCCCTCATCCCATCGTATTTCCATTCTCGGCTCTTTAGTAATCCTCTCTGCAACATAAACAACAAAACAATAAAAATCATTAATAACACAGTGATTAAAAATGCAAGTAAAACAAGTTCAATTTCATACAAATGATGATATCATCCACTATTGGACGATATCGTCCAAAATTTGAGCAAATTTGTCTCCGATTTTGCAAGAGGGAATCGTCCCTTATTGTACGAAATCGTCCCCATATCACCGATTTCGCCCTTGGACGAAATCGGCGATATCGAGACGATTTCGATGAAATTGAGACGATTTCGTCCCGACGACGTCGACGGCCCAAAAACGGCCATTATGCTCAAAAATCATTCAAAATTAATCTAAAAAGCATGAAATTCAAAATAAAAGCCTTCTAAACTAAGTTTGGACCCTTACCCGTAGCTCGTGCCGGACCTTTGTCGATCTGTGCGTTGTCTCGACCATCTTGTCTACAGAGCTCTAGAAACCAGGAAAATGAACAGTAAAAATGAATTAGGGTTTTTCCCTATTTTTCTTAATTTTATTCAAAAAACAATTAAAAACATTTTAAAATTTTGCTTTTCCGTGTTTTTACCTCAAACGTTCGATTTGGGTAAAAACACGGAGGGGGCACCATAGTCAGCTGTCGTACGATTTGACCTAGAATCGTCGCCTAAAAATGGGAATAATTTTTGCTTTCTCGTAGATCGAGAAGAACTCATCTTTAACGCATTTTCTTTGAAAAATTTGCTAAAGAGGGGGCAAAATGTAGCACCCTAAAATTGGCGCAGTAAACCTTAGCAAATAATTAAAATTACCTTAGTAAATAATTCAAATTCAAATTTCAACCCCAAAACCGCTCCAAAACCGCCTGCTACCCGTTTCCTCATTTTTTGTGCCATTTTTAGGATTTGTTTTGTCCGTTGGACGATATCGTCGCCGATCAGACGATATCGCCTCAGATCGGACGAATTCGTCTAGAGTAGAACGTCCAGATGATTTTGTCCCAAAACTAATTTTTCATAATTAGCTTATGTTTCAACGACGTCTCTAACCTGGGCAAAAGCGTGTCTACGCAGTTAGAGACCTCCCCCGTTGGAGATCTCCCAAATTGGGATGATCCCCAACCTCCTAACATCCTTCCTATGCCTATTTAATCTTAGGCCCTCCCCTTGACATTCCCCTGGCTGAAATTTCTTGTAACACGAGTTCTATTTGCATTAGACCATCTTAAATCACCATTTGCCTTCGTATTTTTCCAAGTTTGTTTGCAGGAACTTCATTGTTTTTCAGTCGGAGCAAGCTCAGATCGTCGCAGACGATCTTGTACAATCTCGGACGATCACGCCCCAATTCGAGACGATTTCGACTGTAGTCAACATTGGGGGAAATCAGTTCCCAAAGTTTGCACTTTTCCCTTTTTATCTACTATTTCATTCTGCATTTAGATCAATTTATTGTTATTTTCTACTATTCTGCATCTTGGAGTTCACCCATGTAGCTTAAATACATAATAAAATCATGATTAGCTATTAAAGCATGATAATTTACTTGCATTTCTATTTGTAATTATCATCTTAACATATTTATCGCCATTTTACACCATTTCCCTCTGTCATCATAGCTGCATTTTCTGTATTCTATGTCTATTTCTCTGATTGCAGGTCTCTGACGAATTCGTCTAACGAATTCACCAGATCTCAGACGATCCTGTCAGATCGGAGACGATCCTGTCAAATTCCAGACGATCTGGACTACTTCAAAAATCAGAACCTCCATCAGACATCCGAAATCAGGTATGGTTTTTCTCACTTAGCTTGTTCTCTGTATTTTCTGTTTAATTCTATTTTTTGTATTCATTTAAATCTGCATTTCCTAATAGAACAATTTAGATTCATTTGGCCAAACCTAGGATTTGAATGATTAAAGCTAAAACTGAACACATCAAACACATTCCCAACCTAGGCGTGGAGACTACCACTAAACGTTTCCTGGTGAACCCCACCATCCGTCAAAAAATCACCTTAATACTCCTCCCCCGAGAGGCGGGACCTTCAAAGGGCCTCTCAGTCCGAGGTATTGTCCCATCCTTTTCCCATCCCCTTTCGGGCGCGGATCCTATAGCCTCGAAGGTAAGGGTGCAAAAAATTTGGAGCGATAATATATATATATATATATATATATATATATATATATATTTATGGGACTATTATGTTTTTGGCTACTTAGGTATGAATTGAAACTGTGTTCAATTTCTAGCTATTAGCATGTGATGAATGTGTTCATTGAAGTTCATTATACATGAAAAGATTTTTAGATCTTGGTGCATCACCTTTGTAGCTTAGGTTTTAATTTATTGCAAGTTTTATTTCTATTTTATTTTCCCTTTTCCATTTGCCCATCATAAGCAAGACAATGATATTTCTAAGAAGTTACACAAATATCACATCCAATGATAATATAACCTCAACTAGAATCTTAGAGGTTACCTTGTGGATGCTTTCTCTTATTGTAAAGCTTCTTTTTATGTCGCTCAAGTGAGGTACAAGTGCCCAGGCATGTTAGGCTATTATCATGGGCATTTAGGACACTCTAAGATGACAAAAATTCAAATTGGCATACTTTATGGGATCAACTTAACATGTTCATCCCTCAAAAATAAAATAAATATTTTTGACTAAGACTTCAATGAAGATCTTGGTTGATTTTCTTGTTGAAGCCTAGAACTATTCACCTAACGACTCCACTGTAGAAGCCATCCAAAAAAGAGATAAGATTAAGATTCTAGTGGATATCTCTATCTCTTGGTCTATTAAAGTGATTTAAGTTCCCACCTAGCCACTTCATTCCCAAGAGAGGACCCAAAAATATGAGTGGGAGATCTTTACTAGATCATTTACTAGAACCAATCTGTAAGAGTTGGTACCACCTTTGAATTAGAGAGCGACAAGAAGGAACTAACAACATAGCATGGTAGTGCAATCTCCTAGAATATTTCTAGCATGGAATGATAGAGGTCCCTTGATTTTACCTACTTCATCTATGATATAATATATAATCCTCATCTCAACACTCAAGTTCTTACCATACTTCTTGGGAGAATATATTGCTACTATGATGAAACATTTGTACCATATGGTGAGCTTATGTGGAACATTAAGGAGCATAACATGGCTTTGAGGTTGTTGGTCATCTCTTTCAAAGGAAAGGCCCAAGAATGGTACATTAGCCTCATTGCACACTCAATCAAAAAATAATACCGACTCACAAGCCTTATAATAGAAATATTTAGAGAAATGGCTAACATTATGTCCCTCCTTAATCAACAGACCACCATACAGAGGGTGCCTATAAAGATAATCAATGATTTTAATGTTTGATTCTATAAAACCTGGTAAATGATCCCTAACAATATTAGGCCTCCCCTAGGTATGGCATTTATTTACTGTTTGAAAGCATTTAATTTGAAAATAGCCATGATGGTCAAATCTAGGGGAGGTAACTTCTTGCCAAAATCGTATGTGATATGTTGGAGAATATTATATTATTTGGTACATGCCAATGTACCCTCACGATACATCTTGTTAAATATTAGATTTGGTTTGTGTCCTAGATTAGAGTGTGGGTAAATATTTTATGTAATGTAATAATGTGCAAGAAATGCACAAGTGTCATGTAAATGAGTGTGCAAGTGTTATGGGTGTAGATGTGCACAAGTGTCTCATATATAAGTGTGCATGTATTTTTAGATTAGGAAGTGTTGTGTGACGAGTCATGTCCATGTGTGCATACAAGATATGTTCGTGTGTATACAAGTATCAAGTAGAGAAGCCAAGATTCATGAGACTTGGAATAAGGAAAGGAAGAGTCAAGTAACCAAAGAGTCATCCTACAATAGCTATATATTACTCCATAGTGGACATAGTCTACATCACCTACATAGTCTACATTATCTACATAGTGAGCATAGAAAGCATTGTTATTGTATGAGATTTTTATGATACATTTGTAAGAGAAAGAGGAGTAATAAATATTACATACATTTGAGAAACTAATAAGTTGTGCTACATGCTTTGTACATGTATGATTGAGGCTATTACATTCATATATTTTTCTTATTAATTAATGCTAGTTGATATATTATAAGCCTTGATTTTGCATATTAGTTATCTCATATAATTTTAGTTATATTATTATCTTGATATTACTATATTACGGCTATCATATATTTTATCCTATGAATATTTATCCTATGATTTTACATTAATATTAAGAATTGAAAAGTTATTAATGGTATCAGAGCTACAACAATAAGTTTTTTGCACAAGGTGAATTTATTTAGCTACATATAAAATTAATTTTTATCCAAGTGTGATATAATTGGTTAGAGTCTATCTACTTTAAATGGAGATAGACCTAGAATCTATTATAAGATCAAAAGAAGTAGAAAGGATAGAGTCTCTCCATAGTTGCAAAACAACTAGTGAAGACTCAGACTCATCTAGAGTCTTTCCACTAGGTTGAAGAATAACTAGTGAAGACTAGGACTCATATTTGGGTGAATCAACTTGAAGACAATTGATTAATCAGGTAAATAGCTGACCCTAACATTGATAAGAGGATTTTTAGGGACAGATAAATTCTTGAAAACTAATTTTTATCAATACTTAGAAGAAAGTTAAATAATTTGGTACAATCAAGCTATCTTGGTTGGAGCATCATGAAAATTTGTATCACCTTGACACTGAAGAAGATTTAGGTCAAATCGACCTAATAAATTGGTGTAGTGGAGATTATTCATCAAAAGTGTAAGAATCTTACTACAACAGATAGAGAATACTTTCATGTTCAAGTGCAAGAAGAAGGCATAAAGCTTTCATCAAGTGGGAATTGATTTAAGTTATAGAATATTCTAGATTCAAGTCTTGAAGACAGACCTTGATAGAGAAAGGTCTTGAAGATAGACCTTGATAATTGGCTTAATATTGGTAGCCATATAAAATCTTTTGTAAATAAAAAATAGATAATATTAAGGTTTATATGACCTTGACGATTGGTCCAAGATAGAGGTCAATATTAAAAGGATAAAATATCTTAAAAGAAAGAATTCTAAAGTGATAATTTTGTTAGCTTTTGGAGCCTTAAACTTAAATAAAATGTGATCACAAGTATTGAAATATGCATGTAATATTATAACTATGATAAAGGAAACTTAACATGCATGAAAATATGATAGAAAATTTGATACAATGCTCTAGAAATGCTCATATAAGAAAGCTCACAAAAATTAGAATGCTCCTATCATGGAGTTTGCAACTCCTCAATGATATCAAAATGGAGCTACATTGTACCTACTACTACTCTCACTTATGCACTACCCAACTCTCTCATCCAAACACTTAAAATGAGGTCTTTATATAGAAATATAGATTCCTTACCTCTCACTCAAACCTAAGACTCATGTACATGTGGACTACATGCACATTTACATCGTTGCACATTCTAACACTCGTGCATTTATTAAATTACTCTAATAAACTATTTATCTTCTAATATAATCCTAATCTAAATATGTACCTATGAAGGTACATTAGTAAAGAACCAAATGATGTAATATATTCCAACACCCCCCTGTATTACATTATTTGGTTTTTTTGAAGACTTTAGTCTTCAATAAGGATCTTTCTCTTCAGATGTTCTTCAGCTTGATCTGGTTCTTTGTATTATCTTTAATTCACATTGCATTGTATGACTCCTTGAATTGGTTCCTCTTCTTCTTTATTAGAGTCAGTACTCTCATAGGTGGATGAACTATCACAAGATTCTTGCATGAGTATTTTCTCTTTGCTTGTGTCCTTGTCCTCATTCTCTATGTCCTGTATAGAAACTTCTAAGCATGCACTTAGAGCATCATGATAAAATTATGTTTTAGTAGAACTTGAAGTACTAATACTACATGAGGATTAAAATATCTTTGCTAGGGATTATTTATCCTTTTCTATTTTTAGTTTAATAAATTCTATCAATCCTCTCTATTCTATATTTTCATCCTTATAACATTTGAATGTAAGTAGTTCCATATATAATATGCTTCCATATTCTAAAGGAATTTGAATGTCATTGTTTCCATTATCAATTGCTTTAGTGAATCGAGCATGTAAATAATGTTCCATTATTCAAATTTATATTTTAAAGCTTCACTATGTATCCATTTTGAAGTAAGGTCTAAGTTCCCTTTAAACTTTATAAGTGAATTATTGATTCCACTTTTTATGACACTTGCTCTTTCCTTTATAATAGTGTTGTTCATATCATTGTTCACTGTATTACTTGAGGTAGACATTTCTCTTAGTTTAACTTTTTTTATTTAGAAATTTTTTCATAAATCCTTTGTACTAGACTACCTTATATATCCCTAGTAATGATATATGCTATAAATATGATTCACTTCTATCACTTACAACCAATTTTTTGTAGAAATTCTTTTAGAAATACAATTTCATAGATAAGAGTCCAATAGCTTTAATTGGATTGTCTATGTCCTTCTATCTCAATCTTCCAATTATAAATTTGATGCAAGCAATATCCAAATCTGTTCAACTATGATTTAATGCAATAATAGGTTTCTAAATTTCTAGAAATTCGGTTGAAGTAGAATTCCTTATATCTCCCTAATTAGAAGATTTTTTTTGAAAGATTATATATTTGCAAACATACCTTATATCTCCTTTAAAATTTGTATATAGTTGAAGCACTAATAAATAATGATTCTAATGCTTCTAATTTCTTCTTTCTTCTCAGAAGTAAGTACTATAATTTCTAGGGTATCTTCCACTACCTTATAACTCCTACTAAATATTCCTAGATTAATATTAAAGTTGATATGTATAATATTATCACTCATAGCTTTATGAAGGCAATAAAATGTAGATATTACCTTTATATCAAGTTCTTGCTTACTATGCTATGAATCTGGTAGTCAACTTGTGGTCTCCTCCAATAGTAGAATGTTGTTCAACACTTTTCTATGGCAACTTTTCATTCTTCAATGGTGTCCCTACGTTCTTCAATGCACTCCTTCTGGATTTAATGCTCCTAAACACTTTGTTATACCTTTTGCTTTGTATCTCACTCCTCTGTGTTACGTGCTCTTATAAGCACCTCCAAAATATGGTTGTCCACTGTGACATGTGTCACAAATATTGAAAAAATGAACTCTTCTTTGTCAAGGCATTATTAGGTGGATCAGACTTAGGATAAATGATACCCTCTTGAGAATTACACCTTCTAGTAGGTTATGACAAGTCACATCAATCTTCTTCTGGATATTACACTTTGTATGGAGTGCTTCCTTTTGGGAGTTACATTGTGTATGAACACTTCTCTTGGTGGTAAACATTATGAAATAATTCCAGTTTGTGCCAAGTGGAACTTTATTCCTTGTAGAATTTTTCAAGTGTCTTCTTTCATTTTTGCATGATCTTGGCCTCCAAAGATGGCTTGATAAATTCATCCTTGCTTTTGCTTAACTATTCTAGCACACTTATGATATGTTCTTTCGATTTGGACACTTCAACGATGGCCCTATGCGAATATTGAGATGATTTCTTCAATGTGGATGCAATGGATTCCTCTACTTTTATTTATACTATGCTCTAATATAGATATATTATGTTCACCTTGCTATTTTTTTTAAAGTTTGATGGTGCTATTTGGAATGGTGAACATTGAGCTTCTTCTCCAACACTTTAAATGTGTTTTTCCTTTTTGCTAATGGCTACTTGTGCCAAGACAATGGTGTTTCTAGCAATCTAATTTTTCACCACTATTTTTAAAGTTTTCTTTCTCCCTTAAAAAACTTATCTCTCTTCCCCTACGTTTGGAGCCTTTTTTATTTTCTCCAAAAACTTGTTATGTCAAATGTAATTTGTGTATGTTTACCTCCTTTTTATCTTGAACCAATTCTCCTTATATTTTTGTAATGTTGGTTGGGGTGAAACCAAGTGTTGCTTTCAATGTTTGGCAACTCCTTCCTTGCTTGGTTACTTCAATACTCACTATCCAAGCTTCTTAACTTTATGTAATATGTAGTCTTCTTTTGTTTAGAGTAAACAATAGAATGTTGATCAATTTCTTTCTCTCAAAATGTACCTAACTTCTATTTTTATCTTATGTGTAGGTTTAGACCTTGTAGATGATACCTTCTGCACTACTTTTGAAGACTTGAAATAAATCCTATTTATGCAACCTTTAAACTTGAAACTGGTGCTTAATAACCTTAATGAGAATCTAGATATAAAGGCTTAACTAATGAAATTTTTTCACCCTTTGTTGCATACCTTTTTCACTTTGTAGATGGTGAAAATAATGGTGATTAAGGTAACCTTAATTTGCTGCCTTTTGTAGAATGAGTTGTAGCTTTTGTAGGCTGTCCAAAAACATCTCTTTTGCACACCTTGATGCAGCCTTAAAACCTTACTAGTTTTTTTTTCCAAAAACTGTAAATTGGTTGCTCCAAAACCTCTTCAGAATGTACCTCTGAAATCTGATTTCTGGTAACTATTAATGCTGCCCAAATCTCCTTAATTTTCAATTGATTTCCTTCTACAAATTCTATCCAATTTCTATGAAATTTTTAGCTTTAATCCTCCTTTTGATTACAACATTATCCCCTTTAATTTGCTACCTTTTTGCTATCCACAAACTCTATATTTTGCAGCTATAAGTGTTGTCAATATGTTGCCTTTTCTTTGTTCTCAAATATAAACAAATTTAGACTGTAAAACAATCAATACCTTCACTGAAAATTTATCCTTGAATCCCAAAAATTTGGTAGGATTCTCCTCCAAATCTTAGATAGGATGTTCACTCAATACCCCTTCAATGATGGCCCCCAAATCTCTCAGATTTGGTATTTTTTCTATCTTCTTTCTCTTACCAAATTCTGACTTCAAAGTAGATCTCCTCCTCAAATAATCTTGTCAATATTGAGATCTATTCCATACTACCTTGTGATTTGACAATCTTCTTGCCAAACCTTCTCCTTTGGGCTTGTTTTTGGATGGTGATGATTGTCCCAATTCCTTAGCTTCTTCCTTAGCAGTAATTTCTCCAATGAGTTCTTATAGGAACTCCTTCAATGAGGCTCACTAAGCCTTCTTCGTGTTTCTTATTGAGACCTCTCCAAGATCCTCAAACTTGCAGCTTCAAAATATTGAATGATACCTTCCTTGGTCTCTTCAATCTTCAACTATAGAAGTGAGATCCTCCTGAATCTACTGTTATTGAAATCTATAATAGAAATTTTGTTAGTTCTTATCCATGATCAATATTCCAATATGAAATTTCTTCAATATTGAAGAACACAAGCTTATACTGAGAGGGGGGTGAACAGTATAAGACCACTTTTTACTTTTCTTTCCCAATCAATATTATGCAATGTATAGATAGCAATATCAACAGATAGTAATCAAAGCAATGCACAAATCACCACACACAATAGAGACACCAATTTTACGTGGTTCACCCAATGTGGGCTACTCCACGGAGAAAATATTTCACTAAAATTTCCTCAATCAATCTCTTGGGAATCCTTTCCCTATTACAATGTTTATGGACCTCTGTCCAAAGGAGACACCAATCCCCTAATCAAGTTCATGGATCTCTATCCACAGGAGAACTCCTTTCTCCTCTTGCTCTGGTTGGTGATCTTCTAGAAGAACTATTGTCCCCACTACTCTGGCTAATGGATCTCTATCCACTGAAGACACCTATCCTCACTACCCTGGCTTATGGATCTCTATCCACTGGAGACTGTCATCCTCTATACTCTATCACCTTCAAAGCTCTATCTCAAATCTGCACTAAACACAGTCCTTCGGTCTAGCACAAATCTACTCAATCTCTATCTCTAGTCTGGCACAAACCTATCCTCAAATCTGCACCAAAATCTATCCTCAAATATGTACTAAACATAGTCCTTCGTCTCGACAAAACTCTCCCTCAATATTTCATCTAATTTTTACTTACCATATCCTCTAGCACAAATCTATCCTCAATATCTATCCTTCCTCAATAAATATCCTCTGATCTACACTAAACATAGTCCTTCAGTCTAGCACAAATCTATCCTCAATATCTATCCTCAAGCCTTAACACAAAGCTTGATCCAATCACAAATCAACACTACTAGATCTACCCCAAACCTTCACTCAAGGTTTGAACAAATCAATCAATCAATTATGCTCACAAGTCTTCTCAAAGACTTATCTCAAATATACCTTGTAAGCTTCCACAAAATCTCACACTAATCTATCCACAAGTCCTCTCTAGAACTTGTCCAATCTTCTCTCAACAAGTCCTCACTAGAACTTGTCCAATCTCATGGAAACATAAAGAGAATTGTTAGAGACTCAATATGCTTCACATTCATCACAATGCTCAATCACTTTCAATCACTCTTTTAGAAACATATAGAGAATTGTTAGAGACTCAATATGCTTCACATTCACCTCAATGCTCAATCACTTTCACTCACTCCTTTTAGAAACATATAGAGAATTGTTAGAGACTCAATATGCTTCACACTTACAATGCTCAATTACTTTCAATCACTCTTTTAGAAACATATAGAGAATTGTTAGAGACTCAATATGTTTCACACTCATCAACACTCAACCTCTTTCTCAAATCAATTCAGAATATAGAACAATTTATTTCATAGAACTTGAACTATCACTTTACACATCCACTTGACTAGGCACAACCAACTCTACTCAACCAATCACTCAATGAAATAATCCTTGCTCACAAACCCTAGTCCAAGCATATGAACACTCACTCAAATATTTCCAACAATGCTCATCAACCAATCTCACATAACAATGATACTCATGATCTTTGCAAACCCTAGTTCAAGTTCTTCACTCAATCAATCACTTCAACAACAATGCTTATAAAACAATCTTCACATAACAATGATACTCATGATCTTTGCAAACCCTAGTTCAAGTTCTTCACTCAATCAATCACTTCAACAACAATGCTTATAAAACAAGGTTTTATCAACAACTCTCAATTTCAGAAAACCTTGAAGCATTAATTCAAAACACACTCAACAATGCTTACCAAACAATCCTTTTCACTCCAACTTTGCATTCACAACTTTCAACAATCACTCACTAGGAAGAATATGCCCATACCTTTATTTGATGTAGAAGTGACCTTGGAAAACCTGTCTCAATCACAATTTTCTCTTTTGCCAATCTCAATGGTTAGATGATAAAATATCACACTAACTTTCTCTCAAAATAATTCTCAATTACAAAAATAATCAAACTTAATTACACCTTATTTCTCCTTCTTAAAATAATATCCAACAACACAAATCTTCAATCAAAACACTTCTTCCAAAACTCTAACTCATCAAAAGAACCTCTTAACATTTTAATTTCATCATAACCCTTTTCAGAAATATATCTAAAAAATAATCCAAACTCTACTTATGACTCCCTACTTAATATTGCATTAATTAAATAAATCACTTTATAAAATAATGCAATAAATCAATTTCCAAATTTTCTAAGGTAAAACAAATTTACCCTAGCCAAAATAACCTTTCAACACTTAGGTTAATATCATAACCTAACTTCCACCTTATTCCTCCTAAGACCTTAGCAATATGCAAATATAATTTCTAACTTTCACCTTATTCCTCCTAAGACCTTAGCACATGCAAATTAAAATAATTTCAAAAACTTTATTACCCTTTTTTGCAATCCGTGGGGCTCGAACTTGCACCACTCTCTCCATAGCACCTTGGTCGTGGCTTCCACGTCATGTGAGCCACATGCTCCTTTGATGCCTTAAAGCGCAATATGTGCTTTGACCTCCTCATGACCCTCAAGAGCCTTTGGCTCTTCCTTCGATGTGACATCCGCTACCACACTTGCAATTCGGAGGTGCTTGATTAAATTTTGCACGAGCTTCGAATATTTTGGATGCACACCTTTTAATCGAATGCCAAACTTTGGTTTGGCTAAGGTATAAATACCTTATGCCCTCTTTACCATGCACGTCGATGGAGGATAATGCGTTGGGAGTCGGCGCTAACATTTGCCTTGTTAATATTTTAATTTATAATTATTTAAATTCAATAGAATTTAAATATTATAAATTTAATATTTTACATCCTCTTTGGGCTTTATTAAAAATTAAAGCCTCCTTAGGTTTTTAGAAAAACCTTTTTAATTTTCCCACCTATGGTTTTAATAAAACCTTTTATTTTCCCCAACCATGGTTTTAATAAAAACCTTTTATTTTGCCCAACCATGGTTTTAAATAAAAACCTTTTACATAATATTTAAAAATAAATATTATGAAGCTTATTTTGCCATCAACCTTTTGCATTACTCCTTTTGACATTTTGACATCAATGACAATTTATCCTTGACATCAATGACAACTTTGACTCAAAATGTCCAACAATCTCCCCCTTTGTCATTGATGGCAACCCAATAACTTTTTACCATTTTCTTGACCTTTTCATTTTGCTCCCCCTAGGAAACTGCTCCCCCTAACTGAATGCTTTCCTTCAAACATAGATCTCTCCCCCTTTGACATCAATGGCAAAGGGTCACCTTTGGGGCTCGGGGCTAAGAATGAGTCTCTTAGCTTAGCCCCTCCCCCACCTCCTCTTGAGGTGGTTAATTCTAGGGTGGGAGTATTTCTACTCCCAGAAAGCACTAGTCTTTACCTTTGTCCTTTTTCCTTCTCATTTGATCCTTCTGATTCCTTTGACTATTCCTGTTCATGTCCATGTTCTTGTTCCTATTTATGTCCATGTCCATATTCTTGTTCTTGTTCATGTCCATATTCCTATTCCTATTTCTATTTTTGTTCCTATTCATGCTTGATTCTGGAATGTCTGCTCTACACCACTTTGTTGTATGTCCTTCATTATTGCACTTATAACACTTAATGTTATTATTCCTTGGAGGTGCAAATGTCTTGGGATTTCTCCTTGTGAAGCCATATCCTTTTCTATCATGAACCCTGCAATTCATTGCCTTGTGACCAAACTGATTACATGAGTAGCAATACCCATGAAAAAGTTGCTTACTTCTGAAGTTCCCATATTCCTATCTTTCATGTGTCCTGCATTCTGAAGCCTTGTGCCCAAATCTGTGACATGAGAAACATCTTCCATTGAAGTTTCCTTGTCTTGACCTCATTGGTCTCTTAGTCTCTCTTAACCTATTCTGATTGTTGTTCCATCCGTTTCTTCTTTGTGCATTGTTCCTTTCCTTGTTGAACTTTCTATTGTTCAACTCATCCTTAGAAGCCTCACTTTCTCTTACACTGTCTTCTTCTAAAGTTTCTTCTTCTTCAGAACTTGAGGTTGACTCTTCTTCTTGTTTCTTTTGAGCCTGTTCAAAACCAAGACCTATTTTGTTTGTTGACCTTCTTTGTACCTTGATCATCTTATCCAAATTCTTTGAACTCTTTCCAAACTTGTGTAGCTTATCCTTGGACTTTTCTAACTCTTCCCTTAGTAGAGCTACTTCTTGTTCTAACTTTTCACATTCTAAGACCTTTGCTTCTAGCTTATCCTTGAACTTCTTTGTCTTAGCCATTGACTTGTTTAGATCCTCTATAAGCTTTCCTCTTTCTTCATCACATTCTTGAAACTGAATCTCAAGTTGGGAGTTTTGCTTTCTTACCTTCTTTAAAGTTTTAAGAGCATAAATAAGTTCTCCCTCAAGATCAACTCCTCCTTTTCTTATTCTTCCTCTATTTGTTTGCCTTTGTCAGCATCTTCATTTTCTTTTGACTTGTCTTCTATAGGATCATCTTCTTCTTCTTCTAGTGCCATTAGAATATTCTCTTCTGGTCCTTCAAGTGCATCCTCATATTCATCATCACTGAAACTGAAACCATTCCTTGTACAACTATCTTCAAGATGTCCAAAATTACCACATCTAAAACACTTGAGAATTATTGGTGACCTTTTCTTGACTTCTTCTTTTTCTTCAATCAGAAATAGGACTTCATCTTTATCATTATCTGAAAAACTATTATCACTATCACTTGAGTACTTACTTGCCTTGTCTGCATAGTAGCTCCTCTTTTGTCTTTGAAAGAACTTCTTTCCTTGTCTACCTTGTCCATCCTTACCTTTCTTTTGGTACCTGTATTTTTTTGATTCCCTGTTCCTGTGATCCTATTTTTCTTCATCATTGTTATTTTTAGCTTCTTGACAATCAGTTGCATAGTGACCATACTTTCCACAATTGAAACATCTAATAGATTTTGCATCTTTAAATCTTCTTGAATCCTTATTCCTTCTACCATAATTAGCTTCTTCATCACTGGATGACTCATTGCTCGATTCTGACTTCTTACCCTTTGTCTTCTTAATTGCTTTGAAGGTTGCTTCCTTCCGAATATTAGGTTCCTCTTTTGTTCTTAACTCAAAGGTTGTGAGAATACCAAGTAACATATCTCTTGTCAAAGAATCACCATCTTTTGATTCTTCTATAGCAGAAATATTTTCACTAAATATTTTTGGAAGAGATCTTAAGACCTTATCACAAACATCTGATTCTTCAACATTAAGTCCAAGTCCTTGCATGGCATTAACAACCTCAACTGCTTCCCAAATTTCATTGCCAAGTGCCATCAGGTGAATCTTCATTCTCATACTCCAAAATATATAATCACTTCCATCAAATATTGGTGTTGAATTATCTGAGGACACATTCTTAGAATCCATTGTGTTCTTGAAAGCTTTTCCTTCAAGTTGTTAAACTCTTTCGAAGGAACCCGTTTCGATACCAATTGAAGAACACAAGCTTATACTGAGAGGGGGTGAACAATATAAGACCACTTTTTACTTTTCTTTCCCAATCAATATTATGCAATGTATAGATAGCAATATCAACAGTAGTAATCAAAGCAATGCATAAATCACCACACACAATAGAGACACCAATTTTACATGGTTCACCCAATGTGGGCTACTCCACGGAGAAAATATTTTACTAAAATTTCCTCAATCAATATCTTGGGAATCCTTTCCCTATTACAATGTTTATGGACCTCTATCCAAAGGAGACACCAATCCCCTAATCAAGTTCATGGATCTCTATCCATAGGAGAACTCCTTTCTCCTCTTGCTCTAGTTGGTGATCTTCTAGAAGAACTGTTGTCCCCACTACTCTAGCTAATGGATCTCTATCCACTAAAGACACATATCCTCACTACCCTAGCTTATGGATCTCTATCCACTAGAGACTATCATCCTCTATACTCTATCACCTTCAAAGCTCTATCTCAAATCTACACTAAACATAGTCCTTCGATCTAGCACAAATCTACTCAATCTCTATCTCTAGTCTGGCACAAACCTATCCTCAAATATGCACCAAAATCTATCCTCAAATATATACTAAACACAATCCTTCGATCTAGCACAAATCTATCCTCAATATCTATCCTCTGATCTCACTAAACCAATCCTTTCTCCTCAAATCTCCTTTTCACTAAACATAGTCCTTCGATCTAGCACAAATATATCCTCAATATCTATCCTCAAGCCTTAACACAAAGCTTGATCCAATCACAAATCAACACTGCTAGATCTACCCCAAACCTTCACTCAAGGTTTGAACAAATCAATCAATCAATTCTGCTCACAAGTCTTCTCAAAGACTTGTCTCAAATCTGCCTTGTAAGCTTCCACAAAATCTCACACTAATCTATCCACAAGTCCTCTCTAGAACTTGTCCAATATGCTCTCAACAAGTCCTCACTAGAACTTGTCCAAATCTACTCTCAATATTTAACCCACAAACCCAAAAACCCCACAAGTCTTCACTAAGACTTACCTCAAATCTACTCAACAAGTCCACACTAGAACTTGTCCAATCTCATGGAAACATAAAGAGAATTGTTAGAGACTCAATATGCTTCACATTCATCACAATGCTCAATCACTTTCAATCACTCTTTTAGAAACATATAGAGAATTGTTAGAGACTCAATATGCTTCACATTCACCTCAATGCTCAATCACTTTCACTCACTCCTTTTAGAAACATATAGAGAATTGTTAGAGACTCAATATGCTTCACACTTACAATGCTCAATTACTTTCAATCACTCTTTTAGAAACATATAGAGAATTGTTAGAGACTCAATATGCTTCACACTCACAAACTCTCAATCACTTTCAATATATATTTTAGAAACATATAGAGAATTGTTAGAGACTCAATATGTTTCACACTCATCAACACTCAACCTCTTTCTCAAATCAATTCAGAATATAGAACAATTTATTTCATAGAACTTGAACTATCACTTTACACATCCACTTGACTAGGCACAACCAACTCTACTCAACCAATCACTCAATGAAATAATCCTTGCTCACAAACCCTAGTCCAAGCATATGAACACTCACTCAAATATTTCCAACAATGCTCATCAACCAATCTCACATAACAATGATACTCATGATATTTGCAAACCCTAGTTCAAGTTCTTCACTCAATCAATCACTTCAACAACAATGCTTATAAAACAATCTTCACATAACAATGATACTCATGATCTTTGCAAACCCTAGTTCAAGTTCTTCACTCAATCAATCACTTCAACAACAATGCTTATAAAACAAGGTTTTATCAACAACTCTCAATTTCAGAAAACCTTGAAGCATTAATTCAAAACACACTCAACAATGCTTACCAAACAATCCTTTTCACTCCAACTTTGCATTCACAACTTTCAACAATCACTCACTAGGAAGAATATGCCCATACCTTTATTTGATGTAGAAGTGACCTTGGAAAACCTGTCTCAATCACAATTTTCTCTTTTGCCAATCTCAATGGTTAGATGATAAAATATCACACTAACTTTCTCTCAAAATAATTCTCAATTACAAAAATAATCAAACTTAATTACACCTTATTTCTCCTTCTTAAAATAATATCCAACAACACAAATCTTCAATCAAAACACTTCTTCCAAAACTCTAACTCATCAAAAGAACCTCTTAACATTTTAATTTCATCATAACCCTTTTCAGAAATATATCTCAAAAATAATCCAAACTCTACTTATGACTCCCTACTTAATATTGCATTAATTAAATAAATCACTTTATAAAATAATGCAATAAATCAATTTCCAATTTTTCTAAGGTAAAACAAATTTACCCTAGCCAAAATAACCTTTCAACACTTAGGTTAATATCATAACCTAACTTCCACCTTATTCCTCCTAAGACCTTAGCAATATGCAAATATAATTTCTAACTTTCACCTTATTCCTCCTAAGACCTTAGCACATGCAAATTAAAATAATTTCAAAAACTTTATTACCCTTTTTCGCAATCCATGAGGCTCGAACTTGCACCACTCTCTCCACAACGCCT
Organism: Wollemia nobilis; assembly: GCA_028583015.1. Classification (NCBI taxonomy): domain Eukaryota; kingdom Viridiplantae; phylum Streptophyta; class Pinopsida; order Araucariales; family Araucariaceae; genus Wollemia; species Wollemia nobilis. The sequence continues at coordinate 4,093,834 of JAQPPZ010000333.1, forward strand.
TGGTCGTGGCTTCCATGTCATGTGAGCCACGTGCTCCTTTGATGCCTTAAAGCGCAATATGCGCTTTGACCTCCTCACGACCCTCAAGAGCCTTTGGCTCTTCCTTCGATGTGACGTCCGCTACCACACTTGCAATTTAGAGGCGCTTGATTAAATTTTACACGAGCTTCAAATATTTTGGATGCACACCTTTTAATCGAATGCCAAAATTTGGTTTGGCTAAGGTATAAATACCTTATGCCCTCTTTACCATGCACGTCAATAGAGGATAATGTATTGGGATTCAACGCTAACATTTGCCTTGTTAATATTTTAATTTATAATTATTTAAATTCAATAGAATTTAAATATTATAAATTTAAGAAGAAGCAAAAACTTCAAATAAAGATAAGAAAGTAAAGTATACTTCAAAAGAAAAAGACATTTTTCGTAGGACTGCCCAAACTTCCGAACTCGTTTCGGCCATATCTCACTCATCCGGACTCGGATTGAGCTAAAATTTTGAGGGTAGATGCCTGAAAAACCCTAGAACGTCTCCACCAATTTTCATATCATTTGGAGCAACACAGATCCTAGCGCATCCCTATGTGTGAATGACATATTTGGCAAGCGGCTATGCGAGGGTTTCATCTGGGTTGAGTGCAAGCAGCTCCAGAGGTTGGTTTTTAGGGCCTTCGGGCCCTAGAGGCCAATATTTTTGTGGTTTATGCTCAATATTTTAGCAGGAAATGTTGCAGGGGATACAATATGGGTTAGAAATTTGTCTTTCAACAGATCATACTGTGAACTTGAGTGACAACGGCTTCCAATTTGCTGCACAAAAGAAAAGTGAAAACCATACCTTTCCACGGCGTCTAGGGCAAGGATTAAAGAGATCACGAAACAAGTTTCAAGTAGTTGATCAAAAAATGGCTCATATCTCAAGTGAATCTGGTGCTAAGGTGCACCCACAAAATAATTCTACTATGAAAACCCCTATCAAGGGTAAGAATTTTGAAGACTCGGTCCCAAAAATGAATTTTAGGGATGCCCTTCATGGTGGACAGCCTCAGCCCAATGCTAATATCAATATTAGGGCTTCCCATAAACCTCTAAGAATGCCTAAGATTGATCCCAGGAAAACGGAGTCAGGATGTCTTAAAGCAAGCTGATGGAACTCCTATTGTTAAGCTTGATATGGGTAACATTCAGAGTGGCATTGAAGATTTGGAAAAAAGAGGACTAATTTGTCGGTTCGTGGGTTTTCGTCCGAGTCTATCTGCTTTCAAAGTCTGGGCTGCAAAAAGCTGGAAAACTAAAGGTGAGTTACAAATCTCTATTTATCCAAATGGTTATTTTCTTGTTTTATTTGCTAATAATGAAGATAGAGAGAAAACTTTTCAAGGGGGTCCTTGGTTTTTGGAAGGGCAGGGCTTTTCATGAAGCCCTGGCATACTAAATTTAAAGCCGAAGAAGAGATGCCTTCTATAGCTCCCGTGTGGGTTAGACTCTTTGGCCTCCCTATTGAATTTTGGAATCCTACTATTTTTTCTTCAATTGGAAACTCTTTAGGAACTTTTATGATGATTGCTGATTGTACTCAAAATTTTGAACATATTATTTATGCTCGGATTTGTGTTTTAATGGATTTTGACAAACCCCTACCTAAAAATATCACATTACAATTTGGGGAAGACACTTGGGAGCAAGTAGTGGACTATGAGAACATTCCTTTTCATTGTAGAATTTGCCATGAATATGGTCATTTGGCCGATGCTTGCCCAAATAAAATTCTTGATCAAAAGAAAGAAGATATAAACTCAGCGAGGTTTCCAAATACCTAAGAAGAAGAACACTCGAGAAAAAACCAGTTATGAAGGATCAATCAAAGTCATCTGCTAATATGTTTGAAATCCTTTCCACAAATGATGTCCCAAGTGAGGAAGAGGAAATAATGGAAACTGAAATCTTAGAAACACAATTTAAATATGAAGGGAAGAACTCAGAGACAAACCAACAAATCAAAGGTTTTCAACAAAAAAAAAAAAGGAGAAAATTTACACAAGAAAAACAATATTTCAAATGTCAAAACTTCAAATAATGCAAGTCCCAATATAGACTCCGTTGAACCATCTAGTAAAATTTTGGTTGTGTACGAGCATTCTTCAAGGTTAGAAGCCATCTCAGATTCAATTGGAATAAGTCAAGAAACAGGGAAAAAAAATTGAAGATGGATTCTAATCAAAAAGTAGGTCGCAAGACCAATCAATATCATATGGTAAAAGAAGGTGAAAATCTTGTAGAGGAAGGTAAGATTAATGCCCTTCCCAACTTTTTTAGCCCTGGTATTAATGAAGATCATCACTTGGAATATTAGAGGACTCAAAGGGAGTCTTTCAAAACAAAATGAAATTAGAAGAATGATTCAAGTAAATCATCCACATCTTGTTTTCCTTCAAGAAACAAAGATGTCAATGGAGGATATGGACTTAATTGCCAGTAAAATTTGGCCAGCTAGAAAAGTGGTTTCCCTCGGTTCCCAAGGGACTTCGGGTGGCATTGCTTGTCTTTGGGATCCAAAAGAGGTAGTTATTCACCATATGGTTGGCGGTTGGGGTTTGTTGGCTATAGCTATTCAAAGTAGACATTCCAACCAGATTATGCTCTGCATTACTGTTTATGCTCCGACTTCTTTGGAGGAAAAAAGAAGACAGTGGAAGGATATTACTCATATTATCTCTCATTTTCCTAAAGCTTGGATCTTGATCGGAGGAGATTTCAATACCATCCTCTCTCTGGATGAGAAAATGGGGGGAAATAGAAATTTGGACAAAAGCACCGACCTCATGAGCGAATATATTGCAAACCTCCATCTTGTGGATATCCAACCGAGATAATGGCCTTATGACTTGGTCTAACAGAAGGCAAGGCTTAGCTTGTATAATGGAGAGATTGGATAGGTTTTTGCTCTCTGAAAATTTCTTAATCCATGGTCACATTCCTAAAGTGAAGACTCTTAATAATGTTGGTTCGGATCATTGGCCAGTCATGGTGGAAATGTGGAAAACCAATGTGAGTTTCTCTCCTTTTCGTTTTCAATTAATGTGGCTTAGAGACATTTCCTTCAGACCTCATGTGCAACAATGGTGGAAGGAAGGTAAACCTAGGCATGGGACTAAGATGTTCTATTTTGCCAAAATATCGTAATACATTAAATCCAAAATCAAGACTTGGAACTGGAAAGAGTTTGGGGATGTTCATAAAAAAAACATGAAGTTATTGCTCATCTTGAAAATTTGAATAAGAAAATCCGTTTAGATGGCCTCACAGAGAAGAGAAGTGCGGATGAAATTAAACTCACAACTCAGTTAGAGGAATGGGAAAAAAGAGAAGAAATCTTATGGAAGCAAAAATCTAGAATTCAATGGCTCAAAGAAGGAGATCGAAACACAAATTTCTTCCACAAATCTCTTCTAGCTCGAAGATCTCACAACTTTATTTCTTCCTTAAAATCAGATTTTGGAGATGTTGTTTATACTTGGGATGGCATGAACTCTATTGTTGTTGATTACTTTTCCAATATTTTTCTTGCTACTCCCCTTGACTCAACTTCACAATATAATGTTCTTCAAGCAATCCCTTCTCTTATCACTTCGAGGAGAACTCTATTTTGACTGCTCCTGTTACTATCAATGAGCTTCAACAAGTAGTTTTTAAAATGCAAAAAGGGAAAACCCCGGGTCCTGATGGTTTTCCTATTGAGTTCTACCAAGAGTTCTGGGATATCCTTCATGTTGATTTATTAGAGGTGGTGGAAGAAGCCAGGAAAGCCAAAGAAATTTTGAAGGTTATCAATAAAACTTATATTACTCTTGTTCCAAAAGCTCAAGAGGTTGATCATATCTCAGCTTTTAGACCTATTGCTTTATGTAATGTTCTTCTCAAAATCATTACTAAAATCATGGCGAGAAAGGTTGAAGCCTCTTTTGCATAAGATTATTTCCCCAGAGCAAGGGGGTTATGTGGAAGGACGTCAAATAGTAGATGAGATAGTTCTTGCTCAGGAAGCCATCCATTCCATGGATATGCAAAATTCTCCTTCCATGTTCATTCGGTTAGACTTATCCAAAGCTTATGACAGAGTGGATTGGCACTTCCTTATCAAAGTTTTGAGGCAATTTGGTTTCTCTAAGGATTGGATGGATTGGATTATGGGATGTATCTCTTCAGTTTCCTACTTAGTTCTTATCAATGGCAGGCCTTCTCAGTCTTTCCCAGCTTCCAGAGGTATTAGGCAAGGTGACCCGCTATCCCCTTATTTATTCATCATTCTTGCTGAATGCTTGGGTAGGACTATAACCAAAAAGAGGGAAAACAAAACCCTTGAGGGAGTTACCATTGCTCATGGAGCTAGACCTATCTCTCATCTTCAATTTGTGGATGACTCTACTCTTTTAGGTAAAGCTACGGTTAAGGAAGCTTCTAATATTAAGCAAATCATTAGTTGTTTTTCTAAGGCTACTTGGGCGGTTGATCAATGAAGACAAATCTAAAGTTATTTTCTTTCACTGCTTCTGCTAGACGAGGAATCCATGGTCTTGGATAAACTAAGATATAAGAAGACCTCTCTTCCAATCACTTATTTAGGTATTCCCATAAATATTCAAAGGCAAAAAAATAAAGATTGGAATTGGTTGTTGGACAAAGTCAAGAAGAAAATTGGAAAGTGGACCAACAAGTGGCTTTCTTATGGGGGTAGAATCACCTTGGTAAAATCAGTCCTTCAAGCTATTCCTATTTATGTTTCTTTCATTTTGAATATCCCAAAGGCTGTTCTTCGAGAATTGGATCAAATCGAGTCATCGTTTCCTTTGGAGTGGTACTAAGGAGAAAAGAAAATGGGCCTTGGTGAAATGGGATACTTTATGTCTTCCTAAGAGTGAAGGGGGGTTAGGATTACGGTCTTCAATTAATAACAACAAAGCTTTAGCTGCTAAATTATATTGGAGGATGTTGCATAACCCCAATGCTCTTTGGGCCAATAATCTCCGTGCTAAATATGCTTGAGAACAAAAGTCCTGAAGACCTTGTTCGCTATCAACTTCCTACCAAAGGTTCTCCCATTTTAGCAGTTCTTAAGACTGGTGAGGATTTGATAAAGAAAAAATTATTTTGGATCATTCATAATGGTCAACATGCAAATTTTTGGACAGATTCTTGGGATGGTCACAAGCCTTTGATAACTCAGTTTCTCGATTGGAGGCCTTGGATGGAGGAGCTTCACCGAGCTAATTGGATAAAGGTGGCTAATTACTGTCGGTACCATACTGGTAATTCAAAGGTTGGTAGATATTGGATCCCTATTGAGGACTGGCCTATTCAAATCCCAGAAAGGCAAAGACAAGATATCCAAGGCATCCTTCATATGAGATCCCTCTCTTGGTCCCATGAAAAAGATTGTTTTGGATGGAACAACACTACTAAGGGTGAGTATTCAGTTGCTCAAGGTTATTTGACCTTATGCCATAATAATCCCAACCATTCTTCTGACATATTTTCTCGATTGTGGGCTCAAAAGCTCTGGCCTAAGGTGAGGTTCTTTAATTGGCTTTTATTGCATCGTAGGGTGCTTACTTGGTGAGCAACTTATGAAGCATGGTTTTCATGGCCCTTTTAGATGTGAAATGTGTGAAGAGAATGTAGAAAATATCAACCATATTTTTATTGAGTGTACTTTAGCCTCTGAGCTATGGAGGAGAATGGCCACTTTACTTGGCTTACAATGGTCCAATTTTTTTACTTTTGAACAGACTTTGGAGGGATTGGCCTAATCAAGAGGGTGTTGATCATTTTATTAGGCGAGTAGTTTGGATGGGTTCTACCATTCTTCTTTGGAATATTTGGAATGAAAGGAACAGCCAAATTTTTAATCAAGATAGGAAGGATATTCACTATATTTGGCAAAATACCATAGCCAACTTAGTTGAATCAGTCCATCATCTCCTTAATCACCCCCAAAACTCCCACCAAATATGGGATCAAGTGATGCAAATATTGAAGATTAAACCTTCTAAGGGCAACCAACTTAAAGGGAATGTGAGTATTAGTAAGATGGATAGGAATAGAAATTGGCAACCTCCTCCTAAGGATTTTGGAAAAGTCAATATTGATGGAGCCTCTAGAGGGAACCCTGGAAAAGCCAGTGTGGGAGGAATTGGTAGACTTTCAGATGGCTCCCTGGTTTTTACTTTTGCTGAGAATTTGGGTATTCTTTCCAATAACCTTGTTGAGGGGTATGGTATCCTCAGAGGCCTTCGGGAGGCTACTAAGGTTGGATGGGAAAAGGTGTTAGTTGAGTCTGACTCTCAACTTATGATTAATCTCTTGAAGAATCCTTCTAAGAATCATAAGGTGGATTGGAGAATAAAAAGAATTATTGAGAAGATTCGGTTAATCCAGATGGGATTTTTGAAAGTTGATTACAATCATGTGGTCAGAGATCAAAACAAGAGTGTTGATGCTTTAGCTAATTGGGCTTTGGACAAAGGTGATCTTACTTGTTATGGCCACCCTCCTATATGGTGGGCTTCTCAAATTAGGGAAGCTCTTCTTTCTATCATTTCTTTGGATGGCTCCAATTCTGAAGGTACCTAGTTTCTTCTTGTTTTTTTTTTTTGCTTCTCTTTGGTTCATTCAGTTTTTTTTAGTTCCCTAGCTCATTCTATTCTTTATTTTGTTTCCTCTGTTGATTCTTGCCTTAATAGTCTTCTGGTCTAGATAGGTCATTGTTTTGTTCATTTTTTATTTCTTTTTTCCTTTTTGTTTTTTTTTTGTTTAGTTTTTTAAGGTGGGTGGGTTTTTTTATTTTGTTTTTTTTTTGTGTTCTTTGTGTTGTTTTTTGTTGTTCTTGTGTTTTTGTTTTTTTTTTTGTTTTTTTTATGTTTTTTGTTATTGTTCTTGTGTTTTTTTCGTTCTTGTTCTTGGGTTTCTCTTTGTTTGTGTTATTTCGTGTTTTTATGTGTGAGTGTTTTCTATGTTTTTTGTTTTTGTTTATTGTCTGTTGTTGGTTGTTTTTTATTTTTATTTTTTTTTAATTTTTTAGGTTTTGGTTGTGTTTATTTTTCATGTTTTTTTTGGTTATGTCTTTGTAGTGTTCTGTTGTTTTTGTCTTGTTTGTGTTTTGTTATGTGGTTCTTGTGTTTTTCTATGTGGTTTGTGTTGTGGTTTCTTTTATCTTATTGTGCGTGTTTGGTTGTGCTTTTGTTTTTGACACACTCAAGGAGCATGTTTTTTATTTTATTTTATTATTTTTGTTGTTATTTACTTATTTTTAAATTGGTTTTGTGTGTTTGTTTGCTCCTTGAGTATGTCAAAGGTGGTAGGCCAGGTCCGAGTCCTGGGCATTTTTGGTGGAATGGATACCCCTGCCTCCTTGGGTCTTACCCGAAAGTGGCATCCCTTTTGGGATGTTTTCCACAAATAAAAAATACATATATATTATAAATTTAATATTTTACATCCTCTTTGGGCTTTATTAAAAATTAAAGCCACCTTAGGTTTTTAGAAAAACCTTTTTAATTTGCCCACCTATGGTTTTAATAAAACCTTTTATTTTTCCCAATCATGGTATTAATAAAAAAAAAAATCGAACCATGGTTTTAATAAAAACCTTTTATTTTGCCCAACCATGGTTTTAAATAAAAACCTTTTACATAATATTTAAAAATAAATATTATGAAGCTTATTTTACCATCAACCTTTTGCATTACTCCTTTTTACCTTTTGACATCAATGACAATTTATCCTTGACATCAATGACAACTTTGACTCAAAATGTCCAACAAATAGGGTCTTCAATGGACCTCTTCTTCAATGTGAAGTTTTCAATATTCAATGGAGATCACCAATCTCCAATATTTATTAGGACTCTTCTCCTTGAGTCTCTTCAATCTTCAATGGGGTCTTCTTTCTAGGACCTCCTTCCTAGATTTGCAATATTCAATGTGGCTTCCTTGGCCACTAGATCTTCTCCTCAATATTTAAACTAGGAGTCTTCAATCTACAAATCTAGCAATGGGACCTTTCTCCTTAGGCCTCCAAATCTTCAATCCTTATTGTTTTGGAACAAAGAAAAACTTAGATGATAGTAACAAAATGGTTTTCTTGAAAATTTATTTTCTCTCTTGCAATGAAATATTAGAGATAATAAAAAATTCTATGACTCTAAAGAAAATAATTTTTACTAGTTGGATTTCCAATCTAGTGGATGCAATGTTGAGTTCTAGTCTTCACAAGTTATTGCAAATCTATGGAAAAACTCTAGCAAAATTAATCATGTGGTTTTCTCTAATTTCTATTCTTCTATCTAGAGCTACTTCTATCAAAAATATCTATTGTGATGGTATTTACATGCAACGGTGCACTATGGCTAATCCGGTTTACAAATACTCAACAATAGCAATGATGATCACTTTATGATTTCCTTTGATCCATCATGGCTCTGATACCACTATTAGCTTTTGGAACCTTAAAGGAAATTTTGTCACAAGTATTGAAATAAGCATACAATATTATAACTATGATAAAGGAAACTTAACATGCATGAAAATATGATAGAAATATTGATAAAATGCTCTAGAAATGCTCATATAAGAAATCTCATGAAAATTACAATGCTCCTATCATGGAGTTTGCAACTCCTCCATGATATCAAAATGGAGCTACATTGTGCCTACTACTACTCTCACTTATGCACTACACAACTCTCTCATCCAAACACTCATAATGAGGCCTTTATATAGAAATATAGATTCCTTACCTCTCACTCAACCCTAAGACTCATGTATATGTGGACTACATGCACATTTACATCATTACACATTCTAACACTTGTGCATTTATTAAATTACTCTAATAAACTATTTATTTCCTAATATAATTATAATCTAAATATGTACCTATGAAGGTACATTAGTAAAGAACCAAATTATGTAATATATTCCAACAAATTTGAGCTTAGAGAATTAGAGGATTGAGACCCTTCAAAAAATAGGTCCATAGTAAATATTTGTAGCTCATATTAGTGAAAAGAGAAGAGACCATATATAATATATAGACCCCGTATTAAAGGAGTGAAGTGAGGCTTGAATATATGAGATGTAGTTTACAGAGAAATAGAGAAAGAGGCTAGAAGCCAATATTAAATAAAGAGACTCTTCAAGGAAAAGAGGTCAAGTTATAGAGGACAACATAAAGGACAAGAATGTAAGAGAAAGAAGGCTCAAGAAATAAAGAGCCTGATATATATTGTAGCAAGCAACATTGAAGCCATATAATCATTGAAGGTAGAAGGCAAAATTCCATAGAAGAAGACAGAAAGAAGAATTCTAAAGAAGGTAGAAGGTAGAATTCCAGAGAAAAATGTAGAAGGTAGAATTCCATAGAAGGTAGAAGGTATAATTCTAGAGAAGGCAAATAAATAATATAAGATAAAATCCATGAGAAGGTAAAGAAAGAAAGAAATCAATTGTGTATAAGTTGCCTATGAAGTGCAACCAAGGGTAAAGCTATTTGATCAAATAAATTTTGAGTAAAAGTTATTAGTGTGCTTAGTATAATGGTGTAGTCTTATGCAAGACAACAAAGTTAAAGCCTTCATTTTAGACATCACCGAACCAGATGAGGTACAGTCTTATGTAGGGTAGAAATATTAAAATCTTTATGTTAGTCATCACCAATCTAGATGAAGAGATCTAAAAAGAAGAAAAACACATTACAATTATGAGACAAGTATAAAGAAAGAGTTAAAAATAAGAGCAGAAGAACACGTCAAAGTTGATTGTAATAGAATTGCACAATGTCCAAGGGCCATTGAATAAATGTCAAGAGCAATAGTCGCTTTCTCTAAAACTCTAATGCCATCAAAATACTAGTGCCATTGAAATACCAACACTATCAAAGATCACAAAGCATCAACACAGAATTTTTTCCATTGTCTCCAAAGCACCAATGATGTAGCAAAGAAAGGATTGCAACAACTAATTTCAATAGTCTATTCTCGAGTGCAAACATAGTCGTTGAAATGGAAAAGAGTAATGTTCAAACTCATCATTTTACATCATTAGGAGTAGTTTTTTGTAGCAGAAGACACCTATTTGACAATGTAATGTTTGAGTGCCAAATATAACGCCATCCTAAATTCAAGTGTGCATTCATGGAATGTTAAGGAAACCCTAATGTTCTACCTACCTAAAGCATAATTCTCATTGTGTTCAAGTAGGCTAATAAAGGAAGGAGTGCACAAGTTGGTAGCAACAAATTCAAAGAAAGTCTTCATAGCCAATTGAGTCATGAGCGCATAAAGGTTGGTGGTGGTATTATTTAATTTTTCTAAAGTATATCAAATGGAGATATAAGAAATTCTAATTCAATAGAAATTTATTTATTAAAGTCTTGTTATTAAAGTTAAGATAGGAGTGCTAGATTTGATTAGTAGTTTGAAGTTATTTCTTTGAAGTTATAAGTTTTTTTATTTGGATTTTATTTTTAATAGCTTTTTGAAATTTAAAGTACTATAGAATATTTGCAAATTAATCTAATTTGGGAGTCAAAAGGAGTTCTACTTCAAATTTAGAAAATTAAATTTGCAAAATTCTTAATTTCATAGTTTATAAATATTAGGGAGACATAAGGAATTCTACTTCATAGGTTTTATAATTTAGAAACTTTAAATTCCTTAAACCTAGGGAGACATAAGTAGTCTACATGAAAGGTCATATGAGCACTACTATGTCAAACAATAAGTTATTTCTTTTTTAAATCTCAACTTCTAAAATGACCAAATTATGCTTCATTAAAAAATAAAGTGAAATCAATTCTGATAGTAGAAAAACTTTGGGATATATTTAGTAGAGCACAAACAAAACCTGTTGAAGATGTTAGAGAAATTCAAAAATATGAAGATAGTGGATCCAAAGCACTTATGATAAAAAACCTTTGCAATTATTGATGAAATACAACCTTATATAAGTACAATAGAAACTTTTGCATAATCTTGGAATACATTAGGCAAAATATTTAAAGGGAAAAACAAAGCTCCTATCTTTAGTCTTCAATCTCAGTTATATTCCTTGAAAATTAATAGTGGTGAAAGTATTGAACTATTTCTCATAAAGGTAGCATATATAAAAGCTAAACTTTGAACTCTAGGATAAAAGGTAGAAGACAAATTTCTTGTTCAAGTGATATTGAGAGCTCTTCTAGAAAATTATAAACATCTAGTTATATCTTTGCAAGTTCTAAGTAAAAGTTACATATTTTTATGATTTAATCAAATATTCTACAAGAGTATGAAGTGGAAAATTCAGCCAAGGATGAAATGACTAACAATTCTTTAGTATCAAAACGAGAATTCAACGAAAAAGAGTTTTTATTTTTAGGGTAACTGTAGGGGACATCCCATGATATATCCTAATCTGCTTCCCTACTTCCCCCTCCCCTAGTTTTGTCCCTATTCCTAGGCACTTCCATGGCCCTTCCTTCTTGGTTGGTTGGTGTTGCAAATGATCTCCTTGGGGTGGGAGGTCACTTTACATTTATCTGCCCCTTTCCCAGTATAATTGAGGGTTTCTTTCATGTGCCTCAATTCTAGGATGTCCCTAGGACCTTCCCTGGGTTTTCTATGGTGCTTTAGGGATCCTTTTTCCCTAGTGCTCAGAGTTTTATCCCAGGCTTGTTGCAGGTTTCTACTTGGAGCCAGGTTTCCATGGTTCTTTGTATGTGGTGCATTGTATTTTTGGGAGAGAGGCTTGACTCCATCTTGGTGCTTCTTTAGTAGCTTTTCATAGATTTTTTTTGGTCTAGGGGAGACCACGTGCTTCTTTTCTATAGATTTGCTCTTCGGGTTCCTGGTTTTGGTCCACTTGGTGTATTCTCAACTTTTCTTTCTTGGATTGGATGTGGCCTCTTATTTGCTTGCTACTGAGATCCCACTGGTCTTCCTTTTTTGGTTCTTATAATTCTTTTGGTGGTAGAGTTGGAGGTTGTCTTGGGTTTCCTGCTGCATTTTTTGGTCTTGAGCAGGACCTGTGCTTATTTCCTACAGCTTGGTAACCTTGTGGTTCCTTCAGTTTGGTTTCTCTAGGACCTTACCACCCCTTTTCTATGGCTTGTGGTTCTACCTTTGGTGCTTCCTCTATTTCCTATAGTTTTTGTGTAGCTCAACCTCATATGCAAGAGGATTTCATGGCCTGTGGAGATCCTCAGATTTGTTGCTCCATTTTATAGACCCTGTGTAGGATGTTATTCTGGTCATGTTTTCCTATGTCCCTGCATGTATCCTGACCCTCCCCTGGTGGGACGATCCTTCTTGGTGGTTCCTCTACTCCATTCTATTGTTCGAGGTGGTTTTATTGCATGATAGTTTTATTTTTTGGTTTTTCCTTGGTAGGATACCAGTTTTTGGTTTTTTCCCTAAGCGAGATTTTTCAAATTTCTATTCTTCCTTCTTTGGTGAGAATTTTCAAATTTCCTGCTGGACAGGATTTTCAAATTTCCTTCTAGGCATAATTTTCAATTGTCTTGCTAGGTGGGATTTTCAATTTTCTTGCTAGGCAGGATTTTCAAATTTCTTGTTGGGTGGGATTTTTAAAATTTCCTGGTTTAATTTTTTTGCTTCGATAGGTTTTCCTTTTATTTGTTATGGGTAGGTTTTCAATGTACTTTTCTATTGGCCTTCCTCGTGGCCTTTTCTTTGGTCCATGGACCTATTGTAAAAAGGTTTTGGGGCCCCTTTCAAAACCCACTTTAATGAAATTTTTACTTACCAAAAAAAAAAGAGAATTCACAAGGTAATATTACTTCAACTTCAAGATATAGGTCCAAATGGAATAATAGATATTATCAAGTATGTAATAAAAGAGGACATAACACAAATTTTTGTAGATATAATCCAAGGAAATTAGATGAATTAAAATGGTCAAACAAATAGGTTAATACAACAAAGAGAATATCAAACTCAATACAATCCACAATAACAATTCCAATGTTAGTATCCTCCTCAGTATCAGTATAGTCAATCTCAGTTGCAATATAGAGAGGAAAATAAAAAAGGACATCTAGCCCAAGAAATCCATGAAATCCAAGAGTTAGAAGAAACTACTAAAGAAAATGAATTCAAAGCTCTTTCAACAAAATTGATAGTCAATGAAGATGCATTTCTCTTACAAAATTTGAAGGATACTAATCTTACAATTGATTAGGATACATGAAGACAACATGATAATAACAAGATAAAATAGAAGACTAACGAAGCAGAGGAATAAGATCAAGAAATTTTAGAATAAAGTAAAAAGAGAACAAAGTAAGCTTAGGTCCCAAGATCACCTAAAGGACGAAGACCTTGATTGAAGACTAAAGTCTTCAATAACCAAATAATGTAATACAGGGAGGTGTTGGAGAATATTACATTATTTAGTACATGCTAATGTACCCTCATGGTACATCTTGTAAATATTATATTAGGATTGTGTCTTAGATTAGAGTGTGAGTAAATATTTTATGTAATGTAATAATTTGTAGTAAATGCACAAGTGTCATGTAAATGAGTGTGCAAGTGTTATGTGTGTAGATATGCACATGTGTTCTTATATTAGGAAGTGTTATGTGAAGATTCATGTCCAAGTGTGCATACAAGATAGAGTCATGTGTATGCAAGTGTCAAGTAGAGAAACCAAGAGTCATGAGACTTGGCATATGAAAAGGAAGAGTCAAGTAACCAAAGAGTCATCCTACAATGGCTATATATTACTCCATAGTGGATATAGTCTATATCACCTACATAGTCTACATTGTCTACATAGTGAGCATAGAAAGTATTGTTATTGTATGAGAGTTTTATGATACATTTATAAGAGAAGGAGGAGTAATAAAGATTGCATATATTTGAGCAACTAATATTGTAAGTTGTGCTACATGCTTTGTACATGTATGATTCATACTATTATATTCATATATTTCTGCTTATTAATGAATGCTAGTTGATATATTATAAGCCTTGATTTTACATATTAGTTGGCTCATATTATTCTGGTTACATTATTATCTTGATCTTACTATATTGTGGCTATCATATATTTGATCCTATGAATATTTATCCAGTGATTTTACATCAATATTAATGCTTTAAAATCCATAATGATATCCTTTCATGTTGAGAGTAACCTAATCTAGATAGGTAGGCTAGCCCTTAGACCTACTTTACCATTATTTCATTACACCCAACCCCTCTATCAACTAACTTTATCTTTTCAATCCATTGCTTCTTAGCCTCTACCCACTAAAAATTTAGAGAAAGTCCAATCTCCTCTCATAGCCTATTTGTATCCATATCCTAATCCTTATGCATTAGAACTAGATGAGATATTATTAGAATAGTCTCCAATGTGATTATAACTCTTAAGAGACAACATAATACCTAGAGGTTTTTTTCCTAAAACTACTCAAAGCCTCCTTTCCAAAAAGGAAACCAAGGATACCAACCATACCTTAATGGGTATAAGAGATCTCTATCTTTTCTTAACAGGTATTTTGGATAGTCCCAAATCTCAACTCAACAAATAGTACTTGTACGTATCACTTTATAATAGATTCCCTTAATTTTATAAGGCACATAGTCACCATACAAAATGATATGTGGAAGATCCTAATGTGTTGTATTGTTCTATTCCCAATGTTTATCCTCTAACTCTCATGGTATAAATGAGCCTCAACTAGCCAATGAAACCCTACATGCCCAATCACTTATCTCATACTCAAAGTTAGTTATTTAGGTATTGAATCAAGACCCTCTCATCCAACTATCAAGCCCATATTTAGGGACTAACTCCCCACCTCTAAAGCAAGATCTGGTGACTTGGGATGAGGTGGAGATATATGCAATATTGGGTGAAGTGGGTCTTATAGCTCTTGAAAGACCATAGTTTTGATTAGACTACATAACCAAATATAAGAGGAAGGTGATTGAGGAGCAAGGAATAACTACTCAAGTGGGACCTAGGCCTCAAAAAAAACTATCTAAGGTTTTAGGGAATGTCTCTACTCCAACTTCATCAAGTAACAATACCCAAACTATATTGACAATTACAAAGATGGCATGGAAACTTCAAAGCAATAAATAATGGGACTTTTAAAAATTCCTCAATCAACTAAAAAGTATAGACCCTTACTGCCATCAAGATTCACCCATAAAACCTATTTTGGTATATCATTTAATGTGTTATACCATCTTAAAAGGTCTACTATAGCAATGCCTTTCTATAATATCCCATCAATGCATAAACAAAAAAAATACCTTGAGGAGGATTTGTAGAAGTAAGAAATACTAGGTAATGAAAATGTATCCACAATCCTACAAATATCTATCTCTAAAGAAATAAAACCTAAGCATATATCCTTTTATCTAATCCTAGTATGTGGAGACAAACTGATACACAACTTCCTAGTAGACTCTAGGTCCAATACTTCAGTAATTCCCAAGAAAGTAGTAGACATGCTCAGGCTGGTAAATGAACTTATCAACAAAAGGGTAGTCCAACAAGACAACACTCTAGTACAAATATTTAGACTAGTGTAGAATCTTCCCCTTGCACTCTAGGCTTACCCCAACCTCATGTTAATATATCATGGTAATTAAATGTCTAGCCATGTTTATCATATGCTTATCATTAGACTTCATAACCAACACTGAGGGATATATATCCTTAAACTAGACTCATATACTACTCAAAACTAAGTATAACACTAAGCTTAAGATACCTTCAAAACCTCTTCACATTTTTCATGTGGACCAAATGAATTCCATTAAAATAAGTGAGGAATAAGCTTATATATCTAAGGATGAGCTATTAGGGGTAAACTTATCTATTGATAAAGTTCATTCATACATCCTAAATGATCACCTAGAGTAGTGGGAAATTGAGACATGGTGTTTAGATCCTCAAAAACTAATAGATCAATCTAAAATGGGGTAAACCATTACCACTAATATAGTGTATATACATTATATATAAAAAATAAGGAATAATATTTAGTGCCAAAAGACTGCAAAAATACCAATAGAGGTAATTCATGCCTTACACAAATCTTCAAGGCCCTCTTCCAGAATAAAAAGAGGCATTAAATCAATAGAGAGGTAGCTCATATAAATTCAATAGGCTAAAACAACAATTTCTTGAGCTCCAATGTCTATCTGATTGATGAAATAGAAATAAAGCACCTTTTTTGCATAGGGACACATGGTCTAGTTTTATCGAATCTAACCCAACCCAAGGTAAGTTTAGTGCCAAAATCATACGAGTTATCTGATTAAGGATGAATGGAGGGGTGATCATTGTAAGATGCCAAACATCATAATATTGTTGAACAATTACAAAAGTCAAACCACAAAAAAGATAATACATGTGGCAAGCACATGCTAACCTAAAATTGATAGGAATGGTCTAAGGCCAAAGCAACGCTCACCATTCAATCAAAAGAGATCTATGGATAATAGTGTAAGTGGTGGATCTGATCTAGATAAGAGCTCTCCATAAATAAAATGTATTAATGAGGGTACATAGTGTAATCTTGAACTAATAGAGAATGACAATATGCTAGATCTACCCCTTGGGAAGAGAGCCATGGTTTTCATATCCAAAAAACTACTCCTTGAGGTTGCAATGAATTGCATCTAGAAAGCATGCAC
Organism: Wollemia nobilis; assembly: GCA_028583015.1. Taxonomy (NCBI): domain Eukaryota; kingdom Viridiplantae; phylum Streptophyta; class Pinopsida; order Araucariales; family Araucariaceae; genus Wollemia; species Wollemia nobilis. The sequence goes on from JAQPPZ010000333.1 coordinate 4,110,554, forward strand.
CAAATTTAAAATCATTGAGGAAGGTCTTGGTGGTAAGTATGCATTTATAACGAGTGGGTGATTACCTATAGGTGCATAGGGACCATGTAGAGAATCCAATTGGACAAAATAAAGGGTTAGAGAACTACCCAAGTAGTTAAAAAGGTGCTCCCTTCTCACACTAATTATACACATGATCAATTTACTTAAATTCTAGGAACAAAAATGTCCTCTTAACTACCACTCATGGGAAAAATTGAGTGAATCTAGTGCATTGGTAGGAGTGCTAGATCTATCACAGGCAAGAAATCACATTGTACATTCATACATGGCAAGATTGTGGATCATTCTAGATATGATATTTTGACTAAAAAATAAATTAATGGTGTTTTTCTAATAGATTCAACCAAGTAGGTAATCATTTCATAAATAAATAAAATAATATCAAATAAAAAATGGATATCCCCTAGAACTTTACCAAGGGGGAAGGATCTTAGGTGTAGGGATAATAAGGCTAAAACACACACCAATTTCTAAAGAAAAAGTATGAAGAAGATTGTTCTTTCAAAAAACAATTTCTTAGTTGTGAAGCATTTGAATAAACAAGGAGTTCCAAGAGCACAAGGCAACATGATAGTAGAAGTAAGTCTAAGATAGGCCTAAGCTTTCACATACGAGGATATCCTAAGAGTCATGAAGAAGAGAAATAACACCCACAATCCTTCAATCAGATCCATATCCTTCCTACTTCAATGGATGCATCTCCTTCTAACTTAGGTCAGTAAATGCTAGCATGCATCCCCCAGGTAACCAATGCAAGCTTATAAAATATGTTGTGGTAAAAGTAATAGACCCCAATATATTCAAGTAAAGTAGGCACCTAAGAGAAGGGGCGTGAGAAATATTCAACCATAGTAAATTTGAGTACTTTGGGGATTGAATTTGAAGTAGCACCTTGGCCCAATACCTAGTACCTAAGGTGCATAACTGCTATGAAGTGGTAGCAGCATGCAAAATAATTATACCTAGACTTGAGATATCTAGTCACCTGATGGGGGCTTCAGGGTTGTCATACATATTCACCTAATTTAAAAAATGTTGATGGTGGAGATGAGTAGGCTCATTGTTAGCTATTGAAGTGTTGAGATTTACAATACCATTTTGGATAAGCCTAGCTATCTTCTAGAGGAGTGCAACATTAAGGATGATAAGCTACTAAAATTTTCTTAAGTCTCAATAAATTGAGAAAAAAATGATACTATAAGAATACTGGAATTCATTTATGGGTTTAAATCATATGAAAACTTGTTCCCAACCCAACTCATAGTATTGTATAAAATAAGACGTATACCTAGCCAAGAGAGATTAGTCTTTAAATTTAAAGACTATATCACTGAGAAGATCCATGAAGGGTTGTTTAGGTTCTAAGAAACCAAAATATTCAAGTTCTCTACTTGTCTAACGCATTTAATTTTAATTTAAAATCTAAACACATATCTTAGGTTGGCCCTAAGATTAGTAAGTGAATATGATCATCCTTGATCTGTCTCCTTTTGGATGGAAAGCTTGAAAGGATTCTCCTCCTACTATGGGCTTGTGGAAAATTTTATGGTTCCCACATTGGCAATCCTAAGTAGATAAAATCATAAATGCCTCTTATCTATTTACATAAATTTTTTGTAGGGCAAGCACCAAGGGGACTAGTTCTTCATGAAGGACACCATCCTTGTCAAAATGCATGGTTTTAGTAAGCCTATCTACTGGTTATCAAAATATGTATTAGAGTGCACTAGATATTCTCATGTATATGGACTCCATTTATTTTTCCTTTGAAATTAAAAGAACAAGATAATATTTTATAAGATCCTCCATAGTTTTTATAGAATCACCACTTTTAAAAGAAAGGTTTTTTATGTCTTGGAGAAAAATTGAAGGACTTGAAGCTTGAAGTAATGTTCAAAGAATGTAAGTATGACCCAAATGGAAATTTTATTGCCTAGATCATAAGCATAAAAAAATATGTTGAGTTCATTCAGTAACCTAGGCTAGATATAGAGGCTCTCAAGAACTCAAGAGGTAAAGCATGCACACAATCGTTGAAGCTACTTTTGGAGCAAGTATCAATGGCAAAGTATAGATCTTATAATACCTTAAACTTATTCATCGTGAAAAATGATATTTAATCATGTTTTCCTTAATCATTGTGAATAATGAATGATCTAAATGCACCCAATACCATTGGGATGCAGATAAGCATTCAATGTGATTTGAGAATGGTTGTTTCCTAATATAATAGGTTATAACAAGTTACCTTGTCATAACTAGTAACGAGGGAGGGTATGGGATGTCACCTCTAGGTCATTGTACGATTAGTACGGTGATGGCTACTTGTATATTTTGTGAATAGAATAATCTAGAATGATAAAAGGATTTAGACCATTTCGCGATAGTTAGTATGGGATAACTTATCATTATTCACAATGTGGCAAGTGAGACCAGGTCTAGAGCCAAAGGAATGGCATGGCCCTAGTTGACCCCAATGAAGTGGATCATCAACTAGGCACTAGGTATATACGCTAACCCCTTGCATGTTATTATATATTACAAAGAACAAACAAGTATAAATAAACTCAAGTGTTCCACATGCTAAGGGATTGGGAGAGTATGCATCCACCCTCTAGGTATTATGGGCCCTAGAGGATAACCCCAACCATGGATCTACACTCATGCCGAAACAAGAGGATGATAAATGAGAAGATAGACCCACAAAATGGCACCTTCTATGAGATTTTGCCAATCTAGTCCACTTAGGAGACTATCTGCAACAGTTATAATTTCCAAAAGTGGTATACTATACCTCGTACTAATTAAACGTTGGGTGATCATCAAACCATTTAACTCAAAAAAAAATTCTTTAGGCTAAGTCTAGTTAGTAAAATCAGGCAAATTTTTTGCCTTATAAAATTGGTAGATTAAATTAAGTGGTACAACCAGGTGCAGGCTTGGGTTTTTATAAAAGAGATAAGTCAAAGATTATTCTCATTTAAAAAAAAATCAAATATTATCTTCTATTGGAGTATGCAGCAATGCATTCTTGATTTTGTAGAATTAATGTCATATCGCCTTCTACCTAGAAACCTCCATTTCTTTTTGTCCCAAATTTTCATAGTGTATTGAAGGGTTAAGGGACTAACCATGTCCATATGGAAAACCATTCGGTCCTTCAAAGTATATTTGAAAATATTTCAGTTGATCTCGACCTTTTGACATCTAACCACATCCTACCTAATATTTATAGGGATAGAAATTGAAATATTATTACAGAACGCGGGTCTTGAATAATAGTTTTCTTCTCAATATGAGATAATAATAAAAAGTAAATAAATTAAGCATTGCCAAGTCAATTGAAACGAATATGGCTGGGGCATTTTACTGGAAATATATGGATACAAATTAAAATAAAATGTGTTTTTTGGAAATTTGAAATTAAAATTTATAAAAATGTGCATGAGGAATTAGATTTGTTAATATAAAATTTAATCATATTTTTATTATAAATTTAAAATAATTATAATTTAAGTTATGTTAAATAATTTTTAAGTTTCATAACATTAAGTATATACAATTATTTTAGCTTTTTAGATTTATTATGTGCAAAGAAATTGTATTCATGTTATGATATCTGCTTATATATAGGGAACACATATTATACCTTTTTAGATTTGAACCTTGGACTTCCTATATGGATTATCCAAATTTTCATCATTAGACCTATTCAAACTATAAAAATGATAAAAAAAAAAAAAAAATTAAATGAATGTTAACAAGTCAATTGAAATTAGGTTAGAGGGTCTAGCCCATTCGTCAAAACGCTCCCTTGGAAGGGTGGAAACCATGGTTCAAATCCCTCAAGCCTCGTAGAACCGAAGGGTGTGTCACACCAGTGCCATGGAGGTTATAAAAATATAATGAGTTGTTGATTCCTCTAGTATACGCAACAAAAAAAAGAAAAACAAGTCAATTGAAATTATTATGGCATGATTCTTTTGTTGATAACTTACATGTAATATAGATTATAAAGATAAAATTGAATATTGACGAGTCAATTGAAATTGTTATAGTGTAAATATTTTATCAAAAACCTACATGTAATATAGATTATAAAGACAAATTGAATATCGATAAGTCAATTGAAATTGTCATGGTTTGAAGTGCTAAATAAATCAATTGAAATTGTCATGGTGTAAATATTTCATCGAAAACCTATATGTAATATAGATTATAAATATAAAATTGAATATTTACAAGTCAATTGAAATTGTCATAGTGTGAAGCTTTTATTGAAAACCTACATGCAATATAGATTATAAAGACATAATTGAATATTGACAAGTTAATTGAAATCGTCAAAGTGTAAATATTTCATTGAAAACCTACGTGTAATATAAATTATAAAGATGAAATTAAATATTGACAAGTCAATTGAAATTGTTATGGTATCAAGCTTTCATTGAAAACCTACATGTAATATAGATTATAAAGAGATGCTTTTAGCACAACAAAATTGTATATTTTTTATCAAAATTAAGGATGGAATATCACCATAAAATATAAGTCTAAGTCCATTAGTACAATAACAATACATAGATGTCAAATATTTACTTTTCATGAAAATAACCTTATAGGGGTAGTTTTTTTTTTCTTGATAATAAGGGTTTGTACTCAAGTCCCCCACCCTTGATGAATTACATATCTCTTATTTAGAGCTTGAGAGTTTACAAACAGATACACTTCTCATCTCAATTGAGATGCTATAGCTAGAAACCTACATCATTTTACACAAAATATCTAAATTCTTGATTTTCATTTTTTGGATCTTTTCAAATCTCTGTTTGAATACAATTACTCTAGAATTTAGCATCTTTCTGGACATTTTCCTATAGTAGCCTTCACAATGCCTAAAATTCACCTCTACTATCTATGCCTTGTACCTTAGTAGAGTAACATTTCCAAAACATCGCACTATCATAGTCTGCTTTACAAAATCTAGATTTCTAGTTTCCTTCCTAAAACACAAGTGCAACCACAAAAATTATAATAAATAGTCTAAATGAAAACACATTATTGTTACAAAATAAAATATATATTACCAATGGAAAACATTAAAGTAAAACTTAATCATTAATTGATTTAGGCAATCCACATGTTTTGTTATCTTCAACTAAACTTTGTACTTCCTCTAACCATGGAAAGGAGAATTTAACTTCATGATACTCAATCAAAACCCCTCTATTGGATAGCTTATCTAAACATTTGTTTCCTTCCCTTAATATATGTGTAAACCTAATTTCTTCAAACTCTTTAGCAAGATTTTGAATTTTCACAATTATCTCTTGTATGTTCCATGGAGCCTTTGCTTTCCTTAAAATTGCATTTATTACTATGAGAGAATCACCTTACATCCATACTCTATTTCATTTCATTTTTTTACATATGTTTAACCCTTCTAAAGCTGCCCAAGCTTCAGCTTCATTATTTGCCTTAAATCCACTATTGAAAGCATAATGAGACAAAATCTCTCCTCTAATATTTCTAATTATTCCTCCTCCTATTACTGGTCCTAGATTTCCTTTAGATGCTCCATCAAAATTCAATTTAACCCACTCCATATCTGGTGGTTTCCACTTTATATTCTTTATCTTATTTTTTCTTCTCTTGTACCCAACATCATAATTCCATTTAATGACTTGAATCCATCTATCAAGACTCTCTGCTTCCAAATTAGGAATTGGGTAAGTTGATAGAGTTGGTTTAGACTCCTCTATGGCTAAACATATATTCTTTTTCATTACCTCTAAACTGATTTCATTTCCTTTATATATTCTTCTATTCCTTTCTAGCTATATAGTCCAAAGTATTGTATATTTTGATATATCCTATATTGTCTGTAAAGCCTCACTTTTATAAGTGCTATACCTTTGCTTTAACCAATCTTCAATTCTACTATTCATCACCATGCATTTACCAAACATATTAAAAATCCATTGCCATAGATTCTAAACTATTGAGCAATATCCCAAGATATGGTCAATAATCTCCTCCTCCTTATTATAGAAAACACATTGAGAGGGGCCATGAAAACCCCTTTTCATAAGGTTATCCCAAGATAAAATTCTTTTATGACCTACTAGCCAAACAAACATTTTAACTTTAGGAATGTTTGGGCTATCCCAAATATCTCTTCATATTCTAGTAATATTATTATTATGTTGGTGTTTAACATTATATCCACTTCTGGCGGAGCTCTGGCGTTTTGGCGGGAATCATTTTGTGCTAGCACCTGGTGAATCTCCAGGGTCTCTGGTTGGAAGTCTCCTCCAGATCCGTCTGAGGATTGACTCTTCACCTCTTTGAAGGATTGCTCGTTGCCTTGGGAGGGCCCAATGGGGTCTCCTCCTGGAGCTTTCGATGGGCAGAAAAGTTCATATGCAGATAAATTAAAAGAAAACCCTGCATCTTCTTCCGATGAAGCTCATCGCAGTGCTTATCAAATGCTATTCAAGAATGCTGGAAAGGGTTTACCTGCAAACAGAGTTAACGGCTGCCTTCCACAATCTGCGTCCAGGCCAAAGATTGTCATAGAGCCAAAACTGGTTGAGGATACGATTATATACCGTGCTACCCATGATCTGATCTGCAAATTCATGGGTATTCGGCCCACTCTGAACTTCCTTCACACCTGGGTGAGACAGAACTGGGAGCCCATTGGTGAGTACTCTCTATGGCCTATAAGCAATGGGTATTTTATTATTAGTTTCTCTTCTCTAGCAGATAGAAACAGAGCATTTGAATCAGAGAAGAGGAGCCACGGCCCGACAGGATTATTTGTCCAACCGTGGAGAGTGGGTTTTGACCCCCGCATTGAGCCCACGGCTGTCCCGGTCTGGATACGGCTGTATGCTCTCCCAATGGAGTTTTGGGGTGAGCAAATCCTTGAGTTGATTGGTAATTCTCTAGGTAGATTTCTGGGAGTTTCAAGAGATACCATGGAAGGAAATATTGTTGTCTTTGCTAGAATATGTGTAGAAATGGACATTAGCCAGCCACTTCCTACCGAGGTGGAATTGGAGTTGGCAGGACTAACCTGGATACGACAGCTAGACTATGAAGCCTTACCTTTCAGATGCAGAGTCTGTCATAAGCATGGCCACTTGGCTAGGTTCTGCCCAAATAGCTTGACCACAAAATCGGAAGCTCCGTCGGGAGCGTCAAATCGTCCCAGAGAGGGTAAGTTCACTTCGGTCAAAGATCCCCTCAATATCCCCCAGGGTTCTGATGCCCAGAAAGATGGCTTTGAACAGCAGAAGCGGAGGAAAAACAAGAAGAGAAATGGCAAAGAGCAGACCCAATCCAAGCCAACCAATCGATATGAAATTTTCAAATCCCTTGTAGACCAAGAAGACCAAGTCATGGAAGGAGTGGTTGGGAATGATGGGGATACTAACACCTACTCTCATGATCCTCTATCATCTACCCCTGTCTTAGAACAGGTGATTGAACCCCCTGAGACTCTGCAGCCAGAGAACCTAGGGGCTATGGTAATTCATTCCCCTGCACAACCAGTTATTAAGGATGTCCACATGGGAAGTGCAGAAAAAAACAGAGAAAGACCAGCGTTGGGGATCACCCAGGTGGAAAAGAGGTCTAAGAATAGTAATTCCCAAGGAGCTGGTAGAAAATCCAACAAGGATCTAATAGTAGCGCAAGGGGACAAGCTGATCAATGGAGGATCGGTGAGAACAATTGACTCGTATTGCTCCCAAGGTTTCCAATGATTATACAATCCTGGAATGTAAGGGGTTTAAACAGTAGAACCCATCAATCTGTTGTTCAAAGACTTTTAGGAAAACACAAAACAGACTTTTTGCTCCTTCAGGAAACAAAAATGTCTTCAGATCTTATGTGTAAAATTGCTAGTAGAATATGGAGGGGCGCTGGATATATGGATGTGGCGGCCCAAGGAGCTTCGGGGGGAATTGTGACTTTTTGGAATCCTCTGGTGTGGATAGCAATAGAACATACAGCTTGGAGGGGGGTTCTCACATCTCTCTTTAAGAATATTGTTACAGCTGAACAGGTTTTAATTACAAACTTCTATGGGGCTCAAAGCATTGATGGCCAGCGGCTTCAATGGAATGTTGTTCATTCAATGAGATCCTCCCGGGAAGATTGTGATTGGATTGTTCTTTGGGGATTTTAATGCCAAATTATCCGCCGGTGATCGGGGAAGGTGGTTTCCCGAGTTTTGGATCCGGGGGATAAGCTTACGATTGCTCAAGTCCGGGCCTTTCACCTTGTGGATATCAAATGTCCTGGTACTTATTTTACGTGGACTAATAAGAGAAGAGAACCACACAGTAGGAAGGTAAAACTAGACCGATTTCTGGTCTCAGAGGAAGCATTTGTGAAATGGAATTTTAAATTTCAGATTTTGGAAGGCCCGGTTTCGGACCACTTTCCCATTGTACTGGAGGGAGGGGCTAGGACAAGGCAGTACCATAAACCTTTTAAATTTGAAAATTTTTGGTTGCAAAAAGAAGATCTCCGAAGAAAAATTCCTCAGTGGTGGGAAGATGGCCGCCCACCTTTTGGGACTGCAATGTTCAAATTTCACAAACGACTTCAATTTGTCAAGTGTAAATTGAAACGGTGGAGGCAAACTAACAAATCGGACTTCCCGGCTCCAACGGGCCCCCTTGTTGGCTAGATGGGATGAGGTGCAAAAACATTTCGGGGAAGGAAACATTTTCGAGCACCTTAAATCCGAGGATGATGCTTTGCGCAAAGCGGTTGAGGATATTGATAACCAAGAAGAGATTTCTTGGAAACGAGAGAGCAAGAAATACTTGGTTATTAGAAGGAGACAGAAATACAAAATTTTTCAGCGCTCTGCCTGTGCTAGGAGACAAATGAATACTATGGATTCCCTTCAAGATGAGAATGGATACTCTTTTGACACTCTTCCTGGTTTGCACTTCCACTCAATGGAGTATTTCTCAAAACTCTTTAAGGAAAGTATGGAGCAAGATGGGGCAGCCCAAGATGAAGTTATTGCTGTCATTCCTTCTTTAATCTCTCCTGAAGAAAACCAGGCTCTACTTCGACCTATAGATAAAGATGAACTTAAGAAGGTGGTCTTTGGGATGAGTGCTTGGTAAATCGCTCAGTCTCGATGGCTTCCCTATTGAGTTCTTTCGGGCCTTTTGGGATTCCCTGGAGGAAGATGTTAAGGTCATCCTTGAGGAGTCCGGAACCAATAAAAGAATGCTCAAGGCTCTAAATCATACATTCATTTCTTTAATTCCAAAAGGAGCAGGGGGGGTTCATTTATCTGATTTTAGACCTATTGCCTTATGTAACGTGATCTATAAAATAATTACAAAGATTATGGCTGAAAGGTTAAAACCTATTCTGCATAATATAATTTCCCCGGAGCAAGGGGGTTTTGTTGAAGGGAGGCAAATTTTGGATGGAGTGATTCTTGCTCAGGAGGCTATCCATTCAATGCACCAAACAGGGAACAAAGGAATGTTCATTAAACTGGATATGTCCAAGGCTTATGACAGGGTGGAGTGGGGTTTCCTGGCAAAGATGTTGACTGCCTTTGGTTTCTCTCAGGACTGGACAGACTGGGTCATGAGCTGTATTTCTTCGCCTTCTTACTCTGTTCTTATCAAGGGACTTCCCTCGCCTCCTTTTGGTGCCTCTCGAGGTTTGCGGCAAGGAGACCCTTGCTCTCCTTATCTCTTCCTCATCTTGGCTGAAGGTCTGGGCAGACTCTTTCTGAAAAGAAGACTTCAAGGTCAGATAACAAGTTTTAAGGTCGGGGCTGAAGTTTTGACACATTTACAGTTTGTAGATGATACTGGATTGGTGGGAGTGGCCAGCCTTAGGGAAGCAAGAAGAATCAGAGATACTCTAAATGTCTACCTCCGGGCCTCTAATCAAGTCATCAATGACATTAAATCCAAAGTGATCTTCTTCAATATTGATCAACGGTTACAGGACAGAATTATTGAGATTTTAGGTTTCACTCGGACCTCTCTCCCAGTAGTCTATCTGGGGGTCCCTCTCCATTTCAAAAAACTGAAAATTGATGTTTGGAAGGACCTTTTGGATGGCATCAATGATAGAATGAACCATTGGTCTAATAGATGGTTAAGTTATGGGGGTCGTCTAACTTTTCCGAGTCAATTATTCGAGGCCATGCCAATTTATAAATTCTCCGTCTGGTTGCTCCCGAGTCTATTTGGAAAGAAGCTGGATAAAATGGCTAGAAGATTTCTATGGGAAGGTGCCAAGGGAGAGAGGAAATGGGCCTTGGTTGGGTGGGACAAGGTTACCCAACCCAAGGAAAAAGGGGGTTTGGGACTAAGAAGCTCCAAGTTTAACAACAAGGCTTTGGCTGGCAAACTGTATTGGAGGTGGATTTCTCAGCCAACATCCCTTTTAGAAGAATTCTCTCTAGTAAATACCTGGGTTCTGTCCATCCTAATGATGTGGGCCGCTTTCCCTTTGGAAGGTTTTGGATCACCGAGTGTGGCGGGCGCTCAAGCTTGGAGCTCAACTCATCAAAGATCAACTTTTTTTTTGGAAAGTGGGGCGTGGGGATAAGGCTCGGTTACGGGTCGATTCCCGGGACCGAGAATCCTCCCATTATTGTTGTTTTTCTGAATTGCAACCGATAAAATCTGCCTTAGAAGATAAGGGATGGATTCAAATTGAGAGCTATTTTAACACTAGTCATTTGGGGGACTACAAGTTCATAAAGTTTAAACATCTGGATGAGTGGCCAATACCTATCCCTCCGGAGTTGGTACCTACTTTGGGAAAAATCTTGGCGGAACGGTTTCTTGCTTGGGAGAGATGAGGCGGATGAAGCGGCACGGGGCTATGGAAGCCTTGGGGTTTATACTGTGAAAGAAGGATATGGTGAGATCCTCCCAGAGCCCCCTCCACCCTCTTTTTTGGTTCTTGACTGGAGAAAGATATGGCATCCCCAGGGCTGGCCGAAAGTGAACTTCTTCGCCTGGCAGTTTCTGCATAATGGAATTCTCACCTTTGACAATCTCAGACTCAGAGGCATCATTGGCCCCTCCCAATGTGTGTTATGCCATAAGCAGGAGGAAACGGCGGATCATCTAATGTTTGAATGTTCTTTCACTCGACAGATCTGGAAGCGCTGGTTCTCACACTTTAAACTTCAGGCTATTGGGGTCTTGTCCCGAAACAACATTTGGGAAAGCTGGAAGAAAGGTAGATTTAAATCCAATGCTCTTCGAATTGGCTGGGAGCTTGGTTTATTTTTTATCTGGTGGCAGGTTTGGTTGGAGAGAAATGCCCGTATTTTTCGTGAAACCTTCTCCTCTTTAGAAGGAATATGGCAAGTCATTTGGAGCAAAGTGGCGGAAACGGTTGCCATTCATACCGAGGGAAACCCGGTGCGCTACGAGTCTTTGGACGAGGGAGTTGTTTTTCAACAAAGACGGGTGAGTGGTAGTTGGAAACCTCCTCTGAAGGATGGATCAAAATCAACAACGATGGAGCGGCTAAAGGCAATCCGGGAAGTCGTTGGAATTGGAGTTGTGTGCCGCGATCATGCTTGGTCTTTGCTCTATTGGGAATTGCGAGGTGCGGGATGTGCCACAAACAATGAAGCCGAGGCCTTTGCTATTAAATCCGCCTCCTTCTGGGCTGCCAAAAAAGGACACAGGAAGATTATTATTGAGTCTGACTCCCAAATTTTGGTGGGTGCTCTTGATTGTATGAGAAACTTTGTCTCGAAAGCTTGGAGGTTGCGGATCTTAGTTTCCCAAATCAAAGAGCTTTGGAGGGAATTAGATGATGTGATACCTGTCTATGTGAATCGGGATCTCAATAAGGCGGCCGATTTCCTTGCTAAGATGGGTGCTGAAAGGGAGGTTGGGATGCAGCTACACAGTGACATGCCTGTGGAGGATGCAGAGATTCGACAAGGCCTTGAACGTTTTCTGAAATGATGGGCAGTGTTTTTTTGCTAAGGTTGGTTGCTGTCGCGATATCGCGACAGGTTGCGCCCTTTCGGCCTCTTCCGGGTTTTTGTCGCGATATCGCGACATGTCGCGATATCGCGACAGGTTGCGCCTTCTCGGCCTTGGACGGGTTTTTGTCGCGATTTCGTGACATGTCGCGCCATCGCGACATGTCGCGCCATCGGGGCCCTTGGGGAAGTTGCATGGTTAAGTGGTCGCGATTTCGTGACAGTTTTGGCAATTTAGTGCTAACTGGTAAAATTGTCGCGATATCGCGACACTTTCGCAGATGGAGTGCTAAGTGGAAATTCCGTCGCGATATCGCGACAGTTTTGAGAACTGAGTGCCGTGAGGATATTTCGTCGCGATTTCGCGACAGTTTTGAGAACTGGGAGCCGAAAGGAAAAACCGTCGCGATATCGCGACACTTTTGGCGGTTTGGTGTCATAAGGAAAACCCGTCGCGAAATCGCGACAATTTTGGCTTTCCAGCGGGTTGGCAAAAACTGTCGCGATATCGCGACGCTTTTGCGATCTGGTTGCTACATGGTGAATTCGTCGCGATTTCGCGACATTTTTGTCGAAAGGTTGCAGGTGGGTGCTGTCGTCGCGATTTTGCGACATGTCGCGATATCGCGACATGTCGCGATTTCGCAACATGTTGCGTTTTCGCGCCTGTTGGCACCGCAGTGGGGGAGACGGGGTTGACTGTCGCGATCTCGCGACATGTCACGATTTCGCGACATGTCATTTTTTCGCGCCCAGTTGATTTCTTTGCTCTGTGTTGTGTTGGGTTGCCTTTGTGCTCTTCTCTTGTTGGGTTGCTTGCTGTTCTTGGTTGGGATGTGTTCTCTCCCGCTTGTAATTGTTCTTTGTATTAATACAAGTTTTTCATTTTTTTCAAAAAAAAAAACATTATATCCACTTCTTCTTGTGTATTCTCTTGAGCTATTCAACTCCCAAATCAATTTATCCTTGGCACCCCTCGGAATAATCATAGTTGTTATCTTTCTACTCAACTGCCTCCTAGCATCAATATCTTGTATACTTATAAAAAAAATGTATTTCCATTTGTATCTTCCATCTCGATCCTTATACAAAATGTTTGAAACCCTATCACCGTATTTGTCTTGAAGCAATCTCATCCAAGGTTTCAAAATTGGATATAAATTGAGTGGTTTTTTATCACACCAAGTATCCATCCAAATAGAAGTGTTTTCTCCAATTCCAACCACCCATATTAAACCTTTAATCATAATATCAATAGATTTTTTTAAACCATTCAAAAGAGCAAAACCATTTGGGAGAGAGAATGCAGTAAATATTAAACTTAGGTCATTGGGGTCAACATACTTACTTATAAGAATTCTTGTTCATTGTCTTTGACTCTCTTTGTATAATCTCCAGATAACGTTTTCCCTAAGAGCTAAGTTTACATATGTAAGAGCTCTTAAACCAAGACCTCCCCTAGTTTTATCATCACACAATTTGCTCCATTTTACCAAAGAAAATTTATTTTTATCATGTAAACCTGACCATAAAAAGAATCGCATAATAAATATTAAACTTTTTTTAATTGATTTTGGCATAGAAAACAATGACATATAATATGTTGGAATGGCTTGTAAGACTGACTTAATTAACTGCACTATTCCATCTAACGATAACCATCTACCTTTTCAAGCTGGAAATTTATTTTGAACTTTACTAATAATTGGATTTCATAAATCTATCCTCATTCTCCCCTCAAATAAAGGTATCCCTAGATAAGTTTTTGGTAAATTTGCCTCCTCCATTTGAAGTAACCTATAAATTCTTGCTTTGATATTAGGAGTGTTAAGGAAGTAAATTTTGGATTTAGTCCTATTAATTTTTTGCCTGAAGATCTTTCATACTCTTTTAAAAATTTATTCAAAGCTCTAGCCTCATTTATCCTTGCCTTTCCAAAAAGGGTTTTATCATCTACAAACTATTTATGGGTGATGTTATTGATGTTATTACTAACCTTAAGACCAATAATAAACCCATATTTGTAAGTCTTCTTTAAGTTCCTACTCAAAACTTCTGCCATAATAATGAATAAATAAGGAGATAGAGGTTCTCCTTGTCTAATACCTCTCTTGGATTTAAAATATTTTGTCACTAACCCATTGATCAACACTGAATAAGAAACTATAGAGACACAAGCTTTAATCCATCTAACCCATTTCTTCCCAAAACCAAACTATCTAAAACTGCAAAAAGAAAATCTCATTTAACCCTATCATAGGCTTTACTCATATCAATTTTTAAGATCATAGCTTTCTCTTTTCTTGAAGCTACTGAATGTATAACTTCATGAGCTACTATGATCCCATCTAGAATTTGTCTCTCTTTCACAAATCCTCCTTGCTCTTCTGAAATAATTTTTTCTAACAATGGCCTTAATCTATTCATCATCACTTTGGAAATAATCTTATGTCATATTACATAGGCTTATGGGTCTAAAAGAATAAAACAATTTAGCATCCTTCTTTTTTGTAATTAGGGTAAGATAAGTTGCATTTATTTTATAAGGAATGTATTGTTTTACCCTAGACTATTCCACAACCACCAATAAAAAATCCTTCACTATATCCCAATTATGTTGGTAAAAAGTTGCAAAGAGCCCATATAGACCTGGGAATTTATCCTTATTAAAAGAGAAAAGAGCTAAAATAACTTCTAGAGTAATAGGCTCCATCAGTTTCCTATTGTCTTCATTTGTTATAACTGAAGGAACATCTTGAAGAAGTTTATCATTAAGAACTTTGGTCTCCTTTGAACCTAGAATATTTTGATAAAATGACTTTGCCTCTTTTCTAATTTCACTATGATCTTCAATCCAAACCCCTTCTATTGATTTAATTCTATTAATTCTAGAATATGCTCTCTGTACTATAGCTATCCTATAAAAAAACTTTTTATTCTTGTCTCCTTCTTTTAACGAAGTCTGTCTTGATTTTAATCTCCAGAATTTCTCTTCCTTACTCAAAATATTATGATATTCACTAAGCAACTCCCTTTCCTCTGAGCTTGTAATATTTTCATCACATTTTTAGAATTTTGAAAGCTTATCTTTTAGTTCTTCTTTCTTCTCAAAAATATTTCCAAAGGTGTTCTTTTAAATCTAGATGTCATAGCTTTAATTTGGTTCAGAAGAGCATAAACCCACAATTAGCTAAAGAATTTCATGTTTGAGCTATCATATCAACAAATTGAGGATGGTCTTCCCACATATGCTCATATTTAAAATATGATCTTTTTTAATTCACTTACCACCATTTTAACTATTATTGGCCAATGATCTGAACCAATCCTTGTTAAGGTATTAATTTTAGCACAAGTTCCTTCATCAAGCCAACGATCTAAGAGAATGCATCTATATAATTTTTTTGCTATTAGGTTTTGGCCTCTTATATTTTTGGTCCAAGTATAGTTGTCTTCTTCAAACTCAACTTCCCATAGATTGTTGTTTTGAATAGAAGCTGATAAATATTTCATACTTTGAGTCAATTTCCTAATTCCTCCAAATTTTTCATTCAGCTTAGTTATGGCATTAAAACCTCCAATGATCATGAATCATGTTACTTGGTCTTTACTTATCATAAAGGCTTCAATCCCACTCCAAAATTCTATCTACCTGACTGAGTTGTAGGTCCATAGATACTGATAAGGATGAAGTGAATATTTGCAAAGTAGAAAGTCACTAAAGATGCTATACAATGTCTAGTTTTATGAATGGTTACACAAGAGGTTCTAGAAGGATTCCAACAAGTTAGAATTCCCCCTACTGCTCCTTCAAAATCCATAGCATCCCATTCACATATTGCCCAAACTACTTTCATAGTTTTTGAAACTTCTTTTGTCATTTTAGTTTTCTAGATACAAAGAATATTAGGTTTATTACTTAAATATAGGTCCCTAATACACCTATGCTTTGAGGGAGTATTATCATCCCTTATATTCCATGAGATGATAATCATGTCTAATCAGGGGCCTTTGTCCCTTCTTGCGTATTACCAATATCATTTTTTTATTTTGTAAAGAGAAGTTCAACCAACTTAGTTTGTGTTCCTTTCTCTATGTTAGCTCTTACTTTCCTGGATCTTGCTTGATAATTTGAGGGTTTTTCTCTTTTTGTCTTGCCTATATCAGGAGTAGGTCTTATTATTCTATTCCTCAATATTCTTTCACAATTTTGTTTTTTAACATGTTTATCCTCTCCTGGCTCTATTATAGAAGCTTTTGATTTTTCCTGCTCATTTTTTGGTATTTCCTTATTAATGGCATGGGTATTAACTTCTAAAACTATATTTTCTTTACCAATTATTTTCTCCTGAATGGTGCATGGTACTTCAAGACAGTCTTCCAAATCCGATGAGACACATTCCTTAGATTCATCGAGAATGTTATTCCTTAAATTAGGATCATACTAAATAGATTATTCCTTGCTAATATGTTAAAATTGTTGTACTGTGTCCTCTAAGTTTTTATTTACATTTTCCTCATCGACTAAAGCCTCAAAAGAATTGGAATTTCTTCCAATATCCTTCCTTATTGGTCTCCATTTTTTATTTTCTTTTATTTTTCTAGATCTATTTTTTGGAAGTTGAAAACCATATTTATCCATAACCATTTGTAAATTTCTCTTGCGATTTTCTACAAATTATTATGTTGGGCTCTTCTTAGGGCATGATCTCTCAATATGCCCCACCTTATGACATCTTCTACATCTAAAAGATATGTTTTCATAATTTGTAGTTTGGTTCCATATCTTATCCCCATACTTAAGAATGATTGATTCTGGTAAAGCTTTACTTATACCAATCATGACCAGTCTTCGAGCATAAATAGCCAAATATCCATCTTTTATTGTATCTGAAATCTCAAGGAATTCTCCTAGAGTGTTGCCTATTGCCTTGAAGGTGTATTTTTTCCAAAATTTAATGGGTAACCCAAACATCCTAACCCAAACTGGTACTAGGAATATATTAACATTTTCAGGTGAAAAGATTTCATACCAATGGGTAAGGAAAAGCCCTACTCTTCCCATAAACCAAGGACCTCCTTTTAGGATTCTTTCTCTTTCTTCCCTAGAACAAAAATGGCTAGGAAAAAACCTTTGGGAAGAAATGATAGAATCACTCCTAGATACTTCCAACTCCTATCAATCCATTTTCTCAAGGCTAAATCCCCTAGCCAATACCCATTAAATTTACCAAAAATTGCCCTATCTTAGAGAAATGAGGATCTCTCTGAGGTGCGCTTACTAACCTCTACCACTAGGGATGATTATGAGGATTTAACTATAAATTGATCCATGGAAAGGAAACTCAAAATCTAAGGAAATTTATCTAAAATTCCTACAACAAATATAATATTTGATAAAAACTTTATAAATTTTTCATTGACAATTTCTAAGATAAAGAAAGGGAAAAAAAACTTAGCTAAAAAAATCTTTGTCTAGATAGAATATATTGCATCATTGAAGTCCTAGCCCTTCATTACTCTTCCCATCGTTCAAATCCTAGTTGGAAAACATTTGCAATTTCGTTTTTCATGACTTTAAAAATTGGCACTGCCCTTGTTCTGAATGGTTGACTTCACAAGATCATATCTCTATTAATATTGATTGTATTTTTACATATGACCTCTCATTTTAAAGCTATTCAAATTTTGCACAAGTTGATCCAAGAATCAGCTGAATCAGATAACTCTTTGTGAAGATATGGCTACCCCCATATAAAGAAAAAATAAAACATTATGTTTGGTGTTAGGTAAATTAAACCGTATCCAACTTTCCTTTTTATCAAAAATATTCTCCATTTGTCTTTCTACTAAATATATTCTTCATCTTCCCTAAACTGTTATGTTTTTGCAATCAATTCTTTGATATCATTTTTATTGAAAGATAGAATCTCCCTTAGTTGTCTTCTAAAATTTGAATTTTGCCAAAAATATAGTTAGGAGTGGGAAACTTTGATTTCTTCAAAACCTTATATCCCAACTTGACCAATTATCTTCCATCTTTTGATATATTCTAAATCAATTCATCCTTCCATATAAAAATGGTCAAATTGACTGTTGAAGCATATATTGAAGCTCAATGTATGTTATTTATTTGATGTCCTCTCCCTCAACTAGATTGCTTATAGAGATCAATGATCTATAATTATCACCCACTTCAATATAATTTATGACCTTTGAATCTCTATGAGCTAAATAGATTTGATCAAGTGATTGCCATTTTAGATAAAAAATAAAAGGATAAAGCTTCAATCAGACATCAAATCTAAATTTATTTTAATAAGGGTTTACAAATATTAAGTGGTTCCCTTTTATTGTTAGTATCTTTTAGATATACATATGGATGTAAAATATGACAATAATATATGTTAGATACATGTATTTTTAATGATAATCATAAGGATTGCAAATGTTTAATGTAGCCTCTTATTCTTGGTACAATTTTCATAAAATAAAATATTTGTATCCTTTAAATTGCATCAAATATATTTAATTTTAAAGTATGATTGCCTACCAATATGGTATAGAAAATTTGAAGAAATGAATAATCATTATATTATCTACCTACCATGCACATACTTAAAAAACAAAGGAGACCTTCAATTTCAATCCCTAATAATCCCCCCCTTAACTAACACAATCCTAGAAGTACTTAGCTATTGAATTTAATCCAAAATAAAATTATCTAGAGTGTACTAGCATTGAAAAAGAGTATGTATAAGCTAAAATGATTTACATCTT
This sequence comes from Wollemia nobilis, assembly GCA_028583015.1. Lineage (NCBI taxonomy): Eukaryota > Viridiplantae > Streptophyta > Pinopsida > Araucariales > Araucariaceae > Wollemia > Wollemia nobilis. Next base: position 4,129,392 of record JAQPPZ010000333.1, read on the forward strand.
AAGGCCTTGGATGATGGTGTAGAGGTTGACTCCCATGAACCAACTTATTGTTAGATTTTAGAGTATGGAATCAACACATTACCCAAAAATGCTAAAAGTAACAAACATGAGATAAAGTGCTAAGGATTTCTTATTAAATATGACCACAATGTTCCACCAAATACTTGACCATTCTATGTTAAGACTATAACACAAACAATCATTTTTCTAGTCCATCGATTAGCTAATATCCAATAGAATATTCTAGCACTACCCCGATGATATCCCCTGTGAGCTTAGGTACTTGAGTCTTCCACTGCTTTGGTAAAATGAGATTGAGCACTACGAACTCTGACCCATTTTCTCTTTGGAATCAATAGAAACCTTGAAGAGGTTTCCATCTACACTCCCTCGATCTTTGTTTTTTTCCTTGAAGTAATGAATTACCTTGAATTGGAGATTGATTGATGACTCCCAAAAAATATAGTTATTCTAAGGATAACTTTGCATAATTTGAGTTTCCATACCTTTAATGGAGTAAGGTGAAGATTCTACCTTCAAAGGTCTGAGGGTGAGATAAATCACATGTTAACTAGGAGCATCAATCCACATGTTATGGGGTCTATCAAGCATGGATATGTGACACAAACCATTAAGAAGTAAAGTAAGCATCCACCTGGACATGGGAGTAAGCACCCACTTGAGCCTAAGGATGGTGTTGGAGCTGACACTAACTTTGCATGTGCTAAATCCATGAAGCCTCCTATAGATGTCATATCATTTAAACAACTATAATAGAATTTTAGAGCAAGCAGATGTCATCATCCTGATTTGTATTCTTGAGGTCCTAGGAAAAATATGTTTGCCATACCTGAAGGGTCTCTTCATTGACACATCTATTATAAATCCAGTTGGTAGGTTTGTTCCCTTCTCTTAACATGTGTTGGATAATGATATTAGAATACTTACTAACAAGTCTCTTCCACTCGATGATATTGAAAAGGCTCCACGATGGAGATTAAGAAGCTTTGAGGTAGTTGATAACAAATAGGGAATCTCCTTCAATGATTATATTGTTGAAACCAAGACCTTCTAGGATTATCAAGCCTTGATATAGTGCTCTCGCTTTTGCCATATTGTTGGTTTGGAATTCAATGTTTTTAGCGTAGGCCAAAATGATTTTTCTCGATCATTTTTTAGTATGCCTCCACCACCAGCTCTCCCTAGATTCCCTTTAGTTGCCCCATCAAAATTGAGATTTATCCATCCTATAGGAGGAATTCATATAATGCCTGATATGTCAACAACAAGATGGAGATATCCAACAATGTGATTTGTTAGTTTAAACTTTGCAAACAGATGGGACTCAAGACTTGGTTTCGAGGCCACAATCGACAAGACTTATTGAGCATTTTCTAAGGCAAAGGTTATAATGTGAATGAAGACAAATTGAGAATCTTTGACATATCCATTGAAAACCATATTGTTATGCTCTAGCAAAATTTGCCATAAGAAGTGGTGTAAGTATGTGGAACAAAGGAATCTTGACTAGGAATTGAAGAAGGGGTTAGGTCATTGCTCAAATAGGTGAACGATGGAAGAGGACTAAACCCATGCAATGTTAACAGATTCAAAAAGGGAATTAAATATGGAAAGAGAGAAAGGGCACTGCAGAAAAATATGGAAGGTTGTGTTGTGGCCATTGCACAACTAGCCCGAAACTTGGGGACCCACCTTAGAATTTCTTATTTTGGGAGTTTTGGTTTGTTTTGGATAGTATCTTTTGTAGGTTCCTATCCATGGGATTGCAGTGTATGTCATCTGGGGTTTAGTATCTCTCATTTTTCTTTTTTTAGATGGTATTGTTTGTTGGATAAGTCTTGTTTATTTGTTTTGTTGTATTGTTTAGTCAATTTTAATGTTTAAAATTGAATTAATTCAAACTTTTAAAATATATTAATAAAAAATAAATATAATAAAAATAATAAATAAGTAAAAATAGAAAAGGAAAAAAATAGTCATTTTGATTTCATTCTTGTTTTTGTTTTGATTATCTTTATAACAAAGAAGGAAATCATTAAGTAAAAGGAACCTTGGAGAAATTTCTATTTCTTTGCAAGAGAGGGTTTTCTAATCAAAATCCTGACTGTGATGGTGATTTTGCAATTGGGTAAAATTTCCACTCAACAAAATTGGTGCTAGAAGGAGGGCCTGAATTGGTTTACTTTATTGCTATTTAGATGCTAAATTGTTCATGTTACTTGAAAGGGTTATTTGAAGGCATTGGTCTTGACTAACGAGGTTTTGTTGATCACATTCATTGATTTGAAAAGTTCTCTAATTGATGATGCATTGATGCTAACCTTTTGCAAATTGGAGAATGTTCTTTATTGCTATGGTTTAATTCATGCATATATAATTTATGCTAACATGATGATTTATATGTGAAACATTTGAGAATTGTTAGTCATTTCATGCTTCTTTGCAAGATATATTCATTTGACTAACAAAATTGGTACTAAAGTTGTATTCTTTAAGGTCCACTAATGGCATTGGTTATTCCAACCAGGGCAGGAATTGCATCTTGGATAGGTGATTATTATAGCCATTTAAACATGCCTACCCATCAAATTCCTGAAGGTGTAGAAGAATGTTTACCTCATGTTTAGGCATGATGTGGCCTCGACTGAGGAACATATTCAGAGATACAAGGACATGTTAATGTATTTACAAATTATGCATGGAGATGTTCCTTGTAGGTTGTTTTCATACACTTTGGATGAGGTTGCATTTGATTGGTACATACACTTACCTATGAGTTCTATCACTTCTTGGGCTCAACTAGAAGCAACATTTCTCAGCCATTTTGGAAAACTAGTTGACCCAGTTATGGTTCTAAATCAGCTTGTCTCTATCTGTAAAGAACCTAATGAATCCACGAGTCAATTCAATGATAGGTTCCATAGGTTGTATACCGAAGTGGTGACACATTATCTCATGTTAGAAGAAGAGGTCATTCAAATATACCTGGAAGCCTTAGACCCCTTTACTTCTACATTCCTAAGGAGAGTTCTTAAAAATCCATCCTTACCTAGAGCCTACAAGGAGGTAGTAAAAGTAGAACAATGGTGGATTTCGAAAGGGGTTGATGTGGGTCGATTATCATTACTTAACCCTAAGGCTCCAAATCAAATACCACCCATGAGTCAGGTTGAGGCACAACCTTCTCCCATGATGAATTGTTCTTTAGGAGTTATGGATTCCAACCAATACCAACCATCCAATCTAGCACCCTTGAATCAAATGATGTCTAATGTGAGCAATCAATGGGATAAAATTGTTTGTCCAAATGTTACAACCACTTTAGACATCGTCCAAGAGGAGGTGCAAGTTTCAAAGCCAATATCCACCAATGAGGATTGTGGTAAACAGGCCTATCAAAATGTAGAGATTGGTTCTTTTTTAGAAATGCATGAGTATTTCAATAATGGAAGAGTCCTAGATGTACCTAGAATTGAAATATGTGATAGGTCAAGACTTTCCATAGAGTTGAATGAAAGGATTAAAGTGGATGATCAAGAAAGCCAATGTGTTTCAAATAATGACCCACTAGAGATGAATGGTTTAGAGTCATTATTTACAAAGGAGGATTGGGATAATCATAGAAAGTTGAATATAAGAATTGATCCCATTGTAGAAACCCTTGGCCCACCAAAATATGAATCTGAGGAAGATGATTTTTTTGAAATTGAGGAGCATGAATCTGAAGAAGATGAATTTTTTGAAATTGAGGAGGATGAATCTGAGGAAGAATTTGAAGGTAACATGAACGAAGGGATGGAATCTCATCACATGTTTCAAAAAGATAGTGATTCTACTATTCTAGATGAAGAATGGGAACCATTTACTTCTTTCACAATTCCTAAAGAGATTTCTATTCCACTTGATGTTGATGTGCAAAAAAATGAAAGTTTTGTCTCATCTACGGATCTTATGTTTTCTATGCAGCAAGATGATTCAATTTTGGAAACACTAGAGCCATCAAAAGTGGTTGAAAATGAATTTAAAAAGGAATCAATAGATGAATCTGAAAATTATGCAGAAGACTTGATAGGATCTCATCCTTTGATTTTAGAAGATGATTATTATAATGGTTGGGGCATGTATGGTGAATCATTATTTTCTCACACTCCTATTGATGAAATTTCTATTTCACTTGACATGCAGGATGTTGAAGCCTCTACCTCACATGAAGAGCTTGCAATGCCTATACAATCAGAAAATGGCATGCCATTTGCAGAAATAGAGAAGGTTCCTAAATTTGATCATTTTGAATATGAGTTTATGGAACACCTTGTTGAAATAGAAAAGGAAGAAATGGTAAATGTTTCTTATGATTCAATTGTTTGGGATCAGGAAGAAGTAAAACCTCCTCTTTCATTCTGGAATACTAAAAATTTGGGTACAAATTCACATGATTATCTTGAAGATTCTAAGGAAGAAATACCATGGATGGTTAACAAGGAATTGGAACCAAATGATAAAAATATTGCTTTATTCAAAGCAACTCAAGTAATTGATCATGGAGATGTGTTATTTGACACATCCCTTGATCGACAAGATTTATGGTTTGAAAAGGATGGACATATGTTTAATTGGGTGCCTAATTTTGGTGTTTTTGATGAACAGGTAATGGATGAAAATGAAGGGCTACAAGATGATGATGAAGATAAAGACCATGAGGAAAAAGAGGAAATCACAAAGGTTCACCAAGTCTTGGTAAATGAAAGTGCACAAAAGGTAGAATCTCACCTTTTATGTTCAACCATGCGAACTCCAGGTGAAAACTTGCCTAATTGTCTATGGGATTCAAATGTTATTTATGATGAAATGCCATTGGAGGTGAATGAAGAACTAGAGTTGATTTCTACTCACACCACTAATGATATTGCTTTGTTGAATGAAAGAGAAGTTGATGTGCTTGAATTATTGAATCAAGTTCATCAACAATTAACAATGGAATCTAGGATAAAAACCTATAATGATCCTCATTTAATAGATATCCTAGATGCTTGCAAATTGTTGCATAAGCATGATTGGCCTAAAGATGTAATTAATGACTTGGCTTCAAAATTTTTAGAAATAGCTTCTTATTTGAAAGAATGCATATCCATTGGTGAAAGTGAAAACTCAAGTCAAAATGATGAATCGGGTTCTGAAATTTACACCTCACTAAATGAACAAGAGATAGTTGAAAATCATGTATTTGCTTGCAAGTTTAATGAATCCAAGTTTCAACATGGAATTGCTAATATCATGGAATCAAATTGGTGGGGTGAGAGAGGTAAAATAATGATTGTTGCATTTTATGGCTTAATCTTGTTTTGGCTAGATTCCTATAAAGCTTGGCATGCATATCATAGTATGGGTCTTTCAAAATGTGCTAATCGTGTTTGGGATCCAGGGAAGTGATAGCCTATTTTGTGCATCACCTTGTACATAGTGTATATTATTGTATATAGTTTTGGTTTTCATGTTTTTGTTTTAGCTTTGCTATTTTTGTGCTTTGTCCTTAATTTTTGGTTTTGTTTTTCTTTCTTGTTAGTTTGCATTAGGTTAGGTGTTGATTTATTTCCAAGTTTTGGTTTACGAGTTTTGTGTTTTGGGTTGGTCCCTCTATTTGAGGTGATGTTTTGTGGTCACTACTAATGGCCTCTTGACCATTTTTTGTGTTCCTTTGTCATGAAGGGTGAATTGCCTATCATGTGGATCAAGGAAAAGGGGATGAAATTGTTTAGTAACCTCTCCTAGATTTTGGGACTAAGATAGTGAATTTTGGAATACTGAATCATTTTGCTAAAGCTACACACGAACACATCATATTAAAGGGCATGCTTTGAGATCTTGAAGGATGAAGTCATTTTGGTTTGCAAATTAAGGCAAAAATCTAATATGCTCCATCTCTAACTTCAAATACTCTCTAACCCATGTGGTGCATAAACTTTTGCAAGGCCTTATAAAAAAAATAAGCAAAGGAAAACACGCTAAAATCAGTCACCAGGTCTAGATAAACTCTACCGGGGCTATGGATGCCTGATTGGTAGTAGGGCTCTGTCTAGACAAAGCTTGTTCAAAAAAAGGGCATTGCAAAATATCAATTAAACACATGGGTAATTTAGATAAACTCTACCGGGGCTATGGATGCCTGACTAGTAGTAGGGCTCTGTCTATAAAAATTCTTTTTGGGAGCAATATTTCATAGCCTAAATGCTAATCAAGTGATGGAGTTCAGATGGTTTTCAAGCATGCAAAATGAAATCACGTTTACACACACTAAGCTAAAGCAAAGGGTTCATGTGTTTCATTTGAAGTTATCTACCCCACCTTCTTGGATGTTGCTAGATGGTTTATCTTTTTGATCTTTGGTTTTTTTGTTTTCAGAACTGGGTTCTTCACCCAAAATGCTTAGGAGCATTTCCCAACAGAGTCACCATTTGTTGTGGCCATTGCACAACTTGCCCCAAAATTGGGGACCCACCTTATAATTTGTTATTTTGGGAGTTTTGGTTTGTTTTGGATAGTAGCTTTCATAGGTTCCTATCCATGGGATTGTAGTGCATGTCGTCTAGGGTTTAGTATCTCTCATTTTTCTTTTTGTAGGTGGTCTTTTTTGTTGGGTATGTCTTGTTTATTTATTTTGTTGTATTGTTTAGTCAATTTTAATGTATAAAATTGAATTAATTTAAACTTTTAAAATTGATTAATAAAAAATAAAAATATAAAAATAAAAAAGGAAATAAATAGTCATTTTGATTTCATTCTTGTTTTTGTTTTGATTACCTTTATAACAAATAAGGAAATCATTAAGTAAAAGGAACCTTGGAGAAATTTCTATTTCTTTTCAAGAGAGGGTCTTCTAATCAAAATCTTGACTGTGATGATGATTCTGCAATTGGGTAAAATTTCCACTCAACAGTTTGATTCTCAATTAGACTTGTAGAGAGAACAACAGTTAGAAATATAAAGCCCTTTTATGATTAAGTTATCCATAGTTAGAATTTGGTTTTGTGATGCAAGCCGGGAAAAGAAACCAATTTTTGGAATCAAATTTTTGACCTAGACAAACTTGGTAGGTGCCCAGCATGCTAAGGGAGGTTTCTAAATATAGTATGCAGATTTAATAGTGAACCTACCATCCTCGTTAAGCTTCTATATGGGAGTGTACTTTGACTAATTGTTCAGAATAACAAAGATTCTCAACAAGTTTTGAAGAGTTCTAGAAGCAGAGGAAATTTTGATATCCAAATCATGGGTAGAAATGAATTTCCACTAGTATCAGTTAGGAGATTGAGAAATAAATTTTATAACTTTACTACCAAAAATTTGGTCCATGATGGGCTTGAGAATTGCCATATTTGGTTCATTCATAAGAGGTTGGTCCTTTAGCCCAAAACTAATTTTGATCTAGTGGCATAACTGCACAATATTAATGTTAAAATCTTACTTTTGCATGCTTTAAAGGATGTTTCCATTTATTTCAAGGCCATTAGAGAGTTATGTATTAAGCGTATAAGAAGAAAAAAAGATCCAAAGACTATTCATATCATTGGATAACTTTTTGAACTGATAATTGGAAAAGTACTAGCCCATTTCTCACCATATGAATGACACTTGGGTATATGGTATTTTATTTAAATTTTGTCCTAACCATGTAATTCATAGATGTATGCAGGAAGAAGATATATTTGATATTTTATGTGTAACACACTATGAACCATGTGGAGGACATAGTGCAGCCAAGAGAACCATCTAGTAAAGTCCTGCAATGAGTTGTTATTGGCCTAATTTGGATAAGAAGCTTGATATGAATATGACTCAAGCTAATAAAAATGTATGAGGACATACATCAGGATAAGTAGGAAGGAGTTATGAGGCTCCAAAATTTCCTAATTATATGTAGCCAAGTAAATCCTTCTTGTCCATTTTGTATGATTAATATATATGTATGTTATGGACTAATCTATACTTTATGATAATGTTAATGATGAAAGTAGTAAATAAAGGGAATGTTTTATTTAACTGTTTAGAATGGTTTTGTGTATTCTTAAGGGACTGATTGCATGTTTTATTTATATTTAAGGAAGGGATTAGGCTATTGATAAGCTTGTGAGTTTTCTAAACAACCGGTTCTAAAGCAAAAACATCTTGAAGATCAAAGAAGTATGCTAAAGAAGTGCTCCATAAAGGCTGATCATTTTAGAGTATATGTGCACTAGACAACTTTTGTTCCATAGTACTTGTACATTGGATTACCTGTGCATCAATGCCATAATACTTGTATGCTAGATTACCTGTATGTTAGAGTAATCTGAGCACCCAAATAGTTGTGTGCTAGAGCAAATATGAACACCATAATAGTTAAATGACGAACAAGACAATTGAAAAGAGAAATGATGGAATTGTTGCATGCGCATAGTGCCAAGATCATTGACCATGTATAGAAATAGGATCTAGATTGTTGACCCTACACGGTGTTGGGATTGTTGCCATGCGTAGTGCCAGAATAACTTGTTGCACACATAGCACAGAGTAGGATGAGCACCATCCACATTTTAGAAGAAGACATCATAGGTTTTAGAAATCATTGCATCCAATTAGCAATGATAACACATCAAAAGGATTCTCTTATTGAATGGATGTACACATATTTGTGTTATCCAATTAGTTACATTTTATAGATAAGTCAAATGTGCATAATTATGTTCATGATCTAGCAGATGTAACAATGTCAAATCTTTTATAATGCACCTAGCAATAAGCAATCTAGTTATATGACATATCTATAAATATGATGTAAGATGAAAGGAAATGGGTTGGACAATGTGAATTGGAATTAACTTTTAGACTTTATTCTGAGTAAAGTATAAATTGTTTTGGGTATGATTCTAATTGCTTAGACTAGTTTCAATTGTCAATTTCTTCATCCTTCCACTACACCTTGGAGCAAGGGTCCACTTTTCTAGGATAGTGAAAGGGAATCTTTAGGAGTAATAGCAAGTTTTATTTCATGTTTTTCTTTCCATATTTCATTCCAACAACAAAGTGATATTTCTTTATTTTCAGCTGTGATAGTTAATTCATTGCAAGTCTGAATTCCATTTCAATTCATTTTACTGCAAGTGTGAATTTTGTTTCAATTTAGTTTTATTTCAATTCAAGTGTGCAATTTGTTTCATTTTAGTGTTGTTTAGTTCCTTTCATTGCAGTGTGAGTTTCTATTTAATTTATTTTATTATTGATGGTTTTTGAAGCCTTACTATTAAAGTAAACTCACAAGATAATTATTCACGGGATCAAATATATGATAGCTGCAATATAATGAGATCAAATATAATGTAACAGAGATAATATGAGACAATTAATATGTATATATCAAGGCTTAACAATATATCAAATAACTTTCATTAATAAGTTGAAATATAATGAGATCAAATATAATGTAATAGAGATAATATGAGACAACTAATATGTATATATCAAGGCTTAACAATATATCAAATAACATTCATTAATAAGTTGAAATATGAATGTAATAGCCTGAATCATACAATATAACAAGACTTACAATATTAGTTGCTCAAAATATATGTAATTTGTATTACTCCTCTTTTTGTTACAAATGTATCATATACAATGATACTCACTAGACAATGTAGACTATGTAGGCAATATAGGCGATATTCTCTATACCTCTCTATGGAGTAATATATAGCCTTTGTGGGATGACTCTTTGGTTACTTGGCTTTTCCTTTCCATATGCCAAGTCTCATGACTCTTGGCTTTTCTACTTGACACTTGCATACACATGATTCAATATTGTATACACAATTGGACATGACTCTTGATATAACTCTTCCTAATCTAAGGACACATGTGCACACTTACATACGAGACACTTGTGCACATTTACACACATAACACTTGCACACATATTTGCATGACACTCGTGCTTTTCCTACACATTATTAGATTACATAAAATATTTACTCACACACTAATCTAGGACACAACCTAATCTAATATTTACAAGAATGTACCAAGGTGGTACATTGGCATTACCAAATAATGTAATATACTCCAACAATTGCATGGATTAAAAATCAGTTATAATATTTACTTTACTACAGAGTGCGGATTTAAATCATTTCATAAAAATATTGTTGTAAGAATGTTTCAACCTCTATTTATGTAAGAAGACCTTAGGAAATCCAATACCCAAAATACAATTATTGGACCTCTAACGCATACATCCTTAGGACACTATCCCGAATTGATAATATTAAAATGCAAGCATTAATGACACTCGCTAGAACTCCCACATCTTGGGACCCTTTTGTTTTAGGCCAAAACTATGATCAAGTGGGTTAAATCCACCTTTCAAAATGTTAAGGAGTTCCTACAATAAGAAAGACACCAAAATTCCCTTGACATTGTGCTTTAATTAGTAAAGTGAATGTTGATGGAGATCCTACCACTTATACTCAAGATAGGGGATGTTCTCAACAAAAGGTATCTATGGGAGCAAAGTATGATTCTTTGATGAAAATTCATACTTAGACTTGCTTCTCTTGTTTAAGGTTAAGGAAATGATGAATGCAAATGGGTCTACAAGACTAAATTTGGTTTTGATGATCAAATTGAGAAGCACCAATCTCACCTTGTTACTCAAGGATTTTTTTACAAGGAGTTGATGGAACAAAGGCTTATGTACTTGTCACACAACATCATTCTCATGAACCTCTCCATTATCACTCCATTCTCAAATAAATGTTAAGAGTGTTTTCTTTATGGAGACCTTTAAAAAAAAGATCCACATGCAAAAACCACCAAGATTTGTGTAGGGGCCCACAACATCATTTTATGGGATCAAGAATTCCTTTTATGGTCTTAAGAAGGCCCCTTACATGCGGTATGAGAAGATCTATACTTTCTTTCTTTGTTACGGAATATATCATTACAATGTTGATTATGGTGTTTGTACCAAATCATGAAGGATAGGTTATTATCATTGTACCCTATGTTGACAATCTAATCATTGTCAAATATTGATTTCCATGCTACAACTACAAGATATTTGTGAAATGAAAAATTTGGGCCTGCTTCATTATTCTTTGGGCATTCAAATTATTAGTTCTCTTTAGGGATTTCTAACTTATCCCCAATATGCATTGGATCTTTTGCAATAGTTTAGGATGGAGGATTGTAAGCCAAATAGCACTTATTTTTTATTTAGGGTAAAACTTGGGACTAACTTCTCTTCTCCCTTAATTGATGCTATTAGCTACAAATTATTGATGGGTATCATTCTATATTTCACTCATATTATACTAAATATTATTTTTGTTGTTAGTCTTTATTCCAAATACTTGCATGTGCCACATGACAATCACTAGAATGATACCAAGCATATTTTAGACATCATTGAGTGTATTATTCATATGGATATTCACTTCATTGCATGAGATCCTATTATTTTGCAAGGCTAGCCAGATGGAGATTGGACTAGTGACCTTGATGAGTGGAAGTCTACTTTAGGATATTTGTTTTCTCTTAGTTCTAGACCTATTTTCTTGGTGTTCCAAGAAATAACACACACACACACACACACACACACACACACACACATATATATATATATATATATATATATATATATATATATATATATATATATATATATATATATTCCATGAAATATAAATATTGTAATGCAATCCTTGTTGAAAAGCATCTTAAATAGATGTAGACATTTATTGCACAATTGGATCTTCCTCAAAGGGCCCAATACTATGCTTTGTGATAGTCAAATTATTATTTAATTGGTTCTCAACCTTCTAGCATAAAAAAACCAAGCACATTAAGATTATGATGCACCACATTCAATGGCTTCATTCTCAAGATTAGTTTATGTCCATTTACGATCAATTTGTCTAAGTCTTCACTATGGTTGTTTTAGAGGTCACCTTCATTATATTGGAAGAATGTTTTTGTAAGTGAAAACTTCCATTAAGGGAGGGTGTTAAGTAATGTCTTCACTTCATTATCCTTGTTTAGATTAAGGGGAATCTTGAAATATGTAATCCCTTTATCTTGAAATATGTAATCCCTTTGGCCATCCCCAAATTTGTAAATTTATATAATATTGTTTTTTACTTTCATCACCAATAGACCCTTTTTCAATTTGTAAGGTAAACCTTGTAATATTGAGTGATATGATAATATGTTGACTTAACAATTATTGGGATACATGAGATTGTATCACGAGATGGTATTTATAGCCCACTCACCCATCATTTTATACATTAGTTAAAAATCGTATTCATCTTCAATGAGATATTATTTTTGTCTAACGGCCCTATATCATATCATCAAGTTCAGTTTTCAATGCTATTATTTTCTTATTGATCACTATGTGTACTAGCCTTACTGATCAATATGCATACTAGACTTTACTAAGGAAAATATAAAGGTGAACATAATAACAATTATGTTTTGTAACAAAACTCTAGATTGTATCATGGGATGGTATTTATAGCCCACTCACCCATCATTTTATGCATTAGTTAAAAACTGTATTCATCTTCAATGATAAATTATTTTTGTCTAATGACACTATATTGTATCATCAAGTTCAGTTTTCAATGCTATTATTTTCTTATTGATCACTATGCGTACTAGCCTTACTGATCACTATGCATACTAGACTTTACTAAGGAAAATGTAAAGGTGAACATAATAACAAATATGTTTTGTAACAAAACTCTATATTGTATCATGGGATGGTATTTATAACCCACTCACCCATCATTTTATACATTAGTTAAAAATCATATTCATCTTCAATGAGATATTATTTTTTGTCTAATGGCACTATATCATATCATCAAGCTCAGTTTTCAATGCTATTATTTTCTTATTGATCACTCTGCGTACTAGCCTTACTGATCACTATGCATACTAGACTTTACTAAGGAAAATGTAAAGGTGAACATAATAACAAATATGTTTTGTAACAAAACTCTAGCATCGTAAGTTGTTACCATTTTTAATTTACACTAACATGACAAATGTATTGATGTATAATGTTTGTTTAACATGGAATTGAATTAGGCACCATTTGTATTATATTGTGACCAGATAGAGGTAATACCATAACATTTTGGGAATTATACATGTATCACTTAACAATTTTTAAATCTAGGTCTACTACATAGTGATAATACCACAACATTTTGGTAATTATGAATGTATCACCTTAGCAATATTTGATCCTAGGTCTCCTCCTTAAAAGTTGAGGTATTTAACCATTTGAACTCATGTTGTTTAATCAATATTAAGGTTCACCCATGAAATTTGAATCTTGGTTGAGGGTTTGGAATTCTTCACTTCCCAACAATTACTCTAAACATGGTTAATGTTGCATATAATATTATAATAAGGATTGAGAATTATAATAATAATAATAATAATTAAAGGAAAAGAAAAAAATAATGGTTTGATGAATTTGATGGCATGGGATGGAAGGGAGATAGTAAGGGAAAACAGCTTAATAAGTTGCATGTCAAAGAATACACTTGAAGAGGTTCAAAACTAGTTATAGAGTAGTTTGCATACACAAAACATGTAACTGTAAAATGTCATATTTAGGAGGATCAATCTTAAAGTAAAGTTAAATATATGTAGTAAAAACATTGAACTTTAAAACAAGATACAATGTTTGGTTTATTGTGAAATAGGAACATAAAGTCTTGCATCTGAACTAAATGGTACAATTTAAAACCTTATGGAAGGCACAGTATAACTCTGACTGTTTATTACATCTATAAAGGCACATTACCAACTCCATGCTAAAATCAAACTATACTGGATGAACATAAGAAACATGTTGTAACTTGCAAGTTATTGGTTACACATAACAATAAACTAAGCCGATACAGCTTTCTAATCTTTAGCAGCACTCAAATGACTCTGACACACCCAGGACATTATAAGGGGCAAATCAAAAAGTGCTGCCTGCTGCCTACAAACTATTATTGCTCCAATCAGACCTTAGTAAGATAACAGATCAGAACACAACCTCAATTCTGAACTGCCAAATTTCACAAAATTCTCAAATTAAAAACTATAACATCAGAAGTAAAAAGTTATATAGCAAAATGACTATTCAAAAAGGAATATGGATGTCATGTCTAGCAGCCAAACTGTACTTCAACAGCAACCAAAGAGATCCATCTACAAGTATGGCAGCTATGTGAAGGGCACTGGAATATGAAATAACAATAAAAACCAAGCACCTGAGAGGAGAGCAGGCCAGTGAAGAAAAACATCTAACATTCAAATTGTAGCATATTATGGCTGCACAGCCCTTCCTGGAAATTTGAAAAGTTGATGTTGTTCAGTATGCATGGCAGATGCCGAATTCTGATCAGCTTGGACAAAAGGAGAATAAACTATTTCAGGAGTGCTATTGATTTTAACTACTTCCATTTGGATCGCAATCATTCCCACCACAACCTCCCTAATGAACCTCAGAATGCTATACACTGCAGCATTGGCCCTCATCAGCCATGACAATGCTCTTGAGCCTGTTTACACTCATCACTGGAAACAACACTCATTTGACCAATCCCAAGGTAACCTAAGGCTTACTATCCAGTCTAACTTCAAGGTACCATCTCTAAGGGATGCCTCTTTTTCACGTCTATAAAAAGTCAGAAGCTAAAATTCTTAATTGTAAAGAACGGATACCATTCAGAAATGGAAAATGCAAAGACATTACCATAACTTAGGAACCTTCAGCAAAAATAGGACAACTTGGAATTGTTGCCAATTAGACTCAAGTTAATAGTTCCATAAGCTGAATCCATTTATAATACAATAATTAAATATACCTATGCTATTTTCCACACACCGTTGCTGATAAAAAGTTCAAAGAAACAAATTGGAAGGGAAGGACCAAACGGAAACTCGCTTCTTGGTTTGCAAAGGGAGTGTCAGATGTTCAGTAAATATAAAGACGGTTCAATGACGGAGTTTAAAAACATAATATGCCCCCATTTATATTCTTAGGTTGCTGACCATCGTCCAAAAATGAATTAATTTCGAAAATCAAAATTGAGCCATGGAAAGAAAATCAATTATCGGCTAAACTATTCTGAATATAAAGAAAACCGCTGGCTTGAGATCACTTCCGGTATTGATTCATGTATATCATTCCAAATTTAAATCTATGTATTATGTCAAATTCCAACTCTGTAAATGCATCATTCTCACATAAATGATGGAAAACAAACCAAATGAAAACTAGAATGGGTAAAAAAATAATCTAACTGTAAATTAAGTTTTGGAGGAAGATCCATGAATAACACATGGGATGTTTATTTACTTTTCATTCATTTGATTTTTACAAGGCCACAAATACTGCAGTTTGATAATGAAACCTTCATATTTGGTAGATGATGAAACGCTTCGTTCTCCACGTGGAGATGAAGCAATAACAGAAGAAGAATATGAAGCTTGAAAAAACAATTGTTGACAATGCCTCTTCGAAAGGCAGAGTAACAATAACCACACAAAAAACAAAAAGCGAGAACGTTTTCAACATTTCTTTGCAAGCTAACAATACTTATTGGAATGGTTCTTTTTCTAATACAAGAACAAAAAAACAATGTTTTATGCCTTTTACCAATCTGTTTTTGTAGGAAGAATTTGGAGAGACATACGAGTAAAGATATTCACACAATTTTTGGAAATATTCTCAGATAATAATAAATCAGTCACCTGCATCATACAGAATTTTCATGTAATTTACATAATTTTTTCTTTGAATTTCATCAGCATTGGGCTTGATGATTGGAATACGTTAATACCTGTCTGTCTTATTAATGTAGTGTGTTTCTAAATAATTTTAGATTAAATATATTATGGGACTTGAGTGGGTTATAAACCCTAACACCTTAATTAGGGACAGCTTAATAAAGTTCATTGTCTATGTTTTCTCCAACCAAAAAAAAGGACCATCATTAGATGATAACAAATAACAAAACCTCAAGGAAAGAGGGGACTGCAACAGCTCTTATCTGTTGCATTGCCTTCAACGGCTACATATTGATTTTTTCTCAACCACTCAATCAGGGCTGTCTTGCTGTTATTGCGTGGTTGTAACGCTGAAGCTAGGCAATATCCCAGCAATACTAGAAGGGGGTGCGGGCCAGACAAATGCAGGCTTGAACAATGGCAAAAATGGAGGAGGTGCATGTTTGGTAAGGATTTGCAGTGCCTGTCTCATACTAGGCCTTTCCTGAGGATGCGGGTGAGAACAAGCCATACCCAGAAGCAGCATACACTTCATCTCATCCATGTCAAACTTCTCAAGCAGCCTTGCATCTGCAGCATCAAGAAGCCTACCTTCCCGGTACAACGCCCACACCCAATCTACGAGATAGGTCTGTGACTCCGTTCTGGGTCTCCTCCCACATGCCACCTCAAGAGCCACAGCCCCAAAACTGAAGACATCCGATTCAGTTGTGGCCCTCCCAGTGTGAAAACACTCAGGGGCAATATATCCAGGAGTCCCTGATACAGCAGTTGTGGTGTAGGAATTCTTGTCCCGCTCAATCACCCTCGCAAGGCCAAAATCCCCTAACCTAGCATTGTAATCAGAGTCCAGCATGACATTGTTCGCCTTGAGATCTCTGTGAAGCACCTGATGCTCACATTCTTCGTGCAGGTAAAGCAGAGCAAAGGCAACCCCACATACTATTTTGTACCGCCTATTCCAGTCAAGGACCTCCCGCTTAGCATCTATTTCAAAAATCCACTTATCAAGACTACCATTGGGCATCAGATCGTAAACAAGAAGCAATTCCCCGTGCTCATGACACCAACCCAGAAGCCTAACAAGATTTTTATGCCTCAGCTTGCTGATAATCATGGCCTCCGCTATGAACTCTTGCTCCCCTTGATGGGAATTTTCCGAAATCCTCTTCACGGCCACAAGCGTCTTGTTGGCGAGATACCCTTTATAAACGGAACCAAACCCTCCTTCCCCCAGCATGTACTTCCTATCAAAATTGTGGGTCCCTTTCCTGAGCTCTTTCAATCTGAACTTGCGAGGTCCACCGCTCGAATCCGTGAGGGCCCTCTCCAAAAAGCGTATGGACTTCTTGTTCCGGTGCCGTCGCCGCCACTGAACCCCGGCTATCCCAAACCCTAGGAGCGCAATAATCAGCAGGGGCAAACCCACAGCCAGGCCTATAATGGACCCTCTTTTCTTCCCCGACTGCAGGTTTTCCACCGTGAGGTTCCAAGATCGAATGCAGTTAAGCTCGGTGTACTTTCCCGTCGAACCAGAGAACCCAAAATAGACTTCTTCCCCTAAGTGCACGGATAAATCGACGGAAACCGAAAGAAGGGGATTCGACAGATTCGAGACACTACCCGCGTCGACGTAGACGAACATCCGCCTGGCCTCGCCATCGTACTGAATCCACGCAATGACATCGGACTTGCTTTTCAAGATGATGTTCCGAGGAGTAACAGAAGCCTTGCTCAAAGATTTCATGGAGTTCACATTGATTCCGACATGATTACCATCCGGGTCGTCACCTTCAATGCTCTTTTTGGTATCGAACTCCACGGCAACTAATCTATTAGTGGTATTTCCGTCAGTTGCAGCATTGAAGAGTCCCAGATATGGTCCATAGCTGCCCTCAGGAGGCTCTACGATTGCGCTGGTTATGATGAAGGCAATCCCTTCGCCTCCCTTTCCATCGATGGGGCTTATCTTGAAGACAAAGGAGGCATTGAACGATGCCACAGAAGATTTTTTCCACAGCCTGAAGCTCTTACGCAGCAACACTCTTCCTGATTCGTTTACCATCGAATACTTTATGTCAGCAGTTTCGGGAGTCACCTGCAATGCCCCATAGTTGATGTTGCCATTCCAGATAATGAATTGGGATCTCACCGTCTCGGTGAAGTTAGAGTACCTGTAAGTGCGAAGAGGTTTTGAGGAGGCCAAAACCAGCACAACGGCGCAACAGTTGATGAAAAGCAGTAGACTGCCCATCAATGAAATATGACGTAGTTACAGAGGCGGGCAATGTTTAGGAACATGAAGCTTTCAGGGCTTTGGGTGTCTTTAAGTCATGACTTGCCAGCTCAGGACCCAATAGTTTATCCTCCGTCCTCCATGCCCTTGGACCCTGCTATTTTGGGTGGTTAATTTTGAACCTTGTATTTGTGATTTACTAAAAATAGTGTGGTTGTGATCAACTCTCCTATTAATTTTGAACCTTGTATTTGCGAATTAATTTTGAACCTTGCATTTGTGAGTTACTAAAAATAGTATGGTTGTGACCAACTCTCCTATACAACCTATATATATATATATATATATATATATATATATATATATATATATTAATATATAACTTACAAAATGTATTATAATACTATACCTTAAGTCAATCTTGAGATCTTCAGATATGGCGAGAGTAGCAACGGATTCGTTTGGAGTGTATCAATGCTTCAAACCCTTACCATGAATGTGGTGAATATTGTTTCCAAAAAATTGTCAAAGCAAAGGAACGTCAGGAGAAAGAAGAGACAAGAGCGAGTGTGAGCCAGGAGGGAGTGCAAGTTGGGAGGGAGTGCGAGCTAGGAGGAAGTGCAAGTCGAGAGGGAGTGTGAGCCAATCTTGAGATCTTCAGATATGGCGGAAGAGCAGCAGATTCATTCGAAGTGTATCAATGCTTCAAACCCTTACCATGAATGCGATGAATATTGTTTTCAAAAAATTGTCGAAGCAAAGGAACGTCGAGAGAAAGAAGAGATAGGAGCGAGTGTGAGCCAGGAGGGAGTGTGAGCTGGGAGGGAGTGCGAGCTAGGAGGAAGTGCGAGCCGAGAGGAAGTGCGAGCCAGGAGCGATCCCCAGCCCCAACCCCACTAGTTAGTTTGGAAGGAAAGTCATATTTGAAAGCCCTAATGGGAAGTGAGGATGCCCTAGCTGGAAGTATGGATGCCCAAGTTGAAGATAAGTGGAAGAGCAAATATATGGAAAGTTCGATCCAAGTAGCAGATGTTGCACCAGAAGTGACCATCAAGGATGAGATGATTGAGCATGATATAATGGTTTTGAAAAGCAAGGGGTTAATATGTAAGTTCCATAGATCCTGGCCAAGGTTTTTGGAGATTCAAGATTGGATCAAGTGGAAGTGGGGATTGAATTCAAATTACTCTATGAGTTTTCTTCCTAAAGGTTTTTTCCTTGTCATCTTTTCTAATTCAGAAATCAAGGATAAAATATTGAGTGGTGGCCCATGGTTTAGAGGGAGAGATACCCTTTATTTAAGACCATGGAATGAAAATTTTTCTATTGAGACAGAAACTATTAAGAAGCTTCCGATTTGGGTTAGGCTTTTTGGACTTCCATATCAGCTTATCAATAAGGATGTTTTGAAGAATATTGGAAATACCCTAGGAGAATTCATCAAGGAAGGACTAACTATTAAGGAGCAGAAGCATGCTATATATACCAGAATATGTGTTGCTATGGATATTTCAAAACCTTTGCCACAATCCATTAAGATTAAATCTGAATCAAGAGAATGGGATCAACAAGTGGATTATGAAAACATTGCATTTTGTTGTCGCAATTGTTATGAGATTGGCCACTTGGCAAGAGTTTGCAAAGTGAAAACTATGAAGAAAGAGACAAAAATTTTGGTCATAAGAAAAACTTCAAGGTGAAGCAAGGAAATCATACATTAATAGAAGGTAGATCAGATCAAGGATATTCCACTCCTAAAGAAGGGGCAAAGAAAGCCTATCTACAACATCTTATGGAAAAGGCCACCATAACTCACTTGGATCAATAGTTAGAAGAAACAAAGAAGGATATAAGGGATGAGAAAGTACAATATGTAAGTTCAAGTTCAAAAGGAATTAAAGGTGCAAAGGTAAATGTGGAGGAAAATCCAAACACAAAGACGACAGAAGAGGTCAAGATCTTTCTAGGTAAATCATCTTCATTTTCCTCAAGTAGTATAGAATCCTCTCCTGGTAATAAAAGTGAAAGTGGTATAGAGGTTATCCCTTGCACTTTAGGGTTTCAAGAGCAGCATAATAAAGAAATGAGGATGGAGGAAGTCTGTAACAATTTAGGGTTTTTAGGGTAGAATAAGAAGGTAATTGCTTTGGAAGAGTGTCCTTGCACTTTAGGGTTTCCAGGGCAATATAAAGAAGAATGTGCTTTTGAGGTTATTCCTTGCTCTACAAATCCTGCACAACAAGACAAACCTATAGATGATAAGTCTTACTTTGAGCAGTGTGAGAAGATTGAAGAGATGGATGAAGATGAAAGTATTGGTGGAAATGAAAAAAGAAGGAAGACCCAAGAAGCAAAAACAAAGAGAAAAAGAAACCCAAAGGGATATTGATATGGGAAAACAAAAGCAAATATCGCAAGTGTTAACAAGAAGTGGGGCTAAACCCACAAATAAAAACAAAAAATAACAATGAAAATAATATCTTGGAATATTAGGGGCATGAATAAGAACCCTAAAAAAAGGTATTAAGAAACTCTCAGATTGTTATAGACAATATATTTATATTTATAGATATGAAAAATGGGCAGCAAATATTTTAGCCATTCATGGTGTTGAATTTTATCTTGACAAAATTTCAATTTTGGAAGGCATCTGTATGAAATGATAAAAAGGAGTTGATTGTGGAAACTTAGCAGTGAGGAAGATGGCAAATCTCTTTGATAAGAAAGGCAGATGAAGAATATTTTTGATAGAAAGGCAGGTTGGATATGATTTAATTAATTTGATAGAAATGTAATGAGAGCAATGTAATGTTTTGTTTTTGTAATGGGAGTGGCCCCCAATAGAAGCCACACATAGCTTATTCAAAAAAATAATATGACTTGTTTTGATTTTACATATTTATATAAAAAATGATGTATAAAGGATATTTTATAAGTGAAAATGAATTTTCATCAAATGGTATTAGCTCATAGCTCAAACTGTTATAGTCTTAATTTTTAAGGAGGAGATCTTGATTCAAATATTGTCAAGCTATATATACATAATTGTTAAATTATTGTAATATCACTATATGGTAATGATGTAATATGGGTTGAGCTAGTTTCAATCCTATATAACACATTAAAAATAAATAAATAAAATAAGGAGTTTTTTTCCAACCTTAATTGGTATATGTGCAAAGATGTTACTAAAAGCTATTTTTAAATAATAAAAAAAGGATCTTTTAATTTAATATTTAATTATAATATTAACACAAATCATATTATCATAACATATGTTGAACCTTGGCATACTATAAACAACTTGAGTGGGCCTAACAGTGAAGATTTTGGAACTCCGAGTAGGAGGTCCAAGGTTTGAATCCTATGGGGGTAGGGTTGTACACTATGCTCTAGTGTGCTTTGATGAAAATCCAAGGCATCAAAACTCCACTTCACAATATGAGGTAAAGAACATCATTACTTCATAGAATTAGCATCCAAGGTATTAGATACTGAAGGTGAAAGCAAGTCAAATACTAAGATTTTGAACTTTGAAGTTGTTAGGGACCTCCTGACAAGGAGGTTTAAAACTTGTTTCCAAAATTCAAGAAAATTGTATGAGCCACTAAAATACAAAAAACAAATGTTAAATTCATAAGATACTAACTTTGAAGAGGTTTGATCCTATGAGGGAGCTAAGCCTTTGACCAAGGTTGCTCTAAGGTGAAAAAGAAAAGATAAATAAAACCAATCCATTTTTGCTTATATCACTCTCAAATTGAATAAAGGGGAATGTTAAATATACCTTCTTTGTCTTTTGAATACAATTGATATTTTTAATTTGCAATATGTTTTCTTTTGCAAAATAAAGATAAATATTTCATTCATTGTCCAAAAAATAAAATTACAAATACAATTTTATAAAACTCTTTAATAGGCTGGTCATCCACTACTAGAAAAACAATAATAGATGAACTAGGCGGAAGATCCAAAGATCTCTCACTAAACAAAATGCAATACAAATTTTCATAATACAACATTCATAGCAAAGACTTGTTACCAAAAAATAACATCAAATACATTATTTATTGTTTTTTCTAGAAGACTTGCTACTTGTCTCACTAAAAGTGCCCCTAATTACCACTATAATGAAGGATGTTTTGTACTCAATGGTCTCTACAATTGACTTAACTTCAAAAATAGATATTGAGAGACATGTCATTTGGTCAGCTAACTAAGAAATGACATTTCTCTACTCATGAATCTAGTGGTGGAACTGGTGATGCAAACAAATTAGCTTGGCAATTATTGTCTCAACATTTTGCCATATTGTGAATATGAATGTGTATTTTGAAAACTTGTAAGAGTAAATAAAAAATTAAGTTCGACATGAACATCCCAATAGAAAAGTAAAACTAATAAATACACTTTGGCATATCTACTTTTATATGTGTTTAAGAACTGCAAATCGACAAGATTCCCACAAAGGAATTTCACCATCGAGTTTAGATCTTCCAAGAAAAGCAATTTTCTAAGAAACTTGTAGGATGGAGTAGACCAAATCTATAATGGACTAAACTCTTTAGAATAATGTAGAGAACCAAATTAGGTGAGGGATAGTTTCATGGCTAGAGGAAAAAGCACAAGAAAAACAACCTAGAATGGGAACAAGAATAGTAGATTTTGTTAACTTAAATAGGAGTCTCCAACCTAAAGTCTAACCTTTTATTTCAACTTTTAGATTTGAAAAGCAAGATGAATCCATTCATACTAAAAAATGGAAAGATACCACTTGGTATTGAACCTAAGTGAGAGGAGAATAGGAGCAAGTAACTAAGGGTAAACAACACATTACTTTGTACTCTTGAATTTGAAAACCATTAGGCCAATGCCAATCTCACAATATGTCAATAGCAAAGGTTCCACATTTAATGATGACCTCATCTACAATAGGTGCATAAGATTGATCAAAGGTTATTTACAAATATGTTGGTAAATTATGTGTAGCTTTAGGAAGTCTTAAATAAATCAAGGAACAAGTTGAGTGATTCAAAATATCCAAAATTGTATTCCCCTTTTTAGAAAGGGTAGACGTTTGAGGTTGGGATAAAGAGCTAAGGGTTTCTTATTAGTGAGGACCACTCTTTTCCACCAAATACTTGACCATTATATGTTAAAACTATGACACAAAGAATTATTTTTCCAGTCCATAGAAGTAACAATCTTACCCCATGTAAACCCATTTTCATACAGGAGGCAAGGACCCTCTAATCTAAAAATACTTTTCAATTGTACTTTGTCATCCCAAAAGGTGATTTTCCATATTCTCTTAAATTAATTATGACTAATTTTATGTTGAAACAACACTTTCCAAGGATACATACCATGTAATTATTGGGTACGCCATTTGGCAACACAAGATTTACATTGGGTAAGTGTTTTGAGGATTTCAAGACCTCCTTTAGCTTTAGAAGTACACAATTTCCACGAAACACCCACCATACCATTGAGATCATCCCATTTAGGCCACTAATAATGAAGAATGATTTGGATGAGTCTCTAATTGGTACCACAGGATGGAATCAATATAGATTACTAGTATAAATAAGAGGTCATCAAGACCTTGTTGACAACTTGAACTTTGTTGACAAAGAAAGAAATATGATGGGCCAAGTATTAAATTGTTTTAAGCTTAACCATAACATAATTTCACATGTCTCAAGGGTAGATATTGATGCTAAATGGTATCTCTAGGTATCTTATAATCTATCCATGAGAGATAATGTTTTAAGAAATAGAAATAGTACCCAATAAGATGTTAGAGGAGCCAAAAGCACTTCAACTTTAGCATGATTGATTCTATATTTAAAGGCATCATAATAAAGTAGGAGTTCCTAACTAGTATTGAGTTGTTCTTTACAATTTGCAGGAACAACATGGAACCATCCACAAAATTGGAGTTGATATTGGATCTCCCATGTGGTAGTGTTAATCCCTTGAGCATATTTTTGGAGTGGACCTTCTTTAGTAAATGACCCAATGTGTCAATAGTGATTACATAAAGGAGATAGGTTAGAGGGCAACACTATCTAATGAATATTTGAAGCTGAAATATATTGGAGAGAATCCCATTAACTTGAACACGTGCAGATGCATATCTAAGACAAGTCTGATGCATTGGCAAAACCCTTCCAAAGCCCAACCAATTAAACATCTTGAGGATAAAATCCCATTGAATTTTGCATAAGCTTTATCAAAGATAATATTAACAAGGATGAGATCTTGATCAAACTCTTAAGCCTAATGAGAGTCCTCTCAAGCCTAATGAGAGGCCTCTCAAGCCTAATAAGATGTCTCTCAAGCCAATATAAGGTTGTCCAAGATATATGATCCTTTGATGAACCAAGTTTGATCCAAACTAACAATTTTTTTCTTAATAGTATAAGGTGAATGGCCAATGCTTTGCTATAATTTTATAAAAAATATTGATAAGACTAATGAGACATCCCCATGAAATGCTATCCCTATCCAAGTTTTTGGAAATTAGTTTAATCATGCCTTGGTTGATAAAGGACCCAGTGGAACCTTTCATAAGGGCCTCTTGTATATTATATAGAGGTTATTGGCAAGCACCAACCAAAGCTTTTGGTAAAATTCCATAAGCATTTCATCAATAACAAACACCTTGTCCTTTTTCATGTTCTAGAGTGCCTACTTAAGATCCTTCATGGAAAGCATTTTATACAATGATTTAGATAGAGTGGGAGGTAGAAGAGCTAGAATACATTACTTGATGTAACTAATGAGAATAGGGTGCAAATCGTTGATAGATTTTTTAGAGAAATATTATCAAAATGAGAGAAAAAAGCATTAATTATGCAGTTGGAACCAGTAAAGACAAAATTGTCAATTGACTTCAGTCTAATTACTTTTTAAAGTGAGACTTTCTAATGAAGATAGTTGAAGAATAATTTGGAGCTTTTGTCATCACACTCTATCTAGGTCAACCATGCTTGGATATAGGCACCATTATCCTTGTAAGAGTCAAATTTACATAAGTAATTCTTAGCTTGGGAGTGACAACATATAGGGGTAGGAGACTACACAAAGGACTGCCTAAGATCAATGACCCTTCTTTGTAGTCATTTTCCTATGAATAATGATGGCATGCCACCTTGTGACCATAAGCTGGAACACAACCATAAACCTTTGTAAGGCAACTTTCCACCAAGGAATCTAACCATTTGAGCCAAAGGGATGAGGACAAGAGTTTCAAACCTATTGAATTAGACTCAAATATTTGTTGGATTCAAGATGAGAGATATTGAGCTTGAAGGGGAGATTAGGAATGATATTAGGAGGGGGAATAGTGTAGGGAAAAAGAAAATGGACAAATTTTCTAAAAGGATAGTGTAAGGGATGGTATATACATATGATCATGGGGCAACTTTTGAATTAAAAAATTTATAATATACACTTTATCTAGGCAACTAGTTTTTTTGTCATGGCCTAAGCACACGTTATACTAGGTGAACACTTAAAGTGACAAGACAAGGTTTGATTAAAGAATGGATCAAAACCTCCTAAAGAATCTTTGCAAAATAGCTAACTAGAAAATTCATTACTACTAAGGGATTTGTTGCATTGCCAAACATAATCACTATAATTTTTCTCCATGTTAAAGTCTCTGTATATGATCCCTTCAACAATTGCTAGGGAAGTGACCATCCAATATCGAAGTGTAATGCGCTTAGCTTGGTTATTGGATGCATATATTGAGTAAAACCCAAACAATTGATTATCATGCATTATCATCACCCAAATGCATCTAATCCACAAATCATAACCAAAATCCATAATAACATAAGCAAGGGAGGGAGGGAGGGTGATAACAAAACCCCCATTTCTAGACTCATTATCAGTAAAAAAGGTTCTATCTTGGGCTTGAAGGTGGGACAAGTAGAATGTCGGTTGTTTTGATTTCTTATGAGGAAAAAAATGATTTCATGTTATTGTAAAATCCTTGATATATAAAATTTGTATTTGGGGAGGGTAAGGCCACACACATTCCAAGAAAGACATAACAGAGGGACCTTGTAACTGCATCTACTAGGACATTAAACTGATTACTACGACTATCACCATTAGAGCGAGGAGCACTCTAGCTGAGAGAAGGGGGAAGGTGACAAAGGATGGTGGGAAATGGATAGAAGTAGTGGGGGGAATGAGAGATAAAAAAATAAAAAGAGGTGAATGAAGGAAAGAAGATAAATTAAAGGAGTGAGTCAATTATTTGTCAAATGGTCTCTTACCATGCAACATAGGATGCTCAACATGCTTATTGGGTGATGATCGCCTTTGTTTACCTGCCATGTGCCACCCTTATTAATTTTTTTTTTCAAAAAGGATGCTATCACCTATAGAGTCCAATATCTATTTTCCTTGTTATAACCTTTAGAATTGCATAATTTTGAGGGTTCAGATCTAGGAGTAACCATAGTTTGCAATGAAGGGGGTCATAATTGTTGAGGATATAAAAATAATTTTGGTTGTCACTTCTTCCATTTATTTCTTTTTGGTAAGTTTATTAGGACAGATGCATATTAGGTGACCAAATTTCAACAGTAAAAACATACACTTAAGAGGTTAAGGTAATGCAATGGTTTGGTAATAAAAAAACTAGAGCTTAACAGTTCTATAGGTATTTGGATGAGATTTGAAATATCTATTTCAATACAAACCCTAGGATGGACTTAAAGACCTAAGTAATTTTCTCCATCATTATGGCACCATAGGACTTGACCTAAATGGGCAGTAACTAACTACAAAAATGGTTAAACAAAAATATTTATAAAAGGAAATTCAACCCAAACTGGATACTTCGAGCAAGAGGGACCTTATGGGTGGATTTATGTCAGGCAACTTTGGAGGAAAGCTATTTAATTGTAGATAACCCAGGTACCATGATATAATGTGACTGGGCATGAAGAGGGCTAAAAAATATGACAAAGACACACCCTTTTCCCAAACCCTTAACAAATTCTACAAGTCAATACTTCCCATATTTTCAAATATATTTGATCCACTTAATAAATTAGGTTCAACAGAAAAACCTCGTAAGAAGAAGAGAACCACAATTTTCTTAGAAAAACCTTTTAAAAAACTAATTAACTCACTGGTAGAGAGAAACAAAGCACTTTACTACATCCTTTAGGTGGTGGATTTGGATGTCACTGCTCAACTACATGGTCTTGGGTCCTCTTATGTGTGGGATCTTCGATGAATCAACATCCTTTGACATGACGACATTTTATGAGGAAGGGGGATGAGAAATATTTGGACCAACCAGAGAGACATGGGTTTGTTGGGATGACAAACTACGTCATTCCTATGCAATGACCTCATGTTGAGGGACTATTAGAACAAGTGTGTATGTTAAATCATACCACACAATTATTAGGACACATAAAAACCCTTGCTACGAGCCTACACTACCAATATCCAAGAGTGTGGCAACAGAGAGGGAATGGTTTTAAAGATAGACTAGAGAAACCCCTTATGAGGTTGGAAAAATGATAACTCGAATAGACCAAAAGAATGTAGATGGGTGGATTACAATAATGGATAAGGTTTTGGTTCCACCTATAGTGGATGTTATAACTAGTCAACTAGAGATGAGGGTTTTTTAGAGTGTTGCTCTAGATCATGTGCCTTAGAGGGGAAGTGTTTGAGAAATCATCAAATAAGGAGGATTGCTTATAGGGGCACCAATTGTGTTGTACCCTCCATCCTATGGAGGGAAGGGGACAAACCTACCACAGTAGGTCCCAAGATAAAGTGGTAGCAAGATTGCCATTAGAAGCTTCTAGAATAAGCTTAGAAAATACAATAATAAGTGTGCTTGGGGTATGATGGACAAGTGGCTTACAATCATGCTTATTAAAGTTGTCAGACATCAAAATATGAAACACCGTCTCAAAACCAAAAAATCAATATCACAACGTATATTATGAGTCATTTCTCATTTAATATAGGTCGAGTCTTCCTCAACCCCCACCCCATCATATGTATAGAGTGCTTATAAAAATTGTTCCTTTCCTCCACTAATCAATAAGCAATTAGTCTCATTACAGTCCAAATTAGTTTAGTCATTGCCTAGAACATTGACTTCCACCAATAGTTGACAAAAGAAAACAAAACAAAGTTTCCAATAAAATTACATCTTTAAAAACAAAACAAAATAAAGTTTTTAATCAAAAACTTGAATAAAAATTGAATTGTATCTTCAAAAATAAAAAAAATAAAATTTTCTAGCAGAGTCATTAATCACCTCAATCCATTTAGTTATGTATAATAACACCTTAAAAGAAATATGCTCTGAATAGGTAGTTTTGTTGATTAGAATGCTAACCCATTGTCTTCTTTTTATTCTTTTTGTAATGAACCTCGGGTTGTTAAAAGAGCAACTAAGGTCAATATACCTTTTGGTGTGGGTGAATGAGCAACACAGCTCGAAGAAAATGTTTTTGAACATTAAAAGCGTGTGCCATAAAACCAACTAAAAAATGTGAGAAATGAAATTACTTTTTGAACATTAACACTTGCACAATGAAACCAACTCGAGAAATTTATTTATTTATTTTTATAAATATAAGTTATTTTTTAATAATTTATAAATGCAAGGTTCAAATCATAAGGGCTGTCTCTAATAAGTCTATTTCAACTCGTTGTTGATTTGGTGTGAGGGGAGACCACACGTTGCTTGAAATTTGTATTATCATCGTTGATCTGACGTGCACTCAAAAGATTCAGAGCAAACTACTACTTTTGCAAATGGGCTCCCCCAAGGTTTAAACCCAAGTCTCTTCTTTGTAAGGGCTTGGCCAGACAAGCAACTACCAATCCACATAGTCATTGAGGTAAATTGTTCGAGTAGTGTGATAAACCCCTATAACCAACACATAGGTTTGAGGAGTCTCCTCCCAACCATGATTCCTTGTAAAACTAAAAGCTACACTTACCAATAGGAAATTAATACATAAACAAACGCTAAGGTTTAATTCTTGAACCTCTCGAAAAAAAACCAAACTCTAAACAATTGTATTGTTTTTAGACTTCTAAACGTATTGCTCAAGTTTGGCCTCCTCTTTAGGCTCAACCTCTAAAAACTTTTGTTTAATATAACAGTTGGGGGTGCACTTATTTTAGCATAAAGGTAGAGAGTTGTTTTAAGGTACAGAAACTTGATTTAGGGTCTTTCCGTTGAGGTGTTTGTTCTCGTTGAGATTTTCAACCCATTAGATAAATGCAAGACTTTTTTAAAGCTTTGTTAAGCCTTAATCTCTATGATAAATGGACTCCATTGAATCTATGGTTGTTTAATTAAAGTCTTTGTGTCTGATCTGCTCGACTGTCTATATATCAAGAACCAAGGATGATAATAAAGGGTTGGTCTAATTTCCACCAATAGCTGTAAATATTCTCTTGTTATTTTTGGCCTATCAAGGAATAACAGTAACAATCCCCATCCCATAAGTATTTATGAAAAGGGGTTAAATATGTTTTAAATTATTAATTGATTTTATGATATTTATTAAAATTTGAAGGTTTTTTTTGATAGATGGTTTTTAATTATTATTTTTTGTGTTTTAATTTAATATAAAAGATGAATCATCTCAGAGGTCAAACTTACCACATTCAATTTCAAGTTTTATTTATTTAGAAAAATGATCAATATAAAAAAACAATATGAAGAGCAAATGGACCATTATTTATCTATAAAAAAACGAAGACCAAACATGTCCCATATCACTATTTGTTTTTACCATATCTACCAAGACCGTAGAGGCTTGTCTTTGGTAGATTACTCCTGGTCATCATTTCTTGTATGCAGTGTGTGTTTTGACCTAGTGTAAAGGATGAGTCACCTCATTAGTAGGATCTACCATATTCCGACTTAAGTTCTATGTATCTAGCCAAAGAAATGGTCAGTGCAAGAAAGCAATGCAAGGAGCATTCCCCTTTGTTCAATTAATTCCTTGCAAATAGGTCAACTTCATTATCACTTTGTTAACTTGCATGAAAGTCTACAATACCAACATTGACCCGGTACCAAAAAATCTAAAAAACAATGTAAAAAACATTCCTCACTGTTCAATCAATTCCTATAAATAAACTTCATTACTACTTTATTGACCTGCATTAAAATCTTTATTGACCTACATTAAAATCTGCAACATCATTAAAAAAAACAACATTGACCTTCTACCAAAAAAAAATCTACAGATAAGATCAAATTATCTTCTATCGAAGTCTCCAACAATGCATTATTGATTTTGTGGACTTAATAACGTCATATGGGCAACTACCTAAAAACCTTACACATTTATTTTCGTCCCAAATTTCCATAGCGTATTGAAGGGTAATAGGGCTAACCAGGTCCATACAGGAAATCATTCGGTCCTTCAAAGTATATTTGAAAACATTTCGGTTCATCTCGACCTTTTGACGTCTAACAACATCCTGCCTAATCTTCATAGGGATAGAAATTGAAAGATTAACGCAGGTTTATAAATAATATCGTCTTCTAAATAAGAGATAATAATAAAAATTAAATAAGCATTGTCTAAGTTAACCTCTTATATTGCATTATAACTCTAACTTAAGAGATAATAATAAAAATTAAATAAGCATTGTCAAGTTAACCTCTTATATTGCATTATAACTCTAAGTTAATCTTTTATAATTCAACTATAACTTCTATTTTATTTAAGTAAACACGATTCAAAATGAGTACAGACCCCCTGA